>CM055760.1:322701-1731834 GCA_029465975.1 Dallia pectoralis | reverse complement strand
GCATTCCATCATCTGTGATGCCACTCTGGCCTTAACTTGAGTTTGATTGTCTGCACTGATGAAGTCCATCTTCAAAAAAGATGCCATATCTAGCAGATTCTCAGTATCATCATCTACGTATTTCTCGTTTAGGTAGTCCAGCATCTTCTTCTTTATGTTCTTGGTCAGGTCTGTGTCTTCCTCTTGCATTTCCAGTAGTGAAGTGTTGAAGAGCTGAAGAACTGGCTTTACAAAGGAGACACTGACGTACTCATCCCCTGAAAGTGCATCAGTGAAATCCAGCATTGGGCCCAGTGACTTGCTTACAGATTCTAGGACATCTATATCTTGCCAGGTTGGTATTTGATGCCGCAGCTTCTTGTCTGCAGACAGGACCTGAGTTAAAGCCTGACGTTGCTCTAATATCCTGCTCATCATCATCTGCCTGGAACCCCATCTTGTTTGGCATTCTGAGATGAGACAATCTGATGGTAGATTGAGTCCTTTCTGGGATTTTGCCAGGGCATCACTGGCCTTCGAGCTGTGAGAGAAGTGGCTCACCAGCTTCTTGCAGACTCCTACAGCACGATCAATGCGGCCATCCTTTTTCACTGCATTTTCTAAGCGGAGAAAACAAACAAAACATTGCAAACTTTAATTATTGAAGTACACTGTTTTTTGAGCAATAAATGTGCTCATAAATTTTCTTTTGCCACTGATTAAATAATAAGTTCTTTACAATTAAAGTTTCTGTATTTTTTCCTACGTTTTAAAGCTCATGCAACACATTCATTTACAAGTTTTGTCAGGTTCAGGACAGGTTATTAAATAAAACATCTATATTTAAGATAAGGTAATGGTCATTACTCACCAACTGCAAGATGCAGTCTGTGGCCGAAGCACTGTAGCCTGGTCCACTTGTTCAGAAGGGCAGCTTTTACCATGTTCGCTGCATTATCTGTTGTTATACAGACTTGACGTGTCTCATCTAAGCCCCACGCGGTCACCGCTTCTCTCAGTCCCTCTGCGATATTCTCGGCTGTATGACTCTCCGGGAAAAATGCCGTCTGCAAACAGCGACTTTTTAACTCGAAGTCCTCTGTGATGAAATGTACCGTGAGACTCATGTAGCGCTCCGTTGTCCTGCTGGACCATAAGTCTGTTGTAGCTGCATAGTACTCAACTTGCGACAGCTCTGCTTTAATCTTATATTTGCATTTTCATACAGCTCGTTTATCGCAACTTGCGAAAAATAAGTGCGGGATGGTATAACATACCGCGTGTCAAGCGTTCGGATCATCTTCGTAAATCCCTCTTTGGTGACAGTGTTTAGAGGCAACATATCTTTAGCGATATAAAACGTTATCGCGTCTGTTATTTGTCTCTGTCGTTCAGACCCTTTCTGGTATGGTGTCACACTGACCAAAGGCATCACAAATAGTTTTTTGTTTTGGTTGACATCCAGATTTGACGTTGTACTCGCCGTAAAGAACTTTGTGGTGCCGTTTTAAATGGTCAGCCAAATTGGTGGTGTTTCCGTGTTTTGTTGCCACAACTTTATAACACTCCAGGCATATTACCTGTTTTTGGTCAACATCCTCCTTTTTGTAGCCGAAATAGTCCCAAATAGCTGAAAGCATCATTTTTTTGCCCCAGATCCTCTTCGTCGCTCATTTTTAGCTGCAGGATTGCCACATTAGCCAGAGAGCATGTTGGCTGTAAGCGGAGAGCAGCAGCACAGCGAACCAATCACTAAGCAGGCACGAGGCACAGCGAACCAATCACTAAGCAGGCACGAGGCACAGCGAACCAATCACTAAGCAGGCACGAGGCACAGCAAACCAATCTCTGAGCAGGCACGAGGCACAGCGAACCAATCACTAAGCAGGCACGAGGCACAGCGAACCAATCACTAAGCAGGCACGAGGCACAGCGAACCAATCACTAAGCAGGCACGAGGCACAGCGAACCAATCACTAAGCAGGCACGAGGCACAGCAAACCAATCTCTGAGCAGGCACGAGGCACAGCAAACCAATCTCTGAGCAGAGACTGGTTTCAATTTTGTAAAAAAAAATAGAATAAATGAAAATACATCAAACTGTATGTCCTATTTTGATGTAGTAAATGCTAAAACATTTTAGATCACAAGCGACGTGCACAATCAAATGATTTGCGCATGATTGGCCGTATATAGACATATTGCAACGCAGACTCTTGAGATAAAAACATTATAGTGTATAATTCGATCATTTTTATTTGTAAAATGTATTACAGTCCAGTTACTAAGGCAATGTAGACAATGTTGACACGTTTTTTTTAGAACAATTTGTATTGGCCACGGTCGGCTATTCTGCTGTTACCCGGGAGATTAACAAATCTATTTTTTTTTTCTACTTATTTCTCCCGTCCACAATCGGCACACAGCAGCTTCAGGGGTTTGTGTGAGCAGGACACGCAAACGAAACAGTTGCACTGCACACAGTGTTCATTAGTCTTGTTACGAGTGCACATGTCTGAGACAACAGCAAACTTATCCATTACCAAGCGCAGTTATCTTGTCTCCTTGTCACCAAACTGTACGTGTCGCATTATCTCTCTGAAACGGTTGCGTGGCATCATGGTCTCACGGAACAAGTGAAATCCATATCGATCAGACCAAAACGAGTCCAATTCATATCGATCAGACCAAAACGAGTCCAATTTCACGCTCTTTGAAGGCTTTGAGTTCATCAACAGACATGTCCCACATTACTGGTCCTTCTCATGAGTAATTTTATTTATCGCCCATTTGTGGTAAGCCTATTGATAACTATAGTTTATATTCGTTTCATTTTGATACAAAACGATATTTTGTTGAAGTCTCTTGTAGGCTATATCAATACACAGATTTTTATTCGTTATTAATTATTGAGTGCAATAGGCTACATGACACATCGTACTAATAAGATGGATGTTAGTGTTAACGGTGAAAAATCATATAAAGATAATATGCTATGTTGGTTATTGTTCCTCTCCAAATAAACAGTAGGCTACAGTTAGTTTCATTGTCATGGATAGACTGATGGTGTGTATTTCATATAATCATTAATTTAATTAGTAGGATATAATACGTATTTTGTTGTAATATATTTGATGAATAACATAATGTCTTTGTTTGGTCAAGTTTTCGACGAAAATTAAATGAATGGGCTGTATACATAGATGTATTTGGATGAATTCGTTCTGTTTATTTATTGAAACATATATATTTTTTAAACTTAACTCTTTTCCAGTTCATTGAAATTCAACCAAGCCTCGCAATCTTTTGTCTGCATGTATCGCCCATTCAAACATTGACTTCATTGTGAGGTGTGATCGGTGTCTGGGTACTGCAATTAGCGCCTCTTGGGTACCAACGCCCAGCGGCGTGTGATTTTGGCGTCAGGAAGGCAGTTTAGGTATCAAAAAACATGTAAATAGTAGTTTATATAGTGTTCGGTTTGTGATTTTGCAATTCTGAAAACAGGACAAGGTAAAATGCACGTATTTAAGAAAAATCATGGAAGGACAAGTCTGTACCTTCTCACATTATATATTTATTTTAATTACTAACCGCAACGCCCGCAGGCGCAGGCTGTTGGCGCTCCTAGTGTTAAGCCAGAATTAGCGTTTGTGATACCTGGTTTAATGGTTGCAAGGTGCGACAGGACTGGAAGATTGGCGGGGCGCATTACTTTAGTTAAGGAAGCTGTGGTATTTCAGGAGCCGGGATGTGTGGGAATTACTGTAGGTATAAGAGGGGCCAAAGGGTGTGTGCTGAACTTTAGGAACCATTTTAAACCACTAGTGTTGGATGAATTGGAAGCTATAGAGAGAAGGTGCGAGGGTGGAAAGGTGATATGGTGAGGGAATTTTAACGCTCATAATGAGATATGTGGTAGTGTACGTTAACGGTAATGGTAGAATTGTGGAAGAGATTATGGAGAATAGAGGTTGGGTGAACTTGAACGATGAGATAGGGTCCAGACCTGAGGAGGGACAGTTACAGAGTGGGCAAAGGCGGTGACGGCAAGTACGATTTTAGTGATTTTAGATTTTAAGTGGCAATACCAGTAGGCAAGAGGGGGGGCCGACAGAAAGTTATGAATGGTGGAGAGAGGGGTACAAATCTTAGTAGAGTATGGAGAATGTTAAAAAAAATGCTGAGAAAGTGTATGTCAGAGGAAATACCTGTGATTGTGGAGTGGATATAAGTGCTGTTAGGGTTAAAGATAAAGCTGCAGCCGTTCACAAGTGCAATCACTTATATGAGGAGACCAAGAGAGGAAAAGAGGAAATTATGAAGGAGCATTGGGATGTATTGGGAATGTGAGTGGAAGCAGGTGACACCATGGATGCAGAGTTTACTATGTATGAATTGTCCAGCACAGTATTATGAGTTTTCGTGAAATAGACACGATTTTTGTACCCCAAATTAGTGTCATCCACACGTAAAAGGTTGTTTTTTCGTGTCCTGGACACGATTTTCTTGAGGTGTTGAAAGCAAGTTTCGTGATTGGTTGACTCAACTTGCACTTCAACCAGGAAGTGGGCGTAGCTTGAATTTTAAACGCGACGGACTAAACTTTCTGGAATATAACTGTTTATTACTATAAATATTAAACGAAACCCTGACTCTTACTCTTGCCCTAACCTTAACCATACCAATACCCAACATTTCGATTTACTTATTTGTTTAACGTGTTGTTGACCAAAAACGTTTGTTGTGCTTTTTTGTGTGTGTGACAATTTTCCGTGGAGTCCTACATATTACGTGTCCTGTACACAAAAAAAACGAATCATGTCCAGGACACGAAAAAAAAGAACTTTTACGTGTGCATGTCACAAATTTTGGGTACAAACATCGTTTCTATTTCACGAAAACCTGTGATATCGTGTTGGAATTGTCTTATGCTCTGGATGAGTGTGGTGGGACTGCTCTGGTGGAAGATAGGGTTTGTTATATACTGATTAGGAAAGCCTCTGAAAATGTAAAGTACTGGATAATATGATATGGAGGAGTGGGGTTCTGCCAGGAGGGTGGAAGAGTGCAGTGGTTGCTGCCGTTTCTGAGGAAGTAGTTGAAATAAACTATTAACAAATCTTAGTACAATTTAGCAAATAATTTCTCTCTTTGGAAAAAAATCCTTTATTGAAATGCTGATTTTCTTCTGATATTCGAAACAGCGACACCTGCATGCAAGGGTAAAGGGCTGTGTGCAGTGGTGGTGGGGGGCAGATGAGGACGGGCTGTGTGCAGTGGTGGTGGGGGGCAGATGAGGACGGGCTGTGTGCAGTGGTGGTGGGGGGCAGAGGAGGAGGGGATGTGTGAAATGGTGGGGGGTCAGAGGAGGAGGGGTTGTGTGAGGTGGTGGTGGGGGAGGAGGGGCTGTGTGCAGTGGTGGTGGGGGACAAAGGAGGACGGGCTGTGTGCAGTGGTGGTGGGGGGGTGGAGGAGGACGGGCTATCTCCTCAGAGCGAGATCTCTAAAAGCAATTCAATGTACTTTTTTATGTTAATCTGTTATTGGCCAAATCACGTACAATGATGTTTCTCTAACCAATCAACAACCAGAATACAATATTGATTTTTGTCCAATTATCATTTCCAAATGTTATCTTGAATTCTCAACCACTGAGCAGAAAGAATACCGCAGCAAATATGTCCCTAGACCTAACATACGGTGCAACTTGAAAAGTTACACATTTCATCAGGCTAATGTAATTAATAGAAGATAAGCTAACATTAACTATAATCCTGTCATTTCTTAGAGCTAGCTAGCTAACGTTGCGACTTTAATTTAATATCTTGGCATTTTCAAATATAGTTCCACATAAAACATATCTTTACCTTGACTGCAACGATCTCCTTTTGTAATGAAAGCCCTCTTCTAAAGATTCAATTCAAATTCAAATAATCAATTTGCCGCCTCCTGCTGTCGCTGATTGGACAGCTGAGAGAACCAATAAGATGTGATGCTAATTAATCCATTTCCCGCCTCCTGCTTTCGCTGATTGGATGACTGAGAAAACCAATAAGATGCGATGCTGTCCTGAGAACATGTTTCAATAAGTAAAAGTCCAACCTGCTTCCTGGTTACATATCTCAGTAATGCTCCAGTCTACGGACTCGCAAATTGTCGGCTTTTGACAGGAAGCTCAGGCCGATTACAACAGGCTTTTGTTCATAACTCATATTTTACTGGAAGACTTGAAATTTTATGGAGCTGAATTTCAGGTGTTAAATCAGCTTTGAATGCTGATATCTACCTAACTTTCTGTCCCTCCACTCTAACCAGGGATGTCTGTTTTTAAATTTCCTAGCCTGACTTTGAGTCCACAAGACTGGCCAAACTGGCCAGGAGTTCTCATCATCTGAAACAAGGAAATGTAATTTTTTTATCCTGTTTACTACTGTGCACAGACATACAGACACACCCGCATTCATAGACACATACAAACACTATCTAAGTCGTGTCCCCTTCTCCCGCATTCATTGTTTCACCGCAATAACGTTAGTGAGGTTAGCTACAGTAGTTCTAGATACAATTCAATATACAACAATCAGTACAGTTACAGTACAGTTGTGTAACGTTTATGCTACTTTCAATTACCAGGCAACATTCTCATTGTCTGTACTGCATAGGATAGCATCAGGCTCATCTGGCTCATTTTCTGTAGTTTCTGTAACGCTAACATTTGTGTCATCTGCTGCAGCTGTAGTTTCACCCGAAAGCATGGCCCATCAGCTTCATGGGCAGCTTTACGAAAACACAAACGCTTGTTTCTTATCTCCTTCAGTGATTCAGTGAAGTTAATTTCGATCTTGCTTCGCAACACAAATGAGGTGAATTTATGAATGATCCTGTGAAAGTTCTGTTACAAAACTATGTAATTATGTTTCCTCACACTTTTTTAAGTGAGTATATGGAAATCCTTGAGCTTTTCTAGTGGGTATACGACATATACCTATGTATCACATATACTACACCGCCAGGTGTGGGGAAAAGCACACTCCTTCACTTCTCCACCAGGGAAAAAGAGACGCAGCAAAACTAATGATCACTCAAACAGCAATTACAATTTGCATTGTGTGTGGGCATTGAAAATATTTTTGCTCGAAAGCACAAGTGAAACCAAATTAATTGACTTATATGTATGTGTGTAAGTATAACATACATTTTTTTAAATGTTTAGCTCTCTCTTGTTACAACCTACACTTCTGCTTGTTGTGAGACCACCCCTTCACCAAGATCAATTATGTACCAATCCCCAACTCTTTATTGCCTGCCGAAGATAATAAAGAATAAAATATCTGAATGGTTACCTCTGTCTTCTGCCTCCTGCATTTGGGTCCGCATCTGAACACAGACAGAAACAAATTGTTTTAATAATAATAAATAAGTATTGTTTGAATTCAAGTAGTTAAGAGTAAATTCATACGGATTTGATTTCAAACCGATGTGGGTTAAAATTTCATAGCAAGCATCAGAGTTGTGGAGTCCATCACACACTGTTAGTGCTTTCTGGAATCTCTTCCATGTTGTGAAACCAAAGTTAATATTGCAAAATGACTTATTTAACTGTAGCTCTCTTGAAATAAAAGATTTATGTCTATGACATTGAATATAACTGAACATGTTGCCAAATAAACATGCTTCTATACAATAAATTGATGTTATGATTTGAATGTAGAATTTACATTTGTGAGAAACGGTGGGAGAACAGTGATGATTCAGTTCCAAAAGCAGCTAGAAGAAAAGCTGTTTAAATGCAGATACAAGTTGTTCATGCCTAATTAAAATGTTCGGTTTATCAAAGTAGAAGAAACTTGCTGAAATTATTCATATCAATGTTATTTAGTTGTGGGAATAGTATGAGACAGGTCAGAATTGTCCTGGCAACTAGTTTGACAATCGGCAATCAGCTCTTGGAATGGTGTTGGTAGATTCATAGTGCGTCTGAGATCAATTTTGAGTTTCATAGTAAAGGGTTTAACACAAAAGTGAATCTCAAAAAAGTTTAACATTGAGAAAAAGAATGCGAAAGTCTGCCAAACGACAAATAATTCTGCCAAACTGCTCCGTCTTGCATGGCACAGGCCTATCAAGACAACAACGGTGAAAATCCTACAGTAGGAAGAAATTGAGGATGTCCTTCCCCAGAACTCCTTCCCTAGCCCCGCTCCTCCGGGCCATACCCTTCCCATTCCACGAGGTACTGAAGGCACCCCTTCCTACGTCTCAAATCCAGGATGGAATGGACAGAGTTCGTTGCCCCTGCCCTGATGTCCAGAAGGGGCGGAGGAATCTTCCGCACCTCAGACCCCTGGAGTGGACCAGCCACCACTAGCCACGGTCACAGTTTCCGACAAGGAAGTCAGAGGGGCAGGTTCCAGGTCAAGAGCCAGACCCGATCACCCAGGGCAAACACAGAGTGTAGCGGATTTCTGGCACAGTCTTGGAGATAGCAATGTGTTCCATGTCTCCTACGCGCACCAAAACCAGCCAATTTTGAGCGTACTCACTCATGCCCACGGCAGAAACGCTGACCACTCCCCCGGCTGGTCCTGACAATAGGACGACAGGAACCTACCATGATCCTGATTTACTCGTTCCACCTGTTGTTAGATTGGAGTGGAAACCAGAGGTCAAACTAACCAAAACCCCCAAGCGCTCCAAAAACACTTTACACACCCTCAAAGTAAACTGGGGACCCTGGTCAGACACTATATCCTCTGGCGCCCTGTAGTGCTAAAAAACTTGGGTGAAAAGAGCTTTTGCGATCTGCAGGGTCGTTGGGAGACAGGGCAGAGGCAGGAGGTGGCAGTCCTTAGAGAATCAATCCACACCGACCAGGATGGTGGTGTAACCTTGCAAGACGGGGAGATCAATGACAAAGTCAACAGACAAATGTGACCATTGTCGTTGATGAACTGGTAAGGGATGTAACTTACCCGCTGGAAGATGCCTTACACTGTGTGCACCGAGCAGAAGGAGACGTACAACCTCATGTCCTTTTCTAGAGTGGGCCACTAATATCTCTCGATGAGACAGCACACTGTGGAACCAATACCGGGATGACCAGGGGAGGGAGTTGTGTATGCCCAGCAGATGAGACGTTCATGGACCTTCAATGGCACATACTGACGGCCCACTGGGCACTGTGATATGACTGCTAAGTGAATAAGGTTTGCTCGATGTCTGCAGCCACTGTCCATACTGGTGGCACTATGCATAAATCAGGAATGATTAGGGTGTTATCCACATCTTTCTCTGTGTCATATGGGGGCATCTGCCTTCAAATTCTATGTACTCGACGTGTACCTTAAAATTAAACCGGGTGAAGAACAAAGCCCATCTAGACTGCTAACAACACCCAATCCCATACGTCAAGAGTTTTTATCCGCTGTACTGAGCTTCCGGGAGAAGGGGTGGAGTTTTGGAGGGGTAAGTGAGCGTTGATATTGCAAAGCCCCAACCTCAGACACATCCTGATCAACAAGGAATAGCAGTTACGCATCCGAGTAAGCCAGAACTTCTGTCGAAGTGAACAGAACCTTCGGCGAACAGAACGCCTTGTTAGCCTCCACTGACCAGCGGAGACGTGACGGCGTACCTTTCAACAGGGAGGTAGTCGGAGCCGCATCCTTGCCAAATCCCTGGATAAACCTCCTGTAATATTTGGCAAATGAAGTGCTACGATACCTACCTGTATCTAAACATTGTTGCACAATATGTACACCCTTTCATTCGAAACAGTATTCCCTGATGGCATTTCCTATCATTAGAACTCTTCTTTCTGACACCTAGTTAATAATGACGCAACAATCACTGGTCCGAACACACTTAATTACTCACAATTAGCTTACACATTATTTATAACTTATTTCCTGAATGTCAAATGATAATTTCATTGTGCATATTTTCAATCATTTACAGAGTTAGCAAGTAAAATCAAATCAGGAGGTGAAGGATTATTGACATACAAAAACCAGTGGTCATATGTTGTTGAAATACCTGACAGAACAAAGCAACAACTTACCATATCGCGGAAAATCATTGGGTAAAACGTGTAGAAGTTAGTAATCCAAAAAAAATAAGATTTACATGTGATGACATGTGTCTATAACCAAGTTTGCAAGAATCATAATTCATTATTGGTCATGTGACTGGTTTTGGGGGGGAGAACCTCACAAACACAGGCCTGTCGAGTCCACAACAACTGAAATATCTCCAAAATGTCGTATTTTATAATTTTATTTTCTAAATATTTTATTTTATAAATATTTTATTTTGAGACCATGCAGTAATCCAAAGCCTCGGTCCTCATACCGGGCACTGACAAAAAGAACCACTAAACAGTTTGATACTGTGACAAAACTCTCATACACCTCAAAGAAACGTGCGGTCTCAATGGTCATCTTAAAGAAGATTCTCTCTGAAAGGACTTCCTATTTTCTCCCAATCCTTCTTCCAGATATCACTGCAGATTCAATCCTCTGACTCCTCTCGCCTGCCATCTAGAGCATCTGTTTTTTTAGGGGAGAAGGTGACATGACATTATTCCCCGAGGTGCCCCTTCTTGTGTCTGATTGCAGCCTACTCATTGCCTTGGCTTGGCTGCTGCTGGGTTCCAGGCTCCGCCTTTCCCTGAACTGTCACAGTCATAAGCATAAAATATATTGCACCAGCATTCCTGCCTGTGTCGGCAGACAAGACGGCAGGTGCCCCGGTAAAAACCAACATTGTTATACTTTAAAATAGCTTTCTTCCAATACAGCAACCCAAATATCATAAAAAATATATTATGTATGGTGTATACATAACGG
Source organism: Dallia pectoralis (assembly GCA_029465975.1). Classification (NCBI taxonomy): domain Eukaryota; kingdom Metazoa; phylum Chordata; class Actinopteri; order Esociformes; family Umbridae; genus Dallia; species Dallia pectoralis. Next base: position 1,721,005 of record CM055760.1, on the reverse strand, counting down.
CTAATTTAAATATCTACATTGTTATTCAGACGCTGTTATCAGCAAACATCACTCCTGTGTTCCAATTGCACATTGTTGTTGGCTAATCCTCGTGTAACATTTTGGTCAATAAAAAACCCTTTGCCAATACATTCGCAGCACTGAAAAACTATGCTGTTCTGTAAAGTAGTACACATTGTTGTATAGCACTAATAGTTGTCAGTGTCAGTGCCTCTTCGCTTGACATCAAGGGGACTTTAAAGGAAATTAGCCAAGTCTTAAAAAGAAGAATTGTAGAAGTTCACAAGTCTGGTTAATCCTTGGAAGAGTAGGAAGTGAAGTTAAGGGTTATATTGTTCTGTGACTTTAAATAGGTTAATACCGCGAGAACGGTGTCCCGCGATTTGGATCGGGGGAGAAGAGAAAACAGTGTTGTTGTGATCAGAGAGAGAGAGAGAGAGATATGAGACGCACTCTGTAATCGGCTGCGGCCAATTCATTATGTTGAGATTGTTCAATAAACAAGTGTTGTAATCACCGGAGCTCCTTGTCAATGTTCTCCCTACTGTGGTGATAACAGAACGAAGCCAAGAACCCACGGAACAGCGCTGGGTAAGAACTAAAGACAAGGGATAACCCACGCGCGTTACAGAAGCAATATCCAAGTTCTATATCAGCATGACCTAAATGGCCACTCATCATAGAAGAAGATACTGCTCTAAAAGAGCCAGACTATGGATTGCAACTACACAGTTCATACTTTTTGAAGATATATCCTGTAGTCTGATGAAAAAATATATATAACTGATGGCCATGAAGGCCATCGTTAGGTTTGAAGGAAAAAAGCAGAGACTTGCAAGTTGAAGAACACCCTCCCAACTGTGAAGCACCTGATGGCCACATCATGTGGAGGTGGTGCTTTGTTGCAGAATAGACTTAGAATCAGATTGCTTTATGAGGAAGAAAAATTTGAAACATCTCAGACATCAGTCAGGAAGTTATGCTTGGTCGCAAAATGGGTCTTCAAAACGGAAATTGAACCCAAAAATACTTCCAAAATTGTGGTCAAATGGCAGAGGGATAACAAAGTCAAAGTATTGGAGTGGCATAGTACAACATTTCATGCAGAAGTGTTACCATTAAAAACTCCTACCATAAAAGGACCCCATGTAAGCATTTACACAGGTTTTCCCTGAGTATATTTTTACATGTTTAACCTTCAAAAGATTCTTCCAGACTTTACTTGCAGTGGAGTACATATATTATCCATCTTGACCGCCAAGAGTTAAACAATGCAAGGACAATAAAAGCATCACCAATACCTAAACCAGACTGACCGTTTTAAAAGCCAAATGGGGCTAATAGGAAAAAATGCACAATTAAATTATTACAATGGCATTCGGTATTGTTCAAAAATTGAAATATATATTATTAATAAAATATTTGTATATTAAGTCCTAGTTATTAGTCCTAGATATAAGTCATAGTTACTAGTTACAGGTTAGTTCCATTCAGGACAAAGGATTCACAATGTCTTCTGTATTTTCTGACGTCAGGCTCTGTCCGAGTCCGGCCATGTCATTACATGTGACACCAAACCTAACCCCTACTGACTGCATAACAGTTTATAATCCAGAAGAGATTGGTAAACCCAGATTAAACAAATCTCATGAAGATCAGCCGGCCAGTGGTCCGTTTGGTTGCCATTACCATATTATTAATGACCATCACCCTCTTTTTCCCCACAAAGCAATTAACACGACTGCCATTTCTTTTCTTTCTGTCAATTAAAGCATGGGTTCTCAAACCTCTCCTGGGGAACCCCAGTCATTCCATATATTAGACGTATCCCACAGCTAGCACACCTGAATCAAGTTGATGACTACTTATCAAGCTCTTGGCTGCTTGATTCAGGTGAGCTAGATCAGGGCCACAAAAAATTGTGAGACAGCAGGGGTTCCCCAGGACAGGTTTGAGAACCACTGAGTTTAAGGATGAGGGAAGAATATCTATCTTTATTTTCCAATAGACAGGTTGATAATAATGTGTTACTCAAATTTGGACAAATTAAATAACAACAGAACCTATTTTCAGAACCTATTTTTATTAGTGGGATGTATTACATATAATGTATTACTTTTGCCAAGCACCTGCCATTGTGCAAGAATAATGTTAAAGTGCATAGTCTGACATTGGCCTGCTGTATAGAGAATCGTGTGGCTATTAAATTGAAGCAAATTATTGCATACTGTATGCATGTAATATTCCTTTATCTACAGATGCAAATAAATGAGACAGAACAAACTTTGCACTTCCGATAAACCCAAACTCTGACTCCTTAGTTACTTAAACAGATTTTTTTTGCTAGAAAACATGGTTCCTAGTATGCCAGATGTCTGATGTGAAAATAATCTGGTATTAAGAATGACTGTGCAGGGACCTGGTGAATTCCTTTAGCTCAAATAGCAATATTAATGACACAGTCTGTGATATGTCCTGCTTGTTACTCATGGTTAATCATACTATTTCATTTTTTTCCCCGATTATTTATTTTTATTGTATGTATGTCAAAACAAAACATGATATGATATGTGTAAACATGGGATATTGTGAGAATATGTAGAGGAGAGAAAGCAATGCAAAAGGTAATCTTCAATCTTCTCTTTTTTATTTTATGAGCGAGAGATGTGCATACAGCATAAACAGTCAGGTCAATAAAGTTTGGCATCCTGAAGAGCCACTTTGGTCACAAAATCACCCATCTGAAATCTCCTTACAGATTAATAAGAAAAAAAAACATTTTAGTTTAGCTTTGACGACTAAAAAAAACAAATTATCAATTGTTCTGTAGGTGTCGTAGCTGGGGTGATCCAGCGGTTTAGGCTGTTGCCTACAGATACACACATACCGCTGCTGATTTGATCCCGGCCTGCAGCCTTTGCAGAACACTCATATCTATCTTCCCCACTTTCACTGTAAATTTGCATAAAAAAATCTTTAAAAATTGTTCTGTAGGTGTCATAATGATTGGCATCCCTATTTTCAATAACACTGCATCCATTTTCCCCATAGAGCAAACACATTGGGATTTGGGAGGGATCTGATCTTAGAACCACCTCCATGGCAAATCTTTTCAGATACATAATATCCTTTATTTTGCCTTCTTCAATTTAAACAATAGGTTTCCAATGACATTTACTAAAAATCTGTGGACTAACGGGGCTTGATTCAGTCTGTTGCTGAAGTGCTCACATTTGTCATTTAAAGGTATGTGTTGATTGATTGAGCCAACATGCAGCATTAGAGATTGAATTTAAAACGAACATGATATTTTCCTGGTTCAATGGTCACTTATAAATGTTTTAAACTTTTGGGGTGCAAAATCATTTTCTTTTTCTATTATTATGAAACATATTATTTAACCATACATTCTGACTCTATAGATTTTTTCTTAAACTAGGGTGCCAAAACATAATATTTGTTGATATATTCTAGGATTTTAGATTTAAGATCAAATTTTCCATCATTCCAGTTATACAATTGTAAGCATCCAATGAGAACTAAGTCGGGTTCATCCAGTAGGACTAAAAGGATAAAGTTGCTCATCCCAAACAGGCATTTAGAAGAAAAGGATTAGGAGATTAGGAGGAATAATGAATTGCAGCCAGCTCCTCTTTGAGCCATAAGGTTGGCCTCGTGTCTGCATTCGGGACAGTAAAATACATATGTACAATGATACGATTCTCAAATTTCACTTTCAATCTAGAGAAATTACTTTAGGGAATTTACGTCATTTGTTTAGGGAAGAATTTATCTTTAATCAGCTAGTTAACAGCTAACACCCGTGTGCAACATAAAAAATGTGCATGGTTGATGCTACTAATTCCCATTTGGAAATGATTTGTTCAAATCCTCACAGTAGCTGGATGATATTTTACAGATGCTGAATGAAAATAAATGCTTTAAATACATTTAGATTTTAATTATTCAAGAAATGTTCACATCCAAAACAACCCTGTTTCATTAGAATAATAAATGTACTTACTTTTAGGCTTTGCTATATATTTCACAGCGGAGGGTGGTGCAATTGGCCAAAAAGGATTATTAGGTTTGCCATGGAATTTTGCGATGCCTTGAGCCAGCTAATGAGCAGGTCACCTCAATCGAGGTAACTAGGCTGAAGAGTGTGTTTCTTCTGGGACTTAAGGATTCCAGTTTAGGCTGCTTGGTAAAGCAACCAGCGTGGTAAAAAACGAAACTGCATTGGATGTGCTTTGTGAGACTGTCCAGAGCCGGCTGAGAAAAGCTGCAATGAAGCAGGGGCTTAATTAGACATTTGAAATCACCAAATCTGGGAGAAAAGCCAACAACAAATGAGGTTTACTAACAAGGTTCGGGAGGAGGACTTCCAGCTAATTAATTACAGGTGGAAGCCCTCAGCAATTAACAGCTAGAGGGTACATATAGACTCAGCAGTCTTACCTCGCTCCGCTGACAGCTCGCAGCAGCTTCTCTCGCCCAGATACTACTCGTCTCGCTAAAGCGCTTCCTCCGCGGAAGGCACTAACAATCCCAGGAATGTCCCCCCGCAAGTCGCGGGTCTCCCGACCATTTCGGTCATGCCGTACGCCACTCCGGAGCCCAGGGCTTCTCGCGGCCGCACTCCGGCCCGACCATCCGCGCGTTCACCCGGACGCCGGTACCAGGCTTCGCCGCCCCCAGCAAAACCACCACCTTCTTCCCCGGCCTCCTCCTACCGCTCGACCATCCCGACGATCCCTCCCGTGGGGAACTGGACCGTAGCCGGGCTAAGACAAGCGCTGGGCAAGTCGGACCCACAGGTCTCAAGGAAGACGCACAAAGCGGAGCCGTACGACCTATATGTCTCCCAAACCGGCCCGCAGGCAGGGCAAAACCCGCAGGGCTCAAAATATACCGCCCCAGGCAACTCCGTCGTCCTCCCGCTCAGGACACGGCTCGCTTTGCTCCGCCAATGCCTCTGCCGCCGCAGCGCCGCATTCGGACGAGCCCAGCTGCTCCCCTTTTACAGCTCAGCCTTATACCCCTAATAACCCTCTCCCTTTCCAGCGGCCCCGAGCTCCGCCCCGGGCACTAGCGCGAAGCTTTCCCAGCCAGCAGTACAGGCTAACCCTAATAACAAAAAAAAAAAAAAATAATAATAATAATAATAAAATTAATTAATTAAAAATTTCAGGCAATGTATTTAGAACGGCCATCCACCCGGACGAGATAAAAACGCATTTTTATCACCCTGTCAGACCCACGCAATTCCCGTTCCCAAGTATTAACAGCCTGTCCCCTCTCGACGAATCTTCGCTTAAATTCCACGGCATAGACCAGGCATCTACCTGATTAAAATCGCGGGTCGGGGTGCCTGGCTGGCCAAAGTTGACGTTACATCCGCTTTCAAAGTCATGCCCATCCATCCCGACTCATGGCATCTCTTTGGAGTCCGCTGGCTCGAGAAATACTATTTCGCCGTACGTCTAACGTTCGGATGCAAAAGCAGCCCTAAAAATATTCGACATGCTATCAGAAGCAGTCTGCTGGATCTTGTCAAAAACTACGCCATCCCCCACCTCATTCACCTGCTAGATGATTTTCTAATAATCTCGCCTCCCAACGCCATCCCGGCCGCGCACCTCCTCTCAGTCCAAAACGTCTTCTCCGAGCTTGGAATCCCCCTCGCAGAGGAGAAAACCATGGGCCCCGCGACGTCCATCGAGTTCCTAGGGATTAACTTGGATTCTAGGGAATTCCAAGCATCCCTGCCAAAGGAGAAAATCGACCGAATAATTCTCGTCTCCTCTACTTTCCTCGAGAAATCGGTTCTCTCGAACGTGAACTCTTGTCCCTGCTCGGCCATTTAAACTTCGCGACGCGCATCATCCCGCAGGGTCGCCCCTTTATATCGCATCTCCTCTCACTCGCGTCCTCCGTCCACTCGCTAGAGGACCCCATTTTCCTTAACCCAAGCATGCCGCGACGAACTTAGGCTATGGGTAACATTTCTAAAACAGTGGAACGGCCTATCGTCTTTCCACAAAAACCTCGTCGCGTCCCCCACCGAGATCCAACGGTTCACAGACGCCGCCCCCTCAATCGGGTTCGGGGGATTCTACCAAGGTCGTTGGTTCGCGGCTCCGTAGCCACCCCAGTTCCAGCAATTACCGCAATCCTCGGCGCTATTCGAGCTCTACCCTCTCGTAGTAGCAGCTTTCCCGTGGGGAAGGAATGGTCCTCTACAAGCATCCTAGTGCATTGCGACTATAAGGCGACCGTGCACTGCATTAACAGAGGCCGTTCCCATTCACCCGCTCTGATGCCACTCTTAAGGCGCCTCACCTGGATCGCAGCTTGCGACCAATTCATTATCGTCGCTAAGCATATCCCCGGGTCGGAGAATCAAATCGCTGACTCCCAGTCTCGCTTTCTGTTTCAGAAATTCAGGACGCTGGCTCCGGAGGCGGACCGTATCCCTACTCCGGTACCTCGCTATTCAGAGTTGATATTCCCGTAAACCACCCGCTAAAACCCTGCTCGACTCATCACTCAACACCATCCTTCACGCAGTCGCCCCCAGGACCCTCCAATCCTACCTTACCGCCTGGAAAAGTTTTAAAACATTCCACGCTTCTTACAACCTACCCTTCCCCGATTTTTCCCTTCTTTCCATAACGTCTTTCACCTCCTATCTTTATACCATAAAGGGCTTACAAGCCGGGTCCATTAGAGGGTACCTGAGCGGCATCCAGTTTCCATAAATTGATGCACGGCGCCCCCTCCCCCGGAATAAGCAACGCACAAACCTCCCTCCTGATTAAAGGGATTCAAAGATCCCAGCCCACCCGTACCGACGCCAGGCAACCCTTAACCCTTGATATCTTAACCAAATGCATTTACACCCTCCGCACAGGCTACCAGCCCCTAGGTGCCGCCCGCACACTTGACGCCATGTTTATCCTAGCCTTTTTCGGCTTCCTCAGGTGCTCGGAACTCACCACCACTTCCAAATTCGACCCCGAAATCCACCCCACCATCTCAGACCTATCAGTAATAGACGACGAGGCAATTTCATTTCTGATTAAACGAAGCAAGACCGACCAGAACAATAAAGGCCATTTTATCTACATTTTTAACCTAGCCTCGCAAATCCAACCGTACCAGTCAATTCGGGTTTACCTGCAACGGAGAAGATCCCAGGCTAGATCTCCTCTGGAACCCCTGTTCATGGACGAATCCCGGAAACCCGTGTCACGTTTCTGGTTCCAGAAGCACCTCAAATCCGTTCTCCAGCAGTCAGGCATTCCAGCAGAACACTTTTCAGGCCACTCATTCCGCATCGGGGCAGCAACTTCAGCAGCCCAAAAGGCCTCTCCCAACAGCAGATCCAAGCCCTAGGGAGATGGTCCTCCGACGCTTTCCAAAGCTATATCAGGACAAATCGGTCCCATATCAAAATAGCTCACCAAACCCTCGTAAACAAATCAACCAATAGATAAATGGACAATTAAATCAACTAAGTAATAGAACTCCGTTCTAATTAATAGAACCCCCCTTGTTCCTTTTCTGTCCTCTCTTTCCGTCCAGCGAGCATTGGCCTCACAGCGGACGGAGTGAGAGCCCCCCCGGTAGAGCGCTCCTGTTTTCTCTTTCATCCAGCGAGCATTCGGTCTCCAGCAGATGCCGCGTGAGAAAATCTCCCGGGCAGGCACTCACTTTCGCTATTTCCCGTTTCCTTCCGTCCAGCGGGCACTAGTCTCACAGCGGACGGAATGAGAACCTCCCCGGTTGAGTTCGTACGTTTTCTCTTTTCATCCAGTGAGCATTTGGTCTCCAGCAGATGCCGCGTGAGAAAATCTCCCGGGCAAGCACTCATTTTCCCCTTCGCGTTTCCCCTTTCCGTCCAGCGAGCACTAGTCTCACAGCGGACGGAGTGAGAACTTCCCCGGTCGAGCTCCAACGTTTTCTCTTTTCATCCAGTGAGCATTGGTCTCCAGCAGGTGCCGCGTGAGAAAATCTCCCGGGCAAGCACTCATTTTCCCCCTTCGCGTTTCCCCTTTCCGTCCAGCGAGCACTAGTCTCACAGCGGACGGAGCGAGAACTTCCCCGGTCGAGCCCATCGTTCTCTCTTTCATCCAGTGAGCATTGGTCTCCAGCAGATGCCGCGTGAGAACCTCCCGGGCAAGCACTCACTTTCCTGTACGTTCCTCCTTTCCGTCCAGCGAGCATTGGTCTCACAGCGGTCGGAATAAATCTATACCAAACGGGCATTGGTCCCACAGCAAAGCTCCCACGTTTCCCCGTTCCGTCCAGCGAGCATTGGTCTCTCAGCGGTCGGAATAGGAACACCAAGCGGGCCTCAGTCCCACAACAAACGTTCAAACGCCCCACGTCCACAGGCCAGCAGGGCCCGCCTAGTCCAGGCCGTGAACGGCTTCACAGGCCCGCGCGCATACAAAAAAAAAAAAAAAAAAACATTTATAAAAAAAAATAAAAAAAAAAAAAAAAAAAATAAATCTGACCCTTCCTCGCGATGCCAGTCCGCCAAGCTCGGCTCTCTGGGGGGTTTATAATCCAGCGGCTGTCCTCGGCTCCTTAGCGTTAGGGGGGTACTCTGGGTTCGGGCCAAATTCCGAGCCCGGAGCCCCGGGCCGGATTCCGAGCCCGGAACCCTCCCTCCGGACAGCACGCCAAATACGCATTAAACCTATATCCCTTAATTGGCATGTAAGTGCGAACTCGTGAAATGAGGTTTACTAACAAGGTTCGGGAGGAGGACTTCCAGCTAATTAATTACAGGTGGAAGCCCTCAGCAATTAACAGCTAGAGGGTACATATAGACTCAGCAGTCTTACCTCGCTCCGCTGACAGCTCGCAGCATCCCCCCACCACCCCTTCTCCGCTCAAATTCTAGTCCTAACCACTTACATGCGGGGGGGTACTCTGGGTTCGGGCCAAATTCCGAGCCCGGAGCCCCGGGCCGGATTCCGAGCCCGGAACCCTCCCTCCGGACAGCACGCCAAATACGCATTAAACCTATATCCCTTAATTGGCATGTAAGTGCGAACTCGTGAATCTATATTTCATGTAACCGTAAGGTTTTTCAGGACTTTTTTTAGGAACCTGCCAACAATTACCCAGATTAATTAATATCAGTATCAAAAATCTGTCTTTTACAGCCTTTCTCGAGTGCTAAAAACGCTATAACCAGAGTTTTTAACGTAGATTTCTAAACCATAACGCCATTTATCAAAAAACCCTAAACAATATACACAATTTCCCTGTTTTGACACATGAGTCACATTTGTTGATGTGTCACTGCAAAACTACTACACACACAAATCCCTTCATTTCTCTTTGCCTACACCATCAAAGCACAAGCATTCAATATAGTTCACTGAAGTCACAGGCACAGCTTGAGCACAATTAGCACACAAATACCCAGGTGGAAACACTAAGAGTTAAGGAAGAAGGGAAGGAAAAGGAAGAGAAGGAGTTGGGGGAGGAGTGGGGAGGGGAGTTGTGAGCAGGAGTCAGGAGGTGAGGAGTGGGGAGGGGAGAAGATGTAGGAGGAGGATGACTAAACAGAAGGGTAAGAGCAAGGAGACTAGCTGTCACAGATGAAATTCATTCCGTTCTAGTTGACCTTGTCCTTGTCCAAGACATGACTATGAGGGAGGGCAACAAGTACAGACAAACTTGAGTCGCTTCACCATCGCCTCAATCACAAGATCCTTCTAGGAGGAAAGCAGGTAGGTGTACTCCAGACTGCTCTCTACTGTAACTTTTGAATGCTGTACTCTGTGCTGTTACAACACATATGTATGTATGCATCAAATTGCCGTACATACACATAGAGGTTCTATAAGCTTCAAATGGCTCAGGGATGCAAGTGAATGTCACCCCCCACTGCCTGGCTAAGGCCAATATAGTCTGTGATGTTGATTGTCGCAGATGAAAGAGAGGATGCTGGTGCATAATTCTTTGGTTGTTTGGTGTTTTGAACTGTCCAGTGCATTAAGGAATAAAACATTTGCAAATGTATACAATTGTTGTGTTTATTATGTGGAAACGTTTTTGAGGTGGAGAACCAAAAGCAACAAAACCTAATACTGTTTTTTGTAGTATAGTTTTGAATTTCTTACCGGTGTGTAAGACTCTGTTGTAGTGTATGTTTTTTAGGGCTTGTGTCATGCCTGAGGGCTAAGTTAGTTTTTTTTCTTAAATATTGAATGATTTTGAGTGGAAAGCATCATTTTGACCTGAAAATAGAAGATTAGGGGAATTGTGTGAGAATATCTGGATTTGTTATTAGAGTTTCAAGTAAATAAGGCATTATTTGAAGAAATGGGTTTAAGCAATCAAATACAATTGTAATAGTATTGTCTCTGTATAGCTCTGACAATTAAAAAAAGATGACAGTCACAGATATCACTGGCTCGTAGCATAATCACAACAAAAACAAACCTTGTCTACCTGGCTCAGGCCACACTTTGCAGCTTGTACTAAGCAGATGCAGTTATATTGTAAATGATCCAAGTGTTTGCTGGAGCCGATGGTTGAGTGCACAGGAGTGTGATGCCAATGCTTTGACTGGGTGAGGATTCCCAGAGTTCTGCTTGAATGTGAATGCAGCATTCAGTTATAAAGTAACCAGGATCTTGAGTTCACCACAATTTTATCGAGCATCTATTGGATCTAATGTGGCAGTACAATTGTTAAATCCACCTCACATTATATTGGAGCTGGTAGACTGTAATTGCAATTATACACTAAACTAACCTCAATACTCACTTGCAAAGTGATGAGCAGATTTTCTTGGAATCCATTTAGAATAAGGATATACAAAAACTAGATGTTTATACACGCGTTGCAGTGAGAATGAATGCTAGACACTATGAGATTACATTTTTTGTAGATGTGTCTGTATTCTTGTAAGTATTGTGCATTGTCTTGAGCGCACAAAGTACTTTCATGTTTTTACTCAACACATTTGTTGATTCAATGCAACAATTGCTTGACTACCAGCTGAAATAGGGTTGTGAGCTCGCTCATCATTAGGGCATTGTCACGCAGCTGGATAAGGGAGGACACAGGTGCAGTTGTTTTGATTCAGACTTCAGCAAACAAAAACAAGAAACCGCCAGGCAGCAACACATGACAACCGAACAGGAACAAAGAACCACCTTAGGTGCTAAACACAGTGACACAAAAAAGGTTCCCAATTAGAGGCAACACATATGCCTCTAATTGTGAGTATCTGTCAAGAGGAAAGGACTTTTTTCTCCCTCTGGGTGTTTGTAATTTGTCACCTTTTTCGTCAGTTTGGTTTGAGTTAAATGTGCACTCCTGGTTTCAGTTGTCAATAAGCAGGGCTATTCAAGTCAATGGGTGTGGTTGCATTTTACTGAGTATTGTTTGGAAGTCACACAATAATGGTGAGTGTTTGTATCATTGTTAGTTCTGTTAGAGTTATATCACGGTTTTTGAATGTTAGTAGTTGCTTTGTTTAACACACATGAAAAAAAAATCATGTATATAACATGTTAAGTTCTGCACATAGTTATCTACGGCACTACACCCTTGGTTCGTGACAGTAACCGAAACATAAAGATGTATTGCTAACCCCAAAAATGAAAAAGGTCTCCTAGAGGTCTCCTGTCCCTGTTACAAATGTTATTACAATCGGTTTTATAAAAGCTTTTCATTATTATCTCAGGGCACCAAAATGTATTTTTTTATAGGTCCTTTTACAGATTCAAGGGTTACTAAATCACTTTTTCAACCAAAAAAATCCACTGTGTCATACAATATAACAATTTGCTTGCAGTGACATGAAGTAGTGAACAAACTATTGTTTTTCCAACCGGATGCCAAAACAAATATTCATTACAAGGTCAGAAAGACGGGTGTATGTAAACTCCAGGGTATCTAACCTAGTGTATATAACCTAGTGTATATAACCTACGGGTGTATTTAAACCCCAGGGGTATCTTACCTAGTGTATATAACAATGAGTTACCTACGGGTGTATGTAAACTCCAGGGTATCTAACCTTGTGTATATAACAATGTGTATATAACCTAGTGTATACAACCTACGGGTGTATGTAAACCCCAGGGTATCTTACCTAGTGTATATAACAATGTGTATATAACCTACCGGTGTATGTAAAGTCCAGGGTATCTAAAATAGTGTATATAACAATGTGTATATAACCTAGTGTATATAACCTTCGGGTGTATGTAAACCCCAGGGTATCTTACCTAGTGTATATAACAATGTGTATATAACCTAGTGTATATAACCTACGGGTGTATGTAAACCCCAGGGTATCTTACCTAGTGTATATAACAATGAGTTACCTACGGGTGTATCTAACCTAGTGTATATAACCTACGGGTGTATGTAAACCCCAGGGTATCTAACCTAGTGTATATAACCTACGGGTGTATGTAAACCCCAGGGTATCTTACCTAGTGTATATAACAATGTGTATATAACCTAGTGTATACAACCTACGGGTGTATGTAAACCCCAGGGTATCTTACCTAGTGTATATAACAATGTGTATATAACCTAATGTATATAACCTACGGGTGTATGTAAAGTCCAGGGTATCTAAAATAGTGTATATAACAATGTGTATATAACCTAGTGTATATAACCTTCGGGTGTATGTAAACCCCAGGGTATCTTACCTAGTGTATATAACAATGTGTATATAACCTAGTGTATATAACCTACGGGTGTATGTAAACCCCAGGGTATCTTACCTAGTGTATATAACAATGAGTTACCTACGGGTGTATCTAACCTAGTGTATATAACCTACGGGTGTATGTAAACCCCAGGGTATCTAACCTAGTGTATATAACCTACGGGTGTATGTAAACCCCAGGGTATCTAACCTAGTGTATATAACCTACGGGTGTATGTAAACCCCAGGGTATCTAACCTAGTGTATATAACCTACGGGTGTATGTAAACCCCAGGGTATCTAACCTAGTGTATATAACCTACGGGTGTATGTAAACCCCAGGGTATCTAACCTAGTGTATATAACCTACGGGTGTATGTAAACCCCAGGGTATCTAACCTAGTGTATATAACCTACGGGTGTATGTAAACCCCAGGGTATCTAACCTAGTGTATATAACCTACGGGTGTATGTAAACCCCAGGGTATCTAACCTAGTGTATATAACCTACGGGTGTATGTAAACCCCAGGGTATCTTACCTAGTGTATATAACAATGAGTTACCTACGGGTGTATGTAAACCCCAGGGTATCTAACCTAGTGTATATAACCTACGGGTGTATGTAAACCCCAGGGTATCTTACCTAGTGTATATAACAATGTGTATATAACCTAGTGTATATAACCGACGGGTGATTGTAAACCCCAGGGTCTTACCTAGTGTATATAACAATGAGTTACCTACGGGTGTATGTAAACCCCAGGGTATCTTACCTAGTGTATATAACAATGTGTATATAACCTAGTGTATATAACCTACGGGTGTATGTAAACTCCAGGGTATCTAACCTAGTGTATATAACCTAGTGTATATAACCTACGGGGTGTATGTAAACCCCAGGGTATCTAACCTAGTGTATATAACCTACGGGTGTATGTAAACCCCAGGGTATCTAACCTAGTGTATATAACCTACGGGTGTATGTAAACCCCAGGGTATCTAACCTAGTGTATATAACCTACGGGTGTATGTAAACCCCAGGGTATCTAACCTAGTGTATATAACCTACGGGTGTATGTAAACCCCAGGGTATCTTACCTAGTGTATATAACAATGTGTATATAACCTAGTGTATATAACCGACGGGTGATTGTAAACCCCAGGGTCTTACCTAGTGTATATAACAATGAGTTACCTACGGGTGTATGTAAACCCCAGGGTATCTTACCTAGTGTATATAACAATGTGTATATAACCTAGTGTATATAACCTACGGGTGTATGTAAACTCCAGGGTATCTAACCTAGTGTATATAACAATGTGTATATAACCTAGTGTATATAACCTACGGGTGTATGTAAACTCCAGGGTATCTAACCTAGTGTATATAACCTAGTGTATATAACCTACGGGTGTATGTAAACCCCAGGGTATCTTACCTAGTGTATATAACAATGTGTATATAACCTAGTGTATATAACCTACGGGTGTATGTAAACTCCAGGGTATCTAACCTAGTGTATATAACCTAGTGTATATAACCTACGGGTGTATGTAAACCCCAGGGTATCTTACCTAGTGTATATAACCTAGTGTATATAACGTACGGGTGTATCTAACCTAGTGTATATAACAATGTGTATATAACCTAGTGTATATAACCTACGGGTGTATGTAAACCCCAGGGTATCTAACCTAGTGTATATAACCTAGTGTATATAACCTACGGGTGTATGTAAACTCCAGGGTATCTAACCTAGTGTATATAACAATGTGTATATAACCTAGTGTATATAACCTACGGGTGTATGTAAACTCCAGGGTATCTAACCTAGTGTATATAACAATGTGTATATAACCTAGTGTATATAACCTACGGGTGTATGTAAACTCCAGGGTATCTAACCTAGCCCTACTCCACAGGGTCGAGGATAAGATTCAGGGTTACAAAAACACAGGTCTCAACACAAACCCCTAATAAGTCTCTTTTAACAAAAATCCTCCATTCCTAACCTAACCAAATAGAATCTACTTTTAGACAGTATCTCACAAAAGTGAGTACACCCCTCACATTTTTGTAAATATTTGATTGTATCTTTTCATGTGACAAAACAGAAGAAATGACACTTTGCTACAATGTAAAGTAGTGAGTGTACAACTTGTATAACAGTGTACATGTCACAAGTGGTGAGGTTCTGTTTCCACACGGACATTAATTAGTGGTGCACCGTCTCTTTGTATGAGTTTGTATTCACAGCTGTTTTTATTCAGTCATTAGTAGGGCTATAAAAGGTGTTTGGTAGTTATGCACGGTGATTTGCATTGTTCTATGTCACGTTGATTTAGAGGTGAGTGTTGGTCGTTGGTTTTTTTAATGTTTTCTTATAAGACGCGATATGCGCACTTTTGATTTCATTTAGCCAATTAGTGTTTTTCGCCGTTTATTGATGACAGTACATTTGCTGTCCCCTTAAAATAACTCAACACACAGCTATTATTGTCTGAACCGTTGGCAACAAAAGTGAGTAGGCTACACCCCTAAGTTAAAATGTCCAAATTGTGCACAATTAGCAATGTTCCCACCCTTGTGTCATGTGACTTGTTAGTGTTACATCTCGTGGTAAAGAACTCTCTGAGGATCTGGACAATTGTTTTTTTGCTCTATACAAATATGGCCTAAGCTATAAGAAGATTGAAGATGACCCTAAAACTGAGCTGCAGGATGGTGGCCAAGACCATACTGCGGTTTAACAGGACATATTTCACTCATAACAGGCCTCAGCATCATATCCAGAGGTTGTCTTTTGGAAATAGACGTATAAGTCCTGCCAGCATTGCTGCAGAGGTAGTGGGGGGTCACTCTGTCAGTGATCATATCATGAATGAATGAATGAAACCTTTATTGCCCCGAGGGGAATTTGTTTTACACTCATGGGAACCACAATAAACATAGAATAAATAAAAGAAAACAACAATAACACAGCAAATAGTCACATAGAATTATCAATTCAACAACCTAAGGAATCAATAGATAAATATATATTCAATAATACGCATCTAAAATGTTCAACAGCTTCAAGGAATCAATAAATAGATATATATTCCATATTCAATAATACACATTTAAAATAAATCTATGTGCCCATAGATGATCCATTTAATAATTGAATGCTCTTCGGCACAAATGATGTAATATGTCGTTTAGTTTTTGTTCGGGGCATTCTAAATCTACATCCAGAGGGGAGGAGGGAAAATTCTGTGTGAAGTGGGTGCAATGGATCCTCCAGTATCCTCAGTGCCAAATTGAGGGTATACTGGTCAGTAAGATTTGTGATGCTTTTCACATCTGATCCAGTAATTTTCCTACCCATTTTTGTCACCTTGTCCAGCATGTTCCTGTTCTGGATAGAAAGACTGGATGGCAAAAGTCACCACACTCTGAATAAAAGTCAAATAAAACAATGTCAGGGTGCTAGTCTCTGCATTAAGACTACGCAATTTCCTTTAAAAAAAGAGCCGTTGCTGTGCTTTTGAGTATCTTGCTAATGTGTTGGCTGACCAAGTGAGTTTATGATCAATAATAGTACCCAAATACTTATACTCCTCCACAATCTCAATAACTGTCTCATTACTAGTAACTGGTTGCAATGGAGGGGCCTTTTTTCTAAAGTCAATGACCATTTCTTTTGTTTTTGAAATGTTTAAAATTAGTGAGTTTTCACTACACCATTCATAAAAGTAGTCAACCTCAGTTCTGTAGTCCTGTTCAGTATCTGTTAAAAGCCCAACCAAAGCAGCATCGTCTGCAAACTTAATCAATGAACATTTGGAATGATGGCTGACACAATCATTTGTATACAGAATAAATAACAACGGTGATAAAACACATCCTTGTGGCACCCCTGTGTTTGTCATAATGATTTTTGACTGACTATGACCCGCTCTCACAAATTGTAGTCTGCCTGTTAAAAAGTCCTGAATCCACTTTACCAGATTAAGGTTTACACCCATAAGTGTCAGCTTCTCTAATAACATGTGTGGCTGAACAGTGTTAAAAGCTGAGTAAAAGTCTGCAAATAGGATGCGAACATAAGAGGCAGGAGTTTCAAGATGTTTATAAATTCCATTCAGGAAGGTTGTTACTGCATCTTCCACACCTCTTTTCTCTT
The DNA here is from genome assembly GCA_029465975.1 of Dallia pectoralis. Lineage (NCBI taxonomy): Eukaryota > Metazoa > Chordata > Actinopteri > Esociformes > Umbridae > Dallia > Dallia pectoralis. The sequence continues at coordinate 1,704,132 of CM055760.1, read as the reverse complement.
TATAGGCAAACTGTAATGTATCCATGTGTTTTTTGGTTTGTTTTTTAAGATGAGTTAAAATGATCCGCTCAAAACATTTCATAGCAACTGAAGTGAGTGCTACTGGTCTAAAATCATTCGGTCCATCTGGTTTGTGTTTCTTAGGAAGTGGTACAATTTCTGCAGTTTTCCATATCTTTGGGACTTTGTGTGTGTCGATTGATTTCTGATACAACCCTCTGAACACCGGGCTCAGTTGTTCTTTGCAGCTCTTAAGGATGGTGCCTTCCAGCCTGTCCGGGCCGGCAGCTTTCCGAGTCTTTACATGGGAGAAGATCCACCCCACTTCCTCACAGCTTACCCTGATTGAGGCACTTGCTCTTCTTTCAAGGCTGATTGGATTAGCTGGCACATCATTCTCCCATCTCGCAAAGTGTTCATTCATGGCATTTGCTTGCTCAACTGTATGTACCATACTATTAGTGTGTTGGTTTTGACCTATAATAGTTTTTATGCCCCTCCATGCCATACGCGAATTATTTTCCTGAAGATGTCTTTCAATTTTATCTTTATATTGTCTTTTTCCCTGTTTAATTTTCTTCTGTATTTCCTTCTGAATCAGCTTCCCTCCACATCGATCATTTCCTTTAAATGCTCTTTCTTTATCCACTAACAGTTTTTAATTTCTGTTGTAATCCATGGTTTTGAATTAGCAAATTGTTTCACGCGTTTTGTCGCGATCACATTGTCCACACAAAAATTAATATATGACGTGACAACATCCGCATCCTCGTCGAGATCTGCACAATCAAAAACGCTCCACTCTGTGCAGTCAAAACATCCCTGAAGAGCTGTCTCACTGTCATCATCCCACACACGCACCGATGTAATTTTAGGTTTTTCCCTTTTCAATTTTTGTCGATAATAGGGCAACAAAAAAAACATGTTATGATCAGATCCGCCTATTGCTGCTTTGTTAACTGCTTTATAGACATTTTTTATGTTGCCATAGCATAGATCAATTATTTTTGATCCACGCGTGGCGCACTTCACATATTGCTGATATTGAGGTAATACAGATCACAAAGAGCAGCCGTTAAAATCACCCAGAATAAGTTTGGGAGTATCTGGGGACGCTGTCTCTAGTTCTTGTATATGGTGATATATCGCATCTGCAGCCTCTTTGTAGTTTGCGTCAGGGGGAATATACACTAGACATACAAATAGTTTCCCAAACTCTCGTGGTAAATAAGTAGGTCTTAGGGAAACTGATAAGAGTTCTAAGTTTGGGGAATTGATGGTGTGTCTAATGATATGGTGTCTACACCACTTGTTGTTGATATACATACATAGTTCTCCACCAATCGATTTTCCCGTGGCTTGTTTTTCTCTCTTAACGGTGTACCAAAGCCAGGTAGGGAAAGACTGTCATCATTCACTGTATTGTTTAACCAAGTTTCACTGAAACATAACAGACAACTATCTCTATATTCATACCGGTATTGCGTAGAGGCATGGAGTTCATCTAATTTGTTCCTTAGCAATCTCACATTAGAGAGGACTATAGTTGGAAGTGGGGGTTTAAATCCTCTTGCACGAACGCGGCGTTTAATTCCTCCTCTCGAACCACGCTTCCTCTTTGTCCTGTCAAATCGCTGTTCAGTTGGACGTAGGCATTCCAAAGGAAAGTCAGTTGGAGGTGTCCACTGCAGCTGCGTTGTTAAGCCCAGCTGAAGTAGTTGATGTCTGCCGTAAGTTATCCTAAATGGCACAGCGTTTGCCAGGAGTAGGGAGAGTAGAGTGATCGCCAGGAAGAGTTCCAAGTAAGCCATGTCGCTGTCCATTGTTTACATCCAATTGCCGACGTTTATATTCGAAGCAATCCAATCAACAACAACAACAAAAAAACGACTTAACATAGAAGGTCTGCAATTTAACAAACAAAACAAAAGAAAACAAAACAGCGTACTAACAAACATTAACCAAACATTAACCAAACAGTCAGAGCTCCCGTGTGTGTGTCAGCCGCAGAGCAGCGCCACCTTCCTGAATATCATACACCGCACACTGCATCAAATTGGTCTGCATAGCTGCACAAAGAAGCCCGCAAACAGTTTGCAGAAGACAAGCGGAGAAAAGTAATGGAATACTGGAACCATGTCCAGTGGTCTGATGAAACCAAGATAAACTTATTTGGTTCAGATGGTGTCAAGCGTTTGTGGCGGCAACCAGGTGAGGAGTACAAAGACAAGTGTGTCCATACAGTCAAGCATGGTGGTGAGAGTGTCATGGTCTGTGAGGTGTACTCACTATTGTTGCAAGCTGTTTAGACATTAATAGCTGTGTGTGGAGTTATTTTGAGGGAACAGCAAATGTTATACATGCTGTACACTCATAACTTTACGTTGTCGCAAAGTGTAATTTCTTCAGTGTTGTCACATGAAAAGATAAAATCAAATATTTACAAAAGTGAGGGGTGTAATTACTTTTGTGAGATACTGTATATGGTGCTGAGCAGCTCCGGATAAGCTAAAGAGCTTGATGGTCACGCCCAGTTTTCAGCCGCACCTCACCACTTTTGGGAATGATTATAGACTGACAAGGACACAAACAAAGACAGAGAAAAGACACACATCCCAGCTCCTACACAAATAGGACATAACAGAGTGGCATCCCGGTAGTGGTTTGAATGGTTTGAATGCAAACTGTAATAGCTTAGAGGTGATGGCCATCTTCTCCTTGATTTCTTTCTCCTTTCTAGCTGATGCTGCCTGGGATGCATTTATTGTATATTATATTTCTTTGAGTAAAGTCAACATAGTCACACAAACACAGTTCAAAAGCTTGGGGTCACATTGAAATGTCCTTGTTTTAAATAAAAAAAATACATGAGTACAGAGACTTTGAATAGAAAATATAGCAAAATTAATAGGTTATTTAGTCATTGACAGGTTACGAAGTAATCATTTTTAGATTAAATAGTAATTGTCCTTCAAAGGTTCGCTTTTGTCAAAGAACCCTGCATTTGCAGGAATTACTGCATTGCAGGCTTTTAGCAATCTAGAAGTCAATGTGTTGAGGTAATCTGAAGAGATTTTACCCCATGCTTTCTGAAGCACTATCCCACAAGTTGGATTGGCTTGATAGGCACTTCTTAAAACCATATGGTCAAGCTACTCCCACAACATCTCAATAGAGTTGAGATCCAATGACAGTGCAGGCCATGCTATTATAGAGAGAATACCATCCCACTGCTTCTTCCCCAAATAGTTGTTGCATTGTTTAGAGTGATACTGGGGTAAATGTTCTGTTGTAGAAGGAAACCTGCACAAATCAAATGACGTCTACAGGGACTCTTCAAAATCCTGTTAACAAATCTCCCACTTTACCACCACTAAAGCACCCTCAGACCATTACATTGCCTTCACCATGCTTGACAGCATCTTTTCATTAGGTCGGCGTCTCACAGATGTTTGTCTTTGTGACCCGAACATCTGAAACTTACATTTTTCATTCTTTCCCTTTCCTTTGTCTGTTTTCTTTTGCCCGTCATCATTTTTAGAGGTTAAAGATGCAAGTTTAAATTAAGATATTGAATCTCTTAACTGCAATATGCACTGATGATAAATGGCATGAGAGTCAAAAAGCTGTGGCCATGTGTGTCCATACATGTCTTCATCGAAACAACAATACTTTAATCTGACCATATTTTCTGATGATTGCATTTGTTTTTTATCAGCTTTTTTTCTAATTGACTCTTGTAATCCATTACTATTGATTTGGTGGAGTTAACAGTGAAATAATCATACATACAACAGTAAATTCATCATACCACAGTTGAGTTGAAATAAAGTCGAATAGAGATTAATATCTGTTCAGTAAAAATGACAGTTATTACAAAAACCTAGAATGAATCACATCCAGCAACAATGCTCTACAATTTTTTCCTAAAAAAACATTAGTTTTTTTACCATTCACTCTATTTTTTCTTTCTAAAACCTGTCTTTTCTCTCTTCCGTTACATCACTCTCACATCTCATGTGTGCGAGCCACAACAAAACAGATGGCTAGGAAGGCCTTGAAGTCAGCAGGCAATTGCACACATCATATTCCTGGTCACCTGACAGCAAATGTTCTAAAGCTGTTTTCTTAATTAGACGACTGTATCTTTCCACTGTTTCTACTGCAGGGCTGTACACTGCAATGTCAGTCTCGAGCTGGCAGGCTGTTGAAGACCCCAGGCTGTTGGGACATAACACACACTCTATGACCAACTGGCTTGCAAACTAGTTTTCTGGTTTGTTGGCTGACTGGCTGATGTGATACGTTATAATAAAGACAGACCTGGGTTCAGGCGGCTTCTGGTCAAACCAGATAAGGTAGCAGTGTGTCAAGCATACTGTTGGCAAACACCTTGTGCCCTGACGCCATTACTGGGAGCTCTTTTACCCGCCCCATATGGCTGAGAATGGTGGTCAGCCGTGTGAATGCAGAAAGTTACTGACAGTTGGTTGGACAGTGGTGATGGCCTACGGTAGGCCTCGGGGGGCAAAGGGCAACCTTGTTTGTGATTGAGCCTTCTGTTGTCACCTCTTGGGGTTGGGGGTCATAGTTCACAACTACAAACCGCAAATATTAATCTAAACTGTTTCCATAGGAGGAACGAGGCAATCCATACCAATCCCCAAACACACTTTAAAGCACATTTCAACTGAACAAAATTAGGACCTCTTATGACCAAACTCTGCGGACATAACAAGGGATACAACATGAACACATACAAAACAAAGCTCTCAAAGGAAGAGATTAAAAAAGACATGTTCTGTTGTCTATGATTAACCGAAACAACATTACCTGAATGTGAGTGTTGATATAAGGGGACGAGGGGAGCTGGTTCCAATCACGAAGAGCGATGTAGATTTATTAACAAAGACAGCAGGAGAATAGAGTGGTCAGGCAGGCTTGGGTCGGTAACGGGAGATCACAGTCCAAAAAGGTACAGAAGGGCAGGCGTAGTCGTAATCCGGAGAACAGGCATGTCCTAGAGCACTGGAGTCACTAATAGGCACAGAACAAGGGGCAGAAACAGAGTGGATAACAGGCTAGGAACTGGTACCAGGGATCCCTTTATCCTCTACCTGATTACTCACAGGTGTGCTAAAACTCAGGTGAACTTGATTTTTCGTCCAGCTGAAAAGCTGTCTCACGATATTGGCTTGACGAAGTGTGAGGGTGAAATTGCATACAAGTTGAGTATATAACTTATACTCCCACAATATAACTTGACCTCCCACAATTTGCAACAAATGCTATTTAATTTGTATCATACACCTAATGGTATCCTCTTTAACATGCAAAAAGTGTTAATGAAAAATTAAGAACAGATTATACAGATTCGTTTATGATGTTTAAAAATAGCATCACGACGAGGGTAAAACTAGCACCAAGCACAGGTGCAACTGCCATCACACAAAGTTAGCAGAGTACTACTTTCATTGTCGTTGCACTTACTGTTTGCACTAAACACTAAAAGCACCGAGGCATTCTCACCTACTAGAAGCGTCATTTTGACCCATACATGTTTTGAATGGGAGGGTGTTGATGACAAACAATGTCCAATTGAGATACGCAAAAATTTGATTTGTGTCAGGAATGTCAGTAACAATATGGGTATTTGCTTGCTTGCATGTTAATTGGAAAGCTTTTGTTGGTTCCTTGGCCAGACCAAGGATGGTTGATGTCTCACTGTCTCCATGTTTGCAACATAAATCTCATGTGAAATGGAAAATACACAACAGTTACACCCAGGGGACTGCATAGCTGCTGCCAGGTTTAGTTCCCACTAAAATCAGCTCATTTTTAGTGACAGGTGTTACGGGCCCTTGCACTTTTATTTTGAAAGCATTGCATATCAACCTTGATTTGTGTTTTTATTGCATACAGGTGCAAGCAGGTGATTGGTGTGCCAGTTTTCCCTGCAGTCGTTGCTGTTCCAGCTCAGCCAATCAGACAACTGCAGCTGATATTTAAGACCTGTCATGTGGGGTGATTTCCCCCTTGTGTTTTTTCATTGTGGAGGTTTTCAATGTGGATGATGATTGTGCATGTGCAGCAAGGGAACAAGGTATAGGTGAGCTGCCCATGGGTATACATACATGCCGGTAGTGTAGCTGCCCATGGGTATACATACATGCCGGTAGTGTAGCTGCCCATGGGTATACATACATGCCGGTAGTGTAGCTGCCCATGGGTATACATACATGCCGGTAGTGTAGCTGCCCATGGGTATACATACATGCCGGTAGTGTAGCTGCCCATGGGTATACATACATGCCGGTAGTGTAGCTGCCCATGGGTATACATACATGCTGTTAGTGTAGCTGCCCATGGGTATACATACATGCCGGTAGTGTAGCTGCCCATGGGTATACATACATGCTGTTAGTGTAGCTGCCCATGGGTATACATACATGCTGATAGTGTAGCTGCCCATGGGTATACATACATGCTGGTAGTGTAGCTGCCCATGGGTATACATACATGCTGGTAGTATACACTCTTGTTTAGCCACACTAGCCTGTTCACATTTTCTTCGTATTAGGACGGTTTAGAAAGGTTAGGTAGAGTAAGAAGGTAGGGCCACCATTGCTTTATGTTATGGAAGTGTTATTTTGTTTCTACATAGATTAGCTTAGGGGTATTATTTTATGTTCAAGTGTCAGGCGGCGCCACCCAAGTTTTATTTAAGTTGTATTAATTTTTATTAAACCCTCATTTCACTGTAGCTCTGTTTTGGCTGTAGTTTGTTCGTTGGTTTTGGGGGTTTGACTATTAGTGGTCATTGGTTCATGTTATGACCTCGCCCGCCCCTAGTCTTCTAGGGTTTGGTGCGTAACAACAGGTCACATTATGTCACATTGGCGCTAATGGAATAATAATTTATAACTTTGCATGTTTTTACTTGAAATGCTACGTTGAATTGTTTTGTAGGTGACCTACATTTTAGATTGTGCTGTTTTTTTGTTTTTTCTTTGAAGTTGTAGTATATGGACCAAGTGGTTAATTTTTATTTGTTTATTGTCTTTGAAGTTGTAGTATATGGACCAAGTGGTTAATTTTTATTTGTTTCTTTTCTTTGAAGTTGTAGTATATGGACCAAGTGGTTTATTTTTATTTGTTTCTTTTCTTTGAAGTTGTAGTATATGGACCAAGTGGTTTATTTTTATTTGTTTCTTTTCTTTGAAGTTGTAGTATATGGACCAAGTGGTTTATTTTTATTTGTTTCTTTTCTTTGAAGTTGTAGTATATGGACCAAGTGGTTTATTTTTATTTGTTTCTTTTCTTTGAAGTTGTAGTATATGGACCAAGTGGTTTATTTTTATTTGTTTCTTTTCTTTGAAGTTGTAGTATATGGACCAAGTGGTTAATTTTTATTTGTTTCTTTTCTTTGAAGTTGTAGTATATGGACCAAGTGGTTTATTTTTATTTGTTTCTTTTCTTTGAAGTTGTAGTATATGGACCAAGTGGTTTATTTTTATTTGTTTCTTTTCTTTGAAGTTGTAGTATATGGACTCAGTGGTTTATTAATGTTTTAATTGAATATATGTGTGTAAAATGCTTGTATTGACATTTAGGGTTTCCAGAATGTTAAAAGGGTGAATTGTTAAGGAATGTATTAAGTGAAACTAATGTTATCTCTACTGCTGCTGGCTACTGTGTTTACTCAACGGACAGTTGTAAAAGCCAGATGGAGATGCAGAAGGTTGATTGTAGAGAACGTGTTTGTCTGTCTTTCGAGAGGTTTGGTATTGAGGGCTACTTAAGGGTTTAATCTCTCTCACTTTTCTCTATGAGTTTTTGTTAGACCCTTCCTGGTTGCAAGGTGCCTTATATGTTAATTATATGGCCCTCACCCAAAGGGGGGACACCAGTTGTTTAGTCAGCGCGGTCTTGATTACTGTTGGGTTGTTGTTTGCCAATTCCAAGAGTCACCAGATTTTTTTAGAAGGCAACGTTTTGTCACATGTTTAATTTTGGATACATTAATGCACGTTGTCTATTTTGCTTTTTCTCATGGTGAAAAACTGTAGAAGAAAGCAAGGGGGGGAGACAAAATAGATGTATTCAAGAATATAGAGTATTATATAGAAGGTTATTGGCAATCTAAGTGTTTAGTTTGATGTAATGTCAAACATTTGAATGGTCAACAATCTATCGAACAATCTTACAATTGTATTTGGCTTAGCAAAGTCAAATCTAAGCAGACCACAAAATGTAATTCTATTGTAAGAGATGTTAACTGACATATAGTACATGAAAGTAAATACCTGTTTGTGTTTACAAGTCAACAGGTTGGAGCATGAATGATCACACCAACTAACTTGACCAGGGTATCTGAGCCCTACCCCCCCCCCCCACACACACACATCAAAGGCAAAGTAAATGACATTAAGCCAGACCACAGAGGAGGTCAAACAAGGACAAGGAAAAATTGTTACAATAACAAAGGAGATGAGGGAGAAGGAGAATATATACGTGCACACCATGATAAACATAGACAAAGACACCTGCTTGAAATACATCTTCATTTTTGCTTACTGCTGTAGTCACAGTTGAATATTTAAATCTATTGTGTATTATGTGCTATGTTTGGTGAAAGTATGTTTCTTTACAGGTTACAAATACCATGGATTTCTCCGTTGTCTAAGCCAAAAGGGCACAGAGAAATGACTGAGAATTGGGGGGAACAATGAACTGGACCAGAGGGTGTTACCGATTGTAAACTGACCAACTATCTTCCTGATTAAACCTGTATAATACTGACCAACCGTTTGATTCTGGTTAAAGGTTCATGTCTGGTCGGCTAGACAGGATGTGGATTTCTCAGTCTTACAGGAGACATAATGTTCTGTAAGATTCTATAATAAACAGTTGTGGAAGTGAATTGTTGTCTCTTGAATCGTAACCGTAACCGTAAGTGTATTAATGTGGCAATTAGGTTTTTACCACAACCCTGTAAGGAGATGCGATATAGAGACTCTATTCCACTGGGATTCATTGATGAAATCCACACATTTGCATGATCTGATCTGCACAGTCAGCAACACAAACTAAGCTGTGGGTCTTTGAAGTCTGAAGGACTTTGACTCTGGTGTCAGGAAGGCTCTCACAGCACAGCTACAGCTGGATGTTTTGTGATGAATCAAAGTCTCATCTGTGTACCGTTGCCATGAAGGCCAGAGTGCCACCATATGCAGCTCTAGTGGGTGCCTTAATTTTTAAAATGTAAATGTTGTAAAAGATGTTCTGATCCCTCCTGTAGACTCAGTTGGACATGTTAACACCATCTTATCAGGAGTAAGCAGGCAATGTTATTGTCTCAACTTGGTAACTATTTTAAAATGTTGGAAGCCCAAAATAGGTATGTCCATGTCTTTTTTCCAAAAGGTTTATGTTTCTGCATATCTTTAACCTTGGTTAGTGTCACAGCAGTGAACTTTACCACAATCGCAACACTGCAACCCAGGGGCCATGAATGGTAATTGTTCATGCTGTACTTGAGGCTCCTTCAAGTGTGAATTATTCATAGCTACAGTTGAGTTTGTGCCTCAACCACTTTTCAAGGATAACAAAAACAGAGTACCTTCACCTTGTGCAGTCAGATATTTCATTTAACAAGCATTAGATTGTGGATCAAATGTTCCAACCACTACACTGCCTGTAACCAAAATACCATTGTATATGCAAATCAGATCTGTGTATGTAAATATCCTAATATTCAATTCACCTTTGGCTATGCACCGACCCCCTTAGTTACTGTTGCTACGTCCGACAACTTCGTCTGGGCTCTGGTTTGGTATCAACATGGCTTATGCTGTGACAGCTCTTCCTGCTGAAATTGTATCAAACCTTTATAAAGCAGCAAATAAAGTGTCCGATAGAAGTAGGCAAAAAGGACTGCAGTATCCGTCCGAAGGCTATATTCAATACATACAGGTGAAACGCAAGGAACAACAAGGCATCCAAAGAGACAAAAGCATACCGGTCACAGTCAAAAAATGAACCACCGCATATCCTACTAATCGAGATGGAGGCTGGGACTAACAATATATGAAGGAGCAACACTGTTCATGCAAAGCTGGGTAGGTCTCTATTGACTTCTATAATCGTTATTACAAAGCAAACGGACTACGCGAGTATAACGTTTATTTGCAGCGTGTGCTAGTGTATCAACAACCGGTATGCTAGGTAACGTTAACGTTAGCTGACAAGGTGATGTTTTGGTTAGCTCCACAGGGTTTTGCGCGCATTAAGTGTGTTGGCAGATTTGTAGTTTGAGTTAGTATGACTTTGAATTGCAAAGGTTGTTGGGAACTCTGCTCTGTAGTTGTAAGGCATGTTTTCTGTTATGCATGTTTTCTGTAATCCAAAAACGACACTTGTCAGGATTTGACTTCGGTGGAGGAGAGATTCCACCGAGTTAGGGTTGGGTCTTGTAGTCAAGTATAAATAGCACCCGGAGAGCCCGGTCCTTATTTTATGAGGGACGAGCTTGGGGCGCTGAAAAATGCGCCCTTGGATTCGATTTAGGAACGCTGATTGGCTAAATGTTATGTCAATCATTCATATTTTAAATTAGCAATTGGTTTAACTGCTACATAGACCAGCCTCCTTGGGGCGATTTCTCTATCGCCCCAGAGCTGTGACGAGGCGTTCAGACAGGAAGAGGAAAGGTTGACAATATGATTATATGATATTGTAGCGTTGCGGAGAAACAGACCACTTCCCGAGACACAAAGAGGCAGAGACCACGGTTCGGTTTGATAGCTCAGTGAGCCCAGATGTATTTCCTCGTGCTCACACACGACAGCTATCCCGGGGTTTGAGATGTCCGCCAAACAAAAACCCACTAACTAGTCTGGTAAAATAACAGCTGAAGAACCGCACACCTCGTCCACCAGTCGCCCAGCGCGCTTCACTTAACTTTTTTCTGTAACTCCCGCCCCCTTAAATTGTCCCCCAATAACTGAACTAGGCTAGACATCTCCCCCAATTAACCAATAACACATAACAACGTCCCCCAAACCCCTCCACCGTTACACTGCCTCCCCCCACTTCAAATCTCCTCGTCCCCGAGGAGCTCAACCTCATACTCCCGGAACCGTTGTGGGACCCTACGCCGTCTCCTCGGACGTCCCCCTTCACCTTGTTCCTCTGGTATAGGGGGAATGACTGCCCCCAAGGGCGTGACCTGGATTTCCTCCTGGGATGCCCCCCCTTGTTGTCTTGACGGACCTGTAGTGCTGCCCCGCCTACGTCTCCCCTGTGGCACCCTCACTGCCGACGCAGGTTGGCCCTGTATAGGCTGGTCTCTGACCGGTGATGGACTTTGGGTTCCCCGTTCATATGCTGGTCGTGCGCTGCCCCGATAGGGTGCCATTCGGTCACGATGTAGCACCACCACTCGTCCACGGGGAGCCATCTTCACCCTGTACACCACTTCTCCCACTCGCTCCAGCACACAACAAGGCCCGATCCACTTGCTGTCCAGCTTAGGGGATCTCCCCTTAACACGCTTAGGCCCGTACACCCACACCAGGTCTCCTCCTTGGTAATGAGCCCCCTTCGTGTGCTGGTCATAGGCCCTCTTCTGCCTCATTCCTGCCTCCACTGCCTGCCTCCTGGCAAACTCATGTGCTACTTCCAGTCTCTCCCATAACTGATGGGCATACTCAGGACCTGCCGCTGCCCTCGGTGAATCTGGCGGCTGGCCGTAAACCAGGGCTGGTGGGGTACGAAGCTCTCTTCCAAACATAAGCAATGCAGGGGTGCAGCCTGTGGACTCCTGTGTTGCTGAGCGATACGCCAACAAAACCAGCGGCAGCTGCCTGTCCCAGTCCTTCTGATCTTTTGCCACCACCAGTGCCAGCTGAGCCCCAAGAGTGCGATTAAACCTCTCCACCAACCCGTCGCTCTGAGGCCGCAGTGGGGTGGTGCGGGTTTTGTGGATAGCAAACTGCCTGCACATCTCTGCGAAGAGTTGAGCTTCAAAGTTCCGGCCCTGATCTGAGTGAAGTTCAGTTGGAACCCCAAACCGGCTAAACATTCCCTCAATGAGTACTTCACAGACGGTGGCTGCCTCCTGGTCAGGCACTGCATACGCTTCAGGCCACTTGGTGAAACAGTCCATCGCCACAACCACAAAACGGTTCCCTCTGGGTGTGCGCGGAAATGGGCCCAGCACGTCGACTGCCACACGGTCCATTGGGGCTCCAGCCTGTTACTGCTGTAAGGGTGCTCTGCCCTGGCCCATCGGCCCTTTACGTGCGGTGCACGCGTCGCAACGTTGGCAGTAAACTTGCACCTCTCGCTGACATGTGACCCAATAGAAAGCCTGCTGTAGCCTTTTTAATGTTTTGTTCACCCCGAAGTGACCAACTCCTGGCTGCCCATGGTGATGCGCCAACACCTCTTGTCTGCGACTCTGTGGCACTACAACTTGCCACCTCTCTCTAACTGTGGCTGGCTCCTTCCACCTTCTCCAGAGCATCCCATCACGGAGACTGAGACTATCCCATTGTGCCCACAACCCCCTCACCCCAGGGCTAGCCACCGCTACCTCCTGCCACTCCGGCCGCTGACCTTTTCCTACCCACTCCATCACATCCTTCAGTTCCTGATCCTTTTGCTGTTCAGTTGCCCAGTCAGCTGGCTGGTCAAGCCGTAGCGCCCTGCATCTGCCTCGTTCTCCTTCACCGCCTCATGGTCTCGGTCTTCTGCCCTGCTGCAGTGAGAGCACTCTGTTGGACACGGACGTCTGGACAACCCATCTGCATTGGTATGGGCTTCTTCTTTACGGTGGAGGATGGTGAAATTGTACTCCTGTAGCCGCTCAATCCATCTTGCCACCTGCCCCTCTGGCTCTCGGAACGACAGCAACCACTTGAGTGAGGCGTGGTCAGTGCGAATCAGGAACTTCAGGCCACACAAGTAGTGTTTGAACTGGTTTACTGACTCCACCACCGCTAGGAGTTCTCGACGAGTGACACAGTAGTTCTTCTCCGGTCTCGAGAAGGTCCTACTGTAGTAAGCGATAACCCGTTCCCCTTTGGCTGTGACCTGAGCCAGGACCGCTCCGAGCCCCTCGTTGCTGGCATCAGTATCGAGCACGAACTCTCCCCCGGGCTCCGGCGTCATCAATACAGGGGACTGGCACAATGATGTTTTGAGTGTGTCGAATGCTTGCTGCTGCTCTGTACCCCATGCAAACCGGGTGTTCTTGTTCGTCAACCGGTTCAGGGGAGCTGCCTTCGTAGAAAACCCAGCGATGAACCTACGGTAATAGGACGCCAATCCCAGGAACGACCGTAGCTCCGTAAGGTTTTTGGGGGTTGGCCAATCCAGAACAGCAGTGACTTTTCCTTCTTCCGTGCCTACTCCTTCTCCACTCACCTTATGGCCCAAAAAGACTAGTTCTTTCCTCATCAGTTTGCACTTTCCCGGATTCAGCTTGAGCCCAGCTTGTTGGATTTTTGACAACACTGTTTGCAGGGCTGTCAGTGCCGCTTCGAAGTTAACACCGTGGACCAGCACATCGTCCAGATACACCTGCAGGTTGTTGCCCGGGACATCCGCCAGCACCCTCTCCATTAGCCTCTCAAACGTTGCTGGTGCATTGCATAACCCAAATGGCATGGCAGTGAACTGCCATAGGCCTGAGCCCGTTGAGAATGCAGTCTTTGGACGGGCCTCTGTTGACAGTGGGACCTGCCAATAACCACTCCTTAAGTCTAGTGAGGAGAACCATACCGACCCCTTGATTCGATCCAGTGACTCATCGACCCTGGGCAGAGGGTACGAGTCCTTAACGGTGATGTCATTCAGCTGACGGAAGTCCACACAGTATCGCCAGGTTCCATCCTTCTTCTTTACCAGTACTACTGGCGACATCCATGGACTTTCCGATGGTTCCACCACTCCTGCTGCGCGCATCTCCTCCAGACTGGTCCGCCGCTGCCTGCTTCATGAGTGGCAGTCGTCGTGGGCGTTGACGTATTGGGTGGGAGATTCCTGTGTCGATCTCGTGTTGCAGTATGTGTGTACGGCCCATGTCTGTTGGCCCTGTGGCGAACGCTGCACAGTGTTCGTAAATGACGTCCCATAGTTGTCGTTGTTGTGTCTCCGTCAACCCTTCTTGGTTCTGTTCCATCACTAACCTCACCGTCTCCTCCACAGCTTGATCTGTTGTTGTCCGACATACTGTTGCGGCCCTGCTTACTACTGCACTGGGCAATCGAGTCTGGTGTTCATGGAGCCGCTGTTGTGTCCCGGGTTGTGCGTGTGGAAGCCTACTCAGTGGGGCCGGCGGGACAATAGTTCCCGCACCTCTAACCGTCTCTCCTAGTGGTAGCACGTCCGCAGTAGTGTGATGCAAGGGCGGGGAGGGTACCTGTTCTGTTGGCGGCTTGATGATGGTATTCAACTCTTGTGGTTCGTACCGTATGGGTGCCGTAGGATTGGGTCCTTCCCTGGGTTTTTCCTCTCCGTTTGGCCCGGGCCTGTGAGATACTAATGTATACAGATGGTTATGCCCCAGTAACACAGTGTTCTCGACTAAATCTAACACACAACCAGTGGTTCTCAAAAAATCCATCCCTAGCAGGCATGGTTCAGGGATATTGGCTACCCAGGTCAGGTGTGGAAAGGTCTGATCCCCAATTTTAATGTTGACCTTGCTCTGCCCTAACATTGCAGCCTTGTCACCAGTAACTGTGATCAACGGGAGGGTTGTGGGAATGAGTACCAGTTCTTCCCCGATCAGGTCAGGCCGGATGAGGGTAACTGTAGAGCCTGTGTCTATTAGTGCATTTACTGACCTCCCTTCTATTTGGATTAACAACCGGCACTCCCTTTCTCCTGCTGTGCCCAAAACGCTAGCCCCTGTGACATGGTTATTCCTAGCTGACATGGGGGAGAACAGTACTGTGTTAGGGACGGTGGGACTGTTCTCTACACCGCCCCCGTGCAGTTTCCCTGCGGTGGCCTGTTGTGTTGTGTGTCATCTTGTGCTGGACAGTGATACTGGATGTGGCCCCTCTGCCCACACCGCCAGCAGGTCTGGCATGTACGCTTGACTCTGGGTTTGTGGTGTTGGTGGTATTCGGGGGGGGGTCGCCCATCGTTGTTGAGGTATGTTCTCCCTTCCTTCTCCCAAAATGTACTCCACCTCCTGGGCACGTTCCAGCGCTTCTTCCCAGGACCCGGGGTTGTTAAGCCGTACCTGTTGTCTCAGCGCGTGAGGCGTCAGCCCACTGATGAATGCCTCTTTAGCTAAGAGGGACCGCTGCTGCTCCTGGAACTCAGGGAATGCTTTCCTGGCTAGGTGTCGTAGTTCTGCGGCGTAGACCCCCAGCTTCTCCCCGTCCTTACGGCCCCTCTCATTAAACCTTCGTCTAGCCGCTGAACTGGACATTGGTTCTCCAAACTGTCTCTCTATAGCACGTGCAATTGCTAGTGGGTCGGTCATTTCCACGGCAGTGAGGTCCAACAACACCCGACGAGCTTCGCCTTCCAGTACAGCTGCCAACTGCATTGCACTCTCTGCGTCACTCCATTGGTTGGCACTAGCTATCAGCTTGAATTGAGTCCAATAGGTCTCCCACACCGTACTACCATCATAACGGCCTACTTTCACCTTCTGTCTGCCTCGGTGAGCCGCTGCCAGGTTAATTGACGAGACTTCAGCCAGAGCAGCAGTGATAGCTTCAGCCAAAGCTGCTATGCCCATAGAAGTAGCATCGGTTGGTTGGGTCACCATCTCACCTCTTCCCCCACTACAAGGTCCCCAGCTACTTTGGTTAAGCCCTGTCAAAGGAGCAGCCATTCTGGGGTAACTTACACTATCTATTGTTGGGAAAAGCTGGCTTACTGGAGTACTCTGGTACACTGGTGGTAGGCTACTGCTTAAATTAGCAGGTGCTGGTCTTACTGGGGTTGTGTAACTGACTGAATCAACGTGGCTAGCAGAGCTAACGTGGCTAGCGGAGCTAACGTGGCTAGCGGAGCTAACATAGCTAGCGGAGCTAACGTAGCTAGCGCGGCTAACGTAGCTAGCGCGGCTAACGTAGCTAGCGGGGCTAACGTAGCTAGCGGGGCTAGCGGGGCTAACGTGGCTAGCGGGGCTAACGTGGCTAGCGGAGCCAACATAGCTAGCGGAGCTAACGTGGCTAGCGGGGCTAATGTAGCTAGGAGAGCTAATGTAGCTAGCGGGGCTAACGTGGCTAGCGGGGCTGACGTAGCTAGCAGAGCTAATGTGGCTAGCGGGGCTAACGTCACGGTTACATGCTACGCTATTATGCTCCGTAACCTTAATAGCATCGTTGTAGGTTGTCCTCAACCACGTGCTGAAGCCAGCTTCCTCTGCGTCATCCCGGCATCTCGTCCCACGCTGCTTGCCATGACCAGTATTCGTCCTGCCTACTTCGCTCCGGTCGGTAGTATTCCTCGACTCCCCGTCTGGAGTAGGTGTTGGGTCCATTTTGACATGCCCTAGAATGCGTTTTCCTCTCCCCTCAGTTTTCCTGCTCTGCCCTCTGCCATCTTCCGACTCCGGTGGTGTTAGCATACTCCTGGTCCCGTCCATGGTGTCTGTTAACAAGCTATGAGGGTTTAATCCCACTTCTGACACCAATGTAGCGTTGCGGAGAAACAGACCACTTCCCGAGACACAAAGAGGCAGAGACCACGGTTCGGTTTGATAGCTCAGTGAGCCCAGATGTATTTCCTCGTGCTCACACACGACAGCTATCCCAGGGTTGAGATGTCCGCCAAACAAAAACCCACTAACTAGTCTGGTAAAATAACAGCTGAAGAACCGCACACCTCGTCCACTAGTCGCCCAGCGCGCTTCACTTAACTTTTTTTTGTAACTCCCGCCCGCTTAACCTGTCCCCCAATAACTGAACTAGGCTAGACATCTCCCCCAATTAACCAATAACACATAACAACGTCCCCCAAACCCCTCCACCGTTACAATATCATATTTTACACATATTACTGGGTGCATTCCATATTTAAAACACACAAATATTGACATACTGATTTTTTTATCAATATTATTATTTATGTTTTAAAACTTTTATTGTATTTTAATTTTTTTGTGGCTTAAGGGGGGGCGGCGCCCTAGCCCCCTCTATGGGCCAGCCGCCACTGAATTTATCTTTTAAATCTTATTTGTATTTATTTGGCAGGTAGAGCGCAGAATGTAACAAGGGGCACATAAAGCCAGATAGCTTATTCATTTGTTGTTAATAGTTTGTAAAGAACGCATATGCAGTGGCTCAGTGGTTCATGTAGGTTGTCCACATCCATTCCATGTCATCCCAGAACGTTTATACAACCCCCAAAAAACGTTCTAAGAACATGTAGAAAACCATCCATACTAACCTTTTTGGAACATAGATGCAATGTTCAGGGAGCGTTTCCACAACCAAAAAAAAACGTTCAACAAACGTTCTGAGAACTAACTTTTGCTAGCTGGGTATCCACTGATTCATTTGAATAAATGTTGATGTATTGTAGACAATATCGCGTTAACATGAATGACATGAATGAAATGAATATTGTTGCTTCTGCATAAGGTGTGAAACGAGGCATCATCAGGGAAGTTCTAACATGTTACGCTTCACATGTAACAATATTGTGCTTTTCAATAGACCAATGGCCTACCAAAACAATAGGCAATTGATAATAGTTGATACATAAACAATATAATGTAAAGAAAATGTAATGCATATTTATGTGTACAAGGATGTACATTGTGTTTTGCCTATTGGGGGTGCTATAAACAGCTGGAACTGACATAAATATGCAAGGAAAAAGATATTATTATTAATTTAAATGCAAATCAACACTTCATTGTGTAAAGTAAACATCACAGGCATGAAGGACCACATGCCATATTTAGAAATAAATATAAATAGCTGAAAAAGTATTAATTGTAAGCAGAAAACTACATTTATATTTTTAACTAGGGCTTTGTTAAATTCTATTGAATTATGCTAAAAGCGAAGTTTGCTAAATGATACTGAATAGTTCTCTTTCTTTATGTTCCATGTTAATGCATTAATCAAAATAATTATCTATTTCCATGATCATAGTTGTCTGTATTCATTTTTATTTTAAAAAATCTTTTCATTTTTATTTATTTATGTTTTTACTTATGTCTTTTTGCTAATGAGCTAAGTTGTCAATCAATGTTTTTCATGGTGTCACCTTACAAATGGCTACCTACATGCAGGAGATTTGAGAGTGTTAGCTAAGCTTGCTGAAGATGCAAGTGCTAGTCCAGGTGTAATTTTTCACGTTGATGTCTTGGCTGACTAAATGTTTTAGTTAGCTTCATCTACAGACACAGTGGTAAACTCTGTAGCTTCCAGTGTGGCAGACCCAACTGATACTTAAAAAACGTGACTCTCAAACTGGTGTTCAAAAAGGGTTTAATGAACTTTCCTTCGATATCCAGCTTACCCTTATAAACAAAAATAAAAGCTTGTGCCCCATCAGCTCGGTGCTAAACATTAGTCACTCAAAACGTAAGCAATTTTTTAACATGATAGCTTTTGCTATACTAGCTACCTTCAAAATAATTCTTCCCCCTCTTACGTCCTTTCATGTGAAGGTAATTATGTAGTAGGCTTCAAAATAAAAGACCGCCAACAAGCCGCTTAAAAAATGGCAGTATCTGGTATCTGTTTCAAACATTTTGGAAAATGACACCAATAAACTTTAATTCCGCTTATCTTTATAGAAAACATAAATAATGACTTTAAATACAACAACTGTGTATAAAAAAATCTATGATGAGTTATTTATTTTGATATTATACTAATTATACAACCTAATGGTTATATACATTCAGCAATTTGGAAGCATTTTTCAAACCATTCAATTGATTCCGGAGCAGTTTCTTTACTTATAACGCCCATGGATGCTATTGAAAGTTATGTGTTAACTGGTGTTTCTGTTCGTGACATTGCTACTGTTGGGAAACGGGAAGACTCTCTCTTATTGAGGGAATCTCTCGAAGGTCCGTCAAGAAATAGCCAGATTAAAAATGGTTGTCAAAGAAAGTCATTACTGAATAAAAACAATAAAAAGAGTATCATACACTTACACAGAGTATCAACGTCTGTGTCAACAAACACAAAGCAACAATTCTCAGAGAATAGGGCTCCAGTGGCTCTCTGTTCCACAGACTGGTGTTTTCCAGGTAGCTGTCTCACGGATCACCTATACACCCCGTCTTCAAGTAGCACCTGGCTTAATATACATTCATCTGGGAGTGGGTAAGAGCAGGACAAGTGCCCTATTAGGAGGTAGTCTTTTTCCATCTGGCTTATGGCCAATGAGAGTTAGTGATGACGTCATCTTTAAATGCCAAGCTCATCTCCTGTTCTGCACGCTCGACAGTTACGAGTTGACTTTCCCTATAGTTCAGTAAATATATGTTTGCTGGCGCCACTGGTGTGTGTGTGTGTGTGTGTGTGTGTCTGAGTATCCCATGTATTTTAAACTAATACTAAAACTGTGATGTTTGTGACAAATATTCAGATGAACCAAACTGTGATGTCTGTAACAAATAACTCATATAGAGAGGTGATTATGATATTTTCCCACACTACTCTTTGTGGGCTCTATTTCGCCAAGTGGATGAACTGCACCTCGATGTTGCTGTGAATCTCGTCTTTTCGAAATGTTCTGTTTGGTCTTGATTGCTATGGCCAAACATTTGCATCCTGCCCCCTCATTAGCTTAAGGACAGGGAAAATACACACATAGTTCTGTATTTCCTTGTCCATAAGCTATCAGGGGGCAGGAGTGAAAAGTTCTGCCATAGCAATCAAACCAATCAAGTGGTAGATAAAACCACATCATTTGCTTGATTGTGATGGCTGAAGGTTTGAGTCCCACCTCTCATTAGCTTTAGGACAAGGAAATACAGAAATAAATAAATACAGGAATAAAGTAATACAGAAACAAAAGATGAAGGAAATAAATGAATGAAAATATAAATAAAAAGGATAATGAAATATGTATTTCTAAATATGGCATGTTTGGTCCTCCATACACAGGTACCTGTAAACATCGAACTGCGCTTGCCACATATAAGTGCCTGAAAACGGTGACATATCTCAGCGATGCTTCGACCTTTGGATTCGTGAATTGTCAACCTTTGACAGGGAGCGCAGCCTGAAAACAACAAGCTTTGGTTGGGGACAATAAGATAGTCCTAGCCGGAGCAGTCGCATTTGGAGAGACACATTCATCACAATTGACCTTGTTTAATCCTCTGATTGGTTGGTTTTGTGGCACATTTGTAACGCTCTGTTGAAGTTGAGCGAGCGTGTGTCTCAAGACTTGAGCGTGCACAGAGTGATGAGGTTGAGCGCGCGGGGGACATGACTTGTGCACAGAGAACGAGTTTTTGAGCGCGCACCTGCAAGTTGAGCGAGCGTGTGTCAAGACTTGAGCGCGCACAATATAGTACTCTGTGCTCAAAACCTACAATTACGCGCTCATGTGTCACAAATATAACGCCATATACAACAGCCTGGTCCTTCTGATGCAAAGATGCACCATCTACCGGTCTTGTGTGTCATTGTGTGTTATGCAACTCCCTCCATTAAAAACATGCATGGGTCAAATAACCCATCATTTCGCAACTAGTAGGTGTCAATGCCTCTACGCTTCAAGTGTTAACCAAGTTTTACCCAATAGCATGCTTGTGTCTCAATAACCTAAAATATGTTGTTCTTTGCTAAATTTATGCTCTGAACATTATAATATAAGGTACATTTATTTCTAATGCTAATATTTTATTTGTAAAGCACTTTGACCTAATTACATAATTGCAAAGCATTACTTTGAGTGCATTAAGTACAATTCTAGGAGCACATTTAATTAAATTAATTCTATCATAATAACAATTGTATAAGTTTGTCGTGCAATAGTACAGATGGAATCTCCCCTAAGGTCATTTTCCTTTCATCCTTGTCTGTCTGGCACTCAAACAAAGCATTAAAACATTTTGGATTGTATGATTTATTTCTGATTGGCAGCATGTCTGTGTTGTGTTTGTTCTTTGGTGCCACAGATGCCTGCAGGCCTTAATAATCTATAATAGACATATGGTCTCATCTGAAACACGTGCCCGGCTCTCTGCTCTGAGTCTGAATGTGTATTTTAAAAAGTTTATGTCAGACAAAATTCTATCTTATCTTTAATGCAGGCTAGCGACAAACACATCACAAGTTATTGTTTTTGGAAATTACAAAGAAAATCTGTCTAGACCTACAATTATGCCATAATCATAGTCAATGTAGATAAAGAGATAGAACTATTCGGTTTCATTTAGCAGACTTCGCTTCTAGCATAATTCGTTAGAATTTAACAAAGTAAAAAAAAAAAAAAATTCTGCTTACAATTAATACTTTTTCAGCTACCAATCTGTTAATGTCCAAGCAGAAGCTACCATCACACAAAGTTTGAAGTTTTAGTATTGAAAGAGTGCTACTTTGATCATGGTTGCACTTATTGTTAGTAATAACAATAATAAAAACGTAGTGTTACTTATTTTTTGTCATTTATACTGTTTTTTTTTTATATTCAATTTGTGTAAAGGAGTTCAGTTAGAAGGTCACATGCACAGTAATAAGGTCTGAACAGTGAAATCATCCAAGACAGTCAGTTAAGTTCTTGGCAAATTCGTCATGGGGCAACTTGGGCATTCCTCGTCACCGGCCTTCTAGCCATCCCGCTTCATTCTTCATCATTCCTTCATCAGTTTTTCTTATATATTATATATTTTGTCATTGAAGATTTCTTAAAAATTGTCTTAAAACATTGTCTTGTCACGACCTCGTTTCCATTAAAGGGTGTACTGTATATGGTCTGTAACAATGCTATGATAGGTGGTAGGTGTCAAAGTAACATCCACATGAATGGTAGGACTCGGGTTATCCCAGCAGAAAATTCCCTAACGCGTCACACTGCCTCTGACGGCTTGCTTCGTTCCATTGTGCATCCTGGTGCCATGTGTTCTCCAGCTGAGCGATGCACCCAGCCATCCCAATTGTGTAAAAGAAGACGTGAGATTTTTTAGGTCGAGCAGTCTTATTTATTTATTCATTTTTTTTTTTTTGGGGGTTTGTCAAATAAAAAGTTATTGGAGTTACAATAATTGTAGATGCATGCATTCATGTTATATTCTAGTAGGGAAAGCCAGCGCACTGGCCTCAAAAGAATTCTGCGACAACATGCACTGCCCGGTGGTTAGACCTATATGACGAGAAAAAAAGAGACCTGAGGTAGTGGAATTATTGGTAAAGGCTGACAACAACTTCTCATTTGCAACAGCGACCTGGGGAGAAGCTGGGGATTGAACCCAGGACATCATAAATACAAAGCATGCACTCTACCAACTCGTCCTATGCCTCAGTCTTAGGTGTCTAAATCTTAAGTATGGTGGCATTTTCGAACTTTTAAAGGACAACCCAAACAAACTAAAATGCAAACACAGTACGCAAGAATTTGAATATTATTCGACAGCATCGAACATGGCAAACCACTAGAAACGGGTAAATTGTATATTCTAGGCGGCCATTTTGCAATTATCTCGGCTGATTTACTAGCCTATGCTACATATAGGCTAAATAATACAGCACACCGTATGGGAAGTGCCCTATTAAGTTCAATGTTATAATGGGTTGTTACGGTAATAGGAAAGAGGGGATTGGGGTGCTGCACAGGGGTGTGGGATATATAGCAGGTGAATAGAGAATGCTCTCTCTCTTGTAACTGTGCTTTGACCAAAGACGAGCTGCAAGTCTTAAAGCTCCAATTAGTTATAGTTGTTTCCGACGAAGTTCCTTGGCTAGGCTTTTTGTTTTGTGAGGCCCCCTAATAACTGCTAGTTTAAAGGACACAGTCACATGATGGTTAGACAAATTATGGTTTCACCGTTGCTTTCATATTGCTTTTGCAGTAGGCCTATATTGAACAAACTGATACATCAAAAAGAAGATATAACAGTGCTCTGTGACTGTTTTATTTTTAGTATCGTTTTTGTTCTTTACAGATCTACAATCCAGGCAACTACTCTGTGAAGAGGAACCTGACACCATACGGCAGAGCTGTGCTCGAGACCACCTAAAGCGAGACCGAGACGAGACCGAGACCGAAGGGGGCCGAGACCGAGACGAGACCAAGACCGAAGGGGGCCGAGACCGAGACGAGACCGAGACCGAAGGTGGCCGAGACCGAGACGAGACCGATACCAAAGGGGGCCGAGACCAGTCATATCAACACTAAATAATATGACATGTTTTTGGTCCAATGACCAATGTAAAAAAAACACTTGACCAACAGCATCAGATCATATACTGTGTTGTCATCCTGAATTAAATGAATTTTATTAAAAGAGTATCTAGGCCTATTTATTGTCTTATGTAAACATAAAATACGAAAATAAAACCATGATTTTAAAATGCACAGGCTATGATATTAAAATTTCTAAAAATCGAATAAATGAAAATCCATCAAACTGTATGTCCTATGTTGATGTAGTAAATGCTAACACATTTTAGATCACAAGCGACTTGCAATCAAATGATTTGCGCATGATTGGCCGATAAACAAATCTATTTATAATTATTTATCCGTCCACAGGCACGCAGCTTCAGTTGTTTGTCTGCTTGAGCAGGACACGCAAACGAACCGGTTGCACTGCGCACAGTGTTCATTATTGTTACGAGTGCACATGAGACAGCAGCAAACTAACCCGGTTGAACTGCGCACAGTGTTCATATAGATCAGACCAAAACCCTTCCAGTTTAATAAAGATCGGACCAAAACGGGTTCAGTTTCATATAGATCGGACCATAACCGTTCCAGTTTTATGCTCTTTCTGCCGTATGCCCCCCGGACTTATGTATGTCCCACGTCCTTCTGTGTGCATGAGTAATTTCATTTATCGCCCATTTGTAGTTAGCCTATTAATAATTATTGTTTATATTCGTTTAATTTCGATACAAAACAATATTTTGTTGAAGTCTCTTGTAGGCTATATGAATACACTGTGGTTCATTCGTTATTAATTATTGAGTGCAATAGGCGCATGACACATGAATGGGGCTGTATGTATTTGGCGGAATTCGTTCTGTTTATTTAGTGAAACATATTTCTTTATAAACGTACCTCTTTTTTTGTAGTTCAACCAAGCCAATCAGACTATTGTCTATATGTGTTCTCGTAGTATTTGTCTGTGTATCGCCCATTCAACCATATAGGCTCAGTGAAGTGTGATCGGTGTCTGGGTACCGCAATTAGGGTACCAACGCCCAGCGGCGTGGGATTTTGGCGACAGGAAGGCAGTTTAGGTATCAAAAAACATGTAAATAGTAGTTTTATATATTGTTCGGTTTGTGATTTTGCAATTCTGAAAACGGGACAAGGTAAAATGCACGTATTTAGGAAAAGTCATGGAGGGACGTCGGCTGTAGCTTTTCAACATTATGTATGTATTTTAATTACTAACCGCTGTGTTTTTTCGGACAAATTATTTATTTGTGCTCAATGTACTGAATATAGGCAAAACGAATATATTGGCTGATTGTGCAGACATGATCGAGCATATGTTTAAGATTGAAGTATTTACGTGAATGGGTGCACGCTCTAGCGACGCTGGGGGTGGGCTTTTCTTCAAAAGTAGATAGCCATTGGCGGGATAAGCCACATCAGAAAAAAACAGTCTGACTCTGGACGAAATACAGCCAATGGAAATACAGCCTCTACATGTCATACTAAAATATTTTTCTAGAAAAAATTGTGGGCGATAATTTCTATGCTGGTCTCGGCTGGTCTCGGAAGAATTTACGAGTCCTTACTGTCCGAGACCGAGTCGAGACCGAGTCCAAATGTAACCGAGACCGAGACGAGACCGAGACCTTAAAAAAGTGGTCTCGAGACCGGTCTCGAGACCGAGACCGGTCTCGAGTACTACAGCTCTGCCATACGGCCTTCCTGCAGTAGGCCTGCCTGTGTACGTCCCGTCCAACTGCACGTGTCATCTCTGATTACGTGCCCCCAGGTCCCGTCCAACTGCACGTGTCATCTCTGATTACGTGCCCCCATGTCCCGTCCAACTGCACGTGTCATCTCTGATTACGTGCCCCCAGGTCCCGTCCAACTGCACGTGTCATCTCTGATTACGTGCCCCCATGTCCCGTCCAAATGCACGTGTCATCTCTGATTACGTGCCCCCATGTCCCATTCAACTGCACGTGTCATCTCTGATTACGTGCCCCCAGGTCCCGTCCAACTGCACGTGTCATCTCTGATTACGTGCCCCCATGTCCCGTCCAAATGCATGTGTCATCTCTGATTACGTGCCCCCATGTCCCATTCAACTGCACGTGTCATCTCTGATTACGTGCCCTCATGTCCCGTCCAACTGCACGTGTCATCTCTGATTACGTGCCCCCAGGTCCCGTCCAACTGCACGTGTCATCTCTGATTACCTGCCCCCATGTCCCGTCCAACTGCACGTGTCATCTCTGATTACGTGCCCCCATGTCCCATCCAACTGCACGTGTCATCTCTGATTACGTGCCCTCATGTCCCGTCCAAATGCATGTGTCATCTCTGATTACGTGCCCCCATGTCCCATCCAACTGCACGTGTCATCTCTGATTACGTGCCCTCATGTCCCGTCCAACTGCACGTGTCATCTCTGATTACGTGCCCCCATGTCCCGTCCAACTGCACGTGTCATCTCTGATTACGTGCCCCCATGTCCCGTCCAACTGCACGTGTCATCTCTGATTACGTGCCCCCATGTCCCAGCCAACTGCACGTGTCATCTCTGATTACGTGCCCCCAGGTCCCGTCCAACTGCACGTGTCATCTCTGATTACCTGCCCCCATGTCCCTTCCAAATGCACGTGTCATCTCTGATTACGTGCCCCCATGTCCCATCCAACTGCACGTGTCATCTCTGATTACGTGCCCTCATGTCCCGTCCAAATGCATGTGTCATCTCTGATTACGTGCCCCCATGTCCCATCCAACTGCACGTGTCATCTCTGATTACGTGCCCTCATGTCCCGTCCAACTGCACGTGTCATCTCTGATTACGTGCCCTCATGTCCCGTCCAACTGCACGTGTCATCTCTGATTACGTGCCCCCATGTCCCGTCCAACTGCACGTGTCATCTCTGATTACGTGCCCCCATGTCCCAGCCAACTGCACGTGTCATCTCTGATTACGTGCCCCCATGTCCCTGTGAAGTTTCATGTGTTAAATTTGTGGTTTTTAAAGGACTAAACAAAAGATTTTTCTTTCAACAAATGATCAGAAATACAGTGGGGCAAAAAAGTATTTAGTCAGCCACCAATTGTGCAGGTTTTCCCACTTAAGAAGATGTGAGAGGCCTGTAATTTTCGTTATAGGTACCTCAACTATGAGACAAAATTAGAAGAATAAAAATCCAGAAAATCACATTGTAGGTTTTTAAATGAATTTATTTGCAAATTTTGGTGGTAAATTCGTTTTTATTGTCTTCGGATAATCATTCATTTTTATGCTCTAGTCGCAGATTAATATTCCTGCAAGCATGTGTTTCAGCCATAAAGTACTCGATTACATCAAACTTTTTGCTTTTAATTTCAGAAAAAAACTGAAATGCTCGTTATAGGACCTAAGAATCAAAGAGATTTGTTGACAGTTCTTAGAGTGAAACTTACTGGTTGCATCGCAGAGACCTCATCTAACAGGTAACCCTCTCAACAGTGTGCAGCCATTGCCATGTTTTACTGTGGGCATGGAGTTCTTCAGGTGCAGAAATGCATCCCCAGCACTGTCCAAAGCACTGGTCGGCAAGTCTCAAGCGAGAACGAAGTGGTCAGACTTATGGAGTGCTTTTGATATTGTGGTCAAATGCACAAATTGACCAGTCTTTGCCATAAAGGCCTGAAACTTGTTTTTGTCTTCATCAAAAGTAGGCATGGATTTATTGAAACTGAAAATAACTGACACCAAAGTAGTCTTTTAAACACAAGGTTTAATTTACATAATACTGCCTGCTCTGAAATGGGACACTCAAACAAAAAATACATTTCCATACCATTCCTTCCCGGCTTAAATAATCAACACCAGATATTCTATTCATCAAATCAAAGCAGAAACTAAATTCACAGCACATCAAAACAATTTGTTTATTTTAGCTTCACGTCATCTTAATGGAACATTATTATTGCAAAAGTGTTGCAGAACCAGTATTAATTAGAATACTTGTTATTGTACAGTACACAATCATCCCTGAAATAGGGCTATTTCAGGTTCTTATCTACATATGGGCTAAAATATTGGAGGTGACATGACCAAAGAATATTATTTGGGGTGCGGAACATAATGGCAAATTCGATTTTTCTGTCAGAATTCCCCTTGAATATATACTTTTCCCAACTTAAGCAACATGGTATACAGGTCTATAAAGTGCGAAAACATCACAACAACCAACAATGACATCTTTAAATTTCACTTTAATTTCAAATCCTGCCATTTATCTTCAGAAGCTCTTCGTAATGTAGTCATCCGGATCACAAAAGCTGCTTCTTGAGTCAAAAAAAGGGAAGAAACACCTGATAACACTTCTTTAAAAAGTAAAATAATGTAGCTATATGCTACTGAAATGTACATCATACAGTCAGTAGGTCAATGACGCCTTGGCCTTCAAACAGAAGTTAGCAAGGTCTTCCTGTCTCCAAAGACACCATGCTCAAGTATTTTGTGCCAAGCAAAAACAAATCAATATAAATTGCATTCAAAAGCATGAAATTCCGAAATCTACCACCAGTGGTCTATAGCTTTGACCTACACATTTCAAGCTGCTTCCATTCACTTGGTTTTAGGGAAAAAGCACTGCATGTTAAACACTATACTTTTCACAAATTGAAAAACCACAAGCCCATTGATCAATATACAGCAACAATAGCACAGTAACAATACAGTATGTTTTGGCAACAATATTCAGTTGTGCATTATGGGCATGGCATTAGCGGACATACATTCATCTAGAAAGATGATGTATATTCTAATATAAAGATACTCTATATCAGTGGTTCTCAAACTTTGGGCCCAGGGGAAATCCAATAATTGGTTTTACTATAATGTTAAGCCCTGCACTGGTGAAAAAGATAACTTTGCATGAAATGTCCAGTATTTGCACATTTCGTCATTGGTCCAAAAGAACATGTTTACGTAGTGCAAATTACAATTTCTTTATTTAAAGAAAGAAAATATGGATATCCCGGTCAATGAATGTAGTTACGTTGTGTTCTATTAAACCTTTTCTACAAATATCTTGGCCAAAATGTGTTAAATATTTTGTTGTGGTTAGTAATAACACAACCTATCAAAAGTTGTTTTTAAATGTTCTAGCAACAAACACCCTACAGCGGGCAAAGTTTGAGAACCACTGGTCCAATGTCAAATTCAGTAACCTTAAGACTAGTTGTAGACTTTCGTTTGTGAGTGTGGCTCCTAAATAAGAACTGTAAACAATCCAATTGAAGAATAATCTTCAGAAAATGTGCAGCTCCTTACATATGGACACAGATTGAGGCTTTTTATAGCACTTCATGTTTTATTTTTCCTACTCTGCTCTGCTATTAACATTATGGTTGCATTTCCTATTCTCTGTAGTGAACAACTTTTGACTGGTCCTCTCTGGGCCGGTCTAATGTAGCACACCATAAGGGATTAGGCTGCCGTTTTGGACACCAAAACTGCACGTAAACTGACCAATTGAGTATAAACTAGCTTAGATCTTTCAATATATAGTCAGTAACCTTCAAGCGCTCCCTGGTCGTCCTAGTAAATAATTCCCTTTAAAACACTATTGGGATCCAGTTAGAACCATCTGGCAGCTATGCAAAATTATTCTAGTTTTCATGTAAACGCCATTTCTATGAGAATTCTACACAGAACGCAAAAACGGCAAATAACTTAAAATAGCTGTACATGAAAGCCCCTTAAAAAAAGTTCTTTAAAGAATGGTAAAGAATAACTTCCAAATTGACACTAGCTATCACTTAGAATTTAGTCCCATATGGCTTTAAGTGGTATCCTAGAGCATTTCAACAGAATAATAATAGCTAGGCTTGCCACTCCCGAATTACCAAAAGCCATAGTGTAAAAATCCCTTCCACCACAACAATGCTATTTTTAAAAACCAGAAAAGAAAAGCCAGCTAGCAAACACACCTGTGTGTGTGCGACATTACTCATTTGATCCAGGAAACTATGGTATCGGGACTTAATGATGATGGAAAGCAAGTAATGCCAATAAAGCACCTGGTATTAAACAACATTATTCACAGCTTGTTTCTTAGTAAGAAGTAGTTGTATTGATGTAATCACGTTTCCTTTAGAAAGGAAATTCAGCCTTGTATCTGAAGACAGTGTTTTCCCACCTTACTGTCAGTAGTGTATGCACAGTTTCATGAAAACAAATGACAATACAAATTCTGTATTATGCAGAAACTGTGAATAATAATGAAAATCCATAAAAAAACTAAAATAATGCTCATCTCAGAGAGACACATAAATAAAGCTTAATTTGCAAAAAAGTGCGCACTGACCGAGCTAGTCATTTATTTAGCCCCTGGATAAATGCTTAATGAGCACCACATAAGCCCAGAGCCAGAGGCTAGCACTCCAATATTGCACATAAAAAAAATACAAATATAATATGAAGCAAAAGAGGATATACGACAAACGCTTTGTGCTTTCAAGTATTGTCATGCTAATGTTGTTGAGCAGCAATTGATCAGATTCCTTAGGGTCTCATCACTCGGCCTCCTTTTCACCCGTATTAGTACTCTGTGTCGGATCCGTCAGCGGCATCTGTGTTTCGAGACAGCATGTAGTTGTCCATGTCGATGGAGGGACAGTTATGAATGGAGTACCGTAGGCGCTCGGCCAGGATGGCCTGGCTGGTGTAGGGAGGAAGGCGCAGCTGGAAAAAGCAGGTCTGGGCAGTGGGAAGCCCGTTCACAGGCTACGGGGTGAGGGAAGGGGTGAGTTATTGTTTTTTGAAACTGAACATACAGGTGCAACTCAGAGAATTTGCATATCGTGACAAAGTTAATATATTTCAGTAATTCAACTTCTCAAAAAATTAGAACAATTGTGAAAAGGTTTAGGATTGTAGGCTCATAGATTCACACTCTAATCAACTAATTAATCAAAAACACCTGCAAAGGGTTCCTGAGCCTTTAATTGGTCTCTCAGTCTGGTTCAGTGGAATTCACAATCATGGGGACGACTGCTGACCTGACAGTTGTGCAGAAAACCATCATTGACACCCTCCACAAGGAGGGAAAGCCTCAAAAGGTAATTGCAAAGAAGTTGGATGTTCTCAAAGGGCTGCTAATAGAAAGTTAAGTGGAAGGGAAAAGTGTGGAAGAATTAGGTGCACAAGCAGCAGGGGCGACCGTAGCCTGGAGAGGATTGTCAGGAAAAGGCCATTCAAATGTGTGGGGAGCTTCACAAGGAGTGGACTGAGGCTGGAGTTACTGCATCAAGAGCCACCACACACAGACATGGGCTTCAAATATCGTATTCTTCTTGTCAAGCAGCTCCTGAACAACAAACAACGTCAGAAGTGTCTGTGTTGGTATGGGGAGCCATGTCATCTGCTGATGTTGGTCCACTGGGCTTTATTAAGTCCACAGTCAGCGCAGCCGTCTACCAGGACATTTTAGAGCACTTTATGCTTCCTTCAGCAGACAAGCTTTACGGAGATGCTGACTTCATTTTGCAGCAGGACTTGGCACCTGGTTCAATGACCATGGGATTACTGTGCTTGATTGGCCAGCAAACTCACCTGACCTGAACCCCATAGAAAATATATGGGGCATTGCCAAGAGAAAGATGAAAGACATGAGATTGAACAATGCAGAAGAGCTGAAGGCCGCTATTGAAGCATCCTGGTCTTTCATAACACCTCAGCAGTGCCACAGACTGATAGCATCCATGCCACGTCGCATTGAGGCAGTAATTCATGCAAAAGGGGGCCAACACAAGTACATGATTATACTTTTCAGAGGGCTGACATTTCGAATAATTAAAGTTTTATTTTTTTTCATCATGTAATATTCTAATTTTCTGAGATTTTGAATTTGGGGTTTTCATAAGCTGTACGCAATAATCATCGAAATTATATCAAATAAAGACTTGAAATATCTCACTTTGCATGTAATGAGTCTATATAATATATTAGTTTCACCATTTAATTTGAATTACTGAAATAAATGAACTTTTGCACGATATGCAAATTTTTTGAGTTGCACCTGTACATACGGTAAGAATGGTTCATGCATCCTATTTTTTCTATTACTAATAGTAAGCATGGTTAACCTGGCCTTAGATCTGTTTGCGCTGTTGCAGCAAATTGTTACGCTAAATGGCACACTTAGAAGTTGGACCAGGATCAGGGAATCAATGATGTTAACCGAAATAACATATGGCCGGACTTACCCGATCAACCTTGATGATCTGGAACTTCTGGGTTATATCTGCCGGGTTGGAGGGAAGCCTGGATCGACCAGACACGAAGCGTAGGAACAAAACTCTCTCCTCGTTGGCAAACTCCTCCAGGCTCTGCCACAGCCAGCTAATCTGCTGGTGGCTGTCTGTGATGTCACGGTAGCGGACTACTTTCTTGAGCATGTCCACTGAGACTTCAGGTAGACCACAGACCAGTTGCTCAAGCTGCCGCGCTGTGAGAAGTGATAGAAGGGGCACCGGAATAATGGAGGACATGCCCACACGCACCGCTGCTACCTGGTTAACAGTGACAACAAAAACAACATAATAACCACATAAGAAACGCACAGAAATTGGGGGCATGCCCTGCAATTACATTGCTACCTGGTAGACAACTACACTGACTACTGAACAGTAAAAACATTGGTTAACCTAGATAGAACTGAAGAACTGCATAATTGATCTCAAGCTCCATTCAGTTCAGGGTCCATATGTATTAAGAGACGTGGTAAGAACCGGAAACAAAGAGCGCAACACAAGTTGATGGACTAGATCTCCTCTTCTGATATTTGAATGATGCGTAAACATGCAATTATGGACTTGTCAAAGGCATCATAGAAAACCTGCTTGTTGGTCAAAAATATGTGATCAACTGAGGAGATGTGTGTGTGAGGGTTGCTATGTTCCTGTTCGTTGGCAACATCTGGCCATGAGAGGTGTCCCACTAGGGCAGAGGTCCCGATTACACTCACCTGAAGGCAATCATTAAGATTTTAGGTGGTATTTAACCCGACATTGGGAAAGGTTTGGGACTCACTGTGATTTGTAGTGGGAGAAGGCCATAAGCCAGTAGGTTGAGAGGCGTCGACAGAAAGAGCAGCCAAACTATGAGACCTGTTTTGGTTTTATAAAATATTTTTTTCCAGGAGCGCTGGCCCAAGAACAACTGGCGAAACACTACCATCTTTCAGAGGAGCAGGCAAACCACTATAGGTAGAAAAATGTTTGATTCTATCATGCTATGGAAAATCGTTGATGACCAGGGTCAAGTTCCAGGAGTGGACTTTTAATTAACTCCTCGCAGTCAGGTATTGTCCTGTAAAGAGTGATTGACCGGTTCCTACGAGCCCCTAGCCTATGACAGCAAGAAAATTACCAGTTAGGGCAATCCTTAGTAGGTGGACCAACTAGTCCTCCTCCTGGAGGCCCACCAGACCACCAGGTATGAGCCATGCCTGAGAATGAGTATGGACACATGGCCTGAAACTGGTAGGGACAAACCCGTACGCTCCGCTGCATCCGCCACTCTCAAGTCTGTAAGTCTGTTATTTCATAGCGTCCTGTTGAGCCCATAAAGATACAGCAGCAACTACTAACCCCATTAAAGTAAACGGACAAGGCATAAAATCGTTCTTGGACTCTGAGCTCGAGGAAGATTAGCTTTGTAGCCCTGAATGTCTGATGGCGGACTTCTGGATTCTTGGGTACACCAAGGAGTACCCAATAACAGTGGTGAGGCTCACAACTCCTAGAGAATTGTCATCTTACTGTAGTATAGGTCTTGCCCTTAGACATCCGGTACCCCTACATCCGGTATCTGGTTAGCCGGGACTGCCACATTTTGACAAAGATGCTGGGACAGCAGAGGTATGTTGGTATTACTAGTTCCTTCCATTGGCCGCGATCACAAACTAAATATCAGGTTAAAGGCTTTGAGGGCTTAATCAGTAATTACCATTAATGCATCCCTAATTAAGCAACTGTAACCTATCCGCTCAAACGGGTTGAGGACCTGAATGCAGACGCCCTAACCAATCACAACGAAGCGCAATGACCTTGTCAGAGCTGAGGAGACTGTGATGGCTACATCTGCTGGCCAAAAGACGAGGTTACAATAAGGCACCAATTACACTCACCTAGAGGGAATATTAGGGAAGATTTCAGGAGGTATGTTTTGTTTCAATAAAAAACATTGGCCATGTTCCTGGTAAAAGGCATTCTGTGTAACTCCATACTGGTTTATGCCAACCACGGCCGCATCCCCTGAACCAAACACTAAGTGCCATTTATGTTTACATAGTCTGTCCACTATAAAAAGCTAAACAACAACCGGTAGAAAAATATTTAGAAAACCCAAAAGAGATGTCCTGTGATGCCGCTGGCAGTAAAATGACTGCCATTAAAAACAAAACAAACAACAAACTGCCACAATACTACTATTATCCGACCACACTTTATAAAACGACAAGAACTTTTAAGACAACAGTACCTGCCGGTCCATCTCATGCAGTCTGTAGTCCAGAGCCCTCTCCACATAGTCGTTCTTATTGGAAAAGGTGAGGGAAATGTTGTGTCCTCCAGGGACAACAGGCACCAGCTTCCCGTCTGCACCGTGGGCGACAAACGAGTCCAAAGGAATCATCTAGACACAGCCCAGATGAGAGTTACAAGCAAATAGGAAAATGTACATTTCATGACTGTAGTAGATGTTAAAGTTAAAAATGTACATGCTATATTGACAAGTGACATATAGCACCATACAAAAATGCCCTCCTTGGTAAAAAAAAAAGAGTAGAAAAGGCTATGAAAAACATCCTAGATCTTAAACAACTTGGTGTAATGCTACAACATTTGAGAAATCTAACCATTGAGGTAAAACATTTTTTAAAAAATGTTGTCTAAAAAACTGTGAGAATTATTGGCACCCGTTGAAATTGTTGTGAATGTTTCTTATAATGGTATCTTCCTATTGCCAAAAGGACACTTTTAAATACATACATTTGAGCTAAATTAAAATAACATAAATAGACAAATGTGACCCAAATGAATAAAGCATACAGACAAATTGAACATAATTTACATAAGGAAAGCAAAACAACAACAAAAATGATTCCTTTTACGGGAAAAGTGGGGATTAAACAGATAACAAATTACTAACGCAATTCATCACAGGCTACCGACGATCTAAAACTTGCCAACAACCTGAACCAGTTTTACAGCAGATTTGAGAGACAAAAAAGCGGTCCTGTCTGCCCACCACATTCAGCTGTGTCCTGCCACCACCAACAGTGCCCGATCACCAGGGCTCGCCCACAACCAACCATCTTACTCACACCTCCCCTGAGACCACAATGGGATCAATCACCATCTTCCCTGAAACTACAATGGGACTTTCAGTAATGGAGAGAGATGTAAACAGACTATTCAAGAGTCAGAAAACCCAAGAAAGGCAGCTGGCCCTGATGGAGTCTCTGCCTGCACACTCAAGCACTGTGCTGACCAATAAATTGTCAATAAATCACTAGAGTCATGCAACGTCCCAGCATGCTTCAAATCCATCACCATCATCCCAGCCCTCAAGAAACCAAGGATCACAGGGCTAAATGACTACAGACCAGTTGCCCTGACCTCTGGTTATGAAGTCCTTTCAGCACCTGGTGCTGTCACACCTCAAGACCATCACTAATCCAGTACTAGACCCAACAACAGGTCTGTGGACAACATGATCAACATGGCTCTCCACTTCATTCTCCAGCATCTTGAATCCACTGGAACCTATGCCAAAATCCTGTTGGTGGACTTCACCTTTGAATTCAACACCATAATCCCAGCCCTACTCCAGGATGAACTCTCCACCATGAAAGTGCTTGTATCCATTTGGTTGGTTTAATGTGACGGTAGAGATCGATTGTACTGCTGTATTTAGTAGGAATGGCCTTTCGACAATTTTACACACCGTTAATTTGCTCAATATCTGACTTTTTAAAGCCGAACAGCTTCCAAATTACATCAGAAACATCGCTTCGCTTTCTCTGGGTGATTTCTTCCTCACTAGAAGAGGAGGTGCTCCGTGCTCGCACTTACAGCTGATACACTTCAACTGAACCCGCCCCGTTATAATGGAGACCGGCTTTCAATGTTTGTGATTGGTGGATAACCGCTGTGCTGTGATTGGTGGATGACCTCTGTGCTGTCACGCAATTGGTCCATTATTTGGGTTAGGGTTAGTTTTCCTTCGGGGACATAATAATAAATTGCAATATATCGCAGAATATGGCAATATGTTTAAAATCGCAATAATATTGTATCGTTACCTAAGTATCGTGATAATATCGTATCGTGGTGCCTCTGGCGATTCCCACCCCTACTAGTTAGGGGGTTGTCAAAGCTAGCATTGTTACTTCACATAGCGACTACAGTAGTCCATATTCTTGAATTCTGTTGAGAATCTACATGAACTTAAAAATATTTAACATGATTATGGCTTAAAGGGGCTCATCCTGAGAATGCAGAAAGACAGGCTGGACCAAAGACATTAGCTAGCAAAACAGAGTAATGTCAGCATAACTATAAACTTAACATAACATAAGTAAAACGAGCGGGAAGCAGTCTCACCAGTGTGATTAGCTATCCTATTAATTTCCAGGCTTCAACCAGTGTGGCAGCTATGACAGCTGAAGCAGCAGAAGACGGTGAGGAAGAGATTATTCACGAAGAGAGATATGTAGAAACGGAAATTTTGCTACAAGTAGAGTATGAAGCAGTCACTTACAAAAAATACAATTCTAAAACAGCCATGTTTTAATATCTATTGCATAGAACCTCTAGCTCAATTCCCTTTTCTCCAGTCCCTAACCCACTATTATTTTATCCTCTTTCTACCATTCTCCTCTAAATCAACAAGCTACTCTTACCACAAAATCAGTGTAGCTAACCTCCCTTGATGTGGCAGGATGTAAAAACTTTATTGGAAGATCTCATGAAGATTTGATTTGAATTGTTTGTGTGAGCAAATACCCTGTGTACCCTAGCACAGGGGTTCCCAAACATTTCCATGCCAAGGCCCCCAAAAACGCACTTTTGCAATAAGTCTTAATAAATAAAATTATACAACGGCAAAACAGACAGCTTCAATAATAATTACATTTCATTAGAATCTAAATACAATTACAATTCAAATCCTGAATCAATACTGAAAAAGATGAGCATGGCAAATAAGATTTGGGAATTTATATAATACTACACATAAAAACAAAAATTAATTTAATTTTTTTATATTTTAATTATCACATTTTTCTTCAAAATGTTCTTCAAATTGGCCGAGGCCCCCCTAGTATCCCCCACTTTGAAAACCACTGCCCTAGCATAAACTAAACAAAAAAATAAAAATATATACAGTATCTCACGAAAGTGAGTACAGCCCTCACATTTTTGTAAATATTTGATTATATATTTCATGTGACTATACTGAAAAAAACACTACAACGAAAATTAGTGAGTGTACAGCTTGTCTAATCTGCTATCCCCTCTTTTAGCAGGAGAATGCGCCCTGTAACAAAGCTAAACTGGTTCATAATGCTTTGAAGAACAAAAAGAAAGTTCAAGGTGTTGATGAACAAGTCTGGTTCATGGAGGCCCCACCTCACAACTTACGGGACATTCTGCCAATGTCATGGTGCCAAATACCACAATATTAGGCACCAAACTAGTGAAGCCCATACCTCAAACGGTCAGGGTTGTTTTAGCAAAAAACATTGACCTACACATTATTAAGCCCCATAATGTTATGTCTGATCACTGTATGAAAAATATAAATATAGAAAGATATTTTATGTCATGGACGACTGACCAAACTGCCAGAAACAGACTCCCCGAGCGCAGCATAAGGGCCTGTCGTCCTCTAGGGGCACCTGTGCTCATAGCCCAGCATCATGGGGCTCGATAGGCTTTTGCCAGATAATACCAGAATTGGAAAGTGTGCCGTTTGCGCCCCTTACTCTACCGATGAAAGAAGGTTCACACTGAGCCTGTGACACGTAAAAGTGTTTGGAGAGGCTTTCGTTCATTGAGAGCCAATGTGTGATTTCAGTGTTCCCTTAATTTTTTATATGCAATGTATATACATATGTATAAATGAGCAGTGTAGATAAATGCATAAACTATACATTGATAAGCCCAAAACATTATGACCATTCACAGGTGAGGCAAATAACATTGATCATCTCCTAAGGGCACATGTCAAGGTCAGGGTAAGTGAACAATTTGGATGCAGAAAAAATGGACAGAACTAAAGACGTGAGAAACATTGACAAAGGCCCAATTGTTATGGACAGTTGACTGGGTCAGAGCATCTCTGAAACATCTTGTGTGTCGCTCCAGGTTAGCAGTGGTTAGTAACTACTACTACTATTACTAACACTGTTGTGTGGCTGCTGATCAATTAGATTGCCGATGCTCGCCCCTGTCAAAAGCCTCTACAATAAGCACGCAAGGCAAAATTGAGGCGATCGGTCGATACAGATTATAACATTTTGGCTAATAATTCACCTATTCAGAAAGCTGGCCGAGTTATTGATGCATCCGTACTTGAGCTTGCATGGCATTATACAATGAGGAGAATTACAAGGCATTTTGGAGCAGGATGTCAACCCAAGTGTACCATCTAAAAAACCTGTTCTGTTTCTCTGTGTGGACGACAATAACACAAACACTTCAAAAGACACCCAGAACGGGTTCAATACAAACCCTAGACTGTTGTGAAGTTGCATTAAAGTGAAAGAAATGCTAAGAGAGTAAAGAACTAAAGAAAGTATGACCCTTTTGGATCATCAAATGATTCAGCATTAAAAACTAAACTAAATTGTTAAGAACAAACATTGGCACACATAAGAGTAACGTACAACGAACCAACGAACAACCACTGCTATCGTGAACCCAATCATGTGTTATTTTAAGCCTTGTTCACATTATATTTAACCACTCTTTTACATGGCACCGAATGAATTTAAATAAAGACAGGCCACTCTTAGCCTCAGCATTTTTGTCATTTTGTGATGTTCCAGCTCTCAAACAAAAATATGCCACCACTCACCACGTGGAAGTTGTCCTCGTTGATGCCACTGTTGTCCAGATGCAGGATACCATGCAGGGAGCGGTAAGTGAGCAGGTCAACTTCCTCCAAATCTGGCCCTCCTAGGGGGATGCAGCACAGCTGCTTCCACACCCAAGGGGCCAGGTGCAGGTCCAGTGGCTTTTTGGTGCGGATGGCCACTGCCATCAAGATGCCCAAGAAACGGAACTGGACCATGTGGTCTTCAGAGGCGGCCGCCGGGTTCATAAGAAACCTGAAGGATGGAGTTTTTTGGAGATTAATCCAACACTTGAACTCAATTCCTGCAGGCAAATCCAATTCAAATCCTGACAGTAAACAAACTTTGCCCGCTGACATTGGCTCACTATACGCATGCTAGGAGCTTTCAGACAGAACTTGAATGAGGTAATCAGATTATTTGCCAAAAACACTGGGATCAGAGACCTAAACTGTCTAAAATGACATAATTAAAGGCAGGAAATAAGACCAGGTGTATAGATATTTGTTGGTGAATATGCAGGTGGATTTGATGTAACATAATTCACTGCAGAAAGACATTACTTTGCAGTGCATCCACTTTACTTGAACAAGTACCTTACAAGTGTTGTTATGCAAGTAAAAATGTGTTTCAGGCATAACTAAATCCAAATTCTCAAATAGTGTAATAGTGTACAAAATACATGTGTACCGTAATTTCCAGACTATTGAGCACACCTGAATATAAGCCGCACACACTGAATTAAAATAATATATTATTTTGAACATAAATAAGCCACACTGGTCTATAAGCCGCAGGTGCTTACCAATATATTGAAACAAATGAACTTTAGGCTTTAACGAAACACGGGTCGTAACAAAAATAAATACGCTTTAACGAAACACGAGTAGTAACAAAAATAAATACGCTTTAACGAGACAAGTTGTAACAAAAATAAATAGGCTTTGACAAAACACGGCTTGTAACAAAAATAAAATGATGCCGTTTCCAGCCAGATCAATCGCATTCAACTTGAAGGTGGCATCATATGCATTTCTCCATGTCTTTGCCATGATGAGGGTGATAGAACGACTACCGTAATCAGGATGATGAGAAGTTTGAGCGCACTCAATTTAATCTAAACAGTAATGAAACCATCATGCCTCCAAAAAAAATAGCACGTCACAGAAAGTGTTTTTTAAGCAGCGGGATAAACATATATTAGCCACGCCGTTGTTAAAGCGGTACTTATTTCATAAAAATATAACTCAACATAAGGCATAGAATCAATAGCTTTAACGTCAAAGATTAAATTTTGATCAGAAAAATATAACTATGGAAAGTGAATGACGCACCTGTCTGTGTTACTGCCCACATCTGTGGAGCTATTCGGGGTGTGAATGAGCAGGTCAACCACACCCGACTGCAACTCCTGAAAAGTGTGAGGGAGAGAATGTTTGGAGAGTATAACAGAAAGACATTCTGAATTCAGGTGAATTTAATTTTGAACATGGATATGGAGTTCCACTTGTTTTGTTTAACTAATTATGCCTACCTGGCACATCTCTGTGATTGTGTCGTCGAACACCCCTCCAGCGTCATCGGCCCCCTCTCCCACTAGCTTGACCTTCCAGGCCCTTGAGGGCAGCCTTAGCTCCAGGGGGTTCAGAGAGACCACCTGCTTGGCGATCTGCACAAAGATGGGCTTGCTAGAGCGCCCCCTGTGGTGCACCGGACAAAACTCAATGTTAGTTTCAAATATTGCAACAAAAAATATATACAGGGTATATGCAGGTATCCTGAAGTGAAATTCAATACCTTTTAAGACCTTTTTAAAGACCTTTTCAATATATTTTAAGACCTCAATGGCACCGAGTTTTTACCAGTTAAATCTGAGTCACACCTTTAACTTATAGTAAATATACTGTGTATTGATTTTGAAAGTTGTCCTTGTTTGCAAAACATACTGTTAATTCTGTGAATACATTTAGTAGTGACTTATCCAAAGGTAATGTTTATTAAAATAGCAGTAACACCCACACAATACATAACAGTATATAATACAAACAGTGAGCTGTGTACTGTGTGTGTGGCAAAGGTTATGGCATGTGCCTCAATTCAGTTACTTTGCATTTGAACAAGTTTTCAGTTTGCACCAGCTCACTGAGTTTTTCTTTCTGTCTTCTCCTAAGGGTGTTAGACTTAGTGATCAGTTGGGCCATTAACATTGAACATGTTTTAAAAATATTAGCAATCCCATCGAATGGAGTTGAAAAGTGTTGTGTCGAGGCGTTGGCGTGGCAGCAGATGAAGCGACAGCAGTCACATTAGAAACTTCAGCGGTGGTACTGGGCGGTAATGACGGTGTAGCACAGAAATGCGACATAGTTAGCTGCTGTCTGCATGCTACTATAGCTGATTTGTGGCTAACACTGTGCATATGAGACCATATAGTGTTGATCCCCATCAACGTTGTACAAATCGAACAATACGCCTCCCAGTTACCAATGACAGGCCTCAGCCATGCTTTACATTGCGTGTCCTCCAACCACTTGTCCGCACACTTGCACTTCCCCATGATAATATGTAAAGTGAGTATCGTCCCAAATCAGTCGGTCAGGCACGTGACCTCTGTGTGCGCGCAAAGTGTTATGTCCTCATAGTTATCCGGAGTATGGAAACGCAATTTAACACATTAATACACGCAATCTTTTTGACATAAACTATTTGGAAGAATTAACTTTGGAAAATATTAATACCATCTCATATTCCGATTAATGCTTTTCAATACTTTTTAAGGGTCTTAATTTTCGCTAAATTGATTTATTACCTTTTAAGACTTTTCAAGACCCCGCTTCTGGGGAAGAATCCCGAAAGGGCATACCAATCAACTGAAATTCAGCTGGCTATGCATGACGAGCAAACTACCAATCAAGGGAAGAAACAAAACTAAAATCTGTTTCCTGGAAAAGGAATCCCAACTAAAGCATGTTAGGAAGGAAGGTGATTGTTTATTATATTAAATGTGCTTGGCTGTTGCGTGGAGCGAAACGCAATGAAATTGCCAATACAACTAATAGCTGCCAAGCTGTCGCTGACCCTTTGCTTCCAACCCCTGTAGTTTACATGTTTGGTTTAAAGGCATAGACAAATTACTGTCCCAAAAAGTGAGAACAAAGCACACTTCTGAACACAATAAGCAGCTTCATAACCTGGTCGAGATCCGTTTGACAGTGATCTGGGGTCCGTATGTCTTGCCCTGTGTCATTGTCCTTCCGATGGATCTGACCAGGGGCAATGTGTTGACCTTAGGAGAAAGGAGGCCCCTTAGCTGTCCTTGCACAATGGCTGCAGTCCCTGAGCTGTAGCGAGACGCGGACACCTGAAAGAATATACAACAGTAGGAACATCAAGTCAAATTTTCCATATGGGTTTACCACAAAATGTTATCATAATTCACAGGGAACAGATAATTTAACGAATTAAGATGGACACAATACAGGTTTGGTCTATCGCAATACTTCAGTGTCCATAAACAGGAAAAAATGAAGTCAGAGTATTTGTGAGGGTGTGCGATAACAGACAAGGTAACAGGTACAAAATGGGATTAAAGGCAAGACTGCATGACTCCCTGACAGACCATCAATCAGTGATTGACATGATAAACTGAGCACCGAGGGAAGGCTTTTTGTTACCTGACTCCTGGGGTCAAGGTTCAGCAGTCTCCAGGATTTGTACATGAGGTCAGAGAAGTGGTAGAGCACCCGGAGGCGAGAATTTAAGATATCAGGACTGCAGTCTTTCAATGCATTATACTGCGGGGGAACAGACTGGGGTAGACCTAGTTGGAGGCCAACAGAGGAACCTGGAAGGAGGAAGAGGAGATCAATGAGACAGAGATCAATGGTTAACATTTTCTGTAGTTGGATTAACAGCTTGTCTACTACAAGTAACATTTAAAAATATTTGGCCTAGAACACAGGCTTCTGCAACTGGCACTGGGGTAACAATATATCTTGTGACTAGGACTGTCACGATTATGCCATTTAGTTGAACATTAACACTGAGAGCGCCAACAGCCCGCGAGATACACATAGACAATAGATCGGCTTGGTTGAATTTGAATGAACTAGAAAAAATAAGTTTATAAAGAAATATGTTTCACTAAATAAACAGAACGAATTCATCCAATTACATCTATGTATACATACCATTCATTTAATTTTTAATAATTTATTAGTTCCATGTGTCATGAGCCTATTGCACTCAATAATTAAGCATACGAATAAACATTAGTGTATTGATATAGCCTACAAGAGACTTCAACAAAATATAGTTTTGTATCAAAATTAAACAAATATAAAGTATAATTATCAATAGGCTTACCACAAATGGGTGATAAATATAATGACCCATGCAGACAGAGAACCAGTAACGTGGGACATGTCTGTTGATGAACTCAAAGCCTCATTTTGGTCCAATCTATATGAAACTGGACTCGTTTTGGTCCGATCTATATGAAACTTGACTCGTTTTGGTCCGATCTATATGAAACTGGACTCGTTTTGGTCCGATCTATATGAAACTGGACACGTTTGGGTCTGATCGATGCGACACCGGTTTGATGACAAGGATACAAGAGAACTGCGCATGGTAACGGTTTAGTTTGCTGTAGTCTCATGTGCACTCGTAACAAGACTAATGAACACTGTGTGCAGTGCAACCGGTTAGTTTGCGTGTCCTGCTCAGGACACGAACCCCTGAAGCTATGTGCCGACTTTGGACCGGAGAAATAAATATAAATAGGTTTGTTTATCGGCAAATTTAAATGCCATAGCGTGTGTATTTTAAAATCATGGTTTTATTTTTGTATTTTATGGTTACAAGACAATAAATACATACTATTTTAGTAAAATGTTTTAATTCAACGTAATTCATTTAATTTAGGATAATAACACAGTAGATGATCTGATGCTGTAGATGGATGGCTGGTTACACAGTGAATGGCTGGTGATGCTGCTATTTGGGATGATTCGTATGTTAATGAGGCCAGCGGGCGCGAGGGTCTGGTGCATAAAGGAGTGAAAACAGCTCTGGCGCTCCTAGTGTTAATGTTCACACAAATAATTGCGATTAACGATTAAATTGTCTATACTATTAATTTTATGACACAAGTGTCCTAAGCATTTTTTTTTTTATTTTAATAATCACCATAAGCCTTATGAATAAGTCATTTATTAACCGTAAACATTAGTGCTGTATTTATGAATACAATTCCAATGGTCTGTACCTTTATATTCACTTGTTTTGGCATTGCAGCCACAATTTACAACCATTATCAGTAGTTATAGGCCTAAAATAAATTTTGGAGAAGTAGATTTTTCCTGGAAATTCGTACTGCGCTTCAAACTTTCGCAGCATTTATTTAAATTCCTTAATTTTCAAGCTTACTGAACAGCATTGTTTCTTCGGGTATATATGCGTTACAAAGTCTGTTAACAATGCACACAATATTATAGCTTAAGTAGGCTATTTGACATAGCTTTTCAAAAAAATATTTTGTAGGCCTAGCCTACCTAACATAGCAAAAGATGTTTGATAGGTCCGATAATTAATAAAAAAATGTAAAAAGGATGTTTATTTTTATTTTCAAGACTAAATATGCCATGGGACAACAGCTAATTTTATCCATGCATTATCAAATTAGAAAATAACAATGTTC
Organism: Dallia pectoralis; assembly: GCA_029465975.1. Taxonomy (NCBI): domain Eukaryota; kingdom Metazoa; phylum Chordata; class Actinopteri; order Esociformes; family Umbridae; genus Dallia; species Dallia pectoralis. Next base: position 1,659,975 of record CM055760.1, on the reverse strand, counting down.
GATGTACAAATTTCACACTCAAGTATTTTTTTCTTATGTCGAACAAAGTTGATGCGACAAATAGACAATAACATTGTTCATGTTATAGATCACATTAAAGGTGGAAAAAGTTTTGATATAAGTATCTTCGTCAATTTTTTTCACATCAGAAAACCTGGCATTTTAGGAGTTTGTAGACTTTATCCACTGTAAGTCAATTAGAGACGGAATGTCGCATCCAGTGATCCTACTGCCGCAGGAAGTACATCTTATGTCGCGCTTTCTTTGTGATAGAGGTGATGTTCCGCTCCCACTTGAGGTCCTAGACGATGGTGTTGGCCAGGAAGCGAAAGGACCCCACAGTGTTGACCGGGGAGACACACATGGCGATGGGATGAAGGTCTGCTGGGCTTCTCCTAAAGTCCAATCACTTCTCCACTGTCTTTGTGTGTTGAGCTCCAAGTTGAGTTCAGACTGCACCAGGACACCAGTCGGTCAATCTCCCCCCTCTAAAGGGACTCGTCTCCATCAGAAATAAGTCAGATAAGGGTGGTGTCATCCGCAAACTTCAGAAGCTTGACAGAGTGGTGACTGGTAGTGGGAGTTGTTGGCGTACAGTAAGTTCCAGGTGGAGTCTAGATGCTAGAGACTGAAGTGGAGAGCCATGTTGATCGTGTCATCCACAGACCGGTTGGCTTACTGCATACTGCAGGCATACTGCAGGGGTCTAGCACTGGGTCAGTGATGTACTTGAGGTAGGACAGCACAATGCGCTCAAATGACTTCATAATCACAGATATCATGGCGACCGGTTTGTAATCATTAAATCCTGTAATCCTTGAGGATTGGGATGATGGTGGAAGATTTAAAGCCGAAGACAGGATGCAGCAAGTCTTCAGTGAGGTGTTGAAAATATTTGTGAACACAGCAGAGAGCTGATCTGCACAGTGCATAAAGGTGGATGGGAAGACCAAGCCGCTTTGCTTGGGTTCTGTCTCTTGAATAGTCTGTTAACAATAAGAGCGCCAACAGCCCGCACCCACCGGCATTTCGGTTAGTAATTAAAATAAATAAACAATGTTGAAAAGATACACTTCATGATACACTTCATGCCACTTCAGATCCATTTCATGCCATATTCAAACTGAAGCAGTATCGTTTGTTAAGAGCCGTTTCTTTATCTTAAGTTTGGTAACTACACCTTACCTTACCTCTTACAGCATTCAATTTATTTCCTGGAAATTCCTAGCTATAATTTAACATAAATGTCATTTTTTTTTACCTTAGGCTCTGGCGAGCACAGAATTTCAGATATCTAAACTGCTCAAAAAATTACAAGGACACGTAAATCCCACAATGGGTCGTGATAAACAACTAAAACCAACAACGGATTGAGGGTTAAATACAAACTCACACCGACAATCAAAGTAAACGACTAAAATCACAGGCTGTTCCAACTTGCATGAATTTCATTACAACAACTCATAATGTGACTCAGTGGTTTTTAATAGCCCCCACATACATCTATGTATGGATTCAGATCTAGAGGACTGAGGGCCAGTCATTAGCAACAATGTCTTAATCATCCAGAGCTTGTCTACACACTCTGGCCACATGTGGCCGGGCATTGTCTTGCACCAGGGGGATCTCAGATCCCATTGCTTCAGCATAAGGTTTGACAATGGGTCAGAGGATTTCCTCCCATTACAACAGTCACATCCATCCATAGTTGATCCTGAACTGGCCCTGGATAAATTCTGTAACATCTTCAATTCTATTGTGGATAAGCATGTTCCCTGAGAGTAAAAAGTAAACAAAACCCCTGGATTACCCAGGAGCTAGATGAGGATATACATAAAAGGGATGTTGCCTGGCCAAAGCTCGATTTACAGACTCTAGCTCATATTGGTTATTATTTAAGATGCAAAGAAATTATTGAGTAAAACTCGTTTGAAAAATGAAATGTTTTGTCAACACCGTATCTGATTATTCAGGAAACCAAGCCGAGTTATAGCCAAAGCTATAGAAGCAGACAATTTGGAAGCTGGTCTATTACAATGTGGAGCATCCCTTATTGCTGGTGCAGTAACCCTTATTTTTAACTTGGCTTTATCCTTAGGACGCATTCCTAAATTATGGAAATCTGCATTTGTGTTGCCTCTCCATAAGGGCGATAGTGGTAATCTTAACAAGTATCGCTGAAATACAAGGCTTCCTTGTCTAGCTAACATTCTTGAATCATTGATAAATGTGCAGCTCCGCACTTTCCTATCTGAGAAGTGTATTTTCATTTTTTTGACCTCAGCATAGCACTGTTATTGACTCTACACTAGTTATGAATGATCTCGTAAATGCTATGGATGCTAAATTAACCTCTGCTGTATTGTTCATTGACTTGTCTAAGGCCTTCGATACTGTTGACCATGGAATTATGCTCAATATATTGTCATCAATAGGCCTTAGCGCAGCATGTTCTTGTTTTTACAACTTACCGACAGAACGCATTCTATTGTGTTGGATGGAGGTCTATTAGTCTTAACGTAAAAAGAAGTGTTCCTCAAGGAACCATTCTCGGACCTGTTCTTTTACTTATTCATTAACGCTATTGGTCAATCAACAAATAATTGTACATTTCACCTCTATGCCGACGATACTAATCTGTACGCTTGTGCTCTAACAATCAATGCTGCTATGGCCAGTTTACAGTCTGACTTTAATAAAATGCAGGTAGCACTAAACAGTTTGAAGCTTGTGCTTAATAGTAGTGAAACCAAATGCATGTTGTTCTACAACTCCCTGCAGAGGATCTCACCTGACTTACAGCTTCAGTCGTTGGATGGTTCTGTAATTAAACGAGTCCCTTTATACAAATACCTCAGAATCCGCGACCCGACCCCGGATAAGCGGTTGAAGATGAGATGAGATCAACGAGCTTGTTAAAAGTGTGAAGTGGGTTTCTTCTACAGAAACAAATTTTCCTTCTCCTTGGTGAACAGGAGAAAATTGTTCAGTTGACTTTCCTGCCTGCATTTGACTATGGGGACACAATTTGCCAAAGTGCATTTGCTTCTACTCCACTGCTTGACTCTGTTTCCGATTATGACCTTGCGCTTTATTACTTTGGATAGTTATAATACTCATTGCTATATTTTATACCATAAAGTTGGTTGGACCCCCTTAAAAGTGGTGTAGATCACTCCATTATTCTATTTTAGTTTACAAAGCTCTGATTCACATGCATCTTGTATATTTATAATCTCTGTTAACACATAGATCGCCTGGTTTCAATACTAGATAGCAGAGTTGGATAGTATTACAGAGACCCTTTGTAAGTACTGATTTGGGCAGTTCTGCGTTCTCTTTCAAAGCACCTCATCTGAGGAACATAATCCAGTCAGAGCTTCATTTAAGTGCCCTGGTGTCAATTAAAAAAAATTATGTTAGATTTTTATAGCGAAGAGTTCGTTTTAACTGACTGACAATTACTGTCAGTGTCTGTTAATTGTATGTTTATGTCTTTAATTGCTGTTTTATTCGTGAATTGATGTTCCCGGGGTACACTTGCAAATGAGACTTCGGTCTCAATGAGTCTCCCTGGTAAAATAAAAGTTAAATAAATAAAATAAAACACTTACACAATGCATTCTGTTTGTACTCTCCATTTACCACTTGCACCGATGCTAACTGCTTGTACTGCCTATCTGTAATGTCACATCAGTAAACAGCACAACTGCACATTTACTTACCCATGTCAATTGTACATCCTTACAAATCTCCATCTCATTTGACTTACAGATTGGCATATTGACACACTGCCCTGCCTAGTATTTCTCTGCCCTGCTAAGTGTGGTATAGCCCTGGTTGCATGTATGTTTATGTGCATGTGGGTACCTGCTTTGGCGGCGGGTGAAGGGGTCGTCCACGCAGAGCTGTGGCAGCGACCAGCAGAGATCTGTCTAATGTTCTTTCCCTGGAGGGCTGTTACCAGGTTGGGCTCCTTCACTGGGCTTGAGTGACCTAAGCCAAGCTGCAGCAAGACGAAACACATAAAATCTATTTGATGAGCACGACGAAGATCAGCTTTATAGAGGTGTACTCATTACAAACTGAATTCTGCAGATCGCAGAAGTATGGTATTAATATGGAATTGCTAATAAAGCCATGTTCATACCTGTCCCTCACAGTTGCAGCCCCAGGCATAAATGTCCCCAGTAGAGCACAGAGCCAGGACATGCTCGCAGCCCACAGCAATGTCCTCGACAAACACCCCCTCCAGAGCTGGCACCACCTGGGGTCGGTTGTGGTTCTTTAACAAAGAGTCTGGCAAGCCAATCAACCGCTCTGAGAGGATGAAAACACATTGCTTTAAAACCAGTTATTGTACATGATTATATGTAGTGATGGGGATACAATTACAGTTGTTGTGATAGTGTCTTTGAACATATGTTGTATGTTATGGACAACATCTCAATATTATTTGGGAGCTGGTTTGGTGTATTCGCACATGAACAGCAATTGTCCTATCCTGACAGATCTAAACTGTAATTCATGGCACTTGTACCTATGTTGCAAACATATTGTAAGCATTAAATCACAGTATTAATTCACAATTCATATAGAAATGTGAGAATCACAATATATTTCATATCAGCACCTTGTCCAAAGGTGTAGACATGTCCATCTTTGGCCAGGACAACAGAAAACTGGGTGCCACAACCAATTTTTTTTACTCCCTTGTTGCACAGTTGCTCGACTTTCTGCAAAGAAAAAAAACACTATTAATATGTTACTTTTGCAGTAAGAAAAGATTTAACAAAGAATTTCAGAATCTATAAGGGAACAAAACATTTACCTGAGGATAACATTTTACAGTGCAGGGACCAGTTCCCAATTTCCCATAATCCCCATCACCAAAGGCCCAGACATTCATACCATCGGACGACAGTACCAAAGTGTGATTGATCCCACAAGACACCTACAAATAAATAGGAGAAATTATATTAAAACATATTACCATAACGGAGTGAATAATTGCTACGGTATCATGGTATCTCCAAGTGACTTAGTTTGTTGCTAGCCTTGGCAAGCCGCGGGATCTCCCAAGCTTACATTTAAGAAGTACACTGATATATGTGTTGTGTTTAAACAGTTTTTGTTTAAAAGCACAACTGCAGGATCAAGTGGCCTTCCAAGGCTAGGCTACTGCCTTCGGTGCACCTGCACAGCTGCAGCATGTGTTGGAATCCAGCCCATTGGCCTTTATTTTATTTCTCAAAAATGTATTTAAATATATCTATAAATTCTATATACACAGTTGATATAAAATGTCTACAGACCCCTGTTAAAATGGCAGGTTTTTGTGATGTGAAAAAAATTGCGAAAAAAATAAATTTTTCCATTATTAACACAAGCCTGAAGTGGGCCACTTGACCCAGAGGCTCTTCAAATATTTTTTAATTTTTGCGGCACTCTATAAACTTACCGAAAGCACCTTTTAGGAATGCTCCTAGATATGCATGCATTATCATCCAGTATTTTTTTCTGTTAAAATAATCACTGGGAGATCAAATTTAAAGCTATTGCCGAAATGATGTGCTAATGCGCTATCCGCCATTTTGATTGTATTTTCGTTCATCTGTTTATCTTGTTGTCTGTCAGCAGGTGGCGCATAAAAGAGAAAAACCAAGTTGCACTTTCTGCAAATTAATATCGTGACCTGAATGTAACATGATATTATCACACTTAAATTACCACACTGAATATTTTAAATAAACCAAATAAATGTTGACAATATTGAGATGACATAAATATCATCCTGTTGCTATTGTGTAAAGAGGCGCAATCAAGTAAGTTCTGAACGACAAACTTATATAGGCTACGCTTCACAGCCAACAATATTTTGCTTTTCAAAAAACTATGGCCTACTGAAACAATAGGCAATTAATAATAGCTGATACATAAACAATATTAGGCAATGTAAAGTAAATATAATGCATTTTGTGTGTATACCAATATATATTTATACACGTATATAGGCTACTTGGGTTTAATAAAAAATAATTAGTGTTCTTCAAGTAACACATTCACATTTACATGTAAAGAGGCGATCGAGGGAAACGCACGACTCAATGCCATGCCATGAAATACAAATATATATAAATAGATCAAGAAATAGCTTAATATTGCTATTTAATAGGGCATGATGTATTATTAAGTTGTGCCACATTGCACCAGTCTTGACAGTAATCTAGAAACCATTTTACTTTTGCAGTAAACACTTTCAGTGCCCGCACACAATGATCTTTATCCCAAATTTGTCCAGTTTATTAGCCATGAACTGTGTGAATCGACAGCGAGCTTTGGAAGGGAAGGTTCATCAACAGTTATGTTCGCACTGGGGTTGAAAGAAGCAACACTGTTTTTCACCAATGTATCCAATACCGGCAAACCGGTCAGGCTGATAACGCATGATCTCTCTGAATTATTTTTGTCTAGACCAGTGGTGTTTCTAGAAGATTTTACATGGGGTGGCAAGTTGAAATTCAAGGGTTGCATATTGTTTTATTGGTGGTTATGTCCATTGCTTTTTACAAATCTACCTACTGAAAACGAACTGTGTAATGTCTTGCTAATACACTTTGATGTATGTGTTCAGAGTTTTGTAGAAGTCTTTACAGGGTGCAACATCTTTGCGTGTTAGGTCTTCCTTACTATAAACTATATTGTCTCTGTGAAGGGAATCTACAAAACCGTAACTTTTCAATGAAATAAAAAATTGAATAATTGAGCACTACCTCCAGCACATTGTCAAAGTTGGTATATTGTCTTATGGTCAGCTACTTTTGTGTCATTCTATTCATAATTTACCAAAATAAAGTTCTATTGTTACAACAAGGGATTTAAAATTGAATGCGAGATTAACGCCTTTTGCTCATCATTTATTTCAACGTGCATTGCATTCTTATTACCAACTTACAAAGTAAATACACTGCTCAAAGAAATAAAGGGAACACTTAAACAACCCAATGTAACTCCAAGTCAATCACACTTCTGTGAAATCAAACTGTTCACATGGTGTTGGGCAAATGGAAATTATAGGCAATTAGCAAGACACCCCCAATATAGGAGTGGTTCTGCAGTTGTTGACCACAGACCACTTCTCAGTTCCTATGGTTCCTGGCTGATGTTTTGGTCACATTTGAATGCTAGCGGTGCTTTCACTCTAGTGGTAGCATTAGACGGAGTCTACAACCCACACAAGTGGCTCAGGTAGTGCAGCTCATTCAGGATGCCACATCAATGCGAGCTGTGGCAAGAAGGTTTGCTGTGTCTGTCAGTGTAGTGTCCAGAGCATGGAGGCGCTACCAGGAGACAGGCTAGTACATCAGGAGATGTGGAGGAGGCCGTAGGAGGGACCAATCAGCTATGGACACAGATCTATCATACCCATCAACCCTCCCGGTCGTCCTGGACTATTTCGATTTTTAAGATGCTCGCACGTTGCCTGCTTGCACTGTATAATACTCGCCCAGCACCGCCAGAGGAGGACTGGTGATACCTCAGAGCCTGGTTCCTCTCTAGGTTTCTTCATAAATCTGCCCCTCAGGGAGTTTTTCCTAGGCGCCGTGTATCAACTTGTTTCTTGTTCAACTTGTTGATGTGTGCTCTGTCGGATTCAGGCTGGGTGATTGTAAAAGCACTTTGTGACAACTTTGTAGTAAAAAGGGCTGTATAAATAAATTTGATTGATTGAACAACCCAGCAGCAGGACCGCTACCTCTGGCTTTGTGCAAGGAGGAGCAGGAGGAGGACTGCCAGAGCCCTGCAAAATGACCTCCAGCAGGCCACAAATGTAAATGTGTCTGCTCAAACGGTCATAAACAGACTCCATGAGGGTACACAGGTGGGGGTTGTGCTATTCTCCAAACTCACGTTCAGTTAGGCCAGCAGTTCTGAAAGTGTGGGGCGCCAAGTCAGAGATCAGACATAAAAAAGATTTTGTGAAGAAATGGGAGCTGATCACACATCTGTGCTGTTTCAAAGGTGGCTCTCCCTGAGCAAAGTGATGGTAAATGCTGCGCCTTTATATAGCGCTTTTATCCAAAGCGCTTTACAGATCCTGCCTCACATTCACCTATTCATTCACTCATTCATACACTGACGACCATGCAAGGCAACTGCAGGCTCGCCAGGAGCAGCTGGGGTTAGGTGTCTTACTCATGGACACCTCGACAATTTCCCAGGAGGAAACGGGGATCGAACCACCAACCTTCCGATTGACAGACAACCAACTCAGCCCACTGAGCCTCTTCCGCCTGTCGTGTGACTTTGAGTGCAGAGATTTGAAAATTGCAACCACTAATGCAGCGATAAATAGACCTGTCTTGCCAAATTGGTACAATGCACTTTTATTTTCTCTATTTTTTAACTGTTATTTGATGTAGATAGTTAGTTTGTATTTAGATACAACTTGTCACTATACTGATACTTGTTACAATATTTTAAGCTTGTTGCGTATTTCATTAGCATTGTGTTGGGATGATGGGGGCAGGTGGGGCTTGAAAACTCCCCCTTGTCCAAAGTGTGGAATGACCGAAAAAGTTTAAGAACCGCTGACTTGTATGGAGGACCAAGTCTGCCAGAATGAAAAATAAATTAATAAATAAATAAAAGCATCAGTACAAGTATTTTACATCAAAATATATGTAAGAAAATTAAATTAATCTGTCGTTTTCTCCTATTTATTTATTTCCACAATCATTTATTTCTGTAATTATTTATTTCAGTTTATATTTATTTCTGTTAAAATGTATTCCCGTTCATATTTATTTCTGTTTATATTTATTTCTGTTTATATTTATTTCTGTAATTATTTATTTCTGTAATTATTTATTTCTGTAAGTATTTATTTCCGTTAAATACTTTAGCCTGAATGCATTGAGCACAATAAATCAGACAGTTAGAATTCTGGTCTTTTCTGGTTACAATTATTTTTACAGTTTATTATAAATCCATTACTTCAGTGTTTTTAAAATGGACAATTGTCTTTCCTGTCAATACTTTCGGAAATATTTAAAAATTCATTTGGTGTAATTTAAAATAATTTGTGTGGTAATATGGTACTATAAAGGCCTAAATCTATGTCCACTTTTAGGCGATCTATATTCATTTGCCAGAAAGTTTTAAAATGTTGGTTTCACCATCGTGATTTTACAACAGCCCGGTCCTTCTGACGGAAAGACGAACAAGATGCGCCATCTACTGGTCATTTTGTGTCAGCAACATTCTCCTATTCTCCATTCAAAACATGCATGGGTCAAATGATCCATAACCCCGAAAAAGATCGTTGTTAGTGCCTCAGCGCTTTTAGTGTTAATGTGACCTATGACTTAAACGAAAAAATACTGATTTTAAGAAAAAAAACTGGTGTGTGTCGACTTTTTATATCCACTCTATATAAGAGCTCAATCCATTTGGCTCTTTATTTAGTTGATAGCTTCATTCAATTAGCGGATGTTCTCCAACATTTGTAGTTAATATACATCAAATTTAACCATTGGGCTTTAATCCTTATGAACCTTCCCTGTGGATTGGCCAGGTGCCCTACAACAGTAATCTCGGTCCAATGTAAATGTTATTTACCTGACCAATATGATATCCCTCCAGAGCTGTGACTCTTTCTGGCAGCATCTTGTTGGATGTTGATCTCTGACCAAGACGACCAGAGTCTCCACTACCGAAGGTAAACAGCTTACCATCTGCTGTTACAACAGCAGAGTGTTTAAACCCACATGCCAGCTGTAGGAATGAGAGAAGGAGGTACTTGATGAAATCCAATGAATAGATGATTGGAATATAATTTGACACCACTCAGAATAACTAAATCCAAATACATAAATTGCTGGAAAAGGATATGCCCCTTTCTGATTCTCTCCTAATGTGGATATGTTTGCCATCTAATGTTACGATCCGCAAACAAAACCAAATAGTACATTACAAAAATGTAATTAATTAACCAATGCCACATTTTAATGCCAGGTTTATGTCGAAATATAATGGAATATTGAGGTGTCCCCGCCCTGCTTTGATTAAAACACATTTGGCTGCATTAACTGTCCCAAAAATACTTCAGTTGTTCTCTTATATTGCTGTGATTACATTTTGGCACACTCCTACCGACACAGCTGTTTTAACCTTGCAATATTTGTTGGTATTCCAGTACTGACTTGGCCTTTCTAAATTCATAAAATGCACACTTGCACTTATGAAACTCAGTATTGTCTTGCCTAATGTCTCACTGATAGATGGCTCCATTCTCAAGAATTATCTGATGGAGCACATCTTTTATTAAATACTAAAGGAGGTAAATTGTCCAGCTCATGAATCAGAAAGGCATCATCAAAACATCAGATTGTCAGCACGTTTAGCACCTAGTACAATTTGCCTACGTTTTAAAAAGCATAAATGTCTGTATGTCTGAGAACTACACACATCATTTCCTAAAAATGGGCAGTATTATTTGAGTATTAAGTTAGTATTTGAATACTTGCAAATATAAATCTCGACAAAATATTACAACATTTGACATAGGCCTGAACATGCTTTTCAACAATTGAATTACAATTCCAGTCTAAACATTTTAATAGAATGATGATATACCAACAATGAAAAAACATTACAAAGTAAAGTAGATTTTTGTATAACCAACAGACCTTGAAGAGAGTTTGTTGTTACAAAAAGGTAGGCTGCTGAATATATACATAGTACACTGGCTCAGCAAACATTGCTTCATTAGACCTCAATAATAAAAAAGCACTATTTTAAGTTAATACATTTTGCATGGTTCCCCCAGGTTTCCACAAGTTAAATTTAAGACTTTTTAAGACCTTTTTAAGACCATTTATGATGACATTTAAGACCAACTTCAGCAGCCATACCGGCAAAAATATAAAGGATAATGGAAAATTAGAAAGGATTTAACACCAAAAGAATTACATACCAAATACTTGACTTGAATAAAATGTTTTATAATAAATCTCAATAAAACAATAACAAAAATATGTGCATTTGCTGCATAAAGGTCCTCTTTGAACTAAGAGAAAAAAAATTCCATGAAGTGCAGCTTTCTATTCTCGCTGTACACACAGAATGCGTGCAATATCATAAGAGCCTACAGTCTTCGGAGCTCTGCTCCCTTGGCCGCAATCAGATCACCTAAAGAAAGAGTAAACAAATAATTAACTATGGTTTGATAAATGGAGATATATATATCTCCATGTGTGTATATGTATGTTTATGCTTGTGTTGTGTTTGTGGTGTAAGCCTCAATGTTTCCACTGTCATGACTTAATTATAAGAATGTAATAAAAATGATGTACCAGCAGCAACACCTCCTGCCAACTGTTTGTCTTGAAGAAACCTTTTGACTACACTCTTCATCTTTCCCTGGCACAAGTCTGGATCTGAATACATCATGGCTGGGTTAAGACAAGTCATTTGTCTCACAGTCGGGTAACTCAAGGGGCTCTTCTCCTGAATCTTCTTCACCATTCTGGAGAGACCCTCCATGCATTCCTGTCTGAACTGCAGGATAGAAAGCTCTCCTACGATGGGTCTACTCTGCCGCTGAAGCTCCTAACAAGAATGTTAATATTGCAGTCAGAACTTAAGAAAAAAATTATAGTGCCAGCCGACCATCCAGCACTATTTGTTTGTTTAATTATTTTGATGTGGGATTGTTTTAAAAACCTAATTATAATGTTTTTATTAATTTCTGGTATTTAAGATCCAAGATACTCTTTTTCTGCCAGTTTACCCAGTGATCGGCCAGGTAAAGGCCATAAAAAACAGACAATTCTTTCCACAATACCGTTACAACAGCCTCTGCTCCAATGCCAATGTCAACAGCTCTTGGATGAACCCTAGACTGCTTGTCAGTGACATCAAGCCGGACCATTTGGAGAGGTGTGACATCATTCAAAAGTTCTCTTTTGATGAATCGCCTCAGCAAACTCTGTAAAGTCAAAAAAATACTTATTATTGAGAATGCAAAAACGTTAACAATACACAAATCATCATTGCCTTTGAGGGCGCCATTGTGTTTTAAATCCTCAATGTTTTTTATAATGTAGGCAAAATTTCTGAAACAGCTTTTATATTTATTTTATACATGATCAAATAATTTAAATAAAGCAATAATTTTGAATAGCCAAATAAATTAATCAGTCTCAGCAGTAGTGCTATGGGCTGTGAATAAAACAGATACAAAATCATAATCTCAGTGCAATGAAACGATTCACCCCACCTTCAGCAGCTCAGCCAGGTCTTTTCCAATGAAAGGCAGCACAGGCTCATCAGTCTGGTACCTCGTGAGGAAAGGTGTCATGCTTCTTGAGACAGCCATGAAGAAATGCAACTTGGCGGTAATAAGCGCATCTTTGGTTGCCACTGAAATAGTGTCATATGAGGAAGTCCCAGGGCAAGGGAGCTGTTTTTTCGTGACTGCCTCAACATACTTTTTTATGTCCGGCCAGATGACAAGGGCCCGCTCCACCACTGGAAGGTTCTCAACCCAGCGGTGGCCACAGAAAGGCAGAGCGAAGACTTTGGAATTAGTCAGATTGCAAAAATCTTCTCTTCTTGCCGGGACATTGTGGAAAATAGTGTGCAGAGCCCTGAGAAACTTCTCTATTTGCCAATCAGTAAATCCACTCTTAAAAGCATTATGGAGAGTATGGAGGCCACAACTCCCCACCACTGCCAGCTGAGCACCCCCAAACTGCTCTGCATGCTCCTGCTGCAGCATTTCAAAAACGCCAATTGACGTTAGGGCCGTCCATGGACACAGAGACCATCTTTCTCAAATCGAGGTCACGCACACACTCCTACAAATCAAAAGCTATCTTTAGGACATGTGTACATATGTTTTTATACAGGAACGTCTTTATCTATCTCTATGTTTTACCACATTGTTGGGACTGTACATTGCATATTATATTTCTTAGTGATTTCTTTCAATTAAAACTACCACATATAAATTTAGCAGTAGTTCAGTATTTTTTTCATAATCATATTTTTGTTATTCTCTACTCTCTCAACTCTATATTCTTAATTTTTACAATACTTCTTTGTACTCAACTGAATTCAGCAAACTAGGATAAATGGTGGCCTCGGAAAAGTTTTAAACCACATCCATGTTGAGCCTACAATGTGACAGGTTGGGATTTATTTAGCAAATAAGTTTTCGGAGCGATACTTACTTTGAAATGTTTGAGCAAGTCCGCTGCAGTTGCATGACCCATGAACTGTGACCCAAAATACCTTGAATGGACCTGGTCACTGACCCAGTAGCGCAGATGAAGGTCTAGCTGTTTCGTCTTTGTGGTTTTGTTGAGGCTTTCGTCAAACATGACAACAAAGCAGGTGGCGTCGTTGACTTGGTCAGTCAGTTGTTTTGTGATGAACGGAGCCAAACCAAATTTGGTGATGTACGCCGTCTTGTTGCTCCCACATGCGAAAGAAGACGCAATCTTAGAGTCTGGAAACATTGTTTTGAATATTGTGGCAATTTCTTCATTTGAAGAATATGAGTGGTGGGCCGAAATGGTTTTCAGTATCCAAACCACCTCTGCCCGTAGAGTTGGCGTAGATCCACAATGAGCCTGCAGGTTCACACACGGAGGCTGCACTACCGACGGTGCGATGTCTTCACTGCTGCTAGCAGTAGCCACCGTGCCTGAGGTTGCTGACGAGCTTTCACAGAACTGTGCTATAGGCACCTGCTGCTGGCGGGCTGTAGCAGTGGCAATGTGCTTCACGCTTTTCATATGAGAGTCCAAAGCTAAAACTCCCATTGTCCCCAGTTTAAAAGACTTTCGGCACCAACGGCAATGAGCCTCGCGGTCATTGCCTGGAACAGGTTTAACCCAGTCATATTTTATATTATTCTGCCATGTTGGTTTAAATCGACACTTTCCCATTTTGAGCTAATTCTATGGTATGGACGTGACAGACACGTTTACTGCCAAAAGCGTAAGGCAATACATTTACGTAAACAGTAACGATACTGTCGAAAACTGACGTAACATAACTGAACGAAACTATCGTAACAAAGTTATTTATGACATTAAGATATTTAATTTTATGAAAGGACAATACAAATTTAAGACCTTAGTAAACTAAATTTAATACTTTATAAATGATATTTAAGACTTTTAAGGCCTTATTTTTCGAATATTAAATTTAAGACTTTTTAAGACTTTTAAGACCCCGCGGGTACCCTGATTTTGGCTTTTACTTCTGCAGCCGCGTTGAACGTTTCTATCACTGCTTCATCTGTGCAATAACTCTATTCTCAAACAAACATACATTGAGCCAACGAGAACAACACCCAGTCCTTGTAAAATTTGTTTTAGTGCCGAGGTTAAAAACACACCAGTAAAAACATATTTCAAAAACCAAATTGTGTTTAAATAATAAAATAATGACCAAATATGGTGGTAGAGATGTTTGAAGGTAATTTAATACATTGAATAAATATAAAAATTGTCTGTTTATATTTACTAACTTAATACTAGTTTTTGGATGAAAATTAGAAAACATTAAATCAGCACAAATCTTCCAAAAATCATCATTGGAACGTGGTAAATGCTTTCCCACAGCATTGTATATTGATGTCTAATGCCACAGACTTTAATGTAATGCATTAGATACAGATATATTGTTATCCATGTAGTAGTGCTTTCAAACATGTGAAAACATGGGCAATTCATTCTACATGTTAGTGAAAAAAAAGCTTTAACTTTATAAAAATGGAACATCATTTGATAAGTTTAACAATACTGTATACATGCTACTAAAGTATAAGACATTTCTGTAATGTTATTCCAAGAGGGATGTGACCTGTAAGGTACATCTAGCTCCATCTCAATCCTACCTGCACCACTTCTTCTCCCTGCAGCGCCTCCACCTGTTTGGGACGTCGCTGTCTCTCGCTGTTCCCGTGGCCAAGCTTTCCATAGTCCCCATCACCCCAGCTGAACACTTCCCCTGTTTCCGTCAGGGCCAGAGAGTGTCCGTCAGACCCGCAGGAGGTTACCAGCAGGGTTACCACATAACCTGGGGTTCAACAGTGGACAGATTTTACAAAAACAGTTAGGGAAGAATGATCAAAATCCAAAGATATTAAACACTTTCAATATGTTGCAATCTCCAACTCATTCAAAAATCAAGCAGAATCGTATTTGTGCAAATGATGTTGGCTTTAAACCTGCCCTCTCTTCACCATTAAAAACCTAGCCAATGTTACCTTGCAAGGCAGAGATGACGGTGGGGGCATAGAGGTCATCAGAGTTGCCTTGCCCCAGTCTTCCATAACTGCCCTCCCCAACAGCCAGGACTGTACCGTTAGCCTGCACTAGGAACGTACAGTTCTGACCACACACAACCTGAAAATAACAGAGCAAGACAAGTCAACACCAAAGACAGGCACTAATGTGTATAAGCTTTATTCAGCTAGTTTTAGATTGTAATATGAGTTTCAATATTTGTTTTTCCTTGTACCTGTTGTGTCTGTGACAGGGAGGGTGCGAGGGTGGGCACCATCAGGTTCGTCCCAGCGTCCGCCAACTGCCCATGACGCCCGTTGCCCCACAGGAACACCTCACTCTTACCTCCCTGCTGCCAGTCCTGGTGAATATGAATGTGTTAATTGATTTTTGTAATAGCCATGTGAAAGAACTGTTTTGCGCCATGTTTTAAGCTGTCTTGCCAACAATGACCATAACAGATGGCATTGTGAAGAAAGCATTATCAATGCTTTCAAAATGAGTCATGAAATCTTTATGGAAGCGGTCGATCAATACTCAAGGTACTACTTGGAAAAAGCCCATCATGTCCTTGGGGCATAGCCAATGAAGAGATCAGAAAGAGTCCTGAAGATCACGTTTCACAACTTGGGCATCGCTCTGAACTACATTACTGAAAAAAACCTAATCAAGGGCACAATAAGCGTGCTAGCTCTGGAATGCTTCAAATACATGGCTACCGTTCCCAGAGCCGAGGTTTGATAATGACCAGTGTAGACAAATGTAGCCTGGGCTTGTTCTCTCAAGGTCAGGCACTGGCAATGTGACGTGACATAGTAATAAGATAAAGGGATCAGGAGGTTTGGTATTAGAGACTGAAATCCAAGCTAAGCAAAAAATGTCACCCTGTTCCCAAAATATTCCACTAGGTTTGACCAGAGCCCTATACGTATACCTATAAAGTAGTGCACCACAACATGACCAGAGCCCTATACGTATACCTATAAAGTAGTGCACCACAACATGACCAGAGCCCTATACGTATACCTATAAAGTAGTGCACCACAACATGACCTGAGCCCTATACGTATACCTATAAGGTAGTGCACCACAACATGACCAGAGCCCTATACGTATACCTATAAAGTAGTGCACCACAACATGACCAGAGCCCTATACGTATACCTATAAAGTAGTGCACCACAACATGACCAGAGCCCTATACGTATACCTATAAAGTAGTGCACCACAACATGACCAGAGCCCTATACGTATACCTATAAAGTAGTGCACCACAACATGACCTGAGCCCTATACGTATACCTATAAGGTAGTGCACCACAACATGACCAGAGCCCTATACGTATACCTATAAAGTAGTGCACCACAACATGACCAGAGCCCTATACGTATACCTATAAAGTAGTGCACCACAACATGACCAGAGCCCTATACGTATACCTATAAAGTAGTGCACCACAACATGACCAGAGCCCTATACGTATACCTATAAAGTAGTGCACCACAACATGACCTGAGCCCTATACGTATACCTATAAGGTAGTGCACCACAACATGACCAGAGCCCTATACATATACCTATAAAGTAGTGCACCACAACATGACCAGAGCCCTATACGTATACCTATAAAGTAGTGCACCACAACATGACCAGAGCCCTATACGTATACCTATAAGGTAGTGCACCACAACATGACCAGAGCCCTATACGTATACCTATAAAGTAGTGCACCACAACATGACCAGAGCCCTATACGTATACCTATAAAGTAGTGCACCACAACATGACCTGAGCCCTATACGTATACCTATAAAGTAGTGCACCACAACATGACCAGAGCCCTATACATATACCTATAAAGTAGTGCACCACAACATGACCAGAGCCCTATACGTATACCTATAAAGTAGTGCACCACAACATGACCAGAGCCCTATACGTATACCTATAAAGTAGTGCACCACAACATGACCAGAGCCCTATACGTATACCTATAAAGTAGTGCACCACAACATGACCAGAGCCCTATACATATACCTATAAAGTAGTGCACCACAACATGACCAGAGCCCTATACGTATACCTATAAAGTAGTGCACCACAACATGACCAGAGCCCTATACATATACCTATAAAGTAGTGCACCACAACATGACCAGAGCCCTATACGTATACCTATAAAGTAGTGCACCACAACATGACCAGAGCCCTATACATATACCTATAAAGTAGTGCACCACAACATGACCAGAGCCCTATACGTATACCTATAAAGTAGTGCACCACAACATGACCAGAGCCCTATACGTATACCTATAAAGTAGTGCACCACAACATGACCAGAGCCCTATACGTATACCTATAAAGTAGTGCACCACAACATGACCAGAGCCCTATACGTATACCTATAAAGTAGTGCACCACAACATGACCAGAGCCCTATACGTATACCTATAAAGTAGTGCACCACAACATGACCAGAGCCCTATACGTATACCTATAAAGTAGTGCACCACAACATGACCAGAGCCCTATACGTATACCTATAAAGAAGTGCACCACAACATGACCAGAGCCCTATACGTATACCTATAAAGTAGTGCACCACAACATGACCAGAGCCCTATACGTATACCTATAAAGTAGTGCACCACAACATGACCAGAGCCCTATACATATACCTATAAAGTAGTGCACCACAACATGACCAGAGCCCTATACGTATACCTATAAAGTAGTGCACCACAACATGACCAGAGCCCTATACGTATACCTATAAAGTAGTGCACCACAACATGACCTGAGCCCTATACGTATACCTATAAAGTAGTGCACCACAACATGACCAGAGCCCTATACATATACCTATAAAGAAGTGCACCACAACATGACCAGAGCCCTATACGTATACCTATAAAGTAGTGCACCACAACATGACCTGAGCCCTATACGTATACCTATAAAGTAGTGCACCACAACATGACCAGAGCCCTATACGTATACCTATAAAGTAGTGCACCACAACATGACCAGAGCCCTATACGTATACCTATAAAGTAGTGCACCACAACATGAACAAGATAACATTTAGGAAGCAAGGATGTAATTGAAGATGGAAATATACCTCCGGCCTGGTCGTGGCCCAGGACATGAGCTGCTCGTCCATCATAAAGGTCCACTTACTGTTGTCCTGAGGTTGACAAAAGGGATTGAGTATCAACATACCAGATGACAGGTCATTAACAAAAGATTAACAAATAACACCATAGATGTCACCAGAGCAGGGCATCTGGAATTTGGGCTTTTGCATAGTTTAAACATATTCTTACAGCTAGCCTGTTTCTCTGACAGTGCAAACCCAGCATCCTGCTCACAAACAATACACATTATAGACAAGTGTGAAAGATGTCTTATGGCTATGCTCTTTACTCACTAGCGGCCTGGAGATCTCTGTGACTCCTGCCAGCTGGAACTCTGGGACCGAAAAGGATTCTGGGAATGCTGAACCCCTAGCGATGGCCTCTGCACTTTTGACAGTGGTGGAGAAGGTCTGGAGCCAGCTCCACTCCATTGGGCAGGAGTGTGCATGGTCCGAGCCGAGGCCGTCAGGAGGGTGGTGGGGGGGTCTGCAGGCCCGACACAGGTACTGTTCTAGCGACAGGCCTACAGTCAGGGAAGCCAGACTCTGCAGAAATGCACTGTGGACCAACTGGTCTCCTGCCGTTACATGACTCTATGAGACAGGAAAAACGGAACGCACACACACAGAAAGATCAGTCCTCAGGATCCAATGAAGTGGAAAACCACCGCATTAGCAGATGTCCCTTTGAGTTAATTAACCTTGCATAGTGAGGGAGACGTTTTCTAATGAATTGTCTTTGCGTGAACGTTTTTTCCTTTTTTCTGCAGCATTACTTCTGAATTTACACCATTAAGTCTGCAGATACTGTCATGTAATGAAATGTTAGCGAGCCATGCATGTGATGGTGAAGTCCCAGGCTGTTGAGCGGGTCTCTACAGACCACTACCACAAGTGGTTATCCAGCCTCACCCTCTCATAGCTGTATTGCTCTTGCAACAGTGTGGGAAGCCTCTCCAGGAAGACAGCCATGCATGGGGCTCTGTTCAGACCCAGAATGCCCTGTGCTCTGAGGACGGTGCGGCAGGACGCCAACACGTGGTTCTGGGAAATCCAGTCAGGCGTACACCGGATCAACAGAACATCCTGTTTTGTGAAGAGTCAGAAATCAGAACATTTGAGCTTGGGCTTTTGTCTACGCCCAGATGCACAGAAAAGGGGTGGAGGCAGGCAGAGAAACAATTTTGGACAAAGCCTCTTACGTGATAGTCCTGATTGCAATGAAATAACATAATGGACTAACCTTTGACCTCCCGGAACAGGCTGCCACCCCGACATTTGGTATCCAGGTAGTACTGACCACTGAGCCCAGACCTGTCACCACTGTCTGTAGAATTGAACCATCCTGTAGGCAGGGTTGGTTTTAAGTTAGATTATAAAATATACACTGAGCTCACAGATGACGTAATCCAGACAGACAGGAATGCACTTTCTATAAGTAGCTGTTGATAAGGAAAAATAAATGTGCTTCACACAGTGCCTTATGGGAACTGTTGTCCAGTAGGCTGCAGCCCTCACCTGTAAAGACCAGATGTTGAGTAGGCCTCCTATCCCACCAGACACCAGGGCCAATCCGCTGGGGCAGAATGACAGGGTCTTCACAGCAGTAATGTGGCCCGTCAGTCTAAACACACATTTGGCACTGCCACGCTAAGGGGGTAGGCAATGTACAGAAACAGTGATAACAAAAGTTGGCAGTGAATGAAAATAAATCAGCCCTGTGAAAGGTTTAATTGACCTACACTTAAGTGTTATTTTGAGGGAACGCTGGATCTCTGTCTATTCATTCATTCAGCCAGATTCTGTGAAACAAATGCCTGTGTGAATCTGAATATGAACGCAGGTTTGAGTGGACAAAGAAAAATAGATGGCCCCCTCCCTGTTTCATGTAGGGGAACAAGTGGACAGTATTTCATTATAAAAACAGAAAATAAGAAGAATCACTTTGGTTTCGGTGATGATAGACTCAGATCTCACGTTCACCAGTCATATCAAAACAGTTACCAAAACAGCGTTCTATCATCTTAAAAATATAGCCAGAATCAAGGACCAGGTGTCGAAAAAAGACCAAGAGAGGCTTATCCATGCATTTATCTCCAGTAGGGTTGACTACTGTAAAGGGCTCTTAACTGGAATTCAGAATGCTGCTGCTAGAATGTGAACAAAAACTATGAGAACAGAACACATCACCCCAGTTCTTAAATCTTTGCACTGGCTTCCAGTCAGTAACAGAATAGATTTTAAAGTTTTGCTAGTAGTCTATAAATCTCTGAACGGTCTGGGCCCTGAATACATTTCTGATATGTTTGAATATTATAAACCAAGCAGGGCACTCAGATCACTGAACTCAGGACAGCTTGTAGAGCCCAGAGTCAAAACTAAACATGGTGAAGCTGCATTCAGCAGACACGCTGCATGCAACTGGAATAAATTACCAGAAGATCTAAGACGTGCCCAAAACGTATCCATTTTTAAAGTCAGACTAAAAACATTTCTCTTTTCACAAGCATATGACTGAAGTCAATTTTAATTATCTTTTTATGCTTTTATTTGTATTTATTCTGATGCATGGCATAAATGAAAACCTTTAATGTATACATAAAAGATCTGAAGTTCTAAAGTCTGGCCAGGTAATAGAGACCTGGAATGGTTCTAAAGACCTTTCGCTAGTTAACAGGTTTTTTTGTAGATGGCTCTGCCCAGCGTTCTCCCACAGGGGAGCCTTAGGTTGCATATGCCGTCACTTCAGCATTACAGGTTGTTATGAATATAAAATGCATGCATTTTATTATAAGTTCTCAGAAAAGCACATTGAATTGCTTCTATGTATGAATTGTGCTTTATAAATAAACTTGCTTTCTTTCTTGGTTCTTAACCCCAAAAAATGTACAGTGTACTTCCATTTTAAATGTTCTGCTCATCTCAGTCATAACTAAACGCCAGACTGGAGCACACAGACTGACCTTGATGCCACTGTTCTTCTCTTGACTAGATGAGCTGCTCAGGAAATTAGGAACTGACACACTGGTGCCCCCTTGTGGCAAAGTCCAGAGATTCAGAAGACCATTCTGACTCCCCCTAAATTGGAAACAGTCGACAATAATTGACAAAGAAAACCAAAATGAAATGACTAAATATTAAAACAGAAGGCCAGACAAAGTAATGTTGCTTTATAGGCCATCTATTGAAAATATGTTTAAAATGTTGCCAAACTTTGGTAGAGATGACTATTATACCAATGTTTGACTTTGGTGATGTCATTTATAGAACTGCTCAAACTCTCTCCTAAAACACTTTGATTTGGTTTACCACAGTGTTCTACGTTTTGTTACCAATGCCCCATACAACACCCACCACTGCAACCTTCTAAAATTAGTCGGTTGGCCAACATTAAACACTCGTTTAACTCATTGGTACCAACTCATTTACAAGTCTCTGCTAGGCGAAGTCCCGCTGTACCTAAACTCTCTAGTCACCATTGCTCTACCCACCCGCAGTCTACGCTCAATCAGGCATATTGCCTTAGTCATCGCGAAAGCCTGCACAACATTTGGTCATGAATCCTTCCAGTTTTCAGTCACCAATGACTGGAACGAATTACAAAAACCCTAAAACACAAAACCCTTCTCACCCATTGCCTTCAAACTACTCCTGTCTGGACTTTGTCTGATCACTGTACGGGTTACTGTCATCGGGTTTGTATCCGCCCCCTCTTCTCACTTTTGCCACGCCCATTTTGCACAGTGGATCATCTTCACCTGTATTACTGTCATTCCTGTTTACATTCTTTGAATTATTCTATTTGCTCAGGCATGCTCAAACGCTCTTCCTCTAAAAATCATGATTATACACATTAACCTTTTTACATTCTGTATTTAGACTCTCCTTTATATTTATATAGTTGTTATTGCCATATCAATGCTGCTTAACTGACCTACTTATACCTCATCCTGTATTATCTGCATATTGACTCCTCATTTGATCCTGTATTGCCTTATTGTGTCCCATTGCTATTTGCACTATTGTGTTCTGTGTATTATTGTGTAAATGTATGTTGTCTTGCACATTTTTACGCCTTATCTTGGCCAAGTCACCATTGCAAATGAGAATTTGTTCTCTATCAGCCTACCTGGTTAAATAAAGTTTTTAAAAAAAGCATAGGAATTGAGGTACATTCGTTTTAGTCAGTTTGTTGGTAATAAAGGTAACCCAGGATCCCACAGGTGACCTGTACTCACACAGCCATCATGAGGCGTGGTTCAGGTCCCCGTCCTGGCAGTGGGCACCACTCGGCTGTGTTGACTGTACCCGTATGAAACAGTGAGTGCAGGGTGATCCAGGTGCCCCCTGCCCTACCCCAGATCTTAACCACCTCAGAGCGTCCGGTAGAGAGAAGAAGGTGGCCCGTAGGATCCCATTTGAGATTGCTGATACTCTCCTAGAGACAGGGGATTGAGAGAGGAGAACAAACTGGGTTGCATAGCTTTAGTTTACTTTCAGTTAATTTAATGTCTGTACAGATGATATCAGTGACTCTGGGGGCAGAGGTTTACACTACCCTAGCTCAGGGACGCATTTGTTAATATTAGCCTGCAATTGACTTTACATTCATTAAAAGTGTATATTGACTTACAGGAAAGGCAGACAACAGTATTGGCGGCTCTGTCTCGTAGGAACCAGCGGTGCCCAGAAGGATCTTCCCATCAGGGTAACCGGCAGCAAAGGGCTTGTCCAGACTGTGCCACGCCAGGCACTGTGGTGCTACAGGCAAAAAAATAGAGTGAACCAGAAATCAACCATAAGTTACACTATGTTCGTGATGAGACTATTACTGGCCTGTCAAACAAACAAAGGGACGTGACCAAAGTTAAAACGCAACACAAAGGAAATGTATGAAAAGGCAAAGTAGATTTGTTCCATGTAGCCATTGGCTCTCGGCCATTTCATCTGACATTATTGGTTGAGCGCACTGATGGGTGGATAGAACCGTAGGAACAGTATGCCCGCATAAATGTGCCACCATGCGTACGATAAGCTGCAGCAAGGATTTGGTTGACAATTTACAGCACCAGGTTTTCCTAAACATTTGTGGTAAGACAAGCAACCTTTTCTGATGATTCAAGATGGAACTATACACAGAACAGATTCAGAACAGATTCAGAACAGATCAGACGCTTGACCATTGTTATTCACTAATTAGAAACAATTAGTTACAAACCCCTCCGCCGGCCTGCATTTGGAAAGTGTGATCACTCCTCCATTCATCTACTATCAACCTATATACAAAGGCTATAACCGGAAAAAAACGTTTTTTGTATGTAGACATTGACGAACACACAGACTTCGTCTTAGCCTATATCACCAAGTGCATCGATGGTGTCATTCCAAGGGTCAATGTCAGGACCTTCCCCAAACAAAAGCCCTGGTTTAATGGCAATGTCCGTGCGATGCTCAGAGCACGGTCGTCTGCCTTTAGCTCGGGGGACCCAGAGGCCTTGAGGAGATCCAGACACGACCTACCAGGCTATCAGAGATGAGAAAAGGGACTACAGGGATAAGTTGGAGTCCAACTACCACAGCTCTGACCCCAGACACATGTGGTGTGGTCTGCGACAAATCACTGACTACAAAGGGAGTAGTAGTAGTGATGCTTGTCCCGCCGCCTCTCTCCCTGACGAGCTCAACACCTTCTATGAACAGTTTGAGGTGGCCAATACAATTCCTTCGATGAGGCTTGCTGAGGACCAGGACGACTGAACTCTCTGGACACGGCTGATGTGAGGAGAGCTTTTTAAAAAAGTCAACCCTCGGAAGTCAGAGCCAGATGATTCAAAGATTCAAGAGATTCAAAGTTTTATTGTCATATATACAGAGTGACTTGCATCAGACTGTACAATGAAATTCTTAAGACATGGCAAGCAACAACTACGTAGTTAGAAGAATAATAAAAATAAGGATAAAAAAACAATTTACAACAATATACAGACTATACATAACTATAAAATGTGCATAATGAGTCAGAATATGTACAGTGTGCAGACCATAAATACCTAAATACTGTAATAGAAGTGATCTGGTGCCGGTGGTGGAAACATGAATAGGTAAAACAATGTCACTGGTTGAGGAGCCTAATAGTCTGTGGGTAGAAACTGTCCATTAGTCTGGAAGTGCGTGTACCGATGCTACGGTAACATTGATGAGATGGGAGTAGGGTGAACAAGTGATGGCCTGGGTGGTTAATGTCTTTGATGCTGTTCCTGGCTTTCCTGAGGCATCGTGCATGGTAGATGCTATGAACAGAGGGGAGGTGACAGCCAATGATGCGTTCTGCAGTCTTTACCACCCTCTGTAGGGCCTTGCGGTCAGCAGCTGTGCAGCTCCCGTACCAAGCAGTGATGCAGCCTGACAGAAAGCTCTCGATGGTGCACCTATAGAAGTTGGTCAGTGTCTTTTTAGCCATACCGAACTTCTTGAGTCTCCTCAGGAAGTATAGGCGTTTTTGGGCAGTTTTCACTGCCGAGTCGGCTTGCCTGGACCATGTGAGGTCATCACTGATGAACACACCAAGGAACTTGAAGACAGGTACTCTCTCCACTTCAGCTCCATCGATGTGTATGGGGGCGTGTTCCCCCCCTGCCGCTTCCTGAAGTCGATGATCATCTCCTTAGTTTTCCCGACGTTAAGAGAGAGATTGTTGTCCTGGCACCATGTAGCCAGGTTTTTAACCTCTTCTCTGTATTTTGACTCATCGTTGTTGGAGATGAGACCAAGGATGGTGGTGTCGTCAGAAAACTTGAAGATGACGTTGGGGCTATGTGTGGCCATGCAGTCATACGTAAACAGGGAGTACAGCAGGGGACTGAGTACGCAACCCTGCGGGGCTCCGATGCTCAGGGTCAGGGCGGAGGATGAAAGATTGCCCATTCTCACCACCTGAGGTCTGCCTGTCAGAAAGTCGCAGGATCCAATTGCACAGGGAGGTGTTGAGACCCAGGGTCCCGAGCTTGGGAACGAGCTTGGCGGGCACAATGGTGTTGAACGCTGAGCTGTAGTCCACGAACAGCATCCTCACGTAAGTGTTGGCTTTTTCCAGATGGGAGGGCTGTGTGTGTGGTCAGGGCGATGGCATCGTCCATAGATCTGTTGGGGCGGTATGCAAATTGAAGGGGGTCTAAGGTGTCAGGGAGGTAGGAGCAGATGTGAGTTCTGACCAGCCGCTCGAAGCACTTCATGATGATAGAGGTCAGTGCTACAGGACGGTAGTCAGTCATTCAGGCAGGTGATGGTAGGTTTCTTTGGCACAGGGACAATGGTGGTCTGCTTGTAGCAGGAGGGGACTATTGTGTGAGTCAGGGAGATGTTGAATATTGAGGTGAAAGTTTGGCATGTCAAAGAAAACCCTGAGCAACTTCTACAGGTGCACCATTGAGAGTATCCTGTCAGGCTAAATTACTGTTTGGTACGGGAGTTGCACCGCTGCTGACCGCAAGGCCCTTTAGTGGGTGGTAAAGACAGCAGAGCGCATCATTGGCTGCCACCTCCCTACGGTGCAAAGCATCTACCAATCACGTTGCCTCAGAAAAGCCAGAAAATCATTAAGGACAACAGCCACCCAGGTCATGGCCTGTTCACTCTGCTCCCATCTGGTCAACGTTACCGCAGCATTGGTACACGCACTTCCAAGCTAAAAAACAGTTTTTACCCTCAGACCATTAGGCTCCTCAATCAGCAACACTGATTTACTATCCATGTATCCACTACTGGCACCAGATCACTTTTATTGCAGTATTTAAGTATTTAAGGTTTGCATACTGTCCATATTCTCACTTCATAATGTATATTTGTAGCTATGTATATTCTGTATCTTGTTGAAATTCTGTTTTACATTTTTTTTCTTCTAACTACCATAGATGTTGCTTGCCATGTCACAAGAATTTCATTGTGCCGTTTGATGCAAGTCATTCTGTACACACATTCCAATAAAAGACTTTGAAGTGACTACACCGTGATATACAACTTTACCATACAAAATGTGACATTTGCATTAATAGTCCATGTGTTCCTTTGTTGAACATGTTTTGCTTTGGATTGTGGTCAGTCACTATCATGTTACTCACATTCTTTCCTGTGGCAGCGGGTAAGCTCCATACTCTCTACAATCAAGTCCTCAGTAACCTGTAGCCAGCAGAGGGATCCATCCAGACGGCCCACCAACAAGCTCTCTGGTTGGACTCTGTTACAAGCACTGGCCCCCTGGCCACCCTGGCTGGGGAAAGGGCACGAAGTCTGAACCCAGGACAGTGATGTTACCCAGGACGGCTGAGCCTTCACATGACCTAATGATCCTAAACCAAGAAAACCAAAAGTGAAATAATGTTTATTGTTGAACAGAAAAATATATAGTGACAAAGTTTTACAGAGCAGAATGGTACCTACGCAGTGTAACAGCTAAACAAACCAGGCATTTAAATACATAATCTTTCAAGATTTTATTCACAAAGCTTCCCATCGCTTACAGCTAGCTAAGGGCCTCAGATGAACACATTACATTTCCAAAGGGGCTTTCTTTCGGAACACCGCATAAGTATTGTTTTCTGTCCTAAAGCAAATGTATATATACTGTAATTTCCGGACTATTGAGCGCACCTGAAATAAAGCCGCACCCACCGAATTTAAAAAAAATATTTTGAACATAAATAAGCCGCACAAGTCTATAAGCTGCAGGTGCCTACCGCCGGTACATTGAAACAAATGAACTTTACACAGGCTTTAACCAAACACGGGTTGTAACAAAAATAAATACGCTTTAACGAAACACAGGTTGTAACAAAAATAAATAGACTTTAACGAAATACGGGTTCTAACTGAAATAAATACGCTTTAACGAAATACGGGTTGTAACAAAAATAAATAGACTTTAACGAAACACGGCTTGTAACAAAAATAAATATGCTTTAACGAAAAACACGGCTTGTTCTTATTGCACTGAGTCACGCTGCTGTTTCCAACGTCTTATCACCGACTCATTAAGACCAAGCTCACGTGCAGCAGCTCTATTTCCTTTTCCAACAGCCAGATCAATCGCCTTTTACTTAAAGCTGAATCATATGCATTTCTCCGTGTCTTTGCCATGATGAGGACTGAGCACGTTACAGAATAGGATTTAAAAAAATTATGAAAGCGGGAAAAATATTAGCAGCGTCGTTGTTTAAGCGTGGGAAAAAAGTTGCGGCTTATAGTCCAGAAATTACGGTAGTTCATTTGGATTAGAAGAGATAGCTTACCGTTGACGGTCCAGATGTGGATGATTTTGTTCTGGAAAGCAGCAAGGAGGGATCCGCCTGAGCTCCAATGAACTGGGGATAACATATGAGCTCCACCCACAGCCTCAAAACTCTGCCGGTCATCACTAAGTGTAGAAGATTTACTTTATTAACCCAACGCCGACTAAAACCACATATGCCAAGACAGACTTTCAGCGATGTATATTTATTCTTTACATTTAAGAAAATTAGCAGATGTTCTTATCCCAATGTTTTAAATGTATTATTTACCCTTGATTGACCATGTAGTTATTTCAGCAACAACCTCAGAGTAATTTGGGTTAGATGCCTTGCTCTGGGAGAGAACTACAGATTGTTGACCCTGCCAACTCTGGGTGTTGACCTAAAACTAGCAGTATGCCGGATTTTATTAAACTTGTATCAATAATCATATATGTTTATCACAGCTAATACCACATACACCATATGTGGGCTTGTATGGAGAGTGGAAGGGAAAAAGAGCAGCTTCAGACATATATTTGGCAAGCCACTTTTGTCAAAATAATATTTGCATGAGTCAACTGTCAGAAAAATGCTGCACAAACTTGGTCTACGCGGGAGGTCAGGTAGAAGCCTCTGCTTTAAAAATATGACTTATATCAAGACAGAACAGACATTTGCCAGCCAACAGCCTAACTTAAAGCTAGCTGCTGGAACAACGTGCTTTGGACAAATTAGTAAGCTGTGGGGTTTGGCTGCAATGCTAGGCATGTTACCTTTGAAGGCGGTGGAGTTATGGTTTGGGGCTACTTAGCTGCCTGCAAATTGGCATTGTCTGTCATTGTAAAACCTTGACGCAAGTATATCTAACTGAACTAATATGATCTTGATACGGACAATGATCCAAAACAAATGAACAAACAACAGAATGGCTCAAAAAGAAAATATTGAGAGCAACGAAAAGGCAAAATTAAAGTCCAAAGCTCAATCCTATTAAAATTCTGTGGGTGTGGCTTGCATTATTGATTAGTTGGGTCTCAAATATAAAACAGTTGAAGCAGTACTGTAAAATAAATTGGGCAAGAGTTAAGCTCTCAAATATTACACAGTTGAAGCAGTACTGTAAAATAAATTGGGGAATAATTCCTCCTAGACAATTAAAGCAGCTAAACTGAAGATATTTTTGCGAAAGGGGGCCACTAGTTATTAGACACTATGAAAGTGCATTTCTCTTATGCTTTAGTTTAAAAAGGTACTACTCTAAATTGTTTTGATCAATAATTAATAGTAAAGAAGATAATATTGAAATAGTGTGGTAAAATACTACTAAATAGCCAGAATCGCAATAAAAAGAGAAAGCAACAATAATGCTCAGCAACATATTGCAGAAACCCATAAAAAGAATTCAGCTAATGCACTATTTAACAATAATAATGACAGAACATTGTGTACAACATGAAGCTTGTGTGCTTTGCTTGAATGTAAATAAAGGACATGTGCACAACACAGCCAATCGGTTATCTTGGTGCTGCTGGAAAGTTATGTTATGGCAATCTCATTCAAGACGACAGATTTTTCAAGTAGTAAAGAGCTCTCTGAAAAGAAGACACTTTTAAACTGTGTGTTATTTAGACCCAACTAATGAGAATACTGACATTTGTTGATATTTTTTTTAACAATCCATTTTAATCCATTAGTTGTTGCCGCCCTACTGTGAACCTAGTTTGATATACATGAGTTTGTATGTGTGCATTACCTGGTGCTACAGGAGTGTGTACACTGCAGCTCAGAAGTGTTCTGATTGACATCCCACAGTCTGACTGTCCCATCCTGAGCCCCAGTGGCCAACAGGCCCTGCTCACTATTCCACAAACAGCTAGTCACCTACAACCATGTATTCAACAACAACCAGGTCAATGTTACCATTAGCAAGGTAAATTAACATTTCTTGAGACAGGGACACAACATTGTATAAATGTGAACTCTGAATTTTGAAGGCCGTACCCTGCCATAGTGTCCCTCAAGTTTCTTTAGAGGGCATTTCCTCAGGTCCCCGGCCATGTCGCTGTAGGTCTGAGGCCGGATGGGGTTCTCCCTCTCAGAGGCAGCCAGTGCCTGGACCAGCTGCTGGGCGGCCCACTGACGATGCTTACTGATCAGCCTGGCCGACAGAGCACAGGCAGCCAGTGCGTTGGCCAGTTCCAGAGGGCCTACTCTTGCCCCGAACTGGGTAACAGGAATGGCAGCCAGAGAGCAATCTGGGTCTGGACGGAACAATCACAAATGTGAGTCTTACTGGAGGGATACCAGTTTGAATATCGGGTTAAAAATGGCAAATATGTAGTAAAGTCAGACTGTTTCTGGTGTAAATCTTTCATGTCGCTGATTGTTTTGTCTTAAAATGCACTTGCGTCCAGATGAGTTCGAAATTTGTTTCAATTGAATTTTTACTATATCTGAATCATACTTTTGTTTTAAATGCCTATCAAAGTGCAATTGAACTATATTTCTGGAACACCAATTGAAACTAACACAATTTCCTTAAATAATACACCTCACCATTAAAGATGACCTTCAATATGCAGATCACCTCAACAAATCCCCATTTCGAACAAAGCTATACTACTATAGCTATACTACTTGCTATTAGCAATTTTTTCAAAACTGAAAGTGATTTGCAAAGTTCTGATTGCAAAGAAAATAACTTGAAACAGTCACGGTCACCAAGATATCTATGACAGAGTGCAGTAAAATTTAGCCAAATTTTTATCATAGCTATGTCATTGTTATATTTGTTTGTTATGCTATGTCATCAAACATGCAACATTAAATGAAGAGATATTAGCTCTGTGGCCAAACAGAGAATGTTAGGGAAAGTGGTCACCATGTCAAATATTCAAAAACAGATGAATTTACATGTTAAACATGTATGTATGTATATATACATATATTTGACAAATTTGACCAAATAACGGGATTTTAACTACCACAAATATGTTTAACATGTAAATTAATCTGTTATACACACACACACGCGCACGCACGCACGCACGCACAAAAATCGATATTTTTCTATTAAATAATGTTTTGTCTTACCTAAGATGTTCATAAAATAGAACACTATGTCAATTACAAAATATTTTATTGATTTAATTCAGCAGTGGTGAGTACCAACTGGCATAATGTTATAATGTTTTGGCTTATCAGTGTGTACATTATGAAACCTAACAAGTTATTCAATGACCCTGGTAAATGTAATTCCCCTCACCTTTCGCCTCATGCTGCTCAGTCACAGATCTCTCCGGAGTGTACCGATATCGTATGCCCTTCTCTGTAAGCAGAGACACCAGGCTCTGTGTGACCAAGAAGGTTGGGGGTGTGAGTGGTGTCACGTCTTGGTGCAGGGCTGCCTTCATGGTGGAGGTCAGACGACCTCTCTGTTCTGGGTCGCTGATTGCAGCAAGGTTCATCCCTGTGGCAGCCGCCATCAAATCCTACACAGGACAGGTGACAGATATTAATGTGAGTGACTTTAAAGTTTGTATGAGATTGATACTGCCAGAGTGTTACAGATTTAATGCCCATTGGAATATGTTGATTAAAAAATAATTAAATAAGAATTGAGGAAAATACAAGCTGGCATTCAAGTTAACTTAGTGACTAATAACACAATATATCAAACATTTTATATATAAAAAATATCACCATAACCATACAGTATAGAATATCAAACATTGCTGAATGCAGATAGTTAGTCATCTGACCTGTGTGCAGATGTCCACCAGCTCCCTATATGCTGTGGGGCTGTGCGTAACTAGACTGCCTACGGCTGAGCTAAGGAAGGAGAGGAAAGCAGAGCTGCTTCTCTCTATGGCGACTCCACAGCCCATGCTGCCGCCTGCTACCCTCTCCTGGTCAACGCTGGTATGGACACGACCCGCAGCTGCAAGACACATCAGGCGCACCAGGATACGAATATCTGCCACGCCCAGGGCCTCTAGGCCACTAGAGGCACTGCACACTGAAGCACTGGGACAGAGGACAAAGATAGTGTTAGTTATGTGGGAGAGATGAAGGGATAGATAAGAAAATGAAAAGAAGGGGCTGTTGCCTGTTTACTCAAAAAGCTTTTCATAAAAGCTGTTGTGCCAAGACAGAGCTTACTCTTTTCCTGTATTTTTCCTATAAATATTTTTCTTGTAGTTAAATAATCGGAGGACTGTCCTTTCCTCATAAAAATAACTTCAGTCCTGTGCTCATTTCCATTTGCAAAACATTTAAAAGGTATTAAGGGTGTTAACATAAACAGCAAGATCACCATAAAACATTGTACCCACACTGCCTTTCAAAAGTTAATGTAGAAATGTAATTGTTTTGAAAGAAAACATATTAAATTATGTTAAAACTATTAAAATACCAAAATTAAATTGATTAAAAATACAGTGTAGAGAATCCTCCAAATGACTTTCGTAGCTGGAATTGACTGACTTTCAACAAAACACACAGTACCAGTGAAATTATGTATTTAGCTCAAAGTTTTGTGACGGTGTAGAAGGTTTGTTAGAAAAAAATTGACTTATCTATGCTGCTCAAAAGAACCACATATCCCTCCTCCTGTTATACTTGACCCTATATTGCCTTTTTTTTTGCACTACTGTGTTCTGTGTACTTATTATGTAACTCTATGTTGTCTTGCACATTTTCTCGCCTATTCTTGGCCAGGCTGCATTGCAAATGAGAATTTGTTCTCAATCGACCTACCTGCTAAAATAAATGTAAAGTAAAAAATATAAATAAATAAAACTTCAGATAATTAACTAATAAAACTCAGAACATTTTTACCCTAGTCAATTCTATTAGTCTAAACTTTTTTAGTTTATCAACATATGAATATAAGGTATAGAAGAGCTTTACAAACCAACCTGGAGGATGTCTGGGATAATACTCTCATGACGATGCTGTAGGCCAGCAGGATCTGGGCAGTAGAGGTTACTCTTCTCAGAGCCTGTAGTCTGTCTTGTGGGTCTCTAAGCGAGGCAGCTTGCTCCCCCAGACTCAGAGGGCCTGATGAACTCTTTTTGTCAGTGCCGGCCATCCCTATAGTCATATTAAACAACACATTAGAAAGATGTGTAAGCAATTATTGCATAATTCAAAGAATTGTCAACTAAAAAACAATCAAAGATAATGGATTGCCTCAAGGTATTTTTATGTGGTCTCAAGATATAATTAAACCAGTGACTTTGGGAAAAGTCGAAAATTTCGGAATACATATTTCTCCTTGTACCTTTTTGGACCACTGTCCTGTCAGTGTTGCTGGTGCCATTGACCAGCGCTCCTAGAGGGTCATTCTCTGTGAAGGGGATGGGATCTGGGACCAGCTTCTTTTCACTCAGACCCAGGGGCCTCAGCAACAATCCAAAGTCCTCCAGCCCAGTGAGACGGTTTGGGTCAGATTCATCCAACTGCCCCAACTCCCAGTCGTCTAAGGAATGAAAATACTATGATGACTTTTTCTTCTACTTACTAATCTGGATTTGATTGACCTTGGATCACAGAGGCATGAGTAATAGGTCAAGTGAAACAGTTAAACCTATCAAGATATGATTAAAAAAGTCTACAGAGGAAAGGGCTGTCATTTAGGTTCTCATATACATTAAAGCAAAATCCTTTACCATCTGAGGTGCTGTCCAAATGTCCAATCAAATCGGATGCCAGGCCGTGTGTTCTAAAGAGAGAAATGAGAACGAAAGCCACTGAACAACTAAGACACTATTTTATATAAAAAAACAATTGGGGTTTTATCCAGGACATTTGATGGTTCTCACATTGAGGCTAATAGTTAAGTACAGTGCATGTTCCATATTTTGAAATGTTACAGCCATAAAAGATGGATTGCTGTACAGATAGTTGTCTCACAAACTTAAATGCAGATATCAGAAAAATACAAAATAAAATCTGTGGCTTTACCACACTCAGCATTTAGATGATACAATGTCACTGTAATAAACATATGATATTTAAACATGTATGTTGCACTATTTTAACATCGTCTGTGAACTTTTCTAGACAGTCTTTAAATTACTGTTATCTCCATTCAGTAACATTACACATAACAAATAAGGTAGCAGCGTTAGCAAGGCTGATTATGCACAATACCTGATGCTGATCTTTTTTATTGTCCAAAAATTCCCACACAACTGACTTTCTGTTCCTATTTTAACACTTACATTACCCTAGTGTCAGGTGATCTATCAAGCTTGAGGTCAAAGTTATTTATTTGATTGCAGCCTTTGCGGTTTCAAAATCGCGTTTTCTAAAATATCGTATTTAATATATCGCAAACGCAATTAATCGTTCAGCCCCAACATGCACTGTCTAATCAATTTAAGTTACCACAGATTGACTCCAATCAACTTGTAAAAACATCAAAAGATGACCAAAGAAAACATGATGCACCCGAGCTCTATTTCAAGTGTCAATGCAAATCGTTGGAATATAAGTAAATGTAAAAATATATATGGGGTATTGTATGTACAGGAAAATAAATGTACTATATTTTAAAATAAGGCTAAGGGGTATAAATATTTTCCAAATGCACTGTATTTTTGGGGGTTAGTACTGTCCATTCAAACAGTTCAAGTGTGCATCAATTGTGTGTGACATCTGTACATAAAATTATTCTATTTTCCCTGTTCAAATTGGTCATGAATCTGTGTTGGATTATGGACATGCATTTATAAATGTAATTCTTCCTTAATGTGACCATATTAAGGAGATGTTCCTAGCAAATGTGCATCAATCCTGTTGATACATGCTCTTTCTGGTTACAGACAGAGTATTTGTAAAAAGGGCTTTACAAAATACATTTGATTGATTGTGTAATTTACCGGTCGTGTTTGGATCCTATTTCTCCAAGGTTAGCTGCCAGGTACTTCTCTCTACAGGAGCTACAAAGCAGGTAGTAGGGGCTACCAGAACCACACTCCCCTCCGAACCAACCGTCAACATAGGCTCCCGTGGAACGGTACCCCCGGCGCCCAGCACTCTGCCCACAGCCTGGGTGGTGCCTCTTCATGTGGTTGTTGAACTGGAGGGTCAAAGTGCTGCACAACTCGCACTCCACCATCTCGTTGGGCTCGTGGTGCTCCTCACCACCCTGAAGGGGGAAAATAATATAAAACTTATTCTGATGAAAACCATAGAAAGCACACAGAAAGACCATGTTTTCGCTAAAAAAGCGTGCACCTCATTTGGCCGCCTCTCTTTTCAATTCTCGGCTGCTAATGATTGGAACTATTTACAAAAGTCTCTAAAACTCGAGTCCATCGTCCCCATCACTACTTTTAAGGCATAACTTGGAAATGTACTGACAGACTGCTGCACGTGCTGACTCCACTCCTTTGTCCGTTTATGCACTAGCGTATTAATCAAAGCCTCAGCGCATATTGCACATAATGAACTGCACAGCTGTTTGTATACATTTGCACATAATCAATTACAGCCATTTGCATCGTGTTCTTTATCATTGTGTTAGTTCTCTTGTAGTGACACTGTACTTACCATCAATCTACCTCTCTACTCAAAGACCATATTTGCATTTATTGTACATTATTATTTATTTTACCTGCCGAATACTTTATATGTGTAACTGTTTCTTGAATGTGTGTATTTTTCTGTGTAACTTCATGTCGCCTGGCACTTTGTGCCTTATCTTGGCCAGGTCGCGATTGCAAATGAGAACTTGTTCTCAATCTATTATCCTGGTTAAACAAAGGCAAAATAAAAAAATAAAAGATGATGCAGTACCTCGACCATCCAAAGGGTGTCTCTCTCTGAGCTGATGAACTCTCTGAGCTGTAGCTCTTCGTAGGGCTCCTCATGGTATGGGTCATCCATGTACCCCAGCTCTGACTCCTCCTCTGCTGCAAAGGGGTGCGTCTCTGCCCGCTCCGGCCACTCCGTCACCCCTGTGTCCTGCCTATACAGCGGGGGGATAGGGTTTGGAGACGGAGAGTCTGGAGGAGGTAAATAATACAAAGGTTAGCACAAGCACAAGGCAATGAGGCACAACAAACATTACAAACATCTGGTAGTGTAGTCTCTTAGTTGTACAATTAAATCATTTGCTTTCAATAGAATCCCATCACAATCAGAGCTCAGAAGCTTCAGGTTTTCCATACAAACATTTCTTGTTGGAGATTGTGCTGACCTGCTCTCCTGAAAGAAGCCCTGTGACCCATGTTGGAGCGCTGGCGCCGGGCTGGAGGAGGTCTGTTCCTAGTTAGGTGGACGTCCAGGAAGTTCTCCCTCTCCACGAGATCCAAACCAGCCAGGAGACTTTTACCATAACCACATAATTCAGACAAAAGAGACCCCCTTCACAGATAAACCACTGTGCATTTTGCATAGCCATAAATCATTGTAATCTCTAACTGAACGTTCTGTTGATTATATAAACGCTTAATAGTAATTATTCTACTTAAGCTATTTGCCCAGTGAATATCTCACTTCCAATTATTAGGTTCTAACAGATATGACAAAATAAAATGTAAGTAATGTAAATTAAACAATCCATAAAAACACCATACTATGTATAAAGTATTATATCTGTATTTAATAAGATACCAAGAACTAACATACACATGCATGTTTAAAAATACTTTTTTCTTAAATATATTTACATTCCATCAAATGTTCCATTCGTTTCAAATAAATAAGGATAATCCAATTAAATAAGAACAACCATAACTCAAAACCATTGTCAACCACACCTACAGAGAATTTACTATAACAATACTCGGGTTTTAGGATGGTTATTTAACAATTTGCATTTGGTGTAGAATTAGATAGCAAGTAATTTTATCTCACGTAAAATATATGCATGCCACTCTGATTAAACGAGCTAATGCATTGACAGACTTGACGCAGTGTCACACAAATCTTTAAAATATATTTAGGTAAAAATTACACTTAAGAGTTCAATATATAGTTAAAGGTAGACGAGCAAGCGCACGTGTATGTCCCGTCATGCACTCATATGTGCCCTGTCTATCCCATTATGGACGTTCCTTGCTGATCTCACCAAATGTACATTATTATTAGGATTTATTGAACCGGACCAAATGATGTAGCAGGCCTTATCTGGCCCCACACCTGGTGTAGGTATTTAACTGGTTAGTGCAGTAGTTAGTGCAGTGTGTTGGAAATCACATATAATCAAGGAATTGAAGTCGCGCTTTGAATAAAGATTATCTGAGGAATACCCTATGCCAAATAAATGTCATTTTCAAAATAGGCCATGTTTTGGGGCTAAAAAACAATTGTTGCAATTTAGGTACTCTCTTAAAACGTGTTTTTTATAAACAGCATGTAAAAGTTAAGTCAACCAGTGTAGGTCACTCAAGTAACATGTTAATATCAGAATAAAAACAGAAAGCTAACTGGCAAACAAATACATGATATGTTTGTAAGATACATGTTAGTGCTAGTTATTGGAAAGTAAACAAGGGCCAACAGATGCAGTAAAGTTGCACTCCTGAATTTACATACTTTAAAATATGTGCGCAATAAAGACAAAGTTCGCCTTTAGAGTATTCGGGTTTAGTCTAAACCAGGAAGTTACAACTATTGTTTCCATTGAATCTTTAAAACATAAATCAATAAAAATAAATTCTATATCAATCTAGCAAAAGAAAAATCTAATATAAGGCTCCAGCAATTTAATCTTTGTGAGATTTAGAACTAGTACATTTCTTCAAAAACAGGTGATTCGTTTATTAGAGTTGAAATTGCTGAGACCCAAACTCAAGTACTTCAAAAACAAAGACACAATATAAGTTGGAGAAGCAAACAATAGTACACATTAGTGTCTAAATTCTTACCTTTCGTTGGGTTCGCTGGTCGGGGCCTCAGGGCATTGAACGGTCTCTGGTCCGTCTGGTGAGGGGGTATCGGTGGTAGAGCCCCCTGCTGGCTGGCCCACAGTCTGCAGCTCTTCAGTTAGTGGATGTTCTAGCATCCAGCTGGCGAGAACCTCAATGGTCCTTGAATCTACCTCACCTGTCACACCTGGGTTAAAAAATCAAGAAAGGCCAAGAAAATGAAAATGTGTTACTATTTCAGTGGTTTGATCTATGCAATTCAATCAGCTGTAAAAGAAACTGTTGCTGGCCAGAGCAGAAATGTTGATGAAAGTGGAGAAGACAGGAAATCAAGCAAGTGACAGTGACACACGGTCATATAAAATCCAGTCTATTAATTAAGTTTCTAGGATGCATAGCAATGTACATGCATGTGAGGTTTGTAAACCGTGGTGTGATTTACAGCATGACAGATTAACCTCAACTGCTCCACAATTCACATAAATTGCTTTCTTGCTATTCAGTGACTGTAATATATATATTTTTTAAATTATCATCCAGAGACCTAGTTAACAGAAGGAGGCTGAGGGATATTCTATTATTGGGTGTATTCCGAGTTTCATTATCAGCATACAGTTCCACGTGTTTTTTTATAGTATCATTAAAGGAGTTATTACTTCCCTGAAGCAGATATCTATTGCCTGAGATATTTCAATCTTTGCAGAACCTTTAGATTAAAAAAAATTGACATTCCTACAGATGCACACAGAATAACAACAACATGCTAAATAAACGCAAGAACAAAAAACAGGTTTGGAAAAGAAGTAACAAGCCAACAAAACTAAAAGCAGATGGAACACCATACAAAACCAACTGAACGCAATGACAGCCATACCTGCTGCCTCCATGGCCTTGTAGATATGTCTCATAGAGAAGCCCATTTCTAGCAAACGGACTGGGACAAACATTTGAGGCCGTTCTAAAAATTGAGGAAAAAAGAGAAATAAAATAAACATGCCAACAAACCTGTTATTGTAAGTAATATGTTTTGACACATCAACATACGATGAAGGCAGCAATAACATCCTATCATGCTAAAATGTAAAAGTACTGGAAAGTACTGTAGGTCCAATCACATTGAAACTATTGCTTTAAATGTCTCAAGTACAAATACGAGTAGCACTTCACGTGGATAGTCAATCTGAAGATGCTTATTAGACCATCTTACACATCGTAATTTTGACAATCCAAAAAGTGTAACCAAATAATTCAGAAATAATTCAAATATTTTTAGAAGTTAACATACAGATGCGATACAAAGAATTCTGCCTCTTGAAAATAACATGACTTGGATTCCTCATTGCCTTTCCTTACATAAAGAGACTGGTATAGTACTAGCTAGTCCCGGGTGGTTTACAGTGGAAAGGATAGTCTGGTGAGTGTCTGTAGTGAGTATAATGAGATATTGAAATGAATGCAAACTGATAGATAGAGCGGTGAGAAAGTTTACATGGGGAATATGTCATCACTTTGACAAATTCTGTAGAAAAATACAATTATACAATTTTGGGGAAATTATTTGTATTAAATAAAACAATAACAGCATGTGTACTGGTCATGTTAGCTCGAATTCAAGTAGTACAGTAAACAAATCTTTACGATTGCCCCGTTAACTTACCAAAGGCAGTCTCTCAACTAAGTAAAAAAACATTGGACCAGAACGCAACCATAATAATAAATAAAAAATTCATAAAATGACCTATACCGTTCCCTAAAAAAATGTATCATCCTTAAATCCTTTGGTTTCTACAAACAAAATGTGGGCGTTGTTCTGTTCATTATGTTGGTTTAGTTCTGTTTAACATTATTGTAAGTAGCACAAACATGAGGGGAGCAGATGGTTCTTTAAGCCTGTGAGTAGTTATCAAACTGAATCCATGCATGCATTCTTCATATTATAGATGCAAAATTAATCAACAAGCTCTGTTTGTCAAAACCAAGCACAATAACAAAATGTCCCATGCCATGCAGACAGGAATACCATAAAGATACTTCACATAAAAAACACTGTTATCCAGCATATCCACATTTTGAGAGAGCAGAGCATATCCATAGTCTGGTCTCAGATCTGTTTGTGCTATACAGCCAACTGCAAAAGTATCTGGAACCAGATTGTGACCATTTGATTTATTCTATTTATGCAATTACATCAGGAGAGCAAAGTAGAATTCCTCCACAAGTGTTTGTCTTACCCATGACCCTGCTCCTGGGTTGCACAGGAGAGTATGGCTCCATGAAGCTGGTCTGCTGCTCTATGAAACCCTCGCAGGAAGCGGAGGTGGCCAAGCCGAAGCCAGGGCCTGGGCTATGCAACATGGACGGGTTATTAACCAGGCCGGCTAGAGTAGGAAACCGTGCCAACACCATCCGCCTAAAGAAAGCCAAGACGACAACACAGTGCCAGTGGTCTGTGTCAATGCAGCCCAAAGAGAGCAGAGGTATTCTGCATATGCAAGGCTCAGAAAAATTGAATTGTACACTTTGCAATGCATGTCTGCTCGTCTTTGGGAAGCCAACAGCCAGATCATAGCCAGGCATAGTTGCAGCTTGTGGAAAAGAGGGGGCAGACCAAACAAAATCTCATCTCACAAACTCACCCCGAGTCCTCTGTGCCTCAAACTGGGATCTGGAGCAAGAACATCTCAAGTATGTCAGTGTATGTTTGCGCCTGAAAATATGTGCGTAGTTGTTTTCGTGGTGGGGGGGGAGTGGTTTACACATCGACTTTAACTGTTGGCTACAACTTCCAATAACGACAAACCATTTCAATCCAACAACAGGATTCTAGGTTTAATTCAACATTCAATATTTAACCGAACTGACCTAAAAGAAATGAGAACAGAGCCAACCCCAGTCATGATGGGTGGTACTCACTGCAGGAGGTTGATGGGGAGAAAGGGGTTAAAATTCTCCAGGCCGTCAGCCTGCAACGCTGAAAGCAGAGATGCAGCCAGGTCATTGGTGGATGACGACGCAGAGGCCCCGTTGGATTGGCCAAAGATGGCAGTGCCCTCTGACCCTGTGCTGTAGAGAGATACAGAACTGGAAGACTTGGACACCGGCTGGGACGAGGAGTGGGGGCCAGCTTCTGTGAGGAGAAATGAGATGGATAGAATGGATCTTAAGGGGCAGCATTACCTGAATCACGAGTAACGATACATGGGTGGACAAGATAACAGAGAGCCTAAATAGGAGTAGAAATCCAAGTTGGATGCTGTTATACAAGTCTGTATGACTGAGTGGTAGGACACGGCACAATTCCTCAATATTTTTTTTTTATCATTTTGATTCTAAAAACTGGAACATAAATAAGGGAAGTGTGTGTGTGCACCAAAGAGTGTATGTGGTCCAGTAAAATGGACTGATGTTCCTTGACCTTTATATGACCATGAAGACACTTGTTCCTCGCTCGCGGCTGGCGGTTCTGTTATTGAAGGATCCAACACGAAACACGTTATGGCGCAACCAAACACGATACTGTTACATGATTGGCTGTTAGCGTGCCACTCCCTACGTTGCTAGGTTACCAGAGAGTAAGTGCCTTTGTTCATGCAACCAAACTTGCTTTGCAAGCTCTGGTTTCTTCCAACGAAGAAAAATAATTTATCAAACGTTTTATTGAACACATTTTTTATTGATATTGATTACGTGTCTATCGTGATACATATCGTTATCGTTTTATCGCCCAGACCTAGTTCATGTAGTCAACATGTTGGATGCCGGTGAAATGGGCAGGAGCCAAATGCTCAGAAACTTTGAGAAGGGCCAGATCCCAGTCAGCAGTAGTGAGTCCGAGGAGAGACAAACCACATACTGACTGGGTCCCGACATTCATGTGTAGGTCAACACGTGCCACTTACCTAAACCAGTTACACTCACAGCAATGGTATTCCCTGATGGCAATGGCCTCTTTCAGCAGAATAATGTTCCCTGACACACTGCACACATTGTTCAGTAATGGTTTTAAGAACAAGATGAAGGGTTTAACGTTTGTCTTCTGTTACTCCCCAGATCTCAACCCGATTGAGTGTCTGTGGGATGTTCTGGACCCGCAAGACCAATCCACGGTAACTTCACATCGCAACTTACAGGACTCTGCTGATATGGGTGCCAGATACCACAGGACACCTTCAGGGGTCAGATCGAGTACACAAATGCAGAACAGTATATTCCATGTGGTGTTTCCAGTATTTTGTACCAACTTTAAATTTGGGTTTAAATATTACAATTCACAAATGTTATACATTTGTGAATTGAACAATGAAAAAAGGCGATGGCTGGTATAATAGTTACTTTGTGAAGATAAGCTGTCAAGTCTTGCATCTTAACATTTTAATCGCAGTTAACACCACTTAGTGATCATTTGTATAAAAACGTTTACTGTTCTCAGCTTATAATTGTCACATGACTCCTGTCAGCCATGATGCAAAACACTTTACTGTTCTTCCAAGAAAGCAGCATTTTGCAGTTTTGATCATCTTCTAGCATCATTTATGCTTATATGGTGTAGAAAACGAATATGTCTATGACACTATTTAGTCACTTTGTTTCTGGGCAGTATTGTGCTAGCGAGTGTCACATGTAGCATTACCTGTTTGTAGGCTAAGTTATTAACATAGCTCATAGTAATCGTTTTTCATTATCTATGTGTATTTATTTGTATACAGTATTTACATATATCCAGTGTTGTAATTGTAATGATTATAAGCACAGCCTTTGTTTCTTATTTCAGTTTCACAAAGAGGAAAACTACTCTCAACTACCATGACTTATTGTTACTGTTTAGCTATTATGTCAATTTGTGCCAGACACGCACACGGAGGACAGAATATAAGCTGTTCCTTTAAACTCCCATTTCTGTGACTCAAACATGCAGAAACACAACTGTACCCTTTCTGTGCGTTGCTCCTTTGTCTTGCAACCTGTTGAGAGCTCCTTTGAATATCATAATCTGGGCTCTTTCCAGGTCCGACAGGGCCACGCTCTGCTTAATGGGACAGGGTCGAACGGCCCACTTCACCATGCTCCGCATCACAAACTGCAGCACAGACCTTAGAGAAAGATAATGGAAATACTGTAACTCAACAACGATATACTAGCTGTGCTAGTAT
Source organism: Dallia pectoralis (assembly GCA_029465975.1). Lineage (NCBI taxonomy): Eukaryota > Metazoa > Chordata > Actinopteri > Esociformes > Umbridae > Dallia > Dallia pectoralis. The sequence goes on along the minus strand of CM055760.1, from coordinate 1,617,233 downwards.
TTCTTCATGTGTGTCATGCTCAGTTATGTACAGTACTTTGTAAAAACACTAAAACCCCTTTTTTTTTACTTTGACTACAAATAGTAAATAAACATTTTGCGCAGTGCAGTATTTTGTTTTTTACTCTGTCGAAGACAGTCAAAGCCATTATTGAAAGGTGACATTGGTTTAATTTATTTTAGGGCTGTCAATTTATTTTAAAAAAATTAACTAATTAATCGCACAATCCTGTGATTAATCGCGATTAATCGCATTTTCCCCAAGTTGTTCGAAACAATGAAATAAATCAATTAACACAATGAAGTATATTTTAAATACATTATTTTATGATAGTCTCTCCTGTGAACAATACAGAATAGTCATTCTTATCAAATATAGCAACTTTATAAACAAAGTGTTGAAGTGCAAGTTATATATTTAAACCCTGAAGGTTATCAAAAATACTGGATCATCTTGGCAATAGTCCAAATGAAATAAAACATTTTCAAAAACAAAATGACAAAGTGTAAGGTGAAACCATCAATGTCAAAGATTATTTTAGAACGTAAGACTATAGGCCAAAATAATTGCACTATATGTAAAGTTGCCAGATTAATTTTAAAGAAGTATATAACAGCCTTTGTAATATGAATGACAAACAGAATGAAGTGAAATTAAGTTTGGTGATGTCGGGTTGGTTAGGGTCTCCATGAGAGTGACGTTCTCTGCTTTCTCCAGCAGGTTATGTCTCAAAACAATCGTTTTAGAGGGTAGATTGTATGATGGGGATCCCAATGCAATTGGAATGATTTATTTCAGTCCCTCTTCTTCTACTGTGTTTATCGGGCGGCAGTTTCTATCTATTTATCTAAAACATCGGTTAACGATTACTTGTTTGGTCAAAAGCCCGATTTGGCGCACATTACTGCAGTAACGCGGATTGGCGGATTGCAACATCAATAATGATCGGGTGTTTCTGTCCTATATACTCTCTAGTAACGTAAATAACGACCATATGTTTGCTTTTATATGATAAACTAAAGACGAGCTGCTTCTATGGTATTTGAATTCGGTTTAGCAAACCGAAACCGAAACTTAATAAAGTGGTGCGTTAATTGCGTTAAATTATTTTAACGCGTTAAACATTTGAAATTAACGCATCAGATTAACGCGTTAAATATCCCAGCCCTAATTTATTTGTAAAAAAAAACATGTTATATGGAAACCCCCAGGTTGTATAAATAAAAGCAGTTGTATGGAAGAAAATCTGTCTCACCAGATTCTGAAACGGAATTTCTAGCACTGAATTTATTTGCATACAAGATTCAGTGTCTAAAAATTCAGTGCAAAAAAAAAATTCTGTGTTAGAAATTCAGTGCAAAAAAATTCAGTGTCAGAAATTCAGTGCAAAAAAATTCTGTGTCAGAAATTCAGAATCAACATCCGGGATACCAAGGAAAAGCAATCAATTCTGTCTCAACTCCAACCAACATCCAGCTATCAAGTTTCGGGTTTACGTTTTAACTGGTGATCATGTTAACTGGTGACATTGCAGATGCGAAGTGGGCGTGTCATTAGAAACTCTAGCTGAGAAGTTTAATGTAGTTGACCGTATCGATGTTCAGAATAATGTAAATGTCAATAAATCGTTCAAATGTTCATGACCATAGGTGAGAGTAAGAACAAAGATTGACCGATAAATCGAGAGCTTTGCCTTCCGACTCAGCTCTCTTTTCGTCACAACGGTGCGGTAAAGCGAATGTTTACACCGCCCCTGCTGCTCCGATCCTCCGACCATTCTCCCGCTCCATTGTCACCTCACTCGCCAACAAGACCCCAAGGTACTTAAACGCCTTCACCAGAGTAGGCATGTAATAACATGTAATTGAATATAATCAAAAACACAACTTAAATTAAACCATTCAACCAACCTCAATTCAGCAGCATTACAGTCCTCTCCGGCTGGCGCTGGGGTCGAACCCAAACCCCCTGGCTTTGCCTGGTCAGGGCTTGTACTACGTAGCCTGGCAGAACAAGGGTCTTGATGCTTTGGTACCAGCAGCAGGTCAGTGAACTTTCCACAGCTAAGGATGACAGCCAGGGACTTTAGAGCCCCCAGCAGAAGGTAAGAGACTCTGACAGCACGGAGCTCCAGGGAAAATATGTCTGGCTGGGGCTTGGTCTGCAGAGGGCTGGGGGTCGGTGAGGCTGGGAATGTTGGACAGTAGGATGAGGTACTACCCTCCTCTGGATCGTCACAGGACTCTGAGAGCGCTCTGGTTGGGGATGGATGACGGCCCCTTTCAAACTCTTGTTTCTTCTCCCATGGCATCCTTGGGCTTCCCTCAATGTCATCTTCCATCATCACTCGGGAGATGTCTTCATCCAGCCTGCGCTCCAGCTCGCTTCGGGGGAAGCTCCCTCCCTCCTCTGAGGAGCAACTATTCCTGGTTCTCCCAGTGCCTTTTCCATGCCAGCGACCTTCCTCCTGCTCCTCCAAGAGACCAGTCAGAAAGATCAAGTCTATAAGGACAGATGGTTTGAGGTCTCGGAATCGACTGACATCACACTGGGGCACATCACAGGGCTCCAAGGAGGAGAGTGGGATGTCGCTGGGTGACCAAGAATTCAGGAAGCTTTTGTTAGCGGTGTGAACCAGGACATGCAACAGACGATTGGAGTGAATGAAGACACGAGGGTGTTGAAAACAAAAAAGGGATGAGAAACAAGTGAAGGAAAGAAAGAAAATAAAGAAAAAGGAAAGGTCAGAAGGGCGTTTTAGGCAAATGAGGGAAAGAAAAAAGGGTTAAGACTCAACATAAATTAACATAAAGAAAAAGATCGACATGCAATTTTCAAGAGGGCTGAGGAGGACAAAAGCAGAAAAACAGATCTTACAGAGTATAGTAAGAAAACAGTAAAATTAAAGTATGTACAATAAGATTATCAAACATTTCAGAGTTGGTGTGGGTCTGCAAAAAATTGCTTTTCACTATGCGCCATACTATTACAGTTGTGTGTGTGTGTGTGTGTGTGTGTTTATCTGTGTGTGTGGCAATACCTGACAGAGAGGTCAGCCTCCTCCCATTGAAGCTTGGCCATAGGGCTTCCTTCTTTCAGCACCCCCAGAAGGATGGCCCTTCGCCCACTAGGTTTGTGCAGACAAAGCCCCCCCGCCCGGAGCCCGCTGTCCACTCCTCCGATCAGAGCCAGCACTGGCCACACCTCAGCGCATAGAGAAACTAGCTGGGTCTCAGAGAGACCAGACGGTCCTTTCACCAAGTCCCCCGGGCCTGGAGACTCCCCACTGCTAATACCTTGCACTTTATCCTTTACATCAACTCCTTTAGGGCTCATGCGTGCTGTGTAAAGAACATGGTGGATGTAAGAATTAGTCAAAGAGGATGTAAAACTCAATGAAATAGGCTATACAGCCTTACAGATATTATTGAATAGCTACAGTTACAGCTTGTTATATTTCTTTAACAAATCCTTAGTCTATATACAGACCAAAATGTCTGGAGTTACTTTTCACAAGCTCATTGTCTTCACACATCGTATGCTATTCTGACTGACTTCACTTCTGACTATAGTCAAAGACAACAGAATGCACATCATATAATGATCACAGAACAAACATATAACAGTGGGAAAAAATATTATAGTATAGCTGGACGTTAATTATATTTTTTAGGAGTTGTTCTGCTGTAACCTAATGGAGTAAAAAAAGCTGATTTGTGTTTTGCCTTCTGAATGAGCAGAAGTTTCAGGAAACTTGTGAAATATACATTAGCAGACACTTTTTATGAAATTCTGTATGCCACAGATGCATAAGGTATCAAAAGTAAACTGAGGTTTAAACATTCTGGAAAGGAATGTTAGAAAAAGTAAAAAGTCTACAGAGGGGGGACTAGCTGGGAATTAAGAAAAATTCCCACGTGTACAACATTTAAGTTCCCACTGTTGTGTAGCGTGTAAAAGGTATTTCATCCGTTCCCCAGGGACCCACAGGCGTTACACAACAATGCTGTAGCACTGAACGGGCACACCTGATTAACTGATCATGGGCTTCATAATTAAAATAATAAAGTCTAATGAATCTAGATCTCATAGCAATGGAATTACTCAAATACATTCACTGAAATACGTGTACATGCACTCAAATACGTGTAAAAATACATAATTTATGCACAATAAATGGATGGGTGTTTATGACATGGGATTCATTGCTATGTGAAACATAGAGTTGGGTCCAAAAATGTAACAATGACACACGTTTTGATAATTCGGCTGTTTACCAAAATGAATTCAAGTTGTTTAGTAAAGTAATAAATATGGGTTTAAAGCGCTGCCTCTCAGCTTAAATTTGAGAACATTGACATCCAAATTGAAGGAAGAGTTTAGGAACAACAGCACTTTAATAAGTCGCCCCCTCCCTTTCAAGAAACCAAAAGTAAATGTACTATTGACTCAAGAAATGTACAGGTGTGGGATATTCTGTCGTTATTTAATCAGCAATGAAGCTGGTAAAAGGTCAGAAATTGCTTATGGGTGTGGCACTCACATTTGGAAGCTGTTGCCTTGCCTACAGCATGCTTTCAAAAGAGCTCTCAAAGTGAAAAGGGCCATCCTTATGCTGCAAAACCAAAGAAATCCATCAGAAAGATAGTAGGAACATCAGAAGTGGCCAAATCAACAGTTCGGTACATGAATGCACTGGTGAGCTCTGCACCACAAGACCTCCATAGAAGATAAAAGTGTTGGATGATTGTAGGCTTCTTTCCATGTTTAAGGAAAAACACATTCACACATCCACCAAGTAAAGAACACTCTCCAGGAGGTTGGTATATCATTATCGAAGCATACCATGAAAAGAAGATTTCACAATAGCAAATACAGAGGGTTCTCCTCAAGGGACAAACGATTCCTATTCCAAGTCTGAAGAACAGAAAGGCCAGATCAGACTCAGCCAAAAAGATCTAAAAAATCCAGCCCAGTTCAGTGAAAGCATTATTTGAACAGATTAAACAAAAATAAACCAGTACCAGAAAGATGGGACGAGAAAAAGTATCAAAAAGGCTTGGAACCACACAGGATGCAGGCATACCACATCATCTGTGAAACACAGTGAAGGCAGCGCATTAGTGCCAATGGATGCCATACATGCCCATACTAGTCACAAGTGTTTACTGATGATGTAACAGAAGACAGAAGCAGACCGAAAAATTCTGTACTGTATACAGATATATTGTCTCTTCAAACTCAGCCGAATTTAGCGACGTTGTTTAGACGATGCATAACTTCACAGATGGACACACAGATGACCCAAAACATACCGAGAAAGGAACCCTGAGGATTTCTAAAGCACAGAAGTGGTATATTTGGCAATGGCAATCACCTGATTTCAAACCGATTAAGCATGCATTTCACTTGCTGAAGACAAAACTTAAGGCAGAAAGACCCAAGAACAAAAAAACACTGAAGACAGCTTCAGTAAAGGCCTGGCAAAAAAATCACAGAAGAGAAAACCCAGCTTTTGGTGATGTCCATGCGTTCCAGACTATAAGCAGTCATTGTCTGCAAGCGATATAAGTATATAAATGAAAATTTCTTATACGATTGTTTTAATTTGTCGCATTACCTTTGAGCTCCTGAAACAAGGGGACTGTATAGGAACATGGTTGCAATTCCTAAACGTTCCATCAAAATATTTTGTTCAACCCCTTTAATTAAAGCTGTTCAAATCAAATCCATTGTGGTGGCGTACAGAGCCAATACGAATCAAACGGTGTCATTGTCCAATTATTGCCGGACCTAACTGCATGCGATTGACACTCCTCACAGTTAAGACACAGTTCAGTGGACCATGTCTGAACGTACCCAGGCCTCCCTCCTTCATGAGTGGTCCTATGAGCTCCAGCCGAGTCTGCATGTGCTGATTAATGTGCTCCGTCCAGTGGCCGTCGCACTGGTGCAGCTTGCGTAAGAGCTGAACCGTGGCCTCCAGGAGCACGGTGGTGCGGGGGGAACACAGGGGCTCACCAGGGAGGAGGTCACAGGGCATGCCTCTCATCTGAAGGTCACACAGTGCCACCTAGAGGTAGTAGCAAGGAGTCAAGTCTTCCATTAAAAATATTTTGCCATTTTTACATTTCCTTGAAAGCACTACATACCTAAAAAAATACAAATTTATCTTAAAACCCCATAACAGAAAACAGTTAAGGACTAGCATATTAAACTGTTAAACTATGACCTACCTTTTCCCCAGGGTTGCTGCTGTAGAATAAGACACACGGGTACAACTCTGTGGCATCGACCCCTTCAAAAGCCAGCTTTGGCTCCTGCCAATGAAATGTATAAATTAATCAGCGAGAAAACAATGCAGTGTGATATATTGGCAATGTATAAGAAGCACAGCTCTTAGCCATGCACATAGGTCATATACCAGAAAACTTTGGCCATGTACCAAAATCCCCGGAAAAGGATTATGGGATCTTAACCACAACTCATTTTAAAAAGATTAACGCAACCGCTCATGCTGTGTTATCTAACCCCAACACATCCGGTAAGTTGTGACGTGAAGCCTCCGTGGATCATGGTTTGTCCAGGACATCCCACAGATGCTCAATTGGATTGAGATCCAAGGAATTTTAACATTAAATCAACACCTTGAACTCATATTCCTTGAAACATTCCTGAACCATGTTTTTGGCCATCCTGATGCCATGTGTTCTTCAAGTAAGTGACACACATGCACACAGCGTTCACCGCTTCTCCTTTCTTGGACCCCCTATGATAGGAACTGACCACTGCAGGCCGGGAACACCCCAGAAGAGCTGCCGTTTTGAAGATGCCCTGACCCAGTCGTCACAATTTGGCCCATTTTAAAGTCTCTAAAATCCTTAAACTTGCCCATTCTTTCTGCTTCTTTCACATCAACTTTAAGGACAAAGTGTTCACTCGCTGTATGACAGGTGCTATGATAACAAAATGATCAGTGTTATTCATTTCACCAGTGGTCACAATGTCATGGCTGATCTGTGTACATGAAATGAGCTTGAATCTGAAAAATATAGTACCGTCGTTGACAAGGTTTGAAATAATCATTTTTAATTTAATTAATAATTAGGTCTTTCAATCTTTAGCATATTAGATGTCATTTAGGTATGAAAATCTGAAGATATTTCCCATCATGATTCCTACAGCATGTTGTATTGGCCTGATGGGCATGTATGTACCACACGTTCAAGCAGCTCCCACTACAGCAAAATAGAAGGAGTGTGACGAGATCTCGCTAAGTCGAACATGACAAGATTGAGCTGAAAAAAAATCTCGCGATATTAGCTGACAGAGTGACTCGAACACGAACAATATGTAAGTGCTGTAAGAAAATAGTGATTTACACTTGTGAGACATTTTTCCAGTCATATATTTACTAAATGAAGATTTCTTAGTGTTAAAATATCACCTTGTCTTGTTCTCATGAACCTAATATTGTGTATTGTCTTATCTTGTGAGCTTAGTGCATCGTCACACCCCTACACAAAAGTGTGACATTTCAGTGACTGTGCTGGCCACTCCGAATACCAACTGACTGCTTCTTCCCTAAATACTTTTGGATATGTGCATTGGGTCATAGCTGTAGGTGGAAATTGGCTGCAATTAAGCACTGTGCACAGAGTATGGCATTGACGTTGCAAAATGGAGTGATAGCCTTCTCTGTTAAACTGTAGAAATCTCCCACCATCAAAGCCCATCTTATTATAATCGTTTTATTTAGCAACTCTGTCTAGAATGCCAACATCCCTGAGTACCTGACAGGAAAAGCTCTGGTAGACCCTATGCCTCAATCATGAATCTTAGTCAACAGCTTGCAAGAAAAGCGGCTCATAGGACAACACTGGTAGAATTAAGCAAGTTGTCTATGTCAAGCAGTGAAAAAAAAGACTTTGAGCAGCAGGTTTTACAGGTTGATTGGCTGTAGGAAAGTTATTGCAAAGATGGCAAGATAAGAAAAAGGGAAGTTTGTCTGGGCCATGACACATTGTCTTCCCTTTGGTTTGTCATGGTCGGTTTTTGTATGGTATGTAGGTAAGTAGGCTAACAAATGGCTCCTCAGTGTGTAACACCAACCGTTAAACATTGAGGAGGAAGCAGGATGGTCTGGGGCTCATTTGCTAAAGCCAAAAGTCAGTGACATGCAGAGAGTGAGTGGCACCTTAAACCAAAACAGCAAACAGAGCTTTTTCCAGCATCATGCAATACCCACAGCTATATGCCTAGTTGGTCAAGAGTTGATTGTAGAAAGATGCCTTTGAGTGTGTTTGGTTGTAATGTCTGTAAAACGCATCTACTTTAATACGTCTTTTTTCTTTTTGTGGATATTAAACTTTGTGAATTTTAATATCGAAACATTTTGTGTTCTAAAACCCGTTTGGCTCATGAGCACGCCATACAGAAATACTGGTTTAAATAAAAAAATTTTTTTAAATAAGACAGCACCTGATTACTTTTATTATTACAATTACTTATATAAATGAAATAATAAATACATTGAATAATTTTCCTTCCCAACAATAGCTGATCAGTGTCAAACCTTGTTGTTCTTGGCAAATGAGATGGTCCTGGCCTCCATGTCCAGGATGCAAGTGATGGTGTCTCCCTGAGTGAAAGAAGGCAACGCTCGTCCCAGCTCTCCTCCATGGTATAGGCTGCCGCTGTAAGCCCGGTACAGCCACATGTCTGTGGTGGTACGATGGTTGTAATCTCGGATGGGCCATCGAGATACCCCAATACAAGTGCCTTCATTGCCTTTGTTCTCTTTGGTGATGTAGAACTGAAATGCAAGAGGAAAGGGCGGGTATATAATTAATATGAATTCCACTCAACCAGTGGCATTTGGATACCATGACAAAGCATAATAATAAATCAGTATCTTTCTAAAGAAATGAGCTTCCTTTCAAATAATACTGCACGCCTGAGATCATCATCATCATACATTGTTATTGATCTGTGCCAAATCCAATATTAGAGAAATCCCTTTAAAATGACTGCTCATCATCTGATTGAGATTAGCAATACTGCCTCAGATTGTGCTAAATCGGATCACCAAAAATACAGGGATTTACCCTACCCTTACATCTACATTTGAGTCATTTTAACATAAAAAAAGTTTTACTGGCCCATTCTATATTTTTATGTTACGGGACCATCTAGCACCACTACTCATTTTGCCATAGTAACCAGTCGCACTCAGAAGTGTATTAAAATGAAACAATGCCAATTACATATCAAAATACCAACCTAAAGACATGTGAACATTCACAAGACGTATTTGTCGATCCGTCCCAATATTTAATTAGAAACAATTTAATGTAAGAAGTACTTGCTTGCTACAAAGTCGCGAACTGGCTTGAACTGGATTAAACATCTCTTATACCATTTCCTTAAAAAAACAAAGCTGTACAAAATGTGGGTGTCCTCTATAAAACAATCTGACAGTGGTTTGAAGTTTCATGGCCAAATGGTTAAACAGCTATTGAATTCATAACGTTAAGACTTGTACTTTGTCGACGGTCCCTAACTATAAGCACACGGAGGTTTCTCTCGGTCGATCACCCGGGTGTAGTGTGGCTGCTTGCGGGAAAACCGGACCTGATCTCGGGCTCTGACTATCCGTTGAATATCCAATATCGAATATCCAACCAACTTTACCTCGGTCTGAGATGAAGCAAATATATTTGTGCGGCAATTTCTCGCACTATAAAAACTAACCTTGCGGGAATGTTTTAAATTATGCGCAATCCCCGCAATCCCGCACCAAAATTCAAGCCCTGATATAGACAAAGCCAATCACTGGCCCGGACGGGCCAGCGATTGGCCAATCTACTTGTCCGACATACTTTTTTACTGGCCCCGGGCCATCGGTTATGTCGGACCCTGAATTTTGTGTTTCTGAAGGACAGAACTACACATATGCCCTTCATGGCTAAACATCCACAAACCTTTCAGTTACTGCTCGGATGTTCTTAATGCTAAGCAATGAAACGCCTTTCCAAAAAAAGCAGCACGTAATGAGGCAAAGGCTAAATGGGAGGACTCCAAGACCAATTTTGAATGCTCTTGCAAATTAACTTCCCAGGCACTTTGGTCAATATTCCCCAAACAAACATTCCACATACACCCATTCTTACTTTCCATATGAAGCATCCAGAGGTGATGGCGGTAGTCGCAAGGCCATAGCCTTTTCCTCCTGACCCATGAGATAAGATGTTACCATTCTCCAGCGAACAACAGATCAGCTTGTAGGGATCAAAGGAGTCCCCAATTGGAATGCACTCGTCCACACTTCCCGAGTCCTGAAATACATTACAAATATACATTTATCTATGGGCATGCGTGGGAACCATGAAATACATGAACTTGGGCCTTTAGCTGCCAACTACAACGTATTGTGAGAGTGCAAAAATACCCTATTTGAGTTCATTGACGTTTTCTCTGGTTTAGTGATCCCAGATAAAGTTTCCTCCCACATAAAAACAGATAGAAGCCCGAACAGTTGATTTACAATCTAAAGAGAAAAGAAGGAAGATTCATAGTAAAAAAATAATGAATTATTTATGAAGTACAGGTAGAACATATGCAGAAATAGGTTCAGATAAAGGTACACTGGTCTGTTGGTCTTATTCACCTGCTGAATCTGCACTGGATCAGAACAGGCAGGTAGTAGACCCTCCAATATGTGGAAGGCGAGCAGTTTGGTCCTTAAGTTGCGGAACCATGAACAACCTAATGGAAACAGGGTAAGTAAATTCTACTCTTACTCATTCTATGCTTTATTCTAAGCTGTGTTTAAAAAAACCTGTCTATTAACCAGTAGCTACAAATACATATCAACATCATGCAAAAAGTTTCTGGAAAAGTTTCTTTAACCAATTTCAAAGTCACTTAATTTTTCATATTATTGTTATACTTTGTATTTTTTATACTGGCCCAAATCTGGGAATAAAACTCAGAACACCATGCTATCCCAAATGAGTAACATCTAGAGAACACCAAGGCATAAAGGTTATTGTTTGTTGTGTTAGCCCCATACCTGAACAGCACTTGTGTGAGATGATGGTCATGAGTGGGTCAACCCACTTGACGAAAGAAGACAACCTCTTGGTAACCCTTAGAGACAGGATTCGCCTCAGAAATACCAAAAAGTCAGCGAGTTGAGACTCCACAACCCTACAGCCCCGTACCACCTCCATACCTACAGTACAGAAATAGATGTCCATTTTCAATTCCATTCAACAAAACAGATGACTTGTTCTGAAATGCATACGAGTACGCACATCAGTGTTTTTAAATATTCATACTGTCAACACATTCCAATCAATAGAGAACACTTCCCAGAACCATGTCGGTTGTTTCCAATATAATATAATAATAATAATATTGTAGAATCTGGAAACTGGTCCAATTCATCTGTTTGTTTGCAAATGTTGAATGATAGAATTATAACATAGTCTTAATGTTGTGTTATTGAAGCTAGCCCTAACTCCATCTCACCCTCTATCCTGGTACTCTTGGTGAATGTGTCCTGGTCTGTTTCTTCAGCTTCGCTCTTCTCTAGCGCTTCCTGCTGGTGGACCATGTGTAACAGGGACTGAAGTTGCTCACTCATCACATCCATCAGGGCCTGGGACACATCCAGAGGCAGAGAGTCTTCACACAAACTGGACGATGGAGAAAAAATGCATATTAGGGTAAACAGACTCAATGATCATAATTAGGATAACTTAAACAATTCATGTGAAAAAGAAAGTACACCCTTTTTAATTATATGGTTTTACATACTAGCACATAATAACAAACATCTGTTCCTTGGATCTAAAAATTAAGGTAAATTAAGGTAAACCTCAGATGAACGACGACACATAAATGACACTGTGTAATAAGTCATGTGTAAAATCAAAAGACAAAATGGGAAAGCAATGTGTGAAAAACTAAGTACACCCTTACTGCTTCGATAGGAATTAAGATGCTAAGTAGCAGACAGTTGCTGCTTAGTCTAAGCAGTTTGCTGGTCTGAAGCATTTAGGTCTGTCTTAACACAATGTCAAACAGGAAAGACATCAGGAACAATATTAAAGAAGCAATTGATGCTGCCAATCAGTCGTGGAAGGTTTATAAGGCTATTTCAAAAAAGTAAAGTCCAAAATTTTACAGTGAGAAAGTTTATTCAAACATTCATGACAGTTGCCAGGAGTGGACATCTAAGCACCTTATTGCCCACGGTCAGACTGAAAAAATCTCAATGTCATCTATAAGTAAGGGGACTCTGGATAACACGGCAATGTGCACACCACATGTTTTATATTACCCTTGAAACTACAACTAGTTTTATACAAGGTTATAGAATAAATACATACACTCACTTATATGGGAACCTGCTGAACTGACCAAGAGTTCTAGTAGTAGTATCAACCACATCCTCACCCAATTCATGTTGTAAACTTCATAATTTCATGAAATATTAGAATTAAATTCTAGTTATCATAATAAGAATTGCTTAACCGCCCACTCTAGGGAATGTACAGTGATGTGACATCAAATCATTAAATATTATAGGCAGTCTCTTCCAGAGGGGAACTGATTCAGAATGTAACTGGAAAATAACTGGAAACTCTCCTGCAGTTGTGCCCGCAATAAATGCACTAAACTCACCTAGCAGCTATGGCCAGTATCTGCAGAAGACGGGCACATGCCAGTTTTACGGCTCCATTCAACAGCATGTGACCTGATACAGAGGTAGCCAGCCAACGTTGGTTCATCAGAACACAAGTATTGTCTGTCAGTAATGACAGGATCTCCAGGATGCCACACTTAATGATTACCACCAGGTCCACCGGCTGATAGTGGAAGTTAAGGGCAAAAACTGTCGCCAAAAGCAGGTGCTGGTAGGATCCTGAAAGAGAGGCCAGTCAGACAGAGTAGTAAGAATGGAAAACAGCTGAACAGCAGAAATAGAGTGCACTGGGAACTGAACACAGCTGTCCAGAGTGGAATTACACACATGCATGGAGCCAAGAGTGTTAGCACAAGAAAACAGCTCTGAATCAAAAACACTATTTAAATAGAGACTTTACATTGAGTCTGTTTTTCATTGCCTAAGACCAGGACTCTTGCAAAGTAGACCACTCTAAAGTCTGGCCTGCAAGTTATATACTGTAGTACATGCTGGCCTACCAGTCTGATCGCTGCCTAGGAGGACTTTCTGTCTCAGGACGCGGACAACCTGCTGGTACAGAGTGTGGGCGGCCGACTGCAGCTCTCTCTGAACACGCATAGACGCTGACTGGGTACCAGTCTGGGGATAGAAACACACCTGGATTTAAAATCTTCTTAATGACATCGCTGATTTGATGAATGTTTAGTTTGTATTGTCTGTATTGTTTGATAACACATAGACGCTGACTGGGTACCAGTCTGGGGATAGAAACACACCTGGATTTAACATCTGCTTAATGACATCGCTGATTTGATTTATGTTTTGTTTGTATTGTCTGTATTGATAATTTAGTCCAATGAACGATTTTCTCAGGCAGTATTCAAAAGTAAAATGTCGTTGCCTGGCATCCCAATCTCCTCCTAATCTCACACCAATTAGACAATTTGCTTCCTCAAACAGCGGATTTAAAAGTTACCTCAACCAGCTCCGATAAACCAGGTAGGAAGATAGACAGGCCAACCAAGTAGTAAAATGACATTTGTTGAATAATTTTTACCATTGATTGTTTTCCCAAAATGGGACAAACTCACAGACTGTTCCTAATGCTGTACATGTTATTCATCGTTTTTTTTTATGAAGAATTCAGTAAGACTAAAATGTCTAGCCTCGAATGGTGCCAATTGAATCCAAGTGTATGGCAGTTTTTTGTTTTTGATGTTATAGCCACGAAGGAGGTCCAACTATCAATGCAATGAGGGAGTTTGGAATTAATGGTTTGCAATCTTTGGTTTGGGATAAATAGTAACATATTGTTTAAATCTTGGACTCTATCATAATTGATGATCCTAGCACAAATTCCATGCTAATGAGTGTTTTAGATACTCGTGGTATACTTTGTAAATATGTAACTATGCATGATTGTACTTCATTAACTTACTTTGAAAAAGGATTACGTCATCATTCCTGGTCCTTCACATAGGGACCCATAGGACACAATGTCTATAGTCTTGTATGTAAACATACTGATAATTACAGACATGCAGAAGTCAAAGACACTTGTAATTCCCTGAGTCCTGGATTACCTTACATTCAATGTACTACTCTACTTGACTGATGAAAAGCACCCTATCCAGGAATTGTTCCAGAACACAGGAACCACACAAGACAATTATATTGTACAGGGTTACCATTAGCCATAATGGCTAGACACGTTAAATAGTCTAAAACCCAAATATTGTAGTCTTTTATGATAATGTTCGTATTCACAAACAATATGGAGTCAGCTTTAAGATAATAAATTATTAATAACGTTTTTATTTCCTATCTGTCTACTCAGTAATGTTCTAAGTAGCGAAATTGTATCCCTCAACAACCATGAAATATGGGACAAAACTTACAGTGTAATGACTCATCTTGTCGTTCTTTCCAGAGAGACACTCATTGATTGGTGTTCCTAGTGCAAAGCAGCCTGAGAAGAACTGCAGCTGAACAGACTGCAGAAGGCCCGGGAACCGCGAGGGTGGAAAGGAACCTGAGCCAATGCTCTTCTCCTCCATCTCAGACAGGAAGGAAGAGATCTGGCACAATGCTTCCAAACGAACCTGAGAATAGCATAGCAGCCACATGACAGAATAGAACAGTGTTTCAGCAATATTTTCATAGAACATTTTCCCCCAAAAATGCTGTACTGAAGCTACAGTACATACAGAAACACTGTAAAGTTAATGTTAAGTCTCCAACTGAGGCTTAAGCCTCAAATGAAGGACATTTTTTGCAAGAGTATGTTTCTTAGTTTTATATTTGGTTTTGTGATGTATTTGTCTGTATTCGTTTTTTATGTCCTTCCTTATGTCTTCCTTTGTGTAAAAATTATTTAGCACCAAATGTTGACAAATTTCATATATTCTAATAAAACAAATTAAGTACTTCTAACCAACGCACATCACTAGGTTACAGCAAAACATTAATTGAGACTAAATGCTAGATCTACAGCAAGCAAAACATAGTTAGTTATATAGAATAATAATTTGGGCTGACAAAAAGTTGAGTATCCTGGAGGTACTGCAGTTATACCCTCCCAGATTCATGGAGCTATGTGTTTAGTGAGAGGCTCGTCATCCAGAGAACAGACTCCTTACTGCGTACTACTGTATTTAGACTATTCAGTGTGTGTGTGAAATATTTTATAAGCTGTATTTGAAATGAACACATGGGTGGTTAATATTCTTGGTGATCAAAATATTGACTGGATGTTAAAATGAAGCTCTGGCATCTGCTATTCGATTCAGGTTATTATGAAACATACCAGAAGAGTTACAAACAGTACAGTAACTGAATTATCCAATTGTATTGGCCTTATCGCTTTGATCACACCTAAAGTGTCACTTGGTACACCAGAAAGTAATTAATTTCTGGTGGAACACTGCAATTGTCTTGCAGCCTAGCAGAGCAATGTTTCTGCTGTATGCGTTGGATTTATACATGCTATGCATCAAGTTGTATATGGAAACGGCTAGGCAGAAATTCGAACTTCATGTTGCTCATATACCAAGACAATTAATGCATAAAAGTTTGTGAATTGGTGATGTTGATTTAAACAATGCATATCTATACATCGGCAGGCATCAGACATCTGCTATGAAGCAGTAATAACACCCATAGAATGCTGTGTGTAAAATATAAAGTGCCATTTTTCATATTTAGGGCATTGAGGCATTGTGTCTTATTTTGACTCTACACACAACCGCTATTAGGTTAATGTACAGATTCCAAATGTTATTTAAGTCTCACCGTTTAAAAATGACAACACTTATGCATTGTACCTGTGTTTCAAAGTACCAACAGACCAGTACTATCTCCCCAAATTGAACGAAATACCCCAAATAATTTAACTACTAGCAACAATCCCAAGTAGTCAGTGTAAAATATTTAAATTAAATATTTATATTTAATTTCAACTGAAAAACACTAGCCTGAGTCCACTAGCCTGAGGTGACTAATTACACAGCAAATATCATTTGAGAATTATTTCTTATTGTTATAGCAAATACCACAATCAGCATACGTTATACGGGAATTACTAAACCAAATGACTAAACCAAACTCATTATTAACTTAAGAAGAGCACAATCAGAATTCAGTTAGAAACGATGTACCTCTGCCCTTTGCTGTTGCTGGTACATGGCAAGTGTGATGGCCTTGGGGTCTGCATGGCCTCCAGCCCCTCTCTCCAGTAATGACGATGTGGGGGTTGACTTCAGTAGGCTCCCACATAAGAAGTGAAAAACCTGACCGAGCACAGTGGGTGAGCTACCTGCCTCACCATGGTACATGGAGCTGGTGGTGGGGCTGATGCACTGGCGCAAACGCTCCCACGCGTCCTTCATGATTCCCAGAGAACACAATGGCAGACCTGGAAGACATAAGGAAAGGTCAAGGGTTATAGTTAAAGAACAGTCATGTAGTTTCCTCCTCTACTGTCTGATATTGCTATGTAATTGTATAATACACTAAGAACATCTGACAAAAACATGATATAACATGACTTTTCAGTTTCCACTTACCCATTTTATTCTTGAAGGAGTTTTGGCATTGGTCAGCCGTCTAAAACAAAAATAATTAGGTAAACACATTAACTGGTCTACATGGACCAAGAACCAAGTCAAATACATGGTTACAGTAAAAAAATATAGCTGATGTGTGGTGCTCAAGTATAAATAGAGATTATTATCACATGCATTTTGGACACAGATAGGCTGACCAATCCATTATTATTATTCAAAAAATAGATTACTTGTTTTCTGCCCTCCGTCGTGAACCTGTTTTGTTCCATTTTTTGATTTGGTAGAGAATCAGAAGATGAAGTGGATTTTCTGTAGAAAACAACAGTAAAGTTTTGAAGACAACAGGTGAGTTAAAAATTATCCTCAGCAACACACACAGAGCCCCGCTACATACCCTGCACCAGTGCTTTCAGCCTGTCCTGTCTCTTCGCTCAATTCCTGCCAGGCAGGCCTCACCCCTAGTAAAAGGAATGCACAGCGAGAGACCACCAGAAGACAGGCCGCAGGGAACGACAGGTCATCTTCAGACCCCCTCTGCTGCTCCCATTCCTGCCTGTGAGGGGGCTCTCTATCTGGGGTGCCAGGGCTATCTGTGCTGCTGGGGAGGTTGGACGTCCCGGACGATTCGTAAACTGTTTCATTCTGTTGTAACTGCATGGCCTCCCGTGTGGCAAGGAAACACTGGAGGACCTCTTTAAAAACAGGGAGGACAGGTTTAGACAGGATGAAATGACATAAAATATCCTATTTGGTGCACTACATTTGATTACAGCAATATGGGCCCACATATAAAGAAAACAATGCGAGTGTCTGCATGTGTTGTGTAAATCCTTCAAATGCCCAGATTACCCAGCAGTACATACTGCTGATACTGGGCGTGTCCTCCTCTGGGCCCTCTTCCTGGTTGTGCTCTGCAGCCGAGGGGACCACCTGCAAACCCTGACGGCTTCCGTGACCCTGGGCCTCAGGGTCACGGTCTTTCCTCCGGTCCCCATGCTGTTCTACTCCGGAGGGTCCCGGTTCCTGCCGGTCCTCAACGCCGGGAATCTGCGAGTCCTGAGAAGCCTTTAAGGGACCGGGGAACAAAAAGAGACAGGAGGAATGAGATCTCAGTTAAAAAATGGAATCTAAAGAATACAATGTTGAATAAAACAGCTAAAGGTCAATGTTGAATGACGAAGGTAGATAAAGGTTTCATACAGGAAATTGTCTTACCATTTTTTTCCAATCGCTAAATGGTAAGGGATGTATGCTCTACCTGTTTAGCATTAGACAGGCCTTGTGTGCTGGCTGAAGTCACTGGGGTATCTTTGTGTGCCAGCACAGTGCTTTTGATCTTATACACCATCTCATAGATCTCTATTAGCATCTTACATGGCTCGTACCTGCCAAACAAAAGCATAACATCATACTACTTTACAACTGTGTTTTCCCAGTCAGCAGACTTAAGATTGGTCAGGACCGGTTAAAACCTTTTTAAATGCCCTGTAGATTGAAATTGGATAAGCCTAAAAAACAAACAATCGCATATAGGTAAAATATCGATACCTAGGTATAAAAAAATAATTTGTATGAATTACCTATATTAAATATAATAAATAAAACCACTTGAAATGTATTCTCTAGTCATGCATTGTGAAATAATACTGCACAAAATAAGTATGAAGCTCACTTTTCTAGCCAGTAGGTCTCATCCTGAAGCCCTGTGTGTTTGAGAAGTGCGGCCAGGCTGCAGCGGCATGCTGTTTCTAGAAGTGAATCATCTGAGGGACCACTGTTATCCCAGTCTGCAAACAGAGACAAAACCGATGATTCAAAACATAACTCATAATCTATCTATCTATCTATCTAAACCAAAGGTTTTAAAGTTACTGAGTTGATGGACGTGAATGTACTATAATAATAATGTTCTCTCTCTACATGAATGAATCATAATCATTCAAATGTTACTCGCAAGAATGGTGATGCTGATTGAAAACAATGTCCTGCAGAGATGCTTCTTTTATATCAAATTGTTGCCGTTTTAAATCGCCACATGACTTCGCTCAGAAACAATACACTTTATGAATAGCATGTCCCAGTGAGTTTATTATAACACACACAAGCAGCTTTTGATTGTAAGAGTGTATGTGGCCAGCAGGGTTCTAAATTAACTTTTTTGATCACCAGCCAATCTGAATTTCCAGTAGCCAAATTTGTACATATACATCAACAAAATACACACAAAAAGTGCAAACATTTAATTTCAAGTTTGGGATCATTTGAATCACATTCTAAGCTCTTCTTCAGAGGTGGTGCCATCAGAATCTGAGCCACCCTCTGTTACTTTTGATACTTGTTTGCAGTGTTGCAAACTCCTCAGTAAGGAAAGTAGCTAATGGCTGTCCTAAAAGTCACCAGATGACGTAATCGCCTCATTTGCATATACCCCGGCCCTTCAAATTCAATTGTGATGGACGCTGTATGAGTGGAATAACGTTGTGAGAAAGACAAAAAGTCAGCAAAAAACACCCTAAATATGTTTACAACTACAAATGAACTTTGTTAATGTCGTAACTCCTACTTTATCTGGGTTTTGTACAGGCAAAAGTGACCCAAAAAAGATACTTTGGTGGATTTATTTTTGTTATTATTTTATTATAATAATTAATATTATATTTTTAATTTAATGTTTTTTTTTTGCTTAGTTTCCATAAGTTGTGTTTGTTTTTTAATGTAAGCCAGGGCAAGATCAGTCATTGGCGTCTTCACGCATGCGCGCTTCATTTGTAGTCTGGACGTGGAAGGGTGAACATCTCCTGCTCTGACTGCAGATTGGAGGGACTACTGTGGAGGTATTGGGCGGCTTCTGAGTGCTTTGGTACATAAATGTGTCGCTAGGGGGGTCTGAAAACTCGCTAAATATAGCGACAAAGTCGCTAAGTTGGCAACACTGCCTGTTTGCGCACAATGTCAGGCCTGCGTGAGCGCAAACTGTCAGCATGCCAGCTAACTCCCTCCTCTTTCACTCTATGCTCCCCATGGATGTATTAAGAGAACGATGCTCCCTGCGCTGGCTCCGTTCGTTTCCATGGTTTCTCGCGCTGGTTTCACTGCAAAATGCACGCAGCCAATGGGCGTATGAAACGTCATCACGCAGCATTACGGCACAGTGTTCTTAGTAAATGTAGGAGGTACTGCCAGACAGTGCCAGGGGATAAATGACAGAGAACAGAGCCTTTTGTATATTGCTTCATGCATCACGGCCAAACTGGCTAGTAAGTTTTTATTAACAACGGGTGTTAATTTAGAACCCTGGTGGCCAGCAATATAACCCACCTCTGCTGATGGCATACTCCTTCATCTTCCTCCACAGCCCTCCAACAGGCTCTCTAGATGATCCCAGAGCCAGCTCGATCAGCATGCCGTTTTCTTCATTCACCCTCAGGTCGACCATCTTGGCATCAGAACAGCCCAATAGCACCGCCTCAGTCAGCCACTCTGTGCTAGAGCCTGTAAAAAGGCAATCAAACAGAAACAACGACATAATAAAAAAACAATAATATGACTATAAGTTATTAGTGGTAAAAGTAAACGCTAAAACCCACTAAATTATAGCAGATGTTTTTTTAAAGACTAAAAAGGTAAAGAAAATAATAAATAATATCTAGTCCAGATGATACATCATTGCTGTTTTTGTTTGTTTGCACATCTACCAATTGTGTACTTTTATTTTAAAGGCAAAACACAATTTCTATGGTGATGTTTTTCAAATTCCATGTGGTGACATTTTTTGTTTTGTGGGTGGGTTCACACAGGTCAATTCACCTTCACTTGTTAACATAATTCCAACCCTACTCTGTATTACATTGTGATCAGTTGACCCTTGCTGCAGTAAACCGTTAAACTAATATTGAAAGATTGTGGTAAGTGTCTGTCAGTGTCATACCTAGTTGTTCAAAGTCCATCTCCAGTCCATTTCTGAGGAGAGGGTTACACAGCCAGTACTCTGAGGTCCTCTCCTGGACAGAGGGGGGCATGCCCTGTAGCATGCCACCAAGACACCGTCCAATTGCCAGCGCCACAGATCTCTCAAGGTCCAGAAGCCACACCCAACAGTCTACTTCCACTTCTGCAGGTCCAGGCTTCCCCCCTTCTGCTGGATCTAAAACCCAAGACATAACATTTGTCATTTGAATGTGAAGTTTGACACACTGAAGATCAATAGTAACCGACAAACTATCAAAAACACGGCTACAACAATGTAACAATAAGGAAAATGTCTTTATCCATGGCAATCTGTGTCCAAACAAAACAGAGATAGTGTACCTATGGAGTCCGAACATGCTCCCTCAAGTTCCATCTCCTCCAGCAGGCCTGTGTCTGGCAGCAGACAGTTGAACTCATTAAGGTGCTCCAGGAGGGAGAGAAGATGGGTGAGCAGTGGACGCACCACTCCCAGAGGCAACAGCAACAAGGAATACATGACCTGGCATAGCAGGCTGCCCGCTACAGAACCCAGCAGCACCGCTGTGGGAAGCAGAGGATGCAGGGGATTAGGCAATACCATTGTTATCGCTTACTGTCTTTTGTCATTATATTTGCAAGGAAATAATACATAGATATTTTTGAAGTTGATCAGTAAAGAACCGGTATAAAGATATGCACCTGCCGTACACACTCAATGTGTGTAAAGCTTGAAGGGCATGTGGGCTGTGCAAAAAAATTGAGACATTGAAAGCTTCCAGGAATTGTGTACAAGTCCTTGCAACACAGGCCTGCACTCTATTAGAATGAAACATGAGATTATGGTGACAGACACAGCCCTATAATTGGCCCTAGGATGTCACTGTAGTATTGCTGTTAATTCAAATTGTCCTCCCCCCCGCGACCCGACCCCGGATAAGCGGTTGAAGATGAGATGAGATCTCTCAAATTGTCCTAAAAAAATGCAATTGGGTCTGTCCATATGGAGGACCAAACCTGCCATAATTAGAATGAAATATATACATGTATCAATAAATATATCTATACAAAAAATGCATTGTTAAATAAATTAAAATGTATTAATCAATTTTCATTATCCATGTATATCTTTGTATATCCATTTACATATTTTATTCTTTGTTTCTGTACTCATTTTTTTATTTCTGTATTTCCTTGTCCTTAAGCTAATGAGGGTCGAAATTCAAAGCTTCTGCCATTGCAATCAAGCAAATTAAGTGGTTCTATCAACGCCCCCTCATTAGCTTAAATGTATACCTAAAAAAAATGCAAAGTTCATTGCAAATGTCAGAATCGGTATTTATTAACAATTTATTTATTTCCATTTTAATATATTTCTGAATTTATTTTTTTATTAATTTGTTATCCTTTTTTCTGTATATATTTAATTACGTATTTATTTATGTCTGTATTTATGTCTGTACCAGTCCTTCAGCTGATGAGGGGGCGGGACACAAACGACTGGCCATAAAAAATCAAGCCCAGAGGGGAAGATATAATCTGCAAACATGTTGCAGAGATGAGCATCTGAGCAACTTCGAACGGCGGCTGATTAGCTTGACAAAATAGAGCCCAGAATAAGTAGCAATGTCATGAACAGACACAGCAGCTAACACATAACTTTCAATAACATCCATGGGCGTTATTAGTAAAGAACGTCAAACTGCTCCAGCATCAACTGAATGGATTCAAACAAAGATTTTAAGGTTGACCCAATTCTTCCAAATTGCTGCATGTAAATAACCATTTGTTTATATAATTAGTGTAAAAAACAACTAATCATATATTTGTATACACAGTCATTGCATATTAAGTCTATCTTAATACGTTTTCTATAAAGACAAGCGATATCTAAGTTTATTGGTGTCATTTTCCAAAAAGTTTAAAACAGATTAACAGCAATTACTGCACATTTTAAGCTGCATGTTTGCAGTCTCATTTTGAAGCTTACTACCTACAAAACTTATCTTCATGCGAAAGGATGTAAGAGGGGGAAGAAATATTAAGAAAAAAGGGAGTGTGAGAAAAATTGTTTATGTTTTTTTGTAACAAATGTTTATCACCGGGCTGATGGGGCAGAAGCTCTTGGTCGTTTATAAGTTTAAGCTGTATATCGAAAGGAAAGTTAATTAAACCCTTTTTGAACATCAGTTCAATAATCACGTCTTTAAAGCATCAGCTGGAACTGCTACACCATAAAGTAAAAAGTCTACCTCTGTGTCCGTTGACGCATTGCGAAAAATTTAAAACATCTGGACTAGCACTTGCATCTTCAGCAAGGTTAGCTAAAGCTCTCAAAATCTATGGCTAACTCTTGCCTGTAGGTAGCCAATTGTGCACTAACAAAGCTACAGCAACCTAAGCATGTAAAGTCGATCTCCGCACTATGGTACCTAGTATCAACCAATGCGAGCAAGGTTACACTGTGACAAACCTTGATTGACAGCTTAGCTAATTCGCTTAATGACATGGAAATACAGACATAAGTAAATATAAAAAATTTATAAATATTGATAATAAAAATACAGAAAAATATGACCATAGAAATAAACAAATAATCAACAGTGATTCATGCATTTACATTGAACCTTTCTAAATATTTATATGTATACGTATTATAGATTTTGTTATATATTTATTTCTACATGTGGCAGATTTGGTCCTCCATATGTCCATACCATAGCCCATCACCACCATGCCTGCCCACAAAATGGCATAATGCCATCTGCCCAGAGAAGTAACTAACTATGCCAAATTTTTTAAACAGGTCAAAACCCTGGCAAGGATATCAAGCACACAGATCACCATCAATTAGGAATTTTTGCTACTGAACTACACCAGAAACTTCAAATCGTCAGTGAAAAAGAAAATGTGTAATTGTTCTAACTAAAAGTACAACAAATGGCCCGTTCCACCGACCGATTCACAGTTCTGCCAGGTTTAAACAAATACTTAATAATGCACTTAATAATCTCTGGGGGGTTTTGAAAGCCTTTGATTGTTCTTACGACTCTGTATTAACCAACTGTGGGACCACCCAGAGACTGGAGTATTTAACCTGAAATCATGTGAAACACCTTAATTGAACACAATTGTACTATATTTAACTAATCATGAGACTTCTGAAGACCATTCATTGCTTTTAAACAGTGTGCTGACAACAACCCCGATGGTCCCTCTGCTCTTTAGCCCGGTTGCAGCATCCATGATTCCCAAAAATAATTTCAAACTGTGTTCACAAACAATGATTTTTGGTAGGGATGCACCAATAGCAGTTTTTTTCAGACAGAGTACAAGTACTTATAGTACCGATGACAAGTACTTAATAAGACAGTATTTCTCACATAAAAATTACAATGAAACTTAGTGGAACAGAGTATCAGCAAAGTAGGCACTTCCTGTTATGTTTCTTTGTCTATGTAACAGCTACTGCACATGAACCGTAGATTGCCCAGACTTGCTGGAATATAGCAAGCTTTGAATGGTGACAATTGGATACTTCTAGCCGGAGCAGTGGTACACAGAAGTAGCATAAAACATGGCGGAACTGTGAATCGATCGGTAGACAGGCCATTTGTTATTATACCAGATACTGGATTGACGCATCCCTATTTTTCACAAGTGTTTCTGAGTCCATGCAGTGATTTCCACCACGTGTCTTTTTATAATTTGCCCACGCAGTGTTTCACAAAGTAGGGAGCCCCTTCCCATGTTATCTTTTGAAAGAATAATACTCTCTGGGGTGGTTTTTGCATTACACAGCTTTTCAAACCTTTTGTTGCCAGTCCCAGCTTTTTTTTTTAAATAAGTTTTTGGAAACAAGAATTTCTATAGAGAGAGAGTGTGTGTGTATATATCTGTATATCATGCAATCACACTCATTGCTTTCTTTTAACAACCCTGTTCATTAAAAAAATTTAAGCAGGGGCACTGTGTAAATGTAAAGAAAAACAGAATGCAGTGATCAAAGACATACAAACACAATATATCAAATGTTTAAATAGACAAATGTTGTTTCCTAAAGATATGCAAAAAATGTACATACATACATAAACACATCTATATGTTCTATGTATAATTTAACAAATTTAACGAATTAAACAGTGAGAATTTCAAATAAATCAAAAAAAGTAAAGAGTGAGGTGTTCAAATGACCGCAAGTGCATGTTTCTATGTTGAAAAAATAAGAAATGTAAGATTTGACATTTCCGTACTGTGAAGCTTGTGGATGACGTGTTTGTCCAGAGAGCTCTCCTCCAGTAAGATAGTGGACCGCCTGAAAGTTTCGGCAGCGTAGGGAAGAAGCAGAAAGAGGTGCTTGTGGAGCAACGTCACACTGATGTCATCCTAGCAGCAGGACATATCAAAAGAATAAAGAATTTAGCTTCAGAGGTTTGGATAAAAAGTATTGAAATAACAATCACTTTATAGCATAGCATACAGTAGTGGATAAATACAACATTTAACGCACCTCTGTGCTGGTGTAGATGTAGCAGTGGGCCAAAAGATGTTTGTGCAAGGCGGAGAGAAGATGGTGGAAATGAGAGGGAGGGTCATTCTGCTTCTGGGACTGGCTGGAGTGCTGTTTGTCACTGTTCTTCTCTAGCTCACCAAATGCCCTCTCCTGTTGTACGAACATGAAAGAAGTAAGTCACTCAGAGGAAATGGTGAGCAGCTCGTTAACCAGCGTAAGTGTGACGAATACAATAAAAGTGAACTTAAACAAAATTATTCTTCACAATATGTGAAAAATAATTATTTTAAACAGGCATAATGATGCAGTCACACTAAAAAGCAAACCTTTATTTTTATTCTGACTAATTGTGCACAAAACAGATTAAAATATGCTTTTTGGTAGCCAGGGACCTTGGATCATTTTACACAATTCAAAAGAATGCAAAACAAGGAACATCTTTAGGAAATGATCTTGTACCGTATAGAATCCAATGCTGAGCAGCAGCGTCTTAAGGAGCACCTCAGCAAGGTGGAGGTGGTCGTGAAGGGCCTCTGGGCTTGGGCCGGGCCAGTCAGGGCTGGAGGTAAGGGCAAGAGGAGGAACTACCGACCCCGGCCCAGCTGTCAACTCCCCAGGAGAGGAGAACCCCAGCAGGCTGGCCACGTGGGACTGCTCTTGGAGGCTGTTCAGAACCATGTCCAACTGCAACCGCTGGTAGAAGGAAAATTATTTTAAAAAGTTATAAAGTGGCACATTTTAAAGTGGCCTTTTATTGTGACCAGCCTAAGGCACACCTGTGAAATAATCATGCTGTCTATTCAGCATCTTGATATGCCACACTTGTGAGATGGATGGATTATCTTGGCAAAGGAGAAGACTGTGCTCACTAACACAAATTTAGACAGATGTGTGAACAATATTTAGAGACATAGGCCTTTTGTGTACATAGAAATATTAAATATTAAAAAGTCTTAAATCTTTGAATTCAGTTAATGAAAAATGGGGGGAAAACAAGTGTTGCGTTCATAATTTTGTTCAGTGTATGTTGGGTCCATTTACCTGCCCTTTTGAGAGGCTCTCCCAGCTCTCTGGTCCCTGAGGTAGCAGTGAGTGGAGCAGTTCTGTCCTCTCCCTGAGGGGCGGCAAAAGCAAAGACGCGCCAACGGACAGTGTGTTCATCACTGCCTAGGTACAAGAACAAAAGGGTTAAAGTACTGGAAAGGGACACCGTAATACAAATAAAAACGTTTAAATAGCATAATTGATTTGACTCCAGAAATTACAAATTATATTTGGGTTTTTGCTATGATGAAATAGTGTGGTACCTGTTGTATTGATTCAGGTACACTGGAGTCTATAAGCCTAAAAAGCAGGTTTCGAAGGGGCCTCCCTTGGGCCCCTAGTACTGTGGCCCCTGTGCCTCCAGCATGGGCTAGAGACAAATGAATGGACAGCAGCTTCATACAGAGCAGGATAAACTGATGGTGCTCCCTGGATGTGGGTGAGAGAATGATTAGTCCCTCAGAACCCTCAGACCGGTAAAACATAGAGACTATTAGAAGTACTTATTGTATACATAAAATACCTGGAAGTTCTACAGACTTCTTGGCCAGGTTCTAGAGACCTTTACTAATGTAGTGACCTTTATAAATGAGATGCATTGTTTACAATGTACATGATGCCAGTAAACATGATGCTATTAGGGATGTAAACGGTTAATCGACTATTGATTAATTGTCGATAATAATTTACTTGATTAAATTAAATTAATTGTCGGTTAATTGAACATTGCAATCAAAGACCGTTTTCCACAGGACGTAGGCGTAATTGAATGTGACACGAGATTCTCGAGGGCGGCGATAAAAGAAACCAAGCATGAGGCGGTCAAAACGTGTGGGAGCATTTAAAATTAATAAATGAATATTTAGCTTTTTATGTTAAAATAGGGCTGGACAATAATTCAATATCAATATATATCGCTGTAATTTTTTTCAATAACGGTGATATGATTCTTAAACACATTTTCGACATTTCAATATTTTTGCTGAAGTTTAAGATACAAAATGAGCGCCCACGACCGCAATTCAAACGTGACTGAACGAGCTGCCACAAGTGAAGAGAAAGCAGACAGTTGATAAGAAAGGAAAGACTAATTCAGTGGTATGGAAGTGGTTCGGCTTTCTGAGATCTGATAGCGTGTTATGTTAAAGCTGCAGTACATTTTCAGTTAAACATTTTCAAAATGTATATAATGAGCCAGTACATCATGAATCCAATATCCAAACCGTGTTTTTGTTTCGTCCTGAATCACTATGGTACACCTATAATAAGTGTTTATATTCTGACTATTTTAAACTATTTCGGCTCCGCTGCGGCGTAGCCCAGTACCTGCGTAATTCGTCATAGACATGAACGGAGAGAAGAAGTTCCGGCTACAATGTTCTTCCGGAAGATGCATGCAGAGCCCCAAAAGTTACGTTTAAAGTTAAATATATTAATAATGTCAGTCTGAGAGTCTTATGTTTATTTGATTTTTCTTGTTTGTATAAAGGTTCAATTCAAATAAAAAGTGAACGTTAATTTATTTGTACAGTTTTATTTCTAGAATATTGTGTAGTTTTATAGGAGGTTTCATAGACTTGGCAAATTCATTTTTTAGAAGATTGTAGGTACAGACATCTGTTGTGGGTGTTCTTGGAATTTTTTATTGTTCATATCAATATCGGAATTATATCGTATCGACCGAAAATTAAGAAATATATTGTGATATAAAATTTGGCCATATTGTCCAGCCCTATGTTAAAGACACTATTGATACTGTGAGAAATGTACATTCTCCGGAAAAAAAGCATGCATGCATTTTAATTTTTCTTATTTGTTTCCTGTAAAGCACATTTAATTGCTTATATGTATGAATTGTGATATATAAATAAACTTGCTTGTTTAAATTGTAGTGAATACAATTTCACGAAAATAACATTAAAATACCATACATGTTTTATTCACACTCCCTAAATAGTAAGGCAGAACAAATCCACATGCAGTACGTTGGCAAGAGGAGGAGGGTGTATAAACTGACAATGTTGCTGTGGCTGGTAATATTAGAATTGTTTTAGACTAGAGCCAGTTCCATATGCTTTTGGTTGCTTCCCAACAACAACATGTTTGGGGGAGGTAGAAGTACTCACACAGTACCAGGCTTCCTACATCATTCATTCGTAAGCTACAGGAACTATCGGTTTGAAAAGAGTCCAATGAGAATTGTGTGAGGGGGAAAATGACAGTGAAATAGAGTGAGTGTGTCTTTAAAATGCAGCAATAAGAACTGTCCTTCAGATGAGGCTAGGCGTCTTCTAGCTACCACTGCATAACTTGTGCCAGCCTTTCTCTCCAGGGGGAGGCCTATATTATCATATTATTACCCACTTCAAGAGGTGCAGCTGTGCTAATGAAATGTTGGAAAGATCCTTAAACTTTATCTCAAAAATGAGTAATACATAAACGCATACTGTGCACAATTATTGCAATTATAGTTAATAATGCCATTTTGATCGCTGTAGAAACTGAACTCGCAACTGTCATTATACTAAAACACACTGTTATTGAGCCCAAGAAAACAATAATATATATTAGTTTGTTTTACCTCTTAGATGGAAAGGGAGCAGGGGGTATTTCTTCTCCTATCCTATCGCAGTAGCGCTCCAGGAAGCTGCGGAGGTAGGTGAAGGTACTCTCCTCCAGGTCCACGCAAAACGGCCTATGCCACGCCACTAACTGCCTGTCCGAGGAGATAAAGAATGTGATCAACACAACCACTTACTGCCAACCAAGAGAAAACTGAATAAAAAAAATTATAATCAATTAATAATGCAATGCGGGGCTGGTTTGTGAGACAAAGTTGAAAGCAAACACAGCAAGACAAATAGGACACATTTCCAGGCAGCATGCTGTACCCTACTTCAAAGGAATACACAATTAAGCACGATTAACAGACTGGCTGATTTTAACTGTTCTTAACAGTACCAAAGAAAAGAATAATTATAGTTTGTTGAACTGAAAATACATTTCCATCATTATCATTTAAACCAAGGCAGACCAGGCTTTAAATACAAATATCAAGCTTGACGGTAATCGAAGTCAAATGACAAAAAAAAATTGATAGAAGGCCTCTACCTATCAGAGGGAACAGCAGTCCAGGCCAGGCTGTGGGAGGTGCCAGCAGTGATTTGTTGGATTGACACTCCCTCCAGACCAACCACCTTTTTAGGCTTGGTGATGGGTGTGGAGGTGTGCCCCTGACCACACTGCCCCATGGCGTTGTTCCCCCAGGCATACACCTCGTTTTCTGACCGACAGATAAAAAATGGGAAAAAGAACAATAGGAATACACGTTTAAGTTACCCATATCTTCTTCATGTATAAATGTAAATAAGAATGCCAGATAAGATAATACATTGTTTTTCTTTTACTCAATTGCAGTAAGCTAAATTAAATAATGACTTAACAGTGTCAATAAAGCAATAAGGCATAAGCGGGTGTGGCAAAAGGCCAACATACAACAGCTAAGAGCAGTTCTTAGGAACACTGCATCTCAGAAAGCCTGGACAAAGCGCTTAGCTATAGAATATTGGAAATAGCACAAACTCCCTGAGAAGCCTTATTTGTTTATAAACAGGCAATAAAAGCATTACAATGAAGTGGTGTTATCTCCATGGTATACAGTCTGACATACAATGGCTATCAGCCATTTAGAATTCAGGATTCAAACCACCCGATTAATAATTCACAAATCCATGAAACTGATTAGCTGAAAGCCACCAACATTGGATGTGTATCTGGAGTCTCTCACCATGTGACAGAGCCAGACAGTGGCTGTCCCCACAGGATATGTCAATTATCTTGGTCACACTGAGCTCCTCGATGAACCTGGGCCTAAGGGATGTGGTTTCAGAAGAACCACAGCCCAAACACGAACCACAGCCCCACGCAAACACCTGGAGAAAGTGACAAGCAATAATCAAACCAGAATCAGGAGCACAATATTAAACTAAGGCATTTATTGTGTTCCTTTATGTTCTTTAAGAGTCTTTATTTAGAATGGCTTAAAGCAAATGTTGTGCAAGATGAGCAAGAAAATAAAACTTGAATAGGTTATCCAATAAAAAGGCAAAAATATATATATATACAAAGAACTCTGCTTTCTCAAAATTTCCCATATACTCACCAGTTTGCGTCTGGGGGTAAGGCATAATTATTTGTGTGCGTGTGTGTGTAATATCCTACCTGACCAGCAGAGGTCAGAGCCAAAGACGATTGGCTTCCAGCACAGACTTTCCTGATGATGAACCCATGCAGTGCTTCTATCACCTTCGGCCGATAAACACGGTTAGTGTCCCCATGTCCCAGTTTACCTAACAGACAAAACCAGATAAAAATCTGTCACAATAATACACTTTGCCCAGATCTGCAGTACACCCAGATAAAAAGAAATGTCCTAGCTGGCCCATATATGGGATCGCTACACCTCTATCTTTATAAAGCACAATATACAACAATAAGAAAAAGCCATAATTGGGAAATATGTGTTTCTCATTTGAAAGAAATGTCAATAATTGGAAACTAATAATTCAAACTAAAATAAACAGTGGAATCATGCTACATTTGGACTACCGGTAGATAATTCTTAACAAGATATATATTTTGATATTAAAAAAAATTGTCCAACAAAACAATACCCAGCAGAAAGTCACTCCTCCCCACCACTTACGCCACCAAATAATGTTTTGTTCAGGTTTCCTGTTCTTGGGTTTAATATCAAGACTTTAAGTATCATCAGACATGTTCATACAATATTCCTCTAATAAAAGAGCAGTAAGCAAGCATGTCTCACCTAAAAGTCGCTCAATAATTTGAAAAAAATTATGTTACTATAAAAAAGTGGACTGGTCTGTCCAATGAAGTTGCAGGGCAGGCCTTACAGCTCACATCGTTTTCGGGTACCGGATTTAGCACAAGGCCACTTTTACAACTAAAGAAACATTGTAGAATGTTCTTCAAGGTAATATGATAAGGTGAAAGGAAGCTTTCCAATGCCCTGATTTCAGGGCTTCATACATGGTAGGCGAGTGTGGAATGGGGTAATGGAAAATACATATTACATTTTTGTAAGGCTCTCTAACATAGTTTTGTGGTAGTGTCTGGGATTTGTAATAGTAATATATTTGAAATGAAATGCCATCATTTAGATGGTCAGACATGGGTCACCATTTCTGTACAAATACCGTTATCTCCGCCTCCAAATGACCAGACGACACGTCCGTCCTGAGCCACAGCAATGGTGTGTGAGCTCCCACATGCTGCTTGACCCACCCCACTGATGTCCTTCACCAGTGTAGGCACGTTACGACTATGGCTGTCACTGTGCCCTGAAGAAATAACAGCACTTTCCATCACATTTTCATTTTATAAAGCACATCACTTAAATCATTGTCTTGAGTCAATTCAAAAAGAGTACCCAGTCTGCCAAAGTCTCCTTCTCCCCAGGTGTAAAGCTCCCCATCGTTAGTAACAGCAGCACTGTGTCTGTAGCCAGCAGACACACACACTACAACCTGAAGGTGAAAGTCATGCAAAATGAATATGAAAGACCGGCCATACTTTGATTTTTGAGTGCTTAGTAAAAATGTCTGCTTTCATAATAACAGAGGTTGTTGTTTGAAACTGACTCTGGAACAAAAACCTGGGGTTATGCACAATACCCTAGATTGCCCAGACACAACATCAGTCTAGACTACGTGTTTACCTTGCCAAGCAAAGGACCTTGTATTATCTTGGGATATTTCTGAGTTGCGCTGTTCCCATGGCCCAGCTTCCCATAGTCGCCATCTCCCCAGGAAAATACATCTCCCTCCCCCGTGACAGCAAGGGTGTGACCATCTGAGCCCTTGGACGAAGACACCTGAAGTGGAAAAAAGGATCTGGATGAGCAGTTGAATCAGAATTTGGCCATTTTGCCCATGATTGATCTCAAGTTGTCTGTATCGCTGCGTACGTTTTGAAACATTTTCTACGCGGTGAGCCAACTCCTCAACAATCATCATGGGAAATACAGCATGTGGCTGACAGGAAGTATAGTGAGCCTTATACCTTGCGCATGTTCCTTGGAGGCTCAAGGACAAGCTTCTTGGGCATGGACTGGTTGTTGGAGTCCCCCAGACCAAGCCGGCCATAGCTCCCCTTCCCACAAGCCTTCACTGAACCGTCTGCAGACACAGAAAATGTGCAGTACTGCCCAGCTTCAATCTGAAATGAAAGAAAAGACAGTAGATATGTCACTCAATAAAACTAATAACCTCTACCCGGACATGACATTAATGCCAAATTTCAAATTAATGCAAATGCCTCAATCAACATCATTTAGTCAGCAAGGTCCAAGCAGCTTGGGTAAATGGTTATGACACAGCAAGGCCCTACAATGGAAATGAAGCGAGTCAGTGTGACAGCTTACCATTTGGGCGTCGCTGAATCCCTGTGCTAGTTTGGGTTGGAGGATCTTCTCTAGTGTGCCCTCGGCCAGCTGGTGGGAGCTGTTGCTGCCCCAGACATACACCATGATCACATCGTTCTCCGTTCCGCCAGTAGTGGCCGAGCCTGCACTGCATGAACACAGGCAGTTGGACGCCAGATTACAGATCTGATGGGGAGGGTAAGAAAGACAACGCAGAGCGTGAAATTGCCTTTATTCAGTCCATTGTCATTCTTAAAGTCGAAAAAACAAACAAACATTCAATATTTTTATGTTTACCGTCCTTTAAACCTGTATTATGTCTATACCCAACAACTGCCCTTCAGGGACCATTTTGGGTAAACTGAACGGATTAGTTTACAGTGCTGCCCAGATCTAACTTTTTAAGTGTCAGTAATTATTCAGATCTCCTAATGGATTTCATACAAACCTCTTCAAATAGGCAAAGAGCAACATGAGAGAGGCTACAAAGTCCATCTGCGTCCTTCTTTAGAGCCTGGGTATTTAAAGAATCCCCACGAAAACCCTGTACAAATCAAAAGACACAATTACAGAATACAGTAGTTCCCATCCTCCTCGAACGACCATGAAAAGAAGGTACTCAGAGTATTTGGTAACAGATAACGAAACCTTTACATTCAAAAAAATGTAATACCCTTCAAGGGCAGTACAAAACAAACTACTACCAACCAATGTTGCATTTATGAATTCTGCCCTAGATGGCACCCTATTCTCGAACCCTCATCAAAATGTGTGAACTAAATTGGGAATGGGGTACCATTTAGGACCTACAGGAGACATCGCTTAGGATTCTTTTTAACATCCCACAGAACATAAAAGCTTTCTACTGAATTTCCTATTGATTAATATGTGACTAGGAAAAAGAGAAGAATAAAAAGAACAAACAGGCACTGAAGTGCAGGCCTTAGGCTAGAAGTCAAATCAAGACAAATAGAAAACAGTTAATCTGATTCATGGCAAACCGCTATTGGCAGTTCTGCCCCAACGCAATGGACTACACTTAAAAAAAAAGTTGAGTAAATGTATGAAATATTATATTGAAAGGATGTTCGTGGTACCAACTGCCACTTAGCTGATTAACGAGCCAGTGGATGATGTCTATCCAGCTAGGGAAAATAAATACTGTAAATTATGAGTAAGTCTTATAATCCAGCTCGTTGTAAAACGTATTCACCAACTACCAATATTAACCGTGGGGCTGCAGGTTAGCTTAAAGGTTAGAGCAAGAAATTGGACGTTCTGTCCCTCCAATTATTACCAGGCCTTTGCTTTTTCTTTGAATTACACACAACTAACAACCACTAAGTCTCATAGAGCATTTTAAAACAAACATTGCCTGGGCAGAAGTAGTATAGCTGGAATCCTCTACCAAAAGGTTACACACCAAAGCTGTCATTTGGGAAAATATTTGTTTATATAATTAGCAGAACATGGGGACTAATATTATTGATGACACAGATATCAGTCAGAACAGAAAGATTAGATTGAAAGGGCACATTGTTGATAACACCCGTGCTGATTAACAAGACAAGGAGTCAGGGACACATACCGAGTATTGCCTCATTTGTAGGAGGGTCTGATAGATGAGGTCGTAGCCAACTCCTCCCTCTGACAGGGTGGAGGAGGATTTAGAAGAGGTGGAGGCAGCAGAGGCAGCCAAAGCCACCTCCACCCACTCCAGCAGGAATCTCAGGGAGCCTCTCTGCACAGCTAGGCCCAGAAGCAGCTCCAGAGCTAACCTGCGCCCTGCCTGGTCGGCCCCGCCATTCCCGGAGCTTACAGATGTCTTCTTCAGGAAGTCGGCCACCTGAGCCAGACAGTCTAGCCCCACCGCCGGGATCTTGTTCTCATTGGCCAGCGAGAGGGGCGGCAAAGACGCCAGAACGGAGGATGCTGTGGCCAACACATCGTTACAGAGTGCCGCTCCAGGGTCCTCACGGGAGTACCGCCAGTTCTGCTGCAGCAAGGCGAAAAGAAGACTCAGCCCTGTTCGTACACCCATCTCTATCAGAACATCCGTACCCGATTTAGCCCTGGACGCCCCTCCAGGCACCCAAGGCTCTGAGGCAGGCTCAAGGGCTCCGCTGTCCTGGCTAGCCGAGGCCTGCGGGGGAGAAGTCACCCGGAAGCGGTCATGGTACTTGTTATGGATTGCGTAATAGATACGCTGGAGTACTACAAGGCGATGGTGAAGGCCCAGGGCATAAGGTGTCCTGGCCAGCACACGGTGGGCCAGGCAGCGCTGGCTGTGGAGTAAGGCTGACAGGTACTCCTCCTTCTCCTCAGCGGCACTGGACTCATACTGAAAGTCTGGCAGGCGAGGGCCGATCAGGTCCTGAAATAACAAGAAAAAATATGTAAAAAATGCAGCTTTAACTCATATATTTAATACATACAAGTCAACTGAATCTTAGCATTTCGTCTACTGTTAGCTTAAAGCACTTATCATTACTCTGATCCAAGTTCAGTTTCTGCTAAAACCTACTCATTCCTCTCATTGCCAAGACAAACAGGCTTAACCATGACAATGACTGCAGGATGGCATAACATCCCAAATAGACCATCAGGCTGTATCTAAGAGGAAAGGAGCTGAGCACATTCTGATCCATTTTTGTTTACCTGTACGGGCTGGGCCAGTCCCACCACCTCCTTATTGTGCAGCAGCTTGGTGTAGAGGCCAGCAGCACCCTGGCGCGTGGCCGTCTGGACGCTGTCCTCTGCCGCCCAGGAGCTGTTTAGATGCTCCTGCCACTTTAACATCACATGGGTCTGGCAAGGCAGCATTTCTCCTGATCATTATCCACACTGTGAAGTTGTGCATGAAGGAGAAGGGGAGAAAAGAGCATTGGTAACAGTTAAATAAAAATGACGCTATAGGCAAGGGGTAGGTAACTTTGTTCCTGAATGGCAGTTACATTTCTGTTTCATCTTTCAATTGTCAGAGAACTGAATTAATCCCTTACTAGAAAGAGATGATTAAAAACAGAAGCCTTTCGACCTGCAAGTTTCCTACCCTGCGATAAGGTTACACTTGGACAAATTACAGGGTTATACAACACCAGGCCTGATCGACCAAAATAATTTGGTTTACATCCTAGCTTTTTAAAAATGGGTTGAGGGTGACTTTATTCCCCAAGTTCAATAGCCATGGCCTAGTGTAGTACTAGAAATTAAACCGTAAAAGCCTAGGGACTCAAGGTCTAAAGATGAAGAGGCATCCAATACTCTCACACAAGTTGACCAAATCTGATTGCTGAAAATAGTCAGTTTGATTACAGAATTTTCCACTTGAACAAAGACTGCATGTGTTTTTTACATAATGGATAAAATCCATTTTTGCAAACTGCCTTCAATGGACTTTTCAAATCCAGAAGAAACCTTAACCATTGTTCATTAAACTATAAAGAAATCTTAGAGCCCTGGACATGTTGACCACAGCTAGCACCACAGGTATGCAAGTTGGGCTTAAGTGTGAAATTTAAAAGGTGTGTGTGCTTGCGGCAGCCCTGAGGCCAGTGGGTGCAAAATTAGGTCAGGCCATGCAGATCCAGATCCAGGAACTATGACGCTAGCAATAAGAAGCAGGACAAATTCTAATCCAGTACAGTAGCTACGTGCCACAATGACTCAACACCCTAGAGAGAGTGCTTCAATACATTGACCTGTGATTTACCAACTGGTGCAACAGTGCAGTACATAACAAAATGGACAGTGTTTCGCAAATAAAAAACAACATTAAATCCCAAACCTGGCTGAATGTGTAACCGTGTTGTTCATATGTGTAGAATTCACATGTAAATTAATAATTCACATTGCCATCATACCTCAGTTAGCAATTGCTTAAGTTTAAAAGCAAGCGGTTTTCATTTCAGCACATGCATAACATTGTGGAACACAATTGTCGAGGGCCCGTTTGGACTTGACAGGCCCATTTTTACAACTACAGTTGCGGACAAATATTAAATGCATTCTATTATGAAAGACTTTTCGGTTCAACGACAACGTCAGTTGTCACCAAATGCTGATTGAACTTCTGGCTGTGCTGAGTGAACAGCAATGCATTGCTAGCAGACCTACTCTTCCACAGACAGTTGGTAGTTGGTCATGATGAGTTCATCCTACATCAATATAATGACCCATAACATACACAAAAGTTTTTACTCCCATTAAAATAACATTAAACTGATCAAATGTTGTAAATGACTATTGTAGCTGGAAATGGATGACTTAATGGAATATTTCTCAGACTAATGAGTATCTGGAGCATTAGTGATTGTGGGTTTGATTACAGGTTCAAAATGACCTAAAACAAAGAACTTTATTCTAGACTTGCCAGTCTATTCTTGTTCTGAGAAAAGAAGGCTAGTCAATTATATGTGTAAAATTGCTAAGAAACTGAAGATCTTGTACAACACTGTGTAGTACACTGTTATACAGCTAGTAACACTGTTGTCCAACATACTTTGCAGACTGAAATGAAATATTACAATTTCTACCCATGTCAATGACAATTACAGAAGTCCATGATGGACCAAATGTATGTGAAAAATAATTATAAATATAACTTTAATTGTGATTTTTTTGTCCAATATTGAAATTGTGAGATTACGAGATTCATTTTAAGACTGTTATCTTCTGTATTATTCAACAAAGACAAATAAATAATTGTATCAAAAGATTAAACATAAACGGTTATTTTCTGTAGGCCAGGCCTATATGTTACCATGAAATTAGGTGATGCAGGAATTTATATGCATTTTATTTTATTTAATCTTCTACTTCAATCACAGTATAATATTTGGACTGATTTGTTGAACTTCCACTCTTGTAAACATGTAATAATTATCTCGACAACATAAAACACTGACCAATAAGCCGGGTGTAAATTCATATAAATACATTAATATTAGCCTGAGTAACAAATCACACAAACGAAATAAACAAATCTGTGGCTTTACCACACTCAGTTAGATAGTTCAAAGTCACTGTAATAAACATATGATATAGATACCTGTAGATTGCACTTTAAACATTGTCTGTGAACTTTTTTAGACAGTCTTTAAATAAATACATACAGTCAGGATCTTTTAAGGACATAATTTAATCATAAAAGTGCAATCCAACAGACCATTCATCAATGCAGGTCTTCAGTTAGGACGCAACTGCCTTGTTCTGTGCTGACATGGGCCAGCTTTGCATTAAGTTCTAGGCTATAATTTGAGAGTACCGGTACATGAAACTGTGTAAATTACAATTTAAAAAAAATAATTGAGGTGTTCAAAAACAGGCACTGTATATATAACAGAATGGATTATTAGCCAACTATCATCTTACACCTTCAGTAAAATATATTATTCAGTTTTAAGTTCCATTAATAAAACTTTGAAAGTTTTAGCAAATGATTGACATTGTTTTATAATGTTATTTAAATGTCTTATTTTAGAAAAAAATGTAAGACACAAGAGCAACATAACTAACAAGGCTAATAAATATATAGGCTTAACAACAGCGGGCCAATCTGGACACATCACCCCCGCCCACCCCAGTTAGTTTAGGCTACCTGATGGAGGGATGGGCAAATTTTCAAAACAAGTTAACAGAAGAGTGAAAGTGACTGTGAAGGTGTTTGCAAAAACATCAAAAACTCTATGTCTGGTGCCCAATGCCGCAAAAAAGAATAGAAAAACAAGAAAAAGACAAAAGTATCTTAAAAAATCTTTAAAAAAACATCTAATAACCTTCCTCTTCAAACTGTACCTCCAGTAGCTCCATGAATGGAGCTCCACAACTCTTGCCTGTTCGAAACTCTACGGAATCATTCCTCTACAATATCACCCATTTCTCCTCTCCTTGCACCCCTTCTATCTCTAGCACTTCCACCTGCACCCACCCAGGAACAACGTACTTATTGCCTTTTGATGTGTGTTTTTAGCTATATGTGAAATGCATGCACTTATTGTAAGTCGCTCTGGATAAGAGCGTCTGCTAAATGCGCAAAATGTAAATATATTTTTGTATAGTAAAGTAAATTTCCCTATTAAGCCCAGTCACAACATCTGAGTCAAATTTAAAAAAAAAAAAAGCATTTTCTTTGTGAAGTTTCATCCAATGAAGCAGCTTGTTCCATAAAATTCCACTTTTTATTCTAAGCAGATCAGATTAGTCAATACTGAGTAATTAAAGGATGTGTGCAACACCTACCTGCTGATCGCAGAACATTTTTTTGTGATTCTGATTTTTAACATATTTCTACTCCTGTTTTTGGAAAGTACTCCTTTATTATAAAAAAGTTATTCATTTTCTCAGTAAGACATTTGTTAAATTATAACTTGAAATAAAAATATTGTTGCTTTTGAAATCAAAACTTGATGTGTCATGCTTGCAGACCGACCACATGCTGCAACAATACAGCAGCTGCATAGTATGGTTCGTTACAATGAATGATATAATAAAACATGATAAGCAAGTATAGTTTACATTTTAAAAATGGAGTTTATATTATTATACTGTTAAATAGACAATAAATGTAAAAAAGTACACCTTTTACCTGCTGTGCTTAACACTAGCAAAAATATCACACTGTCTGGGAAGGATGTGTGTTCATGTTAGTTTTATTTGTGCGTAGATCCTAATATACTGTCTTTTAACCATAATGTCACTGGTGTTCCATTTAAGCCCTCCATCTCCCAATAGACCCACTTGATTGTGTTTCAATGTTCGTCCTTTTGACCTTTCAACCATTGTCCTCCCTAATTTTGACCGTACCTGATGAAACATCGCCATTTATCATATAATTAGTACATTAGACATGTTTCTTGTTTACTTTGCTTATGTTAAAGGACAATGATACATTAACTTTAAGATGTTACAACTTATGTTATGATGTTCACAATGAACTGTACGTTTTAATTGGGGATGCACAAATACCACTACCGCTTTTTTTCAGACCGAGTACAACAACTTATATTTGGGGACAGAGTACCAAGTACTAAATAAGACAGTATTTCTCACATAAGAATTACAATAAATCTTAGAGGAACAGAGTATCAGCATAGTAGTCACTCGCTGGTTTGTTTTTTTCTAACAGCTACTGCATACAAACTGTAGATTGCAGAGACTCATGGCTGGTCTCGTTTTAACTTGGATTTCAGTCTGACAATTCATTACATCAACGCCGATTTCAATTTGAAGACTATGTCTCCTAACTGTGTTTTCTGGCTAAAAGAGATGACAGTTACAGTTACTGTCACAATGAGCTGGAGTCACATTCTTTGGTATTTAATTTAACAAAACAAGATAAAAACAGAACGGAAAACAATGATAGGAAAATAAAGTGAGCACTGTGGCGACTAATATATAGTATAAACAAACAACACGCGCTAGAATGTCCGTCTTGCAAAG
The DNA here is from genome assembly GCA_029465975.1 of Dallia pectoralis. NCBI lineage: Eukaryota > Metazoa > Chordata > Actinopteri > Esociformes > Umbridae > Dallia > Dallia pectoralis. The sequence goes on along the minus strand of CM055760.1, from coordinate 1,577,085 downwards.
GGGCTGACAATAGACAAGCAAAAGATGGCACTAGAAGGCGTGTTAGAGCACTGTGAAATCCTGGGTACTGCTCTAACCCATGTCATACAGCCAGATATTAATGGCCGGGAACTTGCTGTGGAAATCGCAGAAGGTCCGTTACATCCCTAGTGGCCATAGAGGCTGTGACCTACCAGTGTCAATGCTCTAGAGTTATCTTAAAAGTTGTTGCTTGCAAAGGCTTAGCATATAAAACTCTAAAACTATTGGCCTTTCAGTACCAACATTACTTGATGAAAACTGATATGAGAGTAAGGTAACATGAGCAGACTGATTTATTTTAGAAATATATTTTCTTCAAGTCTGTTATTCCACAGCACATAAAGGCTAAGCATTACAGCTGAGCAGTAATCACATGACTGGTTAAATGTTTGACACACTATCCTATTGAACCCAGTCCTTTTTTACCCTCAATGTCTAGCCAGCCAACATTTCAGATGTCTAGTTCTAGTCTAGACTTATTCATTGTAAAGATGTGTACACCACCACCCTCTGATTGTCAACATGAAAACTATTATTCCACTAAAGCATGTCAACAAGCAACAGAGAAGTAACTTACAGCTGGTCAGAGCTGGATTGTGAAACAAATAATTAAAATTCTATTAGCTTTGAATTAACTTTAAGCTGCAAACACCTGTTCTATCCTATCAATGACAACTTTTACCTTAAACAGATTAATAGCAAGAACCTTTACATTTCCTATTTAAAAAAGATCTGCCAAGACTCTCAGTGCAGCAGCCAAGCCTTTTGGTCTACTGAATTGATCTAGTATTCCTTACAGAAAACACTCAAACGCTGAGTACAATCAGTGCCCTTAGACTCAACAGCCCTCATACAACTTGAGTGTACTGTAATTGGAACTGCAATACAAGAACATGATACAGCATTAGTGCAGTGAGAGCTAGTTATGGGTCAACAACATGTGCAAGTGAGTGAGACCGTCTTTAAGCCTTACAGTCAAATGGCGCAATCCAAATGGCATGCCATTTTCTTGTGTGATATGCCATTTTCCAGTACTACATTAATATTGTATAGTTTTTAGTATATCACAATATAATTGTTACACGTTAGTTTGCTCTACCTGCTCAAAATCTCCCATGTTATATCTTCATAACTTGCCCTCCATCTTCAAAACTGTGCAATTACATTCTCACAACTTCCCTGTTTAGAAGACATATGGAGATCAATACGTTTGGAACCAAAAAAAATGCAAATAAACACAGTACCAATTCCCAATATACAACTGTAATGAGCCTTATCTGTAATATGGACAACTAAATAGAGACGACAGATGACATCCCTGGCAAATGTAAGATTTGATAGGGAGTAGACACATTCAGAAGCTAATCACATTTAGGCGTGAGCTCTGACAGTTTGCCCAGGGCCCAGTCCTAGACTAGGCCTAACATATTTAGTTACCAGTGGATAAAAATAACCAGAACCTTCTTTAAGACACCAACATGAGGAAACAGTTAAGAAATTGAGTTGGCAGTGAGCTCGAAAGACAACTATCTACCAACTCCCTGAATATGCAACCTGCCTGACCTGAAATAGAATTTAAGACAGCTAACAGATCATCTGGATGAACATAAACATCTATTGGGACACTAAGGGGCAATGATTATGAGAGTTAATTTCACTAGAGGCCTCAGCCTTTTTATAGTATCAGTCCAGACATCACAGGCTGTCTTGATAATTGACAATATAGCAAATAGGAAGATTTAGTTACATGTTACAAATAACACAGCTAAACTAAGGAAATCATGCTAAGTTGGCATACAGAGTATTGAAGTAACAGACATAGGAACCATTTACCCCAAACACAAAAGGCATAGTCCTAGCATGAAAAGCATATTCAATTCAAAATTAAATGAAAGTGCTTTTTATTCTAGAATCAAGCTTAATCGTAATCTGGGAAAACCATCTAAAGCAGTTAGTGATCAGATCGCAGCATAACCAAGGCAGAGCTGGGGTAAATCAATTGGATTCCCTTTAGACGTCAGCATGTCTTGCAAATGATCCCGAGTCTTGGTTTAAACAATCACTTAGAGTTAACATGTATTTGCTGAGCTGATGTTTAAATCTAAGATACTAGTCTAGTGCTACCTTGTACATAAAATAGCTTCATATCAATGCATTTGACAAGATCAATGGCATGATTTTTCATGTCAACAAACCGGCAACAATTGCCCAAACAACCTTTAACACAGGTTTGTGTAAAGCAAATCACATTTCTCAGAACGGTCTTCTGTCTTGGAATGAGCACATGCCAAACTTTCACACCAGTAATTAGATCCAACTTTGGCTTGACATCCCTACACACAGCAATGACACTGCAAAGAACTAGGTTTGCAGAAAACATAAATGGCCTAAGTTATGAAAACGACAACTTTGTATTGTATGCCTGACAAACTGGATATTTCATAAAGCAATATACGGACTAAAGCACAAACTAAATAGCTAATTCCTCTACGGTAAGGTAGATGGATAGCAATGCAATATCCACCAAATGATATTAATCATGATCTGACAGTAAAAATAACAGTTTTTATAATCAGCACTAGCATAGCTTGATCTTTAAATTAGCTTGCTGGCCAAGTACCTGGTTTACTACTGTGTAGTACAAAACACCTACAATGTTAGCTGGCTAATTAACCTGTTACAGCACTGCTCTTCAACAATGCAGTAGCTCACCCGGTATGTAATAGCATCATTATCAAACATTACTATTAACAAACGGGACTGTGTCATTATGACATTAACGTTTAACCAACTTACTAGCGAACTAAGCTAGACATATATAGATAACGATATGGCTACGCTAGCTGAAACAAGACTAGCTACAAATAATAACAAATAGTTAAGCTATAGATACATATGGATGTGGTTCATTTATTAGGCTAACACATCAGTTAACTACAATTACATCATGTAACAGCAATTTATTCATGAAAGAAATCACACTACAGGCTTACCTCTCCTTTCAGTGTCATTAACACCCGGTGTCTGCTTCCCACTTAAAAGCAACGCTAGCCTGCTATCCTCTGCTAGGAAACGTAAGCTAACGTTGTGTTGGCAACCGCACTGCAGAGTTAGCTTATACTGTAGCTAACGTTAGTGTTGGCAACCGCACTGCATTTAGCTTATACTGTAGCTAACGTTAGTGTGGGCAACCGCACTGCAGTTAGCTTATACTGTAGCTGACGTTAGTGTGGGCAACCGCACTGCAGTTAGCTTATACTGTAGCTGACGTTAGTGTGGGCAACCGCACTGCAGTTAGCTTATACTGTAGCTGACGTTAGTGTGGGCAACCGCACTGCAGTTAGCTTATACTGTAGCTGACGTTAGTGTGGGCAACCGCACTGCAGTTAGCTTATACTGTAGCTAACGTTAGTAACAAGTTTTGCAAATAACTCTGAATCTAAAATGAATGAATACAACTGAATGGTCCCTACATGTTCCAGAATGGTTGCAACTGTATTCTCTGGTTGCCATGAAAAACAGCCAATCAGCCACGCGTGGGCGTCAGCGTGAATGCGTCGAAACGTAACAGTCAGTAGATTAATGAAATTAGATCTGACAGAAAACAAATTGGCAAGATATTACAAAAAAAGTTACAAATAAGTACTGAAACCCGTTTGTTTGAGCAGTGGGTAGTGCTGGGAAGTTAAAGCGTCTCGTATTCGAAAAACCTGCCTGCCAAAACGTACTTTAAACAAGTAAATTGCTATAGAGAACGAATAACTCGCTTTACGCGGACATGCGTTTCCCTTGTCACTCATATTATAATAATACACCGTATTTTGCTATACTGCTGTTGTTGGCTGGGATTCAACGGGGTGTCTGACAGAACAGTTCACTGTGAAATGTACTTGTATTGGTTTGTAAATGTTTTATATTCACGTTTTTAGTGTGTAGTTCATGTGACAACGGTCTTTAAACGGCCAATAAAAACCGGATGGGCTTGGAGATGAAAGGCCAGAAGAATGATACGGTGACACGTTTTCGAGGGTGCTACAATAAATATGTCGTGCATCCACGGTGCACAATCACACATTTCAGATGGAGAGAAGTCCAGGTCAGAATGAGCTATATGATACTGCCATCTACTGCCTAAAGCGTGCGTGAGTGCGCGTGTGCAGACGCGGCCTTACCTATGTTTCACACGTTTAAATTGAAACGGGCCCCGCCCTCCAACGGGGGCCCCAACAGACCAGCAAAATCCCATTCATTTTCTCCATAGGATATTAATTTTCAGCCATAATGTCTAAACTATCCACGAGCTATGAGGTTGTGAAACGAAAGTTTCTGCTCCTATGAAAGCCACTATGTATGAAATCAACTTTGTTGTTTGCGATCTTCTGGAGAAATACTACACTACCCACAATTCTAAGCCAAACACTGACGTCTCTGATTGATCGAACTCACGGTTACCATACTGATGTTTACCACCCCCGCGAACGGCTTAAGCGATCTGAATGTAATATCGGTAGTTTGTTTGTGTTTATACCTTTGCCTTTTGGCTCTTTTATGTTTTATGGGGGTGGGGCCCCTTATTAGTTATTGAAACGGGCCCCCAGATGCTTAAGGCCACTGCTGCGTGTGTGTCAGGGCTTCGGTTAATATGTTTTTGGCTGATCATAAAAATCAAAAGCCGGTAAAATCACTGGTTGCTAGCCAAATTGCTTGGAAAAATGTGAATTTTAAGAACATCTCATTTAGAGACTTCTGTGAGAAGCACCTTTACTGAATAAACCCTTAAATATTGCGTAAATTATCCCGCGTGTCACTGCCATTCATTTTCAATATAAATGTATGTTAGATGTGTGTCATCATTTGTTAATTAAGTTATAAAATCTATGAGTACATTCTTCACAAATAAAATAGGTTGTAAATAAATAAAAAAATCTGTAAATATTTAAACAAATTCATAGAATGTGTTTTTGTATCTGAATAGTGCAAAGGAGCATATGTAGATATGTGAGCAGATTGCAAAAAAGGCAATGTCCAGGTTCTAGTTTGCACATTGTACAAAAGAACAATATCTAGTTATAGTTCTAATTCTAATCTAATGCGTTTTTTTCGTATATCAAATAGTGTCCACGGGGTAATCTATCAAGACCTCAGCCGTTTGCCAGATGGGAGAGTTATGAATATTCTGTTACCCGGAAGGGAGGGGCATGCCTTATTTTTCGCTGCCCGCCTCAGTGACCTGGCTTTGAACAGTTCTTTGAGGGACAGCAGCCTACATCCAATGGTCCTCTCCGCAGAGCGGATGATGCGTTGCAGTCTGTCTTTATCTTTGACTGTGGCTGAGCGTAGTAGAGGCGCTCAAAGGACTTCATAACCAAAAAGGTCAGGGCAACTGGTCTGTAATCATTTAGCCCTGTGATTCTTTCAAAGCCTGATCTTCAGAACATGTACCATTTGGTCTGAATCAAGGACTGCTTTTGACACCCCCCTCTGCCATTTGGGATACCAGGTAATGTCATTTGGTCTCACCAACGCCCCTGCTGTGTTCCAAGCCTTACTAAATTACATTATGCGGGACTTCCTGGGGCAGTTTGTTTCGTCTGGACAACATTCTTATTTTTTCCAAATCTGAATCAAAGCACATGTCCCATGTTTGTCAGGTGTTACAGTGACTTCTAGAGAACAAGCTCTATGTGAATGGAGAGAAGTGTGAATTTCATGTATCCTTTGTGACCGTATGTTTCATTCTGGGGAGCGGGCAGGTCATAGTAGGCCCTGAGAAGATCAGAGCGGTTGCAAAATGGTTTAAAACAATAGCAGCACTTTCTGGTTTTTGTTGTTGCATCCACATTTACAGCAGTGTGGTGGCTTCCCTCACTAAACTCACTTCTCCCAATACACCTTTCCTTTGGCCCTCGAAGGCGGATTCTGCAAACTTAAAGATCTCTTCACGAACACCCCAATTCTGGTACAGGCCGACCCCCAGCGACAATTCATTATGGAGGTGGACACATCGGACACATAGCATATCTGTGAAAGACAATTAGCTGCATCCTTGTGCCTTTTTCCCTCGCAGCCTAAATCCAGCAGAGAGATATTCTGACGTTTGTAACCAGGAGCTACTGGCCGTCAAGTTGGCACAAGAGGAGGTAGCAGAGCAGCCGTTTATGGTTTGGAGGGACCACAACAATCAAGCAAACATCAAATCAGCTAAAGCATTTTCATTTTTCTCTCACCTATAGTCCAGGTACCAAAAATACCAAGACTGATGCCCTGTCTCAGGTATTCTCCTTGGAGGTATCTCCCCGGACATCCGAGCCCATCCTCCCTTCCACCAAGATCGCCAGTCTCTCTTCTGGTTTTCACACGCAGATCAATGGACAGACGAAGCAAGCCAACCTATAGTCGGCCCTGCGGCACGGTTTATGCCAAGAGTGTTTTCCATGTTCATGATTGTTCCAGTTTTTGACCACGACTTTGATCTGCACTCAGGTACATCTTCCAGTCCTCTCACCTCTGCGACGCAGTCCACTTACCGGCCTGCCTTTCAGCCTGCCTTATTCTATGCTTCACCATGCCCACCACAGCCTGCCTGTCTACGCCATCCTTGTGCTATGTCGGTCATCACCAGCCAGTTCCATCAGTCTGATCTTTACCCTTTCTACGGCTTCAAACATGGTCACATGGCCTGGTGACTTGAAAATAAAAATGCAACATTTTTGTTTCTGCCCCGATGGCATATTATGATATAACTGCATGATTATTGCACAGGTGTGCCACACCTGTGAGGTTCTCACTGACACAAATTTGAAAAAAAGGGGGGACGACGACAAAAGTGTTGCGTTTAAAATTTTGTTCAGTATATATAGCATTTGAAAATTGTCCAGTGCAAAGCAGAGTCGAGTCTTTGAAAATGAAATGACAAATGTTGTTTTCATTTCCATTTTGGAATAGTTAGAAAATGCATTTTAATTTGATTTGAGACTTTAATAATGCTTCAAGTTGCACAAATGGATAAATAGGCTACATTGCTTATATTACATTTTGATTTTTGCATTTGCATTAACATTTGAATATTGCCACTTTAAAACATTGTAGTTCTTTGAAATTGAAATGTAAAAACCGTTATTCGATTCTAATTTTAATATTGTCATAAAATGCCCATGTGACATGTGAAAATGCAAATGCAATTTTAACTTTTGCATTTTCATTTCAATATTGTTTCTTAACACATACATATATTGAAAATTAAAATGCATTTGTGAAATGTATTTATCATTTGATTATAGTCCGTTCGGTAATCGGCTCCACACAGAACACACATAAGCATTTTCACAGCTCATCAGCGATCAAAGAACTTTTGAATAGGAAATATTCAGCGTTCTATCGACACAAACAAACAGAAAGTTATCTTTTCCATTAGTTATACGGACTCTCATCTCTTGATGGCAGTCGAATGTTAATTCTACTTCGATGCCGGATATCTGAAGGGGGTTGGGGGCTAAGCTGGCAACTAGAGGACAGCATCCTATTGAGTAAACTGACGTGGTCAAACCATGTGGGGTAAACAAACTTGTTTTAAAACCGGCATAGATATAACCACGCAACCTTGTGGATTAAGGCACTTCATTCAAGCTGCGCTTTCGTCTACCCTAAACAGATATACACTAAACAGATCTACCCTAAACAGATCTACACTAAACAGATCTGCACTAAACAGGTCTTCACAACGTCCAAGGCGCTCCTTTCATCCAAAGATGTATATTGTAATGTTCACAGTGTTTTCTCTAATGATAGTGCGGAATGTTAACGCGTGGGGAACAAGTGTGAAATACGCAGTGAACTGCCCGGACCGATGCAACGTAGACCTGTGCGGTGGAACGCAACGCTGCAGACGGACAGTGCTGGATGACTGCGGGTGTTGCCCGGTCTGTGCGGCTGACCGAGGGGAGCACTGCTACCGCACCGTGTCTGGGATGCACGGAGTCAAGTGCGGACCGGGATTATTCTGCGAGTTTTACAAAGATGAGGACGACTATGGAGACGAATATGGCATTTGCAAAGGTATGCGATATTCACCGTGTCGCATTAACTGATCAAGTGCGCGTATATAGTGTGGGGAATCGAACACATTAAATATGCCACGTTCTGCTGAAAAATCAATTTATATTGTGTTACATTGGATGTGCTGTATTTCTTACTAAATTAATTCCAAGTAGGATTCATGTAAGTGATAATGGAACTCTGATTCCATGCTTGTTTTATAACGTAGGCTAATGTTTATTTATAAAAGTTGACACACAGTGTAAGGTTAAGTAATATATTCTAATTGCCTAAACTATTCTATTAATAAAACACACGGTGTGAGTACCATGAACATTCATCCCTCCTCCCAATACTGTTCATTTTTGCTAGTGCATTAATAATTGAGTATGCCTAGCAGACTTTACATTAAGCAGGGTCCATATTACAAAAAAAACTATAATTAACAATTTTCCCCCCTACAGATTGCATGTATGGAACATATGGGATAGAGTGTCGTAAAAAATGCAATTGCAAAGCTGGAGGCATCTGTGACCGAGAGACAGGAGCTTGTCACACTTACAAATTCTTCGCCAAAATAGCCAGCAAACTGAATACACAACCGACTCATGAAGGTATGTGATGGACATTAAACTTAATTGTGAGTGACAGTTTTTCAGAACCAGGGAAGTGTTGGACAAAAAACTGTCAAAGCAATTCTCATAATTTCTCAGGAGCACTTGACTTTGGAAACCAATCTTTAACAAAACATATACTTACATCATGTGAATGTATAATATAATATTATTATAATGTCGATCTGACTACTAGATGTGTTTATATATCTTTAAAACATTGTAGACCATTATTCTTATCATTTTGTTAAATAAATAACATCTTCATCCAGTTTTTGTCTTTGTGACGTTTCTGCAGTGTCATACTATGTTAAACCCATATTAAACAACTGGCATTTCGAATTTTCAGATGAAGTGGGTTCTGGAGCTGACAGCACCAGTTTGAATGGGAAAAGATCATCTGCTCCAAAATGGTTACCTCCTCGCTGAGATTGCAAGCATTGTCCAGACTTACTTTAACCTGTGTAAATGTAGCATATAGTAAATTAAATGATTCAACATAGTATATTTTATTATGTATTAAGAAACCTTTTTCTACCCGATTATTGAATGTTTGAGCATTTCTGTTTTTGTCTTTCTGTTTTGTGCCTCATCCTGTTAAAAGAGTTTAAAATATATCTCAAGTGTCTTCTTGATTATGAGCTATAGCTATATTGCCATGAGTTGGCCTTTGTTCTTGATAATTGACAGAAATGGGTTAAATCAAAACAAACTGACAGTTATGTGGCCCTTTGGTATATGTCACTGCCCTTTAGTACAGCTGCATTATTGCGGCCATTATGTTTGAATCCTTATTGTAGCATACTGACAGTTTCCAAGGGTCCTGCAGAACGAAGTAGAAATGTTCTAATTTTCAGCCTTTGAGATATAATACTCCACAAACATCTGATTTCTTTTCCAGGTGCAAAAAAGAAGCAAGTTATCCGTGCTTAAGATATTGCTTGTTTGTCTTTATTAAGAATCTGTTTTTTAATCTGTTTCCATATGGAGTAAAATGCTTATTGTTTTACAATAAACCACATGGTAATTTAAAATATTGATTTGTCTCAAGCATTTTATTTTAATGTATCTTATTTATGATGGACAATAATCATTTTATATTTATACACATGCAGGCACATTGATTAAAGCAAAATACAAAGTATAACCTTTATAACATTTACATTTAAAATGTAGTAGTTCAGCCAAAATGACTGAATTAATACCCTAAGGTATTATGTGAATGAACATATTTGGAATAAAATACCAAAACATATTGGTTTATTTTCTGCATTTTAATATGTTTTGCGAAATGTGTAGTAGCAAATTCAATTATCTCAAATGAAATTGCTTCCCTCAACTAACTGGAATCAGAATTAGAATTGAGTTGAAGCACTTTGACTCTACCCCAGTCAGAGTTATATATAGATTGTTATTGGCCTATCTCTCACCTCTGAGACAGGACGGTAAACAGCGCAACCTTTTTCCAGCATTAGGCTTGTTTGTTTCCTGTTCCTGGACTTCCTGACACCTGTAAAAACGGTTCCTCTTCCTGTTGTTGTTGTGTCTGTCCAGGACAGGAATTTAAAAGGCTTGGAATTTCTCAAGTGACACACGTCAGAGCTTGAGACACTGTGCTTCCTCTCTGGCCTCTCGGGTTAATCTGAATTATTTCCCAAAACCAATTTGTCAACACAAACAAACACGTTTTTAGACAGAGTAAAAACATGTTTCACAGCAGTGTCAGAAACAATAAATGTGGATGTAATGAGAAGGCAGATTATATAAATGAAAAATAAGATACATATAGTAACATATAGCAGCATGTGATATATTGTTATTGATATATTAAAATAAATTATATTGTCCTGTTTCACATGTATTTTCATATTTTTTGCTGATTCCATTCTTCTCGAGACAGCCTTTGAGAGTGAGACACACACAGACAAGTGTTTAACCATTATTTACAATGACCATGATCAATTATAGGACAATAGACTTCATCAAAACATGAAGACTTTTTCTGTTTTTTTTCTTCATGTATACAGATGACTCCCAAACAAATATATCAGTATAAAAACTAAGAAGCCTATAGTGTTTATATCTGATTACTCCTTTCATTAAGGCAATGTTATGCCATTCAAAAGTCTGTGCAGAATGTATAATTAGTACTTCCTGCGAAGGCGCAACAGGCTATGTTTAGTTCAAATACCTATTCTTAACTATTTTTGATCTTTCTTTTGTTCAGCAGGCATTTCCTTTTAAGCATACCTTGTTGCTCTCTTTCATTACCGGCAAGAATCCTTCACATCTATGACAAATAACTAATGTGTGGTGAGCATTTTGGCACAGCTTAATCAATGTTCCTTACACTAGAGGTGGATGAGGTCATTTACTCACACTACGTAAGCCTCGTTGAGTACCTCAATTATCTGATGTGTGTTAATAAATCCAATTCAAAATGAATGTCATTATTAATGTCAATATTATTAATTGAAAATGTAATCTCCGCAGATTGATAAGGGAACAGACTATGCAAACCATTATCTAAAGAAAGGCTAAAAGAGAACTTTGGTTTAAGAGTGAAGATTTTGAACTCATAATAAGTATATAATGTACTTCATCTTGCACTCAATACATTCTGTCAAATGTGAATTGTGAGAGGTTTTTAATTTATATCATTTTTATATAATCGGATATGTCAGATGGTCAGATATGTATACATGCTGAGCTTATCAGTATAAAAAGTGTCAAGCCGTGGAGTATAAGCTATATATAACGATTTTCATTTAGGCAGACAAAGCAAGAAGCTATTGGTCGGAACAATTAAGATACAGTATAATAATAAACCCTGACAAGTGCTAAAGTTCTATCCCCATGTCCTGGTCATGGTTCTCGTAAAGGCAAGACCTCATTGAACAGGATGTGTTTCATGTGAGGGTGCAGACAGTGAGTGACAGTGAAACAGGTTAGGCTCACACCAGAAAACCTTAAATGTTTTGTTACCATACAATATAAAATTATGAATTGTTATTAAATCAACCCAGTTAGTTTTTTTATTTTCTATTTTGTGCATGACGAACACAACCCAGGTGTGATAAGAGGCTGTCAGGGCTGTGAGGGGTGTTGATAGTATTCTGCCTCTCATGTTCCCGTCCATTCCCCTGAGAACCAACACACTGGGATTTCACAACTAAACAAAGGGCCTTGCAAAATAACAGGAAAGTGTTGGTGAGAAATACCCTTTAACTGACTCCCGAGCACGTCAGCGCTGTCAGACAGAAAAAGTTCTGTGAAAACAACAGTGAATAACTCTGATTTATGGCCAAAGCCCTCATTCATATTATTTTCAGTGGGATTATATCTGGGGAATACTGGCTATAGGACAGTTCAGTCAGAATGGGAAGTCTATATTTTGGTTAAACCCTATTTTTAGAATCCCAATTATCCCTCCAAAATCCTCTACAGATGTTTTAATAGTTTGTTTAATCTGTTGATGAGTGACTGTTTGCAAGGTTATTGTTAGGGTGATGTGCCAACATTTCTGAAGTTAAATCAACAGGTTGTTAACCCAGTCAAGTGATTAATTAAAGGCAACGTGTTGTGACCTTTTAGGAAATTATCAGGGTGTGCCACCAAAGTCAACAATGAATTGGATAGAGTAGAGTTTGCTGCAAAGGGCACTGTCTGAAATCAAACCCACACGGTGGGTATATTTGCGCCTATAGGCAGCGGCCTAGACCACTGGACCACCCCAGTCCACACTGACCCAATCAAAATTTTATTTAAATGTTTTGCAACTGAAAAACAAAAGCTTTGAACATTGACAGTCCTGTTTGAACCTATTATCTTCAGTTTGATGCACAATGAACAACAACACTGATTTGTGTCAGTTGTTCACTGCTTACTGAATGTGTTCATTGATGTAGGCAACATTTACCCTTAAACGACTGAGATGAACCTGGTCAAATCTAAATTGTTGCTTGTAAGTGATACGGTAAGCTGAAGTCTTCACCCCTTGTTTCCCGGTTTCTCAATCTCCAAAAACTCATCCTCGAACTCAATTCATTGTCATGTCATTATCATTTACACCAAGTTCCCATTAGTAATCAGTAAGGTATAAATGTATTATGAAGTTTATTCTGAATTCAGCAAGTCGTAATGGTTGAGGACACTTTAATTTTCCGTTGAGGGTTTTCTGTTTGATGTGGTTTCCTTTATTAAATACCCAAAAAATTTAAGATATGCCTGTGCCTGATTCCTCCTTCATAGCAGGATTAACTAGTTCACTGTGCTTTTACTGATAACAATGGCTGGCATAACATTTAATACATATAATTGTAAACTTACTGCCACAAAATAAGAATTAGTGCTATTAGAAATCTGGAAGGAGGAGGTTTCTTGATACTCATGTTATCTAGCTAGTTATTAACTAACTATGGTCGAACATATTCAACTTTACATGTGCTGTATGGATTAGGAGTATCTCTAAATCGTTTTTTTTATTTAAATAACTTTGAGTGGTTCAACAGTGTTAACTGTTTATGTGACTGTGCAACTTTAGAAATACCACTCAATAGTGGAAAAATATATTCAATGTTCTGTTTGTGTAATTGAGTGACTTTATGTTAATGAATGCATTTTAAGATATGAAAATGCACACCTTCAATGTAAACTTTGACCTAATAGGTTCTTCATCACAACCCTGTGTTTTTTGTCATAGTTATCATAAGTTGGCGGACCTGATCAACTGATACAAAAATTGTGATCGCATACATGATCTTTGCGAGGTTGATACACTGGGCTTGGGTTTCTTGTAGACTTTAAAGTACTACTGTTAACCTTTAAAGCTTTACATGGACTTGCTCCCACCTACCTCGCTGAATTAGTCCAGCCATACATACCCACGCGTAATCAAAGGATGCTGGTCTCCTAATTGTACCTAAAATTTCTAAACAAAGAGCTGGAGGTAGAGCTTTCTCCTATAGAGCTTCTCTATTATGGAATGAGTTGCCAATTTGGGTTAGAAATGTAGACTCTTTTCAAACTTTTAAATCACAATTAAAAACATATCTTTTCAGTAAGGTCTATGGTTGAGTGTAATATGGCCCAGGGTATAAAGGTTGAACGGATGGCTCGGATCTCATTCCGCCCTGCTGTCTTTGCCTTGCGGGTTCACATCTCCCCGATGCGTCTTCTCTCCAAATTCGCTGCCTGGGGGGTGGGGTCGATGGCTCACTGTAGTTCTCTTTTGTTGCTTCAATTCGAGTAGCTTTGTGAGCAAAAACAAAACATCCCAGTTGCTGCTTGAGGGGTGGAGTCACTGGCTAGCTATAGTTCTCATTTGTTCGCTCATTTCGAGTAGCTTGTGAGCAAAAACTAAACCTCCCATATGCTGCTTGGGGGGCGGATGTCACTGGCTCGCTACAGTTCTCTATTGTTCCCTCAACTCGAGTAGCTTTGTGAGCAAAAACTAAACATGCCAGAGTGGTCGTGGTCGATTGGTGTCCCTGGGTTGATGCTCGGCAAAGTGGGTGGGTGTTTTCCGGCCTATTGGGCCCTGTTTCGGCCCAATCGACACGGCTTCACTGGACCCCCCTGTCTCATTCTAAGACTTATGCTGCTATACTATGGTGCCGGGGACGTAGAGAATCAGGGTGTCTAACCTCTCCTTGTGTCTTGTCTCTACTTACATCTGTCTGGCCATGTCCTGGGTTTATCCGTTCATGGCCATAGTTTCACTAACCCCCCCTGTCTCCTTCAAGAATTGTGCTGGTATACTGTTGTGCCGGAAACTAGGGTCCAATCTCTCCCTGTGTTTGTGTCCACATCTGTTAAGGGGGACCTGTGCCTGCTGGCCACGCTGTGGGACCAATCAGCTATGGACACAGATCTATCATACCCATCAACCCTCCCGGTCGTCTTGGACTATTTCGATTTTTAAGATGCTCGCACATTGCCTGCATGCACTGTATAATATTGACTGTCATAAACTCGCCCAGCACCGCCAGAGGAGGACTGGTGATCCCTCAGAGCCTGGTATCTCTCAAGGTTTCTTCCTAAATCTGACCTTCAGGGAGTTTTTCCTAGCCGCCGTGTATCAACTTGTTCAACTTGTTTCTTGTTAACTTGTTGATGTGTGCTCTGTCGGATTCAAGCTGGGTGATTGTAAAAGCACTTTGTGACAACTGTAAAAAGGGCTGTATAAATTAATTTGATCGATTGATTGTCTCTATTGTAAATCTCTGTTGGCCCCATACTATGAATAGAAAAGTGGATCTACACATAATTTCAACAGAAAGGTTATTAAGTAAATGCGATGTAGATAATTACATGCTGATCTTTCCTTTACTAATGATGTACATTATGATTGGCTGAGGGTACGCCAATCATTGCAGTAACTGGGTTAACCATGCAGCAAGGTTTGTTCTTAACCTCTGCACCTTTTGTGCACTGTTAATTTAGGTCAGTTAATAACATATTTGTTTGATAATAATATATTTAAACATGTGTCAAATCAATTGTTCCTGACACAGAGATAACATGACTTGGCTAAAAATAAACATATCTGAGCGTGCTGTATTAATTCCTCCCAGTCTAGTGATAGGGAATGTTTTGCTTCCAAAGAGGGTCTCTATTGGACACATTAATATAAAAAAATGAACAAATTGATGTTTATTGACGTAATGGTGTAGTGTCTCAACCTGTTTCTGGGTTTTTGCCAACGTTTACTGCAAATTTATCAGCAATTTCAGCTTTGTTGCCGCTCTCCTTAACTTCTGAAAGCAGCCCACCGTTACTATTTGTAGTGGAGATGGCGCCCACACTCCTGTCGGATGAGACTATATGTCACGGTTCCTAGTCCACCAGGGACATCTAGTGGACTATGGGTGTTGGAGTTATTTTAGGCTCAGCTGTTTTAACTTTGATTTAATTAAAGTGTCACGGCTGTTGGGGATTTGGTGTCTGCGTCAAGCCAAATGGTCAAAATTCTTCACCTGCCTTTAATTATACCGATGATCGGCCAGGGTTGAAGAATAAAAATAAGATAGACATCTTCTCCAGGTTGAAAGACCGGAGACCAAACAAAGTACAGCTCCCATCATCGCGCAGACTTGAGTCATTAGACCAGTGCTGTAGGACATCAGGCTCCTAGATGGTGTGCCCCTTGCACACTAACCTCCTCACTAGGCAGCAGAGCAGATCTGCCATAATAGGATAACTGTATGTAATACGCACCGCACAAGCCCTGACACCACATACATAATTTGCTCTCTGATGTCTTCACTACTCTGCTGGTAGTAGTTGGTATGTTTACTAAGACCTGCCTTTTCATTCACTTCTCCGCATTTCCCTCTGCTCTTCAAGTAGATGAGGTACTATTCCAGCGGGTCTTCCGGCATTATGTCCTTCTGAAGGACATTGAATTCGACCTCTACCGTGAATTTACTTCTATGCTGTGGAAAGCCTTCATGATGCCCTTGACGGTCAAACATTCCCTTGCGTTTTGTACGCACCGTCGGCTGTAACGATACCAGACAAAGCCAGGTATAATGGTTCCAGTTGCGGAAATAAATATAAACGGAAATAAATACTTACAGAAATAAATGATTGTGGAAATAAATAAATAGGAGAAAACGACAGATTAAAAAAAGTTAATTCTCTAATATTTTTTTTCTTTACGTATATTTTGATGTAAAATACTTGTACTGATGCATTTATTTATTCATTCATTTATTTTTAATTCTGGCAGACTTGGTCCTCCATATTGATGTGGCCACTCCTAATGCCCCTGCTATCTATTACCTATCCATGAAACAGCTTGTAAGTATATTGTCCAATCACTTTGCTCCCTTGATAAAGATGTATGTATTACAGAGCTATACTTCCTGAACCCTTCCATTTGGATGTGAATTCCCTCAAATTAATAGTAAGAGACTGCACTTTTTTATGTATGTGTAACTTGAAGGTATTTTGGTAAATGGCAGAATAGCTATTACAAGCGCATGAATAGCAATTACATCTTGTTTTCACGGCGGTGACACGTCACCTTGTGCTATTTATGATGGACTATGTGGAATAATGGCTTCATATAGAGTCAGTGTTATCTGGGCCAAAATGAGAGAGTGACATGAATGCGCCTCTCCAAATGGGGTTGCTCCGGCTAGGATTATCCGATTGTCCCCAACAACCAAGCTTGTTGTATTCAGGCTGAGCTTCTTGTCAAAAGCAGACACTTCACGAGTCAGTAGGCTGAAGCAAGGTCTGTAAATGCCCCATACAGACAAGATTTATGTGGCAGGCAGTGTTATGTTTACCCGTACCTGGGATGTTTACTGGTTCCGGTACCTAACACATACAGTGGTAATTTGTGTTAAAAAAAATCATAATAACCGGATCACCAAGTTGCAGCAATCAAACATCAATCCCATCCAGTCCTTTCACCCTATAAATGTGCCATTTTGTGTTCAGTCTGCCTCTCTTTGTTTGTGGGTAAGGTGTGTGTGTGGTTGTGCACCTTATAGTGTTTTGAGAGTTGGTATGTGTGAGAGCCCAATTTGATAGTTGACTGGTGTTTCATTGTTAGTACTTGAACTGGATTTTTGTGTTGCTAACCATTTCGTATTCTGTTCTTTGTTTTCCCAGGGGGAAAGGGGACACACTTGGGAGTGTGTAGGTCAGAGCTGCCCTGGGGTATACACCACCTGTAGGGAAACTCCGTTGTCTACACACACTAGGTTAGATCTGGGCGAACCACCCCCTGTATTTGGTTAGGGCGTTTTATTCATGCGCCAGTTAGGGTGTTGTTGATTTGTGTTTAAGGGGAGGGAGAAATAGACAGAAAAGCGGAAACGTATATTTTCTTTTCTTTCCTTTGGTCCTGTTCAACCCTTTCTCCCAAGCAATATCATTTTCCTTTTTCTGTGGGCAAAATAAATCCTCAATTTGTAATCAATACAAGCGTGTCTGTGTTCTCCCTCACACCCATGACTTCACAACTTTAATTGCTGGCTACAACCAAAACAGGGTCTCTGAGCAGTAGAGGTGTCAAGGTTCCTTCCTTACACGGAGTAGATTATAACAAGCCAGAGTAGTGCTGGGCCTTATTTAAATGAAACTCTTAAACTCTAAATCATCAAAAATATAAAGCGCCTTCAAAAACTAAACCCTTTCCTTTGCTTTATCTAATAGGTTTTATTTCTAACTGATTTAATTCATTTTTGCCATAACTTTCCTTGCCAGAAAAGCAACAAAAGAAGCAAGTTTAGATAGGTCCCTTTTACATCTTCAAGACCTTTAAGCCCCCAGTAGGGGGAGTTCAAGTACTAGAATACATAATCAGATGCAACACTGACCAGATGGTGATGAGTCTTTATTAAATGGAACAATGTCTAATGGATTCATAAGTAAATTATTAAAGTAGGCCACAAGACAAGGGGGAAGGCGGTAATTGAATGCTGGACTCCGACGGGGTGTTGCATATGTGCATAGATCCAGGAGTGTTATGGTTGGACCACGGTCCGCACTGAGGGCCTGTTTTATCAAGCCGTTTGCGCCTGTTTTAAGCATAGACTGTATAAAGAAATGGACGTAGTATCCGTGACGTCACCCGTAGGGTTCTGAAGACCGTTTTTGAAGCCTAAAGTGGGCGTAGCCGACCGTCGCCATCTTGGCAGCGCGCCACTCCCGGATAAACGAAAATGGTCAAAGAGGCGGTACGTGGATGGAGCTGAGGAGCCTGGATGCTGTTTACTGAGTAATTATAGGCTCATTTCTTACACTTATCTTTGAGGACATGTCAAATATAGTCAGTGTTAATAAATGTTACGCTATTTATGAAAATGCAGGCATCCGGTAATGCGGGAATCCGCTGGACACACCCTTAATTATGCAGAACTTTAAATATTAATCAACTAAACGGATGAGTTATAAATATAAAAAAATTCACCCCCCTCACAGTTGTTATGAAGGGCAAAATTAGCTGTATAGACCAAAGCCAAATAGAGAACCAGGCTGTAAACATGTTTTTTTCTGCTGTAAAGTTGTTCATTTTAACATGGGGGAGATACAGATTTGACTCACTTCTGCAGCCAGCCTCAAGCGGACAGTCAATTAATTGCAGTTTAACTCACTTCCTTATTGGTTTCAGGAGAGAGACCGGAAGGTTACCATTTGGTTTTAAGGCGGTAATTGGTCGCAAAGACGGACGTAACCGATGCGGGCTATTTACCAACAGGGCGCAATTGGCAAAAATCGCTGATTGCGTGCCACATTAGCGTGAAGAGACAAGTTGCGCTTTCAATATCCGTTCGTGGGAGGGTCATGGGGAAAGTGGGATGAGGTGGGAGGAAACGCGTTAATTGCGCCCTCATTATATACTTTGGGTATTTACAAAGACTGCCAGTCACTGTGCCACTCAATTTTGAGTGTAAAATTCTGCGCCTCTTAAAAGCAGTTCTTTATAGCGCGTTTCCCTGTGTGTTCAAATGGACCTCAATGGCAGCAGTGATCAGAGCAAGGCGAAGACATCGGCCAATACGGCGAGCAGACAGGATTTATGCCACCAGAATAACTCTTTTTCAATTAAGTGAACAACAAATCATCCAACCTTTACAGATTAAGCAGCAATGCAATAAGTGCATTACTGCACGAAATCAAAGATGAAGAAATTTATTTTGTTTGTTATGGCAGTCCAAATTGAATTTTTTTCGGTGGGTGTGGATGTTCTGCCCTGTATTATGTTTAATATCTGGATTTCATCTTCCGAAAATCTAAGCTTGCGCTTTCTCTTTCCCGTAGTATGATCCATGATAAATACATGCGGCCCATTGTTTGCGCTTTTAGAGACGCGCTAATGGTGGGCGGGGTATGCGCAGATTGCGTGATGAGTGTCAGGTTTGATAAATACTCCGCAAAATGTGGAAGC
This sequence comes from Dallia pectoralis, assembly GCA_029465975.1. NCBI lineage: Eukaryota > Metazoa > Chordata > Actinopteri > Esociformes > Umbridae > Dallia > Dallia pectoralis. The sequence goes on along the minus strand of CM055760.1, from coordinate 1,557,510 downwards.
ATAGCGTGCGCCATAAGCGAACTCGCAAAACAGACGCAGCGCAAACAGCGCTAGTCTTAGTAAATCAGGCCCTGAGTGTCTTATATTTAATGGATGTGAGACTTGAGGCTTCATGTATGTATAATCGGCTGACTAAGATCAGAGTGAATCAGAGAGCTACAGTCTACTATTAAGTACAATAATTAATTGTACTATTGCCCGCTTGTTGTTGGAGAGGGCGCATTTTTGTTCAGTGGTTATAAAAGGTCTACACACCCCTGTTAAATGGCAGGTATTTAACCAATCACATTCAAACCCATGTTAAATAGAATTCATTACACACCTGCCATTTATAGTGACTCTGATTAATCACAAATAAAGGTCTGCTGTTCAGTATGATTTTCCTAAAATGTTCTTAGTTGCATCTCAGAGCAAAAACCATGGTCTGCAGAGAGCTTCCTAAGCATCAGAGGGCTCTTAATGTTGAAAGATATCAGTCAGGAGAAGGGTACAAAAGACTTTCCAAAGCATTAGAAATACCATGGAACACAGTGAAGACAGTCACAACAAAGACATTACCAACAACTGGACGTCCCTCAGAAATTAAAGAAAAAATGAGAAGAAAACTGGTCAGGGATGCTTCCAAGAGGCCTACAGCAATATTCAAGGATCTGCAGAAATGACTGGCAAGTATAGCAAGGGTGTGTGCTACATGTGACAACAATTTCCCGTATTCTTCATATGTATGGGCGATGGCGTAGGGTGGCAAGCCTTTTCTTACAAAGAAAAACATCCAAGCCTGACTGAAGTTTGCAAAAACAAATGTCAAGTCTCCCAAAAGCAATTGCGAAAATGTGTTATGGTCTGATGAAACCAAGGTTGAACTTTTTGGCCATAACTGCAAAAGGTATGTTTGGCGCAAAAACATCAATGCACATCATACAAATATAACCGTTCCCAAAGTGAAACATGGTGGTGGCCGCAGCATCATGCTTTGGGGGAGTTTTTCTTCAGCTGGAACCGAGGCCTTAGTCAGTGTGGAGGGAATTATGAACATTTCCAAATACCAGGCAAAATTGGCACAAAATCTTCAGGCTTCCATTAGAAATATGAAGATGAATAGGACGTTCATCTTTCAGCACAACGGACCCAACATCCAAATCCACAAAAACATGGCTTCAACAGAAAAAGATGAACGTTTTGGAATGGCCCAGCCAGAGCCCAGGCCTGAATCCAATTGAACATCTGTGGGTTGATCTGAAGAGGGCTGTGCACAGGAGATGTCCTCGCAATCTGACAGATTTTTATCACTTTTGCAAAGAAGAGTGGGCAATTGTTGATAGGTCAAGATGTGCCTTGATAACAGACTCCTACCCCCAAAAATGTAGTGCTATAATAAAATCTAAAGATTCTTCAACAAAGTATTAGTTTAAAGGTGTGCACACTTATGCATCCAGGTTATTTTATGGTTTTCTTTTTTCCCCCACAAAGATGTCCGTTTTTTTTTATAGAGTTGTTCACGTTATAGGTCACATTAAATGTGGAAAATGTTCTGACATTATTTATCTTTGTCTCATTTTTTAACATCACAAAAACCTGGCATATTAACTCGGGTGTAAGATCTGCTTCTAGTGCACAGTCATTATTGACACCAGCACGCCCTCTACCAGTGAACTGGAACAACACACACAACGGAGTGCAATCACTGGAATATTAGACACCTGTGTCTCATAGATAGACTTTAAATAGTCTCACTGTCTCTGCCTCATTGCAAGGTATTGGTGCTATCGACTTGCTGAGCGTTACTCTGAAAATATCCTTATGATTGACTAGTGTGTACTATTGACTTTGCCTGTCCCTTGTTTATGTCTTCTCTGCTCTGCCCTGCCCTTATCTGTATCGATGTTAGTGACCCTTTCGACTACTCTTTGCCTGCCCTTTGGATTGCGTATCTGCCTGCCGACTCTGTACCGTCTCCTGCTTTGGACTGCCTATTCGTTGTCACCCTCCATGCAACAGTATTCAGTACACAGTGTGTATGTTGTGTGCGCATGTGTATGTGTGTGTGTGTATTAGTGTAAATGAGTCGCCTGTTATTTTTTATGGAAAGAAAACAAGCAGTCTCAATTAAAAATTAAAACTTAAAATTCTACGCTGGGGACTAGGTGGAACCCAAGGTAAACATTAGAAGAGTTATTTGAACCAAAACAGGAAATGTGTTCCTACCTTTTTCCATCTCACTCCTGTCCTTGAGGAACTGCAGCTGTGTGTTTTCATGAACAGAATATTTCCAGATAATTTGTCAAATTCACAGCTTTCCTTATATCAGTTTTTCTCCTCCTGGAACTGTTACTCTCCCTCCTGATTTTTACTCTCACTTACACCATATCTCTATCTCTCTCCACGCTTTCTCTCCATTCTCCTCATCCTTAGACAGTAGCATCCCATAAAGGTCATGCTGAAATATGGTCATGCTGAAATATGGTCATGCTGAAAGCTTATGACCAAAACAAATCAAAATAGGTATGTATGTTTTATTTCCATTTAGTCAGACAATCTTATTACCTGAATTACAGCAGCTATTAGGGTAGCTGTCTTGTTTAAGGGCTGAGAGACAGATTTTTTTTATCTTGTCAGTTTAGGGATCTGAATGATGGACTTTTCAGTTACTGACACAATGTACAATGTCTCATGTCATCTGTTTAGAAACATCTTTAAGATCCGGTCTGTAGTAAACGCCGATCTCCAATGACCCATCGCCTTCCGCGTACGCTAATCCCCTTTTTCCTGGGCTACCTCCATCCTGCAGTGAATTGGTATCTTTTCGTGTCAAAAATGTGTCGTCGGATGCCATCGAGGAGGGGAGAAAATCAAAACGGAATTTCTTTGTGTACATTTTGCCCTTTCGTCTCCACGTCAATCTTGTCTTCTCGGACTGATGAACGCTTTCGTGTGAAATTCGGACTGGTGCAGGCCAGTACTATGGCATAATTGGCAAGAAAGTTGAGTAGATGTCTACCGTACCTGTTCTTTCATGCTTAATACCGTACTGCTTTAATAATACCGTACTGCTATACTGATAATTTCATTAAATCCTGAAATGTTCATCTGGTGTTGTTGCCTACATTTCGTGGCCGTAAGTACGGTATCATAATGTAGCTGACGTGGAAATTTGTTTATGCGTTTCCATGGCGACACAGTAAATGTGCGCAACCTGTGTTAACGCTCAGTAATCTAACTTTATGCTGTTATGATTTCTTGTTTATTTAAATGTAGAGCGTTTAATTAGTGGAACTCTGTGATACTGTTTTATTATATTTACAGCCAAATAACTTTATAATTTGTTTTGATAAAGTTACACGCTGCGCTGGAAGTTAGTCACCGGCGTAAGGTCCGAGTTGAGAGTTGAACATTTGAGCTATTGTTTATTTTTTCTACCGCTGGTTTCACAAGGCAAACATGTTTTCATTGTGTTCAATTGTGCCAAGTTGTTCCATGGTGTTTTTATGAAACAACAACCGCCGGTCTCCTTTAAACGCCGGACCGTCTGAATACATTTTCGAATAAGCGCCGGGACTACTATTGGAAGATATACGATATTTGTTCATTTTTTAAGTTAGTTAATTCTATAAACTAACATTTTTTGATAGTTCAGATCTTATTTTTTCCAATAGATCCGGCTGATATACGAGCCGGCTCTCAACGTTCACCTACTAGAGCTGGCTCATAGGGACGACTAGTTTGTGAACGACCCATCACTGGGCTCTCTGCCTGAGGCTCTCTGCCTGAGGCTCTCTGCCTGAGGCTCTCTGCCTGAGGCTCTCTGCCTGAGGCCCTCTGCCTGAGGCCCTCTCGTGAGGCTCTCTCCTAAGGCGGTGGTTGATTGCGATTGTGTTTTCATTTGGTGAGAGTATGCTTTTTTATTGTTAAGCCCATACTTGCTATTTCTACAGTAGTAATGTGGAATAGTTTGTGCTGTAGTATTTGTTTGTTAACCCTGTGTTCGATTTGTCTTGTTAGGGGGGAAGGGGAACGCACAGTGGGAATGTGTAAGCAAGAGGCCCTGGGCATAAATTACCCACAGTTGCTGATTCTCTATCCACACAAGGCTATTATTTTATACACAAATAATACAAAAACTTTGGAATATATATTTTGAAGATATCCATCCCGGTTGCTCATTGTGGCTAGCTTTCCAGCAGAAAATGTCATTGTGTAACAGCTATCTATGGGAAATGTCGCTAAGACAATAGCATTGGTTGATAACAGCATTTCAAATCAATCAATCAATCAATCAATCAAATTTATTTATAAAGCCCTTTTTACAACAAAAGTTGTCACAAAGTGCTTTTACAATCACCAGCCTGAATCCGACAGAGCAAACATCAACAAGTTGAACAAGTTGACACACGGCGGCTAGGAAAAACTCCCTGAAAGTCAGATTTATGAACAGTTGCATCTTCCTAATGCAACTGTTCAAATGTTTTCATATTGATAACATGATGTTTTGTGATATAGAGTGATCTGAGTGAATGCTAACATTGAACTGTATTATTCCTTGAACTCCTAATACCTAGTATCTCTGCCCACTCATCATCCTTTGTCATGTCACCAGCTAGCTGTGGTAGAAAGCTCTACTGTATCATATTTTCCAACATTATTTTGCATTTTTACAAACTTCAAATTGTCATCTTTGAAATGAGACCAAGTATAAGTCTCTAACTGGTTCATAAACATTTCTATTCTCATTTCTATATTGACATTTTTGCCCTGATCCTTAAGAGGTAACGTGTGGGTAGGCAGGTAAGATAGGAGACGGGTTTGATTATCTTTAATCTCTTTGCTTTGGTTCCGTCCAGCCTCTTTTCCCCATTTAAATTTGTTTCTGGTTAAAATAAACCCAGGAACTCCAATTGATCTGTCTCTGCCACCTTGTGCACAACTTCGACCCCAAAAGCTCATTTTCAATGAGTAGCAGCTCTCTGTGCCACATAGGTCGCTACAATTAGTATGGGCCCACTAATATTGGACAATTCGTAGTTTTCAGTCATGTGGTTTCTCTGACGGCCTGGCGAGCAAACAATTGCGGCTAGCACTGGCAATGGTGCTTGTGTACAAGCCGGTAACATTTTCTACTTTTCAAGTCCATTATTTTTTAGATCACCCCAGAAAAACAACAACAAAAGTATGCTAACAAAAAGCAAATCTTCGGCACCTATGACCCATTAACCGCAACCGCTGCATTATCCAGTCGTTTGATCGATGAAGGACAATAAATTATTCATTGCCAAAGCGAAGGTGAGTGCTGATTTATCTAAATTACTGTTGGTTCAACGGGTGATCAGTGTTGTAACAAATGTACTGGTAAAATCTATGTGTAACCAGGTGGTGGTTACGACCAATAGAAATTGTTTTAGGTTGGTACAACGGGAGCAGTATCTGTCCTGTCAGTGCGTGATTTAGGTGCGTAGTGACGTCAGCACGGCAGGAAGTAAGAGACTGGAGAAAAGTAGCCTTATCAGGAGACACGTTAGTTGATGGAGTAGGATTATTAACAACGCGAATGTTAAATTAAGAATAGCATTCAAGTGTTAAATGTTGATAACAAGACTCATGGTCGTTAGATGTAAATAGTTATACACAAGTTTGATGTAAATGGTGCGAGATTTATGAAAGATAACCAAAGATGGTTAAGGATACGGGGAAGTCTGTGGTCCACGTGTGAGGAGTTGCTCCGGTGAAAGTAACGTGGGTAAGAGGATGTTAATGTTTCTCATGTTAAGAGAAATTGTGATTTATTGTCAAGGTGGTTTCACTAACATAAAAAATGTTTATGATCCTTTTTGTACAGGAGTGCCACTACCGTTTGTTATGTACATAGAAAAGTTTTATGGTTATCGAAAAGTGTGATAAGTACCGGAACGATTTATGTTTATAGGTTTTATTTATACCAGTTGTAAATGTACCATTTGTAATTTCATTTTTGTTTAAAACTAGTTTCACCTACTCGAATTAATAAATCCAAGAACCCCATATTTATTTGTCTCACTGTGTGTATTTGCCCCGGTGACATATGTTTTACCAAATGTCAGGTAAACCACAGCATATAACATATCTTTTCTTAATTTAATTAACTTCATATGTTTAACTAGAGGTTTAGCTAGCTGCAATAACCTGGTGTTGGTTGCAGCGTGCAGACAAATAGACCATGTCAGTCAATACAATTATTACATGTAAAATGTAGCTAATACAATATGTACACTTATATGTGGATATTTGATAACTAACCTGTAATGACATTTCGCTACTTAGGAGAGTGTACTACAAGTTTGACGGTTCCATTCTATGCCAGGGAGAGTGGGACGTCTAACAACCGTTACACAAACACATAACTTCCAACTCTCAGGATGTTCCATTTCAGACGGGATTCTGTATAAAGACAACCTAGTATTGTCTTCTGTTCTAGCAACCAACAGAACAGCGACTATCTAGTATTTTAAAATTAAAATAAGTTGGCGATCAATGGTGCCAGGTGGGGCGTTTTCATATCCCGTGACGTCACGTGTAAAATATGAATAAAAGATCGGGAAAAAATGTCCCATTTAGTCTTACTTCTTCCGGTTGAGAGTGCCTGCTGGCGTTGCGTTGGAATTGGAACAGTCAACTCTGTTTAACTGTTGCTGGCTGTCTTCTCTCATTGTTTACTCATTTGTTACATTTGTTATTTTATTTATTTTACATTTTGCTGGTGCGTTTGTCCTGCTATATCCGGGTCTGGACTGAGTTGCTACGATTACTACAAATACTGTGTTAACTGGATAACTCACCTGATCGCGGAACTACTTATTCTGATCCGTTCTACCCTCTCTGGAAAACCACTATTGGATTACCCGTGCAAACTTTCCATCTAGTTTTAAAGCCTACAGCTAGCCATTTTGCTACAGCACCTGCTGTCTGACTACCTAGTTCCCTGACATCTCTCTTGTTTAATTCCCTTTTGGTGATTGTGGTGTTAGGCAGGTCTCCACTCGTCTGACATCGCCTGGGCCCCGGCTGTAAATTACACTGTAGTCTCCACTTTCTCTTTCTCTGTTTGTTAGGGGTTTGTTCGTAATATATTTTTGCAGTGCCTGCTAGTGCCAATGTTAGGCTAAGTGGCTGTGTTGTGGGCTGATGAGTGTTGGGTTGACAGAACAGGTTTCCATGGGATTCTTTTTCTTGCAGTCATGGTTGTGCCAGTTGTCTCCCATCTGCTCCTTTAGGCAATGCCCTGCCCTGTAAACCATAATTGCCTACGTCCCCTTAAACCTAACACAATCTACAGATCCGCTCTTACATGCTGCATTACTAACATCTCTTAAACACCCGCTCCATGAACAATAAAGCCTGTCTGCTTTATTTTTCATACGTCTGGTACACATATCCTAAACAATCTCAAGATTTCAGATATGTAGGCACTTTCACCGCAACCACAGGTGGACTTTGGTTTTAAAATCCAAATGTGTATATTATTTGATCTGTTGATCTGTTTGTCACAAGGTGATGGAATATTGCACACATGCTAAGGAACATGACATTAGCTAAGCAGAAAAGTATAGTTCACATTGGCCTAATGGTGGCACTAATGAACCAAAAAAAAACTAACACTTGAACTCAATGGCCTAAGGCGGCCAAGCTGTTTAAATGCATAGTGTTCTAGCATAGTGTTGCACACAACTGAAGCCCATCAACACTGCTTGCAGTTTTAATTGTTATTGTATTTGTGAGTCGCCCTGGTTAAATGAAATTAAATAAAACAACACTTATCTCACTAACCGACTCAATTACATTTTACCCAAAGGCATAAACTCAGACTCAGCTATAGTTACACAAGGTGTCCCTCAGGGCTCAGTACTTATTCCCCTACTCTTTGTCATCTACATCCTTCCCCTTGGTCAAATCCTCTGTCACTTCAACCTTAATTTCCACTGCTTTGCTGATGATACACAAATGTATCTAGCCACTAAATCTCTCAATAACCCACATGTGATTCACATTGAATCCTGGCTGACTGCAATAAGCACATGGACGGAGGACAACTTCGTCAAACTATACAGTGAGAAAGCAGAACTCAAACACATTGGAACCAAATCTACCCTTACCAAAACCGGCACTTCTACTCCCAGCATTGATGACACAGTTGTTTCTTCATCCTCCCACACACATAACCATGGCTCATTCAGGACTCTAAACTCACCTTTGATCAGCACATTATACTGTAAAATCTTCATTGTTCCACATTTGCAATATGGCTAAACTTAGACCTTTCCGATCCTTTCCTGCTGCTGAAATGTTAACACGTGCATTCATAGCCTTCCCCCGGGACTACTGCAATTCCCTACTCACTGGCATCGAATCTAAGATCCAACTGGGGCCAGACTGTTCACTTACACAAAGTCTTGGCAGCATCCTCTGAGTAACATTGGATTCCAATCTCCCAACGCTTCGACAACAAGATCCTCCTACTGACATACAGTATAATGTCCTGAAAAACAGCCTCCAGCCTTCTTATCAACCTACACACTCACTCCGGTACTGCGGGCTACCTCTTAATCCCCAAATCCAAGATTAAAGGCTTTGTTGACAGGGCATTCTCAAGGACCGCTCCTATGCTCTGGAACTCTCTCCTTAAAACCATCCGTGACTCAACAATTGGCCACAAATCACAGCCGCACACTATGCATGAACTATTTAGGGAAAAAACTGTCAGCTGGGATTCTTCAATCCAATTTGTGGATGTGTTCAGATTACCTCAACACACTTGTAATGGCAATTGTCTGCAAAGCTGCAATTGCTGCCAATGGGTGAAAGCCAAGTTCGATAGACACAATAAGCATTTTAATTAAAAGTTGTTATTTATATTATTTTCAGTGACTTCATTTTCTATTCAAACTCATTTCATGTATGTTTTCATGGAAAACGAAGACATTTCGAAGTAACCCCAACTAACCCCAACCTCAGCTGAAATAACAAAACTTGTGTCAGTGTCCAATTTATGTCTGTAACTAACGTATATGCACTAGATTGTTCTTCATGAATGGAATGCACTTTACAAATGCAATGAATTATGCTTAATTTACTATTTGTCCTTGAGTACCTAAATACAATATACCCGTATATTTAATTTAGGTGAAATGATGCACCCTATGAAAGGTCATAGGAAACAGAAAAGAGGGCTGGCTAATTTTTTGTCCATTTATTTGTCCATCCAAAATAATCATATTAATCTTACTGCAACAGCTGACGTTTATTTGGAATAATCAGTGTCAATTTTGATGTAATTTAGTATGTAATGACTTCGATTTAACATGTGTTTGAATGTGATTGATTAATTCTGAACACAGCCACATGAGAGGGTGTGCACACTTATGCAGCCAGGTTATTGTAAGGTTTTTATGTTTTATTTTCCCCCCTCAAAGATATAATTTTTTTTCATTTGAATGTTTCATGTTATAGGTCACATTAAAGGTGGAAACAGTTCTGACAAAATTGATCTTTCTCTCATTTTTTCACATCACAAAATCTGGCGGGGGTGTGTAGACTTTATATCCACTGTACATGGTTTGTTATATTTTTATAACTGTGGCTTTTTCCAAGGGTAGGCACTGTGGGGGAGATACGCTTTGTAAATCAAGGAGACTCAATACTTTGAAGGGACATTCAGAGTCACATCTGGTAATCCTCATGGATCTTGCAGTAATCTATCAGCATGTGAAGAATAAAAAGATGCCGCCCGTGTCATGGACTAAACAAAAAAGGTCCTGTACTGTCTAGGAGCAGATCGTACATCAGAAATACAGTTTGTGCAGAATGTAGACTAGAACTGTCTGAGAAATACTTATGCCAAGTCACAGATATGTCAGAGGCAGCACAAAGCGTAGGAATTTTACTAATGTTAATGACAGCAAATGAATTTGCTTGTGTGGTGATAGATATTTGGTGTGTCAACAATGAGTGACCATACCTTATAACGGTGCCATAATAAAGCACTTAAAAAATCTTTATAAATGTGTTACACACTTACAGAAATTATGTATAAAACACTTTCATTCATCTTGAGCCTTTGATGAAGAATAATCCTTAAGATATACATTTTATTATTTAACATTAATTGGGTCAATACTTGCTCAAGCAGGAAACACACACTGCACACGCGCTGAAGTTTAACACGGGAGGTGAACCCATTCTCCTGCCAACATACCACGATTGCGTTTGCAGGCGCCGGATGAACTAATGAGCAGCTGGTCCAATAACCTCATGCCAACACTGGGCACTGTCAGAATTACGTGACACTATGACTCGTTCAACTCTGGAAGTATTCCTTAGCATAAAACTGACCAATATGAATGGTCTGCTCAGCATTGGAGAGCAAAGTGTTGCATTAAACAAAAATCTCGACAGTCCTTTAGTGCTTTACTGATCAACTGCAAAGAATTTATCCAATTTGAGTTGGATGTCTCCCATGCACACCATTTAATTGGTGTTTAGGTTGTATTGTACAGGGCTTTGTTGGGTTACCATTTGTTTATTTTATCTCAATGTTGTGTTTGTATTACATCTCTGGCTTGTCGTCATTCGTTTCAATTTCCCCATGTATATAATGATCATTGTTTTTTTTATTTTTCACTGTCACTGTGTGTTAGTTTTTTACCGACAGTCTAATCAATTCATAACTTCTTTAAAATGTGTTATTCAGGATTTTTTCAGTGTTATTCTGTCACTCACTGTTAATAAAAACCTACCATTAAAATGATAGACTGATCGTGTCTTTGTCATTGGGCAAATGTTCAAAATCAGCAGGGGATAAAATTATTTCTTCCTTCACTTTACATCACATTAGATATGCTATTTTCCAGCCAATGTGTTTTGCACCCCCTCAATCTGTCACTCTCTCTGTGTTTCTCTGTTGAGTATCATTAATCACACAGAAAATATACAAGGAAAACCAGGGCACATTGTGTCTGAGCAGGAGAATCAAGTGATAGGTATTGGCCTAAGCCCTCACAGATGATCCAAGATTGTGACAGGGAGATGGCAACACATGCACAAAATGAGAGAGATTTAAAAGAAAGGTTTGTCACCTTCCAGCCTCACTGACAGGTGCTGTCATAAAGTCAATGTCCCCAACAAAATGGCCTGTAGCATCCCTGTGGCTACGCAGCACATTGCATGAAATGGCAATTATAAACTTTCATTTAACCACATTGTAATGACATTAGTTTTTAATACTGACACAGTAATGCACGATGAAATTACACATTACTTATAGTGGTGGGTTTAGAAGGTAATTTCCACCATTAGTCTTTAGAATGAGTATGTATGCCTTATGTATGCCTTATGTATGCCTTATGTATGCCTTCATAATATCACCTGTGTGTTATTATTATTCCCAGCAGGATTGGCCACAAATAGTTCTGTATGTAAACTCGAAGTCAGAAATGTGTATTGTTAATACATTTAGCTACTCTCTGTGTGTTATATTATGTATCAATCACAACGTGTTTACTGTTAAAGTGATATTAACACATTTGCCTGGCCTGGCTACTTGTTGGTTGCAGTCCCATTACTTAGCCTTTATGGTGAGCACAGAAGCTTGTATGAGCCATTCTCAGTCATTCTATGATTGCTATTGCATAGGCTTGCAAAATAATTCATGGCGATGTGCTTCAAAACTCCAGAGACTAAACTACAATGTGCTTTAAATAAGTTCTGCTTGGTTTTTTATGTGTTCTTGTCATGTAAAGATCATTGATGCTATGGGTTGTGTCTTTGTATATTGTTGATGGAAGAAGATACATTTATTAATTATTCAAGTACTCTACTCATCATTCTTACTCAAGAAATACAAAATAACCATCTATCTATGTATGTGAGAAACATATTTCCTCTTTAATTGCGATGTGATACAACTTTGGCATTGCTAGCTTAAAGGAGCCCGGCTACTATTGGAGACCGTCGTCTACTGTCACAAACACTTTTCAAACCCGGCGTTTATTGGAAACGGGCGTCAATAAGAGACGGGCCACTAATAGAAGATATACGGTAAATCTAATAATATGGGCATAGATTCATTTTGACAGTCTACTCAGACTTATAGCCTTATTCCTGTCAATCAGACACGCGGTGTCAACTAATTAACAAAAGATGCGTGAGGGAGGGCTGAGCCAACTCACTCACAGCCACTCACTTAGCAGTCCAGAAGAGATAGGAAGGACAGCTGTAGTTTTTGCTGAGCCAGAAGCACAGTAGAATTTGGATGCATTTTAACAGTGGCGGGCCGTGCATTTCACACCTAGGCCTTCAGTGGTGTCCCACCCGAATTAATCCACCTCTTAATACCAACATTATGACGCCACGACTATAAACCATCAATATTATAGAGAAACGCATTACAACAGGCTGTTGCATCACAGACAGGTATCTCATGCAGCGATGCAGCCATTACCTTTTCGTTGTGGAGCTCCGTTTCCCTGCGCATATGTTCATTGAGATGTAGATCCACTCGTGTTTCCACAAAAGTTTTCAAAAGCACCGTTGCTTGTAAATGTCCGGCCGTGGCTCCAAACACCAAATCGATCTACTGTAAATAACATGCATTCCCAGCAATACAATTTGCAGTGTTCCTCGGCTCGGAGGCTGTGAGCCAAGGGTACTGCTCGTCAGGGCCGCTGGAAGTAAAGTAGGGGGTGCTGTGATTTTATTTTTTTTACAAAAAAGTATGAGCCTATAGGCCTATTTAAAATACGTCTTAAACATAAATACATTGAGATTCACTTCTTTATAGCCATATACACTGACTTCAGTGCACACAACCAGGGTCTGAAACACAGACAACATCAGCTCAGATGAATATATGCGCTATTAATCAGAAGCATAATCAGAAACACTTTAGTAATCCCAGGGTGGAATTACTTTTGTTACAACTCCAGAAATACATACAACATATTTACATACAACATATAATAATATTAATGAAACTTCACAATAACGCTATAACAATGCAATCGATTTGGTCAGCTGGCATGACCCTGAGTCACTGCACGTTTATGTCACACGCAAGTGACGGAACTATATTAGCTCCAAAATCCTTTAACGCACACCACAAGGAAATAATCTCTGACTATTTAAGCACGTTTAAACAGTTCTCCAATCTCCACATCCATACCCAAAGAACACACGCACAAAATAACACTTTCCGTTCCCACCAACTTGCAAAAATAATAAAATGTAGTACTTACAATTGCTTGGCTAGTCAAAGCTGATCCCACTTGTTGTCTAAAAAATAAATGCTACAAGCGCGGCGGCACCATTCTCTCATTTTGAGCTACAGGCAGGGTGCCCAGGGGTCCAAATGTCGAAGTGCGCTCTGGAGTCGTGGAGATAAAGTATCTCATGAGGGGACGAATGTCCAGGGAGTTTCAGTGGCTTTACGCCAATTTGAAAAGCCGGCATTGGGTTGTCTTTCTTAAATTTATCTCTAGGTATTACTTTTTTCCAACTGCTTTCAGGCAAACAAAACACAAAATATGATCGGTCTCTTCCACATATTGTAGCCACTGCCATCTTGCAAACCAAGCCGGTGCCACAGATCGTGAGAACGTTTCATTACCACAACTAGATGTTGGCTGGAAGGGCTCGTCTAATCCAATCACGCTAGTAGGTTGGGATGCGGGTGCTAGGGCTGGGCCTGCCGGTGCAACTGCAGGCAGAGGCGGGCAGACAGTCTCCTCACTCAGGCTACTCTCCGTTGTCATTGCGGTACTAGTGGGTTTTTTCACTGGAGGTGGTTTTTCAAAGAAATCCGAAATCCATTTCTGTTTCTGTGACATTTTACTCCTCCTTTCTGTTATTCGATTATTTAAATGTACGAGTCTGTCTGTTGCTGTATGGAACAAGCGGGATTTGGGAAAGCTCTTAACTTGGCGATCACTGCCTGCCTGACGTTGACAACGTAACTTCCAAACCTGTGTTGATTAGGCCTCAAAATAATGAAATTAAAATCCAAAATACACGTAATAATAGCCTACGTGTCAAAATAATTTCCTAAAATATTCATAAGGAATTAAAAAATTGTGCTAAATATTAATACATTAAAAAAAATCTCCCTGCCGCTCGTAGTTATTGCAATGAGAGTGTCGGGTAAAACCTTTTCCCGGCTGGTACAGGCTAGCTAACTTAGAGGTTGTCCGACCTTTTCTTATGATGTCCCACTTTTCTTGAAGTCAGTTTTGAAAATGGCTTTGCGAGTTAATGTCTTCTCCTCTGTCAGCCATTGTGGTTTGTAAAATAAAAAACAATATTAAATCGCTACATTAATATGTTTTATATTGTACAGATGCCGTTTGCTCTGACTAGTAGTAATAGTACGGGTTCTGACCATCCAATCAAAGGGCGTGAAAAGGCTGACGTTATTCTAAGCCTGCTAGATGGCCCCAGTGTCGCCATCTAGAAATCTGATCGGTTGAATTAATCTGATTGAGTATCTGATTGGTTAAGAGCACCGTTACAGCGCCTGCACGATTGATTCTGAAGGCCTTAAGGCAGATTCCTCTGACGTGGCAACACATGATGGCTGAAATATGATTGGATAAAAGCTATAAAATAAAAATACACTACTGGAAGCAGCGCGACCCAGAAAAAAAGCTATGAGAATAGACTATTGGGAATAATTTAATACACATTCAAGGGAAAAATATATTACAATGCAAGCCAGTGATTCTGATCTAAACTGAGTGTTTAGGCCAGCAGAGAAGCCCTTGCTGGCCCTGATGGTCCACCAATGCATTTTAATAATGTAAACAATGTTAGATTACAGTGCAGATTTTGCCAAAACAAAATTTAATATGATGCCCGTTCTACACACAATCTAGACCGGTATATGTGATCTGTGCACCCAACTGCGAAGCTGGCTGTAGTGGAGCTTGTGAAAGTAGATGACCTGCTGGTGATAGGGGTGGAGCGAGTGCCTCCACATGTGGAGATGGATCCACTTAGTCAAGTAGGTCTACCTTGGACCCAAAACAACACTTCTATGAACCAGTTGATGCCAATGTCTGTTGGAAAACAAGGCCAAATTAATATTGCATTGATTAAAATGATTAGCACAGATTCTCACATTTTCGTGTTAGAAACAGGTTCGAAATTATAGCAAGTCTAATTTCAATGTACACAATTCTAAGCAGAAGTATGAATTAAGTTTATTATTTAATTTGTTTTAACACCGATGATAGTTAAGCTTTCGCAAACTGTTTGAATTAAAGAAATACAAAACACACTTTTTAAGAGCCGCGTGAGTGCCAAAAGAGCCGGCCCTATTTTGGTGAGCTGAACTAAATGAACCGGCTCGCTGACATTATCACTTATGGGTGTACTCACGTATTGCCACGGTTCATTAAGGCTTAGAACCCAGATGCAGACTCAGACACAGATGGCGGTGAAAAAAAGAGTTTATTTGGAACAGTTCCAAAAATGGAAATAATAATACTGGTAGGAGACTTGTCCCGTGGTCTCCTCCAATCCTGCCGGTAACCGGCTCCGGTGCGGGTGCGCTGGCAATTCTTGTGCCACGAACGAAAAACTGGAACTGAACAGAAAAACTTGTATTAGTAACCAATCTTAGACAGAAACGGAACTGGCAACTAATTCGTAGGCCCTTGCGGGATACAACGTACTGTGGATACTTAACGATCCGGTGAAGACTGAAGATCAGCCGGTGTCTTAAATGTCCCTCTCCTGATCAGTAGATCTGGTGCAGGTGTGGTGATTCCCACTCGAAACAGGTGTGTAGAGAACCAATAATATAACTGATAATAACCCACCAGAGGGAGACATAATAACATAACTAAAAACCAGATCATGGTGGGTTATTCATGACACGTATATTGCCAGCGGTTCAGACAATACTGGCTATATATTGAGTTATTATGAGAGGACAGCAAATGTACACTGTTATACAAGCTGTACACTCACTACTAGACATTGTAGCAAAGTGTCATTTCTTCGGTGTTGTCACATGAAAAGATGAGGGGTGTACTCACTTTTGTGAGAAACTGTATACATACGTCAACTAAGGACCATATATATACTAGATAATCAACTTAATTACAGTTCCCTTTTTACATAAATGCCTTCTACCTTAGATCACATCATAACACCTACTACTCCAATAATTTCCTGCGCACTGGTAGACATCTAACTCTGGTCATTCCTGAAGCCTATACCTCGGTCAACATTCATTTCAGTTTGCTGACCTCCATGACTGGAAAGAATTGCTAAAGACCCTTAAGCTTGACACTTTGATCTCACCTCAATTCTTCAGAAATAAACTACACAAGCTGCAATATAATAATTGCACCTGCTGTATCCGCCAACCCTGTCGGGTCAGTGGCCTAGTGGTTCAACGACCTGACTAAAGACTGAAAGTTTACCCGTTCTAATCCCCCAACCACTTAGCAAGACAGTTAATGCTTCTCTTAACTATTACTTTCCAGCAGGTAGTTGATGTGTAAACACATTTCTTCCTAATTGACTTGCCGGATTGGTAATAGAAAACAAAAAATGTTGCACTTTGTTTGGAATCATTGAATGATTATGTCACACCCTGATCCGTTTCATCTGCCCCCCCCCCCCTTCCCCCACATATGTTCACATTAACCCTGGTCTTTATATATCTGTGATACCTGTTTTTCCAGTTACCTGCTTTGTTTAGACTTCCAGTATTGACCTGTTTCTGTCCCTGACTCCCAGTCTGTCTGCCCACTTGTACTTCTGACTATGGATCCTGTTTCGACCAATGCCTGTCCCCGACCATGAACCAGCCTACGCCTCTGTACCTCCAGTCATCTGACACAGTGTACCGATCTTTGCCTGTCCTTGACCACAAACCATCCTACGCTTCTGCATCTCCAGTCATCTGACACAGTGTACCAATCTTTGCCTGTCCTTGACCACAAACCATCCTACGCCTCTGTACCTCCAGTCATCTGACACAGTGTACCAATCTTTGCCTGTCCTTGACCACAAACCATCCTACGCTTCTGCATCTCCAGTCATCTGACACAGTGTACCAATCTTTGCCTGTCCTTGACCACAAACCATCCTACGCCTCTGTACCTCCAGTCTTCTGACACAGTGTACCAATCTTTGCCTGTCCTTGACCACAAACCATCCTACGCCTCTGTACCTCCAGTCTTCTGACACAGTGTACCAATCTTTGCCTGTCCTTGACCACAAACCATCCTACGCCTCTGTACCTCCAGTCTTCTGACACAGTGTACCAATCTTTGCCTGTCCTTGACCACAAACCATCCTACGCCTCTGTACCTCCAGTCTTCTGACACAGTGTACCAATCTCTGCCCGCCTGCCGACTACAAACCTGCCTCTACCTGAAATAAGCATGGTTTTACATTACCTGGTCTCCGCCTTAGTGTCTGCGCTTGGGTCCATTAATCTGGTTGTCATAGATTATTATACTATTAATGTTAATTAATTTTTGTATTGTCTTTCAATAACATGCATTTCGAAGATTGTAAAAAAAATCGACATGGTCCTCAATTGACTTAAAAATATACAAACAGTGCAAAAGTCCACATAAAATTGGACATTGATAAGCTGTTGTTTAGGCCCGGTACTCAAGCACTTTGATTTTGACATGATATAAAGCCTAATAATGTAAAGTTCACACTGTCATCTAATATTTGGGGATATTGACATCCCTGAACATGTGCAGAATGTACTGTATTTTTTATACATATACCCCCCTCTTTGTACACATCAACGTAATCTGAAATAAAGAAAAAATATTTAGTCATTGGTTGGAAATACTTTGCATTCTCTAACTGCTGCATGTCTGCGACCATAGACATCACCAGACACAAAGTATCTTTCCTGCCATTTGCTGTGCCAATCCTGCATTGCATTCATCCTCAGTTCTTGCTTGTTTCAGGGCATTTTTGACTACAGTCATTTCTTCAGCAGGTGAAACGCATGCCCGGTTAAAAATATATCACATTATAGGCCTTATAAAATATCTGGATTGCTTTAGCACTGTGATTGGGGTCATTGTACTGATGTCAGATGGAGTGTTGTCCAATGACTTTTGAGGTATATCTGACCAAATAGGGTGTCCATTTCAGAATTCATCGGAAACACTGCCATTCAATCATAGATTTGTTTGGAGGAGCATGTGACATTGATCATTCACATCAAATCAACACTTAGTTAACACTTCATTCCTTTGAGACACAAGGCCATAATGATTTTAGGCACAGATCAGCACATCCAAACTCTCATACTACCAGTGAAGATATGGTTCTTGATTCATATGCGCTGTGTTGCATGTGTTTAGAGACTTACCCAAACGCTATTTGTTCCTGTGCCATAGCTCCATCCGTCCACCTGACATACCTCACTACTGTGAGGAATGGAGGTTTGTCCTCCTCTATGCCCGAGTTAACAGTCCTTCGATCAACAGAGAGAAGGAGCAATCAAGCCCAATCTCTGTCACCTGAGTTTTATCACACCTGTGAGTGATTGAGTGACTGTTAAATACTTGCTAGTGCCCTGAGTCCTGTGCGAGGTATTGTTCGTCTACGACTTACTGAGCATGTCTGAACCAGTGTATATTTGAATAGTTTGCCCGTGTACCAGACCCTTTTGCTTGCCTGTTTTCTCTGTGCTTAATCTCTGTTTTGTGCCTGCCAGTGACTCCTGATTTGACTACCTGCCTGAATACCAGACTCCGTTTACACCTGCCCCTTCTTTACCGTATCCTGACTCAGATCTCCTGATATCGACCCCAGCCAGCTTGACTATTCTATTGCTTGAAATCATCTGTTCAATAAACATATCGCTTACTGCGATTGGATCCTTATCTCAGCGTCTGAGAGTATTTGTGACTTCCTGGCCAGGTTCTGAAGATCTGAAAAGGTTCTGAAGACCATTTGAATAAATCTCAAAGACCTGGGAGTTCTTGAGACTTCCAGGCCAGGTTCTGCAGACCTTAGACCTTTAGAAGACCGGGAGGTTCTGAAGACTTCCTGGCCAGGTTCTGAAGACCTGAAAAGGTTCTGAAGACCTTTTTGAATAGATATGTAACATGTACACAGTTAATACTGAGATGTAATGTTTTACTTGCCAGTAAACAGGTTGCTATGAATATAAAATGTATGTATTTAATTATTATTTTCTTCTGTAAAGCACATTGAATTGATTCAATGTATGAATTGTGCTATATGAATAAACTTGCTTGCCTGGTATTTTGGTGGTAAAATTCCAAAGTTTCCGGTAAAGCATCTCTTTGCAAATTTAGGGTCCTATCAAATTCCACTTCGCAAAGTCGTCTTGGGTTGAATACTAGGATCAGATTGAATCGTTTCGTTCTCAAAAATAAATCAAATGCAGAATATCTTTCTTCCTTTAACGTCTTTCAGACAGTCACAAACTTTTCTTTTAAACTTTACAAAACTTTGTAAACACTATATGTGGAGGGCCTACTGGGGACACACTGTAGCTTATTGAAATCCTGGAAATACAAAAGCATTGCAATTAAGTCTGTATGGCATGCATTCACACCCACATAGACTGGTATCCAACTCCTCCGGTTCCTGAACAGACTAAGCGTTCTGCTGATTTGCAATAGATGCTAATATATTTTTGTGCCAAAGAAAACTCATTCCCTAAAGATTCAAGATTCAGAGTTAAATAGATTATTAACCCTAAGCTTAAAGGCAATGTGAGACCATGGCAGCTTAATGGTATTGATTTATTGTTAATATAGCTTAGTTTTCTGTTGTCTTTTGAGTTATTCACAATATAAAATGTCAGCCTCCATGACTGAATGCTCAAATGAAGTAGTTAGTAATACAAGTGAATTAATCAATGTAATGTTTCTAGACTGAACATTATGAGAAAGATAAGAAGACACAAACCTGGATAGGATGGATAGATTGCTGTGCTTAGATTACTGAATATGGGCTTTCAGGAATGTTATGCTTACAGTAAGTGAATTAATACCAAATACACACAAACAAACATACACAGATAAGCCAAAACATTCTGACCTAATAAGGTGTTGGTCCTCTACATGTCGCCAAAACAGTGCCGACCTGCCAAAGTGTGGACTCTACAAGACCCCTAAAGCTTATGCACTTTGAGAACTTATGTACTTTGAGCACTTATATAACTCTTGCACCTGAATCAGATGGCATTGATTAGAATGGGCACAGCTGTTTTAGATTTGGTGATTATGTTTGTTCTAAAAGTCACTGGGTCTTGGTGCACGGTGTGGGATATTGTTAAAATGCGATGATGATCTGTAGGTGAGTGTTGGGTTTATATTTGGGATTGGCTGTGATTTGATATTTGTTCAGCTTCTACGCTTGCATGGCTATTGTAGGCGCTTTCGACAGTGGACAGGCTTTGACTGCTCTGCTACGCAACCCTATATCCAGCAGGGTGCGTTGTGACACATTCTTCCCATAACCATCATTACAATTTTCTGTGAACAGTAGACCCTCTGCCACAACCAAGAGGGAACCATGGAACCAGCCATCGCGGAGCACTTGAACGGATATAATCACCTCGCTGGGCGAGACGATGAACCTGCCCGGGAGCATATGGTGGTCGCAGGGGAGGTGTTTGGGTGTTTCCGTCAGTACGATATCGGTGGAATGTCCAGACAATGTTTCTCCTGTGCATATTACAGATTATTGTGATTTGGCCTAAGCCTTCTTCAAATAGATGGCTACATAATTACCACCCTATCGCCCGGGGGATTGTGCTATTGCTACAGGCAGGCGCAGTACCGTCATATAGTCAGATGTGTGTATCCCCTGTCGTAATCAGAGACTGAGGCAATAGAAATATACATCTCTTAGTCCTTGCGGCAGGAGTCGATACGCTACTCCACATCCTCAGCCTCCTCAAATGTATTTTTTGGACTTGTTTCTTCAAAGACTCGGTCTTGACTCGGACTCGACCCTTTAAAGACTCGGCATAGGCGGTCTCGTCCCCATCACAATTTTTTAGGGCTGGGATAGTTAACGCGTTAATCTGAGGCGTTCATTTTAAATGATTAACGCAATTAACACACCACTTTATAAGTTTCGGTTTCGGTTTGCAAAGCCGAATTCAAATACCATAGAAGCAGTTCATCTTTAGTTTATATAAAAGCAGAACTCCCGGTCATTATCGACGTTAGTGAGGCTACAGGACAGAAACACCCGGTCATTATTGACATTACTGGTGAGGCTACAGGACAGAAACACCCGGTCATTATTGACATTACTGGTGAGGCTACAGGACAGAAACACCCGGTCATTATTGACATTACTGGTGAGGCTACAGGACAGAAACACCCGGTCATTATTGACGTTACTAGTGAGGCTACAGGACAGAAACACCCGGTCATTATTGACGTTACTAGTGAGGCTACAGGACAGAAACACCCGGTCATTATTGGCGTTAGGCTACAGGACAGAAACACCCGGTCATTATTGGCGTTAGGCTACAGGACAGAAACACCAATCCACCTCACCAATCCGCGTTACTGCAGTACAGTGCGTCTAATAGTGACGGGCTATTGACCAAACAAGTAACCGAGGAGTTAACCGATGGTTTAGTTAAATAGATAAAAACTGCCGCCCAATAAACACAGTAGAAGACCCTTCAAAGACTCGGTCTTGACTCGGACTCAACTGTATTTGATAACCAACGGACTCGGTCTTGACTCGGACTCGACCCTTCAAAGACTCGGTCTTGACTCGGACTCGGCATAGGCGGTCTCGTCCCCATCACTAAATGAATGTGCCGTCGATTTTCCAGTCCTTTATGAATATTGTCTTTAGGGCCATGCTAGGCCACGGCGTGGTGGTATGCATTGAAGACATCCTAGTGTATTCTACCACGCGGGCCAAACATGTCTCCCTTGTTAGTAGAGTACTGGAGCGACTGTTGGCAGTGACTTGTATGCAAGGCGGAGAAGTGTCTGTTCTTTCAGTCCATTCCCTCATTAGAAAGGGGAAATAGGTTCCCTGTGTTTAATCAAGTCTTTGTGTGGAATTGTTCTATGTTACGTGTTGGTTGTAAAGTGTTATTTGCACTGCCTTCTCTTCTGAGATGAGTGAGATATTCTGCGCTGCGTCACATTGTTTATAGTTTTGCCAAGTTACTTAGTACCTGTGTGTACTATAGTATAAAAGCTGTTGCCTCAGTGTGTGGCTAACATTAAAAGTACCGCACGCGTTATTCGCTCCTGCGCCTGGCTTAGTCCTGTCGGGCTACACACCTCACTCAGGTAGGTAGGTACTCACCACCGTTGGCCCTGGAGCACCCCACAAGCTTTGCGGTTGCAGAGATTTTCTGACCCAGTTGCCAGTCTATGACAATTTGGTCCTTGTCATTGACTCTCAGGTCTTTACTCCTGTCAACAGGTTGACTATGGAAACTGATATTTGCTTACAATCATATCTACCCAGACCTTGACTGGTGTCACGGATGCGGTGTGATGGTAGCAGGTAGACACAAGCGCGGAGACTCGTACTCAATATACTCAATATAAGGGTTTATTTCCTCAACAAACAGGCGCCTCGGACTGAAACCGAACACTTCGGATATCCGCGACAAAACAGAGTAAATAAAGACTGTACCTAGTACAGGGAAACACTGGAGACCAACACACAACTCTGCATACACGTAACATGAATTAATGCCACAACACTGACAGACAGACAAGATAGGACTTAAATACACCACTAACAATGAAACAGGTAACAGGTGCACAGACAGACACAGGTGACTTCAATAGTCCATGATTGCTCTCTCCTCGTTGACTGGCTCCGAGCAGAAGCCAAAAGTCCATGGTAATTCCCCTCTGCCGGCGGGGGGAATGCCAGCTCCGGCCAAGAGGAGGACAGAAAAGTCAGAATCTTACAACTGGCACCTTTTTAGATATTATCAACGTTATTTGCTTCAATTTGGTCATAATGGCTTGACTAGAGCCATTATGACCAAATTTTTAACAGAAAATTGAGCTTGGTTTGTATTTCCCTGTATACTAAATATTTTAAAATGTTTTATCAAAGTCAGAATAATGGACAGACAGAACAAATACACAGACACACATAGCAAAATATATTTTAGAAGGACACTCAGAAAACAACAGGGGCTATTAACCCGGTACCAGCCAAACGTGATGCTCTTTTGTTTGCATTGTTGTGTGTGCAGCTGGGCTTACAGAGGTGTGAATGAGACCTAGTTTCATAGAGGTAGAAAGTACCAACTGTGTTCCTCTGTAACTGCATACAGACTCATTTGTCTTGTGATCTAGAGCGCCTATGTATATAGGCCAATTTAGTGTTGTGTTTCTCAGGACATAAGTTGTTACCACAGACGGTTTACATACTGCATGTGCTAATGAAATGTACTCTCATACTCAGTGCATTTCTCAATCCCACAACAAATGGTTATCAGCTCTGGCATTGATCTCCCCTTCACTTTACGGAGAGGATTCTCACCCGTATTTGCTTGCTGATAGAAAGGAGGAGATGCATAGGTGTGTGTGATTGAAATAGGGCAAGAGAAAGAGGTGCTTGTGAGAACGGGTTTGATGGGGCCAGTCAGTTGCTCTAGTGGAATCTGAAACCGGAACCTAAGGCAAAGCCTGGCTGCTTGTCTGCTCAGTCATGCCACTCATCAGACTTCCTCAAAATATACTTGCTCACCCAAATACTCAGCCTGCTCCCCCTCCTTTCTGCCTCGTGTCCTCCCTCCTCTCTCTCACTCACTGCAGCTCCCACTCTCGTTCTCACACGCAGTCAGACAGCCCACTCATGGACTAGGAAGTTCAGTGTGGTCGTATGGTTTGTGCCGGTTGAGACTGGGCTCAAGCCGTGGCTCGGAAAACACTTGGCATGGTGTTTAGCGTGTCACTCACAGACAACCAGCTTCCTCAGACTGTTCGTTCCGTGTACAACGTGGGCTTTCCTCCTTGTTGTGTGCCAGGCTGGGGAGGGTGTATTTTGCAAGTCTGCAGCCGTAGACTTGTACTCAGTGGACTGCTCTCCCAGCCTCCAGAGCCCCATGGGGCTTTAGGCTGCTACCCCTGCTTATCTCCAGTTGCGGCTGTTGTCTGTCCTGTCCGGTCCCAGCGGAGACCTACCCAGCAGGCATGTGGTCTTAGCAGTCAACGGAAAAACTTTATGATAGGAGCTCGTTTGAACCCTACTCACTGAGAGTTAGTCTGCGTGCTACTCTCTCTCTTCGTCTCTCATTTTCTCGCTCTCTATCTCTCGAGCCAACCTACTTTCAGCTCTTTCGAGCAGCTGTACAGAGCCCAATGAAGGTGACAGCAACAGAGACAGAGGAAGGCTCTTTGCTATAGACGGACAGACACTTTCTCTAAAACCTTGTGTTTGTTAGCGTTTTTGGAGTGACATTTTGTTTTCTGGACTGTAAACACATTACCCCAGGATATTACATTGCTGAGTTTAATAAGGTAAGTGTTTTTGTTCTTGTTTGTTGCATTTTGAATTAGGTGCAGCTCAATAGTCTTTTATTATTGAATTTGCCTTGGTTTGTATGCAGTTTGTTAGTTGTGTTGTTGTAGCTCATGTCCTTTGCACAGTAAGACCAGTTAAGTTCACTTCTATCCAGTTCATGTCAGATAGTCTGACAGACTGCAAGTCTATCAATAGGACTGTTGGATGAGCTGTGGTACTCACTGTCTGGCACTCTCCAAGATGCACTCCAGGATCTTAGCCAAAACAAATTTGTACCTTATTGTACACATTGAATTTGTATTTTGTATGGATTGCCAAAATACTTTTTGCAAAATTCCTTTTGCAGGTTGTAATTTTATCACATAAATGCAATGCCATAGAGCACAATTGGATGACATACACAGAAAGAGGGGTTCTTAGCAAAAACCAATGGCCGCATTTTTTTGGAATGAAGCACAGTAGGACATCTCTAAAAGCCTGCAGGAAAAATGTCATGGTTTATAACTTGTTTTAAGGCGAAGCAGAAATAGCTTTACATTCTCCACATGTTCTGAAGAAAAAGGTTATCAGTAAAAGTTTCCGATTTGAAGGTGCAATATTTGTCTTTTGACTGTTCCTTGTGGTATTACTTATTTATACTGAATGGTTTGAAGTATTTATGTGGCATTATATTGCCTCAAAAGCATAAGCTAGGTTTTGTCTGTATGTACTAAAATTCAAAATATGTTAGCAGAAAAACAATCTAATGAGCAGCTTCTGGACTACCAGGGTCTTTTCGGGTACTGCAGAGATACATGTGTTTTATTATTGTCACGCCATAAGTCAAAATGATTGCTGTTCTTTCGGGGATTCATATGCCATGTTGTTTTTCATTGCTCAGGTTTTTATTTCTCATGTGGGTGAGTCAGTTGGTTGGTGGTTCTCTCTGTCAAATTCCCTTCTGACACATGGCACTTTATATACACACAACCAAAAGCAGAACTGTTGTCTCAATGCACTTCTGCATTATTACAAATATTGTGAATACGCTTTAAAGACATGCTTCCAGATCTTATGTTTTTACACATTTGATGACTAGAATGTCTGCATGACAAAGTGTTTTGCTTCGCAAATGAACTCTCAGAGAATAGAAAAAGAGAGACACAGAGCAAGTGGACTTGTTTTCATCCATATTAATATACCTGGGTAAAACACAATAGTTATTTTTTTATGTTCAGCTTAATTTGGTTAATTTGTACCTATTAATAGTGAGATTGGATTACGTCTTTATGTCATTACTGAACAATCTCATTACAAGTAAACATTCTATAGTTAGAAAGTTTACTGACATTTTAAGGATTCTATTTCTGTGCCTCTGGAAGTAGCAAACCATTTAGTAGTGGTTTGGCTACTGGACGCAAAGGCTCATGAAGTGAGTGCATACAATCTACTTAAGTATGAGAGGCTGCTCTCAAGGAAACCTCAATACACTTTAACGAACAGTCCCCCCAATCTTTTCCTAAATCGACTCTAAACTTGAATTAATCTTAACCCTAGACCTACTGCTACCTCCTAACCTTACTCTGTAACTTAACCACTAAGCCCAAAGTCTAACTTCAATCATGACTCTTTGCCCTTAATTTAACTGCTAGAAAAAATTGTGATTTTCCATGTTTTACAAAGTCACACTCCCCAACTGTATTTCACAATCCTTGGGGGTAAGTAAAACGTAAACACACAGCAGTTATTCACTAGCCTGCTTTTCACTGGATCTCCTCAACTCAAAAAAACAACAATCAAACACAAGATTTTTCTTTGTAATAAAGAGTGGTCAAGTCAACTGTGGACATAGACATTACAAAACACAGGGAATGGTGGAGACAAGTGTGTGGGTGTGTTTTGTCTCTGTCTGCATCTATGTATGTGTGTGTGTCTCTCTCTCTCTCTGTATTTATGTGTTCCCTGACTTCATCAGGAATGTCTCAGGGGATCACGTTACCACTGCCGTCAGCTGCACAGTGAGCGGAGGGGAGGGCGTACAGGTTTGGCTTTGTCATATCTGATTATCAAAGAAAGGGGGAGAAAAGATAGAAAATAAGGAGAGAAAAAGGGAGAGAAAGAAAAAGAGAGTTGGGATTGATATTGTCCTAGCTTGTCCTCCTCAGTAGGATAGGGGTTCAGTCTTTAATGAGCTGGAGCGTGCAAAGCTCAGAGTCAAGGGATTACTTACTGTACCTCATCCGCAGGCTATGAAACACAAGTCATGAATTCAGAAGTGGCTGTTTCATGGGCGTGACAAGAGTATTTTAAATAATAGTTTAATTTGATCAGATCACATGACACGGTCCAAAAGAAGACCCCTAAAGCAATTACATTTGGCCAAATTAATGTAAACAAATTTTTTGATAATTCCTGACATTAAATTCTAGTATATATTCCCTGTCAGTTAGAATGACTACTTTATATTCAATATGTAAAATTTCAAAATAATAGTAGGGAGAATGAATAATTTTAACTTTTATACATTTTTATACTATTGTATATACAGATGTACGTGGTACACAGCAAATAGGCATTGAGTTTTGGCCTTGAAATACATCCATATGTACAACTCCAGTTGATTCAAGTTATGTTAACTAGCCTATCGGAAGCTTCGAAAGCCATTAAAACCTTTTTGGGAATTTTCCAAGATGTTTAACAGCACAGTAAACTTAGTGTATCTAAACTTCTGACCCCCTGGAATTGGTGATATAGTGAATTAGAAGTTAAATAATCTGTCTGTATACAATTGGTGGATAAATGATTGTGTTATGCACGAAGTAGATGTCATTACCGACTTGCAAAAACCTATAGTTTGTTAACATGAAACCTGTGAAGTTGTGGAAAATGGATTTTTATGACTTAAGTGTACCTAAGTGTATGCAAACCTCCTACTACAACTGTACATACAGCGTAGTTAATGTGAATGTGCTGTGGAGAATAATTGGTTGGTAATAAATTAATAAAGCCTCTGCCAATTTGCTGGAAGTTTCCCAGCAATATTATTTTCTGACAAAGGCCAAGTTGTATACGTTTACTCTTCAGGCATTCATGGGGAGATGTTTGTGATCAACAAGAAACTAATTAGCCTGGGGTTGTAATGTCTTCCTCTGTCTGACACTTTTAACAAAACAAACATTCAATCATGTTTTATTTTTTGCCATTTGCCCTGTGACAAATACTTTGGAAACCTCTTTCACTGAATTCATATTTGTATTAGCCCAATTAAATATAATTTATTTCCAATCTTAGGCAACTCTCTCACTCAATGAGCACAGAAAAGTTAAAAAGCCACACAAACTAAAAGCTAAAAGCAATGCATGACCTCAGAGAAATTGTCATTATTTGTTGATTAAGCATGCTCCGCCCAACTTGTGTGTGGTATGATTAAAATCCGTTTTTCTTGATGAGGGGTATTTTAGTTGGAAGACTGAATTTTGAATATGAACAGATTGAACAGTCTGCAGACTGTTGTAGATGTTATTTTATTGTTAGCTACATTTACCATAAACATCACTACTATGGTGTAAATTAATTTGCTAAACACAATTTTCTAGCTTTCTGCAGCCAAATGTCAGAACAGTGATTATTGATTCAAGTCCCCTATGCTTGTTTTCAAATGCTGCCCCAACAAACAAACAAAATGTTGTTGACATTGATTTTTGTTTATCACACATGGCAATTGCAATACATTTATGTTAGCAGTTGATGACAGATGACTTTGGGAGTGTGAAGAACTCTAGAACATCTAGTTGGCTAGTAGGTAATCTCTGCCGCCCTATTATGTTTGTTTCTTGTTTAGCAACACACAACCTAATGTAAGTAACCACTGGTCCAGCCCAGGTCCCATGACAACCCATATTTAAAAGAAGACCTCATCTCTTTACAGGCCTGTGTTGTTTTAGCAGGGGGTCTCCAGAACACACATACACGCACAGCACACACCACTGCTTTAAGCGGTGGGAAGAGGCTCTGTCTGCTTTCTCCGACAGAGGCAGTGGTAACGGCTGGGTATATTTATCTTAAGCGTCTGCTGTGCAGGGTGCATTGCCAGCAAGTGTGTGTTAGTGTTTGTGCGACTGCCCACTGTGCGTGAGTGTGAATTCAACATGCATGCATGTGTTTACAGATGCTACTATGCTATGTTTTAAGGGTAATGCAGGGTTTATTGTCAATGTAAGGTATAGATATTCTGGCACAGATTATAGTTTTGCATCTATTTGCTAAGATTCCAAATTTGCCATCCATGTTACATACAGTATGTTGCTTAACTAATGTTTCTTTCCATCGTTGCACTGGACTGTTGATGTAATATATCTGACCTCTAAACTGCCTCTGTTGTAATTCATCAGATTAGCATTGCCGGTTACATATGGGCAATAAACAAAGGCTATTGCTTAATATCCTACTTTTGACCAAGACCTATACAGGCTCAGGTAAAGGCTAGTGCACTATATATGGAATATGGTCCAATTTGGAATGCACTCCCATATTTAGTGTGAATTTGCATTCCACTTACAACTATTTACAATGTACCGTGTCCTATAATGCTGTTTAGAATGTGATTTACTACTATTTGGGGGCAGTAATAATGACCCGCTGTTGTCCTATAAAGCAACAGTTAGTCCACATTTCTGGCAAGAGATATAAGCAATAAGGCCTATGGAATACATTAATTTTTATGAGCTGGAACAAAATGTTAGAGGGGAATGACAGTCACATAAAAAACACCTGAAGGCCCTATCTTGTAAACATCTGATTTGTTTATTAGACAAAATACATTAATATTGATTGTAGTTTATAGACGTTATAGTTTTCAAATGAACTGCTTCATATCCGAACCTCATTTTGATTGGGATTCAGATTGGAGATGACATCTTTGAAATCGGGTGAGATCACATTTTCAAACGGTGAGGTTTGGAAGACCTTTTACATTATCAATGTTTTGATATTAACAAGACAGTTATTCTTTAAAAATTGGAAATCATTGACTAGAATGAGAAGGATTAGCAGGACACCAGAACATACCAACTTACCTGTTATGAGTCCAGATTTATTAATTGAGCCCCTACTATGTCCAAAATCTGTATCCATATCCGAGGTGGAAAAGGCAATTACACAGCTTAAGTCTTCAAGAAAAAAAGACTTGTATGGGATGGACACACTCATGTTAAAACAAATAGGTCAGTCGATTATAGGTCCGCTAACACATATCATTAATGTGTCCCTAGATCTAGGGAAATTTCCTGAGTCATGGAAACTAGCCAGTGTCATTCCTATATTTAAAAGTGGTAACTCCTTTCTTACATCAAATTACCGACCTATTAGCATTCTGCCAACGGACTCCAAAGCTTTTGAAAAAGTAGTTGTTGAACAAATAACCAATCATCTTCAGTGCAGTTCTTTTCCGTTACACTCAATGCATTTTGGTTTTATGGCTAATAACTCTACAGAGACAGCAACATGTTATTTTCTGGAAATGGTTAAATCGAATATGGACAAAGGAGGGATAGTCGGAGCAATTTTTTGGGATCTTCGTAAAGCATTTGAGACAGTTAACCACTCAGTTTTACTGCACAAACTTTGGGCATTTAATTTTTCCTCCAAATTCATTAGCCTCATTAACTCATACCTTTCACCTCGTTCACAAAGCGTAAGAATTGAACAACATAATTCTACCCCCATGTGTAAAAACTGTGACACTTTGATGTATGCAGACGACACAGTTATCCTGCAGAGGATAGAAAATCTGCAGAGGAAGTAGCCTCAAAACTAACTGAGGCCATGTCATTGATCTCAATCTGGCTTGAGCAATCCTGTCTGCAACTGAATATAGCTAAAACAGTAGCTATGTTCTTTTCAAAAACCAATCTAAATATAAAACCTGACATTTTAATATCTTGAGAAAGACTAAAGGTTGTTACAGAGTTTAAATATTTAGGATTATATGTAGATTCAAACCTCAATTTTAAAACTCACATCAGGAAAGTTAGTAATAGGGTTAAATTTAGTCTAGCAAATTTTTGATTTGTTAGAGACTTCCTCTCAACAGAAGCTGCTAAATTATACTTCTGTTCCATGATTTTATCGCACATAACATATTGCTTAACAAGCTGGTCCAATACTCACTCTACAGCAATAAAACCACTAGAAACCTTATATAAACAAGCATTAAAAACACTGGATAAAAAACCATACCACTACCACTAATGTAGTATCCTGGAGAAATACCAGTTACTTACTTGGGAAAAACCTTATTAAATTCAACAACATTTGTTTAATTTATAAAATCAGACGTGGTTTAGCACCTCCTCCACTATGTGGTTTTATACATTTTAGATCAAGTGAGGTTAGGGTAAATAAATAAATGGTAAATGCTGCGCTTTTATATAGCGCCTTTATCCAAAGCGCATTACAGATCCTGCGTCACATTCACCCATTCATACCCTGACGACCACGTCTACCATGCAAGGCGACTGCAGGCTCGCCAGGAGCAGCTGGGGTTAGGTGTCCACCAACCCCAGCTGGTGTCCACCACCACCAACCTTCCGATTGATAGACAACCGACTCAACCCACTGAGCCACTGCCGCCAGACGGGTAACCAGAGGGGCAGTTAGGAAAGACTGTATTATCCCCCGGAGAAAAACAGCTTTTGGTCAGGCTGTTTTCTCCGTAAGGGCATGTCAGCAATGGAACAAAGTACCAGAAAACATCTATGTCTATGTCATTCTTTTCATTAAAATTAAAAAAAAAAAAATGGCTTGTAGAGAGCCAAACTTGTAGGCACTAATTCTCTCTGTGTGCATCTATACATGTTTGTATATATTATTTTTATTTTTTATTCTTACTTGAACTTCATTTACAAACTATATTAGGTGGTATGTACTTTTATTTTGTGAGTCAATAACTGTGACTATTTAAGGTTGCCTTATTTACATCTGGCAGGAGGACTGCCGATGAAAGTTAGCACTTAAGAGCTAACTCGGGTACGTTTACATTACTGTAATGTTGATTAATGTACATTGTCCTCTTTCAAATAAAATAAAAATGAAAATTAAAAAAATGGTGTATCCACTAGACTCTTAATGATATTGTAGCATATATTTTGGACTGATCCTTGTTGTTGTCACATAAACTAATGCAACGTAGTAAAACAAATTGGGATTGAGACAGGGCAGCCTCTACCTTGTTCACTAGTTCACCTAGTTGCCTCCAGGGAGCCGCCATCGGGAAACAAGAAGTACTCCTTAAGGGGGTCATGGAGGGATTGAAAGATGTCTCCGCACGTCACGATCGGACCTACCAGGCGCTGCTGGAACAGTTTCAAACATTGTCCGCAAGACTGACCCCGACAATGCCTCCAGCTAATCCCAGCAACATGGTCTCTGAACCGGCTCCGCTGGCTGCCGCTGTTCCCTGTGAGCCTCGCTTACCGATTGGACGGGGATCCAGAGACTTGTCGTTCATTCATCTTGCAGTGCTCACTCATCTTTGAGCTACAGCCGTCCACCTTTACGACTGAACGTTCTAGGGTGGCATATCTCGTCACGCTAATGTCGGGTAGGGCGAGGGCATGGGCTACGGCTATCTCGGAGTTACAGTCCTCCATCTGCTTCAGTTACAAAGAGTTTACCGCAGAACTGAGAAATGTTTTAGATTCCCCCATACTTGGAAGAGAATCAGCTAGGAAACTCCTTCAGATTCGACAGGGCATGGGGGGTGTCGCCAACTACGCCATTGATTTCCATACGCTAGCCGCCGAAATCACATGGAACACCGGCTCGCTTTTCGACGCATTTGTCCATGGATTGTCCGAGGAGATTAAGGATGAGCTGGCGTGAACTTCCCTATACTCTCGAAGCGCTTGTCTTCCTGGCCATCCGGATTGACAGTCGTCTGAGGGAACGAGAGAGAGAGCGAATGGAGCTACATGGGGGTAAGATACAGGCTCCGCTTTTTTTGCCTCTGAGCCAGCAACCCGGAAGTGCTGGGGTCCTCAGCTTCCGGGAGTTCCCGAGATCAGTCCCGCGAGAACTTACCGAAGCCTTACCACCAGAACCTATGCAGCTGGGGAGAGCTAAACTGTCTCCTGCTGAGAGACAGCGGAGAATTACCAGTCGTAGTTGTTTGTACTGTGGTGAACTGGGGCATTGTATTGCTACTTGTTTGTTAAAAGGGCAGGCCCGCCAGTAGTTACGGGTGTACTGGTGGGTCAAACTCTAGTTCCTTGGTCTCCGTCTACCCGTGCTCCTCTGCTTGCCATGTTCACGTGGAAGTCTGTCTCAGTCTGTCCCAGTAATTATTGATTCAGGGGCTGACGAGAGTTTCATTCATCGGGACCTGATTAAACAGCTGGGGATTCCCACATGTCCTCTTGCTACTCCGGTGGTGGCCAGAACACTGGATGGACTGTCCATCAGCCACATTACCCAGATCACGGTCCCGGTGGAGCTACGGGTTTCGGGCAACCACTTTTTTTTCCTGTTTTTTCACTTGAAGTTCCTGTGATTCTTGGTTTGTCCTGGCTCCAACGTCATAATCCCACTATTGACTGGTCTACGGGGGTAATCACCGGTTGGAGATCTAAGTGTCTTGCCAGGTGCCTGAGGTCCGCACAGCTGACCCTGACTGACTTGGCTGGTGGAGTTCAGGGGGCCTTGGACCTGTCGGCCGTCCCCAACAAGTACATGGGGTTACAAGAGGTTTTTAGCCAGTCTCGGGCCTTGTCCGACCCCCCATCGTCCCTATGACTGTGCTATTACCCTAATGACTGGTAAGCTCCCTTCTAGGGGTACGATTTATTCCTTGTCGGCCCCTGAGAACCAGGCCATGGAGGCTTATATTACCTCGTCCTTGGCTGCAGTCCTCATCCGCCCCTCGTACTCTTCTGCTGGGGCTGGATTTTTTTGTGGAGAAGAAGGACAAGACCCTTCGTCCATGTATTGATTATAGGGGGCTGAATGGGATTACAGTAAAAAATCGGTATCCACTTCCTCTGGTCTCCTCTGCCTTTGAGCTGCTACAGGGGGCGGTAATCTTCACCAAGCTGGACCAGCGCAATGCCTACTACCTTTTGAGCATTAAGGAGGGGGACCAGTGGAAGACAGCGTTTAACACGCCGAGCAGCCACTATGAATACCTGGTCATGCCGTTTGGTCTCACCAACGCTCCTGCTGTGTTCCAGGCTCTGGTTATTGATGTGCTTAGGGACATGTTAAACCGTTTTGTTTTTGTTTATCTACATGACATCCTGATTTTTTCTGACTGCTAGGAACCACGTTTCCCAGGTCCTCCAGCGTCTCCTTGAGAACCAGCTGTTAGTGAAAGCCGAGAAGTGTGAGTTCCATTGATCTCCTTTCTTGGGTATATCATCGAGGCTGGGAGTATTCGGATGGACCCCAAGAAGGTGTGTGCAGTGACTGACTGGCCATCCCCCACATCGAGGGTGGAGTTGCAACGCTTCCTTGGGTTTGCTCATTTCTACTGGAAACTCATCCGGGGATACAGTTTGGTTGTGGCCCCACTCACGGCCCTGACCTCCACTAAGGTCTGCTTCTCCTGGACTCCCGTGCCGCTTGTGCTTTTGCCAAGCTAAAGCAGCATTTCACGTCGGCCCGTGTCCTGGCACACCCGGACCCGTCCCAGCAGTTTGTGGTGAAGTGGATGCTTCTGACGTTGGGGTCGAGGCTATCCTATCTCAACGATCTCCACTTGATTCAATGTTGCATCCTTGTGCCTTCCTATCGCACCGTCTCAGCCCTTCTGAACGGAACTATGACATTGGAAATAGGGAATTGTTGGCGGTAAAAGTGACCCTGGAGGAGTAGAGGCACTGTTTGGAGGGGGCTGAACAGCCATTCCTGGTTTGGACAACCTGGAGTACCTGCATTCTGCCAAACGTCTGAACTCACTCTTTTATATTCCCGGTTTGATTTGTTTTACCGTCCTGGCTCCAAGAACCTTAAGCCCTGTCCAGAATCCATAGCGTAACCCCCTCGACTTTAGAGCCAGACACTATACTGTCGGTCGCGTGTCGGACCAGTGCCATCGCATGGTGGGTGGGAGAAGCAGGGCATCTTGCCCAACGCCTTCACCCTGACCCTGGAGGGGGGCCGACCGGTCGCTGGTTTGTCCTGGACCCCATATGCTCGAAGGTCTTGCAGTGGGGGCACTATTCGAACCTGGCATGCCACCCCGGGTCGCTCCGTACTCTGGCCTTCATTCGTCGCCGGTTCTGGTGACCATCCATGGGAACTGACTATCCGGCTTTTGTAGCTGCCTGTACCGCTTGTAACCAGAACAAGACCTATCGGCAGGCACCCATAGGTCTCCTTCAGCCTCTCCCCATACCTCATCGCCCGTGGTCCCATGTGTCTTTGGATTTTGTCACCGGCCTCCCTCCCTCTGACCGAAATACAGTTATTCTTACTGTGGTAGATCGCTTTTCCAAAGCTGCCCATTTCATTCCACTGCCAAAGCGTGCAGCATGTTTTTTGGATTCATGGTCTTCCTGTGGATGTTGTGTCCGATCGGGGGCCTCAGTTCTCCTCCCGGTTTTGGTGGGCTTTCAGCACCCTCAGCGGGGCCACGGCGAGCCTGTCCTCTGGCTATCATCCTGAGTCAAATAGACAGTTAGAGCGGGCGAACCAAGACCTAGAGACGGTACTGCGCTGCCTGGTCTCCTCCAACCCAAGTACCTGGAGCCGCAATCTGGTGTGGGTGGAGTATGCCCGCAACTCCCTTCTTACTATGGCCACAGGTGTCCCCCCATTTGAGTGCTCCTTGAGCTATCAGCCTCCCCGTTTCCCTGACCAGGAGGCTGAGGTTGCTGTTCCGTCGGCCCAGCTGTTTGTCCGTCGCTGTCGAGGACTACAGCCAGCTACTGGCGGCTAGTGGACCGTCGCCGGCGCCCGGCCCCCCGTTACCATACTGGACAAACAGTGTGGCTCTCCACCCGGGACTTGCCCCTATGGGTGTAGTCACGGAAGCTATCTCCACGGTTCATCGGGCCATTCCTAGTTTACCGGGTTATCAGTCCCGGTCAACCAGGTGTGGTCCCGGTAGGTCGCCAGGTGGCGCCCATTAGGGGGTCCAGGTGTTGTTGTCTATCACCTTCTCATTAGTGGAGGGTATTAGGTCTGTTGGTCTGGGCAAGAAACACTCTCATACCAGGAAGAAACTGAGGAATCGAATATTGTTCCAAACAACCAGATAAGGTTTTATTAAATTTTTTCCTACTAAAATATTTCAGGTTTTTTTTCAATTGAATTGTTCATGTTATAAGTCACATTCAAGGTGGAAAAAGTTCTGACATGATTTTTCGTTCTCTATTTTTTTACATCACAAAACCTGGCATTTTACCAGGGGGTGTGTAAAATGTTCAGTTAATGTGCAGATACACGGATTACAGTTCCAGTATATGCAACTACCATATCAATGCAAAGAATTCATTTTGGGAGTAGAGTAGTTCAGCTATTTAACTTTTAGTCTTTGTGGGGATTATAATTGAGGTACTGTAATTGAGGGTCACATCACATGTAAAGAAACTGATCAAGTGTCAGGGTTTCCAATTTATCTGTACTGTCTACATTCACTTCATCTGCCAGTGAGTAATCCTCTGGAAAACAGGGTCTGAGAGGACAACCATTCATGACCCTTTCTAGCCCAAAAGTCATAGATGGCAGGTGATGACCAATTTCCCTTTCTTCTTTATGAAGCATTCATGTTTTACTGCAAACTCAAGCCAAAGCATATTTTGAATGATATCAATCAAAAAATCTTCCCAAATCATGAAGCCTGTTCCAGCAAATATCACTGGAAAAATTACTTTAGATACAAATTAAAAAAAAAGCGTGTGCTGTAGTCGTAGAGAATAGCAACTACCCGTATATTGCACATAGGGATGGGAATTGATAAGAATTTAACGATTCCGATTCCATTATCGATATTGCTTATCGATCCGATTCCTTATCGATTCTCTTATCGATTCTCATTGGGTGAGGAAATAATTACAAATTTGTTTGTTTGTATTAACTTGCTTTAATATCTGATAAGAACACCGCACATACTCAGAGTATACACAAATTATGTGTAGCAACCTCAGAACAAACCTAAAAGTAGGTGAGCTACAAAGTAAAGTCCAGGGACCTATAGATTTTTTCACATTCATTGGTCCAGCCAAAAAAAATAAATAAAACTGCCATTTAAGTGCCATAAAAACAAAAAACACAGACGGTAAACAGTCAAGGAAGAGCTTGTTCCTTTGGGAATATTCAACCTGAAACTAAATTCAACTCAACTGACATACAAAATAGAAAGAAGTCTACTGTAAAGACCACAACTATCAACTTGGGCAAATGATTGACAATAGAGATTATTATCCGTATAGTAAAAGTTTACACAATGAAATGGCGCTCACATTAACTAAATAGACAAGTTACCTTTGGCATTTATAGCAGATGCCGTCTCATTAGCTCCGCTGCTGCTTGACTCACTTGTTGTTGTGTCGCTGAGTAGTATCAAACACGCGACAGTCCTGCAAACGGATTGCGTGCTGTGTGGCCAAATGCTTCTGCATATTGGAGGTAGTTCCCCCCCATTGCCGAAATTAAACTTTTACAACTGTTGCAAATGACTGCATTGGCGTCTTTTCGAGTGAAATATGACCACACTTTAGATCGCTTCTGCGTAACCAAAATGCGCAGCGCGTGTGTGACGGTCATGATGACACATTTGCAACGAGCCGAACCGTTAAGCGGAATCGTTAAGCAGGTACACTAACGGTTCCAAGGAATCGATTCACTGGGAACCGGTTCTAAAGAAGAACCGGTTCTCGATTCCCATCCCTAATTGCACACCTGTACTTCTCAGACAGGACTAAGTGTGAGTCACAAGGTGGGTTTAGGTCCCATCGTGTTTCCTCTGTATATTGAAATTTTTCGTTCTGTCATCAATCAGCAAGCGGTTTTATTCCAACTTAATGCAGATTGTCAGCCACATCTACAACAACTGTGCAAAGTGTAATTCTATCACCTAAAAAACCTAATTCTATCCCTCAGACTGATGCAGAGATTCTTGCCTTCATCTCCTCAATACTGGACTATTGTAAATCACTCTTTATCGGAATGCTCTGCAGAAGTTTATCGTTTATTGGACATTTTTCACAGTGCTTCAATTTTTCCACATTTTGTTATGTTACAGCCTTCTTCTAAAATGGATTCATTGTTTTCCTCAAAATTCTACACACAATACCACATAACGACAAAAGTGAAAAAAGTTAGTTCAATATTTTTTATAGATTTGGGGAAAATTAACAGAAAAAATATAACATGTACGAGTATTCACAACCTTTGCTCAAAACTTTGTTGAATCACCTTTGGCAGAAATGACAGCGTCAAACACAGAGGAAAACATTCCCACAGCATGATGTTGCAACCACCATGCTTCACTGAAAGGATGGTATTGGCTTGGTGATGAGCAGTGAGAATTCACTAAATAGTGTGGTTATAATGCGCTGGCATTCATAAGCCTTAACAATAGAATGGCCAAAGTAGACTTTGCCAGCACAGTTCTGAAAGAGCATTCATTGGACAAATGAAACTAAGATCAACCTGTACCAGAATGGTCAAAAGAAAAAAGTATGGAGAAGGCTTGGAACGGATCATGATGTAAAGCATACCCATCATCTGTAAAACATGGTGGAGGCAGTATGATGGCATAAGCACACTAGTGTTTATTGATGATGTGACTGAAGACAGAAGCAGCCGAATGAATTCTGAATTATATAGGGCTATTTAGTCAGCTCGGATTGAGCCAAATTAAACTAAGTTGATTTGACGGCGCTTCACTTTACAGATGGACATTACCCCAAGAACATACTGCAAAAGCAAAAAAACACATACATACAAATATTAAAAAATACATAAAAATGTGTGAACTATATTGCGTATGGTCTCGTCTCGATAGCTAAGGGTATAGTTACACCCCTACATAAATCATAAAGCCTGTTCCAGCTCGGGCATATGCAGAGACCAGGGTTAAATACCATATATACCCTTCTCTTCTTCACCTATCTCCCTATGATTCAAAATGTAAATTACAGCCTAGAAATAACAATGAAATATAAAAATTAAGAGCATGCCCAATTAAAGATCACCATTCAAAAATGACAATGTGTTCACAATTGACATACCGTGGGGAATAGCAAAGATTGGAGGTGTGGCCTAGTTTGTGGGTGTAGATGCTATTGGGCTGACTGATTGGCTGGCTGTCTGGCTGCTACTCAGGCCTAGACAGATGGCTGCAGTAATGGTTCTGTCTGCTTAGTTAAAAATTAAGAATGTACGTCCAAGCAATACGCCAGGGAATCATTACAGGTCTTAAGTGCAGTTTCCCACAGTAGATTAAGTAGTTTGTTTTGGTCATACATAGAGCTCATAAACTCTCACTGAAGACATTATATGTATTTATTTAAATAGGCTCCTTTCGGAAAAACCTTCTGGTTTAAAATGCCATCGCTGCACAAAAAGAAAAATGATAATTCTTTCATAAGAGCTACAGCAATTAATTATCTGACTATTAGAATTTCGGTTCCACTTGTCCTTCCAAATAGTTTCTTTAAAGACAGGCTAGTGAAGACCAGACCACTTTCCTGCCCCTCTCCTGCAAATGAGAGTCGGGTTCTGCCCATCTTAAAAATGGCAAACATTAGGCCTGACTTTTGAGGTCCATCACATTATCCCTGTAGAGAGAGCAAACACTCTGTGTAAGCAGAGAAAACCAATAACCTCCAGTCCAGTCTTGTGGCGAGCTAGCTATGCTGTATATGTGAGACCGGCCCTAGAGTGTCAATACTATAGTCAATACCCTCCCCTTCCCAGGCTCTGCAGAAGGTAATCTAAAAGGATAATCAATTGTTGGTGAGAGGGTACCTACATTCAAGGAATTTGACAGTGAGGTTATATTACCTACAGGTAACTGAAACATATGTGTCACCACAAAGTTTTTTAAGATGATAACAAATGTTTCCTGGTGTCCTACTCTGATATGTGGTTGTTTTATTTAATGTCACACTTTGGGGGGTTGGTCAGATGGGAAATGGTTGGAGAAACCAAACTAATAAATATGCAGGACAGAAAGGGTGCAGTCACTAACTCAAGGTCAGAAAAGTTGCAACTAATTGGATTTAAGTATAAAGTTGCAGCATGTTGTTTTATCAGTGCTGTAATTGTTCCAAACTGACATGAAAACTATAAATGTGCAGTATAGTCTGTAGATTTTACCCTGAGATGTGATAACTTAGAATGGGACCATACTCATTGTCTGCCTTTCATCAGCTGTCACTACGCAAGTTTGTTGACCGATCGTCTCAACAAAATTGAGGAATTCCGGCATTATTGCCATAGATTGCTGCCATTTTCTGTAGTATCAATGGCCTCTATGTGCTCTCTTTAGTAAAGGGGTATTTTGAAGGGTTATTCTGGGATTTCAAGATCTGATCAAGAGAGCAAAAAGTTGAGCAGTTCAGAAACAGTGGGCAAAGCCTGTCAACGTTGTCAGGCGATAGCAAAACTTCACTAAAAACTGTCAGACGTGGATAGAATCATAATGTCCCACATTAAACATGTAGAGGATAGCATAGTCATATTGTTTTTAAAGGTATAATATGAATTTTTAACTGTGAAGAGCACAGTGTAGTACAACCAATGATGGAAAGTCCCCCTGCTGTTTGACTTTGACTTGGCTTTGTTCGAAACTATTTCAGGTGTAACTTTGAGAAAAAAAATCATGCCTTGCTCTTTAAGCCAAACATTTATTTTTACTGTCTGCTCCAGGCCTCAACGGAAAAATAGATCTGCTTACACTGAGTCTGCAATGAATTTTGTCTCTTGCAGTGCTCCAGGGAACGTGTCACTCGCATCCTGTTTACAAACATCCAGTCAATTCCAGAACAGAAATGCTCACTAGGCAGATCGCTGTCTTTCTCTGAAGGTCAGACTCTCCTCTTGTCTTCTCAGCGACCCTGGAGGGTAGTCACTGTTCACAGACACATGCAGTGTGAGAAAATTCCACAGAAACAGATTCCCAAAACACTCCAAATCCTTTGGCTTCTGCACCACCGACTGTTGTGTAAATATACCTTTGAATAAGAATCATGGCTTGACCGCAGGGAATAATATATAACATTTGGTTTGTTCGTGCCATTCTATAATAAGGCCTTTTAAAGGCTATTGTAATATTTTTTGGTTTCATTTTTCTTTCTCTTCGGTTATCATGAAAAACATAATGAATAATAGATTGCTGGCCCGATGCTTATTTGCCAGAAGACAGTAGTGGATCTTTTATTCATGAGTTCATCAATAGAGGCTTTTAAGAGGCTAGTCGGGGCATGACCTCATGGCTGGGGCTCTGGGGACAGAATGGCACTGTTACTGAGGGCATTACAGCTGTGTGTGTGTGTGTTTGGGTCAGAGCCTTACTCAGAACATGGAAAATGTGACGAAGCCTGGAAGACTATTGCATGCTACACAGGGACAAAACACACAGCATTTTGTTTGTCACTAGTTGCTTTAGTTGACTTTCATATCGACAACTGAGTGCATTATATGTTCCACTATATAATTGCTAAGGTTGATTCTTTACTTTTTTGTACAACAATTCATAATCTGCACATGATTAATCTCATAAGTGGTGAAATATGGAAAGAGCCGTTGCTGAACTGGGCTGGATTCAAACCCATGCTTCAGCAGTAATGAGGTTCCGTATGCAGAAGCTTAGATCATAGGCAGCAATTAGAACTTTGAAGTTTACCATTTTAGCGCTAGGACGACAGAAAGACTAATAATATAAGGCCTGTGCTCTAAAACCTATTTTCAAAATGTATATGTCAATACTGCAGATGACTTTCAATTGAACAGCACTGAATGCTCATTTATATTACTCAAATGCACAGCTATAAAGCATGCAAATGCTAGCTCTACACTTGTTATTGAACACTTATTAAATAAATGATTCCAAAACGGGTCTTTGGCTTTCTCTACAGAAGAACCCTTTTATTGTGTTTTTGATTCCTGATAGAACCCCATTGAAATTACTTTTCTGAGAGTTTGGTCATTTAGAAGCCAAAACACCTGCAAAGCACCAGACTGCACTGATAAATCACAAAGTTGAAGGTCTCTGGCACAAGGACATAACTATGGCACACCAACACCACAGGCACACACACACACACACACACACACACACACACACACACACACACTGCAGGGCTGCCACTGGGACAGGACTATGATAACACACATTAGGGGAATCCGGCAACAGACGGAAGAGTGAGTCACCTCTGTGGGTGAGCATGTGTGTGTGACCGTGTGTGTGCCTTGTGTGTATGCATTTGTGTGTGCAAATGAATGTGAGCATTCACAACATTCCAGGTGCTGGTGAAAGTTGATAAACAGTGTAAGGAAGCCCCGGTTCACTGTTGCTTAATAAAGTTATACACACATGCTCCCACTCAAATGTCTAATCAATAATATCCAACTGGACAATGTTCTTCCTGCGGAGAAACAATTTGGCAGAACACATATTGAGTCTGTATGTCTCTGTACTGTTAGTGCAAGTTCTTTAGTGATCGACTGGGCTTTATACATGTTTAAACACATCTACTACCACGCATAATATTGCTTTGTAAAAGACACTCACTGGAGAGAAGAATCCCTCAAAACAATATTGGAACCAGAGATGAATGGACTGTCAGGATATTGGGGGTGGCTAGGCCATCAGGCTGGTTAAACCCAACCCTATGTGCTCTGTATGCTGACGAGGGAGAATTGATCATGGTAGTTAAGCAGTGGCAGAAATCAAAGAGTACACCATGTTGTTGTTGCACTTGTTCCACAGATGATGGAACAAAATGTCCCACATCTGGACCTCATCTGGCCTCCTTGGTCTTTTGGAACAAAAGTGGGCTCACTGCTGATGACAACGTGGCAGAGAAAGAAGCTGACAGCAGCAATTTTGAAGTCAAGTTCTGAGTCAGTGATGCAGGAGAAAGGTAACATTTCTACAGATTCCCAGCAATTTCAGAAACTTTAAAAACATAGAAATTGTGGGAAAGTTACTGGTGCATTACAACCAGAGTCAGTTAAATTCAATGAAGCTCAACTGCAGGTCCTACTAATATAACATGGAATCGTTTTGATAGGTACATAAGATTTGGCCAGGGCCAAATTTGTACATCAGAAGTTGAACAAAAAATAAGTATAAGAGAATTGTTACAAGTGGTTCTCGAACACTTCAAAAAAAGTGAAAAAGCCTTGATTAATTATTGTGTGCATATCAACACATTAATGCATTGACAAAGGTCAGATTGGGTCATATGTTGTACACATAGGAAAGTTTTTGCCATTTGTCCCTGGAAAAAGTTGACTTTTAAATACTTTTCATATAATTCTTGCCACACATTGATTTGGGTCACCAGTTGTCTTGTCACCACCCCTCACCAGGGGCCTCCTTTATAAAACTACTGCGGTGGATTTGCGTCAGAAGTGGCATACGAACGAAACATAGGAGGTGCGTACGCACAGAAATATTCAGATTTATAAAACCGTCCGCACGTTCTACACCGTTTTCCATTCATGATTCACAATGAACTCTAAATGTGGGGCAGCTTTTGCGGCTTCATGTCTCGCCCATTGTCAGAGAAACGCCCCAAATTAATAGATTAATTAATTCATAGATTGAGACATCATGGTAAACATGGAGAGGAAAACAGAAACAGAAACTTTACTCAATGTTAGTTATTGTTCAAGAGGTGGAAAAGAGGAGGAAATGTTAATTGTAGGGCACAGTGTGGGCATCACTAATGCCAAAAAGCTGATGTAGTGGCAAAAGGTTGCTGACGCTGGGAATGCTGCAGTGGCCGAAATAATTTAATAATAATCAAAGTCGATGC
This sequence comes from Dallia pectoralis, assembly GCA_029465975.1. Classification (NCBI taxonomy): domain Eukaryota; kingdom Metazoa; phylum Chordata; class Actinopteri; order Esociformes; family Umbridae; genus Dallia; species Dallia pectoralis. The sequence goes on along the minus strand of CM055760.1, from coordinate 1,514,026 downwards.
CAAAAAGCGACTAGCGCTTCATCTCGAAAGTGTGTCTGCCATGGGTTGAGGAAAGCCGTAATGAGGCCCCAGGTGTTCCTTGTTCCCAAACAGCCCTTGGTAGATTTCAACCCTGTCCTCTGTTCTGGCTTTTGCCAGATCGTCTTGTCTTGTACAGTCGTTTCCAGCTTTTTCCAGTCTCTTGTGTTTTTTCCTGTTTCCTGTACTCTGTTCTATTTCTTCCCATTGCCAACCTACACCTGCCTACTGACCTACAAGCCTGTCTACTCCTGTGTCCCTCCATGTGAGATCCTGCCTTTGCATTTCCTGCCTACTATGAGATTGCCTGTCCCTTATTACTTAATAAATTATCAGAACCTGTTCTGTCTCCCTGTCCGCATTTGGGTCCGCTGCTTCTGGGCCTGATCATTTTATGTTATTTCGCATGACTGGAAAGCAGAATCTTGATTTCACATTCTTGTTATAATGAAGTTTTATCCACCATTATAACTGTTTTATTTAAATTGTGAATGTTGATTGCCGAATAACCTCAGTATATGAGACCGTATACCAAGTGTATGACATCAAAAAACGTCTTTAATTGCATTGGTAACCGATATGTAATAGCAATATGGCATCTAATGGGTTTGTGGTAATTTGCCAATATTCTATGGCTAAGCAGTGTCCAGGCACTCCACAATATATTGTCTAACCTTCCCTGAGCTGTGGTTTATTGGTCATACTCCACACCTCCCTACTCAACTTTACTGATTTGCAAAAATGTGCTTAGCGTTTGTGTTTTGTGTGAAAGTGAGAAAATGTGGTCATGTTTCCACCTGTGACTACACAAATGAGTAATGAATGTTTTTGAGTTATAATTGGCAGGCCATAGTTCACACCTCCCTGTGACTTATTGCTTGCAGTTTTTCTTAATTTCTAACTGGTTGTACAAACAATACTGTAAACACAAAATCATTTTGCAAGAGTTGTCCAAGTGTAAACAGTATCAAGCATACTTGGTCAACAAACAATTATGTTAGCATAAACAGAAAAAGACACAAGTTTTGGAACAATGGATCAGACAAAGAGGTTGAGGAAGAACGAGCGATGAAAGAGGAACAATGATCTCTAATGAGATTCACAACATCATACTTGACCATGTTCTTGTTCCTGGTATGACAAAAGGGAAGCTAGTCTGAGAGTACAGCAAAACTGTTTTGATGTGGCATCAACTTTCTAGACTGTCAGAAATTAAAATATAGGCAACTTCTGTAAGCTTATCAGATAACTGTGCTGACTACCCTGTTTTCTGTACTCCGGATCTATCTGTTTTAGCACAAGCAGAAAAGAAAGTAAAGTAAGACTTCATTTTAAGGTGTCCTTGTTACAACATACTTACATATGTAATTACACTATTACGTATTGCAACAACCCATTGTTTCAGCGTAATAAAATAGTGTATCTGCTTTAATGTCAGCTGGTCCCAGCTCCAGAACCAGATATGCATGAACGTCAGTGGGTCCCAGCTCCAGAACCAGATATGCATGAACGTCAGTGGGTCCCAGCTCCGGAACCAGATATGCATGAACGTCAGTGGGTCCCAGCTCCAGAACCAGATATGCATGAACGTCAGTGGGTCCCAGCTCCAGAACCAGATATGCATGAACGTCAGTAGGTCCCAGAACCAGATATGCATGAACGTCAGTGGGTCCCAGCTCCGGAACCAGATATGCATGAACGTCAGTGGGTCCCAGCTCCAGAACCAGATATGCATGAACGTCAGTGGGTCCCAGCTCCGGAACCAGATATGCATGAACGTCAGTGGGTCCCAGCTCCAGAACCAGATATGCATGAACGTCAGTGGGTCCCAGCTCCAGAACCAGATATGCATGAACGTCAGTGGGTCCCAGCTCCAGAACCAGATATGCATGAACGTCAGTGGGTCCCAGCTCCAGAACCAGATATGCATGAACGTCAGTGGGTCCCAGCTCCAGAACCAGATATGCATGAACGTCAGTGGGTCCCAGCTCCAGAACCAGATATGCATGAACGTCAGTGGGTCCCAGCTCCAGAACCAGATATGCATGAACGCCAGTGGGTCCCAGCTCCAGATATGCATGAACGTCAGTGTGTCCCAGCTCCAGATATGCATGAACGTCAGTGGGTCCCAGCTCCAGAAGCAGATATGCATGAACGTCAGTGGGTCCGAGCTCCAGCATTCCAATTTGAAGGAAGAACCGCACAACAGTGGCCTTCTGAGTCAGTGTTTGATCAGCCTCCTTGTTAGATGTTAGATACCATAAAACAACTAGTAGTCACACTACATATGTAAATACGCTGTAATAATGACACCTTAAAAAAAGGTTTACTGAATTTTATATTCTTGGGACATGTATGCATTTTCGATCAAATATATCTAAATAAATATAGTGGTTATAGACTTTTGCTTATTTTTGTAGAATTGACAGAAGCTAGTTGATGGTGATAAACCAGTTTTTTTGATGCAGTCATGCCCTAGAACTAGCCACTGTAAACAAGGTTTTCAATCTAACATGTGTAGAAAAATCTAGTCAATAAGAAGAATGAAAAAAACAATGGCCTTTTTAATGTATTCAGACATTCAGAAATATCACCTAAGATGTATTTGAAAATATTAGCCAATGTCAGAGAAAGGATGCTGACACAGAATACATTTTTATTTTTATTACTAAATCCCTATATCTGTGTAAAAACACAAAAACTTACTGCAAAGTTAATTGGTCTGGAATGGTAGGGGTCTTCAAATCTTACACTACGAGCTCTCAAGAAAGCTAGTTTTCTGATCTTTTTTATCATGAATTACACACACCTGGTGCCCCAAGTCTAAATAAAGCCCTGATTCAAGGGACGCAATGGAAACATGGAGTGGACCTGGCTTTGAGACTCTGATTTAAATAGTAATTAATTTATTACAGATTTTCTCGATTGATTACTTAAAAAAAACTTGACAGCTGGACCCACTGCATAGCCTTGCTCACAGAAAGAATACGGCATAATTTGACAGGAAATGCAAAAATTTAAGATAATAAAAAATTATAACTTTATGCATTTTCCCCTGATAGATACTTTACCACCAGGTACATGCAGACGAGGGACAGGTATCAAATATACAGTATCATATGATTTGAAAGTATTTACTGAACTGAGTTTTGCGTCTTTGCAGGGAGTTCATTTTACTTAAAAATGTGCTTAGCATTTCCACTGTGTGTGAAAGTGTATTAATATTCCTATATTTCCAATTCTGACTACACAAATAAGTAATAAATGTTCCAGTATTGTTATTGGCTGGTTTAATTTAGATGCCAATTAGGCACATTGTTATTGGCCCTGTTTGTATGGGGACATTGAGAAAGTGTCACAGCTGTCCCAAGGTGTAGTGTGGTAAGCCATGTGCAAAGCCAGGTATCCGTTTCAGTCAAGGTTTATTAGTGACAACAACACAAAACAAACCGTAAACGGCGAAAAAGCTAAACTGGTGCCAAACTGCAAATGAAAGTGCGCGCACAGCGTCTTATAACAAACATGCAATAAACAACCCGTCTAACAACAAACACTCACCTCTAACGCAACCGTGACATGAAACAATGAACAGCAACGAGTGACAACTAGCCATCCCCTTTATAGCCCAGTGATTACAAATCCCCAACAGCTGTAACCAACATAAACCAGGAAAGGGTGCACCCGAAACCAGACAGTGCAGTACCCTCACTCACCACTCGTGACAGAAAGTCTCAATCCTCCCAGTCAAAAATGGTTGTAGATACTGTTAAAAATATTGCTTTATGTTTTTACATCCACAAAATGTGTATTTATATATAAATAACATACAGTGCCCTCTGTTTTGAGCCAATAGATGTCAAAATTGTATTTTTGCTTTTTCGCTCAAGGCAAATGAAAATAAGAGAAAAATATGAGGCAGACATATAAAATGTCATCTTTTATTTATGTCCATATGGCTTGAGTATAACAACTGAGTATAACAGCACTATCAAGGTTAAATTAACCCATTTTAGTTGAGCATAATTATCTGTGAATTTCTGATGATAATTCCTGATCAGATTGTATTGATTGTTCATACATACATCAAAATAGCTATAAATGTATGGTCTGTAACACATTAGGTCCTCGCCCCATATTTTCTATTAGTTGTCTTACTAACTGATTTATTTTGGTCATGTGTCATTACAAGGTTCAAGGGGTCAAGGGTGTTTATTTGTCATTACATTATTATAAGTTATGCAACTAAATGCTTAGATCTACACACACTAGTTTTCAGTTATTAGGGTTAAGTTTTCTTTTTCACAAATATTGTGAGATTTTGTAAAATTTTGAAATTAATATATGATTAGAATATATTTTCTTTATAATAATACATAATACGAATCTGTCATTTTTATAAATTTTACATTTATTTATTTAATTTTCCAATTGGTTAATGTCCCCCTGCCGCCCCAATTCCTTCCTGTGAAGGTGAAGAAATCAATCTTTCGTCAAACAAAACCACAATTGTTGGTACAATAACTACAATCAGACGAGAGATGCCGCCCTGTACAAAAGGACAGTCTGAAAAATATTCAACACTCCAGTTGTCATGTTATTACGACACAGGCTATCCATTCCCTGATAAGGACAACCACTTCTTTTTGTGGTGATATTATGTCACCAGGCTGAACTTTAAATGAAAGTTAGGCTATTTTTGCACTATTCCACTACTGTCGGGATTTTCTTGGTTCTCAAAGATTTTGAAGATATCATAAAGCAAAATTATTAATCTTGTACAATTTTATTCAGAGGGTGTGATCGTGGAAAAGTGCATTTCACTGACCATTCGGTATGCTTGGCTGTGTCATTATCATTTAATTTGAGTGATCGAGGGTTCATTCTAGCTATAAAGATATTACTCTGAGTTTATTCTGGTTTTTGATTTGTGCCTGTCCGTTATGTTTTTGCCTACTCCCTTGTGCCTGTTTATTCTGATCTACTGGTATTTATTACCCTGCCTGTTTTGGGACAACAATTTTGTTACTACCAAGCTACCTTGAGATCATTGACAAGATCATCCTGTGTAGTTCTGGGATGATTCACTCACTGTCCTCATGGTCATCGAACCTCCATGAGGTGAGATCTTGCATGGAGCCCCAGACCGAGGGAGATTGACAGTTATTTTGTGTAGTTCCGTTTGCGAATAATCACGCCAACTGTTGTCACTTTCTCACCAAGCTGCTTGGATATGGTCTTGTAGCCCATTCCAGCCTTGTGTAAGTCTAGCATCTTGTACCTGACATCCTTGGACAGCTCTTTGGTGTTGGCCATGATGGGGAGTTTGGAATCTGATTGATTGATTGCTTCAGTGGACAGGTGTCCACAACAGTTTGTTGACAGTTTATTACCTGTATAAAGGACACATGGGAGCTAAACATCTTGCTGATTGACAGGGGATCAAGTAAAATGCAAATGCATTTTTACTTTTTTGAAATGTGTTATTCTGGATTTTGTTGTTGTTATTCTGTCTCTCACTGTTCAAATAAATCTATAATTAAAATTATCGACTGATCATGTCTTTTTCAGTGGGCAAATGTACAAAATCAGCAGGGGATCAAATACTTTCTTCCTTCACTCTATGTGGGCACATGAATTATGGCTGCTGTCGTTGGAAAATAAAACAGCACATGAAGTCTGTAAGATATAGGTCGGACTGCAACACCGGGGATTCTGATAGGGAAGAGAGAGGCAGGCGAAAAAAGACTGATAGTGAGAGGAGCAGTAAAATAGGTGAGTGGGCCAGAATAGTAGAGCGTGAAAGCTTGTCTGTAGTCTGCTAACTCCCTGGCTTCTCTCCATACACCCTTTTTCAGTCTTACCATCTTTCCATTGCCTTTCTCCCTCCTTCCATTCACAACCCAAACAGATTGTTTCTCAAACACAATTAGAGATCTGCTTATATGGAACAAATACAAATGCATCAATCACTCATTTAGATATATCAGATCAGATTGAACCCTAGATGTTCTTTTACTTTAGTTGAACATTGTGGTCCAGTCTTTCCAGTGCCTGTTGGATAAGCAACTTGTTTTCTCACTCCCAGTCATATCTTTTTTATTTGGATCTTATTGCTGTGTAAAACACTTGTACTGTAGCTTTTTCTTTTTGTGTATCTATCTACTTATTTTCTGATAAAGAATTATTCTAAAGGCTGCTCTTTAGATTATATATTTGACTTGATTGACTTATTCTTTTACACTGCTGCACATTTTTTTTATTCTTCTGATTTCATAGTGGTGCAATTGGCCTAACCAAGATGCAAAATTAGCTTGGCCGTGTATTCAGACCTTTAGCCTTGATAGCTTTAGTTACCCCCTTGGTCTCCTCTTTCTACATACAGAGGGAGTTAGCAGAGATCTACTGGTCCACCAACCATGGAGGAGCGAGCGGCATCCAGTAGCGGCATCCACAGCAGAGGCCTGGTCAGCCAGAATGTTGTCAGATGCGGGTGGTTGAGGAAGCAGGGAGGCTTTGTGAAGACTTGGCACACACGCTGGTTCGTACTCCGAGGTGAACAACTACACTATTATAAAGATGAGGAGGAGACGAAGGCCCTGGTAAGTAAACTTGTCTACTCTATTGCAAGCATTTAAGAACTTGTAACTGTACCTTTCCTCTTGACATACAGCTGTAAAATGTTAATGCATAATAACGAAGTGCATGCAGCTGATGGAATAAGTGTGACTTTGTTTATCCGCTTGTTTGTGCAGAATCTTACCACATTAAAAAAAAAATTATAATAAAAATACCTTTTTCCTAAGAGTACCTTTTAGGAAATACTATGAATACTATGAACTGAACAAAAATGTGTTGGTTCACGTTTCATGAACGGAAATCGCACCAATGCATGAACTATTGAATGAGTGTGGAATTGACTGGTCTAGACTGCAGGAATGTCCACTAGAGTTTGTAACAAATGAAGTTTTTGCATCAACAGCCTTCGACAACATATTTTCAAAAATTTGACTATACGCCAAATCAGATTTGCAAAACACAGATTTACAATTTGTTACCACATACTCCCAGGACTTGAATATGCACTTTTGCTTTAGCTTGATTTTGCACATGCTATGTCTTATTGATTCGTCCATGCATTCTTAGAAGTCCACACAAAAAATGGCCTTCCTTCTGACCAGAGAATTAAGATTGTAATGGCCATGTCAATCTCCTGACCTAAACTCTTATTGAAAGACTATGAGTTAAGATGAAGAGCAGACCAAGGCATCTGAATCATTTGTTGGTCTTAGATGTCTTGCTATATGTTCTTTCACCTCACTAAACTTGTTCAGAGAAGAGTCAAGAGAAATATGTTTTTGTTAGAGGATTGTGCACAAAGTACTTAATGCAGGGGAGCTAATAATCATGACAAATGTTTAAAGAAAAAAAAAAATATTTCTTAATGAATAACTTGTTTTTATCTTGACACAATGTTGTGTTATATATAAAGTTTAATTGTGAGTTTAGCTAATGAACAACAGTATTTTTTTGCACATCCTCACAAATTGGGCCAATAATTCTGGAGGGCAGCACGAAAATGATTGAGTCTCTAGGCTGCTTATTTACTGTTTATAAATAGAAGTTGTTACAAAAAATTATACCTATACATTTTTTTTCTGACATTAACAGACATTGCTGAAAAATGTGTGTCAGTAAACTCCGGCAAACATTTCCATTCCATACATTAACACCTTCTCCTAGATGAAGCATGCATAACATTTACTGTATATGCTTGCATCTGGATTTGCATCTTATTCACCTTATAATAAACTACTTTAACCCAAATTGTGTTCTGGTCAAAGAAGAGCACTTTGTAGGTGATAAGGGCGCGATTTGAGGCACTTGTGACATAAGTACAAAGGTAAATTAAAAGCTTCAGACCTGAGCCTTAATTTAATGTGCCCTACCTCTTCTTTGAAGTATTATGTTGTCTTGGATACTTACCTTTCATGTTTAATACAATTTAATAATAATCCTATCAATAATGTCTTTGTTCTATGGCTTATATCAAGGAACTGTATTAAACAATGCATTTAGTAAAGAACCTGTAAGCAAATCATCTAGGTTAAGCAGCAAGTAATTGACTGCTAGAAGTTTAATACGTTCTGAAATTCCTTATCCCCTCTCAAATAATCAAGTCTGTTTGCACACACAAGGAACTTGTTCTTCCTTAAGTAATTTGTCCACTAACACCACTGATTTAAAAGGTGCATTATACAGAAACATTTTTAAGCAATAGACTGTGTCTATTTTGCGGTTATCACTTCAACCATTGGTACCATCATTTATTATATATAGCCCAAAGAGACGTGAGAAATGTGCAGGTGTGTGAGTAGATACGAGCCAAACCCCTCAGGAAATGCAAATCCAGGCCTATCATTCGAGAAGCTGAAAAAAACAACTAAATACAGTTTCATTTTATCAACTATCCACTGTGTACGTTCTTGCTGTCTGATGAAAACGTTAATGTTTGACCAATTCAATTTATTTAGTTCACATTGCTGTATATTAACATCAGACACTCATTTTGATGTGTTCATTGCTCTAATCTCTGTATATTAAATGGCAACAACTTTTTCATTACACAGCAACATTAACATCAAGGATTTAACAAACTGTTACTTTTTGTATAACCAGTAATTATAAACAAGATGACATGTTGCCTCTTATACGACGGCCAAGCAGTAGACACCAGTCCCTAGAGAAATATCTCTCAGAAAGAAAGAAGGTATGTTTTGGCAACAATCGTCAAGAGTGTGTCATCATCTGTGGGTGCTAGATTAGAATGACTAGCCAGAACAATAGTAATCAAACAATGCACACAAGGACAAAAGGCAGATATGTCTCTCAAACTACTGTAACCTGGCAGCTGGCACTGGGCATGTGTAGAGTAGGTTGACGGAACAGATAATGAATGGGATCGGGGAGGAACAAAAGACGAGAAATCTACGATATCAATCTTTGGTCTGTATAACCCTGCACCACAAGCGAGAATCACATGGCAGTGTACATTGCATCTATTCATCGCCTAATATGCAGTTGGTCCTCCACAAACCTCTAAAACAGTGCCAACCCGTTGTGGCTTTGACATTTGAATACCCTTGAAGGTGCCCTTTGGTATCTGGCACCAAGGATTTAGCAGCAGATCCATCAAGTCCTGTGAGTTGAGGCCACCATTGATTTGTTGGTCCAGCATATCCCACAGATGCTTAATCGGATTGAGATCTGGGCAATTTGGAAGACATGGATACACCTTAAACACTTCATTATGTTCCTCAAACCATTCCGGAAAAATGTGTGCAGTGTGGCACGATGTATTATCATTATTATATTGTTGCAAGAGGCCATTAAGGCCTTTACCTGGTACACAATGATGTCTCCTATTGCCGTCCTCATGAATGCCAAGGAACATCGCCCAGAGCATCACACTCCCTCCACCAGGTTGTCATCTTCCACAGTGCATCCTGGTACCATCATTAGTTAGTATTAAGTAATTATATTATTAAAGATTAAGTGGGCTTACTGTACTCTGTTTGAGTTGGACTGTTGAGCTAGTAAAACACAATTTATATAGTTTTGGTCATTGACGTTTCAAGATAAGACAGAAAAAATAAAGCTAGATTGAGAGGGAAGTGGGGAATAAAAGTCAGAGAGAAAGGGAGAATGAAGGACAGAGTGAGTTAGGTGCTGCTTGGTCGTCCAAGATGGTTGGAAGAATAACTGTTAGTTTGAGTCCTGGGTAATATGGGGGGGGTTGTGCTGTAGACACCTGGGGAGTTATCCTCTTCATCTCAAAATGCATTTTATTCTCTGCCCAGTGAGATCACTATGTGCATAAATCACACAACAGTGTGTGCAGAATTCACCTCAGATCTCTGGTTACAGGACATTCTTTGTCGGACAATCTGTTCTTGCAGTGAATCAACCTGTATCTTCTGACAGTCTCCTGTAAGAGCCAGGCTATGCAATGCGTAACCTCTGAGGACATCTGACAGGAGTTAACATATCTTTCCGCTCCCTCCTTGTTTCTTGCCTTTCCTGTTGTGCAGTGGTTCATAAGATCCAACGAAGTGCAGGGCTTATGTAGATATGGCAGGAGATGGGAAAAATGTGAATGTAATTACTGTATTGGAAGACAGTTTATTTATGTAGTCATATTGGGATCAGGGCTTCATTCTCCTGCGGTTGCAACGCTCTGTTGGTTTTTCTTTCTGTCAGTCTCTTTGTCATTCTCTTTCTGATTTTTGCTGTTGTGCACGCTGTGTGCATATATACAGCAACACACACACACAAAGAAGTATTGTACCCGCGGCAAGGTATTTGTGATTTTTTAATCAGACGATAGCATGTACCATGTGACTCCCACCTCGAACCTGTCCTGTCTTCTGCAGTTAAAGCATTACCTCGCTCATTGTTTCACTTTGGACCTTGGAATTTTGAGACAATTTTAAAGCTTTTTTAAGTAAAAGTTAAATCATACAAATACTGCCATTTCGGTCTTCCATGTTGTTTTGTTGATTTATAATACCCCTGATAACCCAGTGGGTTTGCATAAAAAAATGCTGAAATGCAGAGACACAAACCACTAACAAATCAGTCCAGGCATTATGGAATTGGCCGTTACTTAGAGTTTAGTTCACTTGGATCTCATGTTCAGATTTTAATTCATTCTACCACATGCTCATATCAAACAGCTCAATCAAAGTTTGGAGCATGTAGACACATTCTTTCTGTTGTCTTCAGTTGCTTTCTTGATTCTCAATGCAAAAACATTATTGTTAAGCTGGCCGGCTCTGAATGAAATTGAAGCCTTAAATCCCATTACAGCTACACTGAAGGTAATTTCAGCCAGTCATTTTGATAGTGATGCTTATGAGCCAAAATTATTGTTTATGTTTACAACATCATACAGTGGGCTCCAAACTAACTAGCACTTCTGACTGGAAAAGGCAGAAAAAATATAAACAAATATAAAATAATTAGAGAGATATAAATACCAACAACAAAAATATTTATTAAAAGGAGACAGCAGACATCCTCCAAATCAAGTTTTCCAGTTAATGTCCCCTTAAAGATTTTAATTGAAAGTATAGTACAACGAAATGCAGTTTGCATCTAACCCGAAGTGAAAAAAGAGCAGTGCAGAAATGGTTTAAAAAAATAAAATAAGGTAGCAGTGTTTAGGAAAATGGGGAGTACAAACAATATTCATTGTGCAAATGAGGTGGACTGTGCATGGCAATGTTACCAAACAGTTCAGCAGGTTAACAGCAGCTGAGAAGAACATGCTGGTGGGGTGTATAGAGATCTGTACCTGATGGCAGGAGGAAAACAGTTTATAGCTTGGGTGTGATGGGTCCCTGATAATGCCACACACTCTCTACAGACAGAGGTTTTGAAACCCAGGTAGAAGCATTCATTAAAATAATATATCCAATTAGTCAGTTAGTCAATAACCCAGTCAGTAACCAGAGTGAGAGTCAACTGAACAATTTGTTTTGCTAGAAAATTATACTTAGAAAAGTATGACATCTTTCTAAATAGAAAAAAAAATCATCAACATGTTTTATATATATTGTAAACAGTACAGGTGACAACAGAGAATGACTTACATTCCAGGCAATACATTCCAGTTTCAGTATTACTCAAAACCGAAAAAAATAACTTCATACCCTTATCTCGCCCAATGGGACCCAACAGAGTAGGAGAGAAGTACAATAATTGAATAGGGGCCCCATCACCCCAAGCGCACAACACTAAACGGACATGAAGGGCAGACAGAACAACGACAAGAGAGAGACAGGAAGACAGAGCAGCTTAATGCAGAGAGAGCTGGCAATCGACACGATAATGGCAACCAGGACAGAGCAATTACACTAGTCCGAGGGCAATCTCACCAGTCTCTCAAAGTAGGAAATATAGGGCTGCCATTTTATGGAGAAGCCGGAGTTGGAGCCCCTGAGAGCGAACTTCATTTTCTCCAGCCGTAGGAGGTACATGACGTCCTTTAGCCAGCATGAGGCAGATGGAGGGCGGGCAGACTTCCAGTTCAGGAGGATTCTGCGACAGGCCAGCACTGACGTAAAGGCAACAATATCCGCGTGTTTGTGGGAAAGGAGAGACACAACCCCAGGCAGACCAAAGACGGCTATCAGCGGGCAAGGGTCCAAAGTGACTTCCAGCACGTCAAATAGGATCCTAAAGATGGTGTCCCAGTAGTTCTAAAGAGAGGGGTATCGAGCAAACATGTGAGTCAGATCGCATGGGGAAGCTCCACATCTATCACACCTGTCCGCGACATCAGGGTATGTCTCAGAGAGCCTCGCCTTAGAAAAGTGAACACTGTGCAGCACCTTAAATTGGATGAGGCAGAGCCTGGCACATGGCGTAGTAGACCGTATCCTGGAAGAAGTGCGATGCAGGCAATGAGTGCTTAGCGGCCACGTCGGTAAAACTTAAGAAGCCCTCCTCGGCAAACAAATCCCTGAATGTCCTAACCCCCCTCCGCGTCCAGACTGCAAAAGCAGCGTCCAAGGAAGGAGGGAGGAAGATGTGGTACAGTGAGAGCCTATGTTCGATACCCCCCCAAAAGAGGAGCGCAGGCCAATATAAAGGCTCAATGGCGAGAGTGAAAAGCAGAGGGGACAGAGGGCACCCCGCCGGTTTTGATATAGCTCAGGGGGGGACGACAGCGATAGAAGGAGACATTCGGAAACACAGATAGAAGGAGTGAATTAAATCTCCAGCAGAAGGGCGGCCGGGGCTGAGCTGAGAGGGCCAGGTCTAATTGGATTGGGGCATGATCAGAGATGACGATGGGCAAATATTCAGAGGAGGTCACATGTAGGAGCAGAGAGCGGTCAATAAAAAAGTAGTCGATACGTGAGAAGGAGTGGTGCACATGAGAGAAGAAGGAGTACTCCCTTGCCTGGGGGTTGAGGAACCTCCAGGGGTCCGCACACCCGGTCTGGCCCATAAAACCTGAAAAACAGGACATAGCAGAAGGAGAAATAACCCTAGGATTCGAGCGGTCGAGAGATGGGTTCACAACGCAATTCAGATCGCCACCAAGAATCAGGCGATGAGAGTCAATGGAGGGGATACTCCAACATCATCAAAGTTAGGAGCGTAAAAGTTGACCAGAACCACAGGTGTATCACAAATGGAACCAGTCACAATTAGATACCTCCCATTACTATCGGAGACAACCTTAGTGGGTGAGAAATTTGCATTTTTGCCAATCAGTATCGCAACACCTCTTGCCCTAGAGTCAAAACCGGAATGGAACGTCTGGGCGTACATAGCTAGTGAGCATGTTGAAAGGTAGAGTCGTACCACTTTTGGGCTTCACCTGCAGAGTCAAACACCAGCCGTTCACCGGAGTATTCAACATGGAGACACGCTGGGTGCCTCAGGGAAAAGCATAAAGTTGGCACGCTTTTTCCGACCCAGACGAGATCATGTCCGGTGAAAAAAAAAAAATTCCACCACGCAAAAAAAGCTAAGACTTGTCGCGCCGGCGCAGAATCCTCTCCCAATCCTGGAAATCATGGAGGCAACAGATCAGCGGCCTGGGTCTGGCGTTGGTTGGGTCGTCAGCAAGACAGCTGAGCCTGTGTGCACGGTAGATTTTGGGCGCAGAGGATAGCACGCCACTAGGCCCCAGGATCTCCAGGAGGAGTGAAGAGACGAAAGTGAGCATCTCGACATCCTTCAAGCAGCTGGCCTGGCCTTCAACTGTTGCACGGAGGTTTTCTGACCGTGCGACATGAGACTAGACAAAGCAAAATATCTAGAAACTGGATCAAAGAAATGAAACAGAACGAGATGTGTAGTAAAATTTTAAAAATTGGTTTTGAATGCCACAAGTAAACTTAGGAAAACTAGCTAGCTAGCAGGAGCCTCCTCAGTCTGCGACAACTCCATACATATGCTCAAACCAGAAGCCTAATCAACACGTTTTTGAAGGAAATATTTTCATCTATCTACCCAAAAGAAAACAATCAAAATTGTAACAGGAATCTTTTTAGATTTAGAAAATGACATAATTTTTTTTTTATTTAACACCAACTTTGCAATCCATCAAATGTGAGAGCAATAGCATATAACGCAGTGTAATAGGCATGTAGTTATCCGTTACCAATATAATTTATGTAAAGGGAAAATAAAATGGGGAAACTTTGCAATTTAAAAAAAATATCAGATTTCACCCTTTTTGTGTCTGAGATCTATCACATATGTCATATCAAATCAGCCACAAGATAATATTTCCGAATGAGCAACATGTGATCAATGATTTCAAAAGCTGTTGATTGATCAATAAAAAGTGATGCTGAGTGTTTCTGCAAGTAAAACTATGGAAAAAGCAGAGATAGTGCTATGACCGGTTCACAACCCCGACTTTATGTCACATCTATTGTGTGTAGATAGGAAAGACGGAGCCAGGCGCAGAAACAAGTATCTTTAGTGAGTCTTTTAATGAAGTCACTCACTCAGTCAAAGCTTGTCAACTTGACACAAACATGTGTCAGTAAGTAATACAAAATTACAAACCACGCAGACTTAAAGAATCACTTCCACACAGGAAGGAAATATATGAATAAGATGTGTAACAGAACAATTCCACACAAAGGCATGACCAAAAACAGGTGACCTGGTGACCAGAGTTTTTTGTGATTGTTGCGGGCAAAAATCCTTGATTATGCGGCACGTTTTTTAAAAAATGCGATGGAATATTCGGGATATTTATGCAATCGATGAAAAAGAGGAAAAAAAGTGATTCCCCAACACCCTGTTCTCACTAGGCTACTACCTTAATAAGTGATTCCCCAACACCCTGTTCTCACTAGGCTACTACCTTAAAAAGTGATTCCCCAACACCCTGTTCTCACTAGGCTACTACCTTAATAAGTGATTCCCCAACACCCTGTTCTCACTAGGCTACTACCTTAATAAGTGATTCCCCAACACCCTGTTCTCACTAGGCTACTACCTTAATGTAAAGAGTCAGCATACTACATCACAGAAAGTGCTGGGAATATTTAAGTTCTCATCTTGTATTATTTCAGACATTAATAAACACGCAGTTGCACGAAGTGCAAAATAATTTGCCCCCACTGTCATGTAACACACACTTTTACATTTATTTGCGGGCTTCATCATGGCTTATTCACTGGGTTTGCAGCTTTTCGATTATGTTCACGTCGATTATGTTCACTATTTTGAGCCATTACTGTCACGAGTGGTTAGGGGGCGTTGCTGCACTGTTTGTATTTCATTGAAGCACTTCCTGGGTTTTGGTTTATTAGTCACGGCTGTTTTCATTTAGTCATTAGTCCGGGCTATAAAGGGGATCTAGGATTATTCACAGTTGCTGAGCATTGTTTGTTGTTATATGTCACGGGATTACAGAGGTGAGTTAGTGTTGGTGTAGATTGCTATTGGTATATTGTAACGGATTATTATAAGACGCGATATGCGCACTTTTGTTTCCTTTATAACCAGTTAGCTTTTGTCGCCGTTTACGGTTTGTTTTATGTTGGCATACTTCAATAAACCCTTTGAAACGGATAACTACGACTCTGCATATGGCTCCCACCGCACTACGCCGATCTGTTCATGACAGAATGCTCAGCCACCCAAGAAGCCCGCAGAGCCGGACGGTGAGTGGATTCCTCGGAGGGGCAAGCTATAGCGCTCCGAGGTATGAAGCTCACCGTCAACCCACGGAGCAGCAGGAGCGGCGCTACACCTGGCAGGGTGATTGGGGGTCCGACTCCCTCTCCTCGGATGATGAGGAAGCGTTCTACGAGCGAGTGGAGGAGGACTCCCTGGAAGACGCCCTGCTATGGGACCCCGTCCTCAGTCGACTAGTCCCCGCAACATCGGACGTCGGCTGGGGCGGGCAGAAGACACCGCCCACTGTTCCGGGGCTGCAGACAGGGGGAGGAAAACCCTGGAGCTACAGCCACTACCCCCGCCGGGGAAGACCCTTTCAGACCACCTACATCCGGGACAGAGAAATCCCGGAGGGGTTACATAAGCAGCCCCCGGCTGTCATTAGGGCGTGGTGGCAGGCATGGCTGGACTTTCAGGATCTGACGCCAGAGATCGCCTCCGCCACGCCAGCGCCCAAGATGGCTGCCGCCGTCACGCCAGCGTCCACGATGGTCCCCGCCGTCACGCCAGCGTCCACGATGGTCCCCGCCGTCTCGCCAGCGTCCACGATGGCTCCCGCCGTCCCGCCAGCGCTCAAGATGGCTGTTGTCATCACGCCAGCGCCCAAGATGGCTGCCGTCGCCACGCCAGCGCCCAAGATGGCTGCCGCCGTCACGCCAGCGTCCACGATGGCCCCCGCCGTCACGCCAGCGCCCAAGATGGCTGTTGCCGTCACGCCAGCGCTCAGGATGGCTGCCGTCGCCACGCCAGCGCCCAAGATGGCTGCCGCCGTCACGCCGGCGTCCACGATGGTCCCCGCCGTCACGCCAGCGCCCAAGATGGCTGTTGCCGTCACGCCAGCGCTCAAGATGGCTGTTGTCGTCACGCCAGCGCCCAAGATGGCTGCCGCCGTCACGCCGGCGTCCACGATGGTCCCCGCCGTCACGCCAGCGCCCAAGATGGCTGTTGCCGTCACGCCAGCGCTCAAGATGGCTGCCGTCGCCACGCCAGCGCCCAAGATGGCTGCCGCCGTCACGCCAGCGTCCACGATGGTCCCCGCCGTCACGCCAGCGCCCAAGATGGCTGTTGCCGTCACGCCAGCGCTCAAGATGGCTGCCGTCGCCACGCCAGCGCCCAAGATGGCTGCCGCCGTCACGCCGGCGTCCACGATGGTCCCCGCCGTCACGCCAGCGCCCAAGATGGCGGTTGCCGTCACGCCAGCGCTCAAGATGGCTGTTGTCGTCACGCCAGCGCCCAAGATGGCTGCCGCCGTCTCGCCAGCGTCCACGATGGCTCCCGCCGTCCCGCCAGCGCTCAAGATGGCTGTTGTCGTCACGCCAGCGCCCAAGGTGGTTGCCGTCGTCACGCCAGCGCCCAAGATGGCTGTTGCCGTCACGCCGCCGCCCACAATGGCTGCCGCATCGCCGCCCACAATGGCTGCCGCATCGCCACCCACAATGGCTGCCGCATCGCCGCCCACAATGGCTGCCGCATCGCCGCCCACAATGGCTGCCGCATCGCCGCCCACTATGGCTGCCGCATCGCCGCCCACAATGGCTGCCGCATCGCCGCCCACGAGGGCCGCGCCACGACGACGCTCAAGATGGCCGCCGCCACGACGACGCTCACGATGGCCGCCGCCACGACGACGCTCACGATGGCCGCCGCCCACGACGGCGCTCACGATGGCCGCCGCCACGACGACGCGCACGATGGCCGCCGCCACGACTACGCTCACGATGGCCGCCGCCACGACTACGCTCACAATGGCCGCCGCCACGACTACGCTCACGATGGCCGCCGCCACGACTACGCTCACGATGGCCGCCGCCACGACTACGCTCACGATGGCCGCCGCCACGACTACGCTCACGATGGCCGCCGCCACGACTACGCTCACGATGGCCGCCGCCACGACTACGCTCACGATGGCCGCCGCCACGACTACGCCACGATGGCCGCCGCCACGACTACGCTCACGATGGCCGCCGCCACGACTACGCTCACGATGGCCGCCGCCACGACTACGCTCACGATGGCCGCCATCACGACTACGCTCACAATGGCCGCCGCCACGACTACGCTCACGATGGACGCCGCCACGACTACGCTCACGATGGCCGCCGCCACGACTACGCCAACGATGGCCGCCGCCACGCCGCCCACGATGGCCGCCGCCACGCCGCCCACAAGGGCCGCCGCCACGCCGCCCACGATGGCCGCCGCCACAACGCGGTCTCTCAGCCGCACTAGATGGCGGCCTCTCAGGCCACCGAGGCCTATTCAGGGCTGGACCTGCGGTCCTGGACTGACCCTTTTGGGGGTGGACTGTTGGTTCTCTCCTGTTGCTCCCGTTTTGTTTTTTTTTTCTTGTTATCTTTCGGCTATCTGGGAGCTAGCCTTTTGGTGGGGGATACTGTCACGAGTGGTTAGGGGGCGTTGCTGCACTGTTTGTATTTCATTGAAGCACTTCCTGGGTTTTGGTTTATTAGTCACGGCTGTTTTCATTTAGTCATTAGTCCGGGCTATAAAGGGGATCTAGGATTATTCACAGTTGCTGAGCATTGTTTGTTGTTATATGTCACGGGATTACAGAGGTGAGTTAGTGTTGGTGTAGATTGCTATTGGTATATTGTAACGGATTATTATAAGACGCGATATGCGCACTTTTGTTTCCTTTATAACCAGTTAGCTTTTGTCGCCGTTTACGGTTTGTTTTATGTTGGCATACTTCAATAAACCCTTTGAAACGGATAACTACGACTCTGCATATGGCTCCCACCGCACTACGCCGATCTGTTCATGACAATTACATTATTTCATTATTTTACTTGGGTATAATGAGTAATAATAAGGTAAAACACTTCCATAAAGAAATCACCATGGAGAATACAAAAAACTATCTAGTTCAAATAACACTAATAATATAACCTTTGTTAATGTCTATAAGAAGATGCACAAACAATTGAATATTACACTAAGCTCAGTCATGGCAATTCATAAAAAATGAAATGATATGTAACACACAGGTAGAGGACGCAAATGCATGTTTGGCGTTGAAACATAGATGCATACAAGGAGAGTCCATCAAGGGTTAGAGCAGGCATTTTTTTCAAGAAACAATGACTTAAAACATACCTTAACATCCACATACAAATGATCCAGTGAAAATAAAATCAATGTTCTGCCATGGCCATCTCAGTTGCCAGAACTCAACGTAATCCAAAACTTGTGTCCTTAGTTGAAGAGGCCAGTTAATATGGGCAAACCCAGGAATGTGAATGATCGTCAATGGTTCTGCATAGAAGCCCGAAATCCCATTTCCCATTTCAAATATTACAGGGAAATACATTCTGTTATCCTTGCCTGAGGGGGCACCAATAGTTTTTGAGCTGGTTGTATCTTTTATAATAGTACCAATTTGTATGATGTGATATACAATTTTTTAGTAAATTTTCTAAAAACAATTGGTGTGTTTAAGAACCCGGAAAGGATCTTAAAAATCTTACCAAACCATTTATATAGGGAAAGACATAGACAGGAATACAAAGAAACAAAGAAAAAGGTCCAAATGCCTTTGCCAGCAGCCCAATGGTCATGATGTAAATTGCCTTGTCAGCCATTTCATAGAAACCTTCCACCCACTCATCTCCTATTACCTATCAACACCTCCATATAAAACAGAGAATGAGATGTTGCTTTGAATGCTGAGGCAGGGCATTTTTATTTACGCGGGAAATGAAAGTGAAGAGTTTTTACATGGAGAAACAGAGAAACACAAAAAATCTCCTGAAACACAGACACACATAAAAACACTGCTATATGTCTGGGGACAACAAAAAATACCATATACTATAACCGTGCGTTCCATGAAAGGGACATTAAAACATAGAGCACTCCTCATAAACAACAGTGTTTCCGAATGTCACTTTCAACTAAACCAAGGGTTGTTTTGAAAGGGCCTGCTCATAGAATACTCTATGTAGTAATTATTAGTTGTGATGTGTTTTCCCTGCCCTATTATTAATTCACTGATTAACTCAAGATTATCTTCATTCAGTGCTTTTATTTTGCTGTATTCAAACTATGTCGATGTAGTGAATCCATTTTCAAACATGCAAATGTCACACTTTTTTACAATAAAATGAATCAGCCTACAGCTTTTTTTTTCTTGCGCTGTTTAACTTCATTATCATAGAATTAACATAAGAAGTAGAATATTACATCATTACATTGAGATATAAATTATTAATGTGATTGTCTTGTTTTAACACAAGTGTTTACTTTGTGTGACTGAAGTAGTGTGTGATAGCTCTGGATGGGCTGGAACACGCAGCAGGGCAGCAGACATGCTGATGCCAAGCCCACACTTGCTGCTTCCCACGTGCATCTCCGTGACCTCTAACTCTCCTGCTGCATGGCTGACATTCCATGCGTGACTCAGGACAGTAGATCCCAAACCACCATAATAAGAGCACTTACAGATGTGTTTCCGTTGAATTCTACAGAGGAGGAATCATTTCTCTTTTAATCATTCTGTTTTGTCAGCTCATTCTAAACATAAATCTACGCTATCTAGCCTTCTTATCTCATTTTTGTGACAGTTTCATTCTCAGTCTTCTCCTTCATTGTGAGTGTATAGTGTTCACATGCATGTCCTAATGAATGAAGAAGAGTTTGTGACCAGACAGTTCCCTGGACAACTGCAGAGGACAGATGCACTTCTTGCTCCCATGTTAGGAACAGCCATGATGGCTAATGAGGATAATGAATGGATGCATTACACCCCATGACTCTGATAATTAATTGCTCATTCAAAACAGCCTCTTCATCACTGGCCAATAACATCTTGTCACCTCCCGGTGAAAGAAGTGCAGGGATGCATATTGTGTCCATATAATGGTAACGTTTCAGAATCCCATTCCAGGTCCTATGTACTGTTGTCTGGTTGGGGAAGAGTGTGTGTTTGTTTTGTCTGCTTTTCTGTTAATGTGTGGGTTCATGTTTAACTCGTTGCACCTGTTTTGGACAGCACAATCAGGCCTACATTTTTGGCCTTGTAGTTTATTTGATTCAAAAAGTTACTAACTGGGATTAGTATTTACAGCAAGTGTTTAGGGTTGGGGTTAGTGGGGTTAATGGGTAGGTTAAATTATGCTGTGTGTGTGTGTGTGTGTGTGTGTGTGTGTGTGTGTGTGTGTGTGTGTGTGTGTGTGCACGTGCGCCTGCATGTGTACACCTTTTTCTGTACGCTAAGATTATGTAAGATTAAGTGTTTGGTGCCTAAACTTAGTTACAGTACATTCACACTTCTCTTCACAGACCAAAATGAGGTTGTGTGATTAAAAAAGTTAGAAAGAAAGAGCATACTGCCTAATATTGTTTCAGAATAGAGAGTCTCGCATTCAGCTGTGAATGGAGTTAATGGAACAACAGCTGCATTATGGGGTTTGCTAAAGCGGTTGTTCTGTTCTTATTCCTTCCTCCTGCCAGCCGCCCACCTCCAATTCTAGCAATTTGACAATACTGGTCACCCTGAAGAGGTGATCTGGGCTGACTTTCAGGAAACAAACCCTTTTATTGATTGTGTGTGGATGAGCTTTATGGCTATGTTTGAGGGACAAATCTAGTTTACAATGAAAGTTGAATGAGATTTTTATTGGAAAGCATCTATGGGTCTATTGCTGAGGTAGTCTGGCCCATATTTACAGACCAACTTGAAGCAGTACTGATTTAGAATCAGTTTCTGTCTGTTCTGCACAATCGTATATTCATTACTATCTAATAAGCAAAACTGATTCTGAATCTGCAAGACTGTTTATCTGGGCTGGGCTGTGGACTGGGAATCCAGCCCCACTATGAATGATGGATGGATGAATTTGTAATAGTTGTAATAAAGTATTTCAGTCTTCCTCAAAGATCTGGGATTTTGGATTAGGATGGGTGATGTACAAGGGATATAGTGAACAAAACGGAACCCCAATACTATAAACTCTTTAACTATAATTATTACCAACGATGACAGCGGAACTGTAAATAACATTTCCTGTTGACATTTCTTTAACTAGAACCACCAATTATTGTCACCAAAGAAAGATAGCTAGATGGGCTTATAATGAAAATGTGTTTCCTGCGTGGTCTTTGGTGTTTATAAACCACAGGCAAGGATCTGCAACTCTGCACAATTTGAGATTTTATCGTACGGTCTGACAAACATTTAAAAAGAACCTAATTGACATGCAGATCTCACAGCATTTACAAAATCCAACCCACAAAATCCAACCGGTCAGTGTTTCAAAAGAAGCTCAACTGGCTTTGAAGATAATGCTTAAGAGGAGAAAAAATAATGCTGAAAAAGTGGTTAACAAATGCAGAGATATCTGCAGCAAAGCTGCATGTGGTATAATATGCTAATAATTGTTATATCTAATGGCCTCATATCCACTTCAAGAGTACATTTGAAAGCATTTGATTTTACCTTTCAAAAGAGAGTCTAATCCATGTAGAATGAAGGCATAATGACCTCCAGATTTATTGGAACCCTTTGGTGACAATTAGCAAAACATTCCTCATGTACAAAATGCTGAATAGTCTGTTTAGGAGCAGACTACTCTCTAAAACATTTATAGATGCTTCTGATTATATAATTTTGTGCTATACAGTAGCTCGGTGACCATGTGCAGTAAATTAAACTATAGTAACAACTTTATTATAAACACTTATTATAAACCACAGTCTGGTTTTCATTATGTTTATTTCTCAAAAAAATCTTATTACTCTGATGTTAAATGAATCAAACTGAGGTTACAGGTTGTTGCTTAATTTTTTATTTGTACGTATTTGTTTTTATTAGACTGTGTATTCAAACTTTAACAAAACACTCACCTAAATGCCTGGAGGGACTGCATGCTTGTGAGTTTATTGTTGATTATTTGTAAGGATCTCTTTACCCACTAAGGGCTTAGTATCACAGGACTTTTTTATTTTTATTCTAGTTCTCCTGTTTCACTCCCGTTTAAAAAACATTTAGTGAAACAAAAATTAGAACAATTAACTTAATTTTCTCCCAACTCCAACTGACGTAATTGACCTCACATACACAAATCATATTTTAAAGTTACTTGCATCTTATCCAGAATTGTGGTCACTAATTGTGGTTTTGAATATGCCTTATCTTCTTTTCAAGCCAAGTGGATATTTTACCATTTTGGGAGATCAGATGAGATTGTTGATCTTGTAAGTAGATCAAGATTTGGCTATAGCTGTTGTTAACAAGCACATAACAAATATGATTTAATTTACGTAAGTAGGACTTCTTCACTTTCATCTTACCAAGAGTAATTCGTCTGTCAAAGACATGTAATAGAGACATAAACATGTCGTGTGTACTCATTATTTTGCAGTGGTGTAAACACCATTGTCTAACTTTGTGTCAATTCCCTAGAAATCTTCATCACATGTTATTTTTTTGCAGATTTATTGTTTTTTGAGGCAATATTATGAGGCAATATTTATGAAAATGCTCGTCAGTGCAGTGGACATCGTCTGTGGATTGTCTCGCTTCTGGTACAAGTGGATCGTAGGCAAAGGCAAGCCTGGACTGCTAGATTCTAAGTGAAATCTAAGTGAAATCTATTGAAATCTATTTGAAAATGTTTGAAACAAATTTTTTCTATTAGTCTTTTGAATCCTAGGAGCTAAATCAAACACAGCTAAATTATGTTTTTTATGTATTAATATTGATTTTTAAACCCAGTTTTCCCTAGGGAGACTTCTGTGGAGTCGGATGCATAAAGCTGCATATATAGAAGCTATCAGGTTTTTGTACTCTAATCCCTGTTAAAACATGAAACAGCACATCAGGACAAGACTACATAATGAGTAGAATGCCTCCTGGTAACTCATATATTATTGCTGAACGGTCATTTGTATTCTTTGGGGTGTACAGACTTATGCTATCTCCCGGGTAACTCACTTTATCAATTGAAGTATAATTGAAGCCATACATGCCGAATGTGTTGGTTGGTTTCACTAGTAGTAATGTATTACAAATTCCCATGCCGATTTGTGGTGTTGCGCAAATATAGCGTAAAGTAATCTATGGTACCGTACCTCAAGTATCTTGTGTTAAGACACACCCCTTACATTATCAAGGCATGTGATGACACCACCGAAAGTGTATTTACACTAAGTATAGTAAGACTGTGGAAGTTAGCCTGTAAAGACACTGCATAATCAAAGATAGAGTCCTCCAAGGTTGTCTTTTGTCAGTGTCATGGCAAGACTTCTGAAAGAAAAGAAGACCTTGGTTTCATTAGTAGTCAGCATTGCACAGCACCATCTAAGCTTACTTTTTCTTTCTTGTCAGTTGCGGTGTCTTTGAGTTAGGTAAAAGCATTATAATTACCCATGTATTATTAGTGCAGACAGAGCACAAATTCTTTAAGTGAGAAGGTGAGAAAGACCTTGAAGAGTTGGTTAAACTGAATGCTCATGCTTGCTTCCAAATATCATAGCTAGTTAAGTTAATAGTCAAATAATTTTTGCATAGTGTGCTCTTAATAAAAAAAATGTTAACGTCTGTGTGTATTTGATTGTGCTTTATGTTATAGTAAAGGAAAAAGTATTTGATCGCCTGCTGATATTGTATGTTTGCCAACTGACAAAGACATGATCAGTCTAGAATTTTTATGTTATCTTTATTTGGACAGTGAGAGCTAGAATAACAACAAAAATAAAAAATAACACATTTCAAATAATTTATGAATTGATTTGTATTTTACACAATGAAATACATATTTAACCGCTTTGCAAAACATGACTTAGTACTTGTTGGTAAAACCCTTGTTGGCAATCACAGAGGTCAGACGTTTTTTGTAGTTGGCTTAGAGGTTTGCACACATCTCAGGGGGGATTTTGTCCCACTCCTCCTTGCAAATGTTATCCAAATCATTAAGGTTTCGAGGCTGTCATTTGGCAACTCAAACCTTCAGCTTCCTCTACAGATTTGCTATGGGATTAAGGTCTGGAGTCTGTCTGGGCCACTCCAAGACCTTAATGTGCTTCTTCTTGAGCCACTCCTTTGTTGCCTTGGCTGTGTGTTTTGGGTCATTGTCATGCTGGAATATCCATCCACAACCCATTTTCAATGCCCTGGCTGAGGGAAGTAGGTTCTCACCCAAAATTTGACGATACATGGCCCTATCCATCGTCCCTTTGATGTGTTGAAGTTGTCCTGTACCTTTAGCAGAAAAACACTCCCAAAGCAAAATGTTTCCACCTCCATGTTTGACGGAGGGTATGGTGTTCTTGGGGTTATAGGCAGCATTCTTTCTCCTCCAAACATGGTTGAGTTGATGCCAAATAGCTCAATGTTGGTCTCATCTGACCAGAACCCATTCACCAAGTTCTCCTCTGAATAATTCAGATGTTCATTGGCAAACTTCAGACAGGCCTGTACATGTGCTTTCTTGAGCAGGGGGACCAGGATTTCAGTCCTTCATGGCATAGTGTGTAACCAATTGTAACTATGTTCCCTGCTGCCTTGACATCATTGACAAGATTCTCTTGTGTAGTTCTACACTGATTCCTCACTCAAGGTCATTGAAATTGCATGGAGCCCCAGACCAACAGTGACAACAGTTTTTTCCATTTCGAAATAATGTTGTTTGACCTTTAATTACATTTATTACTTTTTTGAAATATCTTTGAAATATATTTATCCAATCTAGATGCGTGCTCCTACAAAATTCATGGCATGTTTTACCTAGAAATGCCCAGTGGCCTACAATAATTAGCTGAGATTCTAGTGAGTGTGTCCCTCAGTAAGACCATACAACAGAACTGTACAATCAGAGGTCTGTTGTAATGTCTTACATGAGAACTTGAGAGCCAGAGGTCTGCTGGAAAAATTGAATGGAACAATCTAAAATGAATTGTTTGGAAGTTGATGTTAATATTATATTTGAACAGCAATCTCCCTCATTCCACTTCTCTAGTAAGGCAATTCCTACTATGCTAAGTTATTGTGAACATACAATTTAATTTGTTGGTTTGTTTTATATAAAATATATTTTGGTCAAACTAGAGCAGCTAAATCCTACATGAGACCATGTGATTTTTCTACCCCCTTAGTATATACATATACAATACTGTAACTGAAACACATAGCAATCGGGTAGCATTAACATGTATGCATTCATTTGGTTGTATATTTTCAAAGACATCATGTTTATTTTATTCTTAACTTATTCTTAAACTATTGAGTATTGAGTAATATGTGTTCTATTTTCAGATCTAGTGTTTTTTGTCTATGTAAGTAGCAGTACATACTGCCATTTGGCATTCATTTAATATATATTTTTTCTAACAATGTTCACTCCTTCCATCCTGGCAAAATCACATGTTCACTGATGAAAAATTTAAAAAATGCATATAATTCTCATCGTTTTTTTTAATCTATTTTGCACATATAATTTAATGGGGACAGAAGAGACACCTCATAGTAGGAATTACCCAGAAAGGTGTTGGAGCTGTGTGTTTGAACAGAATAACTGCACCTAACACATCTCTTGAATCTCTCCAGGTGCTTTTGGGTCATAATCCACTTCCTGTATAGTAAAATCCAGGGCATCTGAAGCGCAGTAATGATCGGATGAAAGGGAATAGAGATCAAACGTTGGTCAGGGTTAATACCCCATCATGGACCTGTGTTAGTTACTGGTGGCAGGGACCTAATGAAGTTTACTGCTTCTGTACCAGTTGGCCATTACGATCCAGCAATAGGACATGTTTTTGTTTGTTAATAGATGTAGGTATAAATTAACATACTGGAAGTCTGGATTAGAGTGTCTTTTAAATTATTTAAACGTAAATCAAATCCAGGAATTGAGACATTGTTTCTCAGCAAAAGAGAGGAAATCCCTTATCTTAGGAAGTGAGTGTCACACCTTCTGCCATTCACTGCCACTCAGTGCAGCATCAGTGCATCATCTGTGTTTGCTAGGAAATGTCAATGGCATTTCTAACTCCTCTATTCTATTCATATTTCAAATGTATAACGTATTAAGTGCAAACAGTCTCATGGACGTATTGTGCTAACCCTCTGCTATCCCAGCCTTCGCATCATGTACTGAACCATGTTGAACTGTGTACGTGATGTCACATATCCTGTACTCCCTGTTTCCAATATTCCCACACCCTCTTCTCATCTCTTTGTAGCCTCAGGGACTATATGTCCGGGAAGTCTTTCCATGTCCAAGCCTCGCTGGTCATTTCGTTGCAAGCTGGACTGTTGTATTCTGCCTAGCCGCTTAATGAGCATAATAAAATAGCTTTGTCTGCTGGGGTCAAGGTGCAATGTCTTGCTGAGATCTGAACTGAAACTGGCCTCCAGCAGCATTGATTGGCGTTGACTGCCTTTGCTCTATGGTTTCCATTTAGTGTTGTGTTTATAACTATGCCACTACTATGGTTGTATCGAGCTACACAGGTATTAATTAGGCTACAAGGTTACTACAACTGTGTTATTGCTCTGATCTGTCCCTCCGGGCACAGCTCTTCATTTTCCTTTTTAATTAAACTTTTTTCATTTTCTAATCCAATTTCATCAGGCATTTTTGGTGCTGGGCAGGTTAAGTGCAACAACAAAAACATCTGCAGTGATATTGTCACTGAGGGCCGGTATATTCTGGTAGGTTGTTGCAAGAAACATCAGAGCAGTGGGTTGTCATTATGGAAAGCGTGGCTGAGGGCTCGGTGGGGAACGGCAGCAGTGTTGTATAGTTTTACTGCAATATGGCATATAGGACAGAACATTCTCATCAAGCACACACAAAAACATTACATTCCCAGAGCAGCACTTATTTGTGTGCAGTTTATCACCAGTGTGTGTTAAAGTGTGTGTGAGTGCATACCAAATGTATATATGGGCTGATGTCACCCTATGGATTTTGTTGTTATGCTGCGTGCAGTGTAATCGCACATATACGCTACAATTGTTGTGAGAGGAAAAACCATTATGAACACCAGGTGAAGAGGGAATGTGCATGTAGCCTGATGTGTGTCGTCGCATGTCTTTCCATGTTTTAAAGTGCCAGAGGTCTGAAATGATAGGATGTGTGTACTTGAAATTCATTTTTTTTCCCCTCTGGGCACTATTTTAAAGGGGCTGTGGTTGGAGGTGGTGCACTAAAAACTAGTAGGGTACTGTTTGGGATAGGAATGTTGATGGTAGGCAGATTCTTTTGAATGACCACATCAAACAACAAGTTCTCCCTTCTTCATTACCACGGCAAATCTGTTTTATCTCTATGCGTCTTGTTAATGCTCTTCATGTGGGCCTTCAGGTGCAGGGAACAGTTTCAGTTATGCTTCTTTAAAGTGCTTTGTCTGAGGTGGAGACCTGTGTGAAGAAACTGTCACTCACTATCTCTCTCACACCCACACACCCACTCACTCACCCACCCACTCACCCACCCACCCACCCACCCACCCACACACACACACACACACACACACACACACACACACACACACACACACACACACACACACACACACACACACACACACACACACACACACACACACACACACACCCCCCACACACACACCCACACACACCCCCCACACACACCCCCACACACACCCCCACACACACCCCCACACCCCCACACACACACACACACACACACACACACACACACACACACACACACACACACACACACACACACACACACACACACACACACACACACACACACACACAGGAAACAGCTTCATCAGCTTCCAGACAATGTTAACTTTTATGGCGAACACCAAAAGCCTACCATACATCTTGCATTACAACCTACTAAGACAGAGGTCGTTGTTAATAGGTGCCCCTTTCTATTTACATCTGTCACATTTTTAATAGACAAATACAATGTCTCTTGAAATACTCCTATGGACAGGGAAGTGATGGTATGTTCCACTGGGGGTTAGTATCGTGTTGGTTCTGGAATGGTCTCTCACAAACTAATTTGCAAGGCAACTCACATCATGAGTTACCTGGCCTTGTATAAGTTATGGGGAGTCACTGAGTCTCTTCCCTCTATCATTTATACTTACATATATCATCCATCCACTCAAGCTGTCCACAATGATAATACTGCGTATGTTAGACAGCGATACAAGGAAACAAATTATATCCACCATGCATTATATTTGGTAATCTAATCTGCTGGACATTCTATTAGTGGATGGGATCTTTTCAAAGACCTGACATATCAAAAGTGCACTGGCATTTAATGCAATGACTAGAAAAAAATCTGATATTTTCAGGTTATAATGAACTAAGCCCCTTATTTGCAATTTATTAACAATCAGGTATGAATACGATGAAAACATGTTTTATTTCAATAAAATGTTACACATGAATTGCATGGTTTAGACCAACATTTAAAAAACTTGTTAAACTAATGTAAATTATCAACATTGTAAGACAACTGGATCCTTTTTTCTTGTGAAAAATATTTAGGACGTGCAAACAGTAAAGTGTGGTAACTCCTACTTCTAAATTCATTTTTTTATCCTACACCATTGAAAAAGTAGGACAGAGCCAAACACAGGATGGCATAATCAGAGAATATTGTTTATTCGAATATGGTTAATTAAAGAATTCAGCAATTTATAAACTAAATGCAGTTTGACTTAACAGCCGACTTGGAAGATACACTAGTGAAGAAAAAATAAGAATGATCATGAAAAAAAATTATAATTACAAACAAAAACATAATTGGAGAAGAAGGAACCCTCAGGTTCAGAAATATTTACACACTTGACACACGTTTTGTTATTTCGGCTGTTACCCAAAATAATGTCAAGTTACAGATAAGTAATTAATTACATTTTTTTCCGATTGCTAAACGACAGTGGGCACAACGGAAGTCACATGTGCAAAACTCTAACTACAGTCTGCACTACCAACAGTCACCTGAGCTAAACAGTTAACATCTCCTGCAAAACTCATTTCAAGCAACACAACTCTTAACACACGTCTCAAAACAGGCTCAGTGCAGCCAAACACTATATGCAATCCTCACTGAGATAACACACAGAGTTGTGGAAAATGACATTAAGGTTCTGAGAAAATGGTCAAAGGGATTGCTAAAAACTGTAATTTTAGAACATAAGAATTTTTGAGGTAAATGAAAATTAGCAGTATGCTTCAATAGATATATATATTTGTATGTAATTTACGGAGTTACAGTAATGAGGAAAAAAGGCACGAACTAAAAGTACATACAGTAATTCTAACAAAGAATTGAGGGTCTAATCCTGCCTCTCCAGCATTAGGCCACAGGTTTTCATCAACATCACATCTAATGTTCTGTCTTGCCATGCACCTGGGTAAGAACCTTCTGGAGTACCTTATCCATCCCTGGCATTCTTCTAGACATATGTCCTCACGTCAAGCACTCATGGCTTCCAAAAGAGACATTTGGTCATGTGGGTGGTGACCAAACACTTTCCACCTCTTGGCAGAGAAAACTCCTCTATTGGGTTGAGGAAGGGTGAATATGGAGGCAGGTACAAAACCATAAATCTGCGATGTTCTGCAAACCAATCTGTGACAGCTGTAGAGTGGTGAAAAGCAACATTATCGCAAACTATGACAAAAACTTGGGTGTTTCTTACTGGCTCCCCAAGTTCTGCTGGCACTAGCTGAGCATAGAGCTGTTCTAGGAAAGCTATACGCCTTTCTGTGTTGTATGGGCCAATGAGTGGTGTGTTGAGTTCTACCCATATATATATATATATACACACACATGTGTTTACTAACAAGTCTAAAACAAGACACCTACTTTGGCTTTGAGATGAAATTGCAATCAGCAGTTTTGAAATGCACCAAGATGAAATCCATTCTGTTTTGAATGTGTGGTTAACAGTTTTGACAACAGTGTGTTAGCATTTGAACAAAATGCTGTGAATCCACAGTGTTGTGCAGGTTGTGGTTAAGGTAATGGGATAAGTGTGTTGAGTTTTGAAAACTGTGTTCAAGCAATGAAAAACGAACTAGAGTTTGGTCCACATGAACTGCTGCTGTGCAGACTGTAGTTAGAGTTTTGCACATGTGACTTCAGTTGTGCACACTGTCGTTTAGCAATCGGAAAAAACTGTATAATGGGCTTGAAGTGCAGTATCAGCTTTAATGTCAGGTAATTCGAATTGGAGGAAGGGTTTAGGAATTATAGCTCTTTAATTTGTCGCCCTCTGTTTTTCTAAGTAATTGGACAATTGACCCAAAATAGTTTTATGGACAGGTGTGGGCTATTCCTTAAAATGTTCATCATCAATTAGGCAGAAAAAAAGTCTAAAGTTGATTCCAAGTGTGGCATTCCGTCACAAACTCCAGTGTAGTGCAGGGAAGAACCATGTGCAGAGCAGGTATACCTCATTCATGGTTATATATTAAAATCAAACAAATAACAAACACAGAATGGAAAAATAGGTACACTGATGTGAATTAAATGTGCGCATAACACGCGTCTTTTAACAACATACAGCGACAAAAAAAAACTCACCTGTACGTACTGTGACATTCAAATAATACTAAGCAAAGTGCAAGCACACCCAGTGACTTACATACACCTCCTAATTATCCAAACCGTGCCAGGTGTGCATAGTTACCTCAAACCAACCATAGGAAAAGGTGAGCACAAGACAAAAAGAACGCGAGGGTGATGACTAGTTTCACTATCAGTCGGTCCTAACATCTAGTTTCACTAGTAATCACACATTCAAATTTGTAAGGAACTAATAGATTCAACTAATCGTCTTGGGGGACTCCGCAGTCAACACAGTGGAGTCCTTTCACTTCCAGGGCAACACCATCGCACAGGACCTCAAGTGAGAGCTGCACATCACCTCTCTCACTAAGAAAGCACAACGAAGGCTATACTGCCTGCGGCAGCTAAAAAAGTACAAACTGCCAATGACCATGATAATTAATGCTTACACAACCATAATTCACTCCATCATGACCTCCTCCATCAACACCTATGCTGCAGCCACTTTCAAGGTCAAGAACAGACTGCAACGCATCATTTGCTCTGCGGAGGGGACCATTGGATGTAAGCTGCCGTCCCTTAAAAAACTATACACAGCCAGGTCAATTCGTTGTCCACTGCTGTAGCTTCAGTCAGGCTCTGATGCCAGGACCGACTGATACTCCAAAACAAATTGTAAGGATGACATGAAAGTGGCGTAGAGAGTTGTGGTCATATTTGGCATGGCAAGAACACCGAAGAACATTTGTGGCACCTGCCCATTTGATTTAGAGTTAACCATTAACGCCTTCCAGACTCTAAACATAAGTCTGACACCATGTCCTCTGGCACCCCATAGGGCTGGAAGATGTGAATGAAATGGTTTGCCACAGTTTGCAAGGCTGTGGGGAGACCGGACATAGGACAGAGGTGGCAGGCTTTCGCAAAACAATCCACAATCACCAGGACAGTGGAGTTACCTTGAGAGACGGAGAAGACCAGTTAGATCCCATAAGTGGGACCATAGCCATCTGAACTGGTAAAGGATGTAACTTACCCAGTGGAAGTTGCCTAGGTGACACACTCTGTGTGCATACTGAGGAGGAGGACACATACACCCTCACATCCTGAGCCAAGGTGGCCACTAGTACTTCCCAATAATGCAGTGCAAGTACAACCGATGCCAGGGGGGACTAGAGAAGTGGGATTTGTGTGCCTAGTAGATAAAGCGATCATGGCCATTAGACATCATGTGCTGAAGCCCAACAGAGCACCAAAATGGAGGTGGCTCTGTGTGAAACACCCTCTCTATATCCCTGTTCACCGCTCCACACCATCTGCGCCACATTGCAGGAGGCCTCTGTGTCGTACAACCTGAACGATGAGTCTGTCTTCACAATCTTAGTTCCTGGTGTAAAGTCAAATTGGGTGATGAATAAGACCCACCTGAGGTTTCAGCTGCCTGTGTGTACACTAGGTATTCCTAATTCCCTGTGGGGGTGCGAATTGCTGTCTTTCATTCGTCTTCCACCATGTTATAAGCACTTCTGAGATCTAATTTTGTGAAGATCGGTACTCCATGCATTGACATGATCACAGAGGAATTGAGGGGAAGAAGAAAGCAATAGCGAAGGGTAGTTTTATTAAATGCATGGTAATCAACAAACGCAGACCCCGAGAGCTAATGACCTTTCCATAAAGTTCCCATCAGCACCTGAATCGACGAGTACCATATACTGGGTAATTGCTATGTAATCAGGTAAGGTGACGTGGATGTTTAATTGTGCAGTAAAGAGCGCTGAATGAGTTGGAAGTGACCTGCATACCGCCTCCAGAACTCAGATGACATTGGGCAGCGAATTTTCCACTTCTGCCACATAAGTGATACTCGTCCTGTCGTCGTCCGTTCTCCTGGATAGCTAAACCACCTAGCTCCTACTAAACAAAAACCATGGTGACAGAGGGTGGAACGGGCATGCCCTTCCCAGGACGTTCTCTTGAAGCCAGCAGGTTATCCAACAAGCTGGCAAACATGGTCGAATGCCCCCAGACCAGTTTAATGCTATTGGATGTTTTATTCAATAAGCAGGTGAGTAGGACGGAGCCAGGCCCATAACATTTGACTGAAAGTCACACAATGCCAAACAATGGCGGTACAGATGCAGGCGCATGCTTTCTGAGTATGAAGTATCATATGCAGTAAAGGACAGAATGATATGCAAGCACTGTAAAATGATTTGCCACTCAACTGACTGGATTCTTTCCTGTATGATTTCACATGAGTCTGTTCAGACCTTATAACTGTGCATGTGACCTTCTAACTGAACTCCATGCCACACATTGAACATAAAAAATAAAAAACTATTAAAAACGCAAAATGAATAATACAACTTATTTCTTAGTGTTTTTTTGATGCAACAGTAAGTGCATCCATAATCATAGAAGTACCCTCTCAATACGAAAACTGAAAACTTTGTGTGATGGCAGCTTCTGCTTGGACATCAACAGCATGGTAGTGGAAAAAGCATTACATTTAAAAAATATTAACATGTACCCACCAATGTTTAGGAAATGTGTAATTGTCCCCACAAATAATTGCGTATTTTTTACATATTTTTTTAATTCTTCGGTTTCACAATTGGTTAACTCTCTCAAGGTGTTCGTTACTCCTGATTGGCAGGAGAGCGCTGATCACAACGTGTACCAGCCAATCAGCTAACAGTGTTCAGGTGAGCGTCGAAGGAGCGACTGTGAGAAAGGATTTAATGATTGGCTTTTTGGCAGGCTACTCCTGTAAGGTATACGTTAACATTGAGTGAATAATAACGATAAAATCGAATATTATTGTTGAAAATGTATAGTATTTCTAACGTTAACGAGCCTTTGCTAGCTCAGGAACTGTTGTCTGCTTGCTAGCTATCGGACATTCATATGGGTTGAATGGAGAATATGACGTAGTTGCGGTCGAAGCAATGCTAGTTAGTAACTGCAAACTTGTTATACCAAACTGCTTGTTTCAATGTTTTTAGATGTTAGCAGAATAGCACCAAAAAAACGAATTACCGATAAGGTCCTTCTTCACAAAAGACAATGTGTAAGTAGTAGTATAAATGTATAGCTTAACATTGTTAGTAACAGCTAGTTTTTGTGCCTGCAGACTTGAAAAAACATTATTCAATTTAGCTAGCTAATATTAGTTTAAGAAGTAAGTTTTGTTAACCTACTGTATTTATTGCAGTATCTTGTATGTAAGTAAACACTTTTAGCAACAGCCAGGAGCATCGATAGCAAAAAGAATGGTAAACTGTGTCCCCACCAATTTTTAAACCAAACCTACACCTCTGTTTACACATGCAGGAAAATAAACACAAAACAACAAACTAATACGATATACTATTATTGAAATGAAAATGCGGTTAAGAGCGGCTTACTAACATAGATAAAAACAGTTCAAACATATCACACTGACTTTTATCAGACTGTAACTTATAACAATGTCAAGCACCATGCAACCAAACCCAGTGAACTAAATAGAACTCTTAATCACCCAACCGGAACCTGGGGCCTGTACCATGAAGCTGGTTTTGGTGGCTAGCCAGCTATGTTTCAGTTAAGTTTCCCCAAACCCTGGTTTTTAGGTACTATGTTAGTAGCTCGGCTTCAATCGGTATTTGTTGCCATGGTATCTGACTAACTTGCTCCGGGGCAGGTTATGTTCTGCATTCGAGATCTAAGTCAGAAGTTGGACCAATCAGCGGTGAGCAAAGACATATAAGTGACGTAATTAATTCCTAGCTTCTGTTCTCTGTTGCAATGGCTTCACATTTTACACGCATTATATATATAAATAATGTGTGTAAAATGTGAAGCCATTGCAACACAGAACAGAAGCTAGGAATTAATTACGTATATATATGAATACACACATTTTCATTTCATTCATTTTCAATATGATTAGCCTAAAATCATTATTTTATATTAATCGCCTATAAAATGTATTTCTTAAACTTAGGCATTAACAATCAGCAATGATCCTCCAAGATTGTTCTCTTGCTTTGGCAGCAGAGACGGTGTTACTGCGTGCTTGAAAAACATTTTTATATTCTTCAAATTTCTGAAGATTAATTTCTTGCTCCTCCGCGGAAAAGTCCTGTGTTTGCAACTAATGCTGAGCTTACGAGTGATTAACAAAAGTTGTCTCCAGTAGACACAGAAGAAATGGCAGTGTACTGTGAAAGATGGTTAAATCTCTGTAATTTGGAGGAGTGGATTTAAAAGAGACCTGAGATGCGGATGCTTTTGGGTTTAGGTATTACAGGGCCGGTTTGGGCAAGTGGCAAAATAATTGGTTCTGGGCTTTGTCAGTGTAATGTGATTAAGGGAAGTGGGTGAAAGATAAATTAATGGAGGAGACAACTAACAAAAAGAAGATATTCCACAAAAAATAGGATAATGGAGATAACTTGCATGCACACATTAATCAACAGTGTTTCATAGTTGGAGAGTTGTACAGGCGTTGCCATGCCTTATTTTACACAGAGTATTAAGGGATTAATTCAGCTTCATTGAGATGTTTACACTGATGCACTATTAGTTTGTGACCTTTACTACAGTTTATTTGTTGATGTTTCTTTTTCAATTTGATGTTCACAATAGGCTCCTTTTAAGTTCTTGACTGCAATGTGGAATATCTGGCTGTAATTATGGGATTTTCTCAAGAATCATTATTGGGAGGAATCGGTCTTCTGTGTATATTAATATGGTTGTGTTTGCTGCTGGTAACTTTCTCAACTACCTTTATGCAATCAACACCATTCAGTATTCCCTGAACAGTGCTGTCCAACCTATAACATGGTATTATTAACATACAACACAAACTTTGTTTCCCTACATTTCAATGTCAAAAATGTTTGCTCTTCAACCAGGGCCTACCTAAACATACATGTCCTCTAAACATCCTCGTCTTAAATGGGTCAAAGTTAACATATCAACATGTAAATGTATAATTGTATATCGATGAAATGCTCACTATCATTTCATTCCAATATCAGATCGCTTCAGTCTAAAGTTGTATCTTACCAATATACCCTTCATACTTGGCTATCCTGCCAATACATGAAAAGCTACTTAACAAATGTGATTGAATTTACGACACTGCCGTCTGCTTTGTCACCAGCAGCCATATTTTCAATTTAGTAAAACATTCTTTGTTTTCAATGACTGCTTGAAGTTTGCAACCCATTAACATCACCAGACACTGAGAATCTTCTTTGTTGATGTACTGTAAGACCTGTGCTGGAACCATTTTTATCTTATTTTTTGTTTCTACATTTCTCTGTCTACTTTGTTCTGTCTAGGGGACCATTATCCTACCTGGAAACAGAGTCACTGAGCATCCAAGCAATGGAGAAGAAGGCGGAAAATATCTGTTTGAGGTTGTTGCAGGTAAGAAGAAAAACTGAGCTACTTTTTTTCTTGTGCAAGTTAAAGTAACTCCAGTCGTGTTAATCACTAGCAATAGTGTAATTCAAGGGCACCTTGTGATCATGACAACAGTGAGACATTGTAATTGTAACCATGACAGCCACATCATCTCAAATTTAAGAAAAGGATGACTTTTCTGTGTATGATGGTTTTTTGTACTGCTTACTTTACTGTGATTCTGTGGATTATAAGAAGGAATCATCAAGAGAACAGGAATAATCCTGTCAAATCTGGTCTGCGGGAGACTTCACAGTTTGTATCATTACTGGCCAAAATACAATAGATTTATTTGTTTCAATTATTGATTTGTTTTATCGGATTTGATTTATTATTATTGATTAATTCTCTAACAATCCTTTGTAGTCTAAAGTGGTCCTCAGTTTGAATGTTTTGATGTTGCACATCTGGTGTGTCAGTTACATATAGCATTGGCTGTCTTTGTTTTGGTTCTTATGGTTTGGGGGTGTACATGACTAGTCATTTTGAGGACATGACCTTTGACCTTCTTAGAGCTCATTGGATCTCTGAGAGACATGCATACTAACATACACAAAACAACATGCACTTTGACCTAGTACCCTCAACACCTCCTGAACCTGTCAGGGTTCGGCTCTCAAGCCGACAGAGGACACAAGCGCAGAGAACTTGTTTCTTACAATGGGTTTTATTCATCCAGGACAGGCAAGACAGGCACAAGAACTGGGAACTTGAATTAATGTCCCGACACTAAACAACTGACAAGCACAGAACTATATAGGGACACTAATGAAAACCTGAACCCAGGTGTGGGAAAAACTCAGGTGTCTAGAATGTCTGTGATTACTCCCTCTCTCTGCTGGTCGGGGGAGTGCCAACTCCCGCATAGAGAGAGACAGAGGGAGGGAACCATGACAGTACCCCCTCCCCCACGACCGCCACTGGGCGGTCCAAGCGGCCCCCCCGGTCTCCGCCGATCATAGTCCTGAACCAGACCGGGAAGTAGACTCAGTGACGGGGAGGCGGTAGAGGAGGTCGGGAGGGAAGGAGGCGACAATGAGTCACAGGCTACGGGGCAGGACAGATAGAACTGGTCTCGGGCAGGGCAGAGAGAACTGGTCTTGGGCAGGGCAGAACTAAGCGACCCCAGAAGCCACCAGGGAGAGGACAGATCACGGAACGGGTTTAGAGGGCGTACCGGTGATGACGGGTCAGGAAGCCGGACTGGCTGAGGGGGAGCGGAGGCCCGGACAGGCGGATGCGGGTCAGGCGGCCGGACGGGCGTAGGCGGAGCAGAGGCTCGTACGGGCAGAAGAGGGTCAGGAGGCCGGCCCGGAGGAAGCGGATCAGGAGGCCGGCCCGGAGGAAGCGGATCAGGAGGCCGACCCGGAGGAAGCGGATCAGGAGGCCGACCCGGAGGAAGCGGGTCAGGAGGCCGGGCCGGAGGGCACGGGTCAGGAGGCCGCGCCGGAGGGCACGGGTCAGGAGGCCGGGCCGGAGGGCACGGGTCAGGAGGCCGCGCCGGAGGGCACGGGTCAGGAGGCGGGCCCGGAGGGCACGGGTCAGGAGGCCGCGCCGGAGGACACGGGTCAGGTGGCCGCGCCGGAAGACACGGGTCAGGTGGCCGCGCCGGAGGACACGGGTCAGGTGGCCGTGCCGGAGGACAGGGAATAGTCTTAGCCCCGGGAACAGGCTTAGGCAGGGTGACGGCCTCGAGGACAAGACGGGGCTCGGGCTGGGGGACGGACACTGGCTCGGGCTGGGGGACGGACACTGGCTCGGGCTGGGGGACGGACACTGGCACGGGCTGGGGGACGGACACTGGCTCGGGCTGGGGGACGGACACTGGCTCGGGCTGGGGGACGGACACTGGCTGGACGGGAGTGAGCGCAGGGACGGGAGTGACCTCAGGGACGGGAGTGAGCTCAGGGACGGGAGTGAGCTCAGGGACGGGAGTGAGCTCAGGGACGGGAGTGAGCTCAGGGACGGGAGTGAGCTCAGGGACGGGAGTGAGCTCAGGGACGGGAGTGAGCTCAGGGGGGACTGGGGCAGGCTCAGAGGGGACTGGGGCAGGATCAGGGGGGACTGGGGCAGGCTCAGAGGGGACTGGGGCAGGCTCAGAGGGGACTGGGGCAGGCTCAGAGGGGACTGGGGCAGGCTCAGAGGGGACTGGGGCAGGCTCAGAGGGGACTGGGGCAGGCTCAGAGGGGACTGGGGCAGGCTCAGAGGGGACTGGGACAGGCTCAGAGGGGACTGGGACAGGCTCAGAGGGGACTGGGACAGGCTCAGAGGGGACTGGGACAGGCTCAGAGGGGACTGGGACAGGCTCTAGAACAGGAGACCCAGACTCAAGGGGAAGAAGAGACCCAGACGTGGGCAAAACAGTCAGTCTGGTCTCGGACAGGACAGAAAGTCTGGTCTCGGTCAAGACAGGGGACCCAGTCTCGGGCAACACAGATAGACTGGTCTCGGGCAAGGGGACTCGGACAGGCTCAAAAGGGACTTGGACTGGCTCCGAAACAGGGACCTGGAGGAGGTGTGGTGCCTGGCAGAACAACCGTGGCAATAGGTAGTCCAAAGCTCCCCCTTGTAATCCTTCCATGCGAAGAACTCGCTGTAACACCTCTCTTCCTCCTCCTCGTCAACTCCTGTCTCCTTCATCCAGACCATAAAGTCAATGAGGACCTCCCAGTCCCTCCGTAGTGCCTCGTCTATGGCCAGGAGTGCCTGAGAGGGAACTGGTGTAGTGGACTGAACGGAGACCGATCTCTGGGCCAGGGGATCGGACGCCATCTCGAACTGCGGGGCGGCAGCCATCTTCAGCTGCGGGGCGGCAGCCATCTTCAGCTGCGGGGCGGCAGCCATCTTCAGCTGCGGGGCGGCAACCGCTGCGTCCTTAGTGTCGGGACATACTGTCAGGGTTCGGCTCTCAAGCCGACAGAGGACACAAGCGCAGAGAACTTGTTTCTTACAATGGGTTTTATTCATCCAGGACAGGCAAGACAGGCACAAGAACTGGGAACTTGAATTAATGTCCCGACACTAAACAACTGACAAGCACAGAACTATATAGGGACACTAATGAAAACCTGAACCCAGGTGTGGGAAAAACTCAGGTGTCTAGAATGTCTGTGATTACTCCCTCTCTCTGCTGGTCGGGGGAGTGCCAACTCCCGCATAGAGAGGGACAGAGGGAGGGAACCATGACAGAACCATTGCAGATGAGGTGGCCTTGACTTGAGACTACTGCAGAGACACAAATAAAGGAGCCCATTTTCCCAGGCACTCACAGTGAGGCAATGTGTCCGGGGAACAAAGGAATTTCTTAACAAGGATTGAATCAAAATGACACCCTATTCCCTACATAGTGCAATACTTTTGCCCTATATGTTGGTAACCAACCAGTGTCATAGCTGGAAGGCAACAGCCCACAGCACTAGGCTAGTCTGTGGGGGAATGCGTGACCAACTCCAATCGATCAGCCAGAGATGTATTCATGTACAGAGCAGCGGATGTTGTCCACTGACCCATAAAGGGAGCTGAACTCCCCCTGGTTATTCACTTTTTTAACAGAACACTCATCTTTCCCTTCTATGTTTTATTCCTCTCTTTTCATCCCCTTTTGTTCATCCACAGCCATCTTATTGTGTTCATTCACTATTTATTTTATTACAGAATTTAATTAACATTCAATATCTACTCTGCGTAGAGGTTTATTCCCGCTTTGCCCATTGAATGATAAGTGACAGATTTCTCCCATATGTTTAATAAATATATATATATTTCCCCTAGCACAATATGTCCTTCCAATTATGTGGGTCACAAACTCCTTGGTGTAGTGCAGGATAATGCCATGCGCGGAGCAAAAATCAACGTTTGTGAGGTTTTAATTCAAATAACACATACATCGAACAGTGGAAAAACATAGACTGTAATGAATTCAAATTGTGCCATAGCGGCTTATAACATACAAACATCAAATTATACATAATAAACCAACGACACTCACCTACACACACGGTGACATTCAAATAATATCAAGCAAAATGCAAAACCTAACTAGCAACCTAAATAGCCTCGGTGCCTAACTCAAATCTGGTGTAAACAATGAACTAACCACCTGGAACTAGCCGTGTGCACAACCTGAGTGGAAGCCTAGTTTACCACTTGTGACAATGTGTTTTAGAGTGGCTCATTGGGATCAGAGG
Source organism: Dallia pectoralis (assembly GCA_029465975.1). NCBI lineage: Eukaryota > Metazoa > Chordata > Actinopteri > Esociformes > Umbridae > Dallia > Dallia pectoralis. Next base: position 1,473,111 of record CM055760.1, on the reverse strand, counting down.
CAATGACTGGCAAGCCTTACATTTCAGATTCAGTGCAGTATGCATGTTCTTAAAATGTATGTCTGTGTTTGTTTTGAGGGATACGACTTACCTGCTATCTATCTACTGACCTTTACTGAGCAGCAATGTGTGAATTTGTCTGTTTTCAGTGGAAATTAATGAATGTTTGGCCTTTTACTTTACAGTTTCATAACTTCTTTGATGTGGCCATCTTGAAACAAATTATTCTATTCAGCCCTATTTTAGAAGGCATGCATCACAGCTTCCAGTCAATCCAGCTACTGTCTTACAATGTCCCAACTATCTGTCCACAAGCGTGAGTTTAAGTTTCTGGACACTTGACAACATGTTCCTGCCATAGCACAAGGACTGTTTACAACAAAGCATTTTATCCTCACACTGCGATCACTATCTCATTTACTGGAAGATGTGTGAATGTCATTCTTAAGCCAAAAACAGAATTTTATTTTATTTATCCTGTGAAAAATCGAGAATAGAACAAGTAACTAAAACAAGCTTCTGACCACATGCAAACTCTGTATGCATTACATTTACATTTAGCGCATTTAGCATACGCTCTTATCCAGAGCGACTTACAATAAGTGCAGGCATTTCACATATAGCTAAAACACACATCAAAAAGGCAATAAGTACATTGTTCCCGGGTGGGTACAGGGGAAAGTGCTAGAGATAGAAGGGGTGCTAGGAGAGGAGGAGTGGGTGATAATCGTAGAGGAATGATTCGGTTGTGAAGTTTCGAATCAGGCTCATGGAGCTACTGGAGGTACAGTTTGAAGAGGAATGTTTATAGAAGTTTTTTGAAGATTGGTAGAGAGTCCGATGATCTGATCTCCAGAGTGGAGTTGTTCCACCATTGCGGGGCAAGCACGGAGAACAATTTAGACTGAGCAGATCGGGAGTTGCCCTCCCGTAGGGATGGCACTACCAAGAGGCCTGAGGTGGCAGAACGAAGTGCTTGCGTGGGTGTGTACGGCTTGATTAGTGACTGGATGTAGGAGGGAGCGGTTCCTCTTGCTGCCCCATAGGCTAGCACCATGGTTTTGTAGTGGATGCGTGCTTCGACAAAGAGCCAGTGTAGTGTGCGGAACAGCTGAGTGACGTGGGAGAACTTTGGTAGATTGAAGATCAGGCGGGCTGCTGCATTTTGAATGAGTTGCAGGGGTTTGATGGCGCACACTGGGAGACCAGCCAGAAGGGAGTTGCAGTAGTCGAGACGGGAGATGATAAGTGCCTGGATCAGCACTTGTGCGGCTTCCTGCGTAAGATACGGCCTTACTTTCCGAATGTTGTAGAGCATGTACCTGCAAGACCGGGACACCGCCTTGATGTGTGCAGAAAATGAGAGGGAGTTGTCAAGGGTCACGCCAAGGTTTTTTCCACATTGGGTAGCAGGGACTGTGACGTTGTCCATTGTAATGGACAGATCCTGGAGCGGGCAGGCTCTTCCTTTGAAGAAGAGCAGTTCAGTTTTACCTAGGTTGAGTTTCAGATGGTGTGCAGACATCCAGGCCGAGATATCAGTCAGACATGCAGAGATACGGGATGCTACCTGGGTTTCAGACTGTGGGAATGAGAAAAAAAGTTGGGTATCATCTGCATAGCAGTGATAGGAGAGGCATGTGAGGATATGACAGAGCCAAGAGACCGGGTGTATAAGGAGAAAAGGAGAGGGCCTAGGACCGATCCTTGGGGGACCCCAGTGACCAGGGGCTGCATGTTCGACGGCGAGCCTCGCCACACCACCTGGTAAAAACGGTCCGACAAGCAGTGTTGTGCCTGAACGCGTTCATTGAACGATAGTTCATGAACGCGTTCATATTTTGGGCGAACGTGAACTGAACGTACTGCTTTACTGGCTGATGAACGTTCCTGTGAACTCGTTCATTCTGGTGTCTTTGAACGGCACGTTCTCTTAGTTTACCCTCGTTTAATAGGATGCCAGATTTCTATAGTGACTTCCTTGCGCAAACCCGGCTACAACAGAGATTAATATGTATCAGAAAAAACACCCAATCTGGCAACATCAACCACCAGTGTCGCAGCGCCGCATCATTATCAAAACAAAAACCAAAAGTATCTATGATCTATAGGTCGGTGAGGATGGGCAAAATCAGACGTTTTTGTGCAAAACTTTGCCCGCCGGGTTTTAAACATAAAATCCGCACATCAATATCATCCAAAGCAAACCTGAAACGGCATATTGAATTAAAGTACAATCAACGACAAAAACCAAGGACAGATCCGCGACCCAATCAACCCAGATCCCGATAACTGCCTACAGTAGCGGCTCCGTTGTCATCTCCCAGTCGCGCTGGACAACCTTTTGGTGCAGTATATTGTCGGAGACCTGCAGCCTTTGGTTTTCAATATAAACATGTTGTCAAATTATTTCATTGATTGCCTCAGCTCACAATTGCTTTAATAGATATTACTGTGATAATTTTTGCCATGATAATCACGTTAACATTTCTTGTTCTTCATGTCTGTGGTTCTATATGGGCTCTGGCAATAATATGAAAAAAAGAACTATAAATGAACTAGTTCAAAATTTGAACTATGAACTGAACTAGTTCATTTTAAAATGTGTGAACTGAACTTTGAACTAGTTCATGTAGAAAGTGAACTTTCCCAACACTGCCGACAAGTACGAGGAAAACCAGGAATGCACCGCTCCTGAGATCCCCAGGTCAGAGAGGGTGGAGAGCAGGATCTGATGGTTTACTGTGTCGAAGGCAGCAGATAGGTCTAGTAGAATGAGAACAGAGGAGAGAGAGTTGGCTTGGGCCTTGCGTAGGGCTTCAGTTACACAGAGCAGCGCTGTTTCAGTTGAGTGGCCCGTCTTGAATCCTGACTGGTTAGGGTCCAGGAGATTGTTCTGCGAGAGGTAGGAGGACAGTTGGTCAGCTACGACGCGTTCAAGCGTTTTGGAAAGGAAGGACAAGAGGGACACAGGTCTGCATTACAGCGCATAACAAATATAAAAATGTGTTATTGTGTCTTTCTGTAAAGTCTGTAGTTACTCATTGATAACTGTTCCACATGCTGCTGTTGATGCATGGTGATAGAAACCACCTGATAAAGCATCGTTGTTTTCCTAAATAATGCAGCAGTAAACATGTGAACAGCTGTAGCTAGCTACACCTGTTCAATATGTCACCCATGCTTTAAAAAACAATTAAGAAGCTTTTGGCAAGTGTTTTTTTCTTTTCATTGTTTTTTTTTTTTAAATTAACCTATATCATTTTCTTATCATCATGTATATCAGTATCATTTGAATCAATGACAAGGATAAAAATTGTGGTTGAGTCATATACTCAATGTGGAAAACACTTTTTTTGGCACACCAAGTGAATTTGAAATGCAAGTATAGCTTACAACTTTTTACTCTGTCATAAGACTTTTTTAAAGTAGTCCTGATTCACAGTTCTGACAATGTGCTCAGACTTAATGCTGCTAAGAAGTATGTATGACTGGGAAAACTCTGGGTACCAGCATTGAGTTTAGAGTGAAAAAACCCCACCTGTTGTCTGTGTTCTAGGAAACCAATAAGTAGAGATACAATTACTAGAACCATCAGGCATTTCCATTCTGGTCAATGTTCGACTGAAATAGTAAAGGTCTTTGGCCCTTTTAAGGAAAACAGTTTTTACGACTCGCTGCAGGAACTAAGTGGTATGGAAGAATAACACATGCTGACCCTAATCTAGGGACACTAGAGATGCATCTCATAGACTGTACATGCTTATAAGCTTAATTTCTGAGTAATAGTTGTATTATCCATTCATACTAAATGGCATAATACTAATAATAGTAATACTGGCAAGTAGAGTTGTGTTTGGAGATTCGAACTAGTGATAAAAAGTTGCTCAAATCCCAGAGTTGAGGATTTGAGAAATGTGTCTTTATGTCCCAGATCAACGCAGTTAACCGTTGTCGTTGCTGTTTGTGAAAATATTTTGTAAGTATTTTCAAAATATAAAAGACAACCTAGTCCATGGAAAAGATGGTAACTTTGGTTGAATCCCCAAGCGAACAAGATTCTGGATAGGAGTATTTGCTAAATGTCAAATATTTGCCCTATATATGTGGCTTTATTAAACCTAGCTCTAATATTTCCTCATTAGAATGCATACCCAGTTTTGCGTAATTATGTTCTCTAAAATTTTGGAACAGAGCCTGGATCGGACTAGCTGTGACGGGTGTCCATAATGGATGTATGTTGTGCTCAGTCCCTGTGGTTGCCTGTGGTTGAATCATATTTTTCTCACTCTGTAGCTCTCAATATTAACCTCCCAAATGGTGCCCTTTTTCCATGGTGAGTATCTCATAACCCTTGGTCAAAAGTAGTGCACAAATAAAGGGAATATGGTGGCATTTAGGAAGATAGAGACGATAGCTGCCAGGTTTTGAATTAAATTGCCCTCACCCATTGGTTAAGCATTAATTACATGCGGTTTGGAGGTGAGAATGGGGGTATTCATTATCTCCTCAGCCAAAGAGCAAGCCAAATAACTCCATGTGCCCAAATAGCAGAAAGCACAGAGGTCATGTTCCTGAGCGATTTACAGTTCTACTGACTTTATTTAGAGGGTTAATGATCCACAAGTAGCTGACGGGAAAGGTAGGAAGAAGGGAGGGAAGGGGGCAGGGAGGAGAATTGGGAGACAACAGGGAGGGAAGGCAGTCAATGTCAGTCAGGGGCATATGTAAGCATGCTGCTCCTTCTGTCTGTGTTTCCAACCACAGCATTTGCATGGTAGGATTTCCGGGTAATACCACTTTGGATCCCAATGGATCTGGGTAAGGCTTGAATATTGCAGTCTGAAAAAGAGTATAGATTACTGTAATCTAAGTAGCGTCATCCAAAAGCCGACTTTCTATTTCTGTCTCAATTAGCTTAGAGACAAGGTTATAATCAAGATACCCGCTTTTTGCTTCAGATCAATAGATTTTGGTTAGGTAGCATGTATAATACAGCGTTACAGAACATTTAGTCAATAGCATTCTGTAGAAACAAAAACAGTGGTCACCAACCTTTTCCAGCTGAAGATCCCTGGCGTCGGCCTCAATGAAAACCAAGATCTACCTTTGGAAAAATTAATAGAAAATGACAGCCCATACTAGCACAGACTATACTTCAAACTTGAGGCCTTTATTTAGTATTTCAGTTGCTTTTGAAGGTAACAAACATTAAATGTTATTTTCTTATTTTTACTTTAAATATCATATGACGTGGTACTGAACTAAAAAGAAATGCCCAAAAATGCCAATTGTCAGCAATGAACTGTACTAACATTCTCAACAATCTCAATTAAGCTAAGTGCAGTTTTGTCGCATCTTATGCAACATCAATTTTCACAATGTCACCAGAAGGCAAAACTGCTGCAGTAATATTACTCACTCAACCCAGTGTGATGGCTGTGACTAAACACTGTCTGTGAGTCCTCTGAAGTCTAGCTCACAGCTAAAGACAGTCATTTTGCAACTCCAACTCCACTTGACAAAGAAAATACTTGCTGGATTTTGGATGTATGAATGGAGCATGAATGGGTTTGACACAAATACAGCAATATATTCCATTTACCGTAACCACTGAATTTAAATTATTATTTTTTTTAACATAAATAAGCCGCACATGTCTATAAGCCGCACGTGGTACCGGTACATTGAAACAAATTAACTTTACACAGGCTTTAACGAAACACGGGATGTAACAAAAATAAACACGCTTTAACGAAACACGGGTTGTACTGTTCTCTCAATGTGTTTTACTCCTCTTGAGTATTAACATAAATAAACAGCCAAACTCTTTTCAACGAGCCAGGTGAGCGAGCGCACTTGCTCCTTTAGTTACTTCTACATGGTAATCAACTTGACATCACTGAAACAGAGTGAAACTAAAAAAGAGAATACACGATGGACTTAATGAATTACTATTAACAACAAGCAAACGTGCAATTACTGTTATCTGCATAGCTACAATACTTCAAACAATTCGTTTTTTGTACAAACCTAGAAATATGACATTGACAGTACCTTCACCGTGATGCCCATACCATGACAGTTCCTTCACCATGACAGTACCTTCACCATGACAGTACCTTCACCATGATGCCCATACCATGACAGTACCTTCACCATGACAGTACCTTCACCATGACAGTACCTTCAACATGATGCCCATACCATGACAGTACCTTCAACATGATGCCCATACCATGACAGTATCTTCAACATGATGCCCATAACATGGCAGTACCTTCACCATGACAGTACCTTCAACATGATGCCCATAACATGGCAGTACCTTCCCCGTGATGCCCATACCATGACAGTACCTTCACCATGACAGTAGCTTCACCATGACAGTACCTTCACCATGACAGTACCTTCACCATGACAGTACCTTCACCATGACAGTAGCTTCACCATGACAGTACCTTCACCATGACAGTACCTTCACCATGACAGTACCTTCACCATCACAGTACCTTCACCATCACAGTACCTTCACCATGACAGTACCTTCACCATCACAGTACCTTCACCATGACAGTACCTTCACCATGACAGTAGCTTCACCATGACAGTACCTTCACCATGACAGTACCTTCACCACTAATCACATATGAGTAATATGCTTTGGTTTATCTACAATTCCCTTTTTGTCCCAACAATGTTTCTTTCCTATCATAACCATATTTTCCCTCTCAAAGTGCGGGAGCACAGGTGCGTGGGTGCGTGTGTTTTCGTCTGTGGTGTGTGTTTTCCTCTGCGGGGTGGAGGGAGGGGAAGTGAAGATTGTGAAATTGCATTAACATGCATGTGAAAGTGACCTCAATATCAGCCAAAACAATCTCAGCAAATGTGTGTAAAATGTCCATATTTTCTATACAGCTAAAACAGCCTGGGGTCAAATTGAAACCCACTACAGGTGGTACATGTATACAGGCACTATCTGCTCAGGACTTCATTGGTCTAAATGGTCTGCATGATGCAAAAATTCTAGTTGGCCCCTAAATCAGTATGGCTCATGGATTGCCTAAAACATCTGCAGTGGCCTGGAATTATTGTGGATTGATGAGACAAGGATCAACATAACAGTGGTGAATTCTGGTGTGAAAGCATAAGAGCCAACTCTGGCCCGCACATCTCCACTGGCCAACTTTCTTTGCCTGTATGTTTTCCTAGACACTCCTTCTTACTTTCCTCTCAATGAAAATAATAAGAACCCCCCCCCAATAAAGTATATAGTATATCTTGTATATATCAAAACACACGATACCGATAAAGGGCAAATGCGCTTAAAGAAGGTACATGGCATACCACGTAATAGACAAGGTGGGAAGGACAGAAAAAAGGGACAGAAAAGAGGCGTGAAATTCCTTTCCATTAAATCATAGACAGGCGATGAAGGCAACAACGTGCACTCAGTTATAGGTCAATAAAGTCTCTTGCCACAGACTGGTTAGCTTGCATGCAAGATTAAGACTTCCTAGTGATGTTGTTGGTGCCAAGCGCAGCATTAGCCTGTCAGTGTAGCCCATAGATCATCAGACATTCACCCACAGCTCTTCCCCGGAGAATGTTGGTGTGCGAACGAGCTCTGTCACGTTGGCCTTGTGATGACGCGATCAACATCCACGTGCAAGTGGAGAGAACCCCCTCTGTAAGCCAGTCAGTTTGTTCTAATGCGGTATCAGGGTGGGTTGACGCATGGCTTGTTTTGTTATGATGCAGGTGTTGAGAGGGACATGCACTCCAGACTTGATAGAGTGCATCACCATCGAGGCACAGGGGGTAGAGCATGGCAAAGTGTATTTGATTTCCACAGACAGGCAGCATGTGGGCATCTGTTTAATTGGGAAACATATGGACAGGTTTAGTGAATTATCTGTATGAGTTCTCCAAATGAAGAGAAAAGGGCTTACTTGTTTCATGATGCTGCCTATTAAGTTTGATGTCAACATAAACCCATTGCGGAAAACCTGGGAGATTTTTTGTGACGGTGGATACCACGCTGTGCTCCTCCCTCTAGTGTCTGCCTATGTCTAAGAAAGCGTGTACTGCCTAGTGCAGGGGACTAGCCTGTCATGGTATCAAGTTATGATGTTCTGTAACATTTTGTTTAGACAGGTAAAATACACAGTTGCTTGTTGAGGTCCTAACAACAAAGCAAAACATCTCTTGAGGAATGTGTTGAAAAGCCAAGGTGACCATTTGAGTTCTACCCAGACCTTTGAGCACAGCACAGATGTTAGGATGTATTATAATGTCACACTGACACTTACCGTAACCACTGTCTTTTTTTTTTAATTTGGGGTTTTCCGTTTAAATAAAAGTATAATCTGTGTACCCGGCAAGAGAAAGACACACCAGAAAACTGTTCAAGGTTGAACTGTGTGTCACCACTTGGATGGTGTTAGAGGGAGGAACCAGGCGCAGGCAAAATATCACGTTTGATTGGTTTTAATAAATTACAAAATCAATCCAAAAACAAACTGAAAACCATATACTGAACATGAAATTAAAGTGCGGCGAAGCGGCTTCCTACATAACAAACTGATACTTTGTAATATGTTAAGACAACTGCTAATTGAAGCAGAGTGTGTCACCGGCCCTTTTTCCCTGACTCCCTAATACATAATAAACCTGTGCAATGGCTAGTTGGGTGCCTCATTGTGTCGTTGCTGCATTTCCCTCAGGCAGTTCTGCCTTCTCAAAAACCACACACCAAAAATGTAAGCCTATTCTCTATTTTAGACCAAAACTTTAAGCCAGGGCTCGCATAGGGAATAGGGTGCCAATTTCAAAGCTACAGAAAGTATGACTTACTGGCCATGCCACAGTAAGGCCCCTTGAGTTAACGTTTCCATGGTTATTCAGTGCTGAGGCATCCCATAATACAACCAGTTCCCTATATCATCTCACACTGGGCAGGTGGATAGCTTCAAGCTAAAATGGTACGAGGACAGGGTTCATGCAAGAATTTAAGTATTATTTTTTACATGTTAGCTTCAGTGTGTCTTGCAGGTAGTGTTATTCTATGGGGTGACTAGTTTTCTCAGGAAATCTAGGGGTTTCCATTCCTAAAAAGTACATGGTATAGTTCTTCTGTTTGTTTTCCTAATGGCTAGATGGACTCGGATAGGACCGGTCTTTTCTTATCTAATGAGGAAGATTAGTAATGTTCGTCAGTGGATTTCAACATCACAGCAGTTGCTCTGTTATTGAAAATGCCTTACTTCTCCATAGGATGTAGGTTTATAGCGGACAAAAACATATGTTGTTAACCACTCAAGCAACCACTTTAGCAGTTTCTCTGTAAGTGTGAATTCCTCACTGTTCGTTTGAAAGAACAGCTGTAGTGCCTCCAAGTGGTTTCTTAAATTGTTACAGCCATGAGAAAAATGTAATATTGTATTTTGGGAAATACTTTTGTTTGTAAAAAATATTCGTCCCATTTACCATGCATCATTTTTCAGTATGGGTTCTACCTACTGCAATGAGCCATGGCATTGTATGTTGTATACATGTTATATACAGTATATACTCACTCCTCCTGTCTGTGAATACGGATATTTACAACCCTCCATATAACTTGAACGTTTATGCTGTGGTATCTATTTTTATTAACATAAACGTCCTCATCTTCCGACGGTGCAATAATTTGGATGTGGGTTCCATCAATTACTCCGACAACACCGGGGAAGCCTGCTATATTCATAAGTGCAGTTTTATTGATTAATCCAAATATATATATAAATATATATGAATGCCACGTAAGAATTGTGATGAGGTGGTTATTAGTGTTGTTTTCTAATATCTGTGCGCACCTTTAATTGGTTTTGGGGTTTGATATTCACTGGAATAATTAGAAGGTTCTTTTGTGTTAGTTGGAGTTAGGCATGGATAAGAATAGAGCCACACAGTTTATAGACATCTAACTCTATATTGTGTTAGTTGGAGTTAGACATGGATAAGAATAGAGCCACACAGTTTATAGACATCTAACTATATATTGTGTTAGTTGGAATTAGACATGGATAAGAATGGAGCCACACAGTTTATAGACATCTAACTCTATATTGTGTTAGTTGGAGTTAGGCATGGATAAGAATAGAGCCACACAGTTTATAGACATCTAACTATATATTGTGTTAGTTGGAGTTAGACATGGATAAGAATGGAGCCATACAGTTTATAGACATCTAACTCTATATTGTGTTAGTTGAAGTTAGACATGGATAAGAATAGAGCCATACAGTTTATAGACATCTAACTCTATATTGTGTTAGTTGGAGTTAGACATGGATAAGAATAGAGCCATACAGTTTATAGACATCTAACTATATATTGTGTTAGTTGGAGTTAAACATGGATAAGAATGGAGCCATACAGTTTATAGACATCTAACTCTATATTGTGTTAGTTGGAGTTAGACATGGATAAGAATGGAGCCATACAGTTTATAGACATCTAACTCTATATTGTGTTAGTTGGAGTTAAACATGGATAAGAATGGAGCCATACAGTTTATAGACATCTAACTCTATATTGTGTTAGTTGGAGTTAGACATGGATAAGAATGGAGCCATACAGTTTATAGACATCTAACTCTATATTGTGTTAGTTAGAGTTAGACATGGATAAGAATGGAGCCATACAGTTTATAGACATCTAACTCTATATTGTGTTAGTTGGAGTTAGACATGGATAAGAATAGAGCCACACAGTTTATAGACATCTAACTCTATATTGTGTTAGTTGGAGTTAGACATGGATAAGAATGGAGCCATACAGTTTATAGACATCTAACTCTATATTGTGTTAGTTGGAGTTAGACATGGATAAGAATGGAGCCATACAGTTTATAGACATCTAACTCTATATTGTGTTAGTTGGAGTTAGACATGGATAAGAATAGAGCCACACAGTTTATAGACATCTAACTCTATATTGTGTTAGTTGGAGTTAGACATGGATAAGAATAGAGCCACACAGTTTATAGACATCTAACTCTATATTATGTTAGTTGGAGTTAGACATGGATAAGAATGGAGCCATACAGTTTATAGACATCTAACTCTATATTATGTTAGTTGGAGTTAGACATGGATAAGAATGGAGCCATACAGTTTATAGACATCTATCTCTATATTGTGTTAGTTGGAGTTAGACATGGATAAGAATGGAGCCATACAGTTTATAGACATCTAACTCTATATTGTGTTAGTTGGAGTTAGACATGGATAAGAATGGAGCCATACAGTTTATAGACATCTAACTCTATATTATGTTAGTTGGAGTTAGACATGGATAAGAATGGAGCCATACAGTTTATAGACATCTAACTCTATATTGTGTTAGTTGGAGTTAGACATGGATAAGAATGGAGCCATACAGTTTATAGACATCAAACTATATATTGTGTTAGTTAGAGTTAGACATGGATAAGAATGGAGCCATACAGTTTATAGACATCTAACTCTATATTGTGTTAGTTGGAGTTAGACATGGATAAGAATGGAGCCATACAGTTTATAGACATCTAACTCTATATTGTGTTAGTTGGAGTTAGACATGGATAAGAATGGAGCCATACAGTTTATAGACATCTAACTCTATATTGTGTTAGTTGGAGTTAGACATGGATAAGAATGGAGCCATACAGTTTATAGACATCTAACTCTATATTGTGTTAGTTGGAGTTAGACATGGATAAGAATGGAGCCATACAGTTTATAGACATCTAACTCTATATTGTGTTAGTTGGAGTTAAACATGGATAAGAATGGAGCCATACAGTTTATAGACATCTAACTCTATATTGTGTTAGTTGGAGTTAGACATGGATAAGAATGGAGCCATACAGTTTATAGACATCTAACTATATATTGTGTTAGTTGGAGTTAGACATGGATAAGAATAGAGCCATACGGTTTATAGACATCTAACTCTATATTGTGTTAGTTGGAGTTAGACATGGATAAGAATGGAGCCATACAGTTTATAGACATCTATCTCTATATTGTGTTAGTTGGAGTTAGACATGGATAAGAATGGAGCCATACAGTTTATAGACATCTAACTCTATATTGTGTTAGTTGGAGTTAGACATGGATAAGAATAGAGCCATACAGTTTATAGACATCTAACTCTATATTGTGTTAGTTGGAGTTAGACATGGATAAGAATGGAGCCATAGAGTTTATAGACATCTAACTCTATATTGTGTTAGTTAGAGTTAGACATGGATAAGAATGGAGCCATACAGTTTATAGACATCTAACTCTATATTGTGTTAGTTGGAGTTAGACATGGATAAGAATGGAGCCATACAGTTTATAGACATCTAACTCTATATTGTGTTAGTTGGAGTTAGACATGGATAAGAATGGAGCCATACAGTTTATAGACATCTAACTCTATATTGTGTTAGTTGGAGTTAGACATGGATAAGAATGGAGCCATACAGTTTATAGACATCTAACTCTATATTGTGTTAGTTGGAGTTAGACATGGATAAGAATAGAGCCATACAGTTTATAGACATCTAACTCTATATTGTGTTAGTTGGAGTTAGACATGGATAAGAATGGAGCCATACAGTTTATAGACATCTAACTCTATATTGTGTTAGTTGGAGTTAGACATGGATAAGAATGGAGCCATACAGTTTATAGACATCTAACTCTATATTGTGTTAGTTGGAGTTAGACATGGATAAGAATGGAGCCATACAGTTTATAGACATCTAACTCTATATTGTGTTAGTTGGAGTTAGACATGGATAAGAATGGAGCCATACAGTTTATAGACATCTAACTCTATATTGTGTTAGTTGGAGTTAAACATGGATAAGAATGGAGCCATACAGTTTATAGACATCTAACTCTATATTGTGTTAGTTGGAGTTAGACATGGATAAGAATGGAGCCATACAGTTTATAGACATCTAACTCTATATTGTGTTAGTTGGAGTTAAACATGGATAAGAATAGAGCCATACAGTTTATAGACATCTAACTCTATATTGTGTTAGTTAGAGTTAGACATGGATAAGAATGGAGCCATACAGTTTATAGACATCTAACTCTATATTATGTTAGTTGGAGTTAGACATGGATAAGAATGGAGCCATACAGTTTATAGACATCTAACTATATATTGTGTTAGTTAGAGTTAGACATGGATAAGAATGGAGCCACACAGTTTATAGACATCTAACTCTATATTGTGTTAGTTGGAGTTAGACATGGATAAGAATGGAGCCATACAGTTTATAGACATCTAACTCTATATTGTGTTAGTTAGAGTTAGACATGGATAAGAATAGAGCCACACAGTTTATAGACATCTAACTCTATATTGTGTTAGTTGGAGTTAGACATGGATAAGAATAGAGCCATACAGTTTATAGACATCTAACTCTATATTGTGTTAGTTGGAGTTAAACATGGATAAGAATGGAGCCATAGAGTTTATAGACATCTAACTCTATATTGTGTTAGTTGGAATTAGACATGGATAAGAATGGAGCCATACAGTTTATAGACATCTAACTCTATATTATGTTAGTTGGAGTTAAACATGGATAAGAATGGAGCCATACAGTTTATAGACATCTAACTCTCTATTGTGTTAGTTGGAGTTAGACATGGATAAGAATGGAGCCATAGAGTTTATAGACATCTAACTCTATATTGTGTTAGTTGGAATTAGACATGGATAAGAATGGAGCCATACAGTTTATAGACATCTAACTCTATATTGTGTTAGTTGGAGTTAGACATGGATAAGAATGGAGCCATACAGTTTATAGACATCTAACTCTATATTGTGTTAGTTGGAGTTAGACATGGATAAGAATGGAGCCATACATTTTATAGACATCTAACTATCTCTTTTTTGTTTACTATTAAGTCGTATTTTCACTTCAATGTTGTTCAGTATTTTGATACGTTGATACTTTGTGCCAATTATTATTTGTTACGAAGACGAAAACGAAAAAAACTTGATCGAATTGTTTATTAAGGGAATATTTGAGCGTCAAACTAAGGCTAAACTAAACTCTACATAGTGATTACGTTCATTTCTGGCATTATGGCTTTTCTGTGCTGTGTCTGAGATGTTAGCACGTCTCTAATAAGATCAGTAACAAACATGATCCCTGCACGATCTAATATATAGCGTCTTATTTACTCAATGTCATCCTTTGTCTGCAACACATTTCTTCTCCCTCTTCGTCTTTCGGCCATTTTCTCCTCTGCTAAAGAAACTCTTAAGCCTCTTAAAAGTCCTCGTCCGTGCTCCTAACAATTTTGAACTTAAGACCTCTTTTAAGGATTAAGATGCTTTATGAATTACTTTTATCTTTACTAGGATTTTTCCTTCAATTGTAAGAGTAAACGCCCATTGAAGAAAAATCCTAGTAAAGATAAAAGTAATTCATAAAGCATCTTAATCCTTAAAATAACTATTTTATCATTCTAAGCCAATCAAATTCCTTATAGGAAATTAACAGCATTGTAAATAATTAAAGGATTTATATACACATATATAATGTGTGTGTATGAGAACGGCCACATGGGAAAAAATTACGGATGTAATTTCAAAGTGAAGACGTAGAATAGACCCTATACATAAAATCAAATTTTTTTTCCTTCTTGGACAACCAACCAATCACAGTCTTCAAAATATTGTGTCATACATAGCAATGGGGTCAGCCATGCCTTCTCACTTAGATGAATGGTCTTGTCTTTTCCTTACTCAGAGTTGCTCTCAGATCGGTCCCGAATTGCTCTTAAGCTAAGACTCCTACGTAAAAGATTTTAAGCTGAATTAAGAGTTTTCTGAGAGGATTCTTAAAGTCTTTATGATGTTAGACTACTTTTCAAAAACAGATTTTTGTGAACTGGTGAAAACACAAAAGATTAAAATGTGTTAATTTTATAGAAATAAATCATGCATGTCATCTAAACAATCTAACAATATTGTGCGAGCAACTTTTATGTTGCTACTCGATAATACTCTTAATGTATGTTTTATTTCCATTTTTATATTGTTGTTTTACAGAGAGCATCTCTAAAAGAGAATGTGGATTCTGTATTTACTTGGTCTCTTAATTCTCTGTATTAATAAATATAAATAAATACAGTATATTAAGCCAAAAAAGTCTGTCACAAGCAAAAAGTCTTTCTCGGGAGCCAACACTAAAAGTAGTTCAGTCATATGCTGAGAAGTGATAGGAGAAACCATGTGAGAATATGTTACCAATTGATGCATAGAAAAAAAGTTAAACGGCCAAGAACTTGTAGAGCAGAAAGAGATTTTCTCCACGTCACCTAGGAGAAGCGACCTGACAGATAAGTATTTTAGAGTATACTCAGTCTGAGACATCACAGTTTTGTACGGAGAATCAGATGGCTCACAATGTCAAAGGGAGGGCATAGACGTAACAGCATGAGGAACGACAGTCAGCTTGTGCAGTGCAAAAACACTGTTTGACAGAGCGGATCGGTCTTAGTTGAGTGACCTTTCTGAAAGCCTGAAATCATACTTCACTTGCTTGGTCTTAGGGAACTTGATTTACAGTATTTCCAAGAAGTCCAGGTTTTATGTAATCCCCAAAAAGGTCTGCCGTCACTTACAGTTGAAGTCGGAAGTTTATATAAACCATAGCCAAATACATTTTAACTAAGTTTCTCACAAAGCCTGACATGCATTGTTTCATTTCTTAGGTCAGTTAGGATCACTACTATATTTTAGGAATGTGAACTGCCAGAATAATATTAGAGATTAGTCAGAGGACATTTCTTCAAAAAGTATGGTCTTTTTCATCATGTGCAGTTGCAAACCATTGTCTGTCCTTTTAATGGAGATTTTGAAGCAGTGACTTCTTCCGTGTCTAGCAGCCTTTCAGGTTATGTCGATATAAATACTTTTGTACCTGTTTTCTTTAGCATATTCACAATGTCCTTTGCTATTGTTCTGGGATTGTTTTGCACATTTCACAGCAAAGTATGTTCATCTCTAGAAGACAGAGCACGTCTCCTAGATGGTATGGCGGTTCCATGGTGCATAATTCTTGCGCACTATGGTTTGCACTAGGGATGCACAATGATATCGGCACGAAATCGGTATCGGCCGAAAAAAGCTTAAAATGATCTATATCGGCATCGATAGTGTGGCGTGTTTACTATGCGCGCGTGACGACTGTGAACGTAGCATGAACGCCAGCAACTTAAACTACCTACATATCGGCTGTGTGGAGATATTTAGAGATCTGTAAAACAGATAACAAACGTGCTATTTTCAGTAGTTGTAAAGCACAAGTGATGCGAGGAGGCGTAAAACAACACTCGTTCAACACTACAAATATGATTCCGCATCTTAAAAGCCGTCACCCGAGCACCAAGACTTTATAAAAAGTAAGAAGGAAAAAACGCCGGCAAAAACCCATAAGCTGCCTGTACTTCAGTGACAAAGCTAGAAAATACAGCAGCGAACATCCAAAGGTAATAGTTGATAAACGTGATACCTTCCGGAGTCTGAAGGTAGCCTTCAAAATACATGCACACAGGCAAACTATCGGAAGCTTCTACGGCCATGATTTTTTGTTGTTTCACTGTCATCTTAGCGTAATATAAAGTCCTAGAGGGTTTACAGGTAGCCAGAAATAACACAGCTCAGCTAAGTTTAGAGACAAAATATTGACGAATTTGGAATTGGTCTTTAGGCTACTATTCTAATTTAGATTCGAATAGGTGATTTAGAGAAACAACAGAATTGGGTAGCCATTTACCTAAATTGTCAGTTTACATTTCTTTAAGAAAGGGTCATTCCTGCTAATGACAACACATGCAATAGGAGAGATTATATATACATTTATAGTGTCTTTGTGTGGTATTTTTATGCTGTTTTCTGTTGTATTTCCATGGTTGTTGTTGGTTATTTTAAATAATTCAACTGAATGTACTTTGTGCGTAAGTATAACATAGATTTCTCACCATGTGTCACGAATGGGTGAGCTGTGTTGTTACAGGGTGTTTAGGGGAGAGCACTTCTGTGTATCATGTTGATCAGGAGCACAGCTGTTTTGGGTTTAGCTAAGTACCGGGCATAGGTTAGTTAATCAGTGGGCTATTGAAGGTCCTTGGTTAGGTTAACGGGTTCTTGTGATTAATGTAATGTTACGTGTCGTTATGTGGGTGAGTGTCTTCGTATAGTCGTGTACTGTGTTTTTGTAACGTTTAAAATTGCTTTGTGTAAGCACGCTTTCATTTACAGTTCAGTGGTTTATGTACGTTTTCCATGTCTGTGTTTCATGTTTGTTATATATTGTTTAAAAATAAACACCACAAACGGATTGATGCTCTACGTGTGCCTCAATGCACTTCAACATAAGGATTACGTGACACCATGTGTGCATCGCATTAATTAAATACTTTGAAAATACCTTTTCAAATATAACTGACTTGACCATGTGGGATAATGTCTTCATATATAGTTAGCGTTATCTGGGCCAAAATGAAAAAGTTACATGAATGTGCCTCTCCAAATGGGACTGCTCTGGCTAAGATCATCATCATTGTCCCTAACAATCTGCTGTGCTGAGCTTTCTGTCAAAACCTGACAATTTGCGAGTCCGTAGGCTGATGAATCATAATATATTTTCTTATGTATCTAATCGCGCTTTTCCACTACAAAGAACCATGCTCGACTTGGCCCGACTCGGCTCCGCTCGCTTTTGCTCCGTTCTCCATTGCAGATAGTACCTGCGCAATAGTACCCGGTCGTCATAGCGACGCGGCAGGAAACTGCTGTGACGTAATCTTCTACGCGACACACACTCGCTACCCACCCACACACACATAAGACAATGGAGGAAATCGAGTGTGTGCTGTCTTTGATCCGCGCGATGTGGCTGTTTCTCACGGCGTATTCGTTCGGTTTGCCATAGTTTTCGTAATGGATAATGTACAGCTGTCACGCTATCTCTGGCCAAACTATTTAAAAATGGTGGGATTACTCAGGATACTACATCTGGCGCGTGCAATGATGATGCAGTGAATAGTGACGATTCTCTGACCAATCAGCAGTCTGCCGTGTTTTCACGTCACATTTCAGTATCGCCTCACCTCGCTCAGAACCTCGCCTGAGGTGGTACGAAAAAAAGTACCTGGAAGCAGGTACAGGTACAACTTTTACCCAGTGGAAAACCAAAAAAGTCGAGTCGAGCTGAGGCAAGCTGGTTCTGTGTAGTGGAAAAGCGCCATATGACAGTTCCGGTTATTTTAAATGCTCCGTTAGGCTATATAACTCCATTGATAACCATTAATAAAATCCAGGAAGCAAAGTATTTTTTGATTACAATAATGTTAACTGTATTTAAAAATACATTACATCAGTGTTTTTATAATGGACATTTTTTTCTGACTTTTCTATTCTGCCGTTTCTGTAAAGTTAACATTTGTGTCATTTGCTTCACGGGCAGAGTTATGAAAACATAGACAAAGTGTCATTTAGGTTTGCGTTCGATTCTTATCTCCATTAGTCAACCGTATGCAACCGTATATCACAACAATTACGTTCCCTGGGAACTGTTGTAGAAACACGAGATTACGTTACTAGTAAAACGTAATTAAAAAGTAAAAAGCAGTGGGTAGGACGCTCGCCTGCCGAGCCGAATGCATTGGTTCAATTCCACACGCTATTTTTTAACATAAATGCATGGTAGATACGTTCACTAGTAACGTACTCGCGTGTTCCTACAATAGTTCCCGGGGAACGTAATTCTAGTGATGTTGGGCTGCCTTTAGTGCATCACATTAGTACATTTTAAACTTGCTTCGCATCACAGACGAGGGGTATTTTGCGAATTATGGTGAGAAAGCTCTGTCACAACTAGGTTATTACGTTTCCTTGCCCAAACACATAACTTGTACATGCAGAGAAAGAAATAACAATTTATCTGGAGTATATTCTATAGCATGTGTTGAAATTTGAATTTGAATAAACACAATTTGAATAAAATACATTTTCAACTTTATATAAAATATTGTTATTATTGTTTTTTTTGTTGTTTCTGTGCATTTACTATTAGAATTATTCTGATTTGCCCTCGTCCCGCACACACATTAGACAGGAGCGACAGGACCATATTCATGTCATGTCAATAATTTTAACTCAATCATGTTTTCAATACATCAACATTTATTTGGTTTACTATAAAATTGTTAGTGTGGTAATATAGCACCATAAAAGCCTAAATGTATGTGCACTTCTTAAATAACAGTGTACACATTTAAGCCATCTATATTCATTTACAAGGAGGCTTTCACATTTTGGCGTGTGTGGGGGTGGGGGGGTGTGTGGGTGTGTGTGTGTTTGCACAAACACTTTCTGCTCATGCTTTTAGCAACAGGAAGGAGCATCAATAGCAAAAAGAATGGTAAAACTGTGTCCCCACCATGTTCAAACCAAACCTACGCCTCTGAATACAGTGTTATGAGCTGTGGCCTATTGCATATTGCATAATGATATGGAGTCTAGTGATTAAATTCCTTTACACCTGAAACAGATTGGTTAGGATGTGTACAGCAAAATGAAACAGATGTACACATGTCACTCTCTTCTGGCTGACATGTTACTCACTTTAAACACATTATTTGGAATGACAATGATTGAAAGCCATTAGGGAGCAGCCTTGGGTGGTCCAGCTTCTGGTGAACACGTACCGCTGCAGCATATATTTGAATCCAGCCCTCTGGCCTTCAACAAGACATTCTCCTCTATTTTTCAAAAATGTTCTCTTCAATTCAGCCTAAAAATGTTTTGTGTTTACTGTAATTGGCTGAGTAAATGTGTGTAGCTCCATAGACCCATCTCTGTGACAGAAGACAAATGTCTGGGAGACCATTTTGCTGTCCCCACTGAGGGAGTTTTGATTAACTACTATGCTAAGTGAAATGCCCTGCCACTGAAATGTAACACTGCTATTCTCCATGTGAAGAAAGTAGAGAATTTTAAAATATCTAAACAGTGCATATTATCTTGAAATGGACAACGGCCTCTGGAATTACATTATCCAGTCAAACTATCATTGAACATTTAGTCTCCAACATCTGACCTAGGTTCAACTAATAAAAAATAAAACGTACTTCCCCGATAGATTTGATGTTTGTACACTGTTCCGTTGATTATGTTGTCTGTCAACTCCCATGCAAGCTTAATAAAGCAGCAATTCAAAAACGTGAGAAACGGCGGTCCCATGTCTATGTGACTGCCTGCTCCTGCCACAGCCCTTGGAAAACACAGCCAGTCAGCCACTTACTGAACACAGTGCAGAAGAGGTTCATACTACTGCTGACTTCATGGGTATGTGTGATGAGGGGATGTGACAGGGAGAAAATATAGGTAAAAGCTAAAGAGAACTGAAAAGGAGAGACAAAAACAGATAATAAAGGAGATAGGAAGACTTTTTGAAGCACTGTCTTGATGCGTTACTGTGCTGGTTATGTGTGTGTGGCCCATAGGTCAACGAACTGACAGTAGAGGAGTCTAGCTTAGTCCTAACTGTCTGTCTGGGTCTTGGCCAAGTTTGGAGACTGGAAACTCAGATGCTTATATAACCAGGCCTGATGGAGAGGATCACAGCTTGACGTGTCGTTTCTTTTTTGTTCCAAACAGCCATTATGTAGGGAATAGGTAACGGCGGCAACCAGAAATTGTCTGAGACTATACCCCTATGTCTGGGAATTGCTATTTGACATGTCAAAACTCCAGGCTAACCCTGTGCACCCCCCCTGCCCTTACCCCCAGCAACAAGTATCAGGTTAGCCAGAACTTTCCGGCAGGGCATATTTAGACTTTTTCAGGGCTGCTTCTTTCTGCTGCTTCTGTAGTTACATCTGTTTGTGAATGTAGTTGTCTGCAAGATTGCTTGGATACGTAACTTGAAAGTTTGGAGATGGTATGTCAACTAATTCCAAGTGAGGTAAATATTTGGAAGAAGCTTATTTCAGTCACTTTTCCCGGTCTCTTTCAGGTTACTGCAATAGAGTCCATTCTAATTGAGTTGCAGTAGCATTTAATCAAATCTATTGGCTAGATTCAGTGACTGCCCGTTAAAGGGGCCATCACCAGTTGAAACAATTACAAAGAGTACCTAAAACATTGAGGGATTGCCTACAAGACCAGTAACCTTTGAAATTTGAGCACAGTGGAAGTACCAATACACTATCAGAATTTTTTTTGGGGCTTAGGCAACGATAACTTTAATACCTCAAAATAGATCAAGTGCATTTTGGACAATATTTATGTGAAAACTGCAGATTGCCTTTTTAATGAAGTTTTTTTTTATGAAGTTTTATTTTTAATGTTTTATGTACGAACAATGGAATGTTGCCTTGTGTTGAGCACACCTAAAGTAGGCTACCCTCCCATGGTCTCTTGAGTTAATTCAGGTAGCCCATGTAATAGACCGAGTATCCATTGCAGTAGTACTTCTTGTTCACTTGAATCACTGGTCCTAAAAAAAAGTTAAGAATGAGACTATTATTAAAGACCCTCCTTCTGTTTATGCGGATAGATTAACCAATGAAGAGGGAACACCGCTGCCCATCGCTGATATGCAACGGTGGTTGTATTAATAGAGCTCCAAGGAGGCTGAGTTATTTGGCAGAGTGCCTGGTCTGTCGACAAGATTTACAAGCCATGAGAGAGAGCAGAGAAGGGAGACCTCCCCGGGTCTTGGTGGGTCGGAGGACTGCACTTAGACTGGTAATTTACAACAGCTCCTTGGTCACAGCCAGCCATGTCCTATTGGGACAGAACAGACCACCATTGACTGTAGCCTCCCACTGCCTAGCCAATTCACTAAGTGTATGTTAAGCCGCATAACAGCCCGGGTGAGTCTACGCTGCTTTGCTGCGCTTCCTTCTGTGTAGGATGTGACTTTGATATTTCACTCTGGACCAGACAACAGAGGTAAATCAACTGATCACTACCTTTCTTTGCATTTCTGTTGGTGTTGTCACTGCTTTTGTGAGTGAGTCAGAGAGTTGCGCGGTACGCTTTAAGTCAGAAGAGAAATTGCAGAGGAGGAGATAGAGGGAGGCGGGTTGCAGAGAGTGTCTAGCTGTCCGAGGGAAGGGGGCGAGGAGGCTGATTGGGCCAGATGAAGAGGTTTGTGAATGCAGGTTCACACAACTTCTCGGGCTCCTGTAAGCACGGCAAAGGCAGAGAGTAGGCTACTGCCGCTCCACTATATGGATTTAAACTCTGTCCAAGGTGGGTATCTTGCTTTTTTATTCTTGGCCTTGCAGTAGAATTCACTTTTGATTGTGAAAAAAAAACAGGAGGATGGAGGAAAGTTTGAGCTGTAATTCTTGTTATTATAAGGGAAGAAGGTAGTGACATTTGTCCAGTAGCTACCGGTATGTTGTTGGATGATATCCAGCAATGTAGCTACTGGAATTCAACACATGATTTCAGCATTTTGTATGTAGCTCATTTCTATAAGTGGTTCAACTGGAAGTTCAACATGTTATTGCTAATAAATAAGTTGCCACTATGTTTATATTGGTTGTGATTTGATGTTTAGGTGTTTATGACATTCCAGGATTTATAGCCATTCCTTGTGGTCTCCAGAGATTTGGAAGGGATAAGATGCATAGAGCGGGGTTAGATACTTCCTTTGATCACTATTGGCAATTCTGAATAGGTTGTTTTGATCCATTTTATATATTTTCTGGCATGCTTTAGGCAAATTAAGTACTATTAAAATAGGTGTATTTTCATTTGTTGACATTTGTTTCTTGTATCTGAAGATTTGCTCCATCAACAGTAACAATATATTCTGTTATTGATTTGTATTTTGTAGCCTGCCAAGTAACCACTTAGCAATTAATCACAAAGCAGAGAAACGCTCCACACAGTACTGAATAGACTACAATAAAATTATCTGAAAATACTTCCAGCTTCCTCAGGGTAAGATAATAATCAAACTACACATTTCAACTTTTCTTATTTTACCAGGTAAATTGAATTAGAAATTCTGTACAGCAATGACTTGGGATGCACGATATTCGTTTTTGGCCGATATCCGATATGACGATATTTTTAAACTCGTTTTGGCCGATGCCGATACCGATATACTTGTAGAAGAATAAATGATATTCCAGTGCCACATTTTATTTTTAATTCAGACTTCAAACGTCAGTCTTTACGAGTACAATAAATAAAAATACATTGTCAAATAATTTACGTAATTCACGTAGCACGACATGCACTCGTTCTCTTTCTATTTTCCATTTCCTAAACATGTTATCAAATGCGAATGCAATTGCAACTGCTGTGTGAGAACCGGAGCACTTCGGTGAGTGTAGTCTATCCACTGGGCAGTGGGGCTTAACATGCTAACAGGACTGGTAAAGCTAATGTGACTGTCGACAACACTCTGAAGTTCAGGTAATGTGACAACAGTAATGACGGCTAATAGCATAACGCGGCTAATAGCATAACGCGGCTAATAGCATAACGCGGCTAATAGCATAACGCGGCTAATAGCATAACGCGGCTAATAGCATAACGCGGCTAATAGCATAACGCGGCTAATAGCATAACGCGGCTAATAGCATAACGCGGCTAATAGCATAACACGGCTAATAGCATAACGCGGCTCTAGCTACATCATTAGCCTGCTGAAGCCAACATCTTCCACCACGCCAAACGGCTGGTTAACATGAGCAAGTTGAACCTCAGTGTATTCAAGACCAGAAAAAGGTTCCAAAGACCCTTTGAATAAAGACATTTTGAAGTTCAAAAGACCTGAAAAGGTTCTCAAGACTACTAAGATGTAATGTAAGTTCTAGAGACCTGGAAAGGTTCTAGAGACCTTTTGAATAATGTTCTTAGGACCTGTAAGTTCTAAAGACGTCTCTGTCAGGTTATAAAGACATAAAAAGGTTCTAAAGACCTTTTGAATCAAGTTCTTAAGACCTGGAAGTTCTAAAGACTTCTCGGCCAGGTTCTAAAGACCTGAATACCTTTTGAATTAAATGTACACATTTAATACTAAGATGTAATGTTTTAAATTATTCCAGTAAACAAGTGGCTATTAATATAAAACAAATGTATTTAATTATTGAATTGCTTTCATGTATGAATTGTCTGCTTGCTTGCTAGAATATTGTTTAAGTTACTGAATTTAAACAAAAATACGATGTCTCCTTTGTCTTCCCAAAAACGACCTGACAAGTATTAGGCTTGTACAGGGTGCTTGAGTATGGTGGGATCGAACTGAATGTGTCTAAAGCAAGGATGAGTAGGCTACAAATCTTTTGCTTCTATTTATCTTAGTAATATGTTTAAATCTATGGTAGCGACCCCTTGTGGTCAGTCAGGTGAGTTGCACCTGGAAGTTGTATTGTGGTTGTTTGCAGGTTCATGTGCTCCCCTTCAAGAATGTAGATGTGTGAATATTTTTGCAACTTTATAAGTAAAGAACTATCACGACCAGAACAATGGACCCAAGCGCAGAGACTGAGACCAGGTTAAGTAAATCCAGTGTTTATTAAAGTACAGTCCCTGACAAAAGTCTTGTCGCTTGTGTACAAATTGACCTGAAGTGCCGCTGAAATATATTTCTAATCAAGATGTTTTTACAAGAAATGGCTCATTTTAATCCCAACAGCTTTTGTAATAATGTTTCAGTGCAAAATTAAACTGTCAAAAAGTATTCTAATATTCACAGCTTGGTAAAGCCCATTGAGTCAATTTTTGCAAAGACATAAGTGTTGTCGCCTTGTCATATGAGCTTCACCTGTGACTAATAATGGATCAATTAGGTCTCAGGTGTGTATAAAAACAACCACAGTACACTGGACCTTCACATCAACTGCAACTAGACCTCTGCAAACATGCCTAAGTGTCACCCTGAGACTAAAGTTTTGATTATCAAGAGGCTGAAAACCAGATCCACTGCTGATGTGGCAGACACCTTCAATGTGTCTCAGCGTCAAGTACAGAGGATAAAAAAAAACATCTGAAGACACTGGAGACGTTTTTGACAAGCCCAGGTCAGGCAGACCCCTCAAGACAACTGCTCGAGAGGACCGTTTGTTGGCTCGAAAATCCAAGGCCAGCCCATTTTCCACTGCAGCAGAGCTCCACGAGACCTGGTCACCTGAAGTCCCTGTTTCAACCAGAACAGTTTGTCGGATTCTGTCTCAAAATGGCCTCCATGGTCGAATCAGTGCCCAGAAGCCAGCACTAAACAAAAGACAATTGAAAAACCGTGTTGCATTTCCAAGGCCCACAGCCTCCTAAAAGGATGGACGCTGGAAAAGTGGAAGAAGGTGGATTTTTCAGATGAATCTTCTGTTGAATTACACCACAGTCACCGCAAATATTGCAGGACACCTACTGGAGCCCGCATGGATCCGAGATTCACCCAGAAAACAATTTTGGTGGCGGAAAAATCATGGTCTGGGGTTACTTCCAGTATGGGGGTGTGCAAGAGATCTGCAGGGTGGAAGGCAACATCAATAGTCTAAAATACCAAGAAATCTTAGCTACCTCTTATATTCCCATCCATAAAATAGGACAAATTCTGCAGCAGGATGTTGCACCATCACATACTTCCATCTCCACATCAAAGTTCCTCAAGGTGAAGAAGATCAAGATGTTCCAGGATTGGCCAGCCCAGTCACCAGACATAAACATCATTGAGCATATGTGGGGTAGGATGAAAGAGGAAGCATGGAAGACGAAACCAAAGTATATTGATGAACTCTGGGAGGCATGCAAGACTGCTTTCTTTGCTATTCCTGATGACTTCATCAATAAATTGTATGAATCCTTGCCAAACCGCATGGATGCAGTCCTTCAAGCTCATGGAAGTCATACAAGATATTCAATTTGGACCTCACAGCACCACTACTTAATTTGCTGACATATTTTTGTATTTGCAGTAAATGTGTTCAATTTCTGTATAGGCGACAAAACTTTTGTCTTGCCAAAATTTGACCTTTCTGTCTTGATTAAATGATACATCTTTTTTCAGTGAAACTAATTCATTTCTGTGGATTAAACATCATTTGGGAAGGTTTTAGCTTTTCATATGAGCTATTTCTAACACCAATTGATTAATTAAAAGTCTGGTTAATAGCAGGTGTTTCTAGAAAATATATAAGCGACAAGACTTTTGTCAGGGACTGTAGTATGGAGGGGACAGGCAGATGTTGGTACACTGGGTCAGATGACTGGCGGTACAGAGGCATAGGCTGGTTTGTGGTCGGAGACAGGCAGAGGTTGGTACTATGGGTCAGATGACTGGAGGTACAGAGGCATAGGCTGGTTTGTGGTCGGAGACAGGCAGAGGTCGGTACTATGGGTCAGATGACTGGCGGTACAGAGGCATAGGCTGGTTCGTGGTCAGAGACAGGCAGAGGATGGTACTATGGGTCAGATGACTGGCGGTACAGAGGCATAGGCTGGTTTGTGGTCGGAGACAGGCAGAGGTCGGTACTATGGGTCAGATGACTGAAGGTACAGAGGCATAGGCTGGTTCGTGGTCAGAGACAGGCAGAGGTCGGTACTATGGGTCAAATGACTGGAGGTACAGAGGCATAGGCTGGTTCGTGGTCGGAGACAGGCAGAGGTTGGTACACTGGGTGAGATGACTGAAGGTACAGAGGCATAGGCTGGTTCGTGGTCAGAGACGGGCAGAGGTCGGTACTAGGGGTGCACGATATTGACAAAATGTGATATTGCGATATTGATCATGAATATTGCGATATCGATATTAATTTCGATATTCTTAAAAATATGTAAACATACAAAAGTTATGGGAAAATGCCTCATAATAGATTAATATATATAAACAAAATCAAGTTCTTACAACACCATGGTTTATTTGAACTAACAGTCAAATTGGACTGGTACAAAATGAATACATAAAGAGCATGTCTATAAAACAGGTTGTGTGCGCCACCGCTCCCACCACGCGCATCACGCGCTGTGCGTAGAGCACCAAGTACCAGCAAAATAGTCATAACAATTATAATGCCCATATTATTTCAGTATAGATTTACCTGAGACACGATTGTGGCGTTTGCACTCATCCTATAGTGGCTTGTGGTGGTTTTTAAGATGGGAAATAGGTTGGTTGTATTTCCTCTTGCCCGGTGTATCACCATACCGCAGGTTTTGCAGAGTACAACAGCTTGAGCGACATTAGTTGACTTAAACTTTTCTTTAGCATCTCTAATTTGCTTTTTTCTCTCTTTGTCCGACTGTATATATTTCTTTTCACTCACGTTGTCGGAGTTAACACATAGGTCACTGGTAATGTGGGTCTGTTCGTTTAGTGGACCCGTGCGCTCACACATACGTCACGTGTAATGTGGGTCTGTTCGTTAAGTGGACCCGTTCACTCACACTCTCATGTGACAGGGCAACTGACCAATCAAACGTTATCATTATATATAGTATACAATCGTGCGCTTAAATCGAACACAACTAAGCCACCAAACCAAACGACGCGTCTCTTCACAAAATAAATGTATAAATAAATATCGCATTTCTTGCGACATTTTCGATAGTGATATCGCAATAAAGGTATTAAGTCGATATATCGTGCACCCCTAGTCGGTACTATGGGTGAGATGACTGGAGGCATAGGCTGGTTCGTGGAATATGAAACATAAACGTGCAATGATCATACACAGAAAACATAGGCAGCAGTACCAAGGTTAAGGCTGGTTCAGAGTCAGTAACGGAAATAGGTCAAAGGCAACTGGAAGGTAAAGCTGTACAGGTAACGGGGAACAACAGGTAGCACAGAACAGGGTAGCGCTGAAAACGAATGTAACGACAAACAATCTGGAAGGGGGAACAGGAACCACAGACATATATAGACCAGGAAATAATGAGACATAGAAGACACCTGGTGGAAATAATGACAAGTAAGGTGAAACAGATCAGGGTGTGATAAGAACAGGCTACAAAGGACTCATTGTGATTTTCTTTACTACTTTTGACCACATGGCCTGAAAGTGGCCCGCCATTTGGGACAGAGTTATACTGTTATTCACACAGCTCTTTCAGCTGTCTTAGGAAAGATCATTATATTAGTCATTTTTCTGTCTCTATAAAAGCTGCTCTCATAAGTTTGAGTCATTATGTTCGACCCGTTATACAAACCCTGGTTTAAGTAGTATATGTTCTACAGTACAGACCCTAGTTTAATTAGTATCTGGCTAATATATCAGGTGGGCTAACTATTGATTTCTGTCATTTGTCCCTTGCAAGCTCAAACATATGCTTGAGTGTACAGGTGCTGGTCATATAATTAGAATATCATCATAAAGTTAATTTATTTAAGTAATTCCATTCAAAAAGTGAAACTTGGATATTATATTCATTCATTACACACAGACTGATATATTTCAAATGTTTATTTCATTTAATTGCGATGATTTAAACTGACAACTAATGAAAATCCCAAATGCAGTATCTCAGAAAATTTAAATATTACTTAAAACCAATACAAATAAAGTTTTAGAGTTTTAGAAATGTTGGCCAACTAAAAGTATGAAAATGAAAAGTATGAGCATGTACAGCACTCAATATTTAGTTGGGGCTCCTTTTGCCTGAATTACTGCAGCAATGTGGCGTGGCATGGAGTCGATCAGTCTGTGGCACTGCTCAGGTGTTATGAGAGCCCAGGTTGCTCTGATAGTGGCCTTTAGCTCCTCTGCATTGTTGGGTCTGGCGTATCGCATCTTCCTCTTCACAATATCCCATAGATTTTCTATAGGGTCAGGCGAGTTTGCTGGCCAATTAAGAACAGGGTACCATGGTCCTCAAACTAGGTACTGGTAGCTTTGGCACTGTGTGCAGGGGCCAAGTCCTGTTGGAAAATGAAATCTGCATAAAGTTGGTCAGCAGCAGGAATCATGTAGTTTTCTAAAACGTCCTGGTAGACGGCTGTGTTGACCTTGGACCTCAGAAAACACAGGGGACCAACACCAGCAGATGACGTGGCACCCCAAACCATCACTGACTGTGGAAACTTTACACTGGACTTCAAGCAATGTGGATTCTGTGCCTCTCCTCTCTTCCTCCAGACTCTGGGACCTTGATTTCCAAAGTAAATGTAAAATCTACTTTCAGCAGAGAAGATACCTTTGGACCACTCAGCAGCAGTCCAGTCCTTTTTGTCTTTAGCCCAGACGAGACGCTTCTGACGCTGTGACTTGTTCAAGAGTGGCTTGACACAAGGAATGCGAAAGCTGAAACCCATGTCTTGCGTCACGTCTGTGTTTCAATTTTTGAACGGAATTACTGAAATAAATCAACTTTTTGATGATATTCTAATTATTCGACCAACACCTGTACTTTTGTTCATTGTACCTTTGTACTTGTAACTTTGGAGTAAAAAGGTATAGAGAGCTTGACTGCTTACCAATACACCCCTGTTTCTAGCTTCTAAGTCAAGGAGAAAACATGTTTTTTATTACATTTATTAAACTCCTCTTAGGGTCAGGTTATGCTTTGTAGAGGATCTTTCAGCCGGATAAATAGCCACTGAATGCAGCTTCCGTATAAAGCATATGTAGAAAGGAAACTGAGATACAAGGGATGCAGCAATTAATCGTGCAGCAAAATAGGGATATTCCATTTGGAGGGGCGAGTAGCGGCCCTACCCGGGTTGCTACAATATTATGCAAAATATTATGCAAAAACAATTAATTGAAATATCTTCTTAATTTGTAACAGCAGACGGTACTATAGAGTACGGTGGAAGAACTGAATTGGCTTATTATTGTCAACAATGGAGACTAGTTATAAAGTTAGGGTGTGCTCACCATGGTTACCTTGGGTGGAAGAGGATGATTGTCCTGGTCCATGTGCACCAGTGATATGATTTAAATGAAATAACAGTTGTCTCTCGAGAAATAACGTTACATTACATGACCTAACATTACATGACCTTATTGATTTTCGGGTTTTGAGAAATATGGAACCGGTTCCTTAATAGAACCGGGTATCGATCCCCATCTCCAGTCACGTCTCCGCGACAGATAATATAGTGCATATTTAAATTTCTGCGTAAGTGTCACACATTCTCACGGGAACAACAGATGAGGTTTCAAATTGCGGAAGCGTGGCGTAGATTTATTAAGAAACACAGCAAGGTACTCAAGGGTTAAACAGGCGAAGGTCGGTAACAGGTGATCAGATACAAGGCGAAGGTACAGGAGATGGCAGGCAAAGACGAGGTACGAATGGCAGGCTGGTAATCGACACCGGAATAACTAGTAGGTACAGACAAGAGACGTAAACGGTAGGCAGAAACAGAACGATACGTGAAATATTCAGGCTCAGTATAAACTCACAGAAGACCGCTCAGCAAGTCGATAACGAACAATACCTCGCACCAGAGCAATGGCATGAGTGGCTATTTATAATGACAGGTAATTAGTAACAGGTGTTTCGAACTCAGGTGATTTGTATCTGCGATATTTATTCCTCCTCTGCTGGTAGAGGGCGTGCTGACACTGGCCTGATCCACGGTCAATAATGTTACAGCATTCATGAATTCAATTGTGCTTTACAAAAAAAATACATGCATTTAATATTCTTCTTCAATGAATTACAGTTTTCCAAAACTGTTTACTGCACTGCCTGTTCTACCAAGGACCCCATAGGGTCCTAAAGGTTTAATTAAAAAAGTCTTTACAACCTTTCCCCTTAGTGGTGTAAAAGGTCTTTAGAACTTTTCCCCTATTGGAGTCATTTATGTCATGTCATAACAATTTTCTTGTCTATACCTTTTTAATTTGCATTTCTGCGGTGACGTGAAACTTTTTCAAATAGATTGAACTCGACATTAGACTTAGTAGCTTTTGTTGGTCTCCACATGCACAGGCTATTCACTGAGACCCACACTGGCAGTGTGCAAACACCAGACAGCAGCAGGGTCAGGTGTCTCATTGAGAGAGGTTAAAGTGTATTATTCCACAAAGCGTTTTCTAACGTCTCCTGTGTAGGGCTATCCGTTTGGCCGACAGTATGAGGGTGGGGTGACATCATTGGGTTTGTCCTGTTCCTTCTGTGACCTCCCTGTCAGCATTTTCTGATCTCACCAATTAGATTGTCCCCCTACTTATTCACTCACTGTCAGCCACCCGCCTGTCCCTTTATCTGGCACAATCTATAGTGAAGCTGTCAACCGGTGCTTTGGGCTGCAGCTTTGTCAGAGAAAACAACATAGATGAGGGCTGGCAAGGCAGACACAGAACGTGACAGAGAGTGCATGGGAGAAAGGGAGAGAGGGAAAGAGGCTGAGAGTGAATGCGAGAAAGGCAGAAGAAAAAAGGGAGAGAGAGTGACTAAAGTGAGTGACCCGCTGCAAGCTTCCAACAAGCATACACTTATCAGTC
This sequence comes from Dallia pectoralis, assembly GCA_029465975.1. Taxonomy (NCBI): domain Eukaryota; kingdom Metazoa; phylum Chordata; class Actinopteri; order Esociformes; family Umbridae; genus Dallia; species Dallia pectoralis. The sequence goes on along the minus strand of CM055760.1, from coordinate 1,441,633 downwards.
CCATTGACAAGGCAAGCTACTGGCCGCTGGTTCAGAGACTCGCAAAAGAATTAGTCCTGCAAGGAGTTGTCAGTGAAGAGACTGGAGTGTTGTGTTACCCTGCAATCCCCCACGGTATAGACTACTTCTCCAGAGGCTGTTAAACTTTTTTTTTGGCTCACAAGGTCAGGGATTGGCAGTAATGATCCAAAAAAATATTACTCATCTTGTCTGCCAATTCCAAGCTGGGTTTGAGTTACATCGTGTTTTTCAGTTCCAATATTATGACAGTGTAAATTCCACTTTTCAGATTTACATGCAAAAGCAAAGTCTTCTCAGTGCTTTTGAACATAGAAAATGTGCTCTAGATATGTATTCTTATGTTACTGAAATATTATTATATTTCTACTGTGCACCAGCAGTACAGTGGGTAGAGAAGTTCTCACATTTTTCCTAATCTATTTTCTTTACTTTTGGTACCAAAATTGAAGCTTCCAGAATGCATGTCGTGTTTCTGGGGCAAACTGGTCTTGGCTACAGCATGAAACTAGCTGTTATCGCCATCTAAATCTAATATTTTCAGTGGATTTATAACATCTTCAGATGGGAGAAGCTATGTCAGATAGCAGGAATTGATCATGTTAATGTACAGAATGTACTTAATCACTTGTTGGGATAGGACTGGTTCCCAGAGAGATTTACATTGACGGTTGGCACATTAGGTGAAATCTAACTTTTTAGCTCATCTCAGAGGATGCACAGTGTTGTGGTCCTCCATCGTCACATACACACTCCACTTCACGTCTCGCATTCTCAGAGTAGCAGGGTGGCCTGTACTACAAACCCACCTATGTGATATTGATTACTGGCATTTCTGAGTGGAGTTTTAGTGCAGTTTAAAATTACTAGACACAAAGTAAGTGTGCCCTTTTTTCCGTTGCAGCAAAGAGTGTTCCGTTCTTATGTCACAGCCCTGAAGTAGCCTCTACTCAAGTACAGATTGCACTCTTAAAAGGAAAAAAATAATTGTACCCACAAACCTTTGACACATTGTAGCTGTGGACACAGATTAAACCTATTCCAAGCAAACATCGGCTACCTCTCAGAAATAATGTTTACATTCAACTAACTTGTGATTCAGTTAGTATCGGTGCAAATGCTTTGTTAGGGTTATGGATACGGTTAGGTTTAGGGTGGAGGTTAAGTGGAAGGTTATAAAAACAGAAAACGCCAGTCTTAACAACACAACACAACAACCAAATAATGCCTCCCCGCTTGGTCATTAAGGACCAATAGCACAAGTATATGTTAATATTAAATGTATTAGATCTGCTGATATGTTCATACTAAACGTAATCGCGGTTTTCAAGTGAATTACCAACAGTTTTTATATAATTTGTGAGGACCTGAGGTCTATCCCTCCCTCTGTCCCTCTCTATGCCAGTATTGGCACTTCCCCCTGTCAGCAGAGAGACAATCAAGGACATTCACTGCACCTGAGGCTTCTCCGCACCTGTGTTTGGTTGGGCATTTAGCCCCTGTATTTAACCCTGCCTCATTCTGTTGGTGATTGTGGGATCATTGTTTGTACGTGTTGGATGTACGTACAGAGGTACGTTCCTGTGTTCTCCTGTTCGGAGTTTCTGATCGTTACGATCGTCTGTTTGTTGTTTTCGTGAGACCCGAAGTGTTTTCGGTGTTAGTCTGAGTAAATAAAGACTTTATTATAGAATTCTCTGCGCCTGTGTCCGCTTCCTGCTACCTGCCTGTGAGCCAGACGTGACAGTATGATCCCACCAAGAAGGACGCAGCAGAGGAAGCAGAGCTGTTTGCGGGGATGCGAACAGTCTGCGGAGGCACCGGCTTATCTGCGCCGGTGCGCGATACGGGAAGGACCCCCGCTTCCTCCGCGATCATCCGCCCCACCACCCATCTGGGTGCCGGGTGATTACGGAGCGGAGTCTGAGGAGTCGGAAGAAGAGTGGGAGGACGAGTCGGAGGAAGAGTCCGAGGAGGATGCCTTCGGCTGGGATGCGTACATCCGGAGGGATGCCTACATCCGGCGGCTGAGCACCGCATTACCTCCCGGAGCTCTTCCTGGCAACCCGCGGGCCAAGATGGCCGCCACTCCACAACCCTGGAGGGTTGACACCCCGCAGCCCAAGATGGCTGCCGAGTTGCCGTATCGTCACCTGCCCACCCCCCGCTCAAAGGTAGAGCCATTGCCTTTTCTGGACATTCCCCAGAATTTTTTTGGGGGGGAGGGGCGCAGATCCGAGGCCGAATTGGAGGTCCTGTTCGGTCTTTCTGTCCTTCCCGAAACTGGGTCTCCTGCCGACCCTGGGCCTGACCGGTATCCTGACCGGTATCCTGACCGGTATTCTGGGCCTGACCGGTATCCTGACCGGTATCCTGACCGGTATCCTGAGCCTGACCGGTATCCTGACCGGTATCCTGACCGGTATCCTGACCGGTATCCTGACCGGTATCCTGACCGGTATCCTGAGCCTGACCGGTATCCTGACCGGTATCCTGAGCCTGACCGGTATCCTGACCGGTATCCTGACCGGTATCCTGACCGGTATCCTGACCGGTGTCCTGACCGGTGTCCTGACCGGTGTCCTGACCGGTACCCTGAGCCTGTCTCCGCCCCCTGTGAGCCTGTCTCCGCCCCTGTGAGCCTGTCTCCGCCCCCTGTGAGCCTGTCTCCGCCCCCTGTGAGCCTGTCTCCGCCCCCTGTGAGCCTGTCTCCGCCCCCTGTGAGCCTGTCTCCGCCCCCTGTGAGCCTGTCTCCGCCCCCTGTGAGCCTGTCTCCGCCCCCTGTGAGCCTGTCTCCGCACCCTGTGAGCCTGTCTCCGCACCCTGTGAGCCTGTCTCCGCCCCCGGTGAGCCTGTCTCCGCCCCCGGTGAGCCTGTCCCCGCCCCGGTGAGCCTGTCCCCGCCCCGGTGAGCCTGTCCCCGCCCCGGTGAGCCTGTCCCCGCCCCCGGTGAGCCTGTCCCCGCCCCCGGTGAGCCTGTCCCCGCCCCCTGTGAGCCTGTCTCCGCCCCCTGTGAGCCTGTCTCCGCCCCCTGTGAGCCTGTCTCCGCCCCCTGTGAGCCTGTCTCCGCCCCCTGTGAGCCTGTCTCCGCCCCCTGTGAGCCTGTCTCCGCCCCCTGTGAGCCTGTCTCCGCCCCCTGTGAGCCTGTCTCCGCCCCCTGTGAGCCTGTCTCCGCCCCCTGTGAGCCTGTCTCCGCCCCCTGTGAGCCTGTCTCCGCCCCCTGTGAGCCTGTCTCCGCCCCCTGTGAGCCTGTCTCCGCCCCCTGTGAGCCTGTCTCCGCCCCCTGTGAGCCTGTCCCCGTCTCCGAGCCCTTCCCCGTCTCCGAGCCCTTCCCCGTCTCCGAGCCCTTCCCCGTCTCCGAGCCCTTCCCCGTCTCCGAGCCCTTCCCCGTCTCCGAGCCCTTCCCCGTCTCCGAGCCCGTCCCCGTCTCCGAGCCCGTCCCCGTCTCCGAGCCCGTCCCCGTCTCCGAGCCCGTCCCGTCTCCAGTGTCACTGTCCCGATCCCGTCCTTTCCACTGTCGTCGTTCCCGTCCCACTCACTGTCCCGATCCCGTCCTAGTCCCGCTCTTCGATCCCGTCCTAGTCCCGCTCTTCGATCCCGTCCTAGTCCCCCTCTTCGATCCCGTCCTTGTACCCGTCGCTTCGCCCGTCCATGCTCCGACCTCCGTCCCTCGCTCGACCTCCGCCTTTAGCTCCGCCCCGCATTCGGCCCTTCACCCGTCCCCGTCCTTGTCTTCGTTCCCGGTCCCGTCCTTGTCTCTCATCCCGGTCCCGTCCTTGTCTCTGGTCCTGCTCCCGTCCGTGTCTCTCCTTCTGTTCCCGTCCGGGTCTCTGGGCCCGTTCGTGCCTCTATGCCCTGTTCCACTGTCATGCCTGTGTCTGTCCCAGTCCCGAGTCTGCCCCAGTCCCTGAGCCCGTGACCCTGCCCGAGCCCATGATCCTGCCTGAGCCTGGTTTCCAGCCTAAGACTGTGCCCAGGCGTAAGACTGTGCCCAGGTCTCCCCGGGTCGACCTCCTGACCTGCATCCGCCGGGTCGATCTCACGACCGGCATCCGCCGGGCGACCTCCCGACCTGCATCCGCCGGGGCGACCTCCCGACCTGCATCCGCCGGGGCGACCTCCCGACCTGCATCCGCCGGGGCGACCTCCCGACCTGCATCCGCCGAGTCGACCTCCAGACCTGTTTCTGCCCGAGACCGGTTCTCTCTGCCCTGCCCGTGGGATGTTTGGCGCTGCAGGTGCAGCGCATAGAGGGGGGGGTACTGTGAGGACCTGAGGTCTATCCCTCCCTCTGTCCCTCTCTATGCCAGTATTGGCACTTCCCCTGTCAGCAGAGAGACAATCAAGGACATTCACTGCACCTGAGGCTTCTCCGCACCTGTGTTTGGTTGGGCATTTAGCCCCTGTATTTAACCCTGCCTCATTCTGTTGGTGATTGTGGGATCATTGTTTGTACGTGTTGGATGTACGTACAGAGGTACGTTCCTGTGTTCTCCTGTTCGGAGTTTCTGATCGTTACGATCGTCTGTTTGTTGTTTTCGTGAGACCCGAAGTGTTTTCGGTGTTAGTCTGAGTAAATAAAGACTTTATTATAGAATTCTCTGCGCCTGTGTCCGCTTCCTGCTACCTGCCTGTGAGCCAGACGTGACATAATTCTGGCGATGCTCGGTTGCCCTGAAGTGCAGGCACAGTTATAGCTGTAACATTGTAACCGGTTGTCTGATTGTATTAAGACTACAATTGCCTTAAATCTGGTAAGCCACTCAGACATACATGCTTTCGTAAATTAAACATCATGCTGTGCTAAAATTGTCAATTGACATTGTTTTCCATCTCTAAAGCAGCACAGATGAACCTAAATTAGGTTTGTTGAATCGTCTTGAATTCATGCAATGAATAATTCTATGCCATAGTACACATTGATGCTTCACTCTGTTGCTTTGTCACAATCTGAACCCATTTACTAAGTAACCATACACCCCATAGACTCCAGGCCATACTCTCCTTGTCGCAGAGACACATTGGTAACAGCTTAAATGGTCTCATGTTATTCTGTCAGAGCCTAAGAATGTGTCTATGTATCTACAGTTCTCTGGTTGAACGTAATTATTTCTTTCCTCCCTACGGAGACCCGGAAGGGACAGTTGAGTCAAACAACCCATGCCCTATCTGGCCTGACCTTAGCTTCCCTGAGTATCAGATGAGCAGTGGGAAAACGAGCACACATACATACTCAAGCACACCTGTTCCTGTAGTACAATGGGTATAGAGGACCCAGGTGGAGACAGACCAGTATCAGACAGCAGTGATTATAGTGTCTCTAGACACAAACAGCATACTGACAGTGTGTGTCTACTCGGACCTGCAGCGTGGTCAGCAGACATAACCTGAGCTGTTTGGTCTAGGGAAACTGGAGATCTTCCAGATCAGGGGTGTTTGACTCCAGTTCTGGGGGTCTCAAACATTTCTGGTTTTCATTCTGTCCTGCATATCAGGGACTGAATCAGACCTTGAAGTCAGACCAAATCAATAGTGCAATTAATTAGCAGGAAGAGATACAAAACTTACGTGACCGGTACGGTCCATCCGTAGATAAAATGTGGAAAATAACCTGAATAATGATATTCTGCATCTGTTATCAGGTAGAATAGACTGAAATGATAAGGTTGGCCAATTCAGCTATTCATATTGCTCCTCTTCTGGGGATAGGGTTTGGCCCATTAGTTAAGGGCGACGCGGTTATTGGAGTATGGCAGAGAAGGCATCACATCAAAACAACTTGTTTAATGTAAAGATTCAGTGAATAATTTAGATCAACACTCTGATTTGATCCATGGTGCTTCTAAGTAAAACTTACACCACACATACAATGCATGTCTAATTCTTGGTGTTTTCTAGCATAATTTTACGATGGAAACGTAATCCTTTTTACATTATATAAAGTGTAAAAATGTATGAATGACAAACACTGGCTGTGTTTTCTGTAAGATTGACAGTCAAATCATGCATGCACTTTGTAACTAAATAAGCGTATTCGAACACGTTTATGGAAAAGCATTTTTCAATGCCAATGTTGTTGCGGTGTTTGTTCTAAGCTGCTGCAACTGGCGCACATGTACTGCTGCAATATGAGTTTAAATCTAAAAAAGTAAACTATTTTGTAAATATTTTCTCACCCACTCTCTCTATTATAGGCTTAAAGGAAATGTACTTGTCGTTCAATGTTTAGCCTACAGATTGTTAACTGTATTCTATTATATATTGTTTTGATTATGATTAATGGTTAAGCTTAGAAATATGTTCGTATGTCAGCAACTCTGCTCAGCTGAGTAAATCAGGTCACTTACTTTTAGGTACTTTACGTTTAAAATATTTACTTACTTACTTTGAGGACTGTGTGTCCTCCAGTCAACAAACACAATTGGAATCACAAGGAATCACCATAGCAGGATGGGAATTGGCTCAACTTTTGCTTAGCTGATTCACACTGCCCTGTATGAGTGACATGTGCACTCTATTCTGCAAAAAATATTCAAACCTTTGATTAAAAAGATTCTGCCTGCGGTACTGTCGGGCATTATCTTAGACCACTCTGCCAGTTGGAGTTCCTTAATAATCTGGTTGAATCTTTTTATTGCATTAATGATTTAATGATTTAATGTCTGACATTGGTCAGACATCTTAATTCTGCACAATAGAACAATGCTTGTCTGCAATAGAATACCAGAAGAGTATGTACACGTCAGAGTTGTCATTCTACCTCAAAAATCACGATGGTCCGATCCAACCCGCTCAATCCTAGGACGGGTCCGATGTAAAAAAAAAACTAAATTGGCCCTTCATTCCTGGCATGCCTAATTTCTTTAATAGAGTAAATTTATGTGGACCAACACTCAATTTGAAAACATATCCCTTGCAACTTTCAGAAATCCATAAGTGTATGTATAGTTTGTTTGTTTCTTACTTTCTTCATTTTCTCCAGTTGATAGCTAGATACAAAACAGATCTTACAACAGCGTCCCTTGAAATGCCAAATAGGATTCCCTGTTTTGTGTATAGGTTCTTGCTTCACAGCCAGGTCTAACAAAGCCCATTCAAAGAGTGACTTGTATAGCTCTGAGATCTACTAAGCTATTGTTTTCTGAGAGGGGGAGAAGAGGGTGTTGTCTCTACTTAATCCCCCCTCTGCTCTCTCAGCTGGGCTCATTCACCATTTAGTGTCGGAGCCACAACTAGCGAGAGCTCCAGAGCCAGAGGGCCACAGTCTCCAAGAATACGCAGACATTTTCCCAGCTGTAGTCCTATTCTCTGGAATAAGTGAGTGACATGTGGAGGCATGGAAGTGGTGCAGCCGGCAGTTCATAATTTCTCACAGTTTGGACTATCAGATTTAAAATCATCTCAATCAGGTAACAAAGGCAATTATGTGGTAAATTATGTGTCTGTGTGTTTTTTGCTTGTGTTTTGCTTGTTTGTGCTTGGGCCTGTGATTTACAATAAATAACAATTCTGAAAATGTGCTTCCTGACACACAATCTAACATTGGCATGAGTTTGTCTTTTTCTTCCAAAAGTTATTGTATTAAAAAAAATTCTATTATTTTTCTATATTTCTATATATTATATATACCAAGAAAGATAATATAATTTGTCTTACAATTACTTTTGGAATTGTGTAGTTGTGTATATATATATATATATATATATATATATATCTATATATATATATATATAGAAATAAATATATATATATAGAAATAAATATTATGTGATGTTGGCCAATACTAGTTGTAGGTATGTTGTATGTATGTTGTAGTGTATGTGTTATACATCAATAAACTTTGACATAATGACCTAAAAGGCATTTACATTTTAACAAAATATCCAGAATATAAACAGCAATTAGGGTCAAGGGTCCTGTTTGAGGGAACAATGTTAGATTTTTCCAGTGGTCAGGAGTTCAAACCAGCTACTATTTGGTTACTAGCTTGACGCTCAAATGCTAGGCTGTCTGCCCCACCATTCCCCCATGAGAAAAGTAACTCTTTTCATTTTCCCGCAATATATGTGTCTCCCCACATGGAGGGATGAGAGGCAAATATTGCTGCTCTGTGTACAAGGCCTTTTGATTCATTGACTGATTAAAATACTATATATTATAGTTTCTGTAAATGTGGGCAATCCTGTAACTTGAGTGTGACTTCCTGTGCTGTGCTCTGTGAGTATGACAGGTATTTATGAGCTGCTGAACTTCTAAGACGCTCCCAGACAGATCATTACACACTGTATTGAATTTAAACATGTCCCTACAAGTACCACATTTCTGTACCCCAAACGAGAGGGCTATATGAATACTTTTGTAAGCAAAGATGTCTTCAGAGATAAACATAAGCATTGTGTTTGTCTTTCATTTCAAGCTTTTTCTAGCAAATAGTCACAACGATCTTGAAGAATGCATTTTTGTATGAGTAGAGTGTCTGGTTTATATGATTTTACATCTGCAAAAAACAAGAAGGCGGAAGTGTGACATCTGTTTTAGTCATTTTGACCAAACAATGCATAGCTGCTTTGTGTAAATTGTCAGTTTCCTCTCAGGGACTGCTGCTACCTCAGTTTATTTGATTAAGAAAAAAGATGGTCGTTTGAAAAAAACTGCTTGTTTGCCCAACATTCTTCTCTTTTTTTAAATCCTTAGGTTGTCTCACAATGCACCAGAACATGTTAAATCCAGAAAAAAATGCTTAACATTAAGTATTAGTTAAAAGTGGACAGACTATGAGACCGGGTACAAACTATGACCAAAAGTAGGTGGTCACCCCAACTAATTATTGAGTTCAGGTGTTTCAGACATACCCTTTGCACCCACAGGTGCATAAAATCCAGCACATAGCCATACAATCTCCATAGACAAACATTGGCACTGCAATGGGTTTTACTGAAGAGCTCAGTGACTTCCAACATGACACTGTCATAGGATGCCACAAGTCAGTTCTTGACTGGTCAACTGGAAGTGCTATAATTGTGAAGAGGAGGTGTCTACAAGCTTCAACAGCTCAACCACGGTGGTAGACCAGGCAAACTCACAGAGCAGGGCCGCTGTTTGCTAAAGCGCATACCATGTAGAAATGGCCTAGCATCTGTGCATTACTCACTCACCACAGAGTTCCAAACGGCCTTTGGAAGCAACATCAGCACAAAAGCTGTGCGTTGGGAGCTTCGCAAAATGGGTTTTCATGATTGTGCAGCTGTACTCAAGCCTCACATCAACATGCTCAAAGCCAAACACCGGCTGGAGCGATGCAAAGCAAGCCGTCACAGGACTCTGGAGCTGTGGAAATGTGTTCTCTGGAGTGATAAATCACGCCTTACTATCTGGCAGTCTGATAGACTAATCTGGGTGTGGCAAACACCTCCTTTTAGTGCCTGACCTCATAAATGGCTGAATGGACACAACTTCCCACAGAGACACTTTAAAATCATGCCCATGATTGTGGAATGGGATGTCCAACTAGATCATATAGATGTGATTGGCTGGTGTGCTATATGACACATTTGGTCATATAGTGTATTTTCAGTTAATGCATGCCAATTACACTACAGAGCTGACCATTATTGTTGATTACCTGAGAGCGTCTGTTTAAGATACTGGGTCACTCATTAATTTCACTGACTGGAACTTACTAATAAAACTACTCTTTGGCTGTGTGTTTTATTGAGGTACAGCCAATCTGATTAATAATAATAATACATGACATTTTGAGCGCCTTTCAGGATACCCAAGGACACTGAACAATAGAATTCAATCTGTAGACCAGGCTAAGCCGTGGGAAAAGCTAACCTAAACAAATCAGTTTTGAGACTAGGGCTGCACGATATTGGAAAAAAATTACATTGCAATATTTTTTCCCCAAAGATATATATTGCGATATTGCGAGCCATTAATCCAGGCTAAAGTCAATAATTACCATTCCGTCAGACTCATGTAGGGCTCCGTTGTCCTGCTGGACCATAAATCTGTGGTAGCTGCATAGTATTCCACGTGTGACGGCTCTGATTCAATCTTAGATCTGCATTTTCCATACAGCTCTAATATGTGCGGGATGGTATAACATACTGTCAAGCGTTCGGATCATTTTCTTAAATCCCTCTTTGGTGGCGATGTTTAATGGCAACATATCTTTAGCGATTTTCCGTCATTGAGAGCCTTTCTGGTAAGGTGTCACACTGGCAAAGGCATCACAAATAGTTTTATGTTTTGTTTTGACTTTGTATTCGCCGTAAAGAGCTTTGTGGTGCCGTTTTAAGTGGTAGACAAATTGGTGGTGTTTCCGTGTTTTGTGGCCACAACTTTATAACACTCCAGGCAAAGTACCTGTTTTTGGTCAACATTGTCCTTTTTGTAGCTGAAATAGACCCAAATAGCTGATTTTGACTTTCTGTTTGGTAATCATCATTTTTCTGCGGCGGATCCTCTTCGTCGCTCATTTTTAGCTACAGGATTACCCCGAGAATGTGGGTGGTGAGCAGCGAACCAATCACTGAGCAGGCACGTGGACCGTGAACCAATCACTGAGCAGGCACACGGAACGTGCATGTAACCCCAGCAACAAGCCATACAACAAACTCCGTGTTTACTGTGCGCTACCTTGGTGCAAACGTTCTCTTAATACATTTATACTACTTTTCTTCACATCATATGTTCCGACGATGTGACTATCGCGCATGCGCACATCGCGATGTCGATGCTAAAACAGATTATCGTTCAGCCCTACTTGAGACTGTTTTTAAAAATGATGATTGAGTCTGAGTTGTGTGTTGCTGAAGGGAGAGAGTTACACAATTTTGGGGCAGCAGCACTAAACTCCCAATCCCCATTGTACAAAGTCTTGTTTTTGTGACAGCAAGCAGTCCAGCGTTGGAGGAGCGGAGAATATGAGATGAGGTGTGGAGGGGAATGAGGTCGGAGATGTAGGAAGGGGCTAGGCCATGGTAGGTTAGGTTAGTATGCGAAACTTGATGGGGAGCCAGTGAAGGTGTTACAGTGTGGGAGTAATGTGTTCCCAGGGTTTGGTGCGTGTAAGGACTATTGCAGCAGAGTTTTGGACATATTGAAGCCTGGCCAAGACTTTGTCAGACCCCCCCCCAAACAGGATTCCATTGCAGTAGTCCAGACGTGATGTTACAAAAGCATGTATGAGGGTCTCAGCAACCAGGTCAGTGAGGGATGGGCGGAGGTAAAAGAAGGCTGACTTGGTGATAGACTTGATGTGGGGCTCAAACCAGAGAGTTGGATCAGAGACTACTCTAATATTACGGACTACAGAGGATGGACAGATAGAGCAGCCATCAATCGATAACATTTCTTTATAAGAGCCTTAGGAGCCGCCACAATGACCTGTGTTTTATTGCTATTGAGTTTAAGGAAATTAGCTGTCATCCAGTTTTTGGTGTCATGAAGCAGCTAATCAGAGATGAGGGGGGTAGATGCGAGTTGATTAACACAAGACCTAAGAGCCAGGCATTATAGAACAGTAATAGAGCCAGGCATTATAGACCAGTAATAGAGCCAGGCATTATAGACCAGTAATTATACCAGGCATTATAGACCAGTAATTATACCAGGCATTATAGAACAGTAATAGAGCCAGGCATTATAGACCAGTAATTATACCAGGCATTATAGACCAGTAATTATACCAGGCATTATAGACCAGTAATTATACCAGGCATTATAGAACAGTAATAGAGCCAGGCATTATAGACCAGTAATTATACCAGGCATTATAGACCAGTAATTATACCAGGCATTATAGACCAGTAATTATACCAGGCATTATAGACCAGTAATTATACCAGGCATTATAGACCAGTAATTATACCAGGCATTATAGAACAGTAATAGAGCCAGGCATTATAGACCAGTAATTATACCAGGCATTATAGAACAGTAATAGAGTCAGGCATTATAGACCAGTAATTATACCAGGCATTATAGACCAGTAATTCTTATCTACCTTCTGCATTCTAAGCCGTCACAACCCCCCCAAAAAACAAAATAAAACCTTCTACCTGTAACCTTAAAAGCCTTTCATTACAGAAACAGCCAATAAAACAATTTCCCGAGGTTTAGCCTCCGTCATTTTGCAGATGCTCATATCCTGATCAATTTACAACCAGTGGAGTCTCCTCCATAAATCAGCTCCCTCGTTGTCATGCCTTGACAGTACTATGACAGTCCTGTTGCCCTATTTAAAAATACAATTGTTGAAATTGAAACAGTATTTCTATGACTCTATTTCTATCCCTTCTCATGTTTTTGTAATATCCCTAAACCTTGCCTTTGAGAGGTTTCTGGTACAGTGACCAATATAATAAATGGTCACGCCTCTTAGTTGGCATTGTTAATCACTATACACCAATCAGCCATTACTTCATGACTGGTGAAGTTTATAACACTGACAATCCTGTTATCCTGGCAACTGTCATTGGGTGAGATATTAGGCAGCAAGTGAACATGTCCTTACTCTAGAGTCCTGTGAAACAACAGCTCTCAGTGAATGACTCTGCTTCGGTCTGGAGTGGGATTTAACAGATAACAAATTACAAATGCAAATCACATCAGGACACAGACAATCTGCAACTTGCCAACGACCTAAACCAGTTTTACTGTAGATTCAAGAGTCAAAGGAGCAGTCCTGTCTGAACACCCCCTACAGATGTGTCCTGCCACCACCAGCAGCCCCCGATCACCAGCTCGCCCACAACCAACCATCCCAATGAGACTGCAATGGCATCAATGGACTTTTCTATACTGAGCGGGACGTGAACAGACCATTAAAGAGTCAAAACCCAAGGTTTCTGTAGCTATCTGCAGTGTTCACAGGCATTTTTTATAAAGCATTGGAGTCATGCAGCTTCTCAGCCTGCTTCAAGTCCTCCACCATCATCGAAACCAAAGATCACAGGGCTAAATGACTACAGACCAGTTGCCCTGACCTCTGTGGGTATTTAGTCCTTTCAGCACCTGGTGCTGTCACACCTCAAGACCATCACTGATCCAGTACTAGACCCACTGCAGTTTGCCTACAGAGCCAACTGGTCTGTGGATGACACGATCAACATGGCTCCCCACTTTATTCTCCATCATCTTAACTCCCCGGGAGCCTATGCCAGAATCCTTTTTGTGGACTTCAGCTCCGCTTTCAAACACCATAATCCCAGCCCTCCTCCAGGATAACCTCTCCAACATGGGAGTGCCTGTGTCAAAATGTAAATGGATCACAGACTTACCTCCTACAGGAGGCAGCTGGCACATGAGGTTGGGGAAACACCTGTCGGACCCTCTGACCATCAGCACTGGCTCTCCTCAAGGTTGTGTCCTGTCCCTTCTTCTCTCTGTACACCAACAGCTGCACCTCCAGTCACCACTCTGTCAAACTTCTGAAGTTTGCAGATTGCAGATGACACCAGCCTCATTGGTCTAATCTCTGATGGGGACAAGACGGCCTTCATGGGGGAAATTGACCAGCTGGTGTCCTGGTGCAGTCTCAACAACTTGGAGCTCAATGCTCTAAAGACAGTGGAAATGCTTCCTGGGAAACACTATCGCCCAGGACCTCAATTGGGAGCTGAACATCACCTCTCACTAAAAAAGCACAACAAAGACTGTACTGACCTCTGCAGCTCAAAAAGTACAAACTGCCAATGTCCATGATCAATAATGCTTACACAGCCATCATTACGTCCATCGTGACATGCTGCAGCCACTGTGAAAGATAAAGACAGACTGCAATGCATCATCCGCTCTGTGAAGCGGACAATTGGTTGTAAGATGCCGTCTCTGAACACCGAATAGTAGGGGTGTGCATTGGCACTGCCCTCACAATTCGATTTGATTACGATTCACCAGGTAACGATTCGATTCTACGATGCTTTGCGATGCATCACAATTCTACTGCAGACAACAAGGCAGATGTTTCATCAGTCATGAGGCAATACAAGCAGTCAGATATTGAACAACAGATTTTATTGGCTGCTATGTGTGCATTATCACTCTCCTGTATCTTTGACATAAATGTCATTCAATAAAATGGTACAGGGTATTGGATATGGCATTTTCAAACCTGAAAAAAAACATAAATCAGTGCTTTGAATGAGAAATGTTTCTCTTCTCTCTGCTTTAGAACCATTTGAAATTAAATAGGACAATAACAGACAACTTTTTCCAGCAGTGACCATAAGTGTTTTTCTACACACAGTACAATAGCAGCTCTAAGACAGGGCACTTCCCGAACTCCTGTGCAAATATTAATCATTAATAACAGTAAAACTATTGTAACAACAACCACCCAGGCACCCAGCAATAAAATATTCAGTGCAACACACAGTAACCACTTATTACTGTGAAACTTTTTTCAAGTAGTAATGTCAAGTGCAACTAGCATCTTTAAGACAATGACAATTGCTCAATTGTTTTAAGCATGGGGCGAAACCCTGCATGTTCTACCACAGAATAGGGTCGTAGAACGCTATGAAACACGGATCGTGTGATCCTCTTTGCTCTCTCGGAGGTGTAACGTTGATAGCGACTCGACTTGTCTGGGATTTGTCGACTGTTTGTGTTGTTGTTGTTGAAGCCAACCCAGGATGCCAACGATCAACATGGTTCGTGAAGTTAGTTGTCTACAGGAGCACTTGCCCCAGATGGGTGCATTATTGACAGACAGCTGGCTTGAGGCACTTTTTGGTTGTTATGCTAGCTAGTAGAAATTGAAATGTTATAAAGATACAGTACATCCAGTGTTAACGATGAAATAATGCATGTTTCGTTTTCTATTGTGTAACCTGATGTGATGAATGACTACCAGACTATTTTTCATTGCTGTTTAAAGATCCCCGAGTCATTTTGAATTTGTATGCATACCTGTTCTTTTAATTTAGAACTAAATATGCCACAGAACATCTGGCAAGCTCAACATTCTTGCCACATTGTGTTTAAAAGACATGCAAGTATGAAAGATAACTAGTCTTTGAAACAGCCAGTGTTGGGTTATAAGAGAAAATTATGAGGTTCTCTTCTTTTGTTTCGTCTGTTTGACTGCAAGTGAAGCCTGAGGATTGCTAAATATAGGGCTGTTACAGCTGTTGGTTAAAATAATGTACCTGAACAAAATTATTAACATATTTGCTCTATAATTGCTTGACAATTTAAGTAATTGTCACGGCGTAGCCTGGGTGTAGTGTGGGAAGCCATGTGCAGAGCCGTGTCGTCCGTTTAACAAGGTTTATTAACAAAACACCAACGTAAAACAAACCGAGAGCTAACTGGCTAACTGAAAATAAACACTGCTCATATCGCGTCTTACAAAGAACAGAATAACACCAGCAATATAAACACTCACCCCTATTCAATACGTGTGACATGAATTAATGCGAAGCAAGGAGTGAATTGCTCGGCGAGCCTTTTATCTCCCCACTAAGTGACATAGATTACTAACAGCTGTGAAGACGTGAACAAGGAAGTAAACACAGTTAGTGAAACAATAACACGGAAGTGAGTCACCGAAATAGAAGTGTAGCTACGCCCCCACACCAATCGTGACACTAATGCCCCCACTTGTTAGATAAATGAAATAATGAGTTGCCTCGCATGACCGTATTTGTTTGTGTCAGAGACATATGCACATTGCAGCCCATAGGTATTTTCACACTGACACTTTTTAAACTCTGTAGTAAGCATATTGGATATAAAATGAAATGTTGAATAACAGGTTGAAATGCAGACGGGCCGCTTTTCATCCCTTTATTACAGCCCTTTATTTATGTACACATTCACTCCCATTTTGGAGAACCCGGAAGCCAATTAACTGGAAAATTTTTGCCTGAAGATATAGTCTGTAAAGAATATACAGATTTATAATTCATATTTTTATAATTTATTATTAAGTGTTACTGAATATTGCAACCTTTCATATTATGCTGGTAATAATAACCAGCAGTTGCTAATTATACTGACATGTAGCCATGGTAAGGAACGGTATTATCAGTTAAACTAAAAAAGGCCTTGTTTTCAGTGTACAACGGTTTCTCAGCTGCCATTTGATTGCCTCTTGGCATTCATTGATTGGCATTTATCTTGATTGGAGGGGTTCGAAAATGGTAAATGGAATGAGACATTTGTATCCTTATCTCAAAAGCAAGGGGAGCTTATAACAAGGACAAACAAGGTCTTCTGAACAACCAGGTGGCAGAGGTGTATCTTGCCAAACAGATGGTCATATTCATTAAGAACACTTAGAAGAAACTAACTTAGGTTTTTGTCACAATTCCTATTCCACCAGGGACATCTAATGGGCTAGGAGGGTGTTGGAGCATGTTTGTTTTATTCTGAGCACTGGTATTTCTGTCACAGCTTTATAACATTTGGTTTAATTAAAGTGTCATGGCTGTATGGGATTTGGTGTAGAGGTCGACCGATTATGGTTCTCTCAGGCCGATGCCGATCTTTTGAAATCAAGGTCGGCTGATGGCCGATTTATTTAGGCTTATATTTGGCCAATATGTGCTGGTTTTTAACCTCTATTTGCAAGATAAAATGTAACACTAATAATTACTTATATATAATTTAAGACATAATTTGTCAACAAAAATGTTTAATATAATTAAAAGACTCAAGAAATCTGGTCAAATCTTGGTGCGCAAAGGGCAAGGCCAAAAACCACTTCTGAATGCGCATGATCTCCTATCTGTCAGACATCACTGTCTTAAAAACTGTCTTTATAAATGGTTCTCTGGAATACTTTGATAAACCTTTGTCTGTCAACACCATTCGCCGCTGCATCCACTGATGTAAAGGAGAAGCCATGCATCAACACTGTTCAGAAGTGCCACCGACCTCTCTGGGCTCACTCTCATCTGAGATGGACAGCAGCACTGTGGAACTGTGTTTTGTGGTCTGACGAGTCAATATTGTGTTGGGACAAAACAGCTCTAGTGTTCTCCGGGCCAATGAGGAAAAGGACCATCCAAACTGTAATCAGTATCCAAAAGCCAGCATCTGTCATGGTTTGAGGGTGTCATTGTATGAGGGTGTCGTGGTTAGAGGGTGTCATGGTTTGAGGGTGTCATGGTATGAGGGTGTGTCTGTGCTAATGGCATGACTAACTTGCATCTGCAAGGGCACCATTAATGCAGAAAGATATGTACACATTTTGGGAAACAGTGCTCTATGTGGGGAGTAGTTGACATTTGGAACGCAGGTAATGCTAATGAAAATAGATCTGTGAACTTAGGATATGCATACTCAAAACACCATATTTCTTTTCATGGTGCACAGGGATGCTTAAGGAGCTGCGCTTTTTCTTCTTAGTCTGCCAAAGTAAAAGCTATGCATATTCCTGGGTTCGCTTTTTCCCAAGAAAGAACACCCGAGAGCAGAGTAATGTCAAAGTTACCATTAATTAGTGCTAGGAAATGCCTTAAAAACCACTCAGTGATACAGGACATCCTAAAGAAAATAGTCCCAGGCGGAACATCATTAGGACAACAGGAAAATGATTAAAGATACAGATAGGAACCATCGCAATAGACCATTCACTCCTATGAGTAGCATAGGAGTCAATGTGTGTGTGTGAGTCATGTGGGGGGATGAGAGAGCTTGAGTCGGTCAATCAATATGCAAGGAATGCAGTAGATGAATGCTCAGGACCGGATATATTATTCAGGGAGTGAAAAAAGCAATAAACATTGCATTACTAACATGGAATTTTGGGTAGGGCGTGAGCTGAGTCGGAGCTTGATTTAAATGAAGACCAGGAAAAGGGGTACTTTAAACTGAGCAAGGCTATTAGAGCTATGTATGTGTACTACATCCGTCCCAACCAGCCCTAAAACATAGATCAACACTGCACCTGCTCAGGCTGAAGTCTTTAACCACTACATAGACGGTGTGCTTTTTTCCACTAAGAAATTAAATAAATAATGTTTTCCCCTTTCGGTCGCTTAACAGCGCAGCACAGCCAGGGAGGAGGAGACATGGAGTTAAGGGGAGGGGTTGGTACACTTGACCCCTATTGTCTGTCCGAAGGGAGTTAAGGGGAGGGGTTGGTACACTTTAATCCTATCGTACAGCCGGTGTTCTCCGCATGTTCGTTGGAGAAACATATTTTATCGTAGAGACGATTCGTTGAAATCAGCCGAGTATATGTTTTCTCTTTTTTACGTAACGCTAAAACGTCTTATGTGAGAAACATCGGAACTGCGCGGTATCAGGTTAGTAATAGCATATTTACTTGTTGATAATACTGTTTTCTCGTGACTTTGACTATTCACAGATAAGCTGTTTCGCTTATTTTAATTTAATACAATATCATTTTAGAGTCTCTATCTGTCCAGTTTAACATTGTGTAACGGGTTGTGACGTGGGTCGTTGGATTACAAATATCTAGTCCACTTTGGGTAAATAACTTGCAAACAGTTTGAAGATATTTCATTGCCATGTCATTTACATTGTTGATCAAAGACGATCTTGCATAAGCTATGTGTCTGTTTTAGTAGCTACAAATCATTTAAACCATTAACCAATCTCGTATGCAGTGCTGGTGCTTATATGATATTGTACAATCTGTATTGTATTGCATATTAAGGTACAGCTGGCACCGCACTACTAAACAACAGCATGCTGTCACTTACTTAATTCCACTTTAAATCATGGCGCATGCAGAGTTAACTGTTTTATTTTATAATGTACTTAATGATCATCGTTTTGTTTAAGATGGATTGGTGTTTATACGGAAATGCACATATCTGGTATAGGTCTGCTAACATCAGGGGCACAGGAGACCTGACTTGATTTAACCAAGAGCGGCATGATCCTCGGTCATTATTATTTGTTTTTTTGATCAACAATGGCATCAACCAATCTGGAGAACTAGTCTTAAGTCACAATCAGAGCAACAGAAAGACATATGCTGCATGCCAGAACAGGCAAAAGGGGAATGCAACCATGTGTTAGGTAGGATTAAAAGGTCTGAGCACCTGCCATGGCTGCTAAAAATCAGTATGCTCAATAAATTGAAATCAATCTTCATCCCAGTAGCTAGAGCCAGTTGGGTCAATAGTGTCCTCCTTTCCAAGACATTAAGCTTAGTTGCTCTTTGAGGAGCCTTTGACAGGTGAACTTTGTGCTTGATCAATTAAGGGATTTAGTTCTTGTTTTATTTTTCACCTATGCTTAGAACTACTTGGAAATAATATTTTTCATTAAAAAACAATTGTCAAAATCCCGTTATAGCTTGACCATTATCCGTTAGTTAGACACAGAGGCTAGGGGTCTGGCAGTGAAATTATATTGGCACCTGTTGATGGCATATCTCAGACCTATCATGACAGATCTTATGAAAGGCAGATATAAAGAAAGCAGTGTTACTAAAAACATGCACCTGTGCTCCTTGTGAAAGGAGACTTATATTGTAAGTTTTTTTGCAACTCTGGTCATGCCTTAGTTTTGTTCTGTAACAATTTGACTTTGTTTATGGTTCTTAGTATGTAGTCATGGTCAATAACCTATATTTTACTGCTGATTTAATTCTTACACACTCTTTATTTGAATGAAAATGACATTTTCAATATTCTTTAACTGGTGTGACTTCCCATCCACAATTGTTCATTTCTTTGTCCTGTTTCTTTTTCATCAACTGACTGGTACTCTGGAATAAATGATGTAGCATTTTGTTAATGAGAGTTGTATCGATATGGTTTGTTAATGCGATATTAGAGGTGTACAACATGGGAGAGACAAGGTCCCATGTCCCATGTGTTGACTCAACACGTGAGAGCTAAAAAGGCACATTACTGTCTTAAAATGAAAGTATATGCTCCTTTACAGCATTTCAGTAACCATGACAAATGCATGTCGTTTTTGTTTGACAAGTTGTTGGAGTCATTTGGGTTTCTAAGACTGATAAATTAAAGGGATTCGTGGTATAATAACAAAGAGCAATTTTCTTACATATTTAAACACTTGAATAAATAATAATCAAATGCAGAGACAGTTATTTAACAATATATTAAGGAGTTGTTACATTTATACAGTTTTACGGTTTCAATCAACCCTTGGGGGGCCACCAAAATACTGATGTGACCTGGGGTGAAAACTGGTTTGACGACCCTGCCTTATGGTATGGGTATTATGGTACATGTTTCTCTCCCCTTTTGTCTTTACCCAAAATTAATGTCGACGTTGAGCTCCTTTTGTGTGTGATGGGTCTGGAGCAGATGCCCTGATAACACTAAACAGGACAACTGCAAATGTTGTCGCTACAAGTGATTAAATGTCTCCCCTTGTGGTCACTTTGGACTATTGTCAGTTGTGTACTATTGCACTTCTACATTCACTAGTCTAATTTGGGGCAAATTAGAGTAAACAATTATTACATTTTCAATGAAATAACACCAGTGTGAGCCTTAACTACTGACAACAACATTGTACCGCACACATCAATTGGAGCCAAACCAGTTACAACACATGAGACCACAATTGAGCCTTAACATAAAGGAATCAATATCCAGAAACAGTACAGATTATTCTGCTTCTATTCAGAACATTTTGTTTTTGCAGATGATTTTTTTATCCAGTTAACGGCAACTACTTATTTCAGAGTTTTATCCTGACTGAACACATCTTTTGACTTTTAAACTTAATACATTTTTATTAATCTGACTCAGTTGTATCTCCTTGAGGCTGGATGGAAATGAGTCAGGAGGATGCAGCAATGTCCCTTGGGAGAGGTGCAGAAAACACGAGGCACATTTATAATTTAGCCTGTATGCTCAATAATATCTCCATTAAATCAAAGGATCCAGCCACTTGTAGAAGATACATTCATTATGGGTATCTCTCATGTGTGGAATGTGTTTGAGTTATGTTTTCCACAGTAGCGGCCTACAGGTTACTCAATCTGAACCTAATTGACTATGTCATTTACAGTCAATAGTTAAATATGTTTCCTATGTTGGTCCAGAATTCTAATCTGCTGTATCTGGTGCACATATACTGCTGCAGCGTGAATTCAAATCTGTCCCACTATTTTTTAAATAAAGAAACACTCTTCTGTCTTTCCCCACTGTCCATACAAAAATGCATAAAAATGTCTAAAAATATATATTTACTTAAAAAATGGATCAGGTAGATATGATTAGCCTATTCATGGCTTGGAGGTTGAATCTATGCGCAATGCGATACCAGAGAGAACAGGTCATGGCATGGGTGGGCTAAGTGTTCTTTTGGGCCTTTCACTAACCCTGTCTGGTATAGATTTTCTGGGTGGCAGGTAGCCTCGCTCCAGTGAAGTACTTGGTCGTCTGCACCACCAAATGTGGCACCATGCAACGTCTACAGTAGCATCATAAGCAAATAGAGTGACAGGCTTGGAAATATAATCAGTGTGATAACTGGATGAGGTCACAGGGCAACAGGGATCTCACAGAGGCCATAAATCACTACGGTCTGGAGAGCATTCTCCTGGCAGTAAGAGAAGTTGGGGACACACACACAAACACTTATACAGTAACATGGGTACAATCACTGAGACACAAAGCTATGATAGTCGCATACACACAACTTAAGAGAAACCTTTGTCTGTCTGTCTGAGCCTTAATCACATAGGCCTGGTCGAGGCTTCAATGATCCCAGTGATTTAATCCACCTGTAATTACACACCTTCGTCACACAACAGACACACGCAGCCGACAAGGGTCTTTCAGACTACAAATGATACAGTGGTTATTAAATGGTGGTTATTACATTTTAGTCAGTTGGCAGACGCTCTTTTACAGAGTGACTTAGAATTAGCTCATTCATCTTAAGACTGCTCGATGAGGCAACCTAACTTCCCACTTATAGTAATTGTAGTTGCATCTTACTCAATTAATTAGCTATAAGTACATAGGCTTCATGTGGATGGTGTAACAAGACAAATATACAACATGCTTATTTGACCTCTTAGTTTATTGATGTAAGTAACGTTGCGCTAGTTGAAGGCAATCTGTCAATATCTAACACTATCTAGTACTGGACCCTGGTGGCCTTAATTCAATGTTATGCTAATGCATTTTTCTCTTTTGCTTTTTCTATTTCCCAGGAGGAGACAGAGAGCGGATGACAGCAAATCATGAGACTTACCTTCTTATGGCCAGCACCCAGAATGACATGGAGGATTGGGTGAAGACCATCCGGAGGGTCATATGGGCACCATTTGGCGGAGGTTAGTACAGGACCAAGATTTGAACAAAACACAATATGACACTTCTGTGAATACTCAACAGTGTGAGGAGCTGTTGTGCTAGTTGTTCTAGCTAGAGTCTATGATTGCATTTTGTGGAGAAGAAAAATACTCTCGTTGAGGCTCAAACAATCCTGCATTTGTTTAGGAATGATTTGGTTTTAGAAACCAATTTCTAATGTGTTAAATCAATCATGTTTCATAGTAGCTTGTTAATTTTCTTAGTTTTTTTTTTACTTTCATTGCTGTTGCTGGTGCTTGTGGTGCAGTTTGTTATTGATTGCAATCAGCCGACAAACTTCGCTGGCCCCTGTGTCTGTAAGCATGGCAGGCTCCCAAATCCTTGTCCTAGGCTGGTGGCATGAATAGAAGCTCACTCAGTTTTTGGGCTCTGTTTGCAGTGCAGGGAGATTGATGTCTATTGCAGTTGACTGCTCTTCAAAAGGCAGAGTCATTTGTCAAAGATGCCTCCGGAGAGAGCTTTGGCTTGATGCTAAAGCTCCCTGTCCTGCGACCACACCACACCACAACACAGCACAGCAGCCAGGCTTGTATATTTGAGTGGGCTTTTTTTACATACTGGTGCAATGGTGGTTTAGGATCGAACATGCACACAGGTTTCACACAAGAAAAGATGTAGACTGAAATTAGATTATTAGAGAGATGAAACCCTAGAGATGTGATTTGGATTGTGGTTCACGTTCTGATCATTTGGTCTGTGCCCCTGAGGCAGGGAGCTCCCTTAACCACAGGGTTTTTGGCCGAGAATAGCATCAGCAGCTCCAGTTGCTGTTCAACCCCCAAAGCGGTCCTGTCAAATCACCACTGAGCTGTTCTGTGATGTTACATTAATCACATACTCTGTAGGATTCCAACATAAAAGAAGAGGGGATATGGGAACTTCTATCTTAACTATATGGGAAGTGTTTCTGTCTAATGTGGAACACCGGAATTGCGATTTCAGATTACTTTCTTCATTCACTGAAATAGAGAATTATTTATCCCAACTGTTTTGGTTGGATACTTGTCCGTTATCCACCTGAGGTTGGATTAGTCATCCAAGATAATACCCCGACAGCACACATTTCTCAGGAAGATGGAATTTCATCCACCTTGACACCAGATCCCTGGTGTGACCTTACATGGTCTGCCTCGTGACCTTTCACAGTGGCCCAGGTCACCAGATCAACCAGGTACAATTTTCTCAACCCCAAGCAAACAACTAAGCTTGAGCTTGCATGTAATTTAGACCGCTCTTTGGTGGACGCGGCATTCCACTGGTGTTGCCTTCTCAATTGGTATAATATTGTTGTTTCAATACAAGTCCTATACAAGGCTTCATTTTTATGTGTATAGTTCATCCTCTTTCAGTCAGGATTTCCTCAGTTTACCATTTTACATTGTTTAGCAATTAAATTATTACATTATTGCTAACTCAGAAGTGTACATTTACATTTTGTGATTGATTTGCACATAATCATTGCTTACTGAGCAGACAGAACCTGTAAAGTACTGTATCATAGGGATTTCTGTTGTGAAGCGACAACTCAAACATACACAGGGTTTTCGATGTTACCGGCACCATTTTATTTTCAAGAACATTTGAGAAAGGCACCCGAAACACGTGAAATACAAATAAAACTGATCATGCACCTGTTTTCAAATGTTGATTAAATCTCCAACTGCCGTAATTTTGTCCAAAATCGAACTCAACTAGTGGCGTCACTAGACCTCAGCTTTTGGGCTCTAGCACCGGAGTGTTTTTAGTTAGCCCAGAATGTTTTGCAACAGAACAGTTTAACATTTAAGTTGGTAACGCACATCAGGAGACAATGAGCGCATCATTTTCACGGCACATTTTTTCAATTGCATAGGGTTGTTTGGCATATAAGTTTTGGCCTGATCAAAGTGAGCTATACTGCTCTTTGGAAATAGAAACTGCCCCACTCCTTTGAGCAGTTTTGAGACACAAAACTCAGTTACAATTTCCTCCTCAAGACATGATCTTGTGTCACATTTTAATTTTGTTTAGGAAAGAGAATCCCCTCCACGCTGTAAATCTGAATTTCTAAGGCAATATTTGCTAGTTATGCCCATTTATGACCATTTAGGGTACATTTCACTGAAGCCAGCCGGCTTAAGAAAGCCTTGAACACACCACCCAAACTAATAGCTGAGGGAGAGGACTTTTGGCCAACTTAAGACCCTAGTTCAATTAATTAGTCTGAACAGAGTTGGGGCATTCGGGCTTTGGCTGAAAGAAGTCGGGCAGACCAACCGTAACCTCGACACAATGCTGCAGGTCAAGTCATGTTCATGAGCCTAAGCTAAACCTAGTTCACTGCCTCCTTCCCACTTCATATGCCTTCCTCCATTTCCCTCTAGAGCACCCGTGTTTAGAGTAGGGGAACTAGAGAAAGAGACAGAATATAAAACTTGCCTTTTGTGCAATGTTTGGTGTAATGTCTTTTGTGTATTTCACAATAACCAATTACTAATGTTAGCAATGATACATTTGTGTCAGTAAAACACAAGGTCTCCTCAACGGAATCCATGGAATTTGATCTATCCGTGTCGGTCTGTCCATAAAACCAAAAGTTCAATAATTCATAGCAAATGTAGATACCTCCCACAAAATACAATGGAGATGCGAGACAATGAATGTCTTTTAGATGACAAAAATTATTGTTTAAACAATCAATATATTTCAGATTTCAGTATTGCATAGACGGTTCAGAACTCAATTATGCAGTTCAGCCTTTAAGCCAGACTCAAAGCAATCCTATTTTACCTGTGTCTTGTTTTGGTCCTTATATATGTCTCTTGTTTTTGGTCATTTGTTGTGGAAGCATTGTTGTTATGTTGTGTCATAGAGTTTGTTTTTGCGCATGCATTGTGCAAGTTCCCTGTAATATTCCCCTCAGCTGTGTTCCTGTTTGTTTGTATCCTGCCCTCGGTGTAACCGTGTTTTTGTTGTAAGTGCTGTTTTTTGGTTTCCTAGTTGTGTTCCTGTTTTCCTGCTACTCGTCCGCCCTGTCTGCTCGTTCTACGTTTTCCTGTCTGCCTCTGTGTGTTAGCCTACCTTGTTGTCACTACCTGACTATTATTATTCAAGAACTCATTAATAAAACTATGAAGGCTCTGTGCCTGGGTTCTGTTTCTGACTCACTTGCAGTACGTGACACACAGTTATATATAGCTACAGTACAAAAACGCAGACATTAACACGTTTACAACTCCCATTTCAAAAACATTTGGGCCAGTATGAAAAATGAAAAAAAAATGGTTATTTGAAAATTTTATTTACTCTCTATACTATATTGAAAATATTTCAACACGTTGTTGGATGTTTTACTTCTACTTCACTTTTTTCAATCTGATTACTGCGACACACTCCAAAAAGTTGGCACAGTTGATTGTTTACCAATGTGTAAAATCACCTATTCTTTTAATAAAACGTATTAAGAGTATGGGCACTGAAGCAAACCGAATGATAACTGAAAACAGCTTGGATTGTCCTTTTCCTCTTTGGCCCGAAGAACACACTGGCTGTTTTGTCCAAAAACTATTTAAAATTAGGACTCGTCGGACCACAACCCTTGCTCTTGAAGTACTAGGCCTTTTGGAGGCTCCTTATATGCTGTTATTACACGATTGCCTCTGTCAAATATATTCCGATTCCGGAGTTCCCTGTAATATTGGAGGCTGAGTGAGCAAGAGGCTGGAGGCTGAGTGAGCTGGAGGCTGAGTGAGCTGGAGGCTGAGTGAGCTGGAGGCTGAGTGAGCTGGAGGCTGAGTGAGCTGGAGGCTGAGTGAGCTGGAGGCTGAGTGAGCTGGAGGCTGAGTGAGCTGGAGGCTGAGTGAGCTGGAGGCTGAGCGAGCTGGAGGCTGAGCGAGCTGGAGGCTGAGCGAGCTGGAGGCTGAGCGAGCTGGAGGCTGAGTGAGCTGGAGGCTGATTGAGCTGGAGGCTGAGTGAGCTGGAGGCTGAGCGAGCTGGAGGCTGAGTGAGCTGGAGGCTGAGCGAGCTGGAGTCTGGGCGAGCTGGAGGCTGGGCGAGCTGGAGGCTGGGAGAGAGATTGAGTGTTAGTTAGATGCAGGGAGAGAGACAGAGGTGATAGAGTTTAATGACAATGTGCAGGTTTAGCAGTTCTCGCGCTAGCTTTGTTTCTCGTTTCTCTTGTTTGAGTTATTTTCCTTCAATAATTGACCAGCATGTATCAAAAGGACTTCGAGGAGGGCTTTGACTAAGTCAAGTGATCATGACGAGTGAGCACAGTGGGAATGATTAGCACTTGTGTGTCTCTGTCTCTGTGTGTTTGTGTGTCTGACAACAGAAGTTAGGGCAGTTAAAGGGTCCTCATCTGTTCTCTCTCTCTCTTTGTCTCTCTCTCCCTCTGTTGCTCTCCTGTTATTTTCCTCTTTCTGTCTCTGCTTTTCTCTCTGACTTTACTGGATGTCTGAACTGACAAAAGGCTAGATTATGGGTGGCTATGAGGACAAGTTGCACAGTGCGGCGCAGTAGAGGCGCGCGCGTGCATGCGTGCGTGCAAGAGCGCTCAGCAGGCAGTCAGCCCGGGGAGTTGACCCAGCAGGACCTGCGAGTGTTGAAGGAGTTTACTAATTGCCTGTGCTAAAGCTGACAGTCTAGTCTTCACTTTGATTCAGACTAGAGGGCAACCAGAGAGTCCACGTTGAAGTGAGAGCATAGCGGAGTCTTTACACTGCCCAGCCCAGGAAAACACAGCAGGGGATGTTTAATCTTTGAAGCATTGCACCATATGATTCCTTAGGTAGAGCATTCATTTTAGGTCATTTTTTGTCTAGATAGGTTTTCCTGCATTTGTATCGTTCATTTAAGACAGAAACAGAGGAAGAAGATACAGATGTGTTCTTTGCTGAAAGTGTATTGAGCCCAATATAAAGGCCACAGCTAAATGTAACATGTGACTTCCACCAGTATTTCTGTTATCACATTCGCTTGCTGCAGTTCATCCCTTTCTGTTTTGTTCCTTTATTGGAGTGTGTGTGAGTATTCTCCCTCCACATTTTTGTCCTGAAAATTGGGGATTAAGTGTGTGAACATGCATGGTGCTTTTTCATTTTTTATCCTCTCACAGGGACTTGGACTGTGGACAATGAAGTGCAAGGTTTTGGGAAAATTGAAAAATAAATGTCAGTGTTTTATAAACTAATTCACATTTATTTTGGAAAGAATCCCAAAAAACATGACTTGTCTTTCTTCTTATTGAGCTCCCATCATAGCTGGCCCTAAGGTTGGTTAACAAAAATGAAAAGAGAAAGTCGAAGTGACAAGAAAGTTGCCGACCCCATCAGACATGTATTGTGTTGTTTTTCTTTAAGGGCTGAATGTTTACCGCTAGTGGCAATGTAGGGTTCAGCTCAAATGATTGAAGCATCAAAGTATGAAGCCAGATGCTTCTCAATATTATTCAAACGTTAATGAGCGTATTCACAATAACTACCAACCATGTTCAGTTGTAACACGTAAGAAACACAGTCTTATACTTCTAAATCAAATGTTAGCGTATTCACAAAAACTCTAAAAATTGTACAGTTATAACATGTAAAATACAACACAATACACTCACTTTTTCAGTTTATTCCTCGTCCACAAGTCATTCAAATTCTTCATTTTCAGTGTCCAAGTTTAACAGTTGGGCGCATACCGCATCCAACATGCCCGAATCCCTCTCGTCATTATCCGAGTCAGTGTGGTTGCTGTTATGGTGAAGCACGGTATGTATCACTCTGCGATGCTCCTGGCTAAGGTACCATAATCGTGCACGCGGTGTGCCTTTGTAGTTTCCAATGTTGTACTAAAACAGTTTGACTTAGCGCCTTGTAACACACAAAACCGCTTATAGGTCAGTAAGCAAAACCAGAATTAATCCATAAATAAGGCGCTTCGGATTATAAGGCAAACTGTCGTTTTCTTTTTTGAAAATTAAAGGCTTTTAAGTGCGCCTTATAGTGCGAAAAATACGGTAATTCACCTTATTTTAACATTCAACATCTCTGTTAAAAAACAGAGCACTTCTGTGAGGTAGCTTGAACAATCAAGTAATAACATAAATGATTTTGGACTTTAGTGCAACAGTAAATATAAAAATATAAAAAAGTCTAATATAAAACAAATAGCACCTCGACTTAAAATACCCGGCAGGCATGTAAACAAAAAAATAAAAGTGCCACAGTTTTGCAAAGCCAGTAATGTGCTTTCAGGAACTGCACTCCTAGGCCTAACTCACAGTAGTAAGTTTCACAGAAGGAAATGTATGTTTTTCTTAATGAAAACCGCTTCCGTGTTCTACTTTGCCGGCATTTAACCAATAGCGTCTCTACAACAAAGTGATGCCGCACGCGTTGCTGTTTCTGTGTGGAGTCAAAAGGGTCTAACTTTGCGCCACCGCAAAACTATAGATGTGTTAAAAATAATTAGAATATATATACATATATATCCGAGTCCTGATCGGGAGGTAACGTCTGATTCCAATCGGGTCTGAAACCACGTGATCGGGCCCGATTTCTGATCACTTAATCGGATCTGGACATCCCTCGTTTCTGCTTTTGTTCTCTCAAGGTCATTCTCAGACCCAAAATAATTTCTTCTGGTCTGGGAATCTCTGCGTCCTCACTGCTTGGCTGTGATTGTTTGGGTTGTTGTCCTTTTGCTAGGTGAACTTGTGCCACCGTCTGAGGTCCAGGGTGCTCTGGAGCAGGTTTTCAGACATGGATTTGTCTGTACTATGCTCTATTCATATTTCTCTCAGCCCTGACTAGTTTCCCACTCCCTGCCACTGAAAAACCTCTCCACAGCATTAAGCTGTTGCCCCTATGCTTCACCATAGGGATGGTATTGGCACAGTGTGTGGTGCTTGGTTTCCTCCAGACGTGGCGCTTGGCATTGAGGCCAAATAATTCAATCTTTGTTTCATCAAACTTGGCTCTGCCTTTTACTGATGAGTGCCATCTGTCTGGCCATGCTACCAAAAGGTTCTGATTGGTGGAGTGCTGCAGATCTGGTGGTCCTTATGGAAGGTTCGACCAATCTCCTTAGAGGAACTCCAGAGCTCAGATTGAACTACAAGTTCTTGGTCACCTCCCCTACCAAGACTGTTCTCTCAGATTTGCTAATTTTGCCTGGGAGGCCAGCTCTTGGAGGAGTGTTGGTGGTTTGATAATTCTTCCATTTAAGAATGATGGAGACCTTAGTGTTCTCTCTGATTTTCAATGCTGCAGACATTTCTTAGTACCCTTCTCCTGGTCTGGATCATGACACAATCTTCTCTTAGAGCTCGAATGACAGTTCTTTTGACCTAATGGCTTTTGATCTGATATGTGCATGTTAATTTTGAGGTGTTTAACGTGTGTGTGTGTGTGTGTGTGTGTGTGTGTGTGTGTGTGTGTGTGTGTGTGTGTGTGTGTGTACCAATCAGATTGGTAAAACATCACAATGAATATCAGGGGTAACAGGATGCACTTGGGATACATTTTAATTGTCATAGCAAGAGGTCTTAATACCTATGAAAATATGTTATAGAAATGTGATATGTGTTTTTTATATTTTAATATGTTGTAAAATAAAACATCAGGAACAATCTACTTTGAGAGAGGAAAAAATAAAGGTGTAATATAATAAAATCTAGAAAAAATTATGACGTCTGAATGTAAGTGTATTTTTATTTATTTCAGTTCCTGTTGATGTTTTCCAACATGCAGTCATTAGTGTATAGCACAGGTGTCAAACCGGTTCCACGGGGGGGCCTAGTGTATGCAGGTTTTTGGGTTTTCATTTAAATTAGTTCCCAGTTCAGACCTAAACAACCAGTAGAGGGTAGAACCTTACCAATTAGTGACCTAATTAATCAATCAAGAACAAGTTGAGAGAAAATACCTGTAGACACTCGGCCCTCCATGGAACCGGTTTGACACCTGTGGTGTATAGCTTCTGACTAGTTTAGTCTGCCACGTGTTTAGTCTACCACTGCCTCTGTCTGTATAGCGTCTGACTCTAGTTTAGTCTGCCACATGTTTAGTCTACCACTGCCTTTGTCTGTATAGCTTATGACTATAGTTTAGTCTGCCACGTGTTTAGTTTACCACTGCCTCTGTCTGTATAGCTTATGACTCTAGTTTAGTCTGCCACGTGTTTAGTTTACCACTGCCTATGTCTGTATAGCTTATGACTCTAGTTTAGTCTGCCACGTGTTTAGTCTACCACTGCCTCTGTCTGTATAGCTTATGACTATAGTTTAGTCTGCCACGTGTTTAGTTTACCACTGCCTCTGTCTGAATAGCTTATGACTCTAGTTTAGTCTGCCACGTGTTTAGTCTACCACTGCCTCTGTCTGTATAGCTTATGACTCTAGTTTAGTCTGCCACGTGTTTAGTCTACCACTGCCTCTGTCTGTATAGCTTATGACTCTAGTTTAGTCTGCCACGTGTTTAGTCTACCACTGCCTCTGTCTGTATAGCTTATGACTCTAGTTTAGTCTGCCACGTGTTTAGTCTACCACTGCCTCTGTCTGTATAGCTTATGACTCTAGTTTAGTCTGCCACGTGTTTAGTTTACCACTGCGTCTGTCTGTGGCTGGAGACCGGAACAGTATGCAGCATTGCCAAACCTCTCAGGAAGGCAGCCCTAATCCCCTGTTGTGCAGCACTAGATAACCTCTAATGAGCATAAAATGTCAATTTCCGCCTAAAATGACATATCTAAATCTTATAGCTCAGGACCTGAACCATGTAGTATCTTATGGTTGATGTCAGTTGAAAGAAGTTTGTGGAAATGTTCAATTAATTAAGGGAAGTGTAAGGCGTCAGATCTGGCACAAGGTGAAACGCATCACAAAACATGCTGATATTTTTTTTGGGGGGGGTTGCATTATCTTTGAAATGCATACATTTAGCTGGATAGCGGTGAAGGTGGAGATAGTAGCCAAGGTAGAACCGGAAAAAACAGCTCTTAATCTTCTGGGGGCGTGGGAGCTTGATAATTTAGGAAACTGTATTTAGAATTGTACTTTTAGGAGCCATGTTGGAATATTACAGTCTTGGTATATTACAGAGTTTCTAAAGTTTCATTTTTGATCGGGTAACAAAGTGTTATAGCTTTTAAATATAATAAATAGTGTTTCATCAAGTTGTTCAAGTTGGATTAACTTCCTCAACTTAGGATAGAACATGGATCATTTTGGGTCATATAAATTGATTTATAAAACAATTTGATGTTGTATCCCTGGGACTATCAGGAAGAGAAAAACGATTGTTTTTAAAGCCCTGTTGTCTTTCAGCCAATTAATTACAGGTGGAAGCACTCAGCAATCAACGGCTAGAGGGTACATATAGACTCAGCAGTCTTACCTCGATCCGCTGACAGTTTGCAGCTTCCCCCCACCACCCCTTCTCCGCTCAAACTCTAGTCCTAACCACTTACATGCGGGGGGGGTACTCTGGGTTCAGGCCGAATTCCGAGCCCGGAGCCCTCCCTCCGGACAGCACGCCAAATACGCATTAAACCTATCCCTCAATTGGCATGTAAGTGCGGACTCGTGAATGACATTATAGCATCATGCCGTTTCTGCAGACTTGTCAGCTGCACATAATTGATGCAAATCTCCTGTTTTACCACATCCCAAAGGGTGTCATCTCCTCACAGGGCATTCTGGTGCCATCAAATCCCCAGATAAACGGCCCACACTTAGACGACCACCACCCATGTGATGTAAAAGAAAACATGACTCATTATACCAGGCAAACATCTTTCACTGCTCCAATGTTCAGTTCTGACGCTTGCTTGCCCATTATGGGCTATTTTGACTGTGGGTTAATCGTGGGTACTCTGAACAGTTTTTAGCTATGCAGCCCCAAAAGCAGCAGGGTGCAATGCACTTTGTGTTTTGACACATTCTTCCTGTAACCATCATTCACGTTTTTTGTGACATGTGCCAGATTAGACCTTCTGTGGTTTTGGACCTAATGGGATAGTCTTTTGTTTCCCTGATGCATTTGTAAACCTTGGGGGCCAACATCCTGTCTTCAGTTTGTGGTTATTTTCTATTTGGACCACTGGTGGTTGGTAGTCACCATTGCTGGCCGGGAGCGCACCACAAGCTTTGCCGTTTCAGAGATGCTGTGACCTAGGCGTCTGGCCATTTTGTCCCTTGTCAAAGTTGCTCTGGTCTTTACTCCTGTCCATATCTCCAGCATTCATCACGTTAACTTGTAGTATCAGAAAGGATGGAGCCACGCACAGGAGTGTCACAGGGCACACTTAAAAATAATCTGTCTCAAAGACAGAAGAGGAAATAGCGATCTCTGCAGAGACACAGCACATAACACGCAACATAAAACAATACCTCACAAGGAGATGACCAAACACCGGGGACCTATATACTATATATGAGCACCAGGTGACTGTGATAACGAATCAAGTGTTGTGAAAGCCTGAATCAGAAAGCTTGTCAACAGATGGCACATTTACCAATGAGCTGGTAACATGCATTTTCCCCCTATGAATTTTGCATTGCATTATCCTTGCACAACCACCTGAACCCGCAATCTTACATTTAAAGGATACACAAATATCTTTCTATTTAGATTGTGATCAAACTGTTTTGGTATGGAGGGTTTCCAATAGGTGTTGAGAAATTTTCATTTAAATGCAATTGGATCGACCTTCAACTACTCAAATAAACAGCCCCTGTGACGCAAAACCAATGAGCAGAACAAAAACCAACACTATGCTGTTTAAGTGCACTAGGGGCACTGAGAGCACTTTTTACTCATCATTACCGCCCTCTAATTCATGAAAAAGAGCTAATTGTCCAGGTTACACAGTAGCTGCCTTAGAATTAGAGACGACTCATCACGACCAAACAGATTTAAGTTTGTGGAATGAACTGCAAGTCTAAATAGGGATTCCACATTTAGAGGAGGGAGTATCCTGGTTTGATCACCCTATTTGGAGCACTGGGTAGTGTGCTCGGCTGCAGAGTCGAAACTCCCTGGTTCATTGATGTCAGAAATGGGGTTTGTGCAGAGGGCCATCAGAGACTTGTGTATCCGTGAGGGACTTCGGATAAGTGAAGCGTGAGGACACACTCTCCAGTTTGGTGCGGGTAGGGCCACTACTCGCCCATGTGTAGCCTGTCTTGAAAATTGTTTACGTACACCCTCTTAAATCTGGTTGAAAATATGTCCATGAATATGTTGTCATGAATACTTATCTGTTGGTCTTGGATCTCTCTAAGGTATCTTTGGTCAGAAACTGGAGGAGACAGTCCGCTATGAGCGGCGCTATGGGAGCAAGCAGGCACCTATGCTGGTGGAGCAGTGTGTGGACTTTATACGACAATGGGGCCTACGGGAAGAGGGCCTCTTCAGGCTGCCAGGGCAGGCCAACCTGGTCAAAGAGCTCCAGGACGCTTTCGACTGTGGAGAGAAGCCCTCATTTGACTGGTATGTAGGAAGTTTATGTTTGTTATCTGTCAGATTCAACTCAATGCATCTGCAGTACATTGCCAGGCCCAGAAAAGTAAAATATGTTTGTAGATGAAAAAAAGACTCAATTATTTAAAAGAAAAAATGCAGTTGTCACATTCTCTAATACAATACATGGGAAACAATATAAGAAATATCCCAATGAAGTGCCGTTATGTAGCAACATACAGTCCCTATATAATGTCTAGACAACTTAGTTACATTGTGTCATGTCAGTGCCTCTGAGTGCCATACATGTAAATACATGCATTTTTCTGTCTTATCTGTACACTGTGTGTTACATTTTATTATTTGATCATTTGTTTTAACAGTTTTACCATAATTTTCAACAAGTGTTATGTCCATGTCTTGAACATAATTTTGGCCTAAGCAACACACTCTACACACAGCATTAACACAGCTTTGCTAGCCATTAAATGAGAACACTGCACAACTACTGCACGCTTTATTATTATTGTAAAAAGTATGTAAAAATATTGTATTTTACATAAAGAATGCAAAGCTGAAATCTTGAAATTTTGCCTCTACTCTTGTTATAGTAATCCTAAATTAGTTCAGGTCTCAATAATTGCCTTTAAATTACATACAAAGTTAGTTTTCCTTCAACAGCTGTCATTCTTGTGATTTTCGTGTTTCTGTATGTTCCCACAGTTGGTTAGTTAATTGCAAATCAAACACTGAACTATAAGCACCAAGTCACTTTGAAAAGAACAGAGACAATTTTATGAAAAGACACAGATCAGGGGATGGAGATAAAAAAAGGCTTTGAATATTCCTTGGAAAATGGCCAAGACAGTTGTTAAAGGTGTTGTCAAGTCACATGATCACCATCATCGAAATTGCCAAACTTCTCCATAAACACACCATTCTTAAAAGTTTAAAGTGACGTCATCGTGTCTTAAAATATCAACACAAAACACACTTCCAATCAAAACGGGTTTCATGTATGCAGCATGTTGTTTGGAGAGTGGGCACATACCTTTGTGTTTCATTTGGATAGACATCTGGCCTATATTTGTAGGGTGCTATTTCCTTTAGTCCCATTTTAACTATGGAAACCGAGAAAACATTCACATTCCTTATTCATGTGGCAAAGTGGTTAACATTTAAACAATAAATGCAAAGATTTGGCATCCAAACATGGCAAATCAACCAGAAAACACAATCGTTATTGTACAGCATGATGGTGGCAGCATCATGTCATGGGTATGTTTCACATTGTCAGAAACACTTGTCAGGATAGAAAGGAAAATGCATGTTACCTCATAGCTCTGCAAGAAATCTGAAACTGTGATGAAATGTACCTTTCAGCATGATAATTACCCAAAACATAAATAGGCAAATGACTCAGAGTCCAATCAAAATCAATTTAAAACTGTTTAGCATGACTTGAAATTGCTTTCCATCAGTATCCCCAAATAAAAAAATGTGTAAAGAAGATTGGTCATTATTATATTGATGAATCTGCAAAGTTCAGACTTGTCTCAACAGACTCAAACCTGTAACAGCTGATAAAGTTGCTTCCACCAATTATTATCTCAGGATTACAATATATTATAAATGATAAAATTATACAATCCTATTAATATGACAATGATATTAATATGTCTATAATTTCAATGGCACAGGTAAATAATATAAAATGGCCACTGTCTTAAATGACCAAGATATTAAAATAGAAAACATAACCTTGAATAATCTGCTTTATTACCATAGTGCAACATTATTCTACAGCCCCGTATATATTTGCTTAAAATACCTTTTAACATATTTATTAATTAGTCTTCTGATAAAGAAATCCCAAAAAGTATGAAGGCCAGCAGTCAGGGTTTCTAAATTGGGCATAATGAGTATTAATAAACAATGAGAAAAAGTCACGTTATGCTTATTGCAAAAAAAATATTCGGCTGCCTAGGTAAACAAAGCTACAGTCCAATTTAGGATTGAGGCAAGTGTGCACAATAGGTGGCAATGTTAATAGGAAATGTAAAAAAAAATCCTGATTCTATTGCACGTATTCCTTGAATACATGGCTCACAATGTAGGTCAGTGAGAAAGACAGATTTAAAATAGCTTCTAGAAATAAAGGATGTAACTGAATGAATTTCAATGAGTAAACCCATAGAAGTAGTGAAAATGCAAAGGGGAGGATAGTAAAAAAGACGGTATGTGTCAATTTGGTCTGACAAATCAAGTGTGACTCAAATTCTAACACTACCTAACAGGGCATGTGTGATGCGAACGCTTGCATAAAGGTGATAATTGGAACCATTTTAAATGAATCTGCTATTCTGTCACACTGTGATGGAACTGCTAATTCGAGACAGGTCCTGTTTTGGTAAAGAGACTAATCCCTGGGTGGGAGAAAAAGCAGAGAGGACAGAAGATAGATACAGACAGATACTAGAGAAACAGACAGCGACCAATAGGAATATATACAAAATAAGAGACAGAGAAAAGACAGATCGAGGACAAGATACAGAAAAACATGGGGAGATGATAGCGAGGCACATGAGAGATGCCACCACCCACCCTCCTCCACCATGCGACTCCCATTAATTGCTCCAGGTTATCCATCACTGTCCCGAGCCCAACCACATGGCCAATTGACAAGTCCTGCCTTGAGTTAGTGACCGGTCATATTCACCCCCGCTAAGATAGTGACTGATTCAGTTAAATGTTATTTATGACAGGGTCCCAACTCACAAACCATCCAGGCTTTTTCCCTCCTCCCTCCCTGTATTTCCCTCTCTTTGCCTCATTGCAGCCTCTGTGTATTGAGTTGTGTTTTCGTTTTCTTACTGTTAAGGTGCTTCGTCTTACTTTTACTTTCTGCCTTCATCATTTGTTCTCTCCCTCTATTTCTCCTCCCTCTGTCCCTCAATTTATTGTCTCTCCTTTACTCCTCTGTCTTTCTCTCTCGGTCATTCTGTCCCTCCCTCCCTCCCTCCCGCTGTCTCTATTTTCCCTTCCATTCGTCTTTATCTCTTCCTGTGCAGTAACACAGACGTACATACAGTTGCCTCTCTACTGAAGCTGTATCTCAGAGAGCTCCCAGAACCGGTCGTCCCGTTCTCCAAGTTCGATGAGTTCCTCTCCTGCACCAAGCTCCTCTGCAAAGATAAGGAATCTGTAAGTACCTCCTGTGGCTAAGACAAGGTGCCAAGTAGCCTAGCAGTCAAAAAAAGAGATTTGTCAATCAGCAAGACACTTACCTGTACATTCACAGCACATTGATAAGAAGAAAATGGATGATAAAGAGCAAAACAAGTTTTGAAAAAAGTCCTTATTGTTTATCCTGTTTATCTTGTATTCAAAATATTAACAAACGTGTAAACTTAAAGAAATTCCTGTTATTAGTTTTTTTGATCACTTTGGTACTAACCCTAACGGTTGGTGACTTGAATATTTTGCTGACTGTCATTTGCATCGACTATTTAGGAAAATCTGAAATGTGAAAAAATATAATCTGCATATTATCTTGGAACGAGGTGTACATTAGATATAACAAGTCTACACACCCTGGTAAAATGAAAGGTTTTTAATAATTTTTTTCCCCCTCAAAGATTTCAGTTTGTTTTTCAATTGAATTGTTCACGTGACAGGTCACATTAAAGGTGGAAAAAGTTCTGACATGACATATCTTTGTCTCATTTTTTCACATCACAAAAACCTGGCGTGTGTAAACTTTTCATAGCCACTCTATGTTGTAAAATCTCACAACTCTTAATACAAAACTCCAAGCTAATGACACTTGGGATGCAGCCAGTTTTTCATTTAAAACTTGACATAAACATCTCTCACCACAAACCATGAAGTGTCATCAGAGCATATGGTTTAATCACCAAAACAAAATATAATGATATCTTTTCAGTTTAGTTGTTTTAGCTACCAGTGAGTCCAATAAAAAAACTATGCATAATACATGTTTCCAATCTTTTTTTTGAAGTGCTGAAAGTAATGTCACGAGTGCGAATGTTTTGTTTTCACTCCGGGTATTTTAGTAGGTTGCACATGGCTAGTTCCGATTGGGTAGTTAGTTTGTTTTGAAATGGGCACAGGCGACGTTAGTTTGCTAATCAGTTGGGCTATTTAGTTATTTGGGGATTTAGTCACTTTGCTTTGCATTGTTTTGAGTCATGTCCGTAGTAGGCGAGGCCGTTTTATTTCATTACAGTGTTTTTGTTTGTTGTTTCGTATTTGTTTTTTAATCAACACCTCACATATTTGTACTCTATCGACCACTAAAAAAACATTGTTGCAGTGAATTTCGTATCTTGTTGGACCTTTTCAGACGGCAAATGCAATTATTTTTTAATTTTTAATTATTTGTATATTCAAGTATTTTAGTATATATTTTGTATTTATATATTTACTTATTTATTTTATATTATGGCACCCACATTCCATACAGTTTAAGATGGGATCTATCTATTATCTATTATCTGCTCGAACCATGACGCCAATGTATTCTAACAAGTCCAGGGCCTTTGGAAGAAAACCAGCCCCATAATTCCACCACCATACTTCCCAGTGGGAATTAGGAAGCATTATGCATGGCTATGCATGTCTATGCCAAACCCACCTCTTGTGTAGTTTTTTTTAAATCTTTATTTAGGTCTCATCTGACTTAAAACTGTAGGCACTTGAGTTTGTTGTTTGATGATTTGTATAGGACAATTTGATATGGAAAGTGTTATTGATCTTGATGAATGGTTTGTATGGATTGTTTAATATACAATTAATATCAACGTTTTCAGCTCTTTAAATCTCAGCCATATGTACCCCACCCCACTGTTCTCATGATAATAGTATGCTTACTTTGTTCTCTCAGTTTTGTTTCAACCACTTGGATTTTGTCTTCTCTCACACTGCAAGGCTAGCTGCCTCACAAGTGATCCATCCTAGCTCCCCTGAATCACTTTCCAGACTCATTTTCTTTCATGTTCCATTCTGCACAGTGTGTGTACTGTGCGTATGGTTTTGTGAATCTCCAGTGTGATTCATGCTTCACCTGCCTTACCTCAGAGAACATTAATGTCCCCAGACTGCCAGCCAACTGAGGTATCTACTTGTTTTACTGCAGAATAGAGGAAAACATATATGTTTCTCTACAGTACCTAACCTTGTTTTAGACAATGTAAAAAGAGAGTCTTGGGGCAATCTGGAGTTGCTACATCCTGTTTTGAAACTATAGAAATGTATTTTATTTATCCATTGATTCCTAAAGGTGTAATGCAGTGAAGAACCAGCTCAATAGTCCCGTTTGTGGGTTTTAATAAAAACAAACATTACACACATATAAACACTGTGGCTAAACGATAAAAACAGCAACATAAACAACACTCACCCAATAGTAGAACGTAACTTTTAAATTATGGTGACCTAAATAGTACCTTGCTAATAGCTAATTCAACACGTGTGTGTACAATCAAATCAAATCCACCGGAAACAAAACATGAGGCCTAGATAACTTAATCTATGACTGTCAGAATTACATTTCTCCAGCTCAGCTTTTTGTCAGCTTTTTACAGAAACAGGGGAAAAACATTGATATTGTTTCAACTGCTGATTCTCACTTTAAAGGGTTTTCATATGGTCAGTGTGGAACATGAGAATGCCCCATCAGGTCGCTAAATACAATAATGGTTCCAGCAATGCAGGTGAAACGGCTATGTCATAGTACATTAAACCCTCTTCCAGGGCATTGGGGTGCATGCCAAGGAGTATTGATTGTGATTGCATCAGAGCAGATGATGGAGATATTGCTATGTTGACCAATCAATATTGCATAAACAGCTATATTGAATGGGTCAATGTATTCATATCCCCATGAATTATTCAGATACGTTGGATTAGATTATTGTGCAATTATGTATAAAGATTGCATTTATCCATGGCTATAAAACACAAAGCAAAAGCTTTAATTAACGTTTTTTTCTGCTACATTTCATAGCATTGATTCAATCCATATGAAGCATTTAGCAGAAAAGTTGTTTTATGGTTTCTGAGTGATTAATATTTAAACATTTGTGCTGATTCCAAACCAATATCATTACATCATCCCTATGTAATCCCTTGAAGTGTTGTATTAGACTGATAAATTAACAATGTGTTTGTTTGTTTTCTCTACCCAGGGAATGAAGGAATTGAAAAGACAAGTGGAATGCCTACCTCAAGTGAACTACAACCTGCTCCAGTACATATGCAGGTGCAGTATTCATATGTCATCACTGTGTACATTAATGTGAGGACTGTTAGTCATCCCACACAGCAAAGCAATGTATCCTGTATCGGAATGTTGTTCAATAACTATTTTCACAAGAAAATGCTCATGGCTTAATCCCGGTGTCTTCCAGATTTTTAGATGAAGTCCAGTCCTATTCAGGTGTGAACAAGATGAGCGTCCAGAATCTGGCAACAGTGTTTGGTCCAAATATTCTGCGGCCAAAGGTTGAAGATCCAGTAGCAATCATGGAAGGTAAATCTCTCTGCTAGGTTGTCTCTGTTAACTTGAATTTGAGAATAAAATTGCTATTCTTTCTGTTATCTCTTTTAATTTTTTATTGTTTGACACTTATGTGGTAAGGTTATAATATATATATATATATATATATATATATATATATATAGTATAACCTTATGTGGTATGATATACAATATATATATTAATAATGTGGGCTTTTCTGTTGTCATATAGCATGAACTATAATGGTTCAATACAGTATGAGCTGGTGTGTCTGCAGGTACGATGCTGGTGCAGCAGCTAATGTCAGTTCTAATTGGTCACCACGACGCCCTGTTCCCCAGAGACGAGGGCAGTCCCACCACACTTGAGCTGGTCAACAACAACAACAACGAGGTGTGTAAAGCTTCAGCTGCAATCCACTAGGATTTGACTGAAAGTAAATGGAATTAACCCTGTTTTTCATGTTCAAAGCTCGTGCTATGAATTGATTGTTATGATTTCATAGGTTCCAGGGGGGCCAATTCAGACAGCTGCAGACCAGAAGCTGCAGAACTCTCCAGAACAGAACAACAACACTCAGAATACAGTCATGGGCAGAAAATGTTCTTGGGAAGCCGCTGAGTCGCCCCACTGCCAGCAGTCGATACCATTAGATAACAGCTGCTCTGGTTCTCCCCGTGCGGCCAGCCCCCGAAACGGCCACATTACCGAGTGGTTTGACTTATCACGCAGCCCACCGTTAATGGTTAAGAAGAACACAGCTTTCTTCAAAGGCAGCGGCATTGTCACCAATGGCTCATTTAGTTCCTCGTCTACAGGTGATTCAGCCCAACAGGAGAAGAGCCAGACTCTGCCCAGCAACACGGGTAATGGTCGGTCAATGTGCTGTGATGGTTTTTCTTCCGATGTCGTGCTTTTCCCCAGATTCTCCAACACGTAAAAAAACAAAAGTTATAGACCCAAGCAGTTATACAATGTCAGTTCTGGATATTCCGTTCTCATAGCCATCAAATGTACTAAAGGGGATTAGAAAACATAATAAATTTCAGCCGTCTGAAATGTGGAAGAACATGTTATGGTAAAAATATTGGAGGTTCCATTTAGAAAAGGAAACGGAAGCCAAATGATTGGTTCCCCTATCCCCAATGGAACTGCATGTCATCTCTTCTGTGTAAACTTATAAATGCTCCACATTTTCAATTGAATTATGCTTTAATGTCTTTTTTATTAGGGGGCAGCAGCAGCCTCCTGACGCGACGCCCAGGAGCGATAAAAAGTTTGGGCACCAAAATGGGCACCAACGGGGTCTCAAACGGAGCTGTCCGCATGGGTGTCTCAAGCACTGATGTAGTGAACGGTATTCTGAACGGACGCAACGGCCTGTGGGTGCCAAACGGTTACCCCGTCACCTTAAGAGACAGCAAGTCGAGGGACTGTGGGGAGCAAACCGCGGCCCAGAACCGTCTGTCAACCTACGACAATGTCCAACAGCAACAACAGCAGTTACAGAATCAACAACATCGGTGTCTCAGTTCCAGCTGTGAGGATAAGCAAAGCGTGGACAGTGCCACATGGTCTACCTCCTCGTGTGAGATCTCCCTACCAGACAACTCCACGTCCTGTCGATCGTCCACCACCACCTGCCCAGAGCAGGACTTCTACGGTGGGATAGGTCACTATGAGGACCCCCTGCTGCTGCTAGATGGTTCGGGGGGGCTGTCTT
Source organism: Dallia pectoralis (assembly GCA_029465975.1). Taxonomy (NCBI): domain Eukaryota; kingdom Metazoa; phylum Chordata; class Actinopteri; order Esociformes; family Umbridae; genus Dallia; species Dallia pectoralis. The sequence continues at coordinate 1,399,622 of CM055760.1, read as the reverse complement.
CGCTCGATGAGCAGCCCCAGCCAGGAGGGGATGCGGAGGTGAAAGGGGAGCAAAGGAAAGAAGGAGGAGGTGGAAGAAGGGGTAGCAGGGCCACTAGCAGCAGCGATAACAGTGAGACTTTTGCTGTCAGTAATGGACCCAGTAGTCACAGCGCTCTGCACAGCCTGGTGGCTAGTCTCAAACAGGAGATGCAGAAGCAGAAGACAGAGTACGAGGCAAGGATAAAGAGGTAGAGTGCCCCCTAGTGTTGCATTCAAGTATTGAAATGCGTTATTGTTTTTGTCAGTTTTCAAAGCCATTTTAAAACTAACCAATTAGATCATCAGGACCTTTTCATGGCCCGGGTATGCTAACACGAATACCTGACCAAAATATGACACGCCTACCATTTTTTCTACAGTTCTATAGACCCAAGCAGTTATACTGTAGTGCCTTACAAAGTATTCAAACCCCAGAACAATTGTCATATTGCTGAAGTATGGTTAGATGAAATATGGTTGTTTTAAAACACATACTCAATCAAGTATTCTATAGTGACAAAGGTTTTATACTGGAAAATATTAATATGTTGCTTGCATTAGTATTCACCCATGTACAGGACAAGCATCCAGACCATGCATATAATTTCTTTTAACCTTTATTTAACTAGGTATGCCGATTAAGAAAAAATCTCATTTGCAGGGGCGACCTGGCCAAGATAAAGCAGAAACGTGCAAGACCCCATACAGTTACATAATAAATACACAGAATACAAGGGTGCAAATAGCAGTGGGATTCTACATGGCCATACAGTATCCTTTTGGAATTATTTCCTGTACCGGTGAAGTTAGTGGCTCAGTTGGTTGAGTCGGTTGTCTATCAATCGGAAGGTTGGTGGTTCGATCCCCGGTTCCTCCTGGGAAATTGTCGAGGTGCGTCCATGAGCAAGACACCTAACCCCAGCTGCTCCTGGCGAGCCTGCAGTCGCCTTGCATGGTAGACGCGGTCGTCAGTGTGTGAATGAGTGAATGAATGGGTGAATGTGACGCAGGATCTGTAAAGCGCCTTGGATAAAAGCGCTATATAAAAGCGCACCATTTACCAGTTAATTGGGGGCACATTTCCATGAAAAATATTTGGGGATTTATGTTCTTTGTACATAATCCATTCAGAAAAATGTTCTTGCCCTTATTTGGATTCTTTAAGAGCATTTTACATTAATTTAGGCTACTAACATCCAATGTGGTTTGGTACCATATAATTTCTAGTTGTTACACAGGATTTACCTAGACAAATGAAGTGTACCCGAAAGTGTACTTTTATGTAACTAATGTGTACTGATACAGCCAATTACTGACAACATGATACTCAATCCAGATTAAAGAAATAATACACTAGTAGACCGTAGAGTAACATGTAGATTGCTACAATGTAGATATAATTTTATTTCATCTTTATTTAACCATATTGAATATTTGCAATGGCAACCTGGCCAAGACAAAGCAAAAAACGTGCAAGAGAACATAATGTTACACTAAATACAGTAGGATTCTACATGGCAATACAAGAGGAGGTATAAGTAGGTCAGTTGATAAGGCAATAACAACTATATAAAATACAAAGGAGAGTCTATATACAGAATTTAGGTTAGAGTATCTAGCAGGTAGGTCATTACCTTTGTGTGCACAAATTGTATGACAATATAAACAGGTATGACAGCAGTACAGGTGTAAATGATCCATTGTGCAAATTGGGCATGACCAAAGTAAAAAGTATGTGAAAAGAAAACCAGATGGCAGTTAGCCCCGAACAGTGATCGGACAAAAGTTCAGACAGAAGTAGTTCGAAGGCAATGGTTCAGAAGACTATCGATGGATTAGCTCAAGAATGAAAATGTGAATGTCTTACAGAGGCCCAGACAAAAACCTGATCTCAGTTGCATTGAGAATCTGTGGCACCATTAGAATGTTGCATTCTACTGTGGAAATGTAACCAACCTGGCGCATGTTTTCCAATAAGAGCTGAAATCACTCAAACAGTGTGCTGAGTACGTGCTGGGGTTAAATCATTATTAGCATTTAATACATAATATCATTTGTAATCCGTTTATAAAATTTGATTGGTCATTAGATGTTGTATAATTAATGTCAGTTCTGAATAAATCGTTATTGGATCCATGCTATTCCTCTAGCTGGCTAACAAAAGCAATTTGTGTTGTTGGCAAAGCTGCTAATAAATTGTCTTTAGAATTGGGAATAGTGAATGTATTCATATCTATGTAAGCTTCCTGCTTTCTAACTTTAAATATTTAGACAGTACATCTGAACAGAATTTGTTTGCTGTCTCTTGCCTGTACTATGCAATAGCCTTGGGAATGGTGATGAGGTTGGAAGGTCATGACTTAAAGAATTTTCTGATTAACATGCGTTTTGTCTATGATCTTCTTTCACAAAAATGTTTAAGGGACATTTTTACAGTCTGTGCATAGTCAGATTAGAACCCATCCTGCAGAAAATGTCAGGGGACAGAAAAAAGTTAGTATCTATACTGTTTTATCAGATAAATCAGTGGGATAGATATGGGCGGAGGTTTTTGCTGAAATACTGTAGGCTAGAATTTAACCTGTGCTTCAGTTGTATGTGTGTGCCTGAGGCAACAGTTCAACTGGCTAGACTACCCTCTCTTGCTTGAGCTAATGTCTGATCATCCATTTACATGTTTAAACTTAGTGCTCAGCCATACCTCTCTAATTAGTTACTTATACCTCCCCATTTTTCTACTCCTTTCTCCACAGTTTGGAGCACCGTAACCAGGAGCTGGAGACCGAGATGGGGACTCTCCACGAGGAGCTGGACCAGGAAAGGAAGAAGTACACCATGGTGGAGATCAAACTCCGTAACGCAGAGCGGGCCAAGGACGATGCAGAAAAGAGGAATGAGATGCTTCAGAAAGAGATGGAGCAGTTCTTCTCCACATTTGGAGATTTGACCGCTGACCCTCGCAGACCAGACCGGGCCAACACTATTTGGATCCAATGAGGGGGGGTTGGAGAGAGGGCTGTTTCACCTGAAGCTTTTGAAATGGGGATGGGAGAATTATGGAGGATGTAAAGAGACTCACTGAAAAGGAAAGTGTGATCGGAATCCAGTTAGAATGTGTGGCGGTAAAGATCAGGCCTTGCAGAGCTGGGTGACAGACTGTACCACCCGGATGTAGTGATGGGTGTGACAGACTGTACCACCCGGAGGTAGTGATGGGTGTGACAGACTGTACCACCCGGATGTAGTGATGGGTGTGACAGACTGTACCACCCGGATGTAGTGAGGGAGGTACAGTATGAGGGGTAGATGAGAATTCATGGCTTAATTTTTAATGTGACATTAGCGTTTAAATGAAAACATGGACTTTATGGATTGAATGTGAAGTTGGACACAGGGCTGGTTGACTGCTTTATATAGACTATTCCCAGACTGATGTTACACGAACTCCGTCTGAAAGACTACACTACTCAGAAAACCTTTTTCCTCAAACAAATATATAATCAAGCCCTTGTTACTGTTACATATTATCTTGTATCTGCCTAGCTTGAGTTCCATCCTGTTTGTTCTAACACGCCAACTTCCAATCAGTCAGTGAAATTCCAAAATGCATTGGAGTTGGCAAAAGCACAACCAGATTTGGGACAAGGCTAGAATCTGTCTGTGTATATATTGGGAAAACAATGCAAAATTATACTAGTACAATGTATGTAAAGAAATTACAAAAATATTTTGTTTGTCTGATATTTAAATAACAGAACTACGACGTTTCAATCTTATTTCAAGGCTCTTCCTTGCACTTATATTTTATTGTTATTTTTCTGTTGTGGTACTCAATGACTTTGTTTGTTGATGTGTGGCTTTTGCTTCAGTGCCATTTCACCATGACAATGACCAAAACAGGAGTGACAGAAGTGAATATTTTATAAATAATGATTGAGACCTTGCTATATTTGTCTGTACTGTGTCTTTAAGCATTTTCAATCAAGAATGTTGTGGATAATAAACAATGAACTATGTTTTGTAGGTTGTATTGAACCTAAATACAAGTCTGCCAAGGTTAAGGATGAGTCGACTTTGTGATTATCTTGTGAATATGTATGAAGTGCAACATTTCTTGTTCTGGAAAACTTGGTCCTAGTCTGAATCAAATCTAGAGAAAAAGGACAATGTAGTTGTGATGGTTCTGCGAGGCTTCATGCTTCAAATTGAACCCCTGCCCAATTTTACAGATGCATTTTCTAATGCAATTTTCAGAAGGTGGTGAAAGTGGTGAAAATACAGTTAAAAAAAACAACTGCTAGCAGCAGCACAGAAAGCTTTGGCCTCGCCGTTACTGTTTTCAATGGAAACTTGAATAGAGTGGCCTGAGAGTTTAGGTAAGCTCTGCACTCTCCATTAACTCAATTGGTCACATTCATTTTTATCTTCAGAGCAAATGTCTTCAGTACATGTATGAGGAAGTAAAACTTCCTCATACATGTACTGAAAAAGAGAGGCACTCCAATAGTAATGTTATTTTCCAAATAGAGAGTTTAGCGGTTGAGAAGTGTTTAATGGTTAATGGTTGGACTCATAAAACCACAACTAGGTTGACGTTACAATACTTTTGTGTTTGCACGTGCACATGGACAGAAGTGAAGTGCGTATGGACATTGGAGAAGTTGACTTTACAGACACAGCTTCAAAGGGGACTGTATTCAGATAGCTACACACTACACCTGATATTAGACTTGTGCGGAATGTGGATGCTGGACACTTGTTTTTCTGTATGACTTTGTTACAGTGAAGATAACCTGGTGCTGCCAACCTACTGTAGTATGCTCTTTATACACCGAAGGACTCCAACTACAGTTCCCTCTGTAAGTATTGGGACAGGGAATCATTGTTTCTTCTTTTTCCTATATACCCCTAAATCCGAAATAAAACAAATATTACAAGGTTAAAATATAGATTAAAGCCATTTATTTAAAGGTACATATGCACTTCTAAATTACACTTACAATTACACAAAAATACCACAACACAGCTAAACACTGATGTGACATTGAAATAATGAGAAGCAGAGTGCAACCACACCCAGTGACTTACATACACCTCCTAATTATCAAACTCAAACCAGGTGTGCATAATTAATTCAAACCAATACAAAAAGTACCCCCCCCAGGGCTGGACGATATGGCCAAATTTCAGCCACTCGTATCTCGGGTCGATGACTGAAATAATTTTCCTGAAGCCCACGTTTTCCACCATACTAAGCGACAGCCAAGAAGTTTGTAACAGCCTTTGTAATGTCGTTATGACGTTTAGACGGTTTGTCATAAGGCATGAATGCAGCCATCTGTGTTTGCTGCATGGATTTCTCTTTTGACACGGTTGGTGTTGGGGATGAGGATGGTCTTGTTTCAGGGACAGGTTGGCTCAAACTTTTATAGTGCCTTATCTTCTGACTCTCAGAATGTTCTATCGGGTGGAACTGCTTCAGATGGTTGAACAGATTTGATGTGTTCCCGCTGAAACCTGAAGTTTATTAGATCTCAGAAAGCTGAACCACTTCCATACCACTGAAATACTCTTTCCTCTCTTATCAACTATTTTGTCTGCTTTCTCCTCACTTGTGGAAGCTCGTTCAGTCACGTTTGAATTGCGCTCATTTTGTAGCTTAAACATGCCGCGTTGGAGTTCAGCTACACTGCTGAGCGCTGGCTGCAAGTCTGTCGTGTACTTCATTACAAAAGTAGGCAAATGTGTTCTGCACTTTCTGACGGCTGCGCGCCTACCTGAGAAATGCTATGTATCTTGAAATATATATAAAAAAATTATAAAAAGTCATATCACCGTTATTGAAAAAAAAATTTGCGCGATATATACTGATATTGATTTATTGTCCAGCCCTACCCCCCCCATGGCCATGTTTTTTGCAACTAAAAGATTTTTGACTAAATATTAGCTTTGTTGCAATGTATGTTGTTAAAACAGACAGAAATTAAAGTTGACGCTCTGTATTTTATTTCCATATGCCTTGAGTTCAGAACAAAAATATCAATATTATTCTGTCCCAATACAGAAGCCACCAGATCTACATACAATTTTTAATTAAACTGTTCGAAACACATATCCCACTAGAATCGCCCGAACTGGGTCACTTGCCCCAGAAGCACCAACCAATTTTTTTTTGCACTATAAACATGCTTTATTCCCTTGTTTTTCTGTTAAAATAATCACTGGAAACGCGAATTTAAAGCTTTTTGACCAAAGTTTTGTGCCAACGCGCTATCCGCCATTTTGCTTGTATTTTTTTCCACCTGTATATCTTGTCGTCTGTCACCAGATGGCGCTTGAAACAGAGAAAACAAGTTGAATTTTCTGCAAGTGAATATCGTGTGACGTAATAATATAACACGTCACCATGACGTCATCATCGTTGCAAACATTTTTAAACCATAACAATAATATACAATAATATACGATAATATTGTACTAACATCAGCCAAAGTCGATCATTTTTCTTTTCTGATAGTCCCAGGGATATCATTTTTGGTCTTTTTGTCTTCTCACCTTCTCCTTCAGGTTGGTGTGAGTTGATTATGTACACCTGGTTTGAGTTTGTTGATTCGCGGGGCTACTTAATGAGGTTTACTAACAAGGTTCGGGAGGAGGACTTTCAACTAATTAATTACAGGTGGAAGCCCTCAACGGCTAGAGGGTACATATAGACTCAGCAGTCTTACCTCGGTCCGCTGACAGTTCGCAGCAGCAGTAGTTCTCTCGCCCAGATACGTCTCGCTAAAGCGCTTCCTCCGCCGAAGGCGCTAGCAATCCCAGGGATGTCCCCCCGCAAGTCGCGGGTCTCCCGATCATTTCGGTCATGCGGACGCCACTCCTGAGCCCAGGGCTTCTCGCGGCCGCACTCCGGCCCGACCATCCGCGCGTTTACCCGGACGCCGGTACCAGGCTTCGCCGCCCCCCCAGCAAAACCACCACCTTCTTCCCCGGCCTCCTCCTACCGCTCCACTATCCCGACGATCCCTCCCGTCGGGAACTGGACCGTAGCCGAGCTAAGACAAGCGCTGGGCAACTCGGACCCACAGGTCTCAAGGAAGACGCACAAGCGGAGCCGTACGACCTATATGTCTCCCTACAATCTTCTCCCAAACCGGCCCGCAGGTAGGGCAAAACCCGCAGGGCCCAAAATATACCGCCCCAGGCAACTCCGTCGTCCTCCCGCTCAGGACACGGCTCGCTTCGCTCCGCCAATGCCTCTGCCGCCGCAGTGCCGCATTCGGACGAGCCCCAGCTGCTCCCCTTTTACAGCTCAGCCTTACACCCCTAATAACCCTCTCCCTTTCCAGCGGCCCCGAGCTCCGGCCCCGGGCACTAGCGCGAAGCTTTCGCAGCCAGCAGTACAGACTAACCCTCGCCTTCAGTCTCTCTACCCACCAGGTGCCAACCCCGCCCACTGGCAGCGGCCCAACCCCGCCCACCGGCAGTGGCCCGCAGGCCCGCAGCCCCACAGCTCCAAACCAGCGCGGGCCCGCCCCCGCTCGCAGCGCAAGTTCACTTTTCATCCTTCCAGCCGAATTTTCGCTTAAATTCCACGGCATAGACCGGGCATCTACATGATTAAAAACGCGGGTCGGGGTGCCCGGCCGGCCAAAGTTGACGTTACATCCACTCTCAGAGTCATGCCTATGCATCCCGACTCACGGCATCTTTTGGAGTCCGCGGGCGGGCTCAAGAAATACTATTTCGCCGTACGTCTAACGTTCGGATGCAAAACAGCCCGGAAATATTCGACATGCCATCAGAAGTAGTCTGCTGGATCTTGTCAAACAACTACGCATACCCCGTCACATTCGCCTACCAACGCATACCGGCCGCGCACCTACTCCCAATCCAAACGTTTCTTCCGAGCTAGGAATCCCCCTCGCAGAGGAGAACCACGGGCCCCGCGGCGTCCACCGAGTTCCTAGGGATTAATTAGGATTCTAGGAAATTCCATAGCATAATAAAACAGTATCACAGAGTTCCACTAATTAAACACTCTACATTTAAATAAACAAGAAATCATAACAGCATAAAGTTAGATTACTGAGCGATAACACAGGTTGCGCACATTTACTGCGCATAAACACATTTCTGCGTCAGCTACACGTATGATACCGTACTTACGGCCACGAAATGTAGGCAACAACACCAGATGAACATTTGGTAAGGTTTCCGGGTCTTGACGTCACCCGCCTATGATGTGCCGTCTCGCCTTTGGACTGATTCTATAGGTGCCTCAGGACGAGCGCGCCTAGATGGCGATGAGGTAACATCTCTTTGTTGTGGCTCTGCAAGATAATGTAGCAAACCTATCTTTTTGATAACTAAATCGAATGGAGGGCAATTAAATGTTACGAAAAAACTTCAAAACTCATATAGACTTTAAGTCAAGGAACTCAAAAATATAATTTTTGTTACTTTTCGACGTGAAAAACTTTTTTTTATAATTACCTCAGACATATTGCGGGAGACTAACACAAGTCACCTGCTAACGTATCAAAATAGAACAAACTACCGATTTTTCCTCTCAGCTAGTTCTTTTGACCCATATACCGTTGAAAATGGACAAAAACGAAGATAACAGCAACATATTTCACTCGTATGCCAAGAAGGATTCACATGGGGAAACAGCTGAGATGGAGGCATCCGCAACAGAACAAGATGACTTGGGCTCAGCGCATCAGGAACTAAAAGCACCTAAGCAACGAGCGGCCAAGAGGAGTAAAACGCTAGGCGAAAATGAAGGTCAGTCTGTACCCAACTCTGCTTTGCTAGCAGTGTTGGAAAGGGTTGAAAGAATGCAAGAAGAGTCATTGAGGAGGTTACAGTCGTTGGAGGTAACTGTTAGAGACAACACTCGCTCCATAAAAACTGTTTCTGACACGCTGGAATGTATGGGGAAACAAATAAAAGAAGTGACTGGAAAAGTTGAGGCTATTGAGAACCAAGTTAGCGTCCTGCAGAAAGAAAACTGTGTGTTGCGTGACAAGTACAACGAGTTGGATAATTACAAGAGGAGGTGGAATCTACGTATTGCCGGGGTCAAGGAATAAACAGGAGAAAATGTTAATAAAATTATCGTGGACATACTCGGCCAGGTCTCACCTGATATTGCAGACCAACTGGCCTTTTCTGTGGACATTAACGTGGTGGAGAGGTTTGTGTGCCCCTATGAACCTGAGGGCTGGGTTGTCTGGAGCTTCATGCTCCTGGTAGGGTTTCCCAAGGCAAAGTGGTCTCAGGCGAGGGGCCAGACTAAGAATGGTTCACCAAGACCCCATGAAAGATAGAGGGAAAAGGAGCGAGACCCTGCCTGGAGGAAGCCCAGGGCCCTCGTCTGGAGCCAGGCCCAGACGGCGGGCTCGTAAGCGAGCGTCTGGTGGCCGGGTTTGCCACGGAGCCCGGCCGGGCACAGCCCGAACGAGATACGTGGCATCTCTCTCCTCTCCATCCTGTGGGCCCACCACTCACAGGAACAACCGCAGGGGTCGGGTGCGCTGTCATATGGTTGGCAGTGAAGGTGGGGGGTCTCGACGGATCAGACCCGGGCGGCAGAAGCTTGCTTTGGGGACGTGGAACGTCACCTCGCTGGGGGGGAAGGAGCCAGAACTTGTGCGTGAGGTGGAGCAATACCAGTTGGATCTGGTGGGACTTACCTCTACGCACAACCGTGGCTCTGGAACCTTACCCCTGGATAGGGGTTGGACTCTGTTCTTCTCTGGAGTTGCCCAGGGTGAGAGGCGGCGGGCTGGTGTGGGGATACTCACGAGCCCACGTCTGAGCACGGCGGTGTTGGAGTTTACCCCGGTGGATGAGAGGTTTGCCTCCCTACGCCTAAGGGTGGTGGGGGGGAAAACTCTGACTGATGTTTGTGCTTATGCACCAAACAGCAGTTCGGAGTATTCAGCCTTCTTGGAGACCCTGAAGGGAGTCCTATATAGGGCTCCAGTAGGGGACTCCATCATTCTGCTGGGAGACTTCAACGCACATGTGGGCATCGATGGAGACACCTGGAGAGGCGTGATTGGGAGGAACGGCCTCCCTGATCTAAACCCGAGCGGTCGTTTGTTATTGGACTGTGCTAGTCATGGATTGTCTATAACGAACCATGTTCGAACATAAGGAGGAGCATAAGTGTACATGGTACCAGAGCACCCTAGGCCGAAGGTCAATGATCGATTTTGTGATCGTATCGGCTGATCTAAGGCCGCATGTTTTGGACACTCGGGTGAAGAGAGGGGCAGAGCTGTCAACTGATCACCATCTGGTAGTGAGTTGGATCAGAGGGTGGGGAAAGACTTTAGACAGACCATGTAAGCCCAAACGGGTAGTGCAGGTGAACTGGGAACGTCTGGAGGAGGCCCCTGTCCGAAAGATCTTCAACTCACACCTCCGGCGGAGCTTTTCAGGCATCCCTGTGGAGGTTGGGGGCATTGAACCTGAGTGGGCAATGTTCAAAGCTTCTATTGCTGAAGCTGCGGCGGTGAGCTGTGGTCTCAAGGTCCTAGGTGCCTCAAGGGGTGGTAACCCTAGAACACCGTGGTGGACCACGGTGGTCAGGGAAGCTGTCCGACTGAAGAAGGAGGCCTTCAGGGATATGCTATCCCTTGGGACTCCGGAGGCAGTTGCAGGGTACCGACAGGCCCGAAGGGCTGCAGCCGCTGCCGTGTCAGAGGCAAAGCAGTGGGTGTGGGAGAAGTTTGGAGAAGCTATGGAGAATGACTTTCGGTCGGCACCAAAATGCTTCTGGAAAACCGTTCGGCACCTCAGAAGGGGAAAACGGGGAACCATCCAAGCTGTGTACAGTAAGGATGGGACACTGTTGACCTCAACTGATGATGTGATCGGGGCGCTGGAAAGAGCATTTTGAGGAGCTCCTGAATCCGACCTACACGCCCTCTAGTATAGAGGCAGAGCTGGAGGCTGATGGAGGGTCATCGTCAGTTTCCCTGGGGGAAGTCGCTAAGGTAGTCAAACAACTCCACAGTGGCAAAGCCCCAGGGACTGATGAGATTCGTCCAGAAATGCTAAAAGCTTTGGGTGGGGAAGGGCTGTCTTGGTTGACACGCCTCTTCAACATTGCATGGAAGTCTGGGACAGTGCCAGAGGAGTGGCAGACCGGGGTGGTGGTTCCCCTCTTCAAAAAGGGGGACCAGAGAGTGTGTGCCAATTACAGAGGTATCACACTCCTCAGCCTCCCTGGTAAAGTGTACTCCAAAGTGCTGGAAAGGAGGGTTCGGCCAATAGTCGAACCTCAGATTGAAGAGGAACAATGCGGTTTTCGTCCTGGCCGGGGAACCACGGACCAGCCTACTCCGGGTAGGGAATGAGTCCTTACTCCAAGTGAAGGAGTTCAAGTACCTCGGGGTCTTGTTCGCGAGTGAGGGAACAATGGAGCGAGAGATTGGTCGGAGGATCGGAGCAGCGGGGGCGGTGTTGCATTCGCTTCACCGCACCGTTGTGACGAAAAGAGAGCTGAGCCGAAAGGCAAAGCTCTCGATCTACCGGTCAATCTTTGTTCCTACCCTCACCTATAGTCATGAAAGCTGGGTCATGACCGAAAGAACGAGATCGCGGGTACAAGCGGCCGAAATGGGTTTTCTCAGAAAGGTGGCTGGCCTCTCCCTTAGGGATAGGGTGAGAAGCTCAGTCATCCGAGAGGAACTCGAAGTAGAGCCGCTGCTCCTTTGCATAGAAAGGAGCCAGTTGAGGTGGTTCGGGCATCTTGTACGAATGCCACCTGGGCGCCTCCCTAGAGAGGTGTTCCAGGCACGTCCAGCTGGGAGGAGACCTCGGGGAAGACCCAGGACTAGGTGGAGAGATTATATCTCCACACTGGCCTGGGAACGCCTCGGGATTCCCCAGTCAAAGCTGGCTAATGTTGCCCGGGAAAGGGAAGTTTGGGGTCCCCTGCTAGAGCTGCTACCCCCGCGACCCGACCCCGGATAAACGGTTGAAGATGAGATTGCTCACAGACTTGGACCCTACTTGGGAGATGTACGACCCAGCCGCCGCATTATTGTGCAGTTTTTGTCACGAACGCACAGGGATAAAATTTGACAGGATGCCAGAACATCGACTGTACTCAAGGAAAGAAAGATCAAAATCTTCGAAGACCTGACACAAGAGGTTAAGGATGCCAGGAACAAATTGTGGCCGCTGATTGAACGGGCGAGGAAGGAGGGAAAGAAAGCCGGCTTCAGGGGACATTTTGCACATATTGACGGTAAAAGGGTTACAGTTGATAACTTGTAGACCATGCCCGTAGTGGCAGAGCAGGTAATAAGTCTGGTGAAAACGGACATAGTTCACTGATTTACCGTGGTCTATTTGCTTTAAGTATTATACTCTACTATAGAGTGAATTATTCATCTATTTGTACTTTCATAACTGGTTAGAATACTCATAGGGTCGCCTAGGGTATTCATCTCTTTGTCTTGCTAATGGGAATAGTATTAATATAAAGCATTTGTAGATGGGGCATTTTAGTTGTCATGTTGACCTAATGTTTTTAGTGCTTGCAAACTGAAAGTCCTATTTTGTTCATCAAAGGACATAATTCATTTTTGGGGTAGGCTTTAAAAAAATGTATGTGTATGTATGTATGTATGTATGTATGTATGTATGTATGTATGTATGTATGTATGTATGTATGTATGTATGTATATGTATATATATCAGATCAAGCCTTTGGACCAAGAGCTTCTTTTTGGAAACTTAATAATTCCCTCCTTGTGCACGAACAGGTCCAACAAAAAGCCATAGAATTAATTGAATATTTTTGGACTCAAGCAGAATCTCAGAATGCCTATGGGAAAAATTGGGACCTTCTTAAATATGAGTTGGGGAATTTTTTTAGGAGGTTTGGCAGTGATCTTGCCAAGGAAAAAAGAATAGTTGAAAATGAGGTAATTGGACAGCTAGCATCTTTCTCCCAGCAAGACTCCCTATCTGATGAGGAAAGGTGTGACTATACAAAATTACAAAATAAATTAGATGACATTTACAAATTAAAAGCAGATCAGATCTAGAAAAAGATGGCTGGAAGAGGGTGAACAGAATTCAGCATATTTCTTCAAACTTGAAAAAAATCTGAATGCATTTGCTACTATAGGCCAAATTCAGGTGGATGGAAAGTTGATTAATAATCCTAGGGAACTAGCCTTACACTGCTATAACTTCTATAACAATCTATACACTTCAAATTACTGCGAGGTAACGTTTAAATCATTTATGGACTCCATCAGCCATTGCAGAGTTATATCACCAGAAGACAGAGACTATTGTGATGATAGTATTTCTCAAAAGGAAGTGTTGACGGCGATTAAAAACCTAAAAAACAACAAAAGCCCAGGGTGTGATGGTATAACTGCCGAATTTTAAAAAATGTTTGACAACTTACTGACCCCCTTTCTGGTAAAAGTTTTCTCAGAAAGTTTAGAAAAAGAAGCTCTTCCAACGACCATGACGCAGGGTGTCATCACTTTGATACCAAAACCAAACAAGAACAGGAACTGCCTAGAGAATTGGCGTCCTATCACTCTTTTGAACAATGACTACAAACTATTTGCACTTATCTTTGCCAATAGACTTAAAGAAGTGCTAGGCTCTATTATAGATGAATCACAATCTGGGTTCATGAGAAAACGACATATTGCAAATAATATTAGATTAGTAATGGATTTATTGGATTATAGTGAGCTTGTTACTGACAACAGTTTCATTCTGTTTCTTGACTTTTATAAGGCGTTTGATTCACTAGAACATGAATTTATTTTGCAAGCACTTAAAAATTTGGATTTGGAGATGGCTTTTGCAAAACAATCAGGACCCTTTATAAAAACGGTAGTAGTGCAATCAAACTAAAGTTTGGCACTTGCTGTAGATTCAATGTGGAACGGGGAATCAAACAAGGATGTCCAATCTCACCCTATTTGTTTTAGGTCGCCTCTCAACTCCTAGCTTTGCATATCTCCAATAGTGCTTTGGAAGGTATAACTCTGGCTGAAAGGACTATTCTCCTGAGTCAACTAGCTGATGACACAACCATCTTCCTGAGAAATGCATCCCAGATTTCCCCTGCTATAGAGTTAATAAGAGGATTCTCTCAAGCCTCAGGTCTCAAATTAAACTTAAATAAATGTGAACTAATGGCAATCAAAGATTGTGATGTTTCAGCTATACATGATATCCCGGTGAAGGATCAGGTTACATACCTAGGAGTAATAATAACAAAAGACCAAAATATAAGAAGTCCACTAAATTTTAGCCCAATGATTGAAAAGACAAAAAAGAAGCTAATCTCTTGGCTGCATTGAGACTTGTCACTGAGGGGAAGAATATTGCTAACAAAAGCAGACGGTCTATCCAGACTTGCTTACTTGGCTGCATCCTTAGATGTTGAGAAAGGGATGTCGAAAAGAATTGACAATATGTTGTTTAATTTTATATAAAGAAATAAAACTCATTTTGTCAAGAAGTCTGTAGTAATGAACACAGATCTGTGCGGGGGCCTAAATCTATTAGACTTTACAACATTAAACAACACCTTCAAAATCAACTGGGCCAGACAATTCATTAATAACCCAACATCACTATGGAATTTTATCCCAAACTATATTTTCACTAAACTGGGTGGCCTGAAGTTTCTGTTCTTATGCAACTATAATATCAGCAAAATCCAAATCAAACTATCAAATTTCCATAAACAGATGCTTTTGGCCTGGTCGCTCTTGTTTAAACATAACTTCTCCCCTCATCGATACTATATTTGGAATAATAAGGACATTACCTTCAAAAACACATCCCTGTTTTTTGAAAACTGGTACAAGAATAATATTTTACTTGTTGGCCAACTCTTTGACCGTAGTGGTACACTGTACAATTACTCAGAATTCTTACAAAAGTTTCAAATCCCTATTCCCGTTAAGGAGTATGCAATTGTTTTCGATGCTATCCCTTCTGGAATCAGAATGCTGCTGGGGGGCTCTCATTTCCCCTGGCCACTGACTCACAATACTGAATTATCTGATACGGCTGTGGGGAGAATATGCTTCTCCAGGGAACCCAGTGCTAAAAATAAAGCAATTAGGGCATTATTTCAAAACAACATTGTTACTATCCCTAATATAATCCCATATTGGAATGGTATAATAGAGAATGTGCCTTGGAAAACAGTCTGGTCCTTACCTTTGAAATATGTTATTACTAATAAAGTGAGAGAAGTTACATTTACACTAATTCATAGATTCTATCCAGCAAAATGTGTTCTTAAGAGGTATAAGCCAGATATTGAAACCGAATGCTCCTTCTGTAAAAACTCGGATGAAACTATCTCTCATTTGTTTTGTAAATGTTCATACACAGAGACATTCTGGTCAGACTTTCTTGAATTTATCCAAACCTACTTTGTTACAGACTTCTCATTTTGTTTTATGAATGTTTTCTTTGGTGTAACAGTGCCCAAAACAGACAAGGAAGGGAAATACTTCATGATAAATCTTTTCTTTCTTCTTGCTAAATATCACATCCATAAATGTAAATTCAGGGGCTCTAAACCATTTTTTCCTGCATTTGAGAATAAGATCAATGACTATTTTATTTCTATCAAATTTTCTAATAATCGTAAAGCTGTGAAAACTATGCAGATATATTCTACCCGCATGTATTCCTGTGACTAAATTATATTTGAACTGTTCACTTATATAGCTGTTACTCACATAGCAAAAATCATCTGGCCCAGATCTGGCCCAGGCCATTCGTAAGTTCTGGGCCAGATCCGCAAAACGGACCTGGGCCGGTGTCTTTTGGCACAACGGGCCAATACCGGCACGGATCCGCTTTAATCATCCGGACCAGCACTGGGCCGGCTCCGGACCAGATACTGTCAAATCCGGCCCACATATGGGCCAAGTGTGTACCAGTTTTGGGCCGAATCTAGGCCGGCACTTTTTTCTACACTAAATACCGGCACGGATTCGTGGTCACCTGATAAACTAGTGTTAGTGCTAAGTCAGCAGCCACTACTTCCCTGTAAAATACATTACATTTTAAATAAATGTGTACAGAATAAATGCTGTATTCAAAGCTTTTATACCTTGATCCATCTTCAATTTATTTAGCATTTAAATACAAATGAATACACAAAACTGGGCAAAAATAGTTTTTATACACAAAATCAATAGTTGTTGGTGTTTTTATAATCACCAAACAGTGTGGTCACTTCACAGAATGAAAAAAAGAACCAAACACATCAGCCATGGAGCTGCAAACGGCCTTCAGACGTGCTGTATAATTCTAATGAGGCATCTGCAAACATAACCCCAAGAAGAAAGCTGTTAGTTTTGTTGAGATTTACTGAAGCAGCATTCATATGGAGTTACATTTGTCTCAAAAAGAACAAACAAAATTATTACTATTGCAACCAAAAAATATGTATTGCAAACAAAAAAATAAATATTGAATGCAAAACATCCACGAAAAGGTATCGAGATCCGCAAGAAATCCAAACGTTTTAAATGCAAAGACAAATGTATTGCAGTTTTTTTTCTATCTCTGCTTACGTTGACATGGTTTTTGCTCTCGGTCTTTTTTTGCAGTTGCGAGTTCAGGTTTTAGCTCTCGGTTTCTTTTTTTGCAGTTGCGAATTATTGACACAATTGTAACGTGTGGGCGGGGTTTAGATGGCTTCCAAGAAGACGGGTCTCCATTGGTCAGTCGGATGATCCGTATTAGATCAGTGAACCGGAGGTGACTGTAACGAGGATTTGCCGGGTTAGAGACGGATCCGGCTAGCAGTCACCAGCTGTTTGGAAACCGGAGGTGACTAACGAGGATTTGCCGGTATAGAGACTGATCCGGCTCCGAGTCACCTGCAGTCTGGGTCCCGGAGGTGACTGTAACGCGGATTTGCCGGTTTGGAAACGAATCTGGCACGGAGTCACCTGCTATCTGGGTATTGACTAATTGATGTTTGGCCTTGCTAGTATATTTCCTGGTATATTGGTTGTTGTTTTACTAACTGTATCACTACGTATGTATATGTCTAATTGTATTATATGTATCTGATAAAATATTCAATAAAAAAAATGAAGATGCCGAAGGCTAAACGCTCCAAGGTTTGGCTGCATTTCACGAGTAAGAATGCAGACTCTGCGACATGCAACAAATGCCTTAAAGTAATATGGAGTGTACTTAAAAGCCGAACAATGCACCGTGTTTGACAACCTACGAGACGATTACCATATGTTACCTGTATTTATATTGTTTAAAGAATTAAGTTAATATTGTGTTCAGTTTGGCCCTGTAAATTAAAAGGGTATTGTTTTTTTTACAAAGTGTGTGCAGTTTCGTTTTCTTAAGTACCGGTTCAAGAACCGTTTAAGCACCGGAACCGTTTAAAAAATACAGAGTAGGTACTGGTATCGAAAAAACCCAACCAATACCCAACCCTACTCAGGACGCACTCACGCAATAGGGAACCACAAATCTTGCTTCGTAGTACAGGCCTCTAGTATAAACCAGGGGTTTGATTTACTTTTAACTGTCAGGGTTTTTTAAGAGAACATGCTTATCCAGAATAGCATTGAATAATCTACAGAACGTATGCAGGGCCAATTCAGGATAAACTATAGATGTGACACATGTAATATCACTCATTCGTAAATCATATAGAAATGCCTTCTGATAAGAGAATGTTTATATCTAGTTATTTGCACATCCCTATTACATACAGTAGGACAGTGATCACGTGTATCTAGAGCGAACACCACATTTTTCTGGGGAGTTTAAGGGGTCCTTAAGTTTTTTGGACGTTCCAGTTCTTTTATTAACTGCTTCACGTTTAATTTGACAACAAGATATCTTAAACTGATTCAAGTCATCACATTCCCAGTCAATGTTAAAATCCCTGGCAATTAAGACTTAAGTTCAGTGAGTTTAACTAGCAGACTCTTCTTTGCAGAGGGAGGACGGTATGCTGCCATGATTATAATACTCAGGTTTAGACCTAGTTTCAGGCTTAGAGTCAAACATTTGAATTGTAATAGATTCAATATCGAAACTGAAAGATTATTTATTACATAAACAGCACACCACACCTTGTACCTTTCCTGTCAGCCCTGTTGACTCTCTAACAGTCCAAAACAATTTCAGCTTCCAGGAAGTTTTCTATTATCTAAGTTTTTGAATGTATACTTGATTTGCATAAAGGACCCAGATCTTAGTGTGATCTATTTTAATGAGAAGGCTGTTCAAACAGCCAGAGAGTCCAGCAGGGCCTTGTCCTCCTTCATCTAATGGAAGAGAGACACTCTCCCCTAAAAATTGAGACTCTCTGACTACGTTGCTGGCATGAGACGCATCCACTATTAAATAATATACCCAGTGAATTCATTTCTTGCTAAATTCCTTGATTTAGAAAAAGTCTTTAAATAAAATGTTTTTCTATTGTGATATAGTCAACAATAATCTGGGGTGACGTTGCATATATTTGGTGTTGTTAACAAACTATTATTTTACTTTGAAATAAATGATTGTGGTCTATAGTGGTGAAGACCATGTAAAATTAGAATATACAATACATTTTAACGATTATTTTATAGGTATACATGTTACATTCACAAAATGAGGTTTACTAACAAGGTTCGGGAGCAGGACTTCCAGCTAATTAATTACAGGTGGAAGCCCTCAGCAATTAACAGCTAGAGGGTACATATAGACTCAGCAGTCTTACCTCGCTCCGCTGACAGCTCGCAGCAGCTTCTCTCGCCCAGATACTACTCGTCTCGCTAAAGCGCTTCCTCCGCGGAAGGCACTAGCAATCCCAGGAATGTCCCCCCGCAAGTCGCGGGTCTCCCGACCATTTCGGTCATGCCGGACGCCACTCCTGAGCCCAGGGCTTCTCGCGGCCGCACTCCGGCCCGACCATCCGCGCGTTCACCCGGACGCCGGTACCAGGCTTCGCCGCCCCCAGCAAAACCACCACCTTCTTCCCCGGCCTCCTCCTACCGCTCGACCATCCCGACGATCCCTCCCGTCGGGAACTGGACCGTAGCCGGGCTAAGACAAGCGCTGGGCAAGTCGGACCCACAGGTCTCAAGGAAGACGCACAAAGCGGAGCCGTACGACCTATATGTCTCCCAAACCGGCCCGCAGGCAGGGCAAAACCCGCAGGGCTCAAAATATACCGCCCCAGGCAACTCCGTCGTCCTCCCGCTCAGGACACGGCTCGCTTTGCTCCGCCAATGCCTCTGCCGCCGCAGCGCCGCATTCGGACGAGCCCAGCGGCTCCCCTTTTACAGCTCAGCCTTATACCCCTAATAACCCTCTCCCTTTCCAGCAGCCCCGAGCTCCGGCCCGGGCACTAGCGCGAAGCTTTCGCAGCCAGCAGTACAGGCTAACCCTCGTCTCCAGTCTCTCTACCCTCCAGGTGCCAACCCCGCCCACCGGCAGTGGCCCGCAGGCCCGCAGCCCCACAGCTCCAAACCAGCGCGGGCCCGCCCCCGCTCGCTGCGCAAGCTCACTCTTCATCCTTCCAGCCGCCATTCGCCCTCCCCTCCTCCCCACTCCGGTTCGAGCAACCCTATTTGTCCACCAGCTACGTACCTCGTACAGCAACCACCAGCGCAACCCACTGAACCCAGGTCTCCGCTCTTATCGAAGGCAGGCAGATCGGTGATAATTTCAACGCGGGCGGATGCCATAGAGCACGCAGCCGTTCCATGCATATTTGTAGCTCTGCGGCGGCGTACGTCCAGCCTAAACCCGCAAATAAAACATCCAAATTATTCGACGACTCCCGTAAAAAAAATAATAATAATAATAAATAAATAAATTAAAAATTTCACGCATGCATTTCGAACGGCCATCCACCCGGACGAGATAAAAACACATTTTTATCACCCTGTCAGCCCCACGCAATTCCCCGTTCCCAAGTGTTAACAGCCTGTCCCCTCTCGACGAATCTTCGCTTAAATTCCACGGCATAGACCAGGCATCTACATGATTAAAATCGTGGGTCGGGGTGCCTGGCTGGCCAAAGTTGACGTTACATCCGCTTTCAAAGTCATGCCCATCCATCCCGACTCATGGCATCTCTTTGGAGTCCGCTGGCTCGAGAAATACTATTTCGCCGTACGTCTAACGTTCGGATGCAAAAGCAGCCCTAAAATATTCGACATGCTATCAGAAGCAGTCTGCTGGATCTTGTCAAACAACTACGCCATCCCCCACCTCATTCACCTGCTAGATGATTTTCTAATAATCTCGCCTCCCAACGCCATCCCGGCCGCGCACCTCCTCTCAGTCCAAAACGTCTTCTCCGAGCTTGGAATCCCCCTCGCAGAGGAGAAAACCATGGGCCCCGCGACGTCCATCGAGTTCCTAGGGATTAACTTGGATTCTAGGGAATTCCAAGCATCCCTGCCAAAGGAGAAAATCGACCGAATAATTCTCGTCTCCTCTACTTTCCTCGAGAAGTCGGTTCTCTCGAAACGCGAACTCTTGTCCCTGCTTGGCCATTTAAACTTCGCGACGCGCATCATCCCGCAGGGTCGCCCCTTTATATCGCATCTCCTCTCACTCGCGTCCTCCGTCCACTCGCTAGAGGACCCCATTTCCTTAACCCAAGCATGCCGCGACGAACTTAGGCTATGGGTAACATTTCTAAAACAGTGGAACGGCCTATCGTTTTTCCCACAAAAACCTCGTCGCGTCCCCCACCGACATCCAACTGTTCACAGACGCCGCCCCCTCAATCGGGTTCGGGGGATTCTACCAAGGTCGTTGGTTCGCGGCTCCGTGGCCACCCCAGTTCCAGCAATTTCCGCAATCCTCGGCGCTATTCAAGCTCTACCCTCTCGTAGTAGCAGCTTTCCCGTGGGGGAAGGAATGGTCCTCTACAAGCATCCTACTGCATTGCGACTATGAGGCGACCATGCACTGCATTAACAGAGGCCGTTCCCATTCACCCGCTCTGATGCCACTCTTAAGGCACCTCACCTGGATCGCAGCTTGCGACCAATTCATTATCGTCGCTAAGCATATCCCCGGGTCGGAGAATCAAATCGCTGACTCCCAGTCTCGCTTTCTGTTTCAGAAATTCAGGACGCTGGCTCCGGAGGCGGACCGTATCCCTACTCCGGTACCTCGCTATTCAGAGTTGATATTCCCGTAAACCACCCGCTAAAAACCCTGCTCGACTCATCACTCAACACCATCCTTCACGCAGTCGCCCCCAGGACCCTCCAATCCTACCTTACCGCCTGGAAAAGTTTTAAATCATTCCACGCTTCTTACAACCTACCCTTCCCCGATTTTTCCCTTCCTTCCATAACGTATTAACTAAGTAATAGAACTCCGTTCTAATTAATAGAACCCCCTTTTTCCTTTTCTTTCCTCTCTTTCCGTCCAGCAAGCATTGGCCTCACAGCGGACGGAGTGAGAGCCCCCCCCCGGTAGAGCGCTCCTGTTTTCTCTTTCATCCAGTGAGCATTCGGTCTCCAGCAGATGCCGCGTGAGAAAATCTCCCGGGCAGGCACTCACTTTCGCTATTTCCCGTTTCCTTCCGTCCAGCGGGCACTAGTCTCACAGCGGACGGAATGAGAACCTCCCCGGGTGAGTTCGTACGTTTTCTCTTTCATCCAGTGAGCTTTGGTCTCCAGCAGATGCCGCGTGAGAAAATCTCCCGGGCAAGCACTCATTTTCCCCTTTGCGTTTCCCCTTTCCGTCCAGCGAGCACTAGTCTCACAGCGGACGGAGTGAGAACTTCCCCGGTCGAGCTCCAACGTTTTCTCTTTTCATCCAGTGAGCATTTGGTCTCCAGCAGATGCCGCGTGAGAAAATCTCCCGGGCAAGCACTCATTTTCCCCTTCGTGTTTCCCCTTTCCGTCCAGCGAGCACTAGTCTCACAGCGGACGGAGTGAGAACTTCCCCGGTCGAGCTCCATCGTTCTCTCTCTCATCCAGTGAGCATTTGGTCTCCAGCAGATGCCGCGTGAGAACCTCCCGGGCAAGCACTCACTTTCCTGTACGTTCCTCCTTTCCGTCCAGCGAGCATTGGTCTCACAGCGGTCGGAATAAATCTATACCAAACGGGCATTGGTCCCACAGCAAAGCTCCCACGTTTCTCCTTTCCGTCCAGCGAGCATTGGTCTCACAGCGGTCGGAATAAATCTATACCAAACGGGCATTGGTCCCACAGCAAAGCTCCCACGTTTCTCCTTTCCGTCCAGCGAGCATTGGTCTCACAGCGGTCGGAATAAATCTATACCAAACGGGCATTGGTCCCACAGCAAAGCTCCCACGTTTCTCCTTTCCGTCCAGCGAGCATTGGTCTCACAGCGGTCGGAATAAATCTATACCAAACGGGCATTGGTCCCACAGCAAAGCTCCCACGTTTCTCCTTTCCGTCCAGCGAGCATTGGTCTCACAGCGGTCGGAATAAATCTATACCAAACGGGCATTGGTCCCGCAGCAAAGCTCCCACGTTTCTCCTTTCCGTCCAGCGAGCATTGGTCTCACAGCGGTCGGAATAGGAATACCAAGCGGGCCTCGGTCCCACAACAAACGTTCAAACGCCCCACGTCCACAGGCCAGCAGGGCCCATCTAGTCCAGGCCGTGAACGGCTTCACAGGCCCCCGCGCATACAAAAAAATAAATAAATAAATAAATAAATAAAAATCAGACCCTTCCTCGCGATGCCAGTCCGCCAAGCTCGGCTCTCCGGGGGGTTTATAATCCAGCGGCTGTCCTCTGCTCCTTAGCGTTAGGGGGGTACTCTGGGTTCGGGCCAAATTCCGAGCCCGGAGCCCCGGGCCGGATTCCGAGCCCGGAACCCTCCCTCCGGACAGCACGCCAAATACGCATTAAACCTATATCCCTTAATTGGCATGTAAGTGCGAACTCGTGAAATGAGGTTTACTAACAAGGTTCGGGAGGAGGACTTCCAGCTAATTAATTACAGGTGGAAGCCCTCAGCAATTAACAGCTAGAGGGTACATATAGACTCAGCAGTCTTACCTCGCTCCGCTGACAGCTCGCAGCATCCCCCCACCACCCCTTCTCCGCTCAAATTCTAGTCCTAACCACTTACATGCGGGGGGGGGTACTCTGGGTTCGGGCCAAATTCCGAGCCCGGAGCCCCGGGCCGGATTCCGAGCCCGGAACCCTCCCTCCGGACAGCACGCCAAATATGCATTAAACCTATATCCCTTAATTGGCATGTAAGTGCGAACTCGTGAATACAATTTTATTAAGTATGTATGAAGGTAAAACAGCGAATTACAAATTTCTTGTAATTCGTTTTTTCTTTTGAAACTAGTTTTGTACCAAAGTTTTTCTTTCTTGTTATAGGTTTTATACAAAAAACCAACGCGCAGAGTTTTGTCACTAAAATTCCACTAGCAACTAAAAAGTTTTTCTTTCTTGTAAATCAGTCTGTGCCCAAACGTTTCACTGCGTTTCCAAACAGAAACCCCAAACGTATTCTGGCCAATGAACGGATAGCTATCTTAGCGTGGCGCTTTGAACGTCAACCAATACCACCCTCATGGAGTCTGTTTCTGACCGTGTAAGCAGACACAAGCACATTTGTGACCTGCTGGAGGTCATTTTGCAGGGCTCTGGCAGTGCTCCTCCTGCTCCTCTTTGCACAAAGCCAGAGGTAGCGGTTCTGCTGCTGGGTTGTTGCCCTCCTACGGCCTCCTCCTGATCTACTGGCCTGTCTCCTTGTAGCTCCTCCATGCTCTGGACACTACGCTGACAGACACAGCAAACCTTCTTGCCACAGCTCGCATTGATGTGCCATCCTGGAAGAGCTGCACTACCTGAGCCACTTGTGTGGATTGTAGACTCCGTCTCATGCTACCACTAGAGTGGAAGCACAGCCAGCATTCAAAATTGATCAAAAAAACATCAGCCAGGAAGCATAGGAACTGAGAAGTGGTCTGTGGTCACCACCTGCAGTACCACTCCTTTATTGGGGGTGTCTTGCTAATTGCCTATAATCTCCACCTGTTGTCTATTCCATTTGCCCAAGAGCATGTGACATTGATTGTCAATCAGTGTTGCATCCTAACTGGACAGGTTGATTTCACAGAAGTGTGATTGACTTGGAGTTACATTGGGTTGTTAAAGTGTTCCCATTATTTTTTTGAGCAGTGTATTTAAATAAAGGTCGGGGTCCTTTGGGTGAAGAGATCTGTTAGGCTTTCACCAGACATTTGGATTTATGTTTAGGCCAAAAGGTTACATTTTGTTCTCTTGTGAGCACATTACCGTTAGCCTTTATGCTTCGGAATCTACAATTAGCTATTTGGCAAAGTAGTCTTGTCATTCTTAAGCACTGTTTTTTCTAGCCACACTCCCTTAAAGGCCAGTTTTAAGGAGCACTTGTGATATTGTGGTCAGTCTTTGCCATAAAAATTGTTACTATTGGCTTCTAGGTTGCCTCTGATTAGTCCCCTCCTTGCCAGTTTGAAGGGATGGGATGACCTATGCTTGGCCTGGTCCCATAGTTCCATACGCCTTAATAATGGTATTAACTGTTATTCAAGAGATAGACAAAGCCTATGAAATATTTAATAGACATTCCGACTTTCTACAAAAAGATCTCGTAGATCTTTTGAATTGTTAAGCAGTTTAGTACTCAATAACCAACTGATTTTATTTGGAACTAATCATATCACTAAAATGTATTACAGATTGAAGGCAATTAGCTTGATTGGAGATCTGGAAGGTAGTTGGTAATAACCCAGCTCATGTTTGCAATTTTAAAGGAAGTGTTCACTAAATGTTTTGATCCTTTACATATTGTGGGTTACTGTGTGTCAATAAAGCGGGAAACTGTATTCCATGCATTTTCATTTCAGTCTGTAAGGCAACATTATATGAACATTTTAAGGGGGGTGACTTTCTATACCCACTGTATGTCACTTCTAATTGATATTATGACTCCAGAAATGTTATGTATTTTCTAATTGTCCTGTTGACCATGCAAGCCATAAAGTAAGTATGGTTAATCTGTATGTCTATTAAACAACCACTTATAGGTCTGACACTTTCATAAAAAAAACAAAGAAACATTTTCATTATTTCATCCCTTTATTGAAATGTAAGGACACTAATCAAATCAGACATTTACAGATAGAAAACAAAACCGTACAACTTAGGATGTATTCCGCTCGGTTGCTAGGTAACTATATAGGTCAGAATAACATTTATGATGATTATGATGAGTCTCTATCTAATAACAACAATTCCAGTGTATTTCAAAAGTAGGTTTTATTGTATTTTGTTTAGTTATTCAAAGATGCAACAATAAGATGGTGATGACCGTAGTATAGTTCCTATAGGGAGGACATGGACATTGGTTCGTAGTAGTCGCTATATGCATGAATTTGCAGATGCGATGTGCAGTCAGTGACACTATATAGACACAGATTTGAACAGGACAGAAATGTCCAGTAACTTTCTTGAAGTGTCTGGGTTTTCAGGAACCCAGGAAATATCAGGAAGTAATAGGTAGGGCGGGTATCCTCCAACTGGGAATTCTATGGCTGATCAGGAAAACCTATGTATTTTGGCAAAGTTACCGGAATTAGGTACTTCAGATTCTGCTTCAGATGTTACATAAGCTTCCATCTAAGCCCAGTGTTTCATTTATGGGCTTTGCAGATCTTTAGCTTAATTTTAATGTTGTTATTTCTGTGTATCTAAGTAGAGGAAACTGCATCATTCCAAACAAGGCACTTCCCATTTATTCAGGTTCAAACTATGAAATTATAAATAAATCAACAATAAATAAACATAAGATAATAAGCGTATCTAGCATTATTGGTTTTATAGGTAGTCTGTTTATTACCAGATTCTGTTTAAAGAAATATGACATTGCAGTAAATAAGTTCTAGTTCTTCAATTAAAATAAAACTGGATGTGATTGTGAAACTAAAGCCCCCCCCACCTATTTTTATCTCCTCACCACAACAGTGACACAGATACAGAGTGAGCACCTCCCTGACTTGGGTAAGCGATATTGGGAATGACATGCAAGACTGTGGCTGGAACTATTCACAACCCGGGAGTGGTGCCAGGATGCAGTCAGAGGGGATTTCAAATCACAAAAACACAAAACGGCTACAAGAACTTAAGTTGCCAGGTCAGCAACACAATCAGGGTTCAATTTTCAATCTAATTCCACTTGACCTAAGTTGACACATTTTTTTGAATTGAACCCTAATCCTGCTCAGCGGTGACAGTGACAGCACTGTATGTTCCCATGGCTCCTCCTGCAGTAGATCGTGCACCGTTGGTATACTTTAATGCAGAACATATTCATTGTCAACCAGATAATCCCAAACCCGGATTCAGGGCCAGTCAGGTTAAAAAGTTCAACAACTTTACAGTACATGGTATTTTAAACAAAAGTATCTATAGTTGGCATGTATCATATAGCTTTAGCAATCATGCAGCAGGACTTACAGGCAGGGATTCAAATCAAGGAGAATAGCCAGGGGTTAAAGGTCAGCACTCAAAGCGCTGATGTCATGTGGCAAGGTGTGCTGTAGAAGAACTTCCAGTACTGGCCGTCAGTCCCACTCTGTCTGTCTCTCACCCTCTATGACTAGCTTGCAGCTGTACAGAATTACATATTTACAAAAAATCATGGGGGCGCTGTGCTGTGTTGAGCACATGCACCAACCCCAGAAATAATCACATACAAACACAGCAACCTGTCAACCGTAAGAGACAAACCCTCAGGACCAAACCTAAGAATTATTAAAACCTAGCCATCACATAAACTGAAAGGGAAATAACCATATGGTTTTTATAGTGCTGTACAGTTGTGAATGAAAAGGGCCCACCTTGCCACATTGACTATACAAACGCTTGCAAATTGGGTTACCGGCCATATGTGACTTTACATAGAAAAGGGCCTTTTGAAGCCTTTTATATTATTTCATGATGGCATATAAGAGAGGAGATATAAGCAAAGCAACAAGTTCATAAATATATATATATTTCATTTTCCCTTATACATTTGTGGTTTCCTTTTTAATTAAAATGCAGGCTTAGATTTAATAACCGTGAACATCGGTTTGATATATATTTTTTCTTCATTTCAATAATTGTTGTTTTTCTTTTAAGGTCAGTTGGACGTTGCGTTTCACCTTCTGAAGAACATTGGGTTGCGCAGGCAGGCTGCTAGTCACCTGCAACATCCCAAGGGTCCTGCGGAGGTCTCCAGACTGCTGTCTGTGTCGGAGGCCAGGGTCTGGTCGGTGGACATGGAGGAGATGTCATTGACGGAGGGGGAAGGAAGGCTCTCACCACTGCTGTTCACGGCTGCACCTGTGCTAAGGGAATCCACATGCAGCCGGGGTTACAACGAACTAAGAGCACCGCAGACCACGATCAAGGTCCATTTCAATTCTAGACAGTTTAGGGTGTACTCTAAAATTACGATTCCAGTTATCTTTTGTCGGAAAATGCAGAAGTGTACATGGTTTTATTTTACAAACTCACAGGAATTGAAAAGGAGTTGAATGCAACTATGATACTGTGACTTCAAGTCCCACAAAGAAACTGGACAATCAATCAAAATACAGCGAAATAGTACACATTGAGCTAACATACAAACACATCACAGTGTGTCATATCTGAAATGAGAGGAGATTTAAAGCTGAGGTCCTCTTTTTACAAATTATTTCAAAGCAATAATAATTGATGCTCTTGCACTATTCTATTATGTAATTATACGATTCTCTATCTACAATCTTTGCAAAATATGATTATTTGGCTGTCTTTGAGGAGCAACAAGTAGAACCGTTTTTCTACTGGGACAGGTATATAACCCTTCAGGAAACAATTTTTCTGAGAGTGTATGGACACTACAGACCAGTGTTGATGTGCAATATCTTGACACTAGATGGCATTACATTTCAACTACTACCACTATAAAGAATAGTATGTAACTTTATACGCTGTTAGGTTGCAGATAATACATTCATATGAAGACAGTGAGACAAAGATCAGCCCTGTTTTAGAAATTTTTGAAAGTTTTCAACTTATACTTTGATGACTCATAAAATACTTAAGACTTACTTTATATTCAATGTATTTAGTTGGAGCATGTCAAAGTAAAAAAAAAGGATTTCAGAAAAACTGCAATTGTAGAGGAAGATATGTGTCTTGATATGTTAGTTGACTTAGTTCCAAATTGAAAGGAGTACTTTAGATATGTTATTGTTATATGCAAAGCACACGCGGTCTTCATTCATCTTTCTGCACAGGTGGACTCCAACTAATTCTGTCACTTCTAAAGACAATGTGTTGCTCCACAGCTAGGGTTGGGTACTGAACTAGGTACTTTTAAGGGTACCGACCTAATTACCGACCAAATTACGTTGGTACAACAGAGTAATGATTCTCGTAAAATCAATTAGTGCCAAATTTCAGAACCTGAGAACGTATCTGAGTGAGAGGGTAGAGAGACAGATTATGAGAGCAAGGTTACAAGACCCAGACAATGAGAGTGAAATTACCTCACTGCAGCTTGTTCAATGTTTAACCCCAACTGAGTTAAGCCTGTTTTATGCTTCTGCGTCGAATCGACGGCGTACCCTCGCAGACCCCTTTGCGTCAATGCGAACCCCTCTCCGACCCCTACGCCGTAGCTCGACGTGCACCTCCAAAAAATTGTAACTACACGTCGAGGCGACGCAGACCACAAGGGCTGTGATTGGTCAGATTATACATCTGGCGGTGAAATGCAACGCAACCCGACGCAGAACCATAAAACGGCCACGACGCCGTAGGAGTGACGGCGTAGCTACGCCGTGGAGTTGACGCAGAAGCATAATGAGGCCTTTAGAGCAATGGTAAGCCGAAAGTGGTCCAAAGTGAGGTTAATTCTTTCTAAACTTGACCCTCGCAATATTTGTGATGCAAAATGCAAAGGACATGGAAACACGTCTAATCTGAAGAATTGCCTGGTCAAAGACACAGTTGTCGATGAATGCTATGTTGGGTTTCAGTGTTTGTTAAAGCACTTTATGACAACTGAGCTTTATAAAATTCATTTGATTGACTGATTTGTTAGCATGAAAGCCAAAAGTTTATTTCTAGTAGAGTAGTTCAGAGTTGTTCTTTGCAAGAGAAGTTTGTTTTATACTTGTAAAATAAGTTGTAAAATACAATAGGCTTCCTTTCATTTATTTCAATAAATATTGTCTAAATATTGTCTTTATCTACCCTGTCCTGATTACATTTGAAAATGTTCTGTATAAATAACAATATTGAAATTGAGTCAAATTTTCTTTTTTTAAATATATTGTATTTCAAACGTACAAAAAAAGTTGTTTTGTTCCAGGTATCATATCGGTACAGGCGTGTCATAGCAAATTGGGTAAATAATTATGCAATCAATTATTTTCTAATTAATATTTGTAACAAATGAATGTGTTGATCATTAGTAGAAACCAATGAATAAATCCTGTTTGATTTCATGTTGTAACAACAATACAAAAGGGAATAGGCTGAACACTGAGAGCCTCTGTATTTCTGTCAGAAACCTCAGATTAAAGCCTATGCATTCTCTGGTATCAACAGTATTTTTGGAAGGAATCGCACCTGATATGTAAGACCTGCTGCATGACCCATGCTCTGAATGGAATGGCAGACTCTTAATCTGTATAAACCATGCACTTGTGGTTTGCTACCCAACATGCTCTATTTAAAATGGTGTGTGAATTATTGTTGTTGTAAACCCAGCGCCTGATGCTGCAAAACATTGTGTGCTTTATCTAAATCTGAAAATCTGTCGTATGTAAATCCTGAACCAAGTGCTGCTAAGTGCTTCTGCTTTCGCTGAGAAATACTGCCGTCTGGGGTTCTTCAGCTGCACTGCGTCTGTTCTATGCTCTCCTCAGAGGTAGGGCTACCTATCTGCTTAATTAGAGGGAGGGAGGGTGGGAGCTTCAGTATCGCACTGCGGATTAACTCAATCCCAGGGAGCAGTTTAATGTTCTTACTGTCCCCTCTACAGATGGCTATATGATGGATGTTTGGGTTTCTCTGTGTACATCCTGTAATCCCTAAAATACAGTTTGCATAGGTTTACTTCGTACCGTGTACTAAAGCATTCTATTCCCGACAATAGCAGAGGAGAATGACCAAGGCAAGTTGTGTTCACTCTTACTAGACTGATGTCATAAAAATGTTACGCATACAGTAAGTACATCATGATTTCAACCCCCCCTTGCCAAGTGGCCATTCAGGTGAATAACACCCAGCTGTTATGTAAACACTGTGTTTTTTTTCTTTTTTATCATTTAGATTTCTTAGTGATGTTTAGACCAAGGAGGACCCCAGCTTTAAATCATGAGTGACTGATTTGAAAATACTGCACAACACTACTGTGAACTTTTACATAGATAAGAACAAAAATTTAGAAATATTTTTTATCAATACACTCAATACACTATTTTGTAAATAAAACTGCTTAGCTACTCAAAATTGCCTGCCCTTTTAAGCACGTACATACATTAGTACAATTCAGATGCAAAGTGATCATTAGACATTTACATAAAAAATCATTAGACAAAATTACTAATCAGCAAATTCATACAGATAGAACACTTGTGTCCCATATCATTTCTATTTGTCTTGGGAAAACAAGATGAAAGACAATTACGCATGGGTCAACGGCACACATGGATTTCTTTGTTACAAGAAGAACCCAGTGATTATATTATTAAATCAACTTACAGAGGAACTAGGCTATGTACTGAGAGTACCTGAGGGAGAAGGCTGTCCCTTCACCACCCCGTTCTTTGTCCTCTCCTCAAAGTTCATCACCTCTTTATAAATAAGTTCTAGAAAATGAGAAGGAAAATGGACAGATAGAGAGCAAGAAAGAAAGAGACAGAGAGAGAAAAGGTTTGGAAAGAAAAACACTCTGAAACAGCCACACAGAAATCACTTGTTCTAATAACACTGGAGGGCTAAAACATTGGAAAAGATAGTATGCAAAGCAAACAGACAACAATAGAAAAACTGATACAAATGTTACATCTTTGGACACATCCATCTAAGCTAAATTCCAACCAAGTACACCCATACTTCTACAGCTGTTGTTGCCCCTTATTTCCTAAACTCACTTAGTCCTACTGGTTATAAGTCTCTAACATTGTCTGGTGGGATTTTTCCCACGCTTCTTTACAATATTGCTTTAACTATATCATGTGTAAGGGCTTTCCTACTTGAAGCTACCTTATTTACATATATTGACACATCCGCAATTTCTTACATCATTGGACTGCACAACTGAATATTTACTTATCCATGTCAATTACACATCCTTACATTTTCCTTTATCTCATTTGACTTACACATTGGCACATTGACACACTGCCCTGCATGGTGTTTTACAGCCATGCATAGTTTTAATTTTTGCAGTGCTATATTGCACTTTGTGGTTGGATGCAAACTGCATTTCGTTGTATTGTACTTATAATACCATTGTACAATAAATACCATTAACAATGAAGTTAAACACCCGATTTCGTTGATTTCTATGAAATTACATTTTGTTGGTTTCAATGTTTTTTGTGAGGGATTGCAAACTTGTTTTCTAAAATTTTATTTCTTTTATGTGGTTGGTTATTAGCTCCAGCCCACATAGGTCAAAAAAAGAAAGTTTTCCACTAGATATACAGATATACTTATTTTCCACCATTATTTGCAAATAAATTCATAAAAAATCCTACAATGTGATTTTCTGGATTTTTTCTCATTTTGTCTCTCATAGTTGAAGTGTACCTATGATGAAAATTACAGGCCTCTCTCGTCTTTTTAAGTGGGAGAACTTTCACAATTGGTGGGTGACTAAATACTACCCACTGTACTAAATTGTGCACATGACTGTGCACAAGGGAACTGAAAACAGATTGAATGCCTCCACTAAAGTGACCCTTAAGACCATAAACATCACAACTCACTGTTCCTTTACTCAGAAATCCTGTCTTATTTAGTGATAGCTCCACAACAGAGACATCCATAGCAATATACAGTATTTGTAATGTATCTTTCCAAATTTGTCAGGTACCTTTCCATTCGTCGATGGAGTGTTCCCTTTCATCTAGTTGCTTGTCGTAAATAGCAGGAGGAGGCTGAAGGGAAGAACAGAAAAACAGTTGAATCTGTTGCTGCCAGTATTGTGAAAGTATTTAAATGATCCCTTAAAAAGAAAACACTTGGAAGCTTCCACTCAATCAATCATTCCACTCAATCAACTAATGACAACAGCACCAACCCTGGACAACACAAATAAATTGAGTTCTCTACTGTATGTATGCAGAGACAGAAATGAACAGAACAGCACATTAATATTCTCTGCATAATTAACAAGAAGTGTTTGATCAGCTAAACCCATTCAATGTACAGAATATGATGCAAAGGACACATAAAAGTAGAACAGAGAAAGTGTAGAGAACAAAGAATGGTAAAATAAAGGGATTGTGACGATTTACTACTGAACTGAAGAAATGGAGTTAGCTCTTCAGATTAATTTACAAATCTAAACGCCATTCATGAGAACAAATATTTGTGAATTAGTCCTTAAATGAATTTATTGACAGGCAAGAAAACCTGTTCAGTGTGGGTGTTATAACTAAAATAATAACAAATATTAATAATTAATAATAATACATTTAGGATGGTCTAGGATGTTAAGCTGGCCTGCTGTGCACATCCTTATACTGCCGCAGCATGGGTTAGAATCTGGCCCACCCCACTGCACGTCTTGCAAAAACTCTTCTCTATCTTGCCCACATACAATAACAGTCAAAAGTTTACAAATACTTACTCATTCAAGAGTATTTACTATTTCCCACATTGTAGAATAGTAGTGAAGATATAAACATTTTTAAATTACAAATATAGAATCGTGTAGGAACCAAGATCAATATACATTTCATAATAAACACTCTGTGCATTCTCACAACCAGCTCCTTGAGGTGGTAACCTGGAATGCATTTCAAGTAACTTTGCAGAAGTTAATTTATAGGGCCAATCACTTGAATTATGACAATTTAGTGTGTGTATACAGAAGACCATGACTATATGTATGCACTGAAGTACATACAATGACAACAACAGCTTAAATAAGTAAAGCATTATTCTACAAGTCTACATCTTCAACAATCTGGAAAATAGTAAAAATTTGGAAATAACCTTGACTGGTGGTAAATATACACTGATGAGCCAAAACATTATGACCAATATGACCCAAACCTTTGAACTATAGTGTATATATTTATTATTATTATTATGTAAAAGTAAAAAATCATATCTAACTCAAACCGCAGCCCTATCACACAATACAGTTTAATTGTCTTGTCATATCTAATGTTCTATAGTCAAGTCAGCCCAAGAATGCCCAAGACATGACAGACACCTGCCAATTTGATCAATTATTTTATCTTTACAGCACTCCATCATCTGTCCTCTTAAACTATTGCCGCCATCCCTGTCTATCAAAGCGAGTTAGGGACTTTCACATGACAGCATGTATATCAGTTATGATTTGGCAGTCAGATCGTGACCCTGAAAGTGGGTAACTGCATAAAGGTCTTACATAGTCAGATTTACATTTTATGCTGCAATAGGCATTTACATTCACTTCTAAAGTTCTTTACAATGACAGTTTCCTTCGAGTAACATATTGAATAGCAGTATCTTAAGTGTCCATTTTTATTTTTACCTTACTGAATTTGAGGAAAGTGTTGTTTGCTAATAGTATTAGATATATTTAAAAAAGCTGTACTATGCACAAGAAACAAGCTGGTGGACACAGCAATATCTTTGTTATGTTTTCAAGGACTCTTAAAAGTGTAACTGTGACCTAGTAGAGTGAAAGAAATTGGACTTTGGAAGTAATTACATAAAACCTGTGACTGTTGCCATTGGTCTTTAGTGGAAAATATGTATGATTTAATTGAGGTTCATATTAATTATCTAATAACTTTCTGTAAAATAAAGAAAAAATAAAGAAAAGCAAGGAAATTTCAATTAACATCATATTTCTTGGTATTATTACTAACATAATGGTTAGTAGTGTAGTAGTATTAGTAGTAGCCTTCCTTAAAAGATGAATGCTTAGTTTTAAAACATACTTTTACTTTTTCTTTCTGGATTTTCTTTATAATATTGGCTAATTACTAACTACAAAATAGACTAACCTTTCATAAAATAGGCCCTTTCATAAAATCTCTTTATAATATAGACTCACTCAATAAACTTATAAATGTAACAGAAAAAGGAGCAAAAGCTCACAAATTGCGCAGCAGTAAAGTCATTGCCATGACAGTCTTCAAACATTGTGAAAAATGCTGGTAGTGCCACCATTATCCATCTTTTTTAGCATAGGCTATGGAACAGATGAAGGAACTACTTGAATTTAGGAGTTCTTATGAAGCCATTGGTCAAGATTTTAAACTGCAAAAATAAACAAAAAAAACTGGGAGTACCGCACAGACATTCTGTTGGGGTAGGAGACAGAATAGTTTGCTATAGCATGATTTCCAGCAGTTTAGTCAATACACTGTCTCGTACTTCTAGAGTGCAAAAGGTCTCCTGTATGTATAAATGCTGACTTATGCTATACTACTTATGCATATCATTTCTATAATGCTCCACATGATGGACATTCTTAAAACCAAAAAGCATTTAGTAAAAGTAAGATTCTAGGTAGTGCATTCTTTGTGGTTGACTGTGACATTTCTTATTTTTGGTAATTGAAAAAAAGAGCTCATGGGTTGATTACAACCACTCCTACATATATTTAGTACATGTTTTGTCATACCTGGTCATATCATGTTTGCAATGATATGTTACATGTTATATATTTTTCTGGAGGTAGGACGGTTTTAATTACCATTGATATTTGGACGAGATCTCGGGCCTTCATCAGCATGAAATGACAATAGAGGGGGAAAAAAATACAACATTGGTTTCAGGGAGATTATAATGCCATAGATGGCCATAATAAAACATCCACTTAGATCATATTTCTTTCAACAAACTAAAATGTATGCTTTGACAAAATAATGGCACATGCTACGAATTAAGTATATATACACAAACAGTCATATACTACTATAAAATGTGTTATATTTTAAAGTAGTATTGTAAAAAATAGATTATTACATTTAAAAAGGAAAGTAACAATACTCTTTCATCAATGTATTGACAGGTCAGACTCTTTATAAATGTATTGGCGGATCAGATGGAGTTATTGATATTGAATATGTATAGACTTTTTTCACATTATAGTAGTCTGAAATGCAAAACTACATCTAACTTTTTAGTATTATAAACAAGAGGTTCCAAACTAACAGAGACAGTTGCTCAATAAATAATGCATCCAAAGTTCTTACTCTCTAGCTGTATTTCAACTCTAAAAAAACATTTAAAACAGTATTGCCCATAGCATATGCATATCAGTGTACTTTGTTTATACATGACTTTCTTAAGTCTTAGGAGACAAGCTAGTAAAACGCTTTTTCCCAATCTCACTATCATCTCATAATGATGAAGGTCTTCAAAAGGGAAAGACTATACTTACATAAACCTCAAAACAATTACATCTTAAACAATACCTGCTAGTGCCTATTATTATCCATTAAACATTGTTCTGTTCACACAACCTCCATAATTTGACCAACAATAAAAGTAATTTAGCTAACATCCATCTACAGCGACCTTGGATGAATGATCAATGTATTCACCAGCAGAATTGAAAGTGTTCTTGCTGCATCCTATTGGAGAAATTTTGCTAGAGGCTACTTGAAATCCTCCAAGCCAAGACTGTTGTAAAATAATTTGCCCAAGATTAAGGAACTCCAGTAATAAACTAATCATGATAATTCTAATGAATTGTAAAACATGTTATGTGATTTAGCAAATAACCTGGTCTAAATAAACTGACAGGAGAAAGAAGCAAATACAGATAAATGCCATGATCATGGGGTCAGATTTTTTTATATTGTTGTAAGTGGGATTCGTACCAGCAACCTACTGGTTTTTGGCCCATCACTCTAACCACTAGGTAATCTGCTGCTCAGAGACAACAAATGCAATTCATTGAACCAGCAGTGTTTACTAGAGATTTGGAATAATGGGGCGTCACTCTGGCTGCTGAGAATAAGAGTTTTAGATAAGCCCACTGGTATGTCTTTACAGTGTTTCAGGGTCAGCCATGTTTCTATTACAATGCAACAACTGATACATGAGCCAATATGGATGGATAATGGCCTTAAAAGCTCAAACCATGAAGACAAGCAGGGGTGAGAAAAATAATTATTTGTATTCTTTAATTTTCCTTAGTAACCATTATAAAATAGCGTTTTAACATACAAAGAAAACACATTATCTATACACCATAAGATATGAATACAAGGAAAATTGCTTTATATAGCTATGGCTGCTAATGGATATGGTGCTAAGTTCTTCTTCTGGCTATAGAGCCCTCGCCCTTAAAGAACTGGACTTAATTCAACTGTGATTCATTATCATTCTATTTCTGTGTTCTTCCTACTCACCGCCTCCACCTCAGCTGGGTCGTACCAAACATTGATGTAGGGGTGCTGTAAGGCTTCGTCCACTTGTATCCTCTTAGCTGGATCAATAATTAACATCTTAGACAACAGATCCCTTGCCTGGCTGGCTGTGGAGACAGACAGAGCAGCAGATGCAGATTCCATACAGGTCAGAATCAAATGGACAGGAAATGACGGAAGACAAAAATCAGCAATTCCACACTGTCAGTCAAAGTCTGTGACAAATATGGCACTATAGACCTTCCTTTGAGCAGTCCTTTTGACAAGGGCTACATATGGTTCTTGTGTACAATGCCACTTCAGATACAGATATATTGTTTGGAAATAGTTGACTGTGATTCTCCCTCTGTTTCCATAGCGCCACAGTCATGGTTCAACACAGGTCAAAATCTGTTAGAATTAGGCTCTGCAATGACCTATAGAAAGCATTCCTCAATAAGAAAACTCAGATGATGCTGAACAACATACTAATTCACAAAATATACTGTATTTAATAGGTTGAGTCATCAGATTAGTTTGCTAATTTACAGACCAAAAAACACAATTAATCCATCTGTCTCCTGCACTCCTGTACTAATATATTGTTCAGTTCCGCTGCTGCAACACCAATCCCTCCATCCCTCACAAAGCCCTGACTAGAAATAGTCCATTAGCAGCAGTCAAGCACGCAGCACAGTCCCTCTCCTCATCGCCATCATCACAGGGCTAAATCTCCACAGGACACAAGTAGCAACTTCCAAAATGGCTGCCCAGTCGACTCCCTCCTCCTGGGAGTCCATTCCATCTTTAGTTGAACAGTTCATCCAAAAGCCACAGCTCTACGAGATTTACAAGTGAAAGGATTTACCAACTGAATGAACTTACAATTCAACTAGCTAAACAGCGGTATAAACCCATTTGCTGTTATGCCAAACCAAGTCGTAATGTGCTCGCTTAGAAATGCACCCTTGCAATGTATGGCTCAGTTACTCTTATTTTTTCATTCAACACAGTTGTTGTTACTCAGCACTGTAGCACTAAACAATCTTTAACATAGCCCCCTTCAAATACAGCTAGCACAGGCTTCCATCAGTCTCTGCTTGGTCTCTGTGCATTACAGACTCTCTGATTCACTGAGCAAATTCCTTTCAGAATACAATGTGACACACCTCCAACAATATTATTGCTCCTGCACAGTCTCATTGTGAAAGATATTTTTTGCAAAGGAGCAGTCCTAACCACTAAGCTATCTGCTGTCACTGTCTTTGGTTGTGACCTCATCCATTAACCAATCAGGTATTTTCTACTAACAGTCTCTATTCTCCACACAAGCCGCCAGGGCTCAGGCAGGGAACAACAGGGGTAATAGGTATTTCTATGATGTTCCTTTTCTAGAAATTCTGCATGGCTTTGATATAGCAATGTAGAAATTTCTAGTAACCACTTGTAAAAAAAATTATAATTTCTAAGCAAATGTAGAGTCAAAATGTATTGGATCAGTAGCGGCGCTAACATTTTGGGGGCCCTCTCTCCCCTAGCCTTGAGCCTGCCCTGTATGGGATGATGCCTTGGTTATAAACAAATTTCTCAGAATTCAACCTAAGCAAGCAAATAAAGCATGTTATGCTTTCACCTACGTTTGACCCTTAAATACATAACCTCAGGAATGGGGCAGAGGTTATTTAATGACTTGCAGTAAATCTGCATCAATATATATATATATATATATATATATATATATATATTAATTTCCGGACTATAAGCCGCAACTTTTTTCCCACGCTTTGAACCTTGCGGCTTAAACAACGACACGGCTAATATATCGATTTTTCCCGCTTTCACATTTAAAAAAAACACTGTGACGTTGTTAAATATCATTTGTTGATAGCGCTGTTATCGTTAGGGTAATTGAGTTGGTTCCTCTATTCTAAGTATTACGGTACTACGTTTACGTTAGGTATTACGTTCAGTGTAAAGGAGGAAACAGGAAGAAAGACAACATGCTAGCTTGTTGGTTTCTTAAAGTCGTGTTATGAGCTTCCTTCAGAAAGCAATGAATGTAAGTGCTCTGTTTATATATTTTCATGTTATAGTCACATTATGCTTATTTCTAGGTTTGTACAAAAAAAAATTGTTTGAAGTATTGTAGCTATGCAGATAACGGGAGTTGCACGTTTGCTTGTTGTTAATAGTAATTAATTAAGTCCATCATGTATTCTCTTTTTTAGTTTCACTCCGTTTCAGTGATG
Organism: Dallia pectoralis; assembly: GCA_029465975.1. Lineage (NCBI taxonomy): Eukaryota > Metazoa > Chordata > Actinopteri > Esociformes > Umbridae > Dallia > Dallia pectoralis. Next base: position 1,360,712 of record CM055760.1, on the reverse strand, counting down.
TCAAGTTGATTACTATGTGGAAGTAATTAAAGGAGCAAGTGCGCTCGCTCACCTGGCTCGTTGAAAAGACTTTGGCTGTTTATTCATGTTAATACTCAAGAGGAGTAAAACACATTGAGAGAACAGAACAACACGTGTTTCGTTAAAGCGTATTTATTTACATTCCGTGTTTTGTTCAAGCCTGTGTAAAGTTAATTTGTTTCAATGTACCGGTAAGCCGTGCGGCTTATAGACCAGTGCGGCTTATTTATGTTCAAAATAATATTTTTGGAAATTCAGTGGGTGCGGCTTATATTGAGGTGCGCTCAATAGTCCGGAAATTACGGTACACATACACACTTTCCACATGCTTCTTCTAAGTACTGTAATTAGAATTAAGATAATCTATTTTTATGGTTAGAAGCATCATGCAATTTAGCAGGACGGAATTACTTTTTGTCATACTTACCTTTGAGTTTGTTGTGCTCAGAGTCTGCGGGGAAGAGGCAGTCAGGGAAGAGCTTGGGAAAGGTGAGACCTACATATTTGGGCCTGTTCTCTACATAGTTACGGACAGTGGGCTGCAGTTTTTTCATAAACTCAGGTGAAGGGGTTCCCAGCTGCTCAATCACCTTATTCCATTGGTCAATATCTGAGAGGGTGTGGGGTAAAGGAAAACACAACAAAACCGGACTGGATTCTGCAAGCTGTCTCATGTAAGTAACGGACAAAATAATAACTGAAAAAGGAATTTGTTTTGTTTAATAGATCCAGCATTGGATATATACCGGCCTACAGTCAGCATTAAGCAAGTGCGTGATCAAATTGGGACAACCAACTAAGCGGACAGAAATTAGCAAATGTAAGATTGACAAACCTCTGTATAATCTGATGTTTTTCGAACAACTCATCCATATTTAATCAGTTAAATCACAATAAACAAGCAGATCTATACCTAATTTGGTAGCCAGAAATTTTCTTTTATCAACATTTGCACATTGGTCCATTTGTCTGTGAATAGGTTGAAACTAACAACGTTACCATGTTTCTTTAAAATTGGTTTTTCTAGGTTTTTTTGCCCTGGAGTGTCGCACCCAAATTCATTCTGCATTAATTTTTGATTTATGGTGATAAAACCTTATTGGCGGCCTCTTTTAAACCGAGAAGTGAAACCACCCTGATGGAGGTGCAACATGTTCTGCTTTTGATAAAGGCTGATCTCTCCATTTCGCTGTCCACCTCACTTGCAAAGGAATTCAAGGTGGCATTTGCTGGGCTTAATTGATACAAGATGCCAACACCACTACATCGGCTTTACAAAGTCAGCAAATCAATGCCCTCAGCATTTTTTCCTGGGGCACCATTCCAGTGTAGCAAGTTTGCCCCACTATCACATGTTTCCATGATCACTAAAGGTGTATCTGTATCAAGTACTATTCTCCTGAAGGGGCCAAAGAGCATGTTGGGATCCATAAGGTTAGGCTAGAGATTTTATTCTCTGTAAAGCTAATAAAACATTTTCTGGACATTCACAGTGTGCTGTGTCCATTTTCTGTATACACGCTTTACAGAGGGACTGGACCAGGGGGTCGTACAATGAGAATACTGCTTCGGTGGAGGGACAAATCAAGAGGCTCTTTACTCTCACTGTTTTATGACCACATGTATGCGACTGTATCTATATCTGTAATCTGTATACCATGCAATAAAGAAGATGGCTGGGAAGATTTTTATTAGACAAAGAGTTTAAAACATACTTCGGTGTGAAACGATAAGAACGTACTTTGGTGTGAAAAGTGGAAATCAATCCCAGAACAACAGCAAAGCACCCTAGCCAACAAACCTGACTAAGTTACAACAGTTCTGTCAGGAGGACCACGCTTTCTTCTGGCAAATCGAGATTACATTATGCCAATCCCTGTTCCCGACTTAGCTGCCACCGTCCAATCTCCCGGCTGCTGCACTTCAGCTTCTCATCACCCCGGAGTCCCCATTACACACACCTGCTTCTCATCACCACGGAGTCACCATTACACACACCTGCTTCTCATCACCACGGAGTCACCATTACACACACCTGCTTCCAATTACCCCGGAGTCACCATTACACACACCTGCTTCTCATCACCCCGGAGTCACCATTACACACACCTGCTTCCAATTACCCCGGAGTCACCATTACACACACCTGCTTCTCTTCACCCCAGGAGTCACCATTACACACACCTGCTTCCAATTACCCCGGAGTCACCATTACACATACCTGCTTCTCATCACCCCAGCAGTCACCATTACACACACCTGCTTCCAATTATATATGTATATATGTGTAATGACTCCATGAGCTGAATAATACACTATTGTAATATAGTATAATATAAAACAAAACAGTGTGAGTACATATTTTAATGTTACATTTTCTGCATATACCAGACTTAGATTAGTAGAAATCACAAACATAAAGTATGTATGTAACCTATTACATAAGACAATATAATAAAGATTCACCTTATGTGAGTGGTGACCAAGGGCACAAGTGGTCAACACTAGGTTTCCACTCGGGTTGGTTAGTGGGTTGCACGTCCTGGTTTCCAATGGTTGTTGTTATGATATAACACAGCTGTTAGCTAATCACCTATTTAGGTACTAGCATTGTTTCAAGTCTTGTTGGTAGTGATTGTTTGTTGTATGTTCTGCACTGTGTTAGATGTTCATTCATTATTATTATTATTTTTCGTTCGATTTGTTGTTTGTTTTGGTTTCAATTAAACCCATCGAATGTGCAACTGGCTCCCTTAAAGCGTGACAGCGGGTTCATGTGCGCGCGCCCATTAGCCGGTGAAGTTGCCTCCCTGAAACTAGTTTTTGCAGGTTCGGATGTCTGTTTCACCCAAATTAAATCTAGGACACACTATCCCTTTATGAATGATTTGAAAACCTAATAGAATGTCGAAGCACATCTACAAAATTGCAAGAAATTTCCAAAGAGTGTAAGCATAAAAGTGTAGGATACTTTTTAAATGGAGAATCATACTATAAATAGGATTGTACAGTTAAATGGTACAAATTAGCAGGCCCCAAAATCGAATTGATGCATGAGATTGAAGTTTGAGGTTTTTGTCCACTATTTGTTAAAGTGATGCTATTTTTGACATGTATGTGCTGATTTGTGTCCGATGTCATCAAAATCACTTGCCTTCAAACATGGACTTTAAACCATGGCTAATTGTGCACATACAAATAACATATTACACATTCAGTCCAAAAGGTTTTAAAATTCAATTTTGTTCATTGAAATACTGCATTTTTCAGAATATGATTGCAGGCATCGATTCGGCTTATTAAACAAAATGTATGTAGATGGAGAGAGTAGCAGAGAAAAATAATGTTGGGTGGTTATGGAAACAGATGATGACAGTGCGGCTCAAACAATCTGACCCGTGTTGGATTCTACTTCCCTCCTCTATTCCAGATTTGTGCCCTACTCTTGTTACTCCTATAAATCATGTGAGATGTGTAATCTCACATCAATCTCACATTACCCCCTGAGGTTTTGGGGGGATTGAGTGGGCATGAAGCTTTAACCTTCAATTCCCCTTTTCTTAGAAACTAACGTTAGTCCAGATCTTAATTATTCCAAACACTAAAGGCTAATCTTAATGGCCACATCATAGCATTCCAGGAATCAAGAAAGAAACAAAGCAGCGCTGAAGACCAACTCTACATACTAGAAAGTTCAGTCAAACTACTTCATACAATATATATATATTTTTATGTTTTTCATTTTTTCTGTAATATTTTTTCATGCCAAAAATAAGATTGCTCAAGTTGAATAGTGATACGTATTTTCAGTCCAACTGAAATTTCACATTTTTATAAAACCCCTGCACTAAAGTACTGTCCTAGCAAGTATTGTGAAGCTGATTTAACTTCTTTAGAGAGATGTAATGGTTAGCACACTTTTCTTACTGCTTTTTCTCACTTCCATCCATGTCTCTGGCTTTTGCAGTAAGATCTCATGTAGCAGTAGTAGTCTCCCAGCCATAGTTAACACTGACTATATTTTTTAGCAAATTTTTTTTAACTAAATTGAAGGGATGACAATCTACAATACCTACAATAACTACAATTAATTTTATATTAGCCCTCCACGTGTATGACACTTGATAAATTCACAAATACCATAGAATCTTGTCTGGATTTACTATTAATCAAAGACTATACTGTGCCAATGTGACAAGTGCATTTTCCTCTCTTCCCATTTATCTGCAATGGTAATTGAACTCATTAAGTCTTTAGAAAGACTCTTAATACTAAAGCTTTTTATTATGTTTCAGCCTCCCCCATTGTCCCATAACCTTAAAGGGGTACTTAATCACTGACAGAAACAAGGTTCAGTTGAAATGCCACCCTATTCCGAGTACATTGCACTACTTTTGACCCATTGGGCCCTGGTCAAACGTTGTGTACAGCATAGGAAATAGGGTGCATTTGGTACCTAGAGTGCTAATGGCAAAGACTTCTTCCTGGTGCTGGGTTGAATAACATGCAAGTGCATTTGTGATTGATGTGGGCATAACAAATGCTGTATAAATATGGTAAAATGAAAAAAAATAAAAAAAAATAAACATAAAATATGTCAGATGCTGTTCATAATGCTATTTTATTGTGAGTAAGACTTTGTATTTTCTACAAATAGTAGAATAAATTGTAGGGCAATAATTCTCAACATTCTCACAGCCGGATGTCAGTCCAAAAAGGATGCCAGCCATCCAGAAACAGATTACCTCATCCTGCTGGAACGCTGTATTAGTTTCCTCTTTGTCTACATCACACATCTACACATAGCAGGAAAGGGGTTCAATATGCACAATGCAGTGAGAGGAGACACTATGGGAACCTTGGCTTTAATTAATACATTTTTACACTAAAAGCTCCAAAAGTGGGGTATTTGACCCACAGGTTTTATTGCGGCACTCTATAAACTTACAGAAATCTCCTTTTAGGAATGCTCCAAGTTATGCATGCTTTATCGCCCCATATTTTTTTCTGACAAATAACCACTGGAAACGTGAATGTAAAGCTATTTTGCTGAAATGATGTGCTAACACGCTATCCGCCATTTTGCTTGTATTTTTGTATAATTTATTCTGGTGGTAGACAATATTGTGCGGTGTAGTCAAGTGAACTTTTTGAAAATAAAGATGGCCCAGCTCCCTTTGATACACATATCTGCTGCAGCACGTGGGTTTGATTCCGGCCTGCTTCATTTCGGCACACTCTCCAGCTTCCCCAATTTCTTATTTTAAAATAATCAATCATGTATAAATAAAAAGCAGTGGAGAAAGTAATTTTTTGACATAAATGTAATTTAGTGTCATCAGAGCTCCTTCTCGTACAACTATTCGCTGCTTAACTTCATTTCAGAATATGGTTGGAGTTTACATTGCTGTGCATTTGTTGACTGAAACAAAACGAGGCAAGGATACGATCGGTGCCTGGGAACAGCACAGTCCCTTTTATCACCTCTCCAAAGATGCAGCCCGCAGACCACATGTCCACTGTGGCCAGACAGAGTCCCATACCAGTTACCCAGCAAACGCCACATGCAGATACATTCACAGGTCACACAAACTCCATCAAGCACACACTGCACACAGACATACACAAACACCACATCATTGTGAGCCCAGATATTGTAAAGATGCTGTTTTTTCATTGTTTATTGCGGGCTAGGTGCCTTTTATTGTTTCACTACCACAAAAATGGCTGAGTAAAGCTCTAGTTAAAGCAATGCGCCCCATGGCACAACGGTCTGAGACACTGCAGTACAGTACAGAGGCATCTTTAGGGGTTGAGATCTTGATTGCAACAGACCATAAGTACCTAGGGTTCTCACAGAAATGCAAATTGGATCAGGGTGGGTAGGTAGATGTTAGACAAGGTTGTCTGATGTTGTCACCCCCTAGTGACTATTTGTAGTAGAATGTGCACTTGCAAGTTAAATTGTGGTTGTTAGACAGGAAATGTGCTCTTCTTCAGTGCTATGTGCCAGGAAATACTTTCTGATTGAGTGAGTAGTGTAATTAAAAGTAGAATGAATTGCTGAGGTGCCGCTGCATTGAGGCATGGTAACCCAGACATGAACAAGTGCATGAAAAAATTTATTAAGACACGGCTGTCCAGTTTTTATTGAAGCAACGTCTAGCCACTCTAATGTATAAACCCTAGCAGAAGATTACAGTACGTTATATATATGAAGATTTTAACTGTAAAACTTAATGTGCTACTTGCACAACTACTTCCGCGTTCCACTTATTACATATCAGTCGTTTCCGGTTATGGCAATGTCTACCTATTACACTCGCTGTCTCCAGGATCTTCCGAAGATCAGTGTTAACGATGTTCATAGTTTTTGCAGAAAAACAAGCAAAGCCCCATCCAGCAAGCTGGATAAAGGTTTTAAGTTGTATGCCGCCTTGTATATACACGATTACGAGGGTAAGAAAAAACTATGACTGCTATGACTGCTAGCGTTTTACAGATAACATGACATTATAGATTTTTTGCTTACCATCTAATCTACCCAGACCCTAATGTGGCCTTGTTAGGAAATGATCAACTATAATCGCTTCACCTGTGACTGCTCATAATGTTTTGGTTTATCAGTGTGTGTGTGTCAGCTAACGTTAACGTTATGTACTTGTGTTGTTATTTAGTATCAAACAGAGACAGGCTGTCAGGGGAAATCAGCATTAGTCTGGTGTCACAGGTTGATGAGGAAGAATGAACCACCACACAGTTTAATAGTAGGCTAGAGGCTTTGAGTTAACTGTTCTGAAAATCCAGTACCAGTGTTTATGTGTTCAGATGTGTTCCTTGTTATTCAAAAATAATAAAAATAAGGAGGTTTTGCAGAAGAATCTGAAATCTGTAATTTTTCTATAAATAAACACATACATCCAAGTAGTTACTGCAAAGCCACCTTGTTTGTCTGCAACATACTTTCGTGCCACCGTTTTCTAAGGTCGACATCGACAGGTATGCTGTGAAAACTTAAAATTGTGCTGAACTTTGAACAAGGAAGTGCGCCACGAGGCTCAGTGCAAGTAGTTCATTACACTCCGCTACTATTTTTATTAACAACCTTGTTAGGATACTGTTAAGCCCTGGCCAGCAATCTTATAGACACAAACACAGAGACACCATCAAAGTTAGAATGCTAATTATCTGTATTTAGCTCAACTGGCAAAACGGGGCTTCTCGATCATGCTTGAATATATTACCTGGGGGGAATGGTGCATTGTACCACAAGACAGACACAAACAGAGATATTCCAGATAAGAAAAGCATATATGCTCAGAGTGTTGGATGTCTCATTTTGCCAAAAGGTGACAAAATAAAAGAGGCTTTGTTAGTACACACTTTATTATTGAAAGAACTTGAAGTAGAAGACCTTATATTCCAAAGGTTATTAAACGTTTGGAGCATTAAAAGAATGGCAAAAGAGTATAAGAGGAAGGCCTGTAAAGCCGGACAGTAATGAAAAAAAAATAGGTTACTATAGCTCAGTGTACCTCACAGAGGAATACATATGTCAGGAATTGATTCATCTTCAGCGAAAAATCATCTAAACATTAATATTAAGGAATTGGTCCAAAATGGAAAGAAATTAATGTTCAGACCAGACAGGCCTGTAAGGCTAAAGCCTATCCTTATTTTGGTAGACTAAAGTGAAAAGACGCTGATGGTTCGGTATATGATATTTCTTGTTGTCCGTTTATGAAGTCCCATTGTAATTACAAACATGACATGCATAATTTGTAGGGCACCATTATTCCATACCCATGTGCGATGTGTAAACACACAAGAAAATGTTGTTACAATTCTACTAAGCCTTATACTAAAATTCCTGTTTATGTAAATAAAAAAATTGTCTATTTGAAATGTGTCTGTGTGTAATGCTTACAGCACGTTGGTAAAAACCAATTGTTGGATTGAGATCAACTGGCATTATTTGCATTATCTGAGTAAGGATACAGTCCCGGCCAGGGAACAAGATTTTGTGACGCACCATTTCTCCCATAATGCACCCCACCGACCATATATCCACTGCAGGTACAGAGAGTGAGAGATAAGTCAGAGGTTAGCATTAGAAAAGAAAACTATATGCTCTCTTTCTCACTTCCTCTTCCCTAGACCTCTTGCACCCTTTCTCCTCTCTTCTTTCTTAAAATGAATTAGAGGAGAATAATTATAGTCCCTTTTTTTTAGTTTTCCTCCAATGCATTTTGAGAACGAGTCCACGGTAGGGTAGAGAATCTGAGTGGTCGAGGAACTAGGAGTTGAGAAAGAGCCATTGTCGTCAACAACAGGAAGCTGGGGCAGACAGTGATTGATTCAGGATTATTTGGTTATTCAAACTCTGATGAATAATTAGTGACAAAGGTAGAATGCAGACAAATTAGTATTCCATTAATCAAGAAAAACTGAGATAAAGAGAGTCTGTCAAAGTCCCCAAGGGCTTGGTTGTTGGCAGGAAATCCATGTCCTGGCTTCCCTAACTACTTAATATCCAGTCTTGTATCTTAATATAAACCGCACAGCTAGTCAGTAATCACCATAGTTGACATTTATATAATTTATTTATGAATACATTTTTAGCAATCCAGGCAGAAGAGAACATAGAAATATGAATGACACGAATGGGCTTGGAACCTCTAACCATAGCAATTTGACTGGCCAACATTGTCTGGCCAACTCACTCACAAGTAGTTGTCTGGTATGTCGATACAACAGACATCATCTAGAAGAGTTTGACTCATGGCTACCTAATGATCGTATGGACTTCAGAGTTTAAAACGAGGACAGACAAAGCGTAGACAGTAGATTGTTAAAAGTCTTGTCAAAATTCTGTCTCTCCTGAGATGTCAGAGCATTGTTGGCTGTTATCTGGTCATAACTGTGTGTGAGTGCAAGTGTGTGTTAAAGGATTGGAACACTGCCTGGGAATGGTGCATTACAGCTGTAGAACCCCGGAGCATGTTCTAGAACCCATCTTACCGTTCTCTTTGTAACCCATGCCCAGGATGACTTCTGGTGCTCTGTAGTACCGCGTTACCACGTATGGGGTCATCATGAAGCTGGTGCCTGCAGTCCTTGCGAGGCCAAAGTCCAGGATCTTCAGAGTACAATCAGACTTCACCACTATATTGCTAGGTTTCAGGTCCTTCAAAGAGAAAGCAACATTTAAGAGAAGAGCATTACTGAGCTTTTCAGGTGGTGCTGCTATCTATATACCACAGATTCTAATTAATTGCAGGCGGAATCTGTTGAAATGGCATCATTTCTATCCATCCACTAGACAATAAGTAGTGTTATATTGAGCATGAATAATGTGTACTCTATCCAGAAGATAGCTAGTTAGGGAAACAACTGCACACACACACACACACACACACACACAGTCTCACCCTGTGTATGATGCCGGCTGAGTGCAGGTGTTTGATGCCACATAGCATCTGATAGAGCAGGTAGGACATTCTCTCATGGTCCAGCTCCATCTGAATCACCTGGCATAAGTTGGCATCCATCAGCTCCATAACCAGGTACCTGAAAAGGTGATCTATACAGTTACAGTATATGTTCACAGCTTGTTATAGATGATCCCAAATAAAAAAACATGTTTAAAGGGAAAACCCAGTGAACACCAGATTGATCTATGATGGCACAAAGCAGGTTTTAAGAGCCTACACTTCACCATAACTCTTTTATCTCATTTCCATTGGAAGTAAATTAAATGAGATTCTTCAACCCAAATAATTAGACTCTTCATCCCATCCTAATTTCCCTTTTTATTTTCTACTATTACTGGTGGTCTTTGTAATTCATTTTACCATGTTAGGCTGCTTGTCATCATATATTTTCTGACAACTGACAAATGGAAAGAGGAATTGCCTTTATATGTCAATAAAAATATTATACAATAAAAAAGTTTCAATTCAATCATATTTTAATTTCAAGCTTGCTGTTTAATTTTGTTTTGTCTCTTCTAATTCAGCAGTTTTATATTGGAGGCAACCCATTTAAAATAAACTAAATAAAGTTCCTTCCACACAACTATCCTGTCATACATTCACTGAATGATCATTTGTCAGAACATTCATTCATCAGTAAATACAAAAACGCAGAGCCAGAGGTATCAAATTACACTACTACCACTTTCCCATTCTCTCACATTGAGAATAAATTAAAAGTCTTAAACGTGCATAGGCCTATATAGTCTTTCTCCTCTGTTGTAAAATCTGATTAAATTGGGAAAAGATTGTATTGCCCTAATAATAATAATGATATGTAATATCCTTCAGTTAAAACATTTCTCTTCGAAAAGTCATTGGGCCATATTCTTCAACCGTTCTTAAGAAGAAATTCGTTCTTAAAACCCACTTACGCAGTTTCCACGAAGATTCTGACATTCACCAATGTTTACTTATCTGGAATTTGTTCTTAGGAAAGAACAGAATCTACGCACAATGAAAAGCACTCTTAAAAAAAGTGAGACCCGACCCGGCCCGACAGAATTCGGCCAGAGCCCGACCTGAGCTGGACAGTTTTTAAAAGCCTGAAGGCTGAACCCGGTCATTTTGCTGTCATATTTTAAGAGACTGTCAATTTTTTGCATTCGGCATAACCGGCTCGTTTTTTTCATTAAAAGTGAGATTTTAATCTTTTGGCCGGTGCAACCAAATGTATGGGCCACAGTCCTGCCTGCGTTTCACCTCCACAGCATCCATTAGCTAAATGAAAGGCATCACCTGACCACTCATTCACCGCGCAATCCGGAGCGCAAGAGACCGAGCCCGAACACGACCCGAGTGTAATGATAGACATTAAGACCGAACCCGACCCGTCGGGGGTCGGGTTTGGTCGGGTTCGGGCAAAGATCTGCGCAGCTCTAATTCCGATTAAGTCCCCGGTCCAGCACATTAAGGACAGTGCAAGCCTTTCCCACTCCTGTGGTCAGCATCTCTCGTTTGTGTTTGGCAATACTTTTTTGCCTCGAACTTCATGTCAAACCATTTCTTTTTTATGTAATTTTATGTGGTTCGCCCTTCCCCTGACACAGCGTTCACAGAACGAATGATTAAATCCCATGCATCCTTGTTGTATTTGATTTTGCAAGACGCTGCTAAATATTACATATTTTTGCCTGTTCACTTATTGCAGAAGTATTTCCACTTCTGAACTACAGAAGTAATTTGTTCTTTTGGCGTCTGATCATATACTCTATACATGTTGGTTTATGCATTTTTGCATTCTCCAAGTTTTTACGATGAGTTTCCACTCCGCCCTGCAGTTTAATGCCCTTTTATGGGAAATACCGGGGCGTTTACCTATGCTAATTAGGAACAACGGACAGGCGCTTTGAATTTACGAAGACATGGTATTCATCATTATAGGAACGTAGGTACGAACAATTAAGCCACTTAAGAACACGTTCTTGAATTTGAGTAAGACTTTTCTTAGGACCTTTCTTAGGAACGAATTTAACAAATAACTTAGGAAAACATTGAAGAATATGGCCCAGTGTCTGTACTTACACATCCTGAAAGTCTTCTAGTGATCGCTGTGGTGTGAAAACATTTAATAAACTGATGATCTGAAAGGGAAAGACAACATAAAGAAAACTGGGTCAACGTTCTGCCCTTGATTTACCGGTATTTAAAGTCCCCAGAAAACATTAACGCCTACTTTCTTTGCCCATGTTTTTTTAATACCTTCATTATAGTGCATGCAACACAGCAGCAACTCGGAGATTAAAGTGAAAAGGGGATTGCTCTGGACACAAGGGCAAAACAACACCACAGTTCAAACGTGTGAGTGTAGATTAGACAGAATAGAGAGGACTCCAGAGATGTTTTGAAATAACCCTACATGATCAAGGACAATGTTGATAGAAAGATAGAGACACATAGATAAGAAATGATAAGAAGATAGGCAGAGCCAGACAGAAATAAGGAGAGACAGAGAAAGCAAGAGACATTGATGAGAGAGAGATAAGCGACAGAGAGAGAGCTGCACAGTTACGATTACATCCGTGGACAAATCTCTGTGCTCTGTATCGCCCACATTTATATCTACATTTCTTTCTATATCGTTCGCTCTCTCACTCTATCGCTCTGAGCATCCTTGGCCATCGCATTGCCCCAGGCAGGCGGGGAACGCATTCTGGTCACGGTTTACAGGGATGGAACTTACTCTTATCAGCACGATGATACAGACAAATGTACAAACAAAAACAATATCTAGACCCTAAAGTACTTTTTATAAACATGACATTGTAACTCACATTTTTGTGGTTGACACATTTCATGAGCACCAGCTCTCTGTACGCCCTCTTGGCGTGGGTCTGGTTCTGAAAGGGTCTGCTGAGTTTCTTGATGGCCACATTTCTGTCGAGCACTGCATCGTATCCAGCACTGCAGAGAACAAAGAGCCAAAATGCTGAATTACAGAAAATGCAGACACTTAGTACATCGTAAGTCCTTTTGAATTTGACCAGTAAAAAATCAGTAACTGAATTTGGATAATGAATGATAATGATGGGTCTCAGTTAAAAATAAAAACATAAACGAGCCAAAACATTATGACCATTATGCTTAACATACTATTGGTCCTCCATGTGCCGCCAAAACTGCATCAATCAGCCGAGGAATGCTCAATACAAAACCCCTGAATTTGTCCTGTGGTATCTCGCACAATGACATTAGCAGCAGATAGCAAGTTACCAGGTGAAGCCGCCATGGATGGGACTAGTTGGTCCAGCACATTATACAGATACTCAAATGTATTGAAATCTGGGGAGTTTTGAGACCAGGGCCCGGTTTCCCGATAACGTGGCATTTACAATGTTTTAACCATGCACGTAGATAGATTTTGTTAAGACAGACATATGCCTGTTTCCCAAATCACCAGAGTGCGACAGAATTAGGCCAGCTTTGGGGATTGGAATGGAATTTGGCGAAAAATATGTTTTGAAATATAGCCTATTGCATTTCGAAAATGCTTGCTTACTCATCAGAAGCATATTATTTCGCTGGCAATGTAAACTAATAAAACTTAGGCATCATTTGAAAAAATTCAAACTAAAAAACAGCCAATCGCAATATCTGGCCATTCTGACGGGGGGGGGGATCTTCTCCACACCTACCTGCTGACCCCGGTCGTCAACCTACAAAGTAAAGTGCAGCACCAATAAAACAGAGCTCAATGCTGTAGGTGTAATGGAGTGGAGCACACCATTGGATGGGAAGAGACTATCCATCAAAGGCAGTATCAGTAAGATGCAGAGTTTCAGACTCGTTAACGGTTCAGTTTAAACATTTCGTATTAATTATTTATTGTTTTACATATATTATTCTTCATCCTCAGTTGACCAATTGCATTGCATTACATTTACATACTGTCACGTATGTAATTTTTCTAAATCAAAATTGTTTTAATGTTTATTTGTTTATTTATGTTTGTTTATTTATATAGCACAATTCATACATAGAAGTAATTCAATGTGCTTTACAAAGAAAAAGGAATTTCAATGTGGAAAATACATTTTTAATAAAATAACACTAAATTAAACATAGAATAGAAATCGAAAATGAACAAAATAACATAAAAATAAACATAACAGTGTGGATAAGTTTAAGTAACCAGTCAATGGTAGGGATCGGGATCGATACCCGGTTCCATATTTCTCAAAACCCGAAAGGTCCAAGCTTATTGATATTGCTATCGAATACCACTGGGTCGTGTAATGTAACGGTATGTAACGGTATGTCTCGAGAGACAACAGTAATTTCAATTCAATCAAATCACTAGTGCACAAACATAAATTGATTGTCTTATAAAGATATTGAATTCAATTGAATTGCTAGCCAACCACCTTAAAAATAAATGAATAATTGCCCTCATTCGCTACATTTCTCGTTGCTTAGTGCTAAGCGGTCGAAGGCTTGGCTGCATTTTACTATAGCTAAAGATTAGGAGGATGTAGAATGTGATTCATGTTCGAAGTAAATTTCTTGCAAGCGGGGACACACTAATGTGTGCATTAGTAAAAAGAAAGATGAAGTACCTTCGACTGTCTTCAAGTGGAAACTCTGCCTACTCCGGCTGCCAACTATTAACTTTAATGATAGCTAGCTTGATTCACTCCAATAAAATAAATAAACGCTACTTATTCGGAAAACAATAATCGTTTTCCAAAACCATTATTGACGAACGAGGAGCGAAGACGTCTGACTTCTTCAAATTTATAAAACAGGAAAGGAATAACGACTCATAAATGTTTGTCCATTATTATATTAAATATAATATAACGGTGGCCAGTGGGCACACAGACCCAGGACAATCATCCTCTTCCACCCAAGGTAACCATGGTGAGCACACCATAACTTTATAACTAGTCTCCATTGTTGACAATAATTAGACAATCCAGGGGTTTTATAGTACTCTATAGCAGAGGGCTGCATTGGACCCAACACAAATCTCGCGGGAGCGGGCGGTTTGAACTCTGCTGCGGGCGGGAACGGGATGTAGCTAGCCTAGCAACAGGATGGAGTCAGTAAATGTGGAAAAAAAACTTCAAACAAAGTCTTTACAATACAAAAACAAAGCAAGGCAAGTCTGACATTTGGAGACGTTTCTCAATTGTTTGTAACAAAGATGTAAACGAACTGGACTTTGTTTTGTTGTGACAAATGTGCAAAAGTACTATTCTACAACGGACACAAATCCGGCACCTCTGGGTTGAGGCGACACACCTGCTCTGTTCTCCCTGGTCAAAGTAAGCTGCTTTTCAAGGATAAACAACATCTTCCTACACACATTAAACAAGAAACTACTGAGAAATGTGTGGAAATGTGCTGTCTAGACATACGGCCATATGACTTCATTGCTCGGATGGCTTTGTTGACATATCGCAACACTTTGTTAATGTCGCCGCTAAATATGGCAAATTTGATGTAAAATATGTTTTACCTCAGCCAACCACTGTATCCAGACATGACGATGGGCGAACACAAGCACTGCAGGCGTCACTGGCAGCGGAGATAAAGCCCATCATCGAAACATATGGATGAGCCATCACCACAGATATATGGACAGAGGATTACCATAAAACTTAATTCATATCTGGCATCATCCATTACAAAAACAACAACTTCGACCTCTTTTCCAGGGTGTTATTCGCAGCTCCTTTCGAGAGTGGTGTATCAAAAACAGGGGAGAAAATCAGGAGGCTGCTGTTCCATAAACTCTGTGAATTTGAAATAGATGCGTCACTTCTATCTGGCCGTGTTGTGGTTGTTACTGACCGTGGAGCCAACATAGTCGCTGCCCTGCGTGGATACACTAGGCTGAACTGCAACGCGCATCCTGAACGTCACCCTGTCAAGTGCATTTGCATCAGGCGTGTTGGCTAAAAATACTGAGCTGTCTGAACTGTTGACCAATGCAAAAAAAAACTGGTGAAATATTTCAAATATTCAGGTCTGCAAAACAGCTTGAAGAAATCCCTCAAGCAATCCATCGAGACAAGATGGAATTCAACTAATGATTCCATACTGCAACAGCATGAGGAGATCTAAACATTACTGCTGAGCAATAACCTGTATGAAAGAATTGCGCAGATCAATGCAAACACTTTGAAAACAGTAGTTGCGTTCCTTAAGTTGTTCAAGGATGCTACTAATGACTTAGAGTCCGACAACTCCACTCCCAGCGCTTCACTTCTACTGCCGTGGTCCGTGAAACACTCTCAAGCAGCAATCCTCGAGCCCTTGCTATATGAAGTGGCCAATGTGTGTGCCTGGCGTCTGGAAGAACTGATGGGCACGAGTGACACATCTGCATTCCCTCACCACATGAATGTAACAGATTACAACAAATGCTGCCCCCAGATGAAAAAGAAGACGTGGTTAAAGGTAAGCATTTATGTAGCCTATTACAGACATAAAAACTGAAAATACAGAGTGCAATTACTACTTAAAATAAGTGAAATGCAGTCAAAAAATTGAAACAGAGATAAAAGACAATGAATACAAATTATAAGTATATATAGCTAAATGAATAACAGCATAAGCCTTTTATAAATACATATTCATTTATATAATCCTATCCAAAGGCGCAAAGGAAATTTTTCAGAAGATGCAGTTTGACCTGGTCCCGGCCACAGCAGAAGTACGAGCCCCCAGACAAAAAGCAAAGCACTGACCGATTCGATAAATGTATTAGTTTCATTCGTTGACTTGCTATTTAATTTATTATTTATTCGATAGTGCTATCGATAAAGACTAAAATCGTTAAGCAGTCTCAATAATGGTATTCAAATCGAAAAAACGATCCCTGGTCATAGGCATGTGACTTTAAGAATGTATGTGTTTGGTGCACGTCTAAGATCTTCTGGTAGTTTATTCCAGTTGCATGCAGCATCACCATGTTTAGTTTGGAGTTACCTGAGTTCGAGGATCTAAAAGCCCTGCTCAGTTTATAAACCTTAAACATATCAGAAATGTATTCGGGGCCCAAACCGTTCAGTGATTTATAGACTAAAAGCATCACTTAAAAAATATTCTTTAAAGGACTGGAAGCCAGTGTAAAAGAATCGGAGTGATGTACTCTGTTCTCTTGGTCTTGGTTAACATTCTAGCATCTTTTTTCAAGTCCAAAGATAAAAGCATGAATGAGCTTCAATATTCAAAACAGAGATACTCTTCTAACATATAAACACCCACCATAACTCTGTGTCATTGCAATAACAACCGACAATCAAGTGACACTCCCTAGAACCTTAAATACCCAACTAATAGCTAATTCCCTCCAGCCATAAGCATTAGCAAAACGGAACCAACACAGGAACTAAAGCAGAAAGTGCATTGCCCTAAAGCCACCGTGTAGAACACAAATCACCACTTATGTGACATCAAAAGCCATATATATTTGAGTATCATCTGCATATTCATACTAGTTAATGTTGGAATTCTGTATAATTTGGCCCAGAGGGAGTATATAGAGATTGAATCGAAGCAGTCTGAGAACAGATCCGTGGGGAAATGTCATAGCAACCATATCAGATTAATGATTGCCAATAGTGACAAAGTAACTCCACCCATCTAAATAAGACCTGAACCAATTAAAGACTGTCCCGGAGAGTCCTACAGAATATTCCAGCCAGTCCAGAATTGTTCTATGATCTACAGTTTCAAATGCAGTACTGAGATCTAATAGAACCAGAACTGTAATTTTATCTGAATCAGTATATTCTGTATATAATTTAAAACTTTTATCAGAGCCGTTTCAGTACTGTGGTGAGGTCGGAAGCCTGAATGAAAAATTCTCAATGATCTTGACTATAAAAGGGACTATAGTTGTTTAATATAGCATTAATATAGCATCCTGTGTTTCCTTTTGTATTAGAGCCTTAATGGCAGTGTAAGACCCAGAGATCTGTCCCTCTCTATGCAGGAGTTGGCACTCTCCCTGCTAGCGGAGAGAGGGAGAAAACAAGGATGATCTGAATTTCCGAGTTTCTCCGCACCTGTTATCAGTTATGTTCATTAGTTCTTGTATTTAGTTTGGTTCTTTTCTGTCAGCCAGTGTCGGGTCATTTAATGTTACGTGTGTGATTTACGCAGGCTGCCTTATTAAAGGTACGGTGCGATCAGTGAGTTCTTTATTTCGTTTGTTATTGCAAGTTCTCCGTTGTAGTTCCTGTTTTGCCTGTCTTGAAATAAAGACGTTACTTTCCGTAAAAACTCTGCGCCTGTGTCCACTACCTGCTTTGTAGCCAATCGTTACAGAATGACCCGACTTAAAAGAAAAGGAACACAGCAATACATTGGGCACCCGAATCCTACCAGCCTGCCGGGGTGCCAGCCTGTAATCGACGGTGCAAGATACGTCGAGAACCACCTCTCCCTGCACGACCGTCAGCCCCACCGCCGGTCTTGGTACCAGCCGGCTACAGATCAGCTCTATGTCTGGGAGACACACCCAGCTCTGGGCTACAGCAATCGTTCACCCCAATCCCGGACTCGCAGCAGTTAGCCACCCAGAGGATTTCTCAAAAAAATTGGGGGGTGGCTATTACCTCCCAAACCGGAGCCAGTTCTGTCCGAGGCTCCGGAACTTCTGCTGCCAGATTGGTTTGTCAGGGGATTTCTAGTATTACCCGAGGAGGGGGGGAAAGACAAACCACGTCCGCCACCACAGCTGGAGGAGTCGAATTGGGATAGTACACCGGTCCAGCTGGAGTCCAGCTTGTCTGTCCAGCTGGAGTCCGACACGTCTGTCCAGCTGGAGACCAGTCCATCTGTCCTGCCGAGTCTAGTCCATCTGTCCTGCCCGAGTCCGGTTTCCCTGTCATGCCCGAGTCCAGTTTCCCTGTCATGCCCGAGTCCGGTTTCCCTGTCATGCCCGAGTCCGGTTTCCCGGTCATGCCCGAGTCCGATTACTCTAAGTTTGTCACAAATGAGGATGGAAAGTAAACCTAAAAGATGGAAGATCTCCAGAAACAAGATTGGGGAGTCTTGACATGAACGGTTCAACTGAAAAGTAACAGGTTTGCCACATACAGAAGCATTGTTGAACTCATCTCAGGTCTCTCTCTCACTTGCAATCTGGGAAAACTCAACTGAATCTGATTATATAACAGATTGCTTAACTGTGTAGATTTCATGTATTTGCAGTCTGGCTGAAGACAAGATAACAACAGAATATATAAAAAGAGATTGAGGCAGCACGGTATTCCAGCTGCTTATATTTTTGTCAATAGAAAAACGTGTTTTTGCAGTATTAGTCCATCTTCCATGTAACCATGTCATCAAGTGACTATAAACCAAAGCAGATTGGTCCTGTCCATCTCTGTATCAAACAAAGTTGCAATAGAAAAAGATAATGTGATTTCCCATTTCCAAGCTACTGGGATTCAGATTGAAGCTTTGGGTCTCAAAGTCTATCTACGTTCCAAACACTTCACTTTCAAATATACACAATCATCTTGATTCTTTAGGGGAGGGATTGTAGATGATGGGGGCGGGGTATACAGGCACTGCTATAATGGAGGATGTACAGGGGGTGTACAAAACAACGCAAACACCACATGGAAAATGACTAATTTATACTAAGAAAAGCAGCTGTAGAGATAAGATAAGTTTGAATACCAACTAGCAGTAAAACATATTTGACAATTATCATAAGTCTGCCACTACTGGACAGTACCAGAACAGATGGTTAGCTGTTCTTGATTTGTTCAGACAAATCAAGTATTTAATTGTTTGTAGGGTCATGGTATCTCTATTGAGATAAGCATACAGATAATACTTATTGGTGATTCAAAAAATCATAGTCATTGTACAGAAATGTGGTAATTCCCTGTTAAGGGTATATCAGAGAAGCTGGTACGACTGGTAAAGTTAACATATTTAGTAAAGCATGACTGCAAGACAAAGAGATACATTTCATGGGGAAAACTTGTATTTGGAAAGATATATCTCTGGAATTTGGAAAGATGTAGATATAAGGGTTTATATCTACTGTGTGTGAAAATGGATGCAATTAATAAACATTTCAGACTGTATTTTTGTGCAACTGCTTGAATTTAAGATGAAAGTCTGCACTTCAATTGCATTTCTGTTCTTTCATTTGAAATCCATTGTGGAGCCAAAATTATGAAATTTGTGTTAGTGTCCAATTGTTTCCAGACCTAACTGTATGTAATCTGGTTGTGAAAGCGTAAATGAGCTTTGGTATGTGAATATAAAAATCGAGGTCACTGAGTATAGAGTCATCACTGGAGGTAAAGCACGGGAGAAAGGGATTTTAAGGGAGTTGTGGAAGTGTTTTATTGTTCTATGTTGCACGTGTTTGTTATTTATGTCTGTATGATATTTACAAGACGTGCTTCTTTTTTAAAGACGTGCACATTCTTTATATGCGCTGTGTCGCACCGTGGCTGTTATCTTAACAGTACTAAGAGTACGTATCTTTGTGTGCGTTTGTGTCTGTTCCTGTGTGTGGCTCCATCCTTCCGACCTTACTACACTGTGACAGAAGGAAACATGATGTTTGCTATAAGCTTTTAAAACATGTTCAATTTGTGCAGACAGTACCTCCTCCTATAGTTATGTGTGCTTGACTATGGTCAAGGACACATATTGTAATCTCACATATATATTATTATTATTATGTGTGCTTGACTATGGTCAAGGACACATATTGTAATCTCACATATATATTATTATTATGTGTGCTTGACTTATTATTATTATTATATCAATTTTGTCCACCCCTACTCCTCCCACAGTTTTTTGTGTTAGCATGTTAGCTAGCGTTAGCGCGCTAGCTAGCGTTAGCATGTTAGCTAGCGTTAGCGCGCTAGCTAGCGTTAGCTACTACTGTAAGTGTATGCATACATCAAACAACAACGTTAGCATGCTAGCTAGCGTTAGCGCTGCTAGCTAGAAAGTTACTCTTGTATGTGTATGCTCCATCACTGGGTAGATTGTATTCAAACGACTTTTGTTAGTGTGGAAACTAACTAGCAGGTTGCTATGTTTGTTAATAGGCTGGTTACATGCTGTACTATAGGCAGGTTACATGCTGTACTATAGGCAGGTTACATGCTGTACTATAGGCAGGTTACATGCTGTACTATAGGCAAGTTACATGCTGTACTATAGGCAGGTTACATGCTGTACTATAGGCAAGTTACATGCTGTACTATAGGCAAGTTACATGCTGTACTATAGGCAGGTTCCATGCTGTACTATAGGCATGTTGCTATGTTTGTTAATAGGCTGGTTACATGCTGTACTATAGGCAGGTTATATGCTGTACTATAGGCAGGTTACATGCTGTACTATAGGCAGGTTACATGCTGTACTATAGGAAGGTTACATGCTGTACTATAGGCAAGTTACATGCTGTACTATAGGCAAGTTGCATGCTGTACTATAGGCAGGTTACATGCTGTACTATAGGCAGGTTACATGCTGTACTATAGGCAAGTTACATGCTGTACTATAGGCAAGTTACATGCTGCACTATAGGCAGGTTACATGCTGTACTATAGGCAGGTTACATGCTGTACTATAGGCAGGTTACATGCTGTACTATAGGCAAGTTACATGCTGTACTATAGGCATGTTGCTATTTTTGTTAATAGGCAGGTTACATGCTGTACTGTAGGCAAGTTACATGCTGTACTGTAGGCAAGTTACATGCTGTACTATAGGCAAGTTACATGCTGTACTATAGGCAGGTTACATGCTGTACTATAGGCAGATTACATGCTGTACTATAGGCAGGTTACATGCGGTACTATAGGCAGGTTACATGCTGTACTATTGTCAGGTTATATGCTGTTTATTGGCAGGTTGTTATGCTGTTTAATAGGCAGTTTATAATGCTGTTTCATATGCTACTATGGTGCATGCAGCAGTAGTGTGTATTCATGAGTAATGATTGATAGGTTTAACACATTGTATACTATGGTGCATGCAGCAGCAGTGTGTATTCATGAGTAATGACTGATAGGTTTAACACATTGCATACTATTGTGCATGCAGCAGCAGTGTGTATTCATGAGTAATGACTGATAGGTTTAACACATTGCATACTATGGTGCATGCAGCAGCAGTGTGTATTCATGAGTAATGACTGATAGGTTTAACACATTGCATACTATTGTGCATGCAGCAGCAGTGTGTAGTCATGAGTAATGACTGATAGGTTTAACACATTGCATACTATGGCGCAGCAGCAGCAGTGTCACCTCAGTTTGGCAGTTGATATCAGTACACAGTCGACTACGGGTGGCCGCAAGCACACATCATCACAATTTCTGCAGAAATTGTACGCAATCTAGTTCCTTTTACAGGGCTCTGATGGATGGTTAATCAAAGACGGTAATTTCTCCGAAGTCAAAGTAAACCTGCAACATTACTGAACGTTTCAAAAACCATGACAGCATTCTCCAAACATCGACAAATTGTATTGTGTGCTTTACATGTAACGCATAAATACACAAAACTATGTGTAAGGAACACAAAGCTTCAGCCCACCATATCTACTGCTAACCGTTATACATGATGGAGGATCCAAAATTGTAAGGGGAGCCATCTCGTGTGAGTCATTGGGTCTGGCGATTGTTCTGCATGATCATGTAACATCCAAAGAATACGAACACTGTTTCTTCATGCCCCCATACACACTGTAAAATGTAATTGTACACCCGAATTTGTGACAAAGTGGTGACGTCGTCAAATGCATTTGCGTCATCATGCGTCAGTACATTTTTTAAGCAAGTTGATTTCCACCTTTCTTCATCACATTTTTTTTGTAAAAATTGGTCCGTTTTTTAACAACAGCCAAAGACTACCATGAGGTGTCAATATATTTTCTTCACGCTACACTGGGCCACACAAGTTAATCAAACTGACAGTACGTTAAACAGAAACAAAAGCTTTCCAAGTGAATAACTCATTGAAATCGGTGTTCATCAAATGCCTGTTTTTAACCCCACACATACATACTGAATATGGAAATACAAGTATTTCCACAATGCACAGCATTCTTTGCAAATATAGTAATGCAACAACTTCATATATGTTATATATAGCACAAAATTAAGGCACACAATATCAACTAATCATGGCACATCCACTGCATTATGTGGTTTGATGAAACTACAAATATTCCCTTAGAGCATTTTTGGAGGGAATTGAACCAACATAATAACATATTGCCATGCAAAATGTCATAACTGCTGCAGTAAACTAAAGCATATTTGTCCGGGGATACTGTTTCGCAAATGATTTCTGCTGAATCCTAGATGGACTGACTAACACATTATACAGCCACCAATATTGCTTTTCCGTCACATTTGTCTGTATACTGCAGTACATTCACTCCACTATAATGAATATAAAATGAGGAATCCAGTACTCACCAGACAATTCCCTGAGCTCCAGATCCAATGGGTTTAAGATTCTGGTAGCGTTTCAGAACAGTGAAGGTGGAATCTCCTACTTCCACACTGTAGAACTGGTTATCCACTTTGCTTTTGCTCATGTTGTAATGCTTGCCGATGTATGACACATCCACTTGTTTACCAAAACCCTGCAGTAAACAAACAAACATATAAAGACCATTGATGTCGGTTTCACCTCTATGACTAGCTCTAATTTCTGCCAGTATTATGATTTTAGTTATTAAAAACAAGTTATCCATTGTGCTTCTTTTGTTTAAATGTGTTATTTATACACAATGACCTTCCCTGCCATATTAAATCACACATTATTTATTACTCCTGAATAATAAAAACAATACAGAGGTGTTAATTAACCGTAAAATATTAGTAATTTCTGTTTGTTTTTAAAGTTAGCTGGCTAACTGAGTTAACCTTTTTTATATCATACCCCTCAGATGTAAGTCACATCGGCAGCGCAATTTCTATTCAATTTGGTTCTAGAGCTGATACGATTTGTACCCCAAAAATATTTCTGCAGAGGCATCAGAATAGATCCATGCTCCTCCCGAGAATGGAACCCGAAGCCTTGGATTTTCCATTACATTTGGGCTGATAATGAGCCACAAGCAAGCCCCTCACGACGTGTACATATCCAGTCCAGTAATTGACTTTCCACACATACATATATAATCCATCCATATCCCAAAGCACCACAGAGATTTTGTCCTGGTCAGAATATGTACACTTCATAAAATGGTTTCATAGGTACTTGGGACAAAGGCAATATATGAAGACAACTCAGCTAAGGGACAATCTACCGCAGTTCATAAAATCAAGTTTATAACTGACAGACAATTAAACTGACAAGGCTAATTTGATCGTAATTTACAAAGATTTGCAGTAATTGTTCAACTTTATTGAAATGAGTGGGTGCCTCAAGAAAACTTTTATTTGATTAAAATACAGATTAAATAAAGATTTCTCAATCAATTGTTTCATAATTGGTTGTAATAAAAAAAGAAATAGATATATCTATATACAAAATGTATTCTATACATTTATTTTACTGTTTAAATGCTGTAAGTATCTGCCATACAAACAGTGTAGTGTACTTCACCTATCAAAACATCAATATGATCAGAAATTGACACTGAATCGCAAGCTGTCAATCAACTGATAAGAGCTTCAGTAAAATAAAATGTTCCACAATATTTGTTTATTGAGTCTCATGCATTATCTCCAATATCTGCAGTATGTGATCCCACTAGTCGTGGATGACACAACAAATATTACAATATATAACATGAGTGCTAACAATTACAGTTAGCTCCAGTGCACACATGAGACAAGAATACATTACTAGTGTGTTCATTGAATCAGATGTAAACAGACCTTGAAAAGCCTGTTATAAAATAAATTTTAAGAACTGCAAAATGCAATGGCCCTCTTTTTAACTAACAGACAGATAAACAAATGAAGAGGGAATGGTAATCAATTAATACTGTACCTGTATTTTACCTGTAAGGAACACACACCTGACAAAAAGCTATTTTGACATCCAGGACTGGTTCACTGCAGTAATAGAAGAAATGTCGGCTCAAAAATACCTGTAAAATACAAACAGACAAAAAGAATAGAACTGAGATTATACGTTTATTTAGGCATTCACACTTTTTGTACCAGGAAGGTTTCCAGAACAACACATTCTGTACATGGAATGAAAGTAGCCTAGTGGTTAGAGCTGCTGAATGGTAACCAAAAGGTTGCAAGATGAAATCCCTGTGCAGACATGCATTGTGCTGTATTTGCTGCCTCGGTTAGCCTGGTCCCAGCCCTGGGTATACATTAGTTAACTTCTATGGTCGTTTGGGATGACAGAGACATTATTTTTACATTTACATTTTGCGCATTTAGCAGACGCTCTTATCCAGAGCGACTTACAATAAGTGCAGGCATTTCACATATTTTTTTTATATGAAAACACAAAGACATTCAGGACCAGACAAGTTGAGATGAGCAGGCATATCAGGGGCATGGCTAGGAATTGTGTGATTGTGATCGATCAGCACATTCCTATAGATTGTGTTCCTATCATACAGAACTGACAGTAATGAACCATAAAAAGTATGTCAAACATACAAGCAGCTCCAACGTTCCTCCTAACATACAGTAGATATAAAAAGTCTACACACCCCTTAGACAAAGAAAAATCATGTCAGTACATTTTGTATTTTCCTATAACGGGAACAATTCAATTGAAAAACAAACAGAAATCTTAGAAAAATATTTCCTTACAATAACCTGTTTGCATACATGTGTGCACGCCCTTAAGCTAATACTTTGTTGAAGAACCTTGATTTTATAACACCACTCAGTCTTTTTGCGTAGGAGTCTGTTAGTGTGGCACATCTTGACTTGGCAATATTTTTTTTGCAAAAGCACTCCAAATCTGTCAGATTGTGAGGACATCTCCTGTGCACAGTCCTCTTCAGATCACCCCGCAGATGTTCAATTGGATTCAGGTCTAGCTGGGCCATTCCAAAATGTTAATCATCTTCTGGTGAAGCCATGCTTTTGTGGATTTGGATGTGTGCTTTGAGTCTTTGTCGTGCTGAAACATGTACTTCCTCTTCATCTTCAGCTTTCTAAGGGAAGCCTTAAGGTTGTGCCAAAATTGCTTGTTATTTGAAACTGTTCATAATTCCCTCCACCATGACTAAGGCCCCGGTTCCAGTTGAAGAAAAACAGCCCCAAATCAAGATGCTGCTACCACCATGCTTCACTGTGGGCATGATGTTCTTTGGGTGATGTGCAGTGTTGGTTTTTTTCTAAACATACATTTTGGGTTAATGTCCAACTTATGTTTCATCAGACCATAACACATTTTCCCACACGTTTTTGCAAACTTCTCGTCTTTTTATAAATTTTGAAGGGACGTCCAGTTTTTGGTAATGTCTCTGTTGTGCCATATTTTCATGTGCACACTTATGCAACCAGGGTATTTTATTTCCCCCCCTTCAAAGATTTCAGTTTGTTTTTCACTTGTTCACATTATAGGTCACATAAAAGTTATCTTTCTAAATTTTTTTCAGATCACAAATACCTGGCATTTTAACAGGGGTGTGTAGACTTTTTATATCAACTGTAATTACATACGACACAACAACACTAAAATAACGACATACTACACAACAACACAAAACATTTTTTTACAATGCATAACTGATTGAATAAAAACACCTAAATGATAGCCTCAAATCTATCAGTTCTTGTCAGGTAGATAAGCAGGACACATCTGCAGAGGTGCAGGAACAGGGAATCACTTTAATACAAAACTGGACTAAGCACTAGAAAAACATACAAAGCACAAAAATAATAAACCGCAAAGACTCACCTACATAACACTCACCAATAACACAAACTGACAATAACAATGAATCACAAGGACTGAAACAAAAGGACCAAACTAAATACAAGAACTATCGAGGGGAAACGAGGATCAGCAGGGGGCAAAACAGAACAAGACAGGACAAGACCAGACTACAATCATTATGGTTCGAAGGTTCTCCAGAATGTGGAGAAAAATAGCCAAATCTGAAAAAGGCATGTGTTGATATCAACGACACACCCTACATATTGATCAAGGCTGTTCAGAGGATACTGTAACAAACATGTTACAAAGAGGCCAGATGAAACACAGTTTGAGGTATACTATATTATTTCTAATAGATAAAGAATGTATAAAAAATTAGTCTACTGCCATTTGGATTCGTTGCCACAGCAGAAAAGTGTGATTCATGTGCTCCATGTTATATACAGGTAAAAGAAATCTCACCCAGGAGTCAAATAGTTAGTTTACGCTAATTACTTACTGGTACATGCATACGGCATATTTGTCTCCCCTGCTTCAACCCTGTGAGAAATCTTAACTCAAACGTTTTTCAATGCAACCTATAATCAGGAAACTTCTGTAGGCCTTGACATTTCAGAAATTATGCAACATTCAAATAGAAGCAATCAATTGTCCGAATTGAGGGACCTTAACAGGCATACAATAGTCTACAAGTAGCTCAATTATTTTTT
Source organism: Dallia pectoralis (assembly GCA_029465975.1). Classification (NCBI taxonomy): domain Eukaryota; kingdom Metazoa; phylum Chordata; class Actinopteri; order Esociformes; family Umbridae; genus Dallia; species Dallia pectoralis. The sequence continues at coordinate 1,333,624 of CM055760.1, read as the reverse complement.
CAATGAATAGTATAATGACGTGACTATATCAGCTACTAACCACTTAAATCTAATATAACCTCACTCATTTAGGATTAGGCATCCAAAATGGCACCCTTTTTCCTGACAGACCACACTACTTTTGACCAAGGCCTATTTCACGAGTTCGCACTTACATGCCAATTAAGGGATATAGGTTTAATGCGTATTTGGCGTGCTGTCCGGAGGGAGGGTTCCGGGCTCGGAATCCGGCCCGGGGCTCCGGGCTCGGAATTTGGCCCGAACCCAGAGTACCCCCCCCCCCGCATGTAAGTGGTTAGGACTAGAATTTGAGCGGAGAAGGGGTGGTGGGGGGATGCTGCGAGCTGTCAGCGGAGCGAGGTAAGACTGCTGAGTCTATATGTACCCTCTAGCTGTTAATTGCTGAGGGCTTCCACCTGTAATTAATTAGCTGGAAGTCCTCCTCCCGAACCTTGTTAGTAAACCTCATTTCACGAGTTCGCACTTACATGCCAATTAAGGGATATAGGTTTAATGCGTATTTGGCGTGCTGTCCGGAGGGAGGGTTCCGGGCTCGGAATCCGGCCCGGGGCTCCGGGCTCGGAATTTGGCCCGAACCCAGAGTACCCCCCTAACGCTAAGGAGCCGAGGACAGCCGCTGGATTATAAACCCCCCAGAGAGCCGCGCTTGGCGGACTGGCATCGCGAGGAAGGGTCAGAATTGTTTTTTTTTTTTTTTTTTTTTTTTTTTTTTTTTTTTTTAAATGTTATTTATTATTATTATTATTATTATTATTTTATTTATTTTTTTTATTTTTTTTTTTTTTTTAATTTTTGTTTATTAATCTATATATTTTTTATTTTTTTTTTTTTTTTTTTTGTATGCGCGCGGCCTGTGAAGCCGTTCACGGCCTGGACTAGGCGGGCCCTGCTGGCCTGTGGACGTGGGGCGTTTGAACGTTTGTTGCGGGACTGAGGCCCGCTTGGTGTTCCTATTCCGACCGCTGGGAGACCAATGCTCGCTGGACGGAACGGGAAACGTGGGAGCTTTGCTGTGGGACCAATGCCCGTTTGGTATAGATTTATTCCGACCGCTGTGAGACCAATGCTCGCTGGACGGAAAGGAGGAACGTACAGGAAAGTGAGTGCTTGCCCGGGAGGTTCTCACGCGGCATCTGCTGGAGACCAATGCTCGCTGGATGAAAGAGAGAACGATGGGCTCGACCGGGAAGTTCTCACTCCGTCCGCTGTGAGACTAGTGCTCGCTGGACGGAAAGGGGAAACGCGAAGGGGAAAATGAGTGCTTGCCCGGGAGATTTTCTCACGCGGCACCTGCTGGAGACCAATGCTCACTGGATGAAAAGAGAAAACGTTGGAGCTCGACCGGGGAAGTTCTCACTCCGTCCGCTGTGAGACTAGTGCTCGCTGGACGGAAAGGGAAACGCGAAGGGGGAAAATGAGTGCTTGCCCGGGAGATTTTCTCACGCGGCCTCTGCTGGAGACCAAATGCTCACTGGATGAAAAGAGAAAACGTACGAACTCAACCGGGAGGTTCTCATTCCGTCCGCTGTGAGACTAGTGCCCGCTGGACGGAAGGAAACGGGAAATAGCGAAAGTGAGTGCCTGCCCGGGAGATTTTCTCACGCGGCATCTGCTGGAGACCGAATGCTCACTGGATGAAAGAGAAAACAGGAGCGCTCTACCGGGGGCTCTCACTCCGTCCGCTGTGAGGCCAATGCTCGCTGGACGGAAAGAGAGGACAGAAAAGGAACAAGGGGGGGTTCTATTAATTAGAACGGAGTTCTATTACTTAGTTGATTTAATTGTCCATTTATCTATTGGTTGATTCGTTTACGAGGGTTTGGTGAGCTATTTTGATATGGGACCGATTTGTCCTGATATAGCTTTGGAAAGCGTCGGAGGACCATCTCCCTAGGGCTTGGATCTGCTGTTGGGAGAGGCCTTTTGGGCTGCTGAAGTTGCTGCCCCGATGCGGAATGAGTGGCCTGAAAAGTGTTCTGCTGGAATGCCTGACTGCTGGAGAACGGATTTGAGGTGCTTCTGGAACCAGAAACGTGACACGGGTTTCCGGGATTCGTCCATGAACAGGGGTTCCAGAGGAGATCTAGCCTGGGATCTTCTCCGTTGCAGGTAAACCCGAATTGACTGGTACGGTTGGATTTGCGAGGCTAGGTTAAAAATGTAGATAAAATGGCCTTTATTGTTCTGGTCGGTCTTGCTTCGTTTAATCAGAAATGAAATTGCCTCGTCGTCTATTACTGATAGGTCTGAGATGGTGGGGTGGATTTCGGGGTCGAATTTGGAAGTGGTGGTGAGTTCCGAGCACCTGAGGAAGCCGAAAAAGGCTAGGATAAACATGGCGTCAAGTGTGCGGGCGGCACCTAGGGGCTGGTAGCCTGTGCGGAGGGTGTAAATGCATTTGGTTAAGATATCAAGGGTTAAGGGTTGCCTGGCGTCGGTACGGGTGGGCTGGGATCTTTGAATCCCTTTAATCAGGAGGGAGGTTTGTGCGTTGCTTATTCCGGGGGAGGGGGCGCCGTGCATCAATTTATGGAAAAACTGGATGCCGCTCAGGTACCCTCTAATGGACCCGGCTTGTAAGCCCTTTATAGTATAAAGATAGGAGGAGAAAGACGTTATGGAAAGAAGGGAAAAATCGGGGAAGGGTAGGTTGTAAGAAGCGTGGAATGTTTTAAAACTTTTCCAGGCGGTAAGGTAGGATTGGAGGGTCCTGGGGGCGACTGCGTGAAGGATGGTGTTGAGTGATGAGTCGAGCAGGGTTTTTAGCGGGTGGTTTACGGGAATATCAACTCCGAATAGCGAGGTACCGGAGTAGGGATATGGTCCGCCTCCGGAGCCAGCGTCCTGAATTTCTGAGAGGATCTGGGCGCGGATGTGCTGGGAAACCGGCGGGGGTTCCATGGCGACGGCGTTAGACGGCACGGGCATCGGGGTGGCTGTGAAGAGGGAGTATGGGGATTTGGATTGGGTGGAGGCGCAGGGGAGGGTGTACCCCGGAGCTTGGAACGTAGGCGGTGGGAACGCGCCTAGGGGACCTGCGGCGGCAGGGGGGGGGAAGTTGGGCGGGGGGAAAGGAGGCTGGAAGGGAAAAGGGGAACTTGCGCTGCGAGCGGGGGCGGGCCCGCGCTTGTTTGGAGCTGCGGGGCTGCGGGCCACTGCTGGTGGGCGGGGTTAGCTGTGGGCCACTGCTGGTGGGCGGGGTTGGCACCTGGGTAGAAGGACTGGAGTCGCGGGATAGCCTGTACAGCTGCTGGCTGCGGAAGCTGCGCGCTAGTGCCTGGGGCCAGAGCTCGGGGCTGCTGGGAAGGGAGAGGGTTAATGGGGGTGTAAAGTTGCGCTACGGAAGGGAAGCCGCTGGGCTCGTCCGGGCGCGCCGCTGCGGCGGCGGGGGCATTTACGGAACGCCGCGAGCGGTGTCCTGAGCGGGAGGACGACGGAGTTGCTTGGGCGGAAATGCTTAGGGCCCCGCGGGTTTTTCCCTGCCTGCGGGCGGGTTTAGGAGGAGCTTGGAGGGAGACATATAAGTCGTACAGCTCCGCCTTGAGCATTCTCCTGGAGACCGGCGTGTCCGAGTAGCCTAGCGCCTGTCTCAGCCCGGCTACGGTCCACTTCCCGATGGGAGGGATCGTCGGGACGGTCGAGCGGTAGGAGGAGGCCGGGGAAATCGGAGGTTGTCTTGCTGGGGGCGGCGAAGCCTGGTACCGGCGTCTGAGGGAACGCCCGGCTGGTCGGGCCGGAGTGCGGCCGCGGGAAGAGGTCCTGGGTTCGGGAGTGGCGTCCGGCATGGCCGGACTGGTCGGAGGACCCGCGACTTGCGTGCTGACGCCTTCGTCAGAGGAAGAGCTTGGCTGCGACATAGTATTCGTGAGCGAGACTATTATGCTGCGAGCTGTCAGCGGAGCGAGGTAAGACTGCTGAGTCTATATGTACCCTCTAGCTGTTAATTGCTGAGGGCTTCCACCTGTAATTAATTAGCTGGAAGTCCTCCTCCCGAACCTTGTTAGTAAACCTCATATGGGGCTGGCCAAAAGTACAGAGGTAATGGATGCCATTTGATTGCATCTTATGTCAAGGCTGTTTGGCTGCCGACTACATATCAGACTTGAGAGAAGACAGTCTGGACATTGCAGGCTTTTTGAAACCCATCCACGGGAGACTATGGACAATGACGCTGACGGAGGAAAGGAGAGGAAGGAGTGGCTGAGAAGGAGGCTCGGAGAGGTAATGGAGGTTAAGCGAAGCATACTAAAAGGTGGAAATAAATAAATAGCCAATTTCAATAAGAGAGATATATAGATAAAAAAGCAGAGACCTTTTGCTTTTGCAGTCGCACCCTGTACTATAATTTGTTATTAAATATACTTCTGAAAACCACATTCAGATAATAAATATTTCAAAATATATACATAAGCACAGTGAACTATAAAAAGTAAATATATCAAATGTTTAAATGTCTTTATGGCCACCAAATATAGAATGGCAAAAAAAATCTATAGAATGCAGACTGTGGTAGACAGAAAATGCCAAGTGATCAAAAATGTATATTTATTTAATCCTTTTTTATTTATTTGTTACTAACGAAGTGGATTGGTTACAATTATAAAAATTGACAGTGTATTGAGTTTGACCGTATTTTCAGAATTATACTTTTTACCTGAACAAAGAATTTAATACAAATACAAATAATTGCTTAAATATAGGCTGATTGTCTGAATAATCAGATGAATGTCAGATGCTGAACAAATATTGATGCTGAACAAAAAAACAGACAGTAAAAAAGACACTGACAGAGACAGAGAAAAAAGAAGAAGAGGAACCTAGCATACTCATTCAAAATCCGGAAGGTTCTGATAACGCCTAAAGCCTAATGAGAATTTCACATAGACTGCCACTTGTGAATCTTAAACATTTCATTCATGATTCTCATCATTATCAGGTGAGAAGCCAAATGTATGAATTACTGTGTTTCGGTTACATTTTCTACAGTAGTTGGCAGACTGAGAATTATAGTGCACAGCATCCTGGCCATTTGTCAGCATGTAAATCCATTCTGGAACAAGGAAAATCTCACATGAGACCAGGGCTTCCAGTTAAAAATAACTGCATAAGTTGCTTAAAAATGGTGAGCGTGTGCAGAACCTTGAATGTTGCCTCATCTAAGCTTAACATTTACAATAAGGTTGATACTCCTGTAGAGATCCTAATCATTCTGAATCAAGGTTTGGCACTGTTTTCTCCTCTGATCAGCACAGGTGTCTTCTGTTTCAATATTCACACAAGAAACCAAAATAACTGTTTTATAAGAAGATAGATTAGAAATCCATGCTAAATGAATTTGAGACTGAATCATGAATTATAACTGCCCTTAGTCAATGTATTATTGATGTTGTAAACAGACTTGGCAAATAAAACAATGTATTATTTTAATTGCTATGTATATTTGCCATATACCATATAACCCCTTAGAGTTCCTTATATAAATGTTTTGGCTCAAACAATTTTGAATTGACAGGCTTGTGGGAAGAACAGGTTTTAGGACCCGTCCTTGTCTCACAAACGCTGCTCTAGTGTAGGCAAACTTAGGTGCACACAATAATGGAAAGATACTCTAGAATTAATGGGGTTAACAATGGTAAGGTAAGTTCTATACTAGCCAAATCTATAGTGGAAGTCCAACGTTGCACTGACACATGAAAAAAAAATCTTCAGTCTGCTATGAAAAAATACTGTCAGCCTTAAATCACAGGGTACTAGGGCTGCTTAGCCTAGTAGAAGAAAGGAAAAGATTTTATGCTGTATATACATTATTTCTAGCATTATTATTATTCATTTGTAACCAAAAAATATGTCTATAAATAGCATGCTTACTTGGAGATAACAGAAAATGTTTTCCCAACCCTGATTTTCTTATAGTAACATTATTCCAGCAGCTTTAAGTCTTTAATGGAGGCAGTGCAGGCAGTTAGGGACCCTGTGTCGTGCCATTCATCTCCCCTAGAGAAGCTCAAACAGTGCAGCGATCAATTTTTATCATCAAAAGCCTGCTGGAAGTGACGTTTACAACTCCATCCACATCCAACCAGTACCTCACCTGCGATTAGGTCTATCTGACCTTTTACTAAGAACCCAGTCCCACTGTGAACCTCACCATAGCACCTTTTATTTTTCTCACACACACATTCATAGCCTATCTCAACAACCACACATTTTCCACTTGGACAAGCACTGCTGTTCTCTCATAACCAGGTATCTGATTTAGCTAATGACAACAGGGATTTAACGCAGCTGGATTAAGGAATGTATTTAACATTAATATTCAGAGAGAGGCTTTAAGGTGGTGAATGTGAAAATTTGCCATAACATGTACAAATGGTAATTTGAATAATAATCATGCAGCACACAGCTCGACTGGCTCCATATCGAAGTGCATCCCAAATGATATTATATTCCCTATACAGTGCACTTATTTCAGAAGTGCACAAGTGTCAAGAGTTGTCCAGTACTTTTAAACTGTGCCATTTGGAACATTTCTGTCAGGGTTGCTGAGGTGTTTGGGGGTCGACATGCTGAGGACGATTTCAAGGCCGTCAATCACAGATTATTAAAAGCCCCATCCCCTTGTGATCCGTACGAGCCATCTGAAGGAATAAATAGAACCTTTTCTTTCAATCACTTCATTTGCATCAATGTGATTTAATTGTCTAAACTCAGTGTGTGTAATCAAAATGTGAACAGAGAAGTTCCTAAGGAACTGAATATGCCACATGTACAGTAGTGGAGAAAGCAGTTAAAACATCTGACCAGTAACTGAAACATTGCGAGATTGAATCCCAAAAGTGAAAACGTATTAGATCTATCCTTGAGCACCACAGTTAACCATAATTGCTACAGTCAATAGAAGCTACTGGTAAATGCCATCCACCATAGTGACAATTCAAATGAGTGTGGTCACAGTCAGGCAGCAGTAATAGAAACAATGTTGGTCTTGAAAATCAGTGCTCTATTTAATTTATTCATCAAAATCTTTATAATATGTATCATGCGACCATCCCCCACTCATATGAGGCAAAGCAGTGTGGTCCGTGTCAGACGAAAGGGAGCAGGCAGCCATCAGGCCCAACGACAGCGCTCTGATTGGTCCCCGCTAAAGGATTCGTTATACTTTATACATGGAGTGACTCAGCCACACTCTTTTACTGACATGTAGCTATACTAATCTGTCACCATGCACAGCAATGTATTGCTGTGCATGGTGACAGATTAGTATAGCGCATGGTGACAGATTAGTATACACAGCAATGTATTGGGGAACACAGACACAAGCTACGCCACTCCCTCAAGATGTATTTGTTTTTTTAGTATTTAATGAGTTAGGTAGATGAATGGTGACACACAGGACAGCAGTGTCACAAACTCTGGAGTTTAGTGCAGGGAAATGAGCCAGACCCAGACAGTATTCCTCGTTCGTGGAATTTTATTCTACAATAAAACAAACACAATGAACGAAAAAACATGTACACTGTAGGCTACTTTAAATGACATAGCGCAATGAAAACTAATCAACTAAACTAGGACCAGGTGAGAACATTAAAAAAAAACGAAAAGAGGATGACTAGTCGTTCTAGTCGTCACAAGCAGTCCAATATAAAATTCCATGCATGCAACTCTGCACAAACCAATGGGTCACAGCAAAGTATGTAGTGTCTAGTGCCATACTTAAGCTATTGTTTGACAGCTCAGGGCAGACTGGGGGTCGTGTGTATTAACTATAGGGCCCAGTAAGGTAGTCACAATGGGTATATGGTCACACAGACAAAGCACCCCATGAGCCTCTGTGACCTTATGTGACGAGATTAGCATGTTCACCGATGCTTTATCTTCACTCCATCCAAACTCAGCTAATACCATCATAACAACCTTCTCCTGCTGCTACATGAACTGTAAAGTAAGTTAGACAGACACTTGTCGGTCTTGTCTATCTCTCACACAAGAGTTTTGTAATTTCCATGTACCGCCCTGCTTCTCTGCAGCCAACTCACCATCTGATAATAAAAAGTATAGTCGTTATTCTGATGATAATGAAATGCAGAAGGTGCTCAATTTAATTGCTTGTGTTGAGACAATACAAAGAGAGCAGAAGAAATAAGAGAATGCAAAAAGCAATACAATGCGATTATGTGTGTTTAAAAATCACTGGATCTGGTATGCAGGTTTGTTGGTTATTGTTTCCAGTTCACGATTTATATTAAGCTGGGCGCGGCAAGAGGGCACCCCGGATGCTTCCCAAAAAGTATTTTTGTGGGGAGCTGAGGGGGTGTTCAGGGACAACCGCGTGGAGGCCCTGGTGCGACAAATTCCGTCACCCACAGCTCCAGGGCTGAAGCCAGGGGAGACAAAACCCTGGAGCTGCACCCACAACCCAATCACCAGCCACGCCACAACCCCTTCCAGCCACCAAAATCCAGGACCCAAAGACCCCTAAAGGTTTGGAGTTGGTTTGGAGAGGTGGCTGGGAGGTGGTGGAGTTTTTTAAGGCTTGGCTTGTCAGGAAGCAGGAAGATGAATTCTGAAATCTTGTGTTGGCTCAGGTGCAATGAAATACCTCACCTGGCAAAAAGTGAAAAATGTGGTCATTAAGTCAATCACTTGAGCTAAGTTACATTGAGCATGACTTTGACATGCTAAAGACAAGACTGATTGGGGACAAGGCCCTATAACAGACACTGAGGATGACTTGCCTGTTATAGTCCCAACAGGGAAGGTACACATCATCTAATGAGTTGCAGACTTCAAACCGACATTGCATGCAAAAAAACATGCCAAATCATGACAACTTACTAAACATGACATTTAACATATAATATAACATTTGAGGGGACTATGCAGAAATGTGATGTAATATCCTACTGGTTCATGAATACCATGAATAACATTTAATCCAAAAGCTGGAATATGGGGCCAACCTTCCAAATATTAAATTTATTATATATAACCTAGCCACATCCTAAATTAAGTTTCACCTAAGGAACGACAGAAAACACGCTAAAAGGATGACAATCAGTTATTGTAACCATAAACCAGTGGGCAGTGACACAAGAAAGAAGATTTATAGCATCAACAAATCCACAAAACAGCCAAATCATGCCAATGGTTTCATACCATTTTGTTAAGTATCATCATTACTGCATAAAGACAGCCTATAATAACACAGAGCAAAGCCAAAGCAAAATAGCGGCACTGCAACCTGAGTTTGATTAAAAAGCCTAAACCAAAGTCATCATATCAGCCAGTCTGTAATACAACTAATGAACAAAATAACATTACAATCAACCAATCTTCCTGAACGAGAAGCATTGGATGGTTCAAGGTGACCTAATACACACACACACACACACAGTGACACACACAGATTATGCAAGATTTAATTCATCTCATCAGATTACAGAAAGCTTAGGCTGCTATGAAGCTAAGCTGTTACAAATCAGCGGTTGATCTATTCTACCCAGACAATCAGTACAGATTAAATCGTTAGACTAACTTAAAACCAGACAACTTGGTTTCCTACTCCTAAACCTATGCCTGACAGTATGAATACATGTTGAGCATCTACAGATGGTAGTCTTGACTGGCCGAATAAAGTGTATCTGACCATGGTGCTCTTCAAGTTCTTGAATGGGATGAATCCTACTGATAAATGCTAACACTAAGAACACCAAGGCTGCGTCCGAAATCACGTACTATGTTGAGTATGTACTACATTTAAATAAGAACATACTTTGCGACCGTTAAAAAGTACGTTCTATATAGTATGAATCCGGGTAGTATGAATGGAGTCCGGATGTACTACATATGCGCCGTGTTCTACTTGTATAATCTACCGGGCAAGCGAAGCGTGTTTCCTTCAGGTCCGCGTCCTCCTACCAACACGCATAAAGCAAACCCGCTTTTAAGTCAATCGTTTTCTTATATGATGTTCAACAAATACAATTTAACCACAAAGAAACAAAAAAAGTGTTTTCTAAAGTAGTTACACTTTTTATTTTTATTTATTAACATTTCTAAAGTAGTTACACTTGAAGATTGCCGCGTCTCCGGTTTCCACCATTTTTAAATGTAACGAGAACTCCTCTCTCTTGTTGCATCATGGGATAGTAAAGTGTGCATCGAATGCACACTTCAGAATCTCGCCGGAAGTAGTAGGTCATCCGGGTACTTTTCGCATACTGTTTTTCGAATACTATGATTTCGGACATACTACTCTGCTCACGTACTGTTTTTCGCATACTATAAAGTATGGAAGTACGCGATTTCGGACGCAGACCATATCTGGCTGCTGAGCAAGCTAAGAGCTTTTTTCTTCAGTTTGAAGACCAGGAAGTAATGTTGTTGCTCAGGTCATTGACATTTATAGAAGGTCCTGGTAGAAAAAGTAAACACTGGGGGAGATGAACAAGCTAGAACAGGAAGATTGGACTACCAACCTCTTACTGGATACAACTGTCAGCTGCTACGTATTAAATTCACAGTTATTTTGAATATTTCTTTGATTATCTGTATTAATGTTTTGAAATCCAACAGACAGAAAAATAATAATTCGTTACATGTATACAGCGCTTTTTCTGGGACCTCAAAGCGCTTTACATGGAAGGGGGAATCTCCTCAACCACCACCACTGTGCAGCATCCACCTGGATGATGCGACAGCAGCCATATTGCACCAGAACGCACAGCACACACCAGCTTACAGGTGGAGAGGAGAGTGATGATGAAGCCAATTAGTGTATATATGGGGATGATTAGGTGGCCATGATGGACAGAGGACAAGGGGCAAATTTGGCCATGATGCCAGGGTTACACCTCTACTCTTTATCAAAGGACATCATGTTTTTTTTATTGACCACAGAGAGTCAAGACCTCGGTTTAACGTCTCATCTGAAGGACAGTGCTTTTTGACATTATGGTGTCCCCTTCACTATACTGGGGCGTTAGGACCCACACATACCAGAGTGCAGCCCCTTCTGGCCTCACTAACACCTCTTCCAGCAGCAACCTGGTCTTTCCAGGAGGTCTCCCATCCAGGTACTGACCAGGCTCAGCCGTGCTTAAATTCAGTGGGCAACCATTCTTGGGCTATATAGGGTGATATGGCTGATAAGTGTGAGCTAATGACTGGAAGCTGTTGACAGATATACTGAACCTAATGTTTGTTGGATTCTCACAGCTTTGTATAGAGTAATAAACCAATAAAAAAATGATCACAACCCTTAATAGTCGAGCAAAGGACTACACAATACTATGGCATCCTTTATCTAAGTGATCCTAAATTTGTCCAGCATGTCTCTTGCGATCCCATACTCCCCAGGAAGACATTGCCATTAAATTAAACCAATCATTTAAGTGTGTGGTAATGGCTAATTATCTTTAGTTTGGAGTTAATGTGCATTCATCATCATCCTCCCAGTAACAACCAGAAATGTGTAATGTATAGCCACTAAATGTATGCTATCAAAAATGTAAGTTGCTCTGGATACAAGTAATAATAATAATAAATTAAATTTATATTGCACTTTACATTTAGACAATCTCAAAGTGCTCCAGAGCAAATCATTATTAAAAAAACACAAATAAAAATCTGAAACATTTGTTTAAAAACGGACAAAGTTTAGATAAGATTTAATGAAAAGTGTCTGCTAAAAGACTGAAAAGCTAATTCATCCGGCACATATGTGAGGGAAGACAGCAGTATGCAGTATCGGTCATAAACAATGTACTCATCATGCCTTTACAGTCTTGCTGAGTTGGTTCAGACTCACTTCATCTGTCCAAAATGACACTGTAATGAGTGTAATCCCTATATAGTACACTCATGTTGAGCAGATCCTTGGACATAAACAAAATAGAGTGGCAGTCGTCTAATTGCATAAATAACAGAACCTACACTGGGAAATTAGTGATTAAAATGCTTGAGTGAGAGGGGTTAGAAAATCAAAACGTGTGTATTTATAAAGCCTTCATTACTGTGTCATAAACTGTAATAACATCTTTGATAGTCAGTCCTATTTTTAAGAGGAAAAGCAAAGTAAGTCATAAACCGAATGTGCTATATAGCTGCACAACATGGGCCAGATCTTCAAATGTTATCCACCAGAATTAAACATGTCTGATTATGTAAGGGTTTGTGTTGGGTTCTTGTTTTGTTTGCTTGTTCTGTCTCCCTCTTGTGGTTGTTCTTATTGTTTCTGTCCTAGTACTTTTCCGTTTTCTCCTATATCACTAATTGTCCTGCCTGTGCTAACCTGTTGCTTGTTAGTCCTCGTTATGTTTGGTATTTAAGCTCCCCAGTGTCTCCTGTGTTTGTTGGTTCATTGTTTCCTGTCCGGTTCCCCAAGTAAGTCTGATCTCTTGTAGTCCTGTTTCCCTTTACCCGTTCCAAGTGTTTCTTTATGTTCTGTCTTATGTTTTGTTATTGGCCCACGTGCCGTTGTTTGTTTCCACACAAGTGTGTGTAGTTTTCAGTTTGCTGGTTTTTCAATAAATTATTATTTAGTCGTATTCCTGTGCCCTGCCAAATGAGCTTGCTCGTGCTTCCATCACCCTCAACACCAATCCGTGACAGATTAGATGCATTCAAATTCTTAAAACAGACTCCAATAACTTGTCTGTTTCATTCATTATATTTTTTATGACTTTGCTCCAATCCGTGGGCTAACCCAATAACAAGATCTAACGCAAGGACCCGTACTATCTCAGAATGACTGATCTGCGTACTCTTTTTCTCCAAAAGCCTTAACCATCTGCCCTGCCATGCCTCAGGCAAGGCTTCTCATCATGGTAAACCAAGGTACAGACAGAATATTCATATATTGAAAAATAATAACGGTTATGACTATCAACAAAATTATAAGCAACATTCTAAGCAACTTTTTTTATTGTTCACATTGTAGTTTATAATAACTTCAAGAACAAGAACAATTAAATTAGTACTAACATTGCTAACAATTAATCAAAAGGGTATTTTATGTGAATAGTGGTCTTTAAGAGGTTTTGACACTGAATTTGATTACAGACATGCCAGACCTACTAACGGACTAAACCTAAACGTTTATCACTGTAGCTGCAACTAAAGGAGAATGTGCAATTCTCCAAAAACATGAGCTGACCAGATCCTTCCTCTGGGTTTTCTTTAGATGGATTCTCAATTGGTATAGAGCAAGGTGGGTGCATTGGGTTGTGGATGTGTTACTATAAATTATAGTTTACACACACACAGAAGAAGCCTGGTTCACAACAATCAGCATGCCCAATATTTGACTCTACTCCTCTCACAGCTTTTCCTCTGCCTTTGCTGGGAGAAAGCTTTGCAGCTTACATGAATATCCCCCTTCATCTCTGCCATCCATATACATACATTCTCCCTCTCTCCCTCAGTGTCTATCTGAATTTACTATAGCGCTGCACAGATCTAGTGATTCCTCATTTGAGTCTGTTCTTTGTCCCTTTCTCCTCACTCTTCTCTCTCCTTCCTCCCTCGATCTTTCCCTCTTTCCACCCTGTACACTGTTTTACTGCGACTGCGTTGTTCAGCAGCTCTTCTTACTGCATCACCCATCCCTCCATCCCTGTATCATGCAGCCTCTTTTCCTCCATCTGGACTCTGGGGAAGGTTTGGAAGGTTCCAGGCCTTGCCCGGAAAAACATTACTAACCCTGCATCCATAGTGTGTTTTCTGAGCAAGAAGGGCTATCGTTACTTTCATCTTTTGAAAATAGGCAACATCCTGCCTGATCCACCACAAATCAGGGAGAAAGGCCACTAACCTTGCCAGAATACATAATTGGTCAACTGAGACACATTTGTTTATTTTTGTGGAAATATATCTTTTATTAATTAGAGGAGCAATTTGATGGTTTCTTTCATAGAGACAGCTTTGCTAAAGGACCAGTGGGCGAGATTCAAACTCATGCTGCGTATGTGCATGTTAAAAAGATGCAGCTCCATAGACCACTGGCCCACCCTAGACCACAATTCATTTGCGCCTATAATTTACTGTCAAGTTTAAGATTGCAAATGGTTTTTTTCTTATTTGCATTCTAATGGGTTAAACAACAATCACACACAAATCGGCAGGCAGGGGAGACATTCAAACACAAGTAGAAAAACTCAACTATTGTTCTGGACTGTACATTCTACTCATCAATTATACTGCATTGTTTTAAAAAGTATAATATAATTCTAAACCTAGACAAAATAGTTAAAATTTGAAGGTAAGCGGAGAGGAACGAGGTAAACATTGCAAAAACACAACGCTTTCCCCTTGTTCTTTCTTCCTCCCTCTCTCCCTAAGCGTGAATGATGGTGTTATGGATGAAATAATGAAAATACGCTGAAACCGCATTTTCCTACGGGCCGGAACAGGAACATGAATAGAGACTCAGCCATCTATTTAACAATTTCTTAATCAGCCTAAAACAGAATCCAGCCTGATGTCAGGCCTCTAGCAACATGCTTTCAAAATCAAGCCCTGTGACCATGGAGAACTGAGCCAGCAGTTCCCTGCACAGAAGTGTTTATTTTTCATGACACTATTATATTTTTACATACAGTCAGTAAAGGGGACAATAAAGCATATTAATTACCACTTAGCAATGTGCTAAAGACTCAATGAGCACAGAAAGTACAGAAAAACATCCCTAAAGAGACCAGTCGTCCACAAACTTCTATTATTTTAATTTTGTTGGTGGAGCAGATTTGGAAACACCTATCGGCTATGAATTGGAACTCATGCAGTCTGGAAAATCCTCTGATGCTCCCTTCATGTCTGTTTGACCAGTTGAGCTTCTAGCCCAGATTTGATGCTGCTTATTATGGGATGGGGCCAATCATGAACGACACCCCCCAACCCCCACACACATATTCTGTGTCTCCCTGCACGCTGCTTATCATGGTGAGTGACTGGAAAACATCAAAACCTCAATCAGGTGAAAGTACGTAGAAAACATGGTGCAAATAGAAGGAACACGACAGAAGTATGGCTGCCTGTACAGCTTTGACTTAGTCAGCCAATTGGGTGCCTGAGAAGACAAATGATAAACCTCATGCAGTACTCCCACCAGCTCAAATCCATTTATGTAACAGACTAACAGAAGCTCTCAACAGGGCGTATTTCTATGTTTACAACAGACAGTAGCATAACTTGCTATCACAAAATTCAACAGCTGTAGAAGGTTGGTATTTGGCTCAAAGGGACATTTCTAATTGGCTTTTGATACATGTCTTATCGTCGATTAGCTCAATGAATATGACAATGAATTTTTTAAACATTTACATTTGCAGGACCAATACATATATTTGCAGTAGAATTTATAGTTGAATGCCTTAATCAATGGTATAAAGGCAGATTTTCCATCATGTTGGCTTTGGCTTTCAAACCAGTGATCTTCCTTTTACTAGCCCCACACTCTAACCACTCGTCTATCGGCAGTTTATCGGCAGTCACAAAATGCCGTCACTTTAATAACAATGCTGTTACAAAGGTTGCGTTTCAATTGGAATAAAGAACTTCATGCTATGAAGGAGTTGGCAGAAATAAGAAGGAATATCTTAGTAGCACCTGATAGTACAGTGTGTGCCTCTTTGTGCACATTGGCTAAACCTCCTTGAGATGAGACAGGAGTGTGGGTTGTGCAAGCTACAGCATTCAGAATATAGAGCTTCGAATTGAAGTAGCAATACCTACAAGCTACTAGACTCACTATAAGGACTCAGATGGGATTGCATCCTGCCTGACAACAGCTATTAACACTGGTCAACCAGACCTATATAACTAAAAACATTTTTATATTTAGCTTAGAGTTTTTAGCCTGATGCCATTATACACAATGGGGTATTTAACTGGCACCCCAAGAGGTCTGTATGCTGTGGCTTCTCTATTTCATCTAATAATTTAATTGTGCCCACCTGGTGTCCCAGGTCTCAATCTGCCCCTAATTAAAGGAGAACCATGAAACAGTATAACTGGCATGAGGTCCATAGTTGAGTGTGAAGGGAATAGACAGATAATATAGCAGCCAGCAAACATAGCAGGTGAGGTAAATGTCTCACCTTTTCATTGTATATTTGACATAGGCTCAATCTCTGCATCATAAGTGTGGTGACATTGATCAGTTTTACCTTTGCTGATGCTGTATAACTCACTGGACTCCAGTGGAGGATGCTAGCCAACAATATTTCATTGGGGCATAGTTTCTTCGTTCTTCTGGCTTCACTACACTGTAATTAACACAACACATAACCATTATGAATGTGTCATATTCCTGGAGCTAATTGATGATAAAACATGTATCAAGGCCAATTTGATATGTCCCTATGAGCCAAATACCAAACTTCTACAGGTGTTAAATATGCAAAAAAACAAGACATTAAAAAAATGTCCATTTTTCTTTTTGTAATTTAGTGATCCTTTTGCAAAATTGCATTTCTGAGCAGATCAGTCTTGCCTACTGCAGATTCATGATCTTTTCTTTGACAGAAACTGGTGTTTGTTGCATAATATCGGCTTAGCTAATTCATAGGATCTTGTATGCCAGGGGCCACACATTTCAATTAAACAGGATACAACAATATGGCTGCTCAACGTTCCAATGAATATATCAATTGATAGCTTGAAAATTGTAATTGAGACTACTCTATGGGGGAGGTAGAGCCTATAAGGCTCCAAATCAATGTTGATGAATTATAGATGCTTTATCCAAGCCCATGTTACATGAGTTGAAACAGCACGACAAACTGATGAGCATCTTGTGTAGCTGATGCTTGTAAACAATTAAACAATGTGAACAGTAACAAAGAAATTATTGATTTGTATTATTGGCCAATTAAGCTTACTCTTTATAAACAACCACTGAAAGCATACTGACAGTGAAAAGGTTGAATCTTAACCAACATTCCAAATGTCAGCCTGGGGCACTATAAAACATTACACTATTGAGATTGGAGACCTTATGACGCTGATCAAAAAGTAGCACACTATTTAGGAAATATGATGTCGGATCTAGTTATCTAATTTCAGGGAATATAGCAGCAACTGAATGAACATACAAGCCAATGCGCTGTTTAACTGTTTAGTATCCAATAAATAAGCCCACAGGGTCACATTGCTTCAAACCCTTTCGCAGGTGTTCCATGACAGACATACCTGTTGGCCTGCACTTTCACTCTGATTGCACATCCTTTGCATCTTGATTAATACCTATACACTAATATTGAAGAGTACTGTATGCAATTGTATGGAGCGGAGTGGAATATATATATATATATATATATATATTCATACTGTTGCGACTTAACCATTGACGTTCACCAGCATAATGCTAGTTTAAGGATATTACTTTAATATGTTCTGCTGTGATGTTGTTTCTTGCCCCTCAAAACCATTTAAAATGTAACTTCAACACATTACAACTGGTAATGACTGTATTACAATATCCACAGCATAAAAGCAAGACGCACGCATTTATCAATAGGCCCAAGGTCCAGTAACTCCAGTGGTCATCAAAAGACAAACTACTACAAATCATATTTACTCAGGATGCTTCGTTCAACCCCCCTAGTAAAATATGACTGGTGCCTTAAACACTCGAAATAAAAGACCAGTCGTTATCTTTACCGCCGTACCGATATTTCTGTATTGTTGTTATTGTTCTCAATGATTGAGACCTATAGGCCCGATAAGAACACATCCGTTTCGTTATAACAGTGATCTAATGAAATGCCACTGCATGCATAACTTGGACTACTAAGACAGAACAACAAAACATCAATACCACCAAATGATTTCATGATCACTTATTTATACTATTAACAAACACTGTAGACGAGCTTCAAAACAAATAGGGTCGCGTTCCAAGTCATGATAAAGCGTCGCATTTCTGTCGACTTCATTAACCTTCGTAGCAGATCAATATTCATCACCCCACCCTTCAGCAGGTTCTCGCTGCATCAACATCACTCCTACACCGCTACAGCACCAGAAGGCTTAGACCTACCATTCCGTGCCAGCTGACGTCTTAGTCCGATGATAGTTGTGTTTAAAACATAACGACGAGAGACATTGAACGACCTTGCACGCGCAAAATAATAAGGTAAAGAGATTAATAGAAAAAAGCAACGATGGAGGGAAAATAAAGATATACGCAAAAAGTCAAGAATTCAATGCTGAATCACTCGCTGTTCATCGTCTTGCAACCATTGTGCTGCAAGATGCTGGCTGTACCATTGTGGACGTACCAGAGCAAAGGAGGAAAAAACAGGCTAGGGAAAGATGTTGCTATGGCAACCAAAAGGAGCACAAGTGACGTCAAAGCCCAAAGCGTAGCATAGTGTGGAACTGGGGGCGTCCGGGCTTCTCTCTCTCCCTGATTCTCTCTCTCCCTGGTCATGCAAAGGTATAAGACCAATATTAAATCTTTAGCCATAACACAAGCAGAGTTATTGTAAGCAGCCGTATATATTAGCCATACCACAAAGGATTCCTTATTCGTGTTGTTAACAAATTCTCAACGGTATTGGTAATAATACAAAAACATTATTGTAAATGCTGTCTTCTGAACCGGGTAGTGTGAATGCAGATTGATTGCCGTGGTATGAAAGCATGTTTTCTGAAAGCCTGTTTGTAAGTCATCAGAATTATAACATGTTAGCTTTCTTAAAAATAAATAACGAGCCGTCTGTACTGCTCTTGTGTCGATTACTGGTTTATAAGCATTTTGAATGGTGGTATTTTGCCAATATGCAAACGTCAAGAGCTGTGTATTCAGATACTCTGGATTTTCTCGTGCCGAAGTACAGATCCTAGCAATGTTGTATTTGTTCAATAGATCTGATCAACAAATCTTCAGTTGATGTACACTTCTATAATGTTGCCCTACTGACAGTACTGTACTTGTATTGTTCAATGTCAATACAGTTGAATCTAATCTAATGTGTTTGTTGTCAGTAGGCATAATACAACATCAAATCTGTTGTTATTGGTCAGTTGTTATGAAACAAAACACAGAGATTTAAATGCAAAAAGAGCATATAGCCAAATAAACTTTGAAATGGCATAAAAACACAAGAAAATACTAGTGTTATTGGTAATAATACAAAATAGGTGAGGTTTGGCAGAGTCACCAAGAATCGTTGGGCATGAACTAGATCTATACTGGATGGGGTAACATGAGTAAGACAGTGACTTGGCCCCATAAAAACCTTGGAATATCCATATCAATCGAGTGCTTTGCTGTTTACTATCATTCTACTGTAATATACATTCAGTGCTGCATGAAAGTATGTAGTATGACTACAGGAATGGTCAATGTTTCTGTTAGGGATGCACGATGATATCGGCATGACATCAGTATCGCCCGATAAAAGCTAAAAATTATGATTATCGGCATCGGCAGATATGAACATTTCTGCCAATGGTGTGGCGTGTTTACTATGCGCGCGTGACGACTGTGAACGTAGCATGAACGCCAGCAGCTGTTTTACTACTTCAGTAAAACAGATAACAAACGTGCTATTTTCAGTAGTTGTAAAGCACAAGTGATGCAAGGTTTCGTAAAACAACACTCGATCAACATTACAAATATGATTACACATCTAAGAGCCGTCATCCTGAGTAGCACCAAGAAAAAACGCCGGCAAAAACCCATCAGCAGCCTCTACTTCAGTCGTTTGACAAAGCTAGAAAATACAGCAGCGAGCCTCCAAAGGCAATAGTAAAACCAGCTGTTCAGAGTGGTGGAAGATGTTGGCTTCAGCAGGCTAATGATGTAGCTAGAGCCGCGGTATGCAATTAGCCGTCACCACTGTTGTGGTCTCACCTGAACTCCAGTCACATTGAAAAGCTCCGGCACTAGTCACATTAGTCACATTAGCTAGTCACATTAACTAGTAACATTAGCTAGTCACATTAGCTATTCACATTAACTAGTCATATTAGCTAGTCACAATAGCTAGTCACATTAGTCACATTAGCTAGTCACATTAACTAGTAACATTAGCTAGTCACATTAGTCACATTAGCTATTCACATTAACTAGTCATATTAGCTAGTGACAATAGCTAGTCACATTAGTCACATTAGCTAGTCACATTAACTAGTCACATTAGCTAGTCACATTAGCTAGTCACATTAACTAGTAACATTAGCTAGTCACATTAGCTATTCACATTAACTATTCATATTAGCTAGTCCCAATAGCTAGTCACATTAGTCACATTAACTAGTCACATTAGCTAGTCACATTAACTAGTCACATTAGCTAGTCACATTAACTAGTCACATTCGCTAGTCACATTAGCTAGTCACATTAGCTAGTCACATTAACTAGTCACATTAGCTAGTCACATTAACTAGTCACATTAACTAGTCACATTAGCTAGTCACATTATCTAGTCACATTAACTAGTCACATTAGCTAGTCACATTAGCTTTACCAGTCCTGTTAGCATGTTGAGCCTCACTGCCCAGTGGACGAAGACTTTACCCTTATAAAAGCTGTCAGCTGCTGTGTGAGTAGGAGTGCTCCGGTTCTCACACAGTAGTTGCAATTGAATCCGCATTTGATATGTTTATGAAATGGAAAATGGAAAGAGAACGAGTGCATGTCGTGCTACATGAATTACGTTAATTAATTTAAATTGTATTTGTATTTATTTTACTCCTAAGGGCTGACGTTTGAATTCTGAACTTAAAAATAAAATGTGGCACTGGCATATCATTTATTCTTCCACAAGTGAAATAATTAACCTATTTTTCAGGGGTGAATGTCTGTCTACATGAGTGTAATAAGGTAAAGGTAGTACAGGAGTGAGACTTGGATTTCTATTCAGTAAAATGAAAGTGTATATATATATCGGTATCGGCCAAAACGAGTTTAAGGTTGTCGGCATATAAAATCGAGTTTCTGTGTAAAATATTCGAATATTTTCATTATTCCTTTAAAGCTGCACTAGGTAGGATTTTGAAAATTATTCAAATGTGAGGAACTGCGCCCCAAATTCTTCCCTCTAATCCGCTCAGGCCATTAGCCCGGGATGATTGAGAGCTGGGTTTCTCTTTCCAATTCACATGAACGCACATGCAAGCGATCTGATCAAGATCTGAACAATAAAGCAAAATGCAATGGCCAAAACACTGATAAGAGAAAGTTAGCTATAGTAATATATGTTTGTTTAGACTAATGTACAGATTGATCCGGAAATCATTGGACACTGACACAATTTTCAGGATTTTGGCTATGTATGCCACCATAATAGATTTGAAATAAAACAGTCGAAATGCAATTGAAGTGCAGACTTTCAGCTTTATTTCAAGGGGTGAACCAAATATTGCATGAAATGTTTACTAATTGCAGCCATTTTCATATACAGTCCACTTATTTCGGGGGCTCAAATTAAATTGGATGCTTTGCCAGGCATTTACTGCAGCTGTTATCAGTTGTTGTTTGTCTATGGCAAGTGATATGCATTCTCGATCAGTTTGAGGAAAAGGTGAATCACTTAGCCATTGCAGAATATTCTTTATTGTGTGTATTAACACTAGAAGCCCTGAGGCATCACACCTGCTAGAAGTGCATTGAGGTCCTTTTGACCCATGAATGGGAGGGTGTTGCTGACACACAATGACCGGTAAATGGTGCATCTTGTGCATCTTTGCAGTGCCAATGACACTTTTAGCGTTGAAAGGATTAGGCTGTTAGCTAAAAGTACGGTGGAGCATAAGAAAGTGAAAGCAAAAAGTTAAAGACGTATCATAGGCTTGCAAATGCCCTCAGGATGGTGTTTGCTGTAATGGATCGTTTAATAAACGCCTAAAATAAATGTAACCAAAAAATACTTTGCTGCATAGATTTTTCAATGATAATCAATAGAGTTATATATCTTAACTGACTTTTGCGTCGGTTTGTACAATAAAGTGACACATTTTTTTTGCTAGACAATGGAGCAGCTGGCTAACAGTGCTTTCTAGATGTAGACATGGTCTTTCTCATAACTCCAAATAACATTATACATTTTTGTTAAATGCCAGCTGAATAGACAATGAAGCTAAGTATAAAATACTGTGGGAATACTGTGTTTATTCTTTTCAATTCCATAACAATTACCAGTTGTCGCGACTCCCTCCCAAGCAACTTCCTCTCCCCTGGCGGACACTCCGTTCCTTTTTTCATCGTTCCATTTGCCTTGTGTTGTCTAACCCTCACACCAGGTTCTCATCCCGTCATTAGTAGTTGTTTACATTTCCTATGCAGTTGGCTACTGTTACACAATATCAAGCATAACAACCTGTGTTACATTGCACTACATATTTTTGCTTGTCCAGAGAAAAACGCTAACTCCATGTCCAACCTATTATTCATTGAGTAACTAGCTAAGCTAGCTTTATCTAAGCAGCACTGAGAGCTACCTATAGTTCGCTATTAAAAGACAAAGACAAATAATTTTTATACAAATGTGAATGAATCAATATCCTTCTCAAGAAAACAGCGCTTAATCAAAGTTGAACCTTATATTTATTTGTATTACTTCTTTCCACCTTGGAAATTGTGGGCTTTGAAGGGAGGGATTCTGTTGTATTACCGTCTGAGTTCTTCACAGAGATCTAACAGTCTATTTTCCAATCGCATCTAAAGTCAGTCCGTGCCCATTGTTTCGACACACTTCTAGCAGGCAGGGGTGACTGCTCTAAATTGTGACAAAGAAGCAATGCTACTGCCACGAGGAATATCAGAGCATGTTAAAAGTGTCAGGAAGGTGTTTCTTTTCCCAGACTATAGCTGGTGTTGCCATAAAGAGGGCTAAATTCTGCTCTGTCAAGAGGCTGCTCTGTGAGAAAGGGGTGAGTTACTCTCTCTGTTTCCCCGCACGTCTTCATGACAAACATTCAGGGCAGAAGACACAGTTTGACTCCCATGATGATGTCCAAGGATAGGATGACCGTGATTTGTATTCATATGTTCTGTATTTTTTTTTTGCCTATTTCCATTTTAGATGGCTAACAATGCTAAAATGCTTGTCTGTTCTCTGGTATATTATTCCCGTCTTTATTTTTGATTGCTGGCAGCTCTGATGTTGATGTCACATCTCCAGCTACACCGGTTTCAGCGTTCAACTACACTTGACTACTAGCCATCATCGCCCTATCCCATTCCACATTACACTGTACGTCAGCTCTTTTCCGTTTTCCATTGGCTCCAGCGCGGCTGCTGGGGTGAGGGAAACGGAGGGGTCCTCTCTGATGCGTCCAATTATTTCAGTTGCATGCAGCATAACTGCTGAATGCAGCTTCACTGTGATAAATCCTTTAGGTTGAGGTCAGGAATAATGCCAGATGCAGAGCGAAATACCATTCAAGGGGTTTTAATCAGAAGCAAAACAATACCTGAACAGAAAAACATGGCTGTAATGAAAGAAAATTTCGCAATAGAAACTTATAACAACTAACATCAAAACAGCTATGACCTAAGTATCAAACAACACTCATCTGCACACAATATCTAGCAAGTGGCATTACCCGAGACCATAGGAGTCATTTACACTGGGGACCACTTTTTGAAATGGCTGATTTTGTCCCCACCACTTTTTGAAAGCATTTGGTTAAAATGTTCTGAAAAATCAAGCGAAACCAAGAAAAGTTAAAGGTTTATTTGCACAAAATAAAACATGCAATGCAGTATAGATACAGAAAGAAACATCATCATTCATCAGCGCTGTGTTGTAGTTGCGCTGTGTCACGTGACAAGCATTGACGCGTCACCATGGAAACATTAAAGTGACAGGTTCTAAATAACGATAGGCTCTGTCAGATTGGGTACAATAAGGCCTGCTTCTTGTGATCTTTGATTACGTGTTGGTATGTATGGCTGGACTAATTAGGAGTAGTAGAACCAAGTCCATGTAATGCTTTGGCCTATTCACAACTAGCAGCCAGTGTAAAGAGGCTAAAACCGGCATAATGTGGATATATGTTATCATTCTAGTTATGTCACAAAGCTGGTTGAGGTAGAAGGACTACGCAGACGCTAGCAGGAACATAGAGTTTTTTTTCTCCAAAAACCACAAACAGTGGAACACAAACTTGAATAGGGCTCTCAATTAAAGACAACGCAGTGCAGGAGCCACAAAAAAGTACAGAGATGATTAGAGTCTTAAGGCCTCCATAGAGATGATTAGGTCAACTGTCCTTTGTTCCTGACAAGTTAACAAGGAAACATGTTTGGGTATATTAGAAATGAAAGCGAACAATCAGTTCTCGTAGTTGGATGCTGATAGAAATGGGCAGGAGTAAAGATCTGAGCAACTTTGACCTAAGCCAAATTGAGAATGGCCAAATAGAGAATGGCTTGACGACTGGTTCAGAGCATCTCTGCAACGACAAGACTTGTGGGGTGCTTCCGGTCAGCAGTGGTGTGTACCTACTGACAGTGGTCAGAGGAGAAACAACCAGAAATCAGTGATAGGATGTTGGTGGCTGCTTAATGACATAGTGGTCAGAATGACCATGATGACCACTCACCGCCTGCAAAGGGCCTCTAGCGCGCATGCGAGCATTGGAACTGGACCTTGAAGCAGTGAAAGAAGGTCACCTTGTCCGATGAATCCCGTTTTCTTTGCCATCATCATGTGAATAGCCCTGTAAAACATGTCAAAACAGATCTGTCTTTATTGACACACAGTAACCCACAAATATATTTTTTCACTTAGTCCGAAAAAAAATCTAAAAATGTATTAAACATAAAACAGTGAAATACCCCATTTAAATTGCAACTGCAAACTTGCTGGGGTATAACCAACCACCTTCCAAATCTCAAATCAAGCAAATGTAATCTTTGATCGGTTGTATTGGTTCAGAATTAAAGCAGTTGGCCATAGTGGACTCCACTGCTTTGCAGTGCAATTTAAAGCAAACAATCCACTGTAGAAAAAATCAGGCGATGGATATAAAAAGATTTCAATGACTTTTTCTATTCCTTGGAGCTTAGGTAAGACCATTATTAAAAGTGCATCACATACCTCACACCTAGACCTTGCAACAATCAATACAAACTGGATGACTTTGCAAAAACAAGACTGATCAGAGGGGCTACCAAGAAGCCAATGGCAACTTTAGAGAGCTTCTGGCCTAGATTTGTCAACGTGTGCATGTGACCACAATTTCACAAGCACTCTTCAAAAATCGGGCCTATGGGTAGGTAGGTTGCAAGAAAAAGACACTTTAAGGCAACATCAAGTCTAGTTTGAGAATTGCCTAAAAACTAATTTTAGATCCTAGTCCAAGTAGCAAAGTATGTACCAGAAATTGTAATCCACATACTACGACTAATGCTTTTCTGTTAGCCCCAAAATATCTTACTGCCGGCATGCAACTTTTTACCCCAGGTATGACAGCTTTGGTTTTAGAAGTGACTTATTTTGCCCATTACCCTCGTTTTTTCTCGTTATACTGAATACTTTTTAATATTACAAAATACTGAAAACACTATGGGTAATGAAGATAACTGAAATGGTTACATTGAGCTAACAATATAGTTTGATTAGGTACTTTACACCTTTATCAGATTTTATCTTTTGACACATTAAAACACAGGATATTGGTGGTTTTTAGGATCCATTGCTATGCCATACAGACAGTTTAACAGACTGTACTGCAATTCCTTAGTGCTGCATTATCTTAGCAGGATCACACAATAAGGGACAAATAGTATCTATCAGTGAGATTAAGAGGCAGCATGAGAAGTTGAAATAAGGTTGATAAATAGAACCAAAATATATCTGTTCCATATATTGGAAAACGGAAATAATCAGTAAGACTCCCAATAAGTTGAATATTTGGTTCTACAGTAGGCATGGATTTACCTTTCTGTTTGAACAACGGTTAGAACTAATCCAGGGCAGATGAATGAAAGCCTGTAACATTCACTGTTCTTCAAAGGATAGGTTTATCACAATCGTACACCTTTATTTATCAAAATGTAAGATTTATATATTAGCAGGTTAATGGTATTGTTTATACAGTATATACATCTGTGTTATATAGGAGTCTTCTACATTAGTGTTTTTACTGTAGCGGTTAATGTGGTATTGTTACTGTATAAACTGGGTAGCCTAGTCGATAAATCATTTGACCTGTGTTTGCTTGTCCCTGAAAGGCATCCATGCCAATTAGAAGGAAGAATGTTTAAATGAGATGAACATTAAATATCTGCAACCACATCCTATTTGCACTTACTTTTTACTACCAATAGAGGGCAAATCGTCAGCTCAGAACTGGCTGGCCAAAGTAAACCGAGGAAGGAAGTCCTCGTTTCTGAATTACTTCCTGGGATCAGAATTCCTAACTAAAGAGTTGATGTGGCAGGATGTATATTTAAACTGTGTTTAAAAGGGTTTTGTTGATCGTTTTTTTGAACATATACTGATTGTGGCATCACACAATGCACTACTTGTAAATGCATTATGCTTGCAGTGTTTTGATAATATGTTAAAATGTTTATTATAGAATTCTTAAAAGTTCTGTGCAACTTTTGAAAGTGCATGGTGTCATCAAAGACAACCAATCTGTACCATAATATCCTGTTGTCCCACTGTATTCTACAATCTGCATGACACCTACGGGTGATCTAATGAGTTTAGACTGAAGACATTGGCTGTTAAATCTATTAAAATCATTCCACAAGTTCAACAACCAATACCTCAGTCTCTTGTAAGTACAGTATTCTCTTATTAAAATTAAAATAAATTATGAGTCATCGATTACAATGTGGACAGTAATGCATTGTTTACAGTTCAGATGAATATGTAACTACCACTGTAACGTTCCAGTACAATGTTTAAATACTTCTATTTCTACTTCTAATTCTTCTATTTCACTGTGCTTTGACCCAACTTACTAAATCTTGTGGGAAAAATATCTTGAAACAGAATTGTTGTCAGCTTGGAAATAGGCAACATTCAGCTACTCTGGATTATGTTTCTGAGGGAGAAATGCAGAGGCTTAAGGAAAACAAGTAACCCATTTTCTTCTTTCTTAACCTACCATTTGTGGTGTTCAACTTTATTCCTCTCATGTTAGTCATGACTCATGAATGAGGCAAAATGACAGGCTTCTTCCCTAAATAGTGACTATTAGCAAAATAAAACAAATAGTATTGTGCAAATTGTAATACCTGTTTTTTAAAGGATGAGAATGTGAAGGTGAACCAGAAGAAGGAAACATTTGAAAGAGAAACATAGAGAGATCGTCTCACATGAGAAAGTCTTTGTGTAACATTCACTGAGGAACAGGCAGGGAGAATTTCACTATAGACGTATGATTTTTTTACGATTATTTTAGCATTTAAACCTTCAAACCATTTTTTTAACTACAGTGTTATCTTTGCTTACAACGGCGCATGGTGATAAGTAGAATATTACTAAAGTCGGCTATTATTTTAATTCGTTGACATGCCGAATTTGATTTAAGCAAGGGTCCAGACATTAAATAATACTGTCAGACCTTCACTAAGACATTAGAAAAAAGTGGAACAAACCAGAACAGAAGCCTATTTATTTGTGTATATTTGTGAGAACATACCCTGTACTTGACTACTTAGTTAAAATATGGAAAACATTGAAAGAAGTTATTGTTTTCTAGACCAACACAAATCCATTACACCTTATCTCCTGTAGGGCTTTGGTCAGTACTTACCTCCAGTTGAGTTGGGTAACTATAGTGACGACTATCTGTTGCTTACATGACGAGGACAGTCCCCCAGCAAATAGCCAATGAACAGTGGGAATATGGTGTCTGGTTACTCCCACTCACCACAACTAGATGAGTGAAGAGAAGGGAGAAGGAAAGCGCTCTTCGGTTGTAATGGTTACTTTGCTGAAACGAACAAACTGGGAATTCACAGTCCAACCAACGACTGTCTGAAAATATTTTTATCACAATCATGTGTTGCTTTTAACTGTATGGTTACATCACAATGACTATTAGGAGTAATTTACAAGAATTTGAACAGATCTTTTTGTAACGAATTCGGTATCGTGAGGAGTCTGAAACCTGTTGCCTCCTGTTCGACATTCTCGCGGCAGCAGTGAACTCCTAGATGTTATATTTGGAAGTGATGACGTTCAGAGCCGTTTTTTAGCGCTTCTGTAGGATAGTTGGAGTGCCACAATTGTTTCTTCCATCTTGTATTGTCTGATTTTTCGGTAAGTTGATTCATGTTTTTCTATTTGAATAAAACAGTCAACTCAGTAATGTGCTGTTTCCACGTTTAGTTTCTAAACGTGCTAACCTGCTAAGTGCTACTACTGAGCTTATCAGTCATCATTGGGACTCGGTGTTATTACAGTAAGGTTGTTTTTGACATCGGGTTAAAGCGACTGTTTTTTAGATAGGAATGTGTGAAGGGCACGTTATCAGTGTATTTTCGCTACCTTTAAATGAAATTGGAAACTTGGTACTGGAGCGTAGACTGGGTGTAGGAAGGTTTCTCCGTGAAATATACGAGCTTCTACGGATGGAAAACATCGTTTTTAATTGCGACTGGTTTCTTAGTCGATGAACATCATATTGAATAATATCCAATTCATGTTCATTGCCTTGAATCACAGCACAGTGACTAAGATGATCATTGCGGGTATTGTGCTCTTATTTCCAAAAACACAAAAGAACTTGATATTTATTTCTCCTACCTTTTTAATAACATTGATTTGCAGTGCAAAAGCCAACGTGCTTACTTTTTCATCTTTACCAGGAAAACATCGAACTCTCCCCCTAATTGGTTGTTTTCCCCCATACTATTACAGGTGGGACACCAAACAAACTGCCCTGACTAAACGACTTATGTTATCGGTAGTATAAAAGATCAGGAGAAAACAACTAGGTCGATACTGAACTAGCCTTCACAGAAACGTCTTCAACAACACTACAATAACAATCTTTATTTTGTTATATTATTGCTTTACTGTGAGAATAGAGTGTAGCGAATTTGAAGCGCGCATGAGATAATATTTGGAAAAAGCTTTGTCATTTTTTTTTGCACAAGAGTTTGCTGGCATGAGTTGTTCTTGAAGCATTTTTATCCCTCCCCAAATTGGCATACGACCAACAGTACAGTTTATTTTCTTTCTAGTTGCCACCCTTTAGATCCAAATGGGGTTGGTAGCTTCACCCTCACTTCAGCTCAAAGGCAATTTACAATATTAGGCGATACCAGGAGATCGTTTTTAGATCTATATATCTGAGTTGCTAGAGTCATTGTTGGATACTAGACCTGTAATATTAAGCATGTTGTTTCCTTTCTATGGATTGCGTCAAAGGTGTTGTATTTCTTGGAAGTTACCAAAACAGGAAATTGATTTTTGTGTTTCATGGTTGATTTTGTCTTTAAAAGGCAAAGAAAGTGCACCTAAAGTGTATTAGTTATGATTTTGTTTTCATGTTACTATGCTACATGTTAATTTTGTTTGTGTATCTGGAATACAGCAAGCAAGTGAGATGGAGAAAGAAATAAAAGAGGGAGGGAGGGATATATTCACTGCACCACAACTTAAAGTAGTAGGTAGAAGCAGAGAACTATCCAATTTCAAGTATAATTCTCTTAAAGGAGTAGTTCCATTTATCCAAGCCAAATTTAATTTTATTAAACGAAATGTTCTAGACATTTTAAAAATAACCACAATCGGTTATTCAAGAGGATGTGTTTTATGTACAACTTCATGGCGGTCAGCATTCATTGATGAGTCAGTAAAAAGGCTTGAACTTCCTAGCACTAGTTGACACATCTATGCCGACATCACCCCACTATCAGTATCCCTGGAGCAACATAGAAAGGCAAAGAAACAACACAGTCTTTCAAATGCATTCAAGCAGCCCTTTGTGGCATTACATTTGCGCATAAATGACATGAGCAATGGTCAGGTCTGTGTCTGTCTGTATGTACTCGGGATGAGAATAGAGTTTTGGAATTATTTCAACAAACGGGTAGGCCTTGCACCCGACTCATTTAGATTTTGTTTCATAGGATGTTTATGTTTTTCCAAATGTGGTGTGGAAAATAACATTAAAAATAACAGACCAAACCAAACTTGAAAGGAAAAGATCTTACTCTTTTTCTCTCACCATCTCCTCTTGACTTTCTCTGTCTGGTTATCTTTGCCTTAACTTTCTAGTAGCACAGGAAGCAACCCCTCTCATAACCCCATAGCCCCTGTCTGGATTGAGCTCTATAGACCGATGGGAGCAGTCCTATGTGAGGATAAAAACATTCCAGTGAGTCTCAGTTGAAATAACAAGAGGGAGCAAAACAATTGGTCCCAAGGTCTTCTTTTACACTACCCACTCTCAGCAATTCACATGTTTAATGAGGCATACTGGTTGTAACCCACTTTTCCTATGGTTTTTGGGTCCGATCCATTGACCAGGGAATTTAACTTGCATTCCTGCATAAATATGTATTATTTAGCCCTAGATTCTTATTCATAACATTTCCCTCAGTAATGTACATGCTGATTATTAAATAGGCAAATTGTATTATTTGCACCCAGAGTGTTGATGTAGGTTGTGATGCCAATTTTTATTTTTTATTTATTTGACTACCTCCGTTTTCTTGTTAGGTACTGATAGCGCTGCATATGCCTGAACGGTTAATTGCATTTGCGATATATTATAAAATGAGATTTTTGTACCGCAATGGCTGCTACAAAGGCCTCAGGCTTGAGAGATCCTAAAACAAGGGAACGTTAGTGTCAAAAGAGGTCAGTTGTGTGTGAATATTCTGTCTTTAAAAAAAGATTATGCTGGTATTGTGCCTTGCGGACACTGCTACCTTTTTTGTAACGCACTTTGTGTGTTTTGTTACTGACTGGAAATCAGTAAGATAATATCAATTTTTTTAATTTTATTTAAAGAATGTCTGGAGAAGTTTACAGACAATGTTTAAAAAGTGCAATCCACATGTATACATATCACTTGTTAATTACAGTGACTTCGAATTATCTAAATTCTGAGTCTGGTAAAGCCAGAGATTTTTTTATGGTTACATTTTCTGTAATCTGCGCTTAAGTTTGTGTGATTTGTTACTCACATTTATATTAATGTATTTATATTAATTTACACAAGGCTTGTTTGTCAGCGCTTTATGTTGAAAATTATTATTTTATTAACAAGGCTGGAAATTTGTCAAATCTGTCAATATACTACTGTGATTGAAGTAGTTTAATAGAAATATGTCATTCATACCAATCCATGCATTTCCTAATTTCATCATAACATATAGGCCTGGGCTACAGGAAAGAACAGTTTATGTTTCATCTTTCTAATATAGTGTTGGTCAGACTATACAATTATTTATTGCTTGTCTTTGTTAAATAATACAGAGATGAAGACAAAGTATTTAAAATATAATCACATATTAAATGGTAATTAGATTATTTTCTAAACGTTCAGTCCTAGCGCTGAATTGGGAGCAGTATTTTACCTCCCCACTGCACACACACAATAAACTGTTTGAATGTGTGTCCATCTGTAAATTAGTCATATAGTATCTGAACACAAGGTGGTTCGGTTTTGCATGCATCTTTCAACTTAATTTTTTACAGAAAGCCTGAATGTGGTTTGTTTAGATTAAAACTGAAAAAATAACCACAGGTTTTTTTTAGCTGCATTATAATATCTGTTTGTTATACTGACTTTGGCTGCATATCAGCAACATTTTATAATCCAGTGTTGGTAAAAAATGTAATCAACTCTACAATCTATGCTTTCCGCAGAACAAGATGTATGGAATAATCCATACTGTTACACATTTTTCTTCCGGTATATATTTATACAGTCCACCCATACATTGTTTTCATAATCTGGTTGGTCATGTGAATTTCTACCAGATCGTCAAGAGTGCTTAGCTGAATAACTTTACTGAAGATGAAACTTCATACTAGAACCGGCATAATATCCCAGAAATAGAAACCTCTTTGCAATCTCTATGTAATTAACAAAAATGTGTTACTCAGAAAAATGACTGTTTCTGACTAACGACATGTTTGCTGTTGCTTTTTCCTGTTTCTAGTCATTTGACGCACGCCAAAAATTACAGTCCCTTTAACATCAACATTACAGCAACAGGTTGTAACACCCCTAATACAGTGTCTGTCTGTTCATTTCTATTCAAATGTGATTCAGAAGTATTTTGGTGAGGATGTTTTTTGCTCAGTCAAATGTAATCCCTGAAAACACACAGCTTCCCATTCTTTCCTTACATAATTTTGCAGTGGGATCCACACGATTTATACATTTATGTCACCCCAGCCCAGCAGCTGGGGCTTATTTCACTGAATGCTTTCCAAACTGGCACCACACGTTCTATATAGCACACTGCCTTTGACCAGTACAGGACCATTATATGGGTGTATTTTATGCATTACTGACAGTGAGAGAAGTTAAAGACTTTTGCGGCCAAATAAAGGAGAAGTGGGCCGGATATGAACGCATAGTGCATAGTGAAAACCACTGCTCTACACCACACTTTTTATTTAAGTGTGTGTGGCTTCTTTGTCTGCTTGATAAAGTCTGGCCATTCTCCTCTGACCTCTCATTTCGCACAAAATGTATGATTTTTAATGTCAATGACATTTATTTAATCAAACAGTGTGATTTTATGAAAATCCATGTTTATTTATAAAGAAATAAATAGCCGTTATAATTTCACAGGTCTTGAACGATTTGTCAAATTTCAGTCAATTAAAAAAACTTAGACGAGGACCGCCCTATGCCATTTTCTTTGATATTTGTACTTCCCTCTTCCCATTAATAACTGCTAATGTGGCTCATCTGGTTGAGACATCCACATCTACCACTTGGAGAGTGTTTCTGATCTGTCTGTTTCTTTGCTGTTTTCTTCAGTAAGTAAACATTTCTTTGTCATGGACTTCCAGTTTATTTACCATTGCTGAGCTAACCAGTGCTTTCTTTCTTCTCAATGTTCCAACATGTTTGTTTTTGGCCTGCCTAATTTTGGCTATGTTGTGATTGATTTATTTATTCATCAGCTTGACCTGGATTAACACAACTTTGGTGCTCCTATTGTCAGATGCCATAAACATCTCCAAATGCAAAATGTAGAATCAAGACTACAGACATCCCCCTTGTGAATGTACAATGGAGTTAAAAACGTACCATTAGACCCCTGCCGCGTATATGACTCAGGCCTACCCCCTTCCGCGACCAAGGGCCCACTGCCGCGACCAAGGGCCCACTGCCGCGACCAAGGGCCCACTGCCGCGACCAAGGGCCCACTGCCGCGACCAAGGGCCCACTGCCGCGACCAAGGGCCCACTGCCGCGACCAAGGGCCCACTGCCGCGACCAAGGGCCCACTGCCGCGACCAAGGGCCCACTGCCGCGACCAAGGGCCCACTGCCGCGACCTATTGTTGTAATACTTTTCTGTGTTAGTCCTCACACTTCCGGAGTTTTAGTAAATCCACTTTTAGCCTGTTTGTTTTGCAATGGCCTGGAGTAAGCCCAATTCAGTCTTCTGTATAGAAGCATGTGACTCAAGGAGAGCATGACATGAATTGAGTCATGGTTAGATGTTTTCACTAGGAGACAATTCAGGGACCTCACATGCTAATATCAGGCATTTTAATGTAGTTTTCTGGGCTATTTTGTGAATTCCTTCTAATCTCCCAGTTGGTCCCACCAGGTCATTAGTAAGGATAGGCCAAATAATTTCCACGGGCCATTTGATGTCTTCTATGTGGCTGCCCTTGTTGGAAAAGTTGCTGTTATAATGTGGATTCAGAGATTATACCTCATTCTTTCTTCATTCTTTCTCTTTGGGTTATGATCATTTTTTTTTTGTTTTTACTTTTATTTAACCAGGTAGGCAGATTGAGAACAATTTCTCATTTGCAACGGTGACCTGGGGAGCAGCTGGGATTTGAATCCAGGATGTCATACACACAAAGCATGCTACCAACTGCTCCAAATTAGGAACCATATGAAAGATATATATACTTAAACAATTAGGGAAAAACCAGGACATATCTAATATGAACATGTAATTATTTTTTTTTTTGCTGCTTAGCTTTTTATTACAGTGTCCTCATGACTACAGTTCCTAACATGGCTTTAGATTGCAATCTAGATGAGATGCACAAAAAAGTTATTTTTTTATATATATATTTGAATCCACAAATTATATTTACACTTCACTAGTCTACAAACATATCAAAGGTCAATGTATAGTTGAATGCACAAGGATACTGAAAGAATTCTTCTCCAAAAAGTGAATGCCCTTTATCTGAATGGGGCAGTAAACTACTTTGGTTTAGTTTCAGGAATTTGGAGGCCATTACTGCCAGCATTCTCTTAGTTTCTTACTCCCTCTACAACATTTTTCTTCAGAAATTACCCAGCAGAGTTTGAATAGAGAGTTGGTTTTCTAACTAGTTTTGGAAATTGTTGTGACATTTGACTCATTGGCTGAAGATTTCTGTAATTAAATGTCAGCAATGGTATGGTGAGAGATCTGGTCCTCTGACACACACAACACACACACACACACACACACAATATGGAACCATTGAAGTTAACATAATTCACAAGTTGTTCCATAATAAATGATGGTGTGGTATTTGGAATTCTCTAGACATTTTCAAATGTATTCTTTTTTGAATGTCTGATTTTAGAGTCTTCGTTCATTAGAAGGTCGTTGCCTGGAATGTACATTAATCCAAATACTTACTATTATTTGTAGTGTTATGAAACTGACTATGTCATGTTGTGACTGTATAAAAAGCCAGTTTAAGGGTGTTAGACAAATGTAACTACATTAACATGTTAGCGCTTTTATCACCATTATTTGTATCTAACATCAGCAATATTAGTCTGTGCCCTTTTAGCCTGTTTCTTAAGTGTAAATGTGTTTGTTTTTTTCTGCTGCAGGAACGATGCATGTGTCTCTAGCTGAAGCTCTTGAGGTGCGAGGTGGTCCGCTTCAGGAGGAGGAGGTTTGGGCTGTCCTTAGTCAGAGTGCTGAGAGCCTCCAGGAGCTGTTCAGGAGAGGTACTCAAACTCAGTCACTCTCTGCCTTCAAAATCTCTCTCTCTCTCTTCCTCTTGCTCTGTGTGTCACATTTCCTTTTTCTCTCTTGTACTCCTTCGTATTCTATTTCTCGCACTCTTTTTCTCTGGTAGATTGTCTCTAGACAACAAGATCTCATCAGTCAACTCCCTAAAGTCAACACAGTAAGCTCTGGTAACCGAGTGATAAGTCTTGCGTGTGTAGTAGTTTTTCTAAGTAATGTTCCCAATCCCAAATTGCACCCTATTCCCTATGCACTGCACTATTGGTAACCAGGGCACTGTATAGGGAATATCTTTAGAACACAGTAGCTAATGTCTTTTCTCTGACTCACCTTTTTTTGTTTCATCCTACGCCTGTCTTGTCAGTCTTTCTGGATCTAACACTGTGATGAAACTTGTCCCTACTTTGTCCTTGTGTGAGTGCTTGTGTGTTATCCTGTTCCTCCTGTTTCGCTGGTCTTGTCAGATGAGAGGAGTTAATGTCAAACCTTTAAAAACTTTGACCGTCCTTTCATTAGCTGTCGTAGGTTTCTTTCGTGATCTGTAGATTCTCCAGGCTATCCCGGCACACTTCTGTCATAGCCTTATCGGTTGTTCTCCACTTTGTATTATATATTATTAAGTATTATATACTTTGCTTCCAACTCTCTAATGCTGTGTCACTTTGACCTGTCTTCATGGCTTTATACCACAAATTGTCGTTTGTGTCTTTGCATGTCAAAATAAAAACGAAGGCACTCACAGTTTCCTAAGACCTATTTGAAGAACCTTTTTGAGGTTGATTTTCAGAGGGTTGTTTATATACTTCTTGAAAACCGCAAATACCTTTTCCTTTTAGAATGTGACCAACCTGGGCAGTGCTAAGCCAATGTATGCTTTCATTTGAGTTTACACGTATGTAAGAAAAATATATACCGGTAAAGTATTCAGATCAATTGAGTCTCTGTTCGTCTGCTTCTCAATACTGACCGAAGTTTTACGGAATTGGGGTTGTACTTCACCAATAAACTGGGTGGGTACTCAAGGTATCAGGTTCTAAATAAATATTTGTTTTGCGTCCACTGATTATGCACTATTTATGTTTAAATTTGAGTTTGTAACTACAATGAAGAAAATTATGAACTTAACACTTTTGTTTTTGCCAAATTCCCTGAAACTGCTTTGGAGAGGGCTCATGGTAGAGAAATTAACATTCAATTCACGAGCAACAGCTCTGAATTTAGACAGATTTGTGAACTATTTATGAGAGACTAGGGGTGTGCGATATTGACAAAAAATTATATCTCGATATTTTTTTGGGATTTTGCCGATGACGATAATCTGACGATATTTAGCATTATTCAAAAATGTCTTATATTCTACTAGCTCCGTTTTACAATGTCAATAGGATATTAATATATAACTAGTTGAAACATATTGTTGGAATGGGTATTTATTATTTAAAACTGAAGCATGCATGTAGAAACAACACAAATCACTGCTCTGCTGTAAGGTGAACTGTGCAGTATACTAACAAATATGACTTTATAATAATAGTATCTAAATGCAAACCTCTGTCAAAAAAAGCACTAGAAAACCTTAGTAAACAAATTACTCTCTTCTGTAAAATGTTCTATAGTCAAAAATACAAAAAAATAGCCCATAGTATTCTCAATTTACTAACTTGGCTCTGACGTTCTGCTTGACCACAAATCGGTTGTTGTGGCAAAATGTAAAACCTTCTGCACTTCATGCCAAGAGTTTAGCGACATGATTCATACTATTTAGGCACGCTGTTTTACTAAAGTATTTCCGTCCATGCTGTGTGTATCTTGGGTGTAACGTCTTTAAAAACTGTTTAAACCCGCTTGCATTGGCACCAAGTCTCTGGCAACGTAATTGGTGACAGCTTTTATTAGATCTTGCCGTCTGTCGATTTTTCTGTCGTAAGGTACTTTCTTGGTAAATGAATCGGCCAATGTTTGTTACGTGTGTTTTTTTATTTCACCCTGTCAGCTGCAGGCGCGTCGTGTTCGGCATATATATTATATTATATATATATATATCACGGTATATATATATATATATCACGGCATATATATTATATATATTCAGTTTAATCCTCATATTCAGTGCGGTGGGTAGTTCGAAGATGATCAAAAAGATCGGACACATAATCGAAACCAAAAACCTCCTCCATGCTAGTGATGACGACCCACGTCTAGGAATTTAATCTACCGTGGATTGTTTGCTGGTGTTTAAATATCTTCTGTCACAGTTTCTTTGCTCATTTTAACTTCTGTCTGCACCGCACGCTCTGAATGCGCGTGTCACATGTGCAGCCTATGCGTGCAGTCAATTTGCGAACAATAATTAATGCAGCGTTTTGATTGGTTTCTGAAAATGAGTGCCATACTCGATAATATGGTTTTGCATATCGTTTAAACAACAATGACGATATTATCGCAAACGATATATATCGCACACCCCTATGAGAGACATATTCCTTTTGTGTACATAGAAATAGTCTTAGATCTTTAAGTTCAGTTCATGAAATATGGGGGCAAAAACAAAAGTGTTGCGCTCATAATTTTGTTTAGTGTAGTTATAGAGAATGTGGAGTTTAGGTCAGGGCCCTGTGTATGCTGCATTTTTTTATACCAACCTCAATGAATCAATCAATTTGTCTAGAATGTTTTCCCGTATCCTGTAGCATTAGCAACTCTTCACTGGAACTGAGGGGCCCAGCCCAAACCCTGAAACACAGCTCCATGCATCCGCCACAGCCAAATTCAGCCATCAGACAATTATTTTGTACCTATATTTAGGGATGCACGTTATTCGATTTTGGCCGATATTCGATATGCCGATAATTTTAAACTAGTTTTGGCCGTTACCCATATGTATACACTTTAATTTTACTGAAGAGAAATCCAAGTCTGACTCCTGTACCACCTTATTACACTCATGTAGACAGACATTCACCCCTGAAAAATAGGTAAATTATTTCACTTGTAGAAGAATAAATGATATCCCAGTGCCACATTTTATTTTTCAGACTTCAGTCAGTAAGTACAGACGTCAGTCCTTAGGAGTAAAATAAATAAAAATAAATTTTCACATAATTTACGTAATTCACGTAGCACGACATGCACTCGTTCTCTTTCTATTATCAAATGCGGATGCAATTGCACTCCTGTTGTCACACAGCAGCTGACAGCTTTTTTACGCATTATGTCTTCGTATATCCACTGGGCAGTGAGGCTAAACAACATGCTAACAGGACTCAAGCTTGATATCCAAATGTCCGTGGTAAAGCTAATGTGACTAGCTAATGTGACTAGCGCCAGCGAGGAGCTTTTCAATGTGACTAGCGACGCTCTGGAGTTCAGGTAATGCCACAACAGTGACGGCTAATAGCATAACGTGGCTATAGCTACGTCATTAGCCTGTTGAAGCCAACATCTTCCACCACTCCGAACGGCTGGTTTACATGAGCAATACATTCAGTGATTTAGTCGTAAAACTCTATTGCGTTTGGAGGCTCGCTGCTGTATTTTCTAGCTTTGTCAAACGACTGAGGTAGAGGCAGCTGATGGGTTTTTGCCAGCGTTTTTTCCTTCTTACTTTTCAAAAAGTATTGGTGCTTCTCCGGATCACAGCTCTTACGATGCGTAATTATATTTGTAGTGTTGAATGAGTGTTGTTTTACGCCTCCTCATCACTTGTGCTTTAGAAGTACTGAAAATCACAAGTTTGTTATCTGTTTTACAGATACACAGCCGACATGTAGGAAGTTTAAGTTGCTAGCGTTCATGCTACGTTCATGGTCGTCACGTGCGCATAGTAAACACGCCACACCATCGGCAATGCTCATCGGCCAAAATATTAATATCTGCCGATAATGATAATTTTTAGCTTTTATCGGCCGATACTGATGTCGTGCCGATATCATCGTGCATCCCTACCTATATTTCACAAACATTGCCTGTGCCTGTAAGCAGGAGGAAAACTGTGCAGTTTTCCTCTGATATAAAACTGAACTATATATGTTTTGCAGTCAAAATTACAAGAATCTATAATGGGAATATGCACCATGCAAAATCTAACAGCTTTGAGCAGTTCTGTTATCTCACAACTATTTTGATTTTTTTTTGGACAAATCTTTGAAGATGTGAGACTTTTTAAACAGCCCCTAAACTAGCCACAAACCAAAGCAATCCTGCCTCCACAGCCAGAAATGTACTCCAGTCTAGCTAGTTAAGTCACTTGTATGCAAATTATGTATTTAGTATTTGCATTCTAAGCCGAGTGTGTGTCTCTAATACCACATTGTTTTCATATAGAGTGAACTGCTTTTGACCAAAGCATGCCAGACCTGGGATTGATCTTTTCAATCTATTTTTAATAATATGCACAATTGGTAGGAAATAGGAAATACAACATTACTTATTGTACTGGGGGAATAAATGGCTTTGCTTTTTGACAACATAGAGTTCTGCCTCAATCTGGACCCTAATGTGTTATACTTAGGGGTTTCAGGAAATTATTTGTGATTTTATTTTTTGCCTATTGTGCTTTGTGAGGACATTCAATAAATCTGCTTTTCTCATGAATGTTTATTTTTGTTAAGCCATGCATAAGCTCTTGATACCATTCTTACATGGGCTACTGTAAAGAGAGAGAGAGAGCTGTGCATCAACCTAGTTACCATGGTCAGGCAATTCTAGCTTTCATTGTATAACTACAATAAGAAT
The DNA here is from genome assembly GCA_029465975.1 of Dallia pectoralis. NCBI lineage: Eukaryota > Metazoa > Chordata > Actinopteri > Esociformes > Umbridae > Dallia > Dallia pectoralis. The sequence continues at coordinate 1,293,749 of CM055760.1, read as the reverse complement.
AAGTTTTAATATGTGCTACATTCTGGTAACTTTCCCCCCAGATATCACAGTTGGACATTTTCTCCATGCTCTGGCTATATTGTGCCAGAGGTTTTATATGTCCCAAACCATAGAATTCTTGAAATAGTATGCCAAGCAAGTATACAGCCATGCAGCCTTTTTTCGGTAATCTAAACCACATTTGACCAAAAAGTCAACTATATTATAGTTATTTTATTAATTATTCCTGTATGAAAGAATAACAAAAGTTGTTGTGACATGAAACGTAAAACGCTAACTAGGTTAATTTTATTTACTATTTTAGGTCTGCAGTTTAAAGTTTGTCTTCAGGCTACCATTGGCTCGTTGTTTAGACTATTCCATGTAGGAAGGTTCTAGTACAGAAAGCTTTTAAAACCGCCAGTTGCTAAAGCCATAAAGTCCATAAAATATATTGGTAGTTGAAGTTAACATTTTATAATATGACGTTACTCAATTTAACACACTACGTAATGCTGTCCAGCTAAATATTCAAACTTAGCATGATGTCAATGCTGATTATTATTGAAGAATGTATGTTAACATTAACTCAGAACATTGTAATTGAGAACAGTAAATACAAACTAAAATGAGTTAGAATTTGTATTATAATAATTTTGCTGTGCTGAGCTATTTTCACCTTCTGCCATCAAGGCTTCAATATGAATTTTCTTTAAATGCTCATGCATTACTGTCATGTCTCAAATGTTCTGCTAAAATTTGCAGGCGTATTACAAAAGGCATGAGCATAAACATCTCTAGTTTGGTTAATTATTTCTCAATTATTATTTTGGGATCCAAATGCAAAATACACTAAATCTTTAATGTATTCAGTTGTATTTACGAAAAATGTCAAAATCATAGTATTGTTGGTCTGCTTTCATATGGAATTTTGCCCCTATTATAAGTTGTTTTGAGTTAGGTTGTGTGGACAACGTGTAAAGGTCTTGTGGAGATTTCCAGCGCCCTCATAGCTGATGGATTTATTTAGGTTTTAACCTGTAGCTATTAATCTGAATTGCAGAATTCCCAGAATTGCTTCATCAAACCCTGATTGTGTTGTCTTCACTACAACGTAGGAGCTGTAGTTATCCAACTAGTTAAACTCTGCATGCAATAATGACATGAGTCTTTATAGTATTTACTTTCCTTTACTTATCTCTGAACATCATCTTACACGGACAGAGTGAAAACTGTAATAAAACAGAGTATAACAAACACTGTTTCAATTGGAATATATGTTTTTCCCAACGTGGGTAAATGTAAATAAACGTTATTCAACATTAACTTTAGAATACAAGTATAATTGACTTACGACATTGCCTCTGTGGTGTATACAATGTGGATTTGTGTTTAAAGGCAGGTGTAGCATTCAAACTGACTTCCTCAAAGAAGCTAACCGGAAGTAGTTTTTTCCAAACTAATGTTTCAAAATAAAGGTTGTTTCGTATTAAAAGTCCATCGAACATTATGCCTTTGGAGACAGCACACTGATTATCTGGTTTATCTAATGGGCCAGCCTAACTGCAAGTCCAAGCTTGTGTACTAGATGGTACCCTGCTCTATATTGCACTGTATTGTGGAATAAGGGGGCATTTCAAATACATCTATGAATTCCAGAAATGTCTACTATAGTTTTTATTTGTAATGAAAGGGATTCTATTTTAATTAGAGCCAGGAATTGCCCGTTACCCCATGATATGATGTTTTTAGGTCATGATGAAATATGTGTGGTTGCGACATTCTATATTTGTCAGTTTTATCAGGTGAAGACAGCTACTACATTCTACAACCATATGTCTGCTGCAGAGGGAGTGCAAGGATAAAATACTAGGGATGCACCGAATATTCGGCCACCGAAAATTGTCGGCCGAAAATGGCATTTTCGGTTTTCGGCCGAAATACTTTTATCACCGAAACAATACGGCCGAAATATGTTGTGATCTATTCGGATCCTCTGCACTTCATCGCGACTGTACTTGATCCGCGTTATAAAGACCATTACTTGGATGCAGAAATAAAGCAGCGCGCACGAGAAATGATCCAGGCGGCGATGGATGCGGAGAACCCGCGTGGAGACGGAGAAATAGCGCACCGAGCAGTAGGGCACGGAGCATCAGCGCACGGAGATCAGAGCGCAGAAAAAAAGACTCGTCTCTCTGCACTAGATGAGGGGCATGCACCCTCGTTGTCTGATATGTTCAGTGAAATCCTGCAAGAAAGTGCCTCACATGGGTGTAGGTTTAGGGGGGGGACGCTGGGGACATGTCCTCAACAACATTTTAACATGACTAAATTGTCCCCACCAATATTTTAGCGAACTCCGTTATGAGTTTGTGAAGCGATTTGGGTCAATTCCGACCGCAGAGCCGGTACGGTACTAGAAACGCCGTAATTTGATTGGCTTAAAAACCTAGGGGAGGGGAGTTATCTGACACGCTATAAGTACACAGGATAGTGACTGAAGACAACGGTAAAGTTACCAGTGTTTTCTGTTAATACATACCCCATATGTTAGAATCTTACAGTCACAATAAACAGTGGAAATGTTTCCTGTGTATATTTTGCTTGTGTAATGTGGCCTATTTGGGATATCCCATTAGTAGGGGCGGAGTAGTGGCACCACCAGGGTCGCTACAATATATTGAATCTGACAAACAGCATTACCATCTAAAAGTTGAACGCCAGGTACTACATAATGATTTTTGTCTGCACATGGATAGGCCTATGCTAGTTAAACTTTAGTGTAGTATAAAAGCAACAGGCTATTGTCTCAACTAAACGCAAAAATAATCACATTATTCTCAGTAAAAGTTCACTTGCCGGAGGGGGGAGATGTCCCCACCAAAGCTGAGACCAAACCTACGCCCTTGGTGCCTCATATCCATAAATGCAATGGTACTAATAATTGGCATAATTTATTTCGGTGTTTTCATTTCTCTGCATCCCTATAAAATACCCCCACCATATCACTAGTACCGTAATTTCCAGACTATTGAGCATGCCTGAATATAAGCCGCACCCACTGAATAAAAAATATATATATTATTTTGAACATAAGCCGCACTGGTCTATAAGCCGCACGTGCCTACAGGTACATTGAAACAAATTAACTTTACACAGCCTTTAACGAAACACGGGTTGTAACAAAAATAAATAGGCTTTAACGAAACAAGGGATGTAACAAAAATAAATACGCTTTAACGAAACACGGAGTACTGTTCTCTCAATGTGTTTTACTCCTCTTGAGCGTTTACATAAATAAACAGCCAAAGTCTTTTCAACGAGCCAGGTGAGAGAGCGCACTTGCTCCTTTAATTACTTCCACATAGTAATCAACTTGACATCATTGAAACGGACTGAAATTAAAAAAGAGAATACACTTTGGACTTAATGAATAACTATTAACAATAAACAAACGTGCAACTACCGTTATCCGCATAGCTACAATACTTCAAACAATTTGTTTTTGTACAAACCTAGAAATAGAAAATATATAAACAAAGCACTTACATTCATTGCTTTCTGAAGGAAGCGCATAACACGACTTTAAGAAACCAACAAGCTAGCATGTCCTCTTTCTTCCTGTTTCTTTACACTGAACGTAATGCCTATAAAAGGTAGTACCGTAATACTTAGAATATAGGAACCAACTCAATTACCTTAACGATAACAGCGATCAACTAAAACATCCCTTTCTGTATTTTTTAAAGGCCTGTTTGTTGTAACTCAACAACCTCGGAGTGTGTTTTTTTTTAGCAAAGTAGACTTACTAGATGTGTGTGGAGGGACCATTCCTCTCATTCATTTTCTCTGTTCGTCCTCAATACTCTTGATTTTCTATTTAGTTACTCTAGCCGTGCATTAACATTAGTTTATACAATTTACACCTGAGTCAGCAGCTTAACCCACTGGACCAGCACTTTAGTCCACTGGACAAGCATATGGCAATGTATTTAGTCTTTAAAGTAAACAAATCTGCCTTTGGTATGTTTTTTTTAGCGAAAATGAAACAAAAGGAAATGCCCGGGATATAATTTTTTTTTTTCAGTACAACCATTTCAGTTTAAATGTCAACTACTGTTTATTGATTTGACTAATGAGGTAGTTATAATGCAGAGTAAAACTTAAAACATGTATGATTGTCTTCTATTGATTGTTATTAACTAGCAAATAACTTTAACTTGTATAATGTGACACATACCATTATAGAAAAAGAAAACACTGCTTTGTGTTTTATGCTAGTAGCTAGCTAGTTTTTCTTTTTTAGATTGTAACGGACAAGAGTTTTGTTTAGATTATCAAATGTACAAAATACTGCTCCACTTCGAGCAAAGTTGCACCTAGCACTATTTGCTTTTCTAAAATTAAAATATTTAAATCAATCCTTTTTTGTAACATGGTCCTTCTCCCCGGTTCAGACCCTTCGGCCCTGGGCTTCATCATCTCACCGTGGTCCTTGCTGTTGATGCCCTCTGGCAGCATCTCCTTCACTGATGAGAATGTGACGCAAAAGGACCTGAGGGCTTTCACAGCACCAGAGGTCCTGGAGGGAGTCACCCTTTCCTCTCTGTCAGACATTGAGAAGGTATGATTGAATAATTAGGATTCAGTCCTTTTGTGTTATCATCATTCAGCAACATGCTGGGAGAAGTTAGGGTTAACAGCCTAAGGAACTGTAAAACAGATTTTTTAGGTTCTCGTTCAATCTTTCCTCTGCTAGTCAACTGCTGTAACCACTTTGTCACCCAGCTTAGCTTACCACCAATTTTTACCTTAAATGTTATGTTTTGCACTCAGAAGGTATAGTACTGTACAGAGTATATATACAGTACAGTGTGTAGTTTTCAGTACAATGCACAACACACACTGGATTTGATTCAGCGACAAAACGCATGCCTATTTGCACTTTTTTTTCTTTACTGTCTGACATTTATTTAGAAATTAAAGGAAACATTTATTATATAGCTTCAAGTTGTCAGACTAAAACCAGGAATTTAATGTTAAATCAAAACAATATAACAGTAATACCCACTTCACGGCTAGTGGAATTCTTATTCCCCTTAGACCTAGATACAAATATGTGCCTCTTTAGTCCTGAGCCAATGGATAATTTAGCCTAGGACAAAGTAAGTTTCTACACTTGCACATGAAGTGGGCTGGCACCAACTGTAGCCCAGGGCTAGCAGGCCCTGATCCGGAGCATGGCTAGCACCAATATTTTATATCTAGCCACAGAAACATGGTGAAAAAAATAACCAGTGTGAAATGGGGTCAAGAACAAAAGCTGCACTTTAATTTAATTTCCCTACTCCATGTGCCATCAGCAGCAGCTACACTGTAGCTCTGTTTCGGTCCTTTAAGTGAGCACATTTTTGCCATTGCATAGTACCGGCGTATTTGAGCGAGGTTGCGGTTTTAGCTAGGGTTTGAAGTGATTCTAGGAATCATATTGAAAGACAAAAGTTCAACTATTCATTCTCTGCCTCATGTTAATATTTTCAGTTTTTCTTTTTTGTGGAGCTTTTTGACCACAAAGTTGTCAAAGCCAATGCAGACAGTCGACATTTTGATCATCTTTTGTTAGAAAGTCATTAAATCAATCAAAAGTGTGTAAAATAGATGAATTGTCAGTTTTGTACATTTAACATTATTTGCATGTTAAAGAAAATGTAACATTTGTAGTTTTTTAGAGATTGAACCTACAGCGGTCTTGTTGCATTTTCCTGTTAGCCCAGAGCTTAAATATAGAAATACAAGTGTGCTTATGAATACATGTGTGAATTCTGAGCCAAGGGTTAAACCTTAGCCCAGGATTAACAAACTCCTGTAGGAACACAGGGCAGCCCAGGGCAAGAAAAATGCAGTGTGACATAGCAACATATATACTTTTGCATTTTCTTTTCATTTAAGCCCCTGCTCTGGGCTCAGTCAGCTTGGCTACAGAAAGGACGATGCAGATTTGTAAAGCAGAGGAAAATCTAAAATATTTGGATATGAGCTAGGTGTACCTTAAGCCTACACAGTGCGCTAAGTGTCAGGCATTTCATTTTGATTAGACCTACATTTTCTTGTTTCATAAGAACATACATGAAATCAGTTTTAATAGGAAATACAGCAAAATATATAGGAAATATAGCTATTCACAAGATGAGAAATAATGACCCTAACCATGATAACATACATTTTTATTTAAATAATTGTTGTGTCCTTCTAATGTAACTTTTGTCAAAGAATCCTCCATTTCAGCCAATTACAGCCTTGCAGACCGTTACTATTATAGTAATAGGGAATCTGAAGAATTCCATTCTATGTTTCCTAAAGCAACTCCCACAAGTTGGATTTGCTTGATGGCCACTTACGTATTATACAGTCAAGCTGTGCTTTGGGCCATTGTCCTGTTGAAGTGGCTCCAAAGTGTCTTCCACAGGGAATGGCATGGATTTGCAAAATGGAGTGATAGCCTTTTACCCTGTACAAATCTTTCACATTATTACCTCCAAATCGCCTCCATGCTTGACAGATGGCGTCAAGTATTCCATCACCTTTTCCTTGGGTTTCCGTCTCACAAAAGTTTTTTGTAATCCGAACACGTTAAACCTCAGTTTTGGCTTTCCATAACAGTTCAATCCATCTTATTATTTTATTTTTATTGGCCAGTCTTAGAGATGGCATTTTATTTACAACTCTGCCAAGAAGGCAGCACCCCGGAGTCGCATTATCACCGTTGAAGCTGCCCGTTGAGGACCTGTAAGGCGCCTGTTTCTCAAACAAGACACTGCATGTATCTTCCTGCTCACCAGTGCCTCCCCCTTATCTTTCTGTTTTGGTTAGATCCAGATTGTCCTATTCTGTGAAAGGTGTATTACAAAGTTTGTTATTAGAACTTCAGTTTCTTGTCGAGTTCTTGCATGGAATAGCCATTATTTCTCAGAACAAGAATAGACTGATGACCTTTAGAAGAAAGTTAATTGTTTCTGATCATTTTGAACATGTAATTGAACCCACACTTTCTGATGTTTCAGATACTCAACTAATCTAAAGAAGGCCAGTTTTATTGCTTCTAAATAATTGGTTTTAATATCAGAACAACAGCTGTGCTTAAATAATTGCAAAGGTGTTTTCTTAATGATCAATTAGACTTTTAAAACTATAAACTTGGATTAGCAAACACAACGTGCCAATGGAACACAAGACTAATATTTAATTGAAAATCAGCACATTTCACCTACAATAATAATTTGCAACATTTATTATCTACCCCATATATTTCCGATACATTTTATGTTATTTTAATTAACAGAGAAAGTTTTCTTATGAAATAAATTTATTTTTTAAGTGACCATAGACTTTTGGACAATGGTGCACATAATTACCATGAATATCTACTTTAAACTGTATAAAAAAGAACAAAGAGTCAAAGTTCTGGTATATTAGTATGAGGAGTAAGCCTTGTCTTCCTCTGCTACAGACTGCTAGTTGATTAAATGAGACCTGTCTGTTCCTAAATGAGATTAGATTTTGGCACCAACTAAATCTGGACATTTTTTGTGTAATTATTGGAACCGCTAATCCTATTTTTTGGTTTTCATTTTCTACAGATGCACATGTACTCTCTTGGAATGACCTTGTTTTGGGGAGCAGACTATGAGATTCCACAGAGTCAGGTACTAACAAACAGTGCAAGCTTTATTGACAACTTTTTTTAAGTTGAGAACCTACATGAAGACTTTACGACCCATTGATAATCCACAAATTATGGGTTTGTAATCAGAAAATAGGTTTTTCATAAACTGTGGTGCTTAAATACCTGGATTTGGGTGTTGAAATACATTGAACAAAGGATAACGTCATGTATGCTCTCTTACTCTTATAACAATATAACTAGTGTCTTGAGAAGGTAAAATGTATTTGATTTGTTTCCACTGTAATGAGATTCTTGAAGAAAAACATTGGTGCTTGTAAGTGTCTATTCTTTACCCACTGTCTAATGTGTTGTCGTCTCAGCCAATGAAATTAGGGGAGCACCTTAACAGTATGCTGCTGAACATGTGCGATGACACCACCCTGAGTCGTATGTCTGTTCGCACTGTGCTGGATGCCTGCAGCACACACATAAGGAGTTCAAGCTGTGAGCCCTCTTTCACACATATCAGAAAGTTGGTACGACTGGTCCTGGGCAGCCTCTCACAGGTAAACAAGATCAGCTGCAGCACCAATGCAATTTAACACAGGAAAGATTTTTATCTGTTTTTGTTGTCTTATCGAGCTGGGATTAATTTGTGTTGCCATCTAATTGAGCTGGGATATATTGTCTTTATTAATGTGCTCATATCTTACCAGGTACATTTACTGAACATATTGTCATTTATGGCTATGACTTGGCGAGCAATTAAGTTTACTTCCTTGCTCAGAGACAGCACAAAAAATTGTCATCCTGACAATTTAGTTTTTTTGATCTAGCATAATTTTGTTTACTTGTCAGATGTTTTAATTGTGAGGCTACCTACTTCCCTGTTTTTGCAATATTTACATTACAAAATACAGTACATTAGATATTGAGTAATAATAAAGTTGCATAGTTACACTTTTGTGCGGCCCATTAGCATGTTTGAAATGTAACAGTTTTTAAATTACCGAATTTACCTTTGATTACCAGATAATGGCTCCTTACCCAAGCAGTTAAAGCAAAATGTACACTGATGAGCCAAAACATGCCTCATATGCTGTTGGTCCTTCATGTGCTGGCAACAAAGTGCAGACTCACTGAGGCGTGGACTCTGCAAGTCCCCTTAAGGTATCCTGTGGTATCTGGCACCAATACATTGTGAGATAGAGCCTCCATGGATCAGAGTTGTTTGTCCAGCACGTCCCAAAGATGCTCAATCAGTTTGAGGTCTGGGGAATTTGAAGGCCCGGGCAAACATATTATCTTCATTATGTACCCCAAACTGTTCCCGACTAATATGTGCAGTGTGTATCCTACTGTAAGATGCCACTGCCATTAGATAATGATAATGGTTCAAGTTGAGGTCCACAGATGGGAACAGTCATCGCGGGCACTCTAACCGGTCTGCGGATAAGCACATTCCTTTTGTAACCATCATTTAAAAAATGGTGACTTGTGCCACAATAGACATTCTGTCAGTTTGGACTAGACAGGATATACTTTGTTGCCCACGCGCATAGATGAGCCCATTTCTCCTGCATCCAACAAGTGGACTACTTTACCTGATTGTTCACTTATTCATCTCCCAGACCTTGACATGTGCCCCCGTAAGGAGATCATCAACTTTATTCACTTCACCTGTGGTTCTAATGCTTTGGTTCATCAGTGTATAGAATTCTAAACACCAAATTTAGATGTAGATGTGTGTGAGTTTACTTGGTTCTTCATTGTGTTGTTTGATTACCTATTGAACTAAAATGTTATTGTGGTAAGGTTGTGGTTTTCTAAGGTAATGAATTTATCAGAAACACATTTCTTTCTCGTGCCCTCCCTACCCATCAGCTTGATGGCCTGCTGTCTCAGAGTGATAAGCAGTCTATTCCAGAGAGGAGCAAGGAGATTCGGGAGAGGCTTCGTGGAAAAGGCCTTACCTCAGGTAATAGGAAATAGGATTGTTGGATAGTATAATTAATTGAATGTTTATTAATGTTTCGATTTTATTCAGTCACAGGCCGGTAGAACCGTCTTAACCTTTCCCTGTACGGCGCCCTTGTTTTTACTTTCTACTTTCTCACCTAGATGCGCTCTCGGGTACCAAAATTTAGCACTGTATAATTTTTGGGAATCGGTACTCTGTAGTACCTGCATATTTTGGTCGGTACCCCTAAAAGTACGGAGTTTGGTACCCTACCCTAATGAGAAAGTTAAACTTCAGGTAGCTGATAATGGACCCTTCATTTATTTGTGCTTAATAACAAAAACTTAATGTGTTATAAACAATTCAGTTACTTACTATAGTTAATACATTTCTATGGGTTAACAAATCTACAAGTTTTCTAACCAGCATCTAAAAACCATAAATGGAAATGTCCAAACTTACACTCTCAAAGGATTTAATTGACTCATGAGGTGAAGACCATCATGCCTGTGGCCTAATGTTACTGTGGTAAAGTGATGTATAGCAGCTGGCATTACATTTTGTAATATGGAACACAGCGGTAGTACTGGCGGTCCTCAAATCAAAAGGTTATTAGTGTATCGACACAACATATGGTTTACTGCAATAAACTGAAATCTGCTTAAAATATTGTGACATACATTCAGTAACTTTACATTGTACAACATTCTATAGCTAAAACACTTATTAAAAAAGGTAGTAGAAGCTGACACATACTGTAAATTATCGAAGTAGCAGCAAAATACGGTAATATTTTTTGCTTTACACAAGAATGTACATTTCTTTGGCCATCTAAATTATTTGCACCCAATGGTAATTCATTTTATGTAGTTTAGGAAATCCAGTTAGGTTTGCTTCATATGACACATGGGTCATTAAAGCTCCAATGCTATACTAATAATACATTTTATTTGGGCATCTTATGATGGATGTATGATAAATGGTTTAATGTCATGGATATTACAAGAACATGTTTGACCATCATTCTCAAATTATCAGCCTCTCTAACTGCCCCTGTTTGGTACGAGAACCATGTGCAATTTTAAATGTTGCTGTATTTGCACAACTTGACTTGTCAAGCTTACAGTAGACTGACCTCAGCAAACCATTTGGTATGTTCAGTTAATTAACCTAATGGATAATGATCATTAAAAGCTTCTGTTATTTGAGTATCTATAATGCAATAGAAGGGAAGTCATTCAACAGACAGACCGCTAGACGGGACGTGGTACGGTTCTAACAGGGCAGATTTTTTCCATTTGATGAAGAAATAAAAGCCCTAAGGGATGTAAACAAAAAGCATAATCGAATGGCATTAGAAGCTGTTCAACCACTTTTCTCTGTCAGACATGTTTGGACAGTTACCTGAAACAAGAGGGGCTCACATCAAGACATGTCATAACAGTGCTAATGAAAACCAGGTTAGAAGAGGTGCTTGGGTAATAGCTTTATGTGGCTCGTATACAAGCGAAAGTAAATCAGCACCAGTCATATGGTTTGAAGTGTGTCCTTTTTGAGAATTTTGGTTTATAGACCTTTTTGTCTTATGACTATGAAGATTGATAGCTGACAGCGCTTCCAACCTTCCAGGCAGGCGAGAGCAACATTGAAAAGTAGTTTATATGTTTCATCAGATATTTTATCCAATAGTTAAGATGGCCCGTGGTGATGGAATGCCTTGGGAGTTTCCAGACTTATTGCTGAAAAGAAACCTAATGTGATTTTAAGAACTACAGACATTTCCGTGGTCGAAGTTTAAAATCTGTGGAGAAAAGCTTATAATTTATTGTTTTGTATGCTCTACAATGTGATTGTTTGTCTTGAGCAGGTCTAGCACTGTACTACCACTCTTCTGTACTGTGCTCAACAATCACCACTGAACATAACACTACAGAAACTTCCGGCAACAAATCTCCTAGTGTTGCAAATTGGAATGAAAGGCAAAGAGAGCCTGAAGGCAAATTCTGGTTATTTTTTCAGTATTTATTTCTAACTGCTTCCATAGCAGATTTCCTGGAAATGTTTCCGTCGATCTTTTGATGTTCTGTTGCTACAGGGAACCATATGCATTGTCGATTAAAACGAGCAATTGCTAAAATTATTTTATAGTTGTGGGCTAGTAGCTAGTATCTCTCACACACGCACTTACACTGTCACGCACACAAACATGCCCTGTTCTCTCCAACTCATTATTCACTCTGTCTGTTTGCTTCTGAAATTTGTATTGGTTTTCAGCTCTTGCTCTCATCCTTTTTTCTGTCACTTTCCACTCTTGCTTTCTTTTTCCCCCCTCTTTCTCTTCCCTTCACTGTTTCTCTAGCTATTTTTCAAGGAACAGGACAGAGATCTCACTGTCTGGGTCAAAACAGATGGTCTGGAAAGGATATATAGAACTTTCTGGAGGGGCGTATGAGAACTGACAATGTTTTTCCACTACACCTACATCACTGACAACAACATGCAAGACATTCTTTTATGGTTGAGGTTATTTTTTGGGAACCATTAATGTTTTAACAATTCCTATCCACCTGTTTAATGCCTCTTTACTTACCATACCGGACATTCCACAATCGTTTTTTTTACTGTACCAAAACCGAAAACATTGAATGCGTCAGACAGCTATGTATAGAGCCATTTCATTATGTAATTCTATTTCACAAGAAGTTACTCAGGGGGAAAGCATGTGTAGCTTACCCATGCCTCTTCATGTAGTAACACTCTAATCTGTGCTATAAGAATATTATTGTTTGTATGGACCATTTTTATTGGTCTTTCCATTACATAAAACAATACTGTTCACTGAAGTCATAGATTAAAACCCCGCATCTCTGAGAAAGGATGCTGATCTAGAATTAGGCCATTTCTTGTCTGTAGCTGGTTTGGTGTGTTTTGGAGCACTGTACGTTCTTAGTTAAAGGGGGAGTGATAACTGCTAAATGTGACATGTTTTGTGTCGAAAATATAAGAACAGACATATACAGTAACTGTCTGAACATTTTCTATAACCTGACTGAAGAGCAAAACCTTTTTCATTTAATTTAAACTTTAAAAATGTATACAAAATATTGGTTGATAACTCCATACAAGCTTTATCAAGTCTGGTTGAAGTGTTTCTGTTACTGTTTGAACCCTGGTCTGACCCTCTTGCTGTGAATGGCAGTGGTATAATTGTCGTGTCTTAAAGCCACATCATTCTATGGCTAAGTCAAAGCTAAGAAGCAGTTAACAACAACATAACCACAACGATGCTTTATTGTGGCACTTTAATCCCAGGCCACTCTTAACAATTCAATATACCTCATGCTATTTAGATCTGTCAACTTTGGTTGTGAATTTATAGTATATGGATATTTCCATCAATTTCTTTGTGCCGTCTGGTTAAATTGCATTGTCCACTACCACAAAATGGCGGCACAAACATACTAGAATAGTTATTTATGTGGTACATATTTTTTTTATACACAGAAGAAACCTTTTTCTTTCCCATCCCTGTAGGAAGAAGTGCAGCCCCCCGGGTGCTGGAGCGCTACAAGGCCCGTAGTCAGGAGCAGGCTTCTCTTAACCGAGGTCTGAGTCGCTCCATGGGATCCTTACCCATCCAGGACCTCACAAGGTGTGACGGTGCCCCGCGTGGATCTTACCTGCCTTCTGGCTACCATCCTGGGTCGGAGTCCCCCACAGAGCTGTCCCTCTACCCCCACCTCCAGCACCCACTCCAGCAGAGAGGGAGACCAGTAGAGGTAGACAGGAGGTCTCTCCCATTTAAAGGGGACTCGGCAGCCCAACGCAAAAAGAACTGGGCGTCTTCCATAGACCTGGCTCACATTGACCCGGATATGCTCCGGTTTGGAGCTCTAGAGGACGCCAGGCGGGGCAGCAGCGCCCTAAGCACCCGTTCGGGGGGCAGACACAAGTCGGCTACCCGAAACTCCAGGGACAGCTGCTACTCAGACTTCGGGGGGCTGGAGGCGGCCCGGGCGAAGGTCCACCATCACTCGGCCCGGTCAGTAAACTCAGCTCTGACTAGTGCCTACGACCGAATCAAAGAGAAGCAGAGGAAGCTGCAGGTGCTTCGTCAGGCCATGGATGGTGAGTCCCTTTCTACATTGTATTGACTTAAGAAAATGAGCTGGAGACGTACAAACCTTTGACACACAGGCTTACCTTTCTGTTACACAGTTTAAACATCCCCAGTCCCCCACACTCTAGTATCATTGGGCCATATTATTCAATGTTTTACTAAGTTATTTCTTAACTTTGTTCCTAAGAAAGGTCCTAAGAAAAGTCTTACTGAAATTCACGAACGTGTTCTTAAAGTGCATAATTGTTCGTACCTACGTTCCTATAATGATGAATACCACGTCTTCGTAAATTGAAAGCGCGTGTCAGTTGTTCCTAATTAGCATAGGTAAACTCCCCGGTATTTCCCATAAAAGGGCATTAAACTGCAGGGCGGAGTGGAAACTCATCGTGAAAACGTGGAGAATGCAAAAATGCCGAAACGAAAATGTATAGACAGTATAGAGGATAAAAATAAATAAAAAATTCAGAAGTGGAAATAATTCTGCAAGAAGTGAACAGGCAAAAAGATATTATATAATATTTAGCAGCGTTAGTGGTTGCAAATTCAAATACAAAAAGGATGCATGGGATTTAATCACTCTGTGTCAGGGGAAGGGCGCACCACTGATGACATAAAAAAGAAATGGTTTGACATGAAGTTTGAGGCAAAAGAAGTATTGCCAAACACAAACGAGAGATGCTGACCACAGGAGGGGGAAAGGCTTGCACTGTCCTTACGGAGCTGGACCAGCGTATCAGGGACATAATCGATGACCGCAAACTGCGTAAGTGGGGTTTAAGAACGAATTTCTTCTTAAGAACGATTAAATAAATATGAATATGGCCCATTGTTTTTATTGACTTTACTGCAATATTGTTGAATGGTCTATACCTTGGGTATATGTTCAAATTGAGATATGGAGGAAAAAAGTGAGATGTGCGGAGATAGGGTTGGATGAGCGTCCCAGCGTTATGTGTTGTCTTGAGTCTGCAGATCTCCCATTTTACCTCCAATAGACACTAAACACACAATATTGAAGTCATACATTGGTACTCCTAAACTCTTTTTGAGCAAGACAATTAGCACTAAATGCTCCTATAAGTTAATACGGGTGTCTATAAAATGACATTTGTATATTTAGTCTAGTCTGCATATAGCCATAACTTGTTTTTATTAAATTGATCTATAGTCTAGATGTAGGCAATATTAGGCACTGTAACTAATTAATTTAAGAGTTTGAGCTGCCATTTCCCTTAACTGGAAAGAAGCTGCTATTTGGGACTCGAGCCCTGCAGTACGTGAGTCAGGACAGTAGATTTACAAAGGCCTGTTTCTAATGAGAGATATAGAATTCTAGAAGTCCCTGCCACACACACGGCCTCATGCACACAAGACACACTCGTCATTTTAGATTGACACAGGTTTGGGAAGAGTCACCTCGTTGTTAGAAATGACATACTAGATCAACTTATTACGGAGTTGTTCATTTAAAGGCTGTGGATTCACATGTGGCACCCGACAATGTTTCTTTAGTTTTGCTCTTTCTTTGCATCTGGTGTCCATCTGGAGTTTTTATAGTGGAGGAATCAAGGGATGGATGAGCATCGCTATAGCCTTTATCCGCCTCCTATCTTTACCATTCCTATTCATACTGTTAAAGTGTCCTGGTCAAAAGTAAAACAGAATGTATATGGTGTCATTTAGGAATCTCTCCCACTGAACGGATCTCTGGTTTTATTCTGCTGACCACCCTACCCAAAGTATTTTTCTTCACTGTGTTTTTTTTCCTTGCTAAAGCTGTTACCAACCTCAATTTGCTGACTTTCAGAAACCAAGGATTGTTTATGATTCTTTTAATAGGGGGCGTGAGCAAAGGGAACTCCCGTCTCTCTCCTACTGGGCAGAGTACTGGTTGTGTGTGGGTGTTCGCGTTTGGTTGTGTGTGACCGAGTGCTGGCCCCTAAGCCTGCTGTACATTTTCTACAGCTTCCAATAAAACTTGATAGAAAATAATAGGCCATATTAGACCACGCTGACGTGAAGGAATGTGGATTCGGCGGCCAGTGAACTGGATTGGCGAGCCCAATGAGCTGGCTTGCTGAACCATAATATTGTTGTATTATTTGAGCTGTTTTGCTGTGAATGGTTGTAATTGAGCACAAGAGTTGACGGTTGGTTTTTGTTCCCTCAAATAAACATTCTAAGGCCATGGAATCCAACTAGCTCTGGTAAAAACAAGTAGGAAGTCATTTGGAAAATGTTAATGCTCTCTGGTTACATGTCTGTGACATGATACTTCAAATGTACTCCCATGTTGCCTGTTTGTACCCTCACATTCTAATTCCACCTACACCCACCCGTACCAACTTATACATAAAGACTTAACTTAACCCCCCCCCCACACACACACTCTGTTTCAGGGGGAAAAGGTGCTTATGTCAGGAGTATGGTTTCCTCGCAGCCCTCAGGTCTGTAATTGGAGTCATATGTTGCGGATGAGAGAATTTCAAATGTTATTGGACTTTATGGTTCTTTGTAGTGGGAATGTGGCAGAATCTGGGATAGGCCTGGCTCCAAAATGGACAAGATAGGCGGTGCTGGGTCTAGTTATCTAGGATTGGCCTGGCTGTGTTAATTGGCTGAGCTGGAATTTCCCGAGCTAGGTTAGGAAATTAAAGGTTGGCGTCTGTGCTTGAATAGGCTGTGCTGCTCCCGGGGTTGTTCTGGGGCTTGGCTGGGATAGGCTGGGTTTTGTAATGACAGGGTTAGGATTGGCTGGTCTGGCCTCTAGCGTAGGCAGGGCTATTGGAATATGCCTGGAAGTACCGGTAGGCATTATGGTGGACTAAGTACCCCATCACTTTGAAATTGACAATTTTTGCATGTTGACTACAATAGCTGGCTGGTGTCGCGAGAGACGACAAGAGACTCTTTTGCCAAGAGACTAAAGGTTGCTGCTAGGCTTTATGTTGGCTCCTTATATTTTCTAGATTTTTACTGTTTTGCTACTCAAATTGGCCTAATGTTAAGATACTATGGAGTGCTAACTGACTCATTTTGCCAATTAGACACCTTTCGTCTTTAGTGTATGTAAGTAATAAAATGCATACCAATAATGGAAATTCTACTATACCTTTGGTACAGCGAAGAACGTGGGGTGATCTTCCCTTTGCATCTAAATTGCTTTAAAGTGACTCCTTGTCAAAATCTATTTCTCAATCTCATCTACAGAACTTTCCAAATACTCTAGTTTTGTCAATCATCATACACATTTTCATTTTGAAATATTTGTCCTCTTTTGCATGTTTTGAAAAGTCCTAAAACGTCACATAAAGAGCAGAAAACGGTCGTCTGCAAAGTCTATCTGTACTGTGGGAAATTTGTCATAGTGATACAGTTAACATTTAAAGTAATAGCTGACATGCAGTTGCCATACCAGTACTTTACCCCTTCAGATGCATTTATTTCGTAATTAATCAAAAACTAATATACCGTGATATATAACGTTACTGTCCGTTCCTAAAATTATACCACGATATATATTTTAGGCCATACTGCCCAGCCTTAGTAATAGGCTATCATTATCCAGTTAGCATACTGTATGATTTAACAGGAGGGAGGTGGTTGTTCTTCTACTCCTCAGGGCCACCAGACTGTAAATAATGTTAATGTCTGAATTTTGTCTTCCTTTTCACAGTTTTATACTGCTTGGGGCAATAGCTTGTTTTTCTTAGAGCAAGAGACAAAAGGCATGAGTACAACAGGACATTTCGATTTAAGGATAATTCCAGAAACAGATTAAGCTTAGTCCTGGTCAGAAACGCACTTTTTGTGGAGATTTTCATTTGAGTTAGCTATTTTGTTTAAAGATTGCCTGGATCTGGTGAAAACATCCCCATTATGTGATTGGAAAAAGCTTAATTTCTTTTAATTCCTCAGTTACTCTAGGAGCATGCGTTTACACACACACACATCGTTATTTTGTACACAGCGTTATGTGTTTAACTTTAGAAAGACTAGCTGTCACTATAGGGATAAAGAAATACATTTAACAATTGTTCTCCCGTCTCTCTCTCACTAACACACTCAAGCAAGCGATCTTACTCATCTCCCTGAAGAGCAATGAGCTAGTGCTGAGATGTTAGTTCCAGATTAGCTGGGGGTGGGAGGTGTGTTTGGTACACAAACACCTCCGTCCTTGGACTGTGTCCCTGTGTCTCCGCTGTGCTCACCTGCCACCCTTCCCCACTCGGGGTGAAGATGGCTAAAACTAGGCTGCATTGCCGTACAAAATCACAATATCCCCAAAGACCTACAGTAGAGCAAGTTGGTCAGTGTGTCCTCTTTGCCCTATGCCAGAACCTGTGTGAATTGGAGACTCGTGTCTGCACTGGTGGGAGTTTCTTTGCTAATCCGCCCATCTGTGTCTGCTTTAGTGATTAGCTTCTTTAGTCAGCACAGCCATTGTTTTAACATAAAAGGTAAAGATCAATGCAATACTAGGACCTGTTCTTTTTACTATATACATTATTGATATTGGTCAATCTGTAAATAGTTGTACATTTAACCTTTATGCTGACGTGTAAAGTAAGTGGGTTTCTTTAACAGAAACAAATCTTTTCTTTGGTGAACAGGAGACAAATTGTTCAGTCAACTTGCATGCCTTTTTTAGACTATGGAGATACAATATACCAAAGTCCAACTGTTCTACTCTGAAGCTGCTTGACTCTGTTTATCATATTGCCCTACGTTTGATTACTTCAGACAGTTAAAATACACATCACTGTATCATATACCAGCAAGTTGGACCTGTTTAAAAGTGCGTATATCCCTTCATTATTCTATTTTTCTATACAAAGCACTACTCCACAAGCTTCCGGTATTTTCTATTTTTTTTATTTACCTTTATTTTATCATGTAGGCCGATTTGAGAACAAATTCTCATTTGCAACGGTAACCTGGCCAAGATGAAGCAAAAAACTTACTAGACAACATACATTTACACAATAAATGGACAGTATACAAGAGTGCAACTAGCAGGGGAATTCGACAAGGGAATACAGGATTAAGTGGAGAGTCAATATACTGAAAATACAGAATGATGTATAAGTAGGTCAGTAAAGCAGCATTTATATGGCAATAACTATATTAAAATACAAAGGAGAGTATATATACAGAAAGTAAGAGTTAAAGTGTATCTAGCAGGAAGTTCAATTAGTGTGCACAAATTTATATGATCGTGATTTTAGGAGCGATATATGAATAGCAAATAGAATCATTCACAGAATGAAAACCGGTATGACAGCAGTACAGGTGAAAATCATTCACTGTGCAAAATGGGCATAGCAAAAGTAAAAATATACAACTATGATGTTAAGTATACCAGGGTATACAACAACGGTGTTAAGTATACCAGGGTATACAACAACGGTGTTAAGTATACCAGGGTATACAACAACGGTGTTAAGTATACCAGGGTATACAACAGTGATGTTAAGTATACTAGGGTATAGGGATGCAAATTATCGATTAATTCATTAATAATTAGTTGATTGACTTTATCGATCGATTAACGATTAACTGATAAGCGGCTTTTCCCGTAGAATCTACATTTCTCACGGTGTCAATAGTGTCTTTAACATAGGGCTGGACGATATGGCCAAATTTTATATCACGATATATTTCTTAATTTCGGTCGATACGATATAATTCCGATATCGATATCAACAATAAAAAATGCCAAGAACACCCACAACAGATGTCTGTACCTACAATCTTCTGAAAAATGAATTTGCCACGTCTATGAAACCTCCTAAAACTACATAATATTTTAGAAATGAAACGGTACAAATAAATTAACGTTCACTTTTTATTTGAATTTAACCTTTACAAACAAGAAAAGTCAAATAAACGAAAAGACTTTCAGACTGACCTTATTAATATATTTAACTTTAAAAGTAACTTTTGGCGCTCTGCCTGCATCTTGCGGAACTTCTGTTTATGTCTAAGACGAATCACGCAGGTACTGGGCTACGCCGCAGCGGAGCCGAAGTAGTTTAAAATAGTCTGAATATAAAAACGTATTATAGGTGAACCATAGTGATTCAGGATAAAACAAAAACACAGTTTGGATATTGGATTCATGATGTACTGGCTCATTATATACATTTGCTAATTTTTAACTAAAAAGGGACTGCAGCTTTAACATAACACGATGCTAGTCGGCTCCACTCTCCGGCACATTTAGCAGCGCGCTGAAACCTGAAGTTTATCAGATCTCAGAAAGCCAAACCACTTCCATACCACTGAATTAGTCTTTCCTCTCTTATCAACTGTCTGCTTTCTCCTCACTTGTGGAAGCTCGTTCAGTCACGTTTGAATTGCGGTCATGGGCGCTCATCTTGTAGCTTAAACTTGACGCGTTGGAGATCAGCAAAAATATTGAAATATCGAAAATATGTTTTAGAATCATATCACCGTTATTGAAAAACATTACCCCGATATATATTGATTTATTGTCCAGCCCTACTTTAACGTAAAAAGCAAAATATTCATTTATTAATTGTACATGCTCCCTCATTCCACTGCGTTTTGACCGCCTCATGCTTGGTTTCTTTTTTGACGCAACTTAGTGTCGGGTCTCTCGCCGCCTGCGAGAATCTCGTGTCATGTTTAATTACGCCTACGTCCTGTGGAAAACGGTCTTTGATTGCAATGTTCAATTAACCGACAATTAATTTAATTGAGTAAATTCTTATCGACAATTAATCGATAGTCGATTAACCGTTTACATCCCTACTAGGGTATAAAACTGTGATGTTAACTATACCAGGGTGTACAACTGTGATGTTAACTATACCAGGGTGTACAACAGTGATGTTAATTATACCAGGGTGTACAACAGTGATGTCAACTATACCATGGTGTACAACTGTGATGTTAACTATACCAGGGTGTACAACAGTGATGTTAACTATACCAGGGTGTACAACTGTGATGTTAACTATACCAGGGTGTACAACAGTGATGTTAACTATACCAGGGTGTACAACTGTGATGTTAACTATACCAGGGTGTACAACAGTGATGTTAACTATACCAGGGTGTACAACTGTGATGTTAATTATACCAGGGTGTACAACAGTGATGTTAACTATACCATGGTGTACAACTGTGATGTTAACTATACCAGGGTGTACAACAGTGATGTTAACTATACCAGGGTGTACAACTGTGATGTTAACTATACCAGGGTGTACAACTGTGATGTTAACTATACCAGGGTATAAAACTGTGATGTTAACTATACCAGGGTGTACAACTGTGATGTTAACTATACCAGGGTGTACAACAGTGATGTTAACTATACCAGGGTGTACAACAGTGATGTTAACTATACCAGGGTGTACAACTGTGATGTTAACTATACCAGGGTGTACAACAGTGATGTTAACTATACCAGGGTGTACAACTGTGATGTTAACTATACCAGGGTGTACAACAGTGATGTTAACTATACCAGGGTGTACAACTGTGAAGTTAACTATACCAGGGTGTACAACAGTGATGTTAACTATACCAGGGTGTACAACTGTGATGTTAACTATACCAGGGTGTACAACAGTGATGTTAACTATACCAGGGTGTACAACTGTGATGTTAATTATACCAGGGTGTACAACAGTGATGTTAACTATACCATGGTGTACAACTGTGATGTTAACTATACCAGGGTGTACAACAGTGATGTTAACTATACCAGGGTGTACAACAGTGATGTTAACTATACCAGGGTGTACAACAGTGATGTTAACTATACCAGGGTGTACAACAGTGATGTTAACTATACCAGGGTGTACAACTGTGATGTTAACTATACCAGGGTGTACAACAGTGATGTTAACTATACCAGGGTGTACAACTGTGATGTTAATTATACCAGGGTGTACAACAGTGATGTTAACTATACCATGGTGTACAACTGTGATGTTAACTATACCAGGGTGTACAACAGTGATGTTAACTATACCAGGGTGTACAACAGTGATGTTAACTATACCAGGGTGTACAACTGTGATGTTAACTATACCAGGGTGTACAACTGTGATGTTAACTATACCAGGGTATAAAACTGTGATGTTAACTATACCAGGGTGTACAACTGTGATGTTAACTATACCAGGGTGTACAACAGTGATGTTAACTATACCAGGGTGTACAACAGTGATGTTAACTATACCAGGGTGTACAACAGTGATGTTAACTATACCAGGGTGTACAACAGTGATGTTAACTATACCAGGGTGTACAACTGTGATGTTAACTATACCAGGGTGTACAACAGTGATGTTAACTATACCAGGGTGTACAACTGTGATGTTAACTATACCAGGGTGTACAACAGTGATGTTAACTATACCAGGGTGTACAACTGTGATGTTAACTATACCAGGGTGTACAACAGTGATGTTAACTATACCAGGGTGTACAACTGTGATGTTAACTATACCAGGGTGTACAACAGTGATGTTAACTATACCATGGTGTACAACTGTGATGTTAACTATACCAGGGTGTACAACAGTGATGTTAACTATACCAGGGTGTACAACAGTGATGTTAACTATACCAGGGTGTACAACTGTGATGTTAACTATACCAGGGTGTACAACTGTGATGTTAACTATACCAGGGTGTACAACTGTGATGTTAACTATACCAGGGTGTACAACTGTGATGTTAAGTATACCAGGGTGTACTTAACATAATTGTTGACACCTGGATCGTCTGGTTTCAATACCAGATCCCAGGGTTGGATTGTATTGCAGACACCAAAGGCCTATACTACGAAGCAGGATTTGTGGTAAGCGAGGTAACTTTAGGTTCAACCCTGGATTTTCAGTATCACGACGTTGGTTAACTTCTTACTGGGTTACATCGCCATGGTAAATTATGCTGCGAACCTAACCTGCTCTGGACCAGGTTTTAGTCGAGATAACAGATTAACCCGAATAAAAGCACCACCTACTGACCAATCAATTCTCTATTGAATATTGCGTCACCATTCTTAGAAGATCCCATTCGGTGCATGAATAGTGAGAGGTTCACTTAAAGGGGCAAGGATATTCAGGGAGCGACAAAACCTGTTTGCTTTTCCAGATGACTATCTTTATGAAATATGTAGGTTCTCAGCGGAGGGACTGACGTGTCTTAGTCAGCTACTTGAGCCGTATGTTGCCAGTGCGAATGTAAATTAAATGCAGCATTTGGTTTGAATTGGTTTGAATGATGTTCTTATGTTTATTCTTTATTTGTTCCCAAGACCGCTTCGCAATGCCAGGGTTGCAACTAAAGGTATCCAGCAATAATGATGACACAAGACAATTAATCTCAGCAACACATTGCTTTAATTGAGTACACATGTATTATTATAGTGAAATCTAGTCCTGCCTTAATGAATGGGAAATGATAGTGATGAGTCTGTAACTTAATGAATGAGCAGTGATAGTGATGAGTCTGTAACTTAATGAATGAGCAGTGATAGTGATGAGTCTGTAACTTAATGAATGAGCAGTGATGAGTCTGTAACTTAATGAATGAGCAGTGATAGTGATGAGTTTGTAACTTAATGAATGGGCAGTGATAGTGATGAGTCTGTAACTTAATGAATGAGCAGTGATAGTGATGAGTCTGTAACTTAATGAATGAGCAGTGATAGTGATGAGTCTGTAACTTAATGAATGAGCAGTGATAGTGATGAGTTTGTAACTTAATGAATGGGCAGTGATAGTGATGAGTCTGTAACTTAATGAATGAGCAGTGATAGTGATGAGTCTGTAACTTAATGAATGAGCAGTGATAGTGATGTGTCTGTAACTTAATGAATGAGCAGTGATAGTGATGAGTCTGTAACATAATGAATGAACAGTGATAGTGATGAGTCTGTAACTTAATGAATGTGCAGTGATAGTGATGAGTCTGTAACTTAATGAATGAGCAGTGATAGTGATGAGTCTGTAACTTAATGAATGAGCAGTGATAGTGATGAGTCTGTAACTTAATGAATGGGCAGTGATAGTGATGAGTCTGTAACTTAATGAATGAGCAGTGATAGTAATGAGTCTGTAACTTAATGAATGAGCAGTGATAGTGATGAGTCTGTAACTTAATGAATGAGCAGTGATAGTGATGAGTCTGTAACTTAATGAATGAGCAGTGATAGTGATGAGTCTTATTTACACATTCACCCAGTCTGCAATCTTTTGCCAGCTTTCCTTTCTCTTTTCAGCGGCAGCAACTGTTAATTTTCGCCAGTATGACCGTTTTATATTCTTAATCTCATCTCATCTTCAACCGCTTATCCGGGGTCGGGTCGCGGGGGTAGCAGCTCTAGCAGGGGACCCCAAACTTCCCTTTCCCGGGCAACATTAGCCAGCTCTGACTGGGGAATCCCGAGGCGTTCCCAGGCCAGTGTGGAGATATAATCTCTCCACCTAGTCCTGGGTCTTCCCCGAGGTCTCCTCCCAGCTGGACGTGCCTGGAACACCTCTCTAGGGAGGCGCCCAGGTGGCATTCTTACAAGATGCCCGAACCACCTCAACTGGCTCCTTTCTATATTCTTAATATTTTTTATTATAATTATTTGCTCCTTTTGTGTGAAATAAGATGCTCTACACTTGTCCATGTCTGTGATTGGTGGTATGGCGCACACTCCGCCCATTTTATGTGAACGCGTTCGTAGCTAGATTGGGAACCTGGGTTGATTGAAGAAATCGATAACCACCGTCGTGACATCTCTTACCTAGATCGCAAGTGTCAGGTTAGGTGAAGCCAGATAATGGAAATTAATCCATGGCATGTTGAACTTGCTTCGTAGTACAGGCCTCTGGTGTAACTACTGAGTTGGGATGTTCTGCCTTGTCTTTCAAAACACCTCGTCTGTGGAATGGTATGCACGATGCATGATATTCGTTTTGGGCCGATATCCGATATGCCAATAATTTTAAACTCGTTTTGGCCGATACCGATATACCTGTAGAAGAATAAATGATATGGCAGTGCCACATTTTATTTTTAAGTTCAGACTTCAAACGTCAGTCCTTACAAGTAAAATAAATAAAAATACATTTTCAAATAATTTACGTAATTCACGTAGCACGACATGCACTTGTTCTCTTTCCATTTTCCATTTCCTAAACATATTATCAAATGCAATTGCAACTGCTGTGTGAGAACCGGAGCACTTCGGTGAGTGTAGTCTATCCACTGGGCAGTGGGGTTCAACATGCTAACAGGGTTGGTAAAGCTAATGTAACTGTCGACAACACTCAGGAGTTCAGGTAATGCGACATCAGTAGTGACGGCTAATAGCATAACGCGGCTAATAGCATAACGCGGCTAATAGCATAACGCGGCTAATAGCATAACGCGGCTAATAGCATAACGCGGCTAATAGCATAACGCGGCTAATAGCATAACGCGGCTCTAGCTGAAGCCAACATCTTCCACCACGCTGAACGGCTGGTTAGCATGAGAAATACATTCAATGATTTAATCGTTAAACTATTACCTTTGGATGTTCGCTGCTGTATTTTCTAGTTTTGTCACTGAAGTAGAGGCAGCTTATGGGTTTTTGCCAGCGTTTTTTCCTTCTTACTTTTCATAAAGTCTTGGTGTTACTTAGGAGGACGGCTCTTAAGATGTGTCATCCTATTTGTAGTGTTGAACGAGTGTTGTTTTACGCCTCCTCGCATCACTTGTGCTTTACAACTACTGCACGTGCGCATATTAAACCTGCCACACTATCGGCAATGCTCATCGGCAGAAATATTAATATCTGCCGATATAGATCATTTTAAGCTTTTATCGGCCGATACCGATGTCGTGCCGATATCATCGTGCATCCCTAATTGTATCTAATCAGAGTTTCATTTGGGTGACTTGTCCATGGGTCAGTTTAAGAAAAGTTAAATAAATAAAAACCACATTGATTTAATTGTGAAATTAGTAAGTTTGTCCCTCAGCGTCTACAAGGGGAATAACGTGTATTTATGACTCAAGATATCCGGCTGACTATATACCCACAATCTAGCTGCAATGTTTGGTTTGTAATGTGTTGTCTCTAGAGCTTTATCATATGTAAACATCACCACCTCTCCCTTCACAATTAGATACCGGTAGGCTATATCACCAGTTGGAGCTAAAATATAATATCACACTATTTTTCAAATTGTTGTCGTGGTTTATGTTTTGAGTATGTGTTTCACGAGTGGCATTCGACACTTGAATAAAACCTTTATACTCTAGTTTATTTGTTATATTAGCTTTCTCTGTTTCTCTCATCAGTGCATAAATAGTCTGCTCTAGAGAATCTGAGTTGTCTGAGCTGAACATAATGTCCCCTCAATACACAGGGCCACAGTGAATGACTTAAACATGAAAATCCTAGCTTGGAGTATACAGATTGTGCTCAACCTGCAGTAGGCTGACTCATTATGATACGTAACTCTGGTCTTTTTCGGTGTTGCCAGGACCTACTAATCATCTACAGGAACATCTCAATATTATATTATAGCAAAACTTAAGGCACTGACTGTCAATACATCATAGATTCAGATTCAAATATTATTTTATATATTTGTATTGAATTTGGTATGGTGATTTCAATGTCTTAGTCTGCTTTCTTATCCAACAAAGCATACAATGCCTGAAATAGATATTATTTAAATAGTTTTAAAAAAAATTATGATCCTCACCATTTGTCTGCTGCCGATGTAATTGGCGCAAATGTGTAATTTAATAGTAATTCAATGCTTGGTTTTGGAACATTTCTACAAGTACATGAGCACAGTATCTGCCGAATACCGGATACTGGTATCGGTATCGTTGCATCCCTAAGTTAATATATTCTTCAAAAATTGTAATAATGGCAAAACGCAAAGATTCAACCAAAGCATTAATCTATTAAATGGTAATCATATATTATATTATTATTTTGCATTTAAATTTTGAGATTTAGGAAAATGAAAATGCTGTGATGCAATCTATTTCATTTTCTTTCAAATTTTTTAACGCTAAATGATTGCTTGACTAACCTCTTGCCACAGCATTTCTTTAGCGAAAATCTTTGGTTTGTGTAGTGTCGAAACCTAATGTGGCATGATGTATTGGGTATGTACTCAGTGTGTCTGTTTGAAGTGTATGCAAATATTAAGGTGTTTAGGTACATATTTCTCCAATAGACTAAGTAGTCAATTGCTTTTTTAACCGACATACTGCTCTGCATTTAGATACCTTTTTTAATCAGACAACTATGATAACTACGCTTTTGAACACAATACAGTTCTTTGAAACCTTTTTGATGCAATTAAACTTTATCAGGAAAGGTATTACGAAAAAGGCAAAGAGAGACATAAGGTGAAAAGAGTATGGTTGCGTTCATTGATTTTTGACTTGGTCATGTGCTAACCAAACACTTGCATACAGGGAGGTTTCCTCAGGGCACTTTGACAAAGCTGTATCAGCCACATTGTACGCCACAACGATATTCTGAACCACAGTTACTGGGGTATTTCTTTCTCTTTTTACCCATCTTCAGCCCTGTTATGTCAATATAAGTCATGACAGAGCCCTTTAATTGGGGAAATAGTAATAGGTTGGCTTTGCTGTAAGGTTAGTATCCCTTTACAGATCTTTCAACGTTTAGCATGTTTTTACTCAATGTTTGTAGATCTTTAAACAAAACCTAATTAGAAAGATTATGTTATTGAAAATATGTATGACATTCATATTTACTCATTTGTTTCATGAACAAAGTTGTGCAATCCTCAATTCCTCCCAGTATAAATGTTATTGCCCTCTTACATGCAATAGCTGGTTGTCTGCAATGGATGCATCCAAATGCTTCCTGTAATTGTTGATCTTGTCTTTCACATTACTTAAAAGGAATTTTCTCACTCTTCCACGGGAAACTGCATTTTCTTTGCATGGTTTATGAGCACAAACTTACAGGTCCTGCCACAACATTCCAATAATTTTCAAGTTTATCATTTGACTAGGCCATTCCAAAATATATTGCTTTTGTAGACATTCTGCACTGTACAGTACAAAGCAGCTACATTTGATCATTACATTTTAGGTGTAAAACCGATGATAACTGAATTCTGATACTGTCAATTGCTAAATTATCTAGCCCAATCGGAAATGACTAATCTCAGAGATTACTTAAATCAGATATGAATGTACATGTCATGTTGTGGAACCCTTGTCTCTATCAGCAGTTATTTGTTAACTTACTCGCTCAGTCAGAGTCTTTATCACAGTTGCTTTAAGTATCTTCAATGTCTAACAATTGTATAATCTCTAAAGAATGTCTAGGATTTAACCTATGTGGCATGAACTGAAACTCGGAGCAGGACTTTCTAGTTTGGCAGGCTGTCTAAATTCTTTTTGTGCAGTACTTTTTATTCATGAATTTTTGGTTGAGGTCATGGTTTTACTAAGTTTGTTGCCTTTGATGTTTGGTTAACAAGAAAGTTTTATGTTGCTTGCTGGGTCTAAGACCTGTTTGTGCCGTCCTGCCGAGATCTAGTGTTGTAGAGATTAATAGAAAAAATTATGTCACGTTATCGGTGATGTATACTGCCACCTTCAGTGCAGAACAATGTGGTGTGTACATTTTTTGTTTGTTGTGGCTAGGGCTGCAACAACTAGTCAATACAAATGGAAAACATTGAATACATTTATATTATGATAAGCCTTTTGCACATTTTTTTTGTTTGATAACTCCTGCCCACAGTTGTTTTAATGAAGGCATTGAAAGGCTATGACTTTAAATATATTATAAAATAAATAAAAATCCTGATTAATCATAGTAGTAATCTACAGATTAATTGTTTATCAACATAGTTGTTAGTTACAGGCAGCCATTTTTCAGTCTGTATGAGAGAATGTTGGCACTCTATTGTAAACCTGCATTTTAACTTCTTCAATGGTGAAAGCCATTAATCGCAACATCCAGGGAAAAAAGATTGTTATAGATTCTGTTGTTGTACTTTAGTCTCTTAACATTTTGCCCACACATTTTGTGTGATTTCTAATCAAGAGTTGAATTTAATTGATGTGACGCACACATGGTGAGAAATATGTTATCCGTACACGCATAGGATAAGTAAATTCATTTGCTTTCATTTAAAATGACTACATTTTTCAATGGCTTTATGCAATGCAAATTGTAATCGCTGTTTGAGCTATCACTAGTTTGCCAAATCGGGTGGGGAAGGGAAGTTATGTGCCTACCCCCACACATAAACCTGTCAGTGAGGGCTGATCAGCACACCTCCGGGAGTTTGGCCAAAGATGCACCAAATATGAGGTTACTAAAACATGTATTTTTAATGAATTGAATTCCTCTAATACAAAACCATTCCTGTATTCCTGTGTTAATTGCAAAATGTGAATTGTGTAGTCAAGCGGAGAATAAAATCTTTTTAGTCCCATCACGGGCCAATTGCCAGACAACAAATATATGCACAATGAAATTGCACAACTGAAATGAAAGTCCGCCTAGCCAACCAAACATAAGGTTAATACAACTTAATATAACTTTTTTACATTTGAATGTGTTTTATTATTCAATTTCTCTAATACAAAATATTTGTATATTAGTGTCCATTCAATGTCATGTCAATTAGAAAAAATAGAAAAACATTAGAAAATAATGTTGTCCGTTTTACATTTCTTTCAAGAAAGGTTCTAGAATGAGGAAGAAGCAACACTGTTTATCACAAATGTATCGAATGTAATGTATTTAGCAGGTTTTCCTGTATTTTTTTTATCATAAGTACTCTTCAACTCTGAGTAACGAAATCAACAAAAAAAATCCAGAAAATCACATTGTATGATACCTTTCCTTTACAGAAATCTACATTTGAAGAGACGATTGAGAAAAGGCGAATGTTATGTGATGGGGCAACGATTCCCACATCCCCACCTGGTGCTATATAGTAGTGAGTGTGTGGCTGTAGTTCACTGTATAGAGTGTTCTTGCAAGGTTTGGTTGGTAACATATTCTTTACAATGTCCTGGCGGCTACAGTATACGGCTCAGCAAGTTTTGACTTGTTACAGAATATTGACACTGGAATTGGATGGCGTACCTTGGGTGGATATAGAGGGAGTGAATGCGGACAACAGCGGAAATGACATGCAAATTGAATCAAATTTGTTTTATTACATTTGTTATTATATTATTACATTTCCATACCCCCAGTGAAGCATACATAATTTTGTCCCATACATTACACAGTAGCGACAGGACAATTCTCAAGTCAGAAAATTTCACACTGACTGAAGTTAACTCAATCTTGTCTACAATATGTCTGAATCTATTTGGTTTAATTTAAAATAATCAGTTTGATAATATCAAGTTACATTTCGATGAACAATATTAATTTGCAATCTATAATGGCCTATGTAATTGAACTAAATGCAACTCTTTTCACACAACGTAAATCGTATACACACAATGCATTATATTTACTTTACATAGATTAATATTGTTTATGTATCAACTATTATCAATTGCCTATTGTTTCAGTAGGCCATTCGTTTTTGAAAAAGCCAAATCTTGTTGGCTGTGAAGCGTCGCCTACATAAGTAGGCGACGGTCAGCTGATTTTCCTAGTTGCATCTCTGAGCAAAAGCCATGCTCTGCAGATTTTCCAAAGCATCAGTGTAGGTTTGCTCGGTATTGACAAAATGTGATATTGCGATATTGATCATGAATTTTGCGATATCGATATTAATTGTGATATTCTTAAACATATGTAAAAACACAAACGTTATGGGAAAATGCCTCAAAATAGAGGAATAGATCAAAACAAAATCAAGTTATTACAACACCATGGTTTATTTAAACTAACAGTCAAATTGGATTGGTACAAGATTGGTTGAAGTTCAAAGCGCCACGCTAAGATAGCTATCCGTTCATTGGTCACAATACGTTTGGGGTTTCTGTTTGAAAACGCAGTGAAACGTTTGGGCACAGACTGATTTACAAGAAAGAAAAACTTTTGTCACAGTTGCTAGTGGAATTTTTGTGACAAAACTCTGCGCGTTGGTTTTTTGTACAAAACCTATTACAAGAAATAATTTTTTTTGGACAATGGCGCGTGGGATTGGCCGGAGAATCAGAGCAGCGGGGGCGGTGTTGCATTCGCTTTACTGCACCGTTGTGACGAAAAGAGAGCTGAGCCGCAAGGCAAATCGCTCGATCTACCGGTCAATCTTTGTTCCTACTCTCACCTATGGTCATGAAAGCTGGGTCATGATCGAAAGAACAAGCGGCCGAAATGTGTTTTCTCAGGAAGGTGGCTGGCCTCTTCCTTTACAGATAGGGTGAGAAGCTCAGTCATCCGAGAGGAACTAAAAGTAGAGTCGCTGCTCCTTCGCGTAGAAAGGAGCCAGTTGAGGTGGTTCGGGCATCTAGTAAGAATGTCACCTGGGCGCCTCCCTGGCAGGTGTTCCAGGCACATCCAGCTGGGAGGAGACCACGGGGAAGACCCAGGACTAGGTGGAGAGATTATATCTCCACACTGGCCTGGGAACGCCTTGGGATTCCCCAGTCGGAGCTGGCTAATGTTGCCAGGGAAAGGGAAGTTTGGGGTCCCCTGCTAGCGCTGCTACCCCCGCGACCCGACCCCGGGTAAGCGGTTGAAGATGAGAGATGAGTTTCAAAAGAAAAAAACGAATTACAAGAAAGAACTTATGTCGCGTTTTACCTTCATACATAAAAGCATCTGGGAAAATGTGTTATGGTCTGATGAAGGTCAAAAGGTTTTACTATAACTCCAAAAGGTATGTTTGGCACATCACCCAAAGAACACCATACCCACAGTAAAGCATGGTGGTGGCAGCATCATGCTTAGGGGCTGTTTTTCTTCTTGAACCGGTCAGCACAACAACGACCCAAATCACACATCCAGAACCACAAAAGACTGGCTTCACCAGAAGATATCTCTTTTGGAATTGCCCAGACCAAAATTCAATTGAACATCTGTGGGGTGACCTAAGAGGGCTGTGTACAGGAGATGTCCTCGCAATCTCAGATTTGGAGCACTTTTGCAGAGTAGGCAAACATTGCCTAGTCAAGATGTGCCATGCTAATAGACTCCTACCCAAAAAGACTGAGCGCTGTAATAAAATCAAAAGGTGCTCCAACAAAGTTTTAGTTTAAATCTGTGCACAGTTTAAAAATGTTTACCCCCTCAATCATTTCAGTTTGTTTTACAATTGAATAGTTCACGTTATAGGTCACATTAAATGTGAAAACAGTTCTGATATAATTTATCTTTGTCTCTTTTTGACAAAGATAAATTATGGCATTTTAGGGTGTCTGTAGACTTTTCATATTCACAGTATGTGGGATTGTGTCAGACGATAGATATACTGACTCTTGTGTAATAATTCTGTCTTCCAGACCCTCTTCAAACCCACCGGAGGTACCACAGTGACTACAGCTCATCCAGCGAAAGCCCTTCAGTAGCCTCCTCTGATCCGGACTACAGACAAGGTAACTTTTTGATCCGGACTACCTTAAATGTATCTTTACTTACGGCCGATGAGGAAACATAATGCGTGAAAATACAAACCCTACTTTGTCATGCCACACGCATGACAGAGCAAGCCTTGATATTGACATCATTACGAGTCATATCAAAGACAAAGCTTTAAGTTATAAGGCATTTGTTGGCACATTGCTCTTTGACAATGCAACGTCAATGACATACAAAGCTGCCGTTATCTTGGCCATAAAGCTATGGTTGTGATAAACCTTTCAATCTTTAGGAAACGCTCCTTAGTAGTGTTTGCAAGTGACGTAGTGTTGACACTTGTTCCGGTTTCACTAACGATGGCCGGCCAACTCCCTTAGATGAACTATCCCTCCCATCTACACTGGCTTCTGTGTATATTATGAGACTTTTTAAACTTTAACTTTTATTCTTTCCGTCCCAGCTAAGAAACCAGCAGAGCCGAGACGGTACAGTTCCCAGGTGGCTCTCTCGGAACACGACGGCATGTCTCTTAACAGACACAATATGAAGGGGCACAGGTATGTTAACATCACCGGACTTATCAGACTCATGAATCGCAGGTTTCTCCCGAACTAAGAGGTTTATCATAATTGCGTTTAGAATACAACACAAGGGATATCAACTTAGAACAGAAAATGTACATGTACAATTAGGTCATTTAGCAGACACTCCTATTTGAATTCACTTATAGGAGTGAGTGCATAGATTTTAATATTCTGTATCTCTGTGTTGTTAGACAAGTCCAGTTACTTCCAGTCCAGTGGCTAATAAACTCAACCTTCACCTAAGTGTTCTTTGCAACTTTTTCTTCGTTCACATTCCTAGCATTCGCTCATCCAGGGCACCGGTCTCTCAGTAGTGCTATAGCTAACACACACCATGGTAACATGATAACTTATACATACATTTTGAGTGGTTAATGTTCTGCTAAAGGTATCTCTGCGTAAAGCTATTTTCACGTTGCGCTTGCATTTGGGAGTTCAAACTGAGTTTACACACGTTTACATGTCAAGCAGTAATGTTTACGCTCTGAAGGGTATAATGTGTTTTGTTTACCTTTCACTTCCTCATTCTGAGAGCTGTACTGTGTTTAAGAAATGGTTCTACTGGGCCCCCTACAGGCAGTTCAATGTATGGTTGGTCATAGTTGTCTGGTTCTAAAGGTTTTTGACACAATGAAGACAAAAGCTGTGACAATATGTCATTGTTTTTGTCAGCTTTTTCTTACTCTGAAAATACTCTATATGAATCTATCCTTTAATTGAGAAGAAATTATTTTAAAAAGTTGTTTTTGGCACCCATAGAAAATCTTCTAGAAGAATGTCATTGGTATATCTAAGCCATTTAGAGTTTAGCTTTTCAGGTTGGGAGACTTTGGGAACCTAAATATGTGTTCACACGCAGGCTATCATAGCTTTTCTTGGCAAAGGGAGGAGAACACACTGATGAAATTAGCCTAAGTTGTTTTCCTTCACAAATCAGGCAATGATTATATGAACATAGCTACATCCTACATATGCTGGAGCTTTGATTAATCAGTCTGGTAGAGGACACTTGTATTGTACCCCTTTACTCAGTGAGAAGTGTGGTTTTTAGTGTCAGGGAAATGTCCAAGGAAATGTCTAACACAGTTGAATAATTGCAGAAGTTTGTTACATTTTTGCATCACAAAGTCTCCAACACTACGATTGGACCATAGATCGATGCCAATAAATTAATTGGAAGGGTGTCCAGAAGAAAGCCACTGCTGTCACCAAAACGCAATCACAAAACGCAAGCACACCCAGAATGTGCTAAATATAATTGGAACGTTTATTGGAACCAGGTTTTATATTCTGATGAGACAAATGTTGGTTTGTGGCCATAAACACAATAGGTGGGATTGGTGTAAAAATAAAACGGTAATGCAGAGAGAAACTTAATCAATAAATCAATCACATTTATTTTATAAAGCCCTTTTTACAGCGAAAGTTTCACAAAGTTTGCGGACAGGGCCCAATAAGCCAGAAAACTTCCTCACTGTTAAGTGTGCTGGTGGGTATAATGTTGATAGTGTACATGGAAACATGGACTCAAAATACCAGCAGGTTAAAAGCCAATCACTCACTGTGTCTTTCTGTGATATTGTGCACATACATGGCAACAAGGTAAAAGCCATTGCTTGTCTTTGAGTGATGTGTTCTTTGTCACTCAAGATGAAGTTGTCTGATTTTACATTCATAATAAAAAAGGATGTTTCTTGGTATAACTTGCTTACTCTGTTATTAGGAGCTTATTCAACATTTTTTATATATTTCACCATGTTTCCATATTACTTAATAATGCAATGTCCAGATAAAAATCTCTTCTATAATGATGAAACGTTTCTGGGAAAATAACGTATGTCAGTTTGACATTTCTGTCTGATATTTCATCACACACATCTTCTTTGTAAACAAGTAAAACAGTTCAGGTGTTTTCTGACCTGAATTTATTGAGATAAAATAAAAAATGACTTTTCACTTAGAGCAGCTATTCATGTCAATTCTGCTGTATGTAATATCTGTGTCCCTCCTTGTTGCAGGCTGTATGATGCTGCAGCAGATGAGGAGCTCATGGGAGCTGAGCTGAGGCTCCAGAAACAAGAGGAGGAGGTCCAGATGCTCCAGGCCAACCTGGCCAACAGGCTTTCCCGAGCTTACCCAGGGGATGACCCGCGTGCCACTGTCCTTTACCCTGAGGATGAATCCCTGGCTATGGCACGCACCTCCATGCTAGACCTCCAGGACCCTTTCAATACCACTCTAGCACACTATCGAAAACCAAAGGTAGTTCAAAATCACTCCAGTTACCATTGTTATGTGTACTCAGCTGAAACAATTCACTCTTTAAGTTAGTTAGGTTAGTTTTTATTGAACAATGCTGTACAGTAGTACTCTACTCAATTTGTTCTCTTTACGCATGTTTTTCTCCACCTGCAGAATTTCTTCGGTCCTGAATTTGTGAAGATGGCAAGCGAGCCGTGTGTCGCTCTTACTGTTCCTTCTTCAATAATGGTAAGACTGTTATTCCACAGGCTTGTGTATCGATTAGACTGTTGTTTTGAGAGCCAGGCAAATGTCAGTGTAATTACAATTGATCCTCATTTCTCTCTCTCAGGAAAGTGCTAAAACCGCATCGACTTTCATTTTAAAACCCCTTTAAATACGCCTGATTGAGTTCGCCAGCCTATAATGGAACAGTCAAACTCCAAACCTGGCCCATCTGGCTAATCAGGCACATTTGAAGGTTTTAAGATTTATACACTATCATTCAAAAGTTCAGGGTCCCTTAAAGACAAATAAATGTTTCAATGAAAACATGCATGAAATTAGTTTGAATAGGAAATATAGCAAAATGATTAGGAAATATAGTCATTGCCAAGGATAGAAAAAAAATATTTTCCATTGAAATAATAATTGTTTCCTTCAAACATTGCTTTTGTCAATACATCCTCCATTTGCAGCAATTACAGCCTTGCAGACATTTGGTATTATAGTTGTCAATTTGTCAAGGTTTTTCTGAAGAGTTTTGAACCCATGCTTCCCGACCCACATCTCACAAGATGGATTGGCTTGATGAGCCCTTGTTACATATTATACGGTCATGCTGCTCCCACAACAGCTCAATAGTGTTGATTTCTGATGACTGTGCTGGCCGCTCCATTGTAAACAAAATTCCAGCTGACTGCTTCTTTACTAAATATTTGTTATTATGCTGTGCTGTAGATGGTAATTGGCTCCAAGCAAACCCAGTCCATAGATTATCGCTTGGCATTTAACAATTGAGTGATAGCCTTTCTTTTTCAAGATCCACATTACCCTGTACAAATCTCCCATTTTACCTCTACCAAAGCATCCGCAGACCATCACATCTTTTAGTTTTTAACTTGGATTCGCAAGCAGATATTAAATTAAAAAAAGGACTGTTACCAGCTACAATAGTAATATACAGCATTAACAATTTCTATACTGTATTTATGATTAATTTGGTGTTATTTTAATTGACAAGAAGTTTACCTGTCTTTAAAATAAGTATGATGGACATTTCCCTGACATTTCCTTATTTTTCTACCCCAGAACAAGCGTGGGAAGATGGATGAGATCCTGAGAAAAGTTGGGGTGGTTTTGCTGAATGGTCAGAAGCTAGAGCTCAGCTGTGACATCAAGGCTGTGGTTAAGGACGTATTGGACATGGTGGTGGCTCATGTCGGACTGGTGGAGCACCATCTCTTCGGCCTGGCCTTCCTCCAAGGTGTGCCATGGGTGAATTCAGTGTATGAGTCTGTTGTCTTTTCTGTTGCAGTCCTATACCAACATAAAATACTTATTTTATGTATCTACCAAGCTGTGGAATGGTCAGGAAGCTGAACCTACTCGTCTGCTTGTGACGCCTTTCATAAAACTAGATTATGTTTTGCAAGTTCACAGGTTGTTCTTTTTTGTATGCCTGTGTACTTGCACCGAGAAAGACAGCTTGTATGCTGATTTATTACGGTTATCGCCCTGCCTTACTCTTCCTTTTCTCTCTGCCCTTTACCACACTCTTCCCACCTTCCTGCGGGTCTTTCACTAGATAACGAGTTTTTCTTCGTCGACCTTGATGCCAAGCTTTCCAAAGTTGCTCCTGAGGGTTGGAAGGAAGAACCTAAAAAGAAGAAACCTGATGTCCTGTTTAATCTTTTTCTACGAATCAAATTCTTCCTGGACGACGTTAACTTGATACAGTAAGATACCCTTACGCCTATTCCCTGTGAAATTAAACATTATTTGTTACTTATACAAATCATCTGTTAGGTGCAGACATTGGCAAATACTTTATTACTTACTCAACAATGCAAAACAAGTATACAGAAGAAATTAGAAGAAAGGACAGTCAATTAAAAGCATTGCTATTTGATATTAATAGGGCAACAAGAAACTTGTAAGAAACATCATGAATATAAGCCCATCAAATCACTTTGTATCAGTCATTACAGAACAAAATACAGCACAACTGATCTGGGTCCTGGAAACTTGAAGCCATTTGCTAAAATTCAACTAGGTACAAAATATACAGAATTGTCCCATAAAAATAGTGTTGGTACTTTGTTCCACACCAGGCACTCCATGACAAAGCACCAGTACTACTTGCAGCTGAGGAAGGATGTCTTGGAGGAGAGGATGCGCTGTGACATGGAGAATGCCATGATCCTGGCATCACTTGCGCTGCAGGCAGAGTTTGGGGACTACCAACCAGAGGCAAGCCTTCTCATAAAAGACCAGTTCCAGTTATACATTTCTAGTGGTTCTTAGAGAGCTTCCAGGTTGATGTTAAGTATGTATGTATGTGTATTAGGGCTGGGATAGTTATCGCGTTAATCTGAGGCGTTAATTTCAAATGTTTAACGCGTTAAAATTATTTAGCGCAATTAACGCACCACTTTTTAAGTTTTGGTTTCGGTTTGCAAAGCCAAATTCAAATACCATAGAAGCTGCTTGTCTTTAGTTTATCATATAAAAGCAAACCACCCGGTCATTATTGACGTTACTTGTGAGGCAACAGGACAGAAACACCAATCCGCCTCACCAATCCACATTACTGCAGTAGCCTACAGTCTTAATAGTGACGGGCTATTGACCAAACAAGTAACCGAGGAGTTAACCGATGTTTTAGCTAAATACATAGAAACTGCAGCCCGGTAGACACAGCAGAAGACGAGGGACTGAAATAAATCATTCAAATTGCATCGGGATGCCCATCATACAATCTACCCTCTAAAACGATTGTTTTAAGAAAACACAAGAGGGAGGATGGACATGCTGGAGAAAGCAGAGGATGTCACTCTCACTGGAGATCACATGACATCGGCAAACTTATTTCACTTCATTCTGTTTGTCATTCATATTACAAAGGCTGTGATAGACTTCTTTAAAATTAATTTAAATTAATTAAATTGATTTAATTCAATGTTTTACATGATGATAACAAGCTTGGGGAAAATGTGATTAATCGCGATTAATCACAGCATATTGTGCGATAATTTTTTTTTTTTTTTTACTGATTCCCGGCCCTAATATATATGCTAATACAATTATGCTAATTATATGTAACCTTATCGACATTACTTGGCAGTTGGCACTTCTGACCAATTTCCAGACTAAAAACCCTTCCAATTGCAACTTTGAAACACGCCCTTTAGTCCAACAGTAGACTAGATCACGAACATCCACTCAATGGTCTATGTATCGGCTGTATGTAATCTCCTCCTCCGTTTTAGCTCCATGGAAAGACGTACTTCAGACTTGAACATTACTTGTCCGCCTCTGTTATGGATAAGCTTGATCAGAGCTCTATCAAGGAAGAACTGCCCAAACTACACAGCAGTTACTACGGTGCCACAGAGGGCGAGATCGAGTTTGAATTCCTTAAGGTAATGGCCTGATCCCAGACATGCTTTGTGTTGTTTTGCCAACTCCATAGTCAGGAATAAAAGCTGATCAGAGCATTATATTTCTGTGATGGGGAACAAGGTTTACACTGTGAAGTAGGACTGTCTGCTTGCTTTTTGTGTGCCTTTGCTTATGTAATCCTTGGCTGAAATCTAGGTTTTTGTTCTTATGTGTTTATTCACTGAAGGCGAGCCAGAGGCTAACTGAGTACGGCGTTCACATTCATCGTGTCCTACCTGAGAAGAGGTCCCAGACAGGTATCATGCTAGGGGTCTACTCCAAGGGTGTGCACATCTTTGAGGTCCTAAATGGAAACAGAACCCCTGTACTAAGGTTTCCATGGAGAGAAACAAAGAAGATCTCGTTTACAGTAAGTACTCTCTGTTTTGAAAATGTACAGCTTACAGTAGTAATTCAGGTTTCAACTACTTCAGTTAATTACTTAACATCATCATATTTGTCCAGATTTGTGAGTTATTAGCCGACTGGAAAGGTCTAGGAGCTTTGTAGTATTCGGTGTGATCATCAACATTCTTGGCACTCTAGTCTGCTTTTAGGCTCCATAAGTCACTCTAGATTTGAGCGTCTAGTCGTCTACTAACTGTCATAAATGTTAACATACAAAAAGTAAATGGAAGAACCCTCCAATTATTATTTGCAGAAGAAGAAGATCTGCCTTCAGAACAATTCGGATGGGATCAAACACCTCTTCCAGACAGACAGCAACAAGACCTGTCAGTACCTGTTAAACCTCTGCTCTGCTCAGCACAAATTCCACCTCCAGATGAAAGCCAGACAGAACAACCAGGAGTTGTTGGACCTGGGTGAGACAGAGATGATAAACTGACTACAGCATGTCAACCTAATATTTAGTCCCTTTTTTAACAATAATGTATTTCCCAATTCTCTTACGTATGTCAAACAAAGTCTCCATCAAAGGTTGCCCCTTTTTTGTTTTTATTTTTTCGGAAACATGACATTTCATATGAGAGACGACCTCTGTTGTATATTAACAACCTTTTCACTAGGGGTGGGCGATATGGGAAAAATATCATATCACGATTTTTTCAGGAAAAATCACGATTCACGATTTTATCACAATTCTTTTTCATGTTGCTATTTAAGACTATTTTGCAAATTACTGAGCCGCAATACAAGCAAATTATATCTCCATTTAAAAAATATAGCCATACAAGGTAACAAAACATAAAAGGGAAAAAATGTTAAGGTAGCATATTTAAACCACGTGTATATTTAATGGAAGTGCAATTGTGCAAAGAAGCACCCATTCTCATCCGCAGCTTCACCATCCATTCACTGTGTAACCTGCCATCGATCTACAGCATCAGATGATCTACTGTGTTATCATCCTGAATTAAATGAATTGTGAATTATGCAGTAAAACATTTTACTAAAATAGTATGTAGCCTATTTATTGTCTTATGTAACCATACAATACAAAATTAAAACCATAATTTTAAAATGCACAGGCTATGATATTTACATTTCTAAAGATCGAATAAATGAAAATCCATCAAACTATGTCCTATTTTGATGTAATAAATGCTAAAACATTTTAGATCACAAGCGACGCGCAATCAAATGATTTGCGCATGATTGGCCGTATATATTGCAACACAGACTCTTGAAATACAAACATTAGGCTAAAGTGTATAATTCGATCATTTACATTTGTAAAATGTATTAG
The DNA here is from genome assembly GCA_029465975.1 of Dallia pectoralis. Classification (NCBI taxonomy): domain Eukaryota; kingdom Metazoa; phylum Chordata; class Actinopteri; order Esociformes; family Umbridae; genus Dallia; species Dallia pectoralis. The sequence continues at coordinate 1,253,293 of CM055760.1, read as the reverse complement.
CCTATAGTAATTACAGTCCAGTAACTAAGGCACTGTAGACAATGAAACACGTATTTTACAGTTTGTATATTGGTCACGGTCGGGTATATTCTGCTGTTACCCGGTAGATACATTAATCAATTTCGTTTTATATTTTCGTTCTGTTTATTTAGTAAAACATATATTTCTTTATAAACGTAGGCCTACCTCTTTTTTTTAGTTCATTCAAATTCAACCAAGCCAATCAATCTATTATCTATGTATATCTCGCAGCTTTTGTCTGCCTGAGCAGGACACGCATACTAACCGGTTGCACTGCGCACAGTGTTCATTAGTGTTGTTATGAGTGGCAAACTAATCCGTTACATATATCCAGTTTCATATAGATCGGACCAAAACGCGTCAAGTTTCATGAAGACTAGACCAAAACGTGTCCAGTTTTAAATAAACCAGACCAAAACGGACCCAGTTTCATATAGACCAGACCAAAACGAGTCCAATATAGATCAGACCAAAACGAGATCAGACCAAAACGCGTCCAGTTTCTGAAAACGGGACAAGGTAAAATGCACGTATTTAGGAAAAGTCATGGAAGGACGAGGCTGTAGCTTTTCAACATTATATATTTATTTTATTTACTAACTGCAACGCCCGCGGGCATGGGCTGTTGGCGCTTCTAGTGTTAACACGCTGACATCTAGCGCACCGCGCATTGCATGTTGTTACGTAGCTGAAAAAAACATAGATCTGCATCTAATAGAATGTGCACTGGAGCGCGATTCTACGATATTTCCGAAAAAGTGAATCGTGGAGACATTTTAATAGTCCACGATTAAATATCGTCATATCGCACACCCCTACTTTTCACAATGGTTTCTTGCTGTATACAGCATTATTATGTTGCATCTAGCGACCTTTAGCCTCATTTACTGGGAAAATATTACCGGTACGGTATGTCACGTTTTTGATTTATACCTACAGTAGGTATTGGCGAGGCATTGGTATCTTCCTCAAATCAAAGCAAGCAAACATTAATTATTGAATCATTAGATTATTCATTTAATGAAATATTGTTATTTCCCATGTTCCACAGAGAACTCTCCACTGAGCATCCTACAATACTCTATGGGTCCTGCTGGGATGGGGAGGGCAGTAAGTTCTGCTAGTTTGGCACCGAGTTTCTCAGCTCGTTCATCCACCTCAGACCCAGACCTCCTAAAGAGAATCTCTTACTCAGAGGTAAATGGTTCAAATCCATTGCATTGTTGTCTTTGTTTTTTTTGTAGATGTATTTCATTTAAAATGTTCTTCGACAGTAAAGTGGTAAAATATGAATGTTTTTTGTAGGATTCATGTGTCAATGACTCTTTTAAAAATGTCTACCATAGGTTGCTGTGAACAAGACCCATACGGGGCAACTCAACTCCCAGGAGGAGGTGCACTTCCCTGGGTTTAACTCAGGCCTTGGACCCCATCACCCTTCCAATACACGGCTTATGACTAGCCGATCAGCCCACAACCTGGGCCAGGTGCTGTACTATTTTTCAATGCAGTTAAACAATTTTGTTCGGCCATGTTTGGGGCTTGTGACTGTATCAGACAACAGCCTTTTTGTTATTAGTATTTGTCTGGTACATACATTCTGCTTTCTTGTTCGTTGTGTGCTTTTGTATTAGCTTAAAAAAGTCATTTTGAAAACCTATGGTGCACATTTATGTAATCATGTTGTATTAACATATTCTATAACAAAAATAAATCACATTAATTGTCATTCCATCTGTACATTTAGGTTCCTGAGTCTCCAGAGCACCGGCCAGTCCCCTTAATTAGCCAGTCTTCGCTGAACCGCAGCCGTGGACTGATCGTATCATCACACGACCACGCCAGCTCGGACACTGACTCCATCTCCGTCGCACACCAGCAAGACCCGTGAGTCTGGGCGTTTTGAATTTGTACACAGGCTGCCATCTATTCCCAGACTGCGCTACATTTAGAGCAGCATCTATTAGGGCTGCTCGATTATGGAAAAAATCATAATCACGATTATTGAAGTCAATATTGAAATCACGATTATTTAAAACGATTACTCATTGATTTTGGAACAATGTTGCATTTATTTAATTAAAAACAGTTAAACAAAGCAACAGTGCAAACTCCTTGAACTGAAAAACACTTTAGATTCCCCTAAGTATAAATAATACAAAAAATATTTTCCTCCAATATTTATTTATTCCAATAGTATTAAATAATAACTGTTGCAGTGCTCTTTCACAATCTTTTATAAAGTATTTAATTGTAATTGTAATAAATATAATACAAATCAAAAATGGAAACATAAATAAATTAGATCAAAATATATTTGTATATATTTCTAATATACTGACAGGTCTTAAACAGGTATTGAACATTTTGTCAAACTAAATTTAACAAATTCCAGTCAGTCATGATAAAATAAAAATGGTTCGGTAATGGGGCACATGTCTTTGGCCAGTAAGTATGCCACCGCGTCTGTTAATTTGTTATGCATCTCGGAGGTAGACTGATAAAATGTAGAGCTATTAAATACGTCTTTTATTGACAACTGTGTTGCAGTTGGGGTTGTTGCCCTGCTCTTCTCATTTAGATTGTTTACCTTTGGTTTGTCATAGGTGACTTTGTGGTTATTTTTTAGGTGGTTGAAAAGATTTGTGGTATTACCTACTGATGCAGACACCACCGTGAAGCAAATCTTGCATATTGTTTCTGCTCCACGTCGGATTGCTGAAATCCGAACATTTGCCAAACAACGGAATTTACTCGTCCCTTTTTGTTCACTGAATTATGCTTTTCTCCATCTTCACTTGGGTTGATTTTTTCAAACGACACCACCAGACACCTTGCTGGCAGTGTTGGCTGCGTGAGTTTAGCCTTCTGGATATAGCGAAAGTGCACGTTCGTGTCATTTGACCACGGGACAAAATAACAGTTTACTTGCAAAACTTAATGTGGAAAATAATCGATATTTCTCGATTATACTGTTTGCATAATCGTTAGGATGCGAAATCGAATCGAAATTTCGATTAATTGAACATAGCATCTATGGAACATTTTACGGTTCTCTATAGAACCTTTTCAATGGAGCTTGTTAGTACTGCAACAGGCAGACGGTCTAGTGTCTACCTTTGCTTCATACTTGTAATTAGTCATCTAGGGAAGGTGGGGCGGGGGGGCATAGGAGGAAGAGAGGACTACCACAGTTAATCGCTGACACTGCACTTGGTTTTCAGAACAGACAGACTTTTTCTGGTCCTCTTAGGCTAATTGTAAACTCCCATGTCAATAATGTAGTTTAGTCTAATGTCAGACTCTTTACTCTTTAAGGCTCTTTAATGCACAGTGTGTTCTGTACTCTTCCACACAGCTACGCACACACACACTAACACAAAAAGACTATTTGGGCTGTACCAGTTTGCCCTGATACCGTTGCTGTATCCACACAGATTGAAGGATAACTAAATTACATACTTTGCTATCGTTCTGTATGAGGTGTTAATCGGATCAGTCTTTACTTTACTTTCTTTTTCTCTGTATCCTTTAATCCCTCCTGCTCATTCTGTCTCTCTGTCCCTCTCTTGTTATATCCTCTCCGTGTATCTCTTTCTGTGCATTCATTTCTTTCCCCTTGTCCCTCTTCAGGGCTTTGGGCTCCTCAGCATCCCAGGGCAGCCACAGCCCCACCTGGAGTCGGAAGACGTTCCACAAAGAGTCCGACTCTTCCTCCATTGACGAGAGAGAACACGCCTATGTCGTAGGTCAGGATCTTTAAGTGTCTTCACGTTTTCCCGTGGATGCAAACTTTGACACCAAAACCGGTTTGGCCCATGTGTAAGCAAGTAGTCGGTGTCCGTTCTCTCTCCAGGGGTGAGCATGTGCAGCACTGGGGTGTCCTCAACACCTGCCTCTCTAAATAGTGTGAATGGTAGGTTTCACTGGTCTCTGTGTCTAGAACACTCAAAGGATCTGCTGGATCAATGTTAGAAGACAGTCATCTGACCATTTCATCTATAGTCTGTCGTAGAGAACCTTATGTTTCAATAACAGTCTCAATTGTAGAGTTGCATATCAGCCACATTATTCTGGCTGTTTTGGTTTGCATGTTTTCTAAAACCACATTCTATATAGTGCGCACAATTTGAACTGAAGTCAGGAGGAGCTGCATGTTTGTCACCAAAATGCGCCATGGCCATTGTATTTATCGGCTTATTTTGGGACTGAGTGGTGCGACTTTAATATATGGATTTGCTAAAGCCTGTTCAAACATTCCCAAATGGATTGCATTAGTTTTATCCATGAAACAGTTGACAGAGCATTTTAAGTGATCACGTAGAGATACTGCTCATGTTTTAGTAGGTTGGGCCAAACTAGACACCACACCAACTGAGCTTAATGTTCCTTTATTAATGTTTTATCATTTTTAAAATATTGTCTGTTAAATGTGCAACCTTCAGTTTGATTTGAAATAATTCACTTAAATATTAAATACATTTGCTTGCCGCTTTTTTATAACATATTTAATCTTGAAAGTCAACTTTCTGTGCAGTTTTTACTCAACTCACAGTTACTTCTGGGGCAATCCCAACACATTGGTGTGTCTTTCACCTGTCCTAATTGGAAGTATGCAGTCTCAGGTTAAATATTGTAATGCAATGCCAATGACTAGTTTATCATTTTTCAGTTCAGTTTAACTCTAAATACTTTCTTTGGTTTTCTACTCAGATTCCCTGAAAAAGAAGCTAAATGCCTTGTCATCCCCTGAGAGAGTGATTACCACGGTGAATCTAAAAAAGGATGTGAAGTATGGTCTGGGTATGTTATAATCTCATTCTGTTGCAGCTCTGTTCGACAGAATCGGTTTTACAGAATTCAGCTAAAACAGGAATACAGCCTGTTGAGTTGTTACAGATCCCATAAGACCCTAATCAATGGTTAAGGTCCACGAGGCCCTGTACGGAAACTCTCTGAGAAAAAATCCTTTGCTTCTGCTGCCCAGTATTACTACAATGGAACTAAAAACAGAAAAATGCTGTTGAACTTTATTTACATGTTTTAGTAGCAAGTTTATGTTGTTTTTTTGGTCTCTCAATATGGCACGTTTTCTAGGGAATTGGTTTAAGTTAATGTTAGTATTGTGCTCTCTGTTTCTCTTCAGGGTTTCAGATTGTCGGTGGGGAGAACTCTGGTCGTGTGGATCTGGGGACCTTCATCAGCTCCATAACTCCTGGGGGTCCTGCTGACGTTAACGGCAGCCTCAAACCTGGTCAGTGAGACATATTACGACGAGCATACGGGTTAGCAAGTTAGCATGGTGGTTGGACCATCTACCACTTACTGCTCGATGGCCAGATTAAAATCCCATTGACAATAATGTGAAAAATACATAGCCACACTTTAAAATATTACATTTAATTAGATTACATTGAATCTAGATTACATGAAACTTTATCTACACATATTAATGAGTAACAACAGATAACACTTGAACTCTGAATTGATTCTGCTGGTCCCCATGACATATAGAGAGGGATGTTCGACATTCATTGATGCAGATGATGGAACTTATCTTTTTGGGAAGAACCGCTGGAAAGTACATCAGTATAATAACTATTAATATCACATATGCCATTGTTAGAAACATGGTCCTAATAACATCCCTGAATGCATACCATGTACGAATTAATTTATTGAATAGATGTAATTTGTATTGTGAATGATGTTATCAACTGTGTTCCATAGGAGATCGTCTGATCTCGCTGAATGAGGTGAACCTAGAAGGCCTTCCCCACAAGGCTGCGATTGAGGTCTTGCAGAGTGCCCCCGATGACATCACACTTGTTGTGTCTCAGCCCAGTGAGAGATTATATGAAGGTAGCCATAGAGTTAGAAGTATTCTCAATAGTTATATGATATTGCATTGTGTGTGAAATGTTAAGTTAGTACTTGTATTGTGTAAAATAGAACATATTTTGTAGGGTTGACACTCTTTGTTAGCTAATTGTTTATTTGACAGGAATGGGGTTCAATTATAAACTGCTATCACATTTGAAAGTAGATTTATAAGTGTTTGCGAGGAGCATTATAAAACTATGACACAGTTTAAAATGAGATTTAGCCAAGGAAACATATACGGTAACTAGCATTTCTTAGTCCCTATGTAATCTGTGGAATGTAATTTTAAATTTTTGTTTGTTTATTTAAAGATGAACTATGTTTAGCCATTGTTTTTGAAAATGACTCTTGAAATGCTCAGGCCGGTTGTGTGGATGTTTGGAAACTAATTTGAAGATATTATCTACGCAGCCCTGACTTTTAGAATGGACTAAAGCCCACTTCTTTACCCAGCAAACACTCATTCAATAAAACCTGTGATGTGACAACATTACAACATGCAATACAATCAACACAACAAATGCTTTAAGGGAAATAAGACAAAGATCAACAGTTTGTCGAAGTTTGTAGACGCACATCTCTATAACTTAGTGAGAGCAGGGTTACCTTTTTAAATGGACCAAAGACTGGTTGTTGTCTTCTGCCTATTGGAAACATTTACACTCGTAAAGTAAAGCATCAGAATTATAAAGCCAATAAAGGGCATGTAATGATAGGTAAAGCATATTGTCAGCTATTCCTTGAACTAGCTGACAGATATTACAAACTGCGTAGCCAAACTGCGAAGCCAAGTGTTTGGACAGTGATCCAAGTTTTATTTTGGCTCTAATAAGAATTGAAAATGGTTTTATTGCCAATCAAGTTAACAACAAACAAGGAATTTGTTCTGGCCTGTTATTGCAGCATTTTATACACAAGTAATTAAAGCGTATAAGAACAGTAGACTACAATAAGTGGTAAAAAATAGATGTGAAACAGATTTGTGTGAATGCAGGGGGCAGGCTACAATCAGTTTCATGAGCATGTTCCTGAGGCCAATATTTCTGTAGGAAAGAACATGTTCTTGAGGTGAGAGGTTTTGGTCCTAATGGACTTCAGCCGTCTGCCAAGTGGGCTTGAAAAACTCTTAATTTCTGTAGCAGTGTTTGGGGTTATAGTCTGACAATATTTTTGTAGACAAGATGGATCTTAATTCTCCTACATTAAAGCAGTCATTTTTGTTATTGTTTAATTTTTCAGATTTTGCTGACTCCAGCCAGAGCGACTTACTATATATTTTTTTGCATTTGTCCCTTTCTGACTGTAGTTGACCTGAACTATTCAATTTTATAAGACTCTCCGCATTTAAAAAATGCATTTAAACAATCTAAACAATCCTATGTTCACCCCGCACAGCCAGAAGTGTAGTGGCCACTCCTCAGAGTTTCTTCCTAAATTCATCCCATCGTGGGGTTTTCCTTACCGCCGTGTATCAACTTTATAAACTTGTGTGCTCTTGTTGGGTTCAGGTTGGGTGTTTGTAAAAGTACTTTGTGAGAATTTTGTTGTAAAAATGGCTTTATAAAATACATTTGATTCATTGTAGCAATTCTTTCTTATTAATAATAATATTATTCTGTAGATTCTCCATCAAGGTTTGCTCTTAATACACCTCAAGCTCCCTTGGCGATCATCAACCAGAAAGAACCAGACCTGGACCTTGAGTCTTCATCTGAGGAACAGGAGGCAGAAGCGGGTTTCCACAGTCCTCCTCTCCCCGTAACCACCACCTCCACTACTCTCTTGTCCGTCTCACCTGTCCTAAGCCATGGCAGCCTGATCTCTCATGACTCCAGGACAGAGAGTGCGAAGGCTCTCCTTCAGATTCCAGTCAATGGCACCATTCCTCAATGCACCCTAGCCACAAAAGCTGCTTCAGTACCCCTGTCCATACTCCATCACCAGGATCGTACCATCAACATCACCCCTGTCGAAGCAGTTCCACCTGCGTTACCACCCAAGACCAGGAAAGCTAAGATCCCAGAGTTGCCTAAGGATCCAGATTACTCAGATAGAGGAGACTCTGATATGGACGAAGAGACGTACTCTAGTAGCCAAGAGAAGCAGAAGCTTAAAAAGGTAGGCATCTGTGTCTTAATGTTGAAAAGGTGTTTCACAGTTGTCAATGACCAAGGCTCCAGTTTACTGTGGTGCTTTGTTGCACTTTAAATTCCTGAGTTTTTTTGTAGATTTTAAATACAGGTGCAGCTAAAAAAATAGAATATCTTTAAAAAACAAAAAAAATCTCAGTTATTCCAATACAAAAGTGACATCTTTATATTCTAGATTCATTACATTTAGTGACATGTTTTCAATACTTTTTTGTTTTAATCTTGATGATTACAGTTTATGGAAATAGAAAATTCAGTATCTTGAATTGTTAGAATAAAGAATTTATAATACAGAAATGTGGACCTTATGAAAAGTATGTTATTTAATGTTCTTATGCACTCGATAATTAGTCATGGCTCCTTTTGCATAAATTACTGCATCAATGCGATTCGGCAGCGTGACATCAGCCTGTGGCACTGCTGAGGTGTTATGGAAGCCCCGGTTGCTTTGATAGCTGCCTTCAGCTCGTCTGTATTGTTCAGTCTAGTGTATCTCATTTTCCTCTTGGTGATACCCCATAGACTTTCTATGGGGTGCAGGTCAGGTGAGTTCGCTGGATAATTAAGCACAGTAATACCATGTACAGCAAATCAGTTACCAGTAATTTTGCCACTGCGGTCAGGTGCAACTTGTCAGCAGATTGAAGCATAAAGTGCTTTTAAATCTTTTGGTTAACTGTTGCATTAACTCAAGACTTGATTAAACACAATGGAGCGACACCAGCAGATAACATGTCACCCCAATTCATCACTTTGGACCACTGAGCAGCGGTTCCATTCTTTTTCTCCTTCACCCAGGTAACACTTCTGATGTCTCTGTTTCAGGAGTGGCTTGATACTAGGAATGTGACCCTTGTAGTCCATTTCTTGGACACGTCTGTGTGTGGTGGCTGTTGGTGCACTGACTCCAGCCTCAGTCCACTCTTAGTGGCGCTTTCTCAAGTTTTTGAATCGGCTTCGTTTGACAATCCTGGTCGTCCCTGTTGCTTGTGCATCTTTTCCTACCACACTTTTCCCTTCCTGTCAACTTTCCATGAATATGCTTTGATACAGCCCTCTGCCAATAACCAGCCCTTTTATCAATGACCTTCTGTGGCTTTCCTTCCTCGTGGAGGGTGTCTTCTGAAAAACTGTCAAGTCAGCAATCACTGGTTGTGGTTATATGAACCAGACTGAGAGATTGAAGGCTCAGGAAACTTTTTCAGGTTAAAATTTACATTAAATCTACATTCTTTATTGTAATATTTTGAGATGGTAGTTTTTTTATTTTCACAAGTTATACGTCATAATAATCAAGATTAAAACAAAAAAGGCTTGAAACAAGTAACTTTTTTGTGTTATGAATCTAGAATTTATGAAAATAAATTATGAAAAAATATATTTTCAACAATAAATATATTTTTGGAGCTGCACCTTTATATACCTTATATACTATATTTTTGCTTCTATTTTCACGGCTGGAAATGTGTAATCTTCACACATTCGAGAGGAATTTTTACAACAGAAAATGTGAAGAACTTCTTGTTTACTATCGAAAAACGACCCAAGAAGCACTCCCTAATAGTTTCTCATATTTTTGTAGGTGTCCTCCAGGTAAACTTTGCAGTACTGTAGTCACCACCAAACCACTGCAAAGATGCACAGTCAACAACTTCTCAAATGCCTGGCGTTCTTTTCCAACTAATTGCTTGTCTGTTTTATCGTTGTCCGGCTACTTGTCATTGCATTTAGAATGTCAGCGAATGCAATACAGTGTTATAATATGGCTGCATGTCATCCTCTAATCGCTTTTTGTATGTTACGCTTCCCGTTCTCATCTAAAATGACTTCCTGTTATCGTCTCTCCCTAGTCACCCTGCATGTCTGTTGCCTGGTAACAATGTACCGTTCACTGCCATGTTCTCTGTTTGCAGGAGCTAACTCCTCCTCCTCTCCCCAACGGCTTCATGGGAGGGTTAAGTGGTAATGTCCCAGGGGTCAATAGTCTCTCTCCGGGAGATCTATTTGATGTTGAGCTGTCTAAAAAGGACAGCAGCCTGGGCATAAGTGTCACGGTACTGTTCGGAAAGGTTTTCACTCTCTCTTGTTTTTTTATTTATATATTTTTTTCTTATCTCATGACTCTTGTGTATGTGTGTGTTGTTGGTGTGTTAGTCCTTTTCACTTCTATAACTCTTGCTGCACAACTTTTCAAAGCTCCGCCGCACTATGTCAATGCTCTGATTTGCTGCTTGGCTTCCTTTTGGGATTTTGAGATTCAGTTCTTGTCTTCTCTGCATTTGCTGTTCGCAAACGAACTTTGAAACGTTGACCTGCTGAGAATTTTAGAATTGTCAAACTGTCCCAGTTGACGCAGATTACAGAAAGCCAATTTGATTTGAAGATGGCCCTCCCTTTCAAAAAAGCAATAAGAGAAACAAACAGCAAACTGCAGTTTGATTGTGGAATGCGCAACATTGTGGAATGCGATTAATGCCTTCTTTGGTGTGCTGTTGGTTGCTTGACCACTTTAATTTGCTGAAGTGTTTTTTGTCCTCTGAATAATTAGTTGAATCTCTAACTTGATGATGATAGACTGAAAAGCATGCTTATAAATTAAGGCAAGCACTGACAGCCCTTAGTTAGCCCTTAGCAATGTTTTTACTTAGAGACAATTGATTTGAATCAAGTAGCAATAAGTTATTTTAACCCAAATATTTTTTTTATCTGTATATTTCAGAAACCGGAGCACAAAGGCTCCTATGATTGCACATTATTAATATTATTAGTGATACTTTTTAAATGTCAATAATGAGCACTTTGTGCTGTGATGTCAACATCATCACTTCTAACCTAGAACCATTAGTACAACTAGTTAAAGCTGACAGGACTTCAAAATATAAAATCAACTAGCATAATCGAAATTGGAACAAGTATTTAATAACAAAAACAAAAACCCATAGACAAGAGTCAGTGAGTTCATTGTAGACATGAGCATTACAGCCTTATGCTCCCTGGCCACATCCATTTGGTTGACTGGAATAACGACACGTCTGTTTTTCTCAGGGTGGAGTAAATACCAGTGTGAGGCATGGAGGGGTTTATGTGAAGGCTGTCATCCCCAAAGGAGCCGCAGAACTGGACGGAAGGATTCAGAATGGTAAGACTAAGTCACTATGGTCCCATTCAGTCAGGCAAAACATGAATCATCCTTTTGTCCAAAAATTTACCAAAAGTAGTCTAGTGCCTTGGCATTGTGTGGTCAGCAACTTGGTGCTTGCTGACTGTGTGTACTATATGTAACTCTGACACGCCTGTCTTTACCACTAGGGGACAGAGTGGTGGCAGTCAATGGGAAGAGTTTGGAAGGAGCTACTCACAAACAGGCTGTAGAGACCCTAAGAGACACTGGACAGGTAAGTCCTCACACAGTCAATGTTAAAAACATTCCAGATGACTTGTTTAGTCTATTCACCAAGGTGCCTTCATGGTGTCGATCTAATAAATTGTTCCCTATTCTTATTCTTAAGTAATCAAATTCATTAAAATTACAGAAGGCTCATGAGGTAAACTAGAATTCCAGTTCTTTCAATGCAGAACATTTGCAATTTGTTTTTATTTTTACACATTTTAGTGCATTTTCAGGATACCATCAAATATTTGAGTCGACAAGGAGTGCGCGAATGTTGTGACCTTGAGCGAGGCTATTTACCGTAATTGCTCCTATAAGTCTCTTTGGATAGGAGTGACTGCTGACTAAACTGTCAACTGTAGTTGCAGCTAATGGTCTTTGCTATTCTGTCTTAACTTATCAGTGGTTTTTCCCTTTTTAGATGGTCCACCTGCTGTTAGAAAAGGGTCAGCACCCTGTGGACAATATCCACGCTCCTCTGACCCCTCAGGTCACTCCTCCCTCTGTACCCAATGATAACCCAGACCACCAACAACACAAACAGCAGCAATCAAAACAGCAGCCAACCCCAGAACCTAAAGCCCAGTCATATTACAGCTTCATCACTACTGGTGAGGGCACTCATTATCAGCTGCTGTTCATCTTGTCTGCTTTAAAATGTATTTGTTTGCATCCAACATTCACTCGAAAGGCCACAAAGGCAGGAGGGACCATATATTTTTGAAAAGTTGGGGTTTGAAAATGGATTGATGATGTGACCTGACCTATTCCTAGACAATGTATTTGAGGTGCCCTTGCTGAAGAACACCTCAGGCCTCGGGTTCAGCTTCAGCAGAGAGGAGCTCCACCTTGACCAGTCGGCCAATCACGGCCAGGTCACCAGCTCCAGCATGGTCAGGGTCAAAAAGCTGTTCCCTGGACAGCCAGCTGCCGAGAGTGGACGTGTCAATGTGGGGGACATCATTCTTCGTGTTAATCAGACACCACTCAAAGGACTCTCACAACATGTATGTAACCTCTTCTTAGTGACTTTCTTATTGACTCAAGCTAACAATCAGTTACACTGGTGATAGATTTGAACAACTTCATCATTGGATAAATTAACTTTGAAACCTACCAGCCATTTCATTAGGTACACCTTGCTAGTACTGGGTCAGCTCCCTTTTGCTGAACTGTCTTAAGTTAGTGGCAGAGATTTTGCTCCATAATGATATTATAGAATCACGCATTTGCTGTGGATTGGTGGGCTGCACATCCATGGTTTAAATGTCCTGTTCCACCACATCCCAAAGCTGCACCATTGGATTCAGTTCAGGTGAATATGGAGGCCATTTTAGTAAAGTTAATTAATTGTCATGTTCCAGAAACCAGCTAAAGATGTAAACTTTGTGACATGGCGGGTGATCCTGCTGGAAGTAGCATGGGTACACTGTGGTCATAAAGCGACTGACATGGTCAGCAACCATACTCTGGCAGGCATTTAAACTATGCTCAATTGGAACTAACGGCCCAAAGTGTGCCAAGATGTTCCACCACCAGCTTAAACTGGCAGTATGGATCCATGCCTAAATGTTGTTCAGGACAAATTTGACTTATCAGACCAGGCAACACATTTTTCCAATCTTTTATTGTACAATATTGTTATTTTTCAACAGTTCTTCAGGAGAATACCATTAGTTTCATGCTTTCTGAAATACTCAAACCAGCAGTCTGGCACCAACTACCTTGCCACGTTCAAAGTTAATTACTTCACTTTTCTTCCATTGTCTGATGCTAGGTTTGAACTTCAGCTGATTGTATTGACCATGTCAACATGCCTAAATGCATTGGGGTAGCTGCCACATGATTGGCTGAATAGATATTTTTGTTAAAAGCAGTTGAAAAGGTGTTCCTAATGAAGTGTATGCTGTGTGTATATGCACATAGTGATTTACTCTTTGTTTTCTTTGATTTTTCAATAAGGTATGAGTTATATAACGTTACATGACTCATATAATTTTAATGAAACATTCTGTTGCTTTTTAGGAGGTGATCTCCGCCCTACGAGGTACTGGTCAAAAGGTCACTCTTCTTCTCTGTAGACCTGACCAGGGAGTCTTACCTGAGATGGACACCTCTGCTTTGGTGGGGAACAAAATACATGAGGGGCAATTTAATGCATTGTCAACAAGAATTATGGTTCCAAAAGCTGGGCAAATATCTGCTACAGTTTTAAAATGTAGTCTTGTATATTTACTGGTCACTGTTGGTCTTCTCTCTTTAGACTCTTGTGGCGTCACCCCGTAAAGAGCCAACAGCACAGTCTCCTGAGCCCAATGTGGCCAGGCCTAGGACTGCCTCTCCGGGGGTGTCTGAGGAGAAGAGGACCCTGGGGGCGGGGCTGGGGCCAGTAGAGGCAGCTCTGGAGAGACTACAGAAGAAGTCCCCTGGTCGGCGAGACAGCTACAGCGATAGCACGGATGACGACGAGGAGGTAAGCTAGGCCCTATATCTGTTTAACTTGTTTCCCTCAATCCATTGTATTTTTTTTTCTTAGTGGTTTAATGTTTCCGTTGTTAGTAACATCTTTTTAATACAAAAACATCAACATGTTATTTATAAAGTCTTCAGTAATACTAAATCCACATTAGGAAACCTTATACATATTCTTTAAGTTGTATGTGCCTTGCTAGAGGGTTGTCTGTTGTGCTTCTGTTTCGCACACTAAGTGTAATAAAATACACTCAATTGATTCCGTTATTCCTTAAATTGGATTTATTTTTGCTAGGTGTAGACTACTTACATTTACTCTAGATTTTGTGTTGCCTTTTTTATTACAAGTAAATTATTCACCAGCCATTCTCATCCAGAATAACAGTGCACACAGTGAATATATTTTCAGATAATGTAATGGTAGTAGTACTAAGTTAATAGCAGAAGGCGTCAAGCACTCCTCCAGCATCTTCTTATTTTGTCTGCATTAGGGCTGAACGATATTCTGTTTTAGCATCGACATCGCGATGTGCGCATGCGCGATAGTCACATCGCCGGAACATGCGTTGTAAAGAAGGGCAGCACTCATAAATGTCTTAAGAGAACTGGATACAGTGTTCTGCGGGAAGCCCTGTACATTCCAATGAGAGGCTCAAAAGCGCATAAAGCCAACATGGAGCTTGGATCTTCCGCGTTGACTGGCCCATGACGTCATGATGGACATGCGCACTAGCAATAATTTGTGTTGTCGTAGCAACATGCGCGTTCATGAGCTTCTCTCTCGTGTCTCTTAAATCCACGGTACACATAGCGAAATCACGAACTCACAGTTTCATTGTCTAAAATATTCGCTAACGTTAAACGATATGTTATTGTTGTTCCTGATCGTTTACATGCTTAGCTAAATAAACGATGGATGTATTTAGACAACCAAGGAGATGTCATTATTATGTATAATAATAATTATTATTATACATAAACGGCTGAAAAAAAAGGATGTTGACCAAAACCAGGTACTTTGCCTGGAGTGTTATAAAGTTGTGGCCACAAAACAAGGAAACACCACCAATTTGTCTGATAACTTAAAACGGCACCACAAAGCGCGTTACGACAAATACAAAGTCAAATAAAAAACTATTTGTGATGCCTTTGTGCCAGTGTAACAGCTTACCAGAAAGGCTCTCAATGACGGAAACAAGTAACAGACGCAATAAAGTTATATATCGCTAAAGATATGTTGCCATTAAACACCGTCACTAAAGAGGGATTTAAGAAAATGATCCGAACGGGTACCATCCCGCGCATATTTTTCGCAAGTTGCGATAAGAGCTGTATGTAAAATGCACATATAACATTGAAGCAGAGCTGTCACACGTAAAATACTATGCAGCTCCAACAGACTTTTGGTCCAGCAGGACAACGGAGCCCTACATGAGTCTGATGGAATGGTAATTATTGACTTTAGCCTGGATTAATGGCTCGCAATATCACAATATATATCGTTGGGGAAAAAATATCGCAATGTAATTTTTTTCCAATATCGTGCAGCCATAGTCTGCATCCCACAAGTTATTTGTGATTCTAACATCTTAAACTTTGATTTCTATCCATAACACTTTTTCCAAACTTCTTCTTTCCAGTGTCTTTGGGCCATATTCTTCAATGTTTACCTAAGTTATTTCTTAAAGTTGTTCCTAAGAAAGGTTCTAAGAAAAGTCTTACTCAAATTCACGAACGTTCCTATAATGATGAATACCACGTCTTTGTAAATTGAATGCGCGTGTCAGTTGTTCCTAATTAGCATAGGTAAACGTCCCGGTATTTCCCATAAGAGGGCATTGAACTGCAGGGCGGAGTGGAAACTCATTGTAAAAATATGTAATATTTAGCAGCGCCGGTAGTGGTTGCAAAATCAAATACAAAAAGGATGCATGGGATTTAATCACTCTGTGTCAGGGGAAGGGCGCACCACTGATGACATAAAAAAGAAATGGTTTGACATGAAGTTTGATGCAAAAAAGTATTGCCAAACACAAACAAGAGATGCTGACCACAGGAGGGGGAAAGGCTTGCACTGTCCTTACTGAGCTGGACCAGCGCATCAGGGACATAATCGGAATAACCGCAATCTCTTGTGTGCCATCCACAGGAAAGTGTTAAATATATGCAAATATTTGAAATAATTGAAAATTATTCATAATGTTATTCTTCATAATATTTAAAGCACTATACAATTGATGAAAACGCAGAGACTAATGATTTATCACGAATCTGTTACACTATGCTACTGCTGGAATATTTTTCTGTTACACTATGCTACTGCTGGAATATTTTTCTGTTACACTATGCTACTGCTGGAATATTTTCTGTTACACTATGCTACTGCTGGGATATTTTCTCTTACACTATGCTACTGCTGGAATATTTTCTGTTACACTATGCTACTGCTGGAATATTTTTCTGTTACACTATGCTACTGCTGGAATATTTTCTCTTTGCTATTAATCTATAACTTGGTTTATCACAGTGTTACAAAATAGGCACATTTTCTGCTGTTGGGAGCTGGCATTTTCTAATTGATTGTCACAATCATATACTTAACATATACATAAATCTTGAATATTTGTCGATGGTATTTGTGCTTTCTGCATAAAGCTGATGCATAACTCAGTGGTCAGCGCAACTCTGTCTAACGTTTAGTTCAATGCATTAACATAATGCACATACCTAAACATACTGATGAGCCAAAACAATATGGCTAGTGAAAAACATTGATCATCTCCTATCAAGGGCACATGTCTAGGTAGATTATATGGTACGCAAACTATCGATTCACATAGTCAATGTGTTGGATGCTGGAGGAATGGGCATAAGTAAATGCCTGAGCAAATTTGACAAGGGCCAAATTCACCAGCAGTGGTGATTATCTGCTGTCAGTGGTCTGAGGGACAAACACCACTGTGGCAGCAACACTAATTACCCACTACATTGTAATCACGAAGACTCCTATCATTAATATGCAACAGCAAAATGGGAGGTAATATGTTTACTGAAGATTTGTTTCTGTTTGTATTGTTGTATTTTTCAATGCTGTATATTATGGCCGCGTCTTCTATTCTATTCTAATATAATTTATCTAGCCTGACGCCATTATAATTATATCATTATCATATTATTTTAATTGCAGCCAGGTTTCAAAATTGATATTATCGCAAATGGAATTAATTGTTAAGCCCTACTTACTGTATGTTGAATATTTCTCTAATTTTTTAATTCGGAAATACACAAATTAAGGGAACACTAAAATAACACATCCTAGATCTGAATGAATGAAATAATCTTATTAAATATTCAATCAAAAATCACACAAAATGTATCAATGGGAATCAAATTTATCAACCCATGGATGTCTGGATTGGGAGTCGCACTCAAAATGAATGTGAAAAACCACACTACTGGCTGATCCAACTTTGATATAATGTCCTTAAAACAAGTAAAAATGAGGCTCAGTAGTGTGTGTGGCCTCCACATGCCTGTATGACCTCCCTACAACACCTGGGCATGCTCCTGATGTGGCGAATGGTCTCCTGAGGGATCTCCTCCCAGACCTGGACTAAAGCATCTGCCAACTCCTGGACAGTCTGTGGTGCAATGTGGCGTTGGTGGATGGAGTGAGACATGATGTCCCTGATGTGCTCAATTGGATTCAGGTCTGGGGAACGGGCGGGCCAGTCCATAGCATCAATGCCTTCATTGCATTGACTTACATTGCATTGTCTTACATTAGGAGAAACCCAGGGCCAACCGCACCAGCATATGGTCTCACAAGGGGTCTGAGGATCTCATCTCGGTACCTAATGGCAGTCAGGCTACCTCTGGTGAGCACATGGAGGACTGTGCGGCCCCCAAAGAAATGCCACCCCACACCATAACTGACCCATCGCCAAACCGGTCATGATGGAGGATGTTGCAGGCAGCAGAACATTTTCCACGGCGTCTCCAGACTGTCACGTCTGTCACATGTGCTCAGTGTGAACCTGCTTTCATCTGTGAAGAGCACAGGGCGCCGGTGCCAAATTTGCCAATCTTGGTGTTCTCAAATGCAAATGCCAAAACGTCCTGAACTGTGTTGGGCTGTAAGCACAACCCCCACCTGTGTACGTCGGGCCCTCATACCACCCTCATGGAGTCTGTTTCTGACTGTTTGAGCAGACACATGCACATTTGTGGTCTGCTGGGGACATTTTGCAGGGCTCTGGTAGTGCTCCTCCTGCTCCTCCTTGCACGAAGGCGGAGGTAGCGGTCCTGCTGGGTTGTTGCCCTCCTACAGCCTCCTCCACGTCTCCTGATCTACTGGCCTGTCTCCTTGTAGCTCCTCCATGCTCTGGACAATACGCTGACTGACACAGCAAACTTTCTTGCCACAGCTCGCATTGATGTGCCATCCTGGATGAGCTGCACTACCTGAGCCACTTGTGTGGATTGTAGACTCCGTCTCATGCTACCACTAGAGTGAATGCATCGCTAGCATTCAAAAGTGACCAAAACATCAGCCAGGAAGCATAGGAACTGAGGTCTGTGGTCACCACCTGCAGAACCACTCCTTTATTAGGGGTGTCTGGCTATATGCCTATAATTTCCACCTGTTGTCTATTCCATTTGCACAACAGCATGTGAAATTGATTGTCAATCAGTGTTGCTTCCTAAGTGGACAGTTTGATTTCACAGAAGTGTGATTGACTTAGAGTTACATTGTGTTGTTTAAGTGTTGTTTTTTTTTAGCAGTGTAAATGTATTGATTTATTAATTCAGGTAGAAAAAGCGTTCAGCCTTTCTGAAGAGCAGAGCCGACAAGCAGCGGACCATAGTATCTACCAGACCCCCAGTGGTAAGCTCTCCGCTGGCAGGCTTAGCCAGTACGAGACCCCTTGTGAGATGGAACTGGATGACACCCAACGCTCAGCCTACTACTCCCCCGAACTGTCATTGTCTGACCGGTCGGACCTCAGCAGAAAGTAAGGATTACATCTCATAGCTGATACTACACACCTAGTGCTGATTGCAGCAATATTTTGGCTTATCTCATTTGTTATTTAAACATTTAAGAATGGTTACTATACATTGATTTTGACTTTATACCAATAAATTATAATCTAATTTACACACCTGGTTTTCTAAGCAATCTTTTCATTTAATTATTAAAACTTGGAAAAGGCTTCCAGCATTGTTTTTGATTTGTGAATGTGTAATTGAAGGGTTGGATTATTATACAATATTTACACCAAAGATCCTTTAGTTGAACGTGGCTATTAAAATGTGCAAGAAAGTTGAGTTGATTCAGGTTTGCACTTGGCTGCTTTCTGTTTTACTCTGGTGGCATCGGTTGTCACTCGATATTGATTTTTTTAAACATATTATTTGTTTCAACTGGAAAAGTCCCAACTTGGTTAGCTTTTTAAAGGTGCTAGATGAGACCAGGATTTTTTTCTTAGATAATGCCTACACTTCTCCAGTTGGTACTGACACATTTGTATTGTCCATTTGTTCTTCCACTAGCTAGTTTGTGAGAAGGGGAGTGTTGGTGTCTTTGACACCTTGTGATAAGTGCTGAAAGGGGGTATATCTGATTGATCAGGTCTATTCCCCTTCTCTCCAGGGTTCCTTCTTCCTCTCCAATGGCTTTGGACCAGGACACCACTCCTAAGCCTATGGTATCATCACCTAAAGCTTCCAGCCCCGAGCCCCTGCCTCCCCCGCTCCCTCTGCCGCTCAACCTCGTCCACAAACTGCCTGACAGTGGACAAGACATGGATGACTTTGTACCGGTAAGAACATAAATAGAAATGCATGCACTTGCTCTGGATATGAGTGTGCATTTAAAACTAAATGTACTATTGAAGTCTGGATAAACATAAACAAAAAAACAGAATGTATCTTCAAAATGTATGTATTTATGTATAAGTCATCAGCTGTCTAGGATGCACGTGCAGCGCTGTTGCATAGGGATGATCTGGGGTTGAATCTGGGGTTGAATCTGGGGTTGAATCTGGGGTTGAATCTGGGGTTGAATCTGGGGTTGAATCTGGGGTTGAACCTGGGGTTGAACATGGGGTTGAACCTGGGGTTGAATCTGGGGTTGAATCTGGGGTTGAACCTCGGGTTGAATCTGGGGTTGAATTTGGGGTTGAACCTCGGGTTGAATCTGGCTCATTGCTCTT
Organism: Dallia pectoralis; assembly: GCA_029465975.1. Lineage (NCBI taxonomy): Eukaryota > Metazoa > Chordata > Actinopteri > Esociformes > Umbridae > Dallia > Dallia pectoralis. The sequence continues at coordinate 1,233,158 of CM055760.1, read as the reverse complement.
TTAGCAACAAACCCTCTGTCTCGCTCCAATAAAGCGTAGCAATTCCTTTTCATTTATTTCTATAATAGGTACAAATAAAAACCTTTGAGATCATCACATTCCCCCATCCTGCCTTTTTCCAAAGAAGCCAAAGGCTTCTAACAGATTTTTTTAAATGGCAAATTCAAACAATGCTAAAACTGTGCTGTTGACACAAAGTCTTTCATCCTAAGGTCATCTTGTAAAGCTTTTGCGGGGTATAGCAGGAAAAACTAAGTTAAACCCATCTTAGACTGATCCCTGCATGTGTGATTAGAGCGAATTCTCCAAGGGTTCTCCCAAGGCTTTACATGATGTGATCCTTATGAAATTTTGCAGTATTCAGTCTGTTAGCATTGTATTTATTTAATATATTAATATATTGGGGTGCTTTATCTTCCAGGACGTTGAGCTGAAAGTGTCTCTGGCAAAGTCTGACAAAGGAAGCCTGGGGTTCACTCTGACCAAGGGGAACGACCTGGGCTGCTATATTCACGACATCATCCAGGACCCTGCCATGGGAGATGGACGCCTGAAACCCGGCGATCGAATGATTATGGTATACCCCTTCCCCAAACTCTTGATTGTGCGCTAATTAGAATGGCCTGTACATATGAACCTGTACATATGCTGTTGTAATTGTAGGTCATATTCACCTAGTTGGCTGTTGAGTGTAAATCTGTGTTTCGATACTATTTTGTTTTCCATACTGTCCTTCTAACCGGTGACTTTTACAAACACAAGAATTCGCTGGGGCAACCAGGCACAAATGCAAAGCATAACATTTTGTATGACTGTAATGTAAAAAAAATATACATTTATGGACAGATATAGATCATGCAATAAATGACCATCCAATGATATTTTGGTATATAGTTCAACCAGTTGAAATGTGCACATTTTATGGTTTAACACTAGAAGCGCCAGAGCTGTTTTAACTCCTTTAAGCGCCAGAGCCCTGCGTCCGCTGGCTTCATTAACATACGAATCATCCCAATTAGAACCTACATTCTCATCCGCAGCTTCACCATCCATTCACTGTGTAACCTGCCATCCATCTACAGCCGGGCTATTCAATTGGCGGCCCCAGGGCCGGGTCCGGCCCCTGAGGGATTTTGAACCGGCCCTTTAGGCGTAATTTGCGGGTGGGAATTGTCCCCACCACTTGAAACATCTCGCGGGAGTCGCGGCACGAATGTACCAATACAAATAAATAAAAAATCTCCAGTTAACTAGCAGAGCATTCATTACGTTCGTCTGTTAAATAAGAGGCTATCTAGTGCTGAAATGTGTTGCTTTATAAATCAAGTGATCAAAGTGCTCGTTGCAGCCGCGATCAGTGGCGCTGTTAGAAACGGAGGTTTGTCCTCCTCTATGCCAGCTTTGACAGCTCCCCGATCTCCGGAGAGAGGGAGAGATCAGCCCCGATCAGGATCACCTGAGTTCTAGGCACACCTGCCAGTAATTAGTTGGGGTAAAAAAGTAGCACTTGGTCTTTCGATCAGTGCGAGGTATTGTTCGTTCCTGACTTACTGAGCGCTTATGAATACGATTGATCAGATTACCAGTGTACCAGTTATTAGCCTCTCCCGTTCTCCGAGTCTGCCTAATCCTGTCTTTTGTCTACCAGTGATTCCTGTTCCCGATCATCAGCCTGCCTTACCGACCTTGTCCTTGCCCGATCCCTGGTACCGTTTTCGAACTCTGATCTGCCGAGAAAGAACCCAGTCTGCCTGACTATTCCTCTGCCTTTCTACACATCTGTCAATAAATATATTGCGTTCCGCGATTGGTACCACAACCTTGTTTCTAAGGGTATTCCTGACAGGCACGGATACTGTGTTCTCTGGTGCCTCGCGCACACGCCGCACTGTCTTCACTCGGACACGCGCTTCAATCCTTTGTGGTGACTCTATTCGTTTACGGTGAAATGACAAAACAAAATGCACACAAACGTATCTCTGCCTGATATTCATCCACTGATAAACATAATCGTTTTTTGAGAAAAAAAATCTATTCGAGTGCGGACTAGAACCCAGAACCTCTGACACGCTTGGCAAAAATTCTGCCACTGGACCATTTAAGTACACACTTAAACTACAAATTAAACCAAATGTACTATTTAGATCGATTGCTGGACATCGTAATGTTATTGTACATACATCTGATTTATTATTTAGCATTGTGTTAGCAATGTCCCACACACTTTTTTAAAAACAAAGTTTCGCCACTGAGTATAGTTATTACATATGGGTAGTTTCATACACCGCATGACTATTGTTAATTGTAAATTATTTTGTGCAATATGAGGCGATATGCACCCCTTTAAGCCATGGTGGCAAAACAGGTACATGACCAATCAAAATCGCCCATTCGCGGTGCGCTCTAGTGCCGAGCTCTGACGTAAACGCTCTGACTTTTTTCAAGCCAAGCACGAAGTAATTTCGATATAATTTTCAATATAAACACAACGTTTGTATTGTCAAAATCTACCTAAAAAAAAAGAAAAGTTGACTCGGAGAACAGGCAGTTCAACAATGAATGGACAGATAAATAGGCGTTTATTGCCATTGATGCGAATCCTTTGTGCTTAATCTGCAATGAGTACCTCGCCGTGTGCAAGGAGTATAATTTGAGAAGGCATTTTAAGACAACTCCTGCTAACTTTGATATATTGATTCCTTCAGTATGTTGTTGTAATTTATTTATTTGTTACCATAATTACTCATATTCTCCGGCCCCTTATTTTGCCTCAGTTTCATGAACTGGCCCCAATTCCAAATTAATTGAATAGCCCTGATCTACAGCATCAGATCATCTACTGTGTTATCATCCTGAATTAAATGAATTACGAGGAATTATAAAGTAAAACATTTTACTAAAATAGTATGTATTTATTGTCTTATGTAACCATAAAATACAAAAATAAAACCATTAATGCACAGGCTATGACATTTGAATTTCTAAAAATCTAATAAATGAAAATCCATCAAACTGTATGTCCTATTTTGATGTAGTGAATGCTAAAACATTTTAGATCACAAGCGACGCGCAATCAAATGATTTGCGCATGATTGGCCGTATATAGACATATTGCAACACAGACTCTTGAAATAAAAACATTAGGCTACAGTGTATAATTCGATCATTTTCATTTGTAAAATGTATTATAGTAATTACAGTCCAGTAACTAAGGCACTGTAGACAATGAAACACGTATTTTACAACACAGTTTGTATATTGGCCACAGTCGGCTATTCTGCTGTTTTTCCGGGAGATACATTAATCTATTTCGTTTTATATTTTCGTTCTGTTTATTTAGTAATATTTTTCTTTATAAACATACCTCTTTTTTCTAGCTCATTCAAATTCAACCAAGCCAATCAATATATTGTCTATGTGTATCTCGAGTCCAATTTCATATAGATCAGACAAAAAACGCATCCAGTTTCATATTGATCAGACCATAACCAGTCCAGTTTCATATAGATCGGACCAAAACCAGTCCAGGTTCATATAGATCGGACCAAAACAAGTCCAGTTTCATATAGATCGGACCAAAACAAGTCCAGTGTCATATAGATCGTACCAAAACGCGTCCAGTTTCATATAAATCAGACCAAAACCAGTCCAGTTTCATATAGGTCAGACCAAAACCAGTCCAGTTTCATATAGGTCAGACCAAAACCAGTCCAGTTTCATATAGATCGGACCAAAACCAGTCCAGTTTCATATAGATCGGACCATTATTGAGTGCAATAGGTGCATGACACATAGAACTGATAAATAATTAAAAATTAAATGAATGGCCTATATACATAGATGTATTGGATGAATTTGTTCTGTTTATTTAGTGAAACATATTTCTTTATAAACGTACCTCTTTTTTCTAGTTCATTCAAATTCCACCAAGCCAGTCAATCTATTGTCTATGTGTATCTATCCGTCTTTTGTCTGCGTATCGCCCATTCAACCATTGACGTCATAAGCCCAGTGAGGTGTGATCGGTGTCTGGGTACCGCAGTTAGCGCCTCATGGGTACCAACGCCCAGCGGCGTGGGCTTTTGGCGACAGAAAGGCAGTTTAGGTATCAAAAAACATGTAAATAGTAGTTTTAAATAGTGTTCGGTTTGTCATTTTGCAATTCTGAAAACAGAACAAGGTAAAATGCACGTATTTAGGAAAAGTCATGGAAGGACGAGGCTGTAGCTTTTCAGCACTATATATTTATTTTAATTACTAACTGCAACGCCCGCGGGCGAGGGCTATTGGCGCTTCTAGTGTTAACAGTTGAAATGTGCTGGTAATAAGGAATATTCCAGTATTACTTTTTAGAAATGAATTTGACTTTATATGTCCTGAAATGATGTAGGCTTTTTAGCTGAAATTCCCTGCGCATCTCAGAAATATTTGGTCATCTTCCAGGTGAACAACACTGATGTGTCAAACATGGGGCACACTGAGGTAGTAAACTTGGTCAGAGCCGCCCCTCGGGTGGTGGATCTGATAGTGGGGAGGGTGCTTGAGGCCCCCAAGCCCCCCATAGAGGCCCACTTACTTCCTGACATCTCCTTCCAGAACCACAGCGAAACATTGGGTAAGCGATGCATCAGTCTGTTTTTGACTTACCGACTGTTGAAAATGTTACTGTTTTGGTTTTGTTTTATCAACCAAAGATTATTATCATTGTAAACACAGCTTGTCACATGCCCCTGGGCTGCAAAAGAGGCAGAACATAGGGTTCTTTTTTGACAACACTGCTGGGAGTTTATTGTATTTTAGACCATAAATAAGCTGTCACAGTCGGCTCTGGTGTTGCTTTTGATTCAAGTTCCAAGTTGTGCTCATAAGGCGCCGCATGAAAGAAAAACACAAAGGTAGGACCTAATCAGACAAGACCCATTAGGAACGCTCTAATTCAGTTTGCATAGCAACATATTTTAAAAATATGGTTTTCACGCATGTGACTCGGCAGTGACAGCTTGTGTTGGTTATTGTTGGTTATTGTTAAAAAAATATGTTTTACTATTTTTCCTGCAGGGCAAATGTTGGACGGAGAAAAAGACTGAGTGTACAGAGTGCTGTTGATAACGCTATACGTTATTATATCTTGTCTTACAGGGCTTTTGTTGGACGGGGGCAGGGACAGTGTATATGGTGTACTGTTCATTAAGGAGGTCCTCCCAGAATCAGAGGCACTGCTGGAGGGCAGTCTGAGACCCTTAGACCTGGTCCATTATATCAATGGAGCTCCTACTCTGGACCTGACCCTCAATGAGAGCTACAAGCTGTTGGAGGTCCCACTACAAAACCTCACTATTAAGGCCACAAGGTAAAATAAACACTCAGACTCTCAATCTCGCCCCCAACACCTATGTGTAGGTCAATCTAGTCTTTGACACTCCTTTCACTTACTAAACTTTTGTAAAATGTATCTCACAGTAAGATAAAAACCAACCAATAGATCTTCTTCTCCACAAAGGTTGATCTTATGTCTTTTCTTGCCCTTCAGGGATGGGAAACCAGTTTATCCAGGTCAGAGGAGTATTTCATTCCTTAACAACAACGTCAACCCTAAAGTGTCTACCAGTATGAACGGTAAGTACCAGAGGTGGAAGTAACGAATTACAACTACTCACAATACTGTAATTAAGTAGTTTTTTCGTGTACTTTTATGAGTACATTTTTAAGTCTGTAATTAGTTAAGTAATATACTTTCGCTACTTTAAATCACATTCGTTACCAAGTACTTGTACAATTTGAATTAAATTAATATTCAAATTTTTGACCAGCAATTGGGTATCCAATAGAAATAACTGATTGGCCAATAAAAACCCTTGTATTTGAATAGGAAAAAAAGCCCTGGTTTCTGGAGAGCTATACGTGCAGTCGGCAACTCGTCATAGTTGGGGGCGTGGTCTGGCGTGTTGGGGGCGTGGTCTGGCGGGGGAAACACCGCAACCATCGTGTGTATTTAAATGACATAAATGTCGTATTGGGAGACATTGATGCCTGCCGACCGGCAACGGTACATTGCAAAATGAACTGCAATAGGTTATGATTGCCCTTATTTAATTAAAAACTGGGTCAATGACCCATTCAATTGGCCGGGGGTCTCGTTAACACACATATTTTGTTATCTGGTAGAATCTCCGGTAGCATTAGCGGTAGCCGTAGCGGTAGCATTACCCTATAACTCAATCAACTTTCATATGTTGCATACTATAACTCCATAAAACCTTGTCACTTACCAATTCTATGTATGCTTCACTCTGTATTAAGTGTATCGTAATGTAGCGTTTAGGTTCACTAGGCTATATAGTTTAGGTTTGACACCAGGCTATATAGTTTAGGTTCGACACCAGGCTATATAGTTTAGGTTCGACACTAGGCTATATAGTTTAGGTTCACTAGGCTATATAGTTTAGGTTCGACACCAGGCTATATAGTTTAGGTTCGACACCAGGCTATATAGTTTAGGTTCGACACTAGGGTATATAGTTTAGGTTCGACACTAGGCTATATAGTTTAGGTTCGACACCAGGCTATATAGTTTAGGTTCGACGCTAGGCTATATAGTTTAGGTTCGACACCAGGCTATATAGTTTAGGTTCGACACCGAGCTATATAGTTTAGGTTCGACACTAGGCTATATAGTTTAGGTTCGACACCAGGCTATATAGTTTAGGTTCGACACCAGGCTATATAGTTTAGGTTCGACACCGGGCTATATAGTTTAGGTTCGACACCGGGCTATATAGTTTAGGTTCGACACTAGGCTATATAGTTTAGGTTCGACACCAGGCTATATAGTTTAGGTTCGACACTAGGCTATATAGTTTAGGTTCGACACCAGGCTATATAGTTTAGGTTCGACACCGGGCTATATAGGTTTGCTTAAGGTAGAATGATAAGGCTTATTATATATACATGCCACTTTCTGAAACAAACTAATTAATATGGGAGGTTATGTGTAAATTATATCTGACAGCAGTAACTTTTTAGCTGTGCTGGTCTACTTTTCACATCCAAACGAAGCCGGATAGACTCTGTGAACTTTGAAACTGAACAAAAGGTTCAGAAAGTGAAATGTCCTAGATTTTTAGGCCTTGCGCAGTTGTTTTGCAGTGAAAAGTTTATACTGTTTATACATGTTTAAAAATCATTTAACAGTTTATTCGTATAAAACACAAATTTCCTGTGTTTGATCCATTCATATTTCTGATTTGATTCAATGGATTTGATTTTTATTCAATAAATATCACAGGCTAAAAAGTAATTAGTACTTGAGTAGTTTTTGAGAGGGGTACTTTGTACCCTTACTTAAGTACATTTTTAACTTAATTGAGTATTATTTTAGCAACTACTTGTACTTTTACTTGTGTACAATTTTTCAGTACTCTTTCCACCTCTGGTAAGTACATGGAATTAATCTGCAAGGTGGAGTTGTACAATTAATTTACTGCGTCTGTTTGCAGAACTATTTTATTCTGATTTTTATTGGATATTGTTGAGCAATGCACTACAGACCAGTTGGCTGAATCTCTGTACAGTGTTTGATATGAGATGGATGCTATTGTTGGTGTTGAACATTTTTCTGTTGTTGCAGGTTATATTCACGGGGCTGATCACAAAGAAACCAAGGTTTTATCCATATGCCCTATTGAGGTAATAACGTTGGCCTACTTTATTTGAGATTTTTTGTAACATAACTTGTTCATATTAAAACTGATTTAAAACTGATTTACTACCCTCAGTGATTGATAGACTGAATTGAATGGATTGTTTGATTTTGCCCTCAGGAGGAGATCATTCTGTTGGACATGGAAAAGCCTGCAGCAGGAGGGCTCGGCTTCTCTGTCATCGGAGGCGAAAGGGGCATCTTTGTCAAGTCCATTTCCCCAGGAGGCATAGCAGACACTACAGGAAGGTTGCAAGTAGGAGATCGATTGCTTAAAGTGAGTTTCTCAACTCTGTTATTTGTGAATGCAACAACATCTGCTGGCCACTAGGTGGGGATCTTTGAACACGTGTTTTTGTATAGCTGAAAGAAGCCTTGAGGTTTATAGGCCCTTGAAGCAAATATTTCCCCACTTCTTGGAGAATTCAGACAGTCTCTCTCTTTTTCAAATGTATTTCAAAGTGATTTACTTAATCAAAAATAAACCCAGCTCATAGGTTTCAAGCTGACCGACTCTGTCTACAGGTGAATGAGGAGCTGATGACTGGTGTGTCTCACACAAAAGCAGTCACCACTATCCGTAAGTCTAAAGGACTGGTCCACCTCGTAGTGTCCAGACCGCCAGACCAAAATCCAGACACATACTTGGCCTACCTTCCTGTCAAATCCAGCAAATGCAACGGCAACATGGACAACAGTAAGGACAGTGGAGTGAAGACTAAACTCTGTTGTCCTCCTGATGGAAACAAATCTACTAGCCAGCCTCTTATTCCCCCAACAGGTAGGAGACATACTGAACAATCTTAATCCTTATTTTATTAATAATGTTACTTTTAATGATGCCAGGGTACATGTATTACTCCATTTAAATAATTAACTGAATTTAGCTGTCAAGGTCCAACTGATATTAAGGCTGGGTTTTGAGAGGTTCGGGAGCCTGTCATATTGGGCAACTGGGATCCAGAAAACTGTCCTGATGACAGATTTTTCACCTTGCCAGTCATGGGACTACTCTTGTGGCATCATACCCATTTGCAAGTTGACATTTTTTCCCAACACCCTGTGTCTTATGCCAGACTATAATACGGGTCCTACGGAGAGGAGGACAAGGAGGGACCACGAAAATAAAACTGAGCAGTCAGAAGACACAGACTGTGATGGATCATCACTGCCAGAGGATTCTCCTGAGGTAGTTTGCTGCGAATGCATAATGATAGGAGTTTGCTCTGGGAGGAACCTCCCTGGTTCCTGAGGGCCAAAACACATGTTGCTATGATTATGTAATAAATTGCATTAACATCCGATTTTTATGTGTGTGAAATTCCAGACTACCCGAAAAGCCAGATGGAAAGAGGAAAGTGTAGATGACCTACCGAATGAGAAGTAAGGAGTCCATATATATTCACACACACACACAGACACACAAACTGATGAGCACAGAACATTATGACCACCTGCCTATTGTGCTGTTGGTCCACTGTGTGACGCCAAAACAACACAGACTTGCTACGGTATGGCTGTTCCAGCAGAACATGGCCCAGAGCATCACAATCCCTTGTCACCTTCCCACACTGCATTCCGGTGCATCACTTACCCAGAATACAGTGCACACATACACGTCTGTCCACTTGATGTGAATAAAATGGGACTCATCTGACCTGGCAAACTTCTTCCACTACTCTAAGGGCCTGTTCTGATGCACTTTTGACAGGGGTTCTAATGGGAGCTCTGACTGGTCTTCAGCTCACAGCCCCATATGCAGCAGAGTGCGATGCACTGTGTGTTGTAAAACAGTACTCCAGTAACCATCATTCATGATCTACCAAGATGACGCCGTCAATGGCAGCCACGACTCTAAGCTGCACATTTGTTTTTATGTGTATAAAATCAGTGTACTGAGACTGTTTGCATTGTTCGTGTACGTATTTAAATGTGTCTGCTAAATGCTGCCACTAGGGGTCAGAACAAGTTTCTTGTGTGTGTAAAAAGACTTGGCGATTCTCTTTCAGTTTGATTCTGTTTAGACAGATAGCATTTGTTGCCCCCGTGCATTAATGAGCCTTAGGCGTCCAACACACTAGTGGCCAGTTTGTGGTTACTCCCTCCCCATAAAACTGCTGGTAGGTACCTACCAGTGCTGAGCCCTTTAGCTGTGCAATTTCAGAGATGTTCTGGTCCTGTCGTTTGGCCATAACAATTTGGCCCTTGACAAAGTGAAACGCGTTGACAACTACGAATGGTTTTTCACCTACCATCAATCTGCCAACTTTGACATGTCCCCTTGTTAGGCGCTGATCAACGTAATTCACTTCCCGTGAGTGGTCATAATGTTTTGGCCCATCGGCAAATATATATCGGTGTGTTCCCAGAGAATCGTTTTTCAGGAATGTCACAATGTGTGTTCCCAGCTACCTAAAGATAAGGACCGTGCAGCCAGAGGAAGATGAGATCACCTGGGGGAGTGACGAACTCCCTATAGAGAACATCAACTCCAAGTTCACTGACAGTAAGCTGCTTAGACCTTTTATTTTTGTTCAAGTTAACCTGGAGACCGATGGTCTCCTTTTCATGTATGTCTAAAAAAAAAAATATATATATATATATATCATAAAATACACACTTTTTTAAACTACTTCAAATTCACTCTTAGGGAACAACATACAACTGTTTAACCTCACTGATTCCAAACCCTCTACATAGCACTACATTTAAATGTAATGGATTTTCTTGAGTTTTTAAAGTGGGTAATTTAAGTATATTTAGTAACGTTGCACTTCCCTCCTAACCTTTCTAGACAGGCCCATCATCACAGAGGATGAGCTGACCACTCTTCCTCTGGTGAAGGTTGTTCCTGATGGCCAGTACTCTGGGCCCAAACTCAACACTGTGGTACGGATGCTGAGGGGCCTGCTCGAGCAGAAGATTCCTTTAAATGAGTTTGAGGTACATAGTCATTTTATGTGTAGACAAGAATGGAAAGGAAAGCAAAAAAATACAGATTTCTCTAGAAAAATAGTTAAAACGCTTGCTTTTATCTTTGGGACAGAGACTTAAGGCCTTTTTTAACTTTATTTACAGAATCTGCAGAATCTACAGCCACTAGACGACTGTCTAGTTGGCCAGACAAAGGAAAACAAGAAGAAAAATCGCTACAAAAACATTGTTCCCTGTAAGTGTCTGCAATGGCCTTTCACTTCAAGGTTCAAGGGTGTTTATTTGTCATTAAAATAACGAGTTATGCAATAAAATGCTTAGATCCCGCCCTCCCCAACATTGCAATACAATAATAAAAATTAAGAATACAAATGTAAGACCTATCTAAGAAATATACACTTAACTGTTTACCTATTTGTATACCAAATGGATTTATAGCTCTGCATCTACTACAGTGCACTATAAACTGTATCAATAAAACATCCTTTTTTTGTTGTTTCTGTAGTTGATACCACTAGAGTAATCCTGGGTAAAGATGGCTACATTAATGCCAACTTTATTAACATGAAAGTGAAGGATGAGGACTTCAGGTACATTGCGTGTCAGGGACCCTTGCCCACAACTCTGGGGGACTTCTGGCAAATGATCTGGGAGCAAAAATCTGACGTTGTCGCCATGATGACCCAGGAAGTGGAAGGGGGAAAGATAAAATGTCAAAGGTACTGGCCCGACACCCCACGGACGGCTGAGATGGTGGACGAACGATTGCAGATAACACTCCTCAAGGATCAGCATCTAGACAACTTTGTTATTCGTCTCATCGAGGTCAAAGATATCCAGGTGAGGTCGAGATTAATTCAAGTCAATGAACTTCTACAAAGCTATGAAGGACAGTTTTAGTAATGTATTTTGATAGTGTGTTTTATGAACGTGTAAATAACACTGTGCATTCAGTATAACCGAATAACAAGTGCCTTTTTGATGTGCTCTGTTTCTTTTCTAGACGGATGAGATTCAACATGTCACCCACCTGAACTACACAGGTTGGCCAGACCATGGAACCCCTACGCAGCCTGAGCAGCTGCTTACCTTCATATCCTATATGAGGAACATACACCAATCAGGACCGATTGTTACACACTGCAGTGCAGGGATTGGTCGATCCGGAACCCTCATTTGCATAGACGTGGTTCTTGGTCTCATTAGTAAAGATGCGGACGTAAGTATGATAATACAAAATAATGTAATGTATATTATAATTTAATGTTACTGGTGGAGATGGCTTTCATATAAAATTTCAACTGCATGTCTTGTTTATTGGGATGTAAGTTTTATGGATTTTTGTTTTAGTTTGATATTTCAGATGTGGTACGTAACATGAGGTTGCAAAGACAAGGAATGGTACAAACAGAGGTAAATTCACTAAATTGATGCATATTATTAATGTATATAACTGTCACAATGCTTGATATTGACCAGTTTTTTTTTAACATATTACTAATTTTACCTTCTTTCTTATTATGTTTTTTGCCACATAGGAACAATACGTATTCTGCTATCAAGTGATTTTATATGTGCTGCGTTGTCTTCAAGCAGAGGAGAAAATCTCAGGATAGCAATCTTTTAAAGTAAAGGTGCTGCACAATAATGAGACTGGAGAGTTCACACAGCACCTTTAAGACAGAACAGTGTTTGCATTTGGCCTGATACGATGTTTGGGGTTGCAAAATGATTTGTCAAACAGCAGTTTTATTTGACAGATTTGTCAACTAGTTTTTTTAAACTGAATTAAAGGGGAGAACTGGAATTTTTCCAATAGACCCTTTTTTACGAAACCTTTGGAGCGTTAACATTTGTTTGGTAAAAGGTATACACCCCAGTTATTGTGGGTTTTAAAAACCACTGCTCAGTGTTCAATGATTGCCTTAAAACATTTTGACTGGTTTCCTGGACCCAGATTAAGTTTGTTCCTTGACGAAAAGCATTCTGAAGGGAATTTCTTCACGTGAAAGTGCTTCAGTCTAGGACATGGCTTAATGTTGTTTTTTGAAAACCAGCGTCTTGTTTCATGATAGTAAATCCTTACAGGAGTCTATATTTTTGTTTGCTTTTAGTTCTCCCTCTTTGGCTGCTACCCCTACTCTCATCTTACTCTTAATGCATGTATACACGATAACAAATAGTTGGTTTCATGTTTTATCGAAAACAATGTTTTTATCAAATCTTGAATATTATGAAATAAATATTGAAAGCTGATGAATTTATTCATATTTTATGGTGGACATAGTCATGTGTATTTTTTAAGTTGACAGAATACGACAACAGTATTTGCTTTGTAAATCTTAGTACGGTAATATCTGACTTTTGCCAGTGGATGAAATTATTAATGAAATTATTAAAGTGTACATATATTCATCTCTTGAAAATGTTGGATATGTTTGAATGTTACAGGAACATTTTAAATTTGTAAATAAAAGTAAATTGTTTAAATTGCCATGGCTCTGCAACTATTTTTAGGGTGTTCTAATTGTCAGTCACATGAATAGTGATCATGACAGAAGGCTCACTCAGATTGATATGTGGCAGAGACTTTATATGGTATAAATATTAAATTGATTCTTATGGGATTGGCCTCTGACAGGTCCAATCGCATGGCAAATCAGGTCATTGTCCTTTTTCAGAGCTCATCCACAGCCATTTTGATGTTCCTACAAGAGAGGGATGCTAAATGGAAAAAAAACCTCTTAGAATCATATTGGGCATTGCCAAATCAATCAACCATCAACCAAATCAATAGTTGGAATTTCCTATAAAAGACACTTCTGGTGTATTTAGCAACAACCAAATTGACCAAGAAAAAAGGACCGATGATAATGACGATTACAGTAAAATTACCAAATCTGTGAGAGCCAACCCTAATATAAGTGTTTTGAGATCACCAACAACCTCCAGAATGCTGCAGGGAAAGTGCCACAGTCCAACAGAAGTTTATTATTCTATTAGATCATTACAATTACAGAATTGCCAAATTAGAATTTTCTGTAAAGTACAGATGTCAGGCCTTTCAGTTTGAGTTTTATTGACAGATGAGACAGTGGTTAACCTTTATCGGTGATGGGAAGGCAAATATGGAGCAAAAAGTTCTAAAGCATACTACATCATATGTAAAGCATGGTGGAGGTCGATTCAAGGCACTGGCATGCATGACTGCGTCTGGATGTAAATAATGACGACAGAAGCAGAATTTATTCAGGTTTGTACAGGAGAATCTTAACTGCTGATATACAAGAAAATTCCACAGCAGCGTTTTACATTGTAACAAGACAATGACACAAAACACACTGCCAATGCAATTTTACTTGTGAAGTCAGAAATACTCAAAACGAGCCACCTCTCTTAGTTAAAACATCCAGAAATTAAGTGCCAGTGTACTTTTGCCTCATTCATCTTGTAATCATATTTTCATATACATTTTAGTTTATAGCAAAATTAGCATTTTTGATTGTATTATATTGAAACAATAGATGACAGTGTCAACTGAAAATGTAGAAAGACATAGTAACCATTTAAAGCTAGCCCTACTATAAAATAGCTCTAAAGTAGAAAGAACATGTCTCAGCTCTTTTAAAATAAAATGTAGAATGAGGAGTAACAAAAATGTCCAATAGGCAGGAGAGTTTTACATCACAAAGAAAAGCCAACCCTATATCTATATCAAGATAAGAGAACTATACAAACAATATTATGTTAGAATAGGATTCAAACGGCAGAGTAGCTTAGTTTCACAAATACATATACAGAATACATAGGAATAGCACCAGACCATTTGAGCAACATAAGTCAATGCCATCTGCACAATGGTTACATACTGTATTTCTTGAAGAGTGCTGGAGTGGTATAATTAATAAAGGATATGAGTAATGATGTCCAGGTATCCACTTCCAGTGTAGATTTCATGGCCACCACGGAATGAACCCAAACTACATTTTGAGAGAGAACCAATGCAAACGTAGTTAGTGAAAATTGACACAATGCATCAGAGGCTGCATGAGCTGCTTTGCTAATTTTTACCTAACATGATTTATTTTCTTTTTCCCAGCAAACCAAGTAAAAACACTAATTTTGTTAAATAAGGAAAGAGCTGCTATTTTCTGATACGGTATATTATAGCTGAGGTTTGTATGTGTGCCTTACAAGTCCAGTAGCAGCACAACTCCAACTAGTAGCAGTAGAACAGCCAGCAGGCAGGAGGAAATGATCGTGATGACCACCATTCCCCCAGAGCGATTCTCTATGCTCTCGTCGATTGAGGACCAGGATCTTGCTGTGCGGACGCAGAAATCGCATCAACAACATTAACAACCTTTTTGTCAATAGTCCATTTAGGTGAGTTTGGTTCACGTAAGGCAGTGGAACTAAAGCCTCCAAATGTGGCTCCTTAATACACTGCTTAAAATAGGGAACAGTTAAAATCACACATTGGGTCAAAATATATTAAAGATCATCATATTTACTGTAGCCTATTGTGTGTAATTTGTAGTGAACAAAATGCCAAAATAACAGTCAATGGAAACCAAAATAATGAATCGATTGAGTGCTGGATTCAAAATCACACCAAAGATAGAATATAGCTGCCTGCAGCAATGGCGGGTTCCTCCGAACTAGACATCAATTTAAACATGTCAATCCAGGTTTCAGGTCAATCGGAGACACTGTTCAAAAGATATTGATTTGTGAAGGTTTTTGCATTGTACGGGCACAAGCCCATCCAGCCCAATGAAGAGGCAATGAGTTAACTAGCAGTACAAACCTGATAACTAACCTAATCCTCTGTTGAGGACCCCTAATAAGAATACCAACAATAACATTAGGTTTCCTCCTGAGGAGGAACCCATATAAAGTAAAAAATATAAATCACAGGTTGTTTCAACTTGAATTTCATCACAGCAACTCAGTATGTGACTCGGTAGTGTGTATGGCCCCAACGTGTCTGTATGCACTCCAAACAACATATGCACATGCTCCCGATGAGACGATGGATCGTATCCTGGAGATCTTCTGCCAGACCTGGATCAGGGCATTTGTGAGCTCCTGAAAAGTCTGTGGCGCTACTTAGCATTGTTGAATGCACCAATACATTATATTCAGGTCTGGGGAACGTATGGGCCAGTCAATGGCGTCATAGCATAGCAACTCACTCTGGCCATGAGACGTGGCATTGTCCTGCACCAGGAGGAAACCAGGGCCTACTGCACCAGTGTAAGATCTGTCAATGGGTCTGAAGATTTCATCCCAGTACCCTACAGTAGTTCGAGGAGACTCACGTGTGCACATGTGCTCAGTGTGAACCTGCTATCATTGGTGAAGAGAAAGGGGCAAATACCAATTGAGCTGCACAGTGCTGTGAGCACAGGTATCATCAATTATGTGACAGTTTTATATTTATAATTCATTTAGAACAGTTTGCAGATTAGATTTTTAAGTTTGAAATCAGTTGAAAAAGAAAATACAAATGAAATCTCTTTTGATTTCATGTTGTAACACAATAAATACTCCAGAGATCCACTGTGGAATCCATCAGTGGAATAGTCATGTTCATTGTATATTTTATTATCATTTATCTTACTTGTTGTTAGAACGATGGACTTTGACCATTGAGATTCTGAGACCACACTTCTGGAGACAGGATCAATGAGAAGGTATTTCACCCTGAAAAAGAATCAAAAATCACCTACAGCCCTCATCATACATGTTTAGTTTGCTGACTTTATTCTGTATAGTTGGAAATAGGTATCAATCTTAATGATCAATTTGCTGCATTACGATGGAATTACTGCACCTGACTGTGGACCCCGAAGGCAGGATACCATTGCAGTTGATGGCGGTGCAGTTGTTCTCAGCCCCAACTCTAAAGTACCTAATGGCAGGCAACTGATCACAAGAAAAGTCTATGGGCCGCCCCAGTTTGGTGATGTAGTACATTTTATTAGTCACACCGCTGAATGCAGTAGGGTACGGTGAAGCATTGAGGATTTGTATTGCACTACCCTTGTCTACGTCAAAGTTGGCGACACCTGACAGAACAAATAGACACAATAACAAATTGATAGATTATTACACCTACAGGGGTCCGTTCTCCGTACGTCGCTAACTCAGTTAGCCGGATTTCATTGTTGTCGATTTGACATAATCCTGTTTAGTTCGGTTCTCCAAAGCTCTATAGGTCTGCTTAATTTAATGCAGCAAGAAATAACTTTACAGTTTGGTAAATTAATTTACTTATCTGTATTTTGTATAGTATTTTGTATATTACTATCCCTATTCCCCCTCAGCCCCTTAGAATAATTTATATTGTTCTATTCATATGTTTTGTACGCACCTTCCTGCCAAAGTAAATTCCTTGTCTGTACTCGCTATGCCCATTTTTAATGTGCCTTTATTCAATATTTTTCTCGTCCTGCTGTAATGTTTTTTCATCTGATCTTTTGTCCCCACCACTTTACAACACAAACTGACGCCCCTGCTGTTATGAACAGACAAACAGATGCATTTACCTGTGTTTTAAAGAGACTTAGGTGAATACAAGAAGTAAAGACTACCATTTAGTAGAATGTTCTTGTACATCACTTTTACTTCTTCTCATGTTCTAGTCAGTCCATGAGTAATCCGCTAATATATGTTTGTGTGTGTTGGAGTTTGTATGAATTAACGTGGGCAGAAATCGTATTTTACGCATTGGGAATTGTGGAAGAAATGTTCTGTACTGTGGTGGCTCTGACATTTAGAAAATATGAAATTAATTTATGACATTATTAAAATACAATACCGTAACAATTGATAGAACCATAACATGGTAACCACTAACGCATTTAGTTTGTCTGCTACTTTCTGCCAGCCCTCAAGTTCTGCATAACCTTCCATTAATATCTCTTGTTCCCTATCAGGGAACTTCGAGTTGCGTGAAAACGCTGTGGGAACGCTCTGCGTGAGTGCGTCATGAAGCACATGTGTAATCAGTCCAATGGCGAGACGGATGGGTGACGTTGCAACCAGGAAACCATAAAGCACCCCAGAACACGAGCCTATTCATATGCTGTAGCTTCAGCAAGTGCGTTGTGTGACAGTTTTCTGTCAGTAGTTTACTGTAGTTATGAAGGCGAATAAGCAGCGCTATAGTAAGTGTGTCTTTCCCTTATTCTGGGGATACACATCAACAATGCGTTGTTTGTTTGGGAGTGCTACATGCACAGTTAGCTCTCAAGGGGACTAGCTGTAAGAATTGTGAGCGTTTACCACTGAAACGCTGTGCTCTCGCCGGTCGCTCTTTGAGGAGAGCGGTTCGGTTCGCGCTCCCCGCGGCTCAGGTCCAGCTTTTGTTGAGGCAGAGCGGCGGTTGTCTTTGTGGGGGTCGCAAATGGATCTAACAGACGTGCCTGAGACGGCATCTGCATTATCTCAGCTCTTTCCTGCTAGTTCCAGTGCCTCAGTCCGGGAGTGGGATGCAGGCGCTGCGCGTCCTTCTGCCCAGGATGAGGCACCATTACCTCAACTATCCGGTTCTGGGGCTGCGTCACTTCTGTTGCCCGCGGGTGAGGAGCTGTTGGAGGTACTCGCCCGAGCTGTTGAAAAGCTCAACATTGAGTGGCCGGATGACAGGCAGGAGTCTGCTTCAACCAGTAAGATGGATGAGAGATTTTTGCTTTCCCGTGCTATGCCTCCTTGCCGGTGTTTGCCTTTTTTCCCTGACCTCCACACTGAGGTGTCGAGGTCCTGGAATAGGCTGGTGTCGTCTCGCGTGTTTAATCCGCGTACGTCTATGTATTCCAACATTTCCGATCCTAAAATGTATGGTTACGGGAAAATGCCTAAAGCGGAGAAGATTCTGGCGAGCCATCTATCCCCCGCGGCACCGTCCTTTAAAACACCGGCATTGTCCACCAGGCCCTTGAGAAATACTTCGGCACTGGTAGGTAAAGCTTTTTCGGCGGCGGGGCAGGCGGCTTCGTGCCTGCATATCATGGCGGTAGTGCAGTCGTATAAGACTGACCTGCTGAGAGACGTGGCTGAGGGGGAGGAGTTAAATCCTGACGTTGTTCGAGAGCTTCGTCAGGCAGCGGATTTGTCTCTTCGTGCCACTAAGGAGACGGCTAAATCAGTGGGCCGTTCTATGGAAGCCATCTGTGGCAGAGTCTTCCTAATATGAGAGAGAAAGAAAAATCTTTTCTCTTGGATGCGCCGCTGTCTTCTTCGGGCCTCTTTGGGAACACAATTGGCTTAGTCATTGAGAGGTTCCACGAAGAGAAAGCAGCAGCGTTCCATAAGTTCCTTCCCGTCGAAGTCACGTCTCCGGGGCTGCTGGACGGGGGCAACCCCGGCCGTCGACTAGCATGGCACACCGGGCACAGCAAAAACAGAGTGTCTCAGGCGAAGCCTTCTGGTGGTAGGGCTGGTGGTTATCGCCAAGAAGGCTACGTCTAAGAGACCCTCACACCATTGCCGTCAGGGTGCGGCGGGTGGTCCCCGCCAAGAGAGGCAGGAGTTCATCTCACTATACGGTGCCCGTTCTCTCTTGGTGCCCTCAGGGGCTCATGCTATCGGCCCTGCCTCTTCACCGGGCGTAGATGGTCCCAGCGAGCGTTGTCCCGAAGGGTGCTCGCCCCCTCCAAGGAGGGGTCCGGAGCTGTCAGACCAGTGTTCCCCTGTCGGTGTGCCATTACAGGTCACTGTGTCTGTAGTTCCAAGTATTCCAGAGGTCGGCCTTGTGGGGCTGGTATCCTTAATAGAGTTTTTGGCAGAGTGGGAAACCCTCCCAAATGTATCACAATGGGTCCTGCAGATAATCAAGAAAGGTTATGCCTTTCAATTCAGGACTCGTCCGCCTCGGTTCAGATGGGTCCTACCGACAGTGGTGGGCCCCGAGCAGTGTTTGGTAATGGAACAAGAGGTGCAGACTCTTCTGCGAAAGGGGGCTATAGAATGGGTTCCTCCGCCCAGCAGGGAGTCGGGCTATTACAGCCGGTACTTCGTAGTTCCAAAGAAGGATGGGGGGTTACGTCCAATTCTAGATCTACGCCTGTTGAATTGTGCGGTGGCGAAGCTCAGTTTCAAGATGCTCACTCTCAAACAAATCATATCACAAATCAGATTCGAGGACTGGTTTATCACAATAAATCTAAAGGACGCTTACTTGTGTACCATGTGTCTATCCTTCCTGAAGTTCACTTTCGCGGGCAAAGCGTACCAACATCGGGTTCTTCCGTTCGGCCTGGGATTCGACCACAATGCGGGCACGTTTGTCCCCTGCTCGTTTGGCTTTGATCCTCACACTGTGGTACAGTTTCAGAGACTGTTAGGTCTGATGGCAGCAGCGTCCAACATGATACCTTGCGGCCTGTTGTACAGGAGACCGTTGAAGTGGTGGCTCAGAGCCAAGGGGTTCTCCCCAAGGGGAAACCTGCTCCGCTTGTTCAGGGTCACGAGGCATTGTCTGCATGCCCTGGCAATGTGGAAAGAGCCTTGGTTCTTATCCCAAGGGCCCGTGCTGGGAGCACCTTGTCGTCGTGTGACGCTAACAACGGATGCCTCCCTCACAGGCTGGGGGGCGATCATGACTGGTCGCCCTGCTCGGGGGTTGTATCAAGACCAGCATCTTTCTTGGCACATAAATTGTCTAGAAATGTTGGCAGTGTTTCAGGCCCTGAAACACTTCCTCCCAGATCTGATGGGCCATCATTTTCTTGTCCGGTCAGACAACACATCGGTGGTTTCCTACATCAATCATCAGGGCGGCCTGCGCTCACGCCCGCTATGCAAGCAGGCTCGCCAGATCCTTCTGTGGTCCCAAGGGAAGCTCCGTTCTTTAAGAGAGATTTATATCCCAGGGTACCTAAATCTGGGGGCAGACATCCTGTCAAGGTAGGGGCCTAGGCCTGGGGATTGGAGACTCCATCCCGAGGTGGTGGAGCTCCTTTGGAGACATTTCGGTAGACCTATTTGCGTCCAGAGAGACATCACACTGTCCACTGTGGTTCTCGCTAACTCATCCAGCCCCGCTAGGGGTAGATGCCATGGTGCAGGCATGGCCGAGTCACGCCTGTACACTTTTCTGGCTGGTACCCCCGTACTGGCCGGCCCGAGTATGGTTTGCGGACCTGATATCTCTCCTCGCCGGTTCTCCCTTGGAGATCCCGATCAGGAGGGACTTACTCTCTCAGGCGAGCGGGTTGATCTTTCACCCCTGCCCAGAGCTATGGAAACTATGGGCTTGGCCTCTGAGGGGGCCCGCCTCTTAGAAGGTCTCTCGACTGAGGTTGTTGAGACCATCCTCCACTCCAGAGCTCCGGCCACAAGGAAAGCGTTATGCCTCAAGGTGGAAACTTTTCACCTCCTGGTGTGGTGAACGTCAGCTAGACCCAGTTAATTGCCCGCTGGTAGCAGTACTGGAGTTCTTGCAGGAGCACTTCTCCACAGGTTTATCCTTTTCCACACTGAAGGTGTACGTGGCGGCCTTATTCGCGGGCCATGTCCTTCTAAATGGAGCCTCTCTTGGGAGAAACCCAGTTCCTTTGTGGCACCTTGAGGCTGAGGCCAGCAGCCCGCACAAGGGTGCCGTCTTGGGACCTGGCCATTGTACTGGAAGGTCTCTGATAGCCCATTGAGGAGGTCGCTGAGAAGTTTACTCTCAAAACAATCTTTTTACTTGCTATTTCTTCCTTAAAAAGGATTGGAGATATTCAAGCCCTCTCGGTATCTCCCTCGGCTTGGAATTTTCACCATGCATGGTTAAGGCGTTTCTCCTGCCTAGTCCTGGTTGTTCCTAAGGTCCCAACTAGTACTATTGGGCCTATTGTGCTGCAAGCCTTTTGTCCTCCTCCTTTTCTGATGTCGGACCAGGAGAAAAATAACCTCCTCTGCCCGGTGAGGGCCTTAGACGCTTACGTCCACAGAACTGCCCTGTGGAGGCAATCCGAACAGTTGTTCGTGTGCTCCGGACCACCCAATACCGGGTGTCCTGTGTCTAAACAGAGGATGAGCAAGTGGGTGGTTGAGGCCATCTCACTTGCTTATGAGTCAGCTGGGCAGCCTTCACCTTTGGCTGTTCGAGCTCAATCTACCAGGAGTATGGCGGATTCTAAAGACCTTTTGTCAGGCAAGGTTTCACTGCATGACATTTGTACTGCGGCAGGCTGGTCCTCACCGCACATGTTTGTGAGGTTTTACCATCTTGACTTTAGCTCTACGCCAGGAGCGCAGGTTCTTTCGTCAGAATGTGCGCTTTTGACTTCACACGACGGACACTTGCTTGTATGGCGAAGTGGGTATTGGCGTTTCCACAGCGTTTTCACACAGCTCGAAGTTCCCTGATAGGGAACGTCTCTGGTTACGTATGTAACCTTAGTTCCCTGAAGGGAACGAGATGCTGCGTGTCTATGCCATACTCTCGGCATGCCCGAGGCACTTGCTTCAGCCTGTCAGAAGCTGAATAGGCTTGTGTTTTGGGGTGCTTTATGGTTGCGACGTCACCCGTCTGTTACACACGTACTTCATGACGCACTCACGCAGAGCGTTCCCTTAGCGTTTTCACGCAGCGTCTCGTTCCCTTCAGGGAACTATGGTTACATACATACGTAACGTACGGAGAACGGACCCCAGTTTTGTCATTAAGCAGAGGCTTTTATCCACAATTTAGCTAATTAATACACAATGTTCTCACTCATACTGTTGTTGTCTGAAAAATAATCATAGATGGATGTGTTCAGGGAAAGTTATGAAATGCAGCAGCTAAAAGGGATCATAATAAAATACAAATCTAACTGCCTCAATGTCTTGAAATACTTAACAGAGAGGTATCTACCTGGTCCAGAGCCAATGACAGCCCAGACTTGGCAGGTGCTTTGGCTGCATTTCAGGTTAGTTAGTGTGTTGAAGTAGCACAGAGGCTGTCCCAGCACGATAGTAGTGCTGGTAACTCGGCCACTTGCATTATGCGGTAGAATCTCAGGAATACAATCCACAATCTTAACTGTACAAACAGAATAATTGGACAATTGAAGAATTGAAGAATTGGTTCAAATATTAATAATATGTAAAAAAAATATTTTAGAAATGTTTTAATATTTATGTCAGAGGCAATTCCATTCTTAGTAAGCTAGCTCAACTAAGCTAGCTTGATTACAATACATTTCTACAAATTTGTAACTTCAAATACTGATATCATTCATATTTGTCTCAAATAATGCAAAGCACTTCAAAAGGCTCTGAACTGTTGAAATAATCCAACCTGGTGACCTTGTTTGCTATTAATCTAATGGACTATATTTATTATTTTCAAACCTGTACATTTTCTTGATTTTCTTCAGATGCACAGCACTTGCCACCAAGCTATCATGGTTTGGGAAGTATATCTGTTTTAGCGCATACGAAACTTGACTCTTGCTCAGTTGCAATGGGACCAAATTGGGACATAAAATAAATGACTGCAGATTATGCACTGTGGTCCTGGGATTTAACGGTAGCTTTTGAAGGAAGAACCTCCCAAGTGTCATAGTGTGTTACTACGTTGTCTTTTGAATACTGTATTAACTACTATTGCTATATGTGCTCTACAACAAATGTTTGTGTGTTTCAACACTCATTGTCCTTGAAACAGTATTTGAACTGTCCTTTTTTTCTTGGTTCATGTTCACCCTTATGTTGTGCCTCAATGAGGAGCTAGGTCATTGTGTGTACATAGTGTACAACAAAACTAGACAAACCAGTTTATTCTATCTCTCTATTATTCAGAGGTAGTAATTGTTCTTGACTAGTGAGGTATTACTCCCTAACGAATATAGCGCATTTTTCCTCCAATAGGAAGGTCTATATAAATGTTAAAAAGTTTGTAAGAGTACTGGACGATGGAAACCTAAAAACGAAAAGTGAAGATAAACCAATTGAAAACACTCTTTGCTGAGCAAGGAACATAGGAATGTTGAGAATAGTGTCTGTTTTTTTCTATTTAGTTAGAGCTAAAGTATCATTTTGTGTTATTTATAATATAATATATATATATATATTTGTTAGGAATTAAAAATTGAATAAGGCAAACGTATCATCTTCCAAGTTATACGATAGCTTATATGGATAAATGGTTTAAGTGCAAATAATTAATTATTAAACATTTTTTTTAAACATTTGAAATCAAAAGATAAATCCCTTGCTCTCACCAAATATATGTTTACTCTCACCAAATATATGTTTGTCTCGGACACTTACTTTGTGGTCGAACACCAAGAATAAATGCACTGAAGAAAAATATATGTGATAATATCCAAAACATTGCAGATAATTGGATGTTGATATTGAGACAAACTGTGTTTCGCCTTCTCTTATGTTTCACTAAACTGAACACATTTCACAGTAACCCAAGTGTTCTCTATAGTGCCCGTAAACTAAAAACTTCTGTGTTGTCAGGGTTGACAGGTGTGGTTTAGATTCTAATTCAATGACCACTCAAAACCCGCCCCCAAGCACATGACCTGTATAGAGCAACCAGACCAACTTTGCTTTTTGACAAGTTCAAGGGCCAACTAAACTAAATGCTGTTTGAAATGAAATAAAGTGCCTGCAGCACTAAAGACCAGGGTTTTCCACCATTAGGTTACACCGATAAACGTTTTGTGACATTCATGTCACCGTTTCAGAAAATAATTTCCCACATTGGCCTGTCTATCTAGGAATGTGTCTGTATCATGCTGCAGACACTTTAAATACAATTCATAAGCCTAGATTAAAGGACAGTTGCTGGATATCCCAGGGGTCCCGGGGTGAGCAGTACAAATGGCCAACTGTGTGTCGATTGGGTAGAATACTGAGCCTATTCCGGCTTTTTCCGCAGACCGTCTGCGCCCCTTCTGAGTTAGGGGATTTAGGCGGGTTTTTACACCCTGGGTCTTCTTAGTGCTGTGCAACAGGAATGAACGGCCCTCTGGAAGCCTATTGCCAAAGGAGTCGCCCCATTACAGGACTTAACCCCAGCTCCCGGTTCTGGGCTCGGCCCAAATAAACTAATACCAACTGTTGGATACTGATAATGCGAGAATGGAAAACTCTGGGATACACCGGGGCCCTCCGGAGCTGGGCAGTTTCGGATTCCGCGCCCGGGTCGGATGACCCACCAGATATGCTGCAGCTACCTCAAACTGCAGAACTAAGGTGACAAAGGGGTGCACGCTCCGCACGACCCAATTGATTTTGGGTTAGCACAAGAATCCTACTCCCCCTTGAACATAGTAATCAGAGCACCCGGCACGCCCGCTGGACACGTGCTGACCGAAATGACAAATGAGTTCTTCTGGCCCACAGTAGGCGCTCCTAGCGCACGGGACCAGTCATCCGTTTATTCCTTTTTATTGGGGGGAGATTGGGGTTGCCATTCCAACCCCACAGGGACTCCACATTGGATTGTTTCTGAGGAGGACAAGCAACCCCTCCCTCCGGCATTTGAGGTTACACTTAGAGCTCTTCCCGACGGACTCTTGCAGCAGAGTTCCTTGCGTTCCCACTGCGCCCCCTCAACAGCCCCAGTGGTGGGAGCCCTGGCTTGGGGCCCTTCTTTTCGTATGAGGACGGGCGGATCTCACACTTACAGGGAGCGGGGGTTTGGAACCCCAATCGCACAGGGACACCACGGCTTGTTTGACGAGGGAGGTTTCACATCACTCTAGATTCCCAGTCGGATTCCCCTGGTGGGCGAACAGTCAGTCAGTGTGTTTTTGCCGGTGCGCTATACGGCGAGGACCTCCCCTCCACAACCATCTGCCCCACCGCCTATCTGGTTACCGGCAGACTACAGAGCAGTGCGGGAGTGGAGAGTCTCTCCGCCTTGAGTCAGAGGAGGAGTCGGAAGAGGAGTATGTAGAGAGGATCAGCCGGGATTTCTACGCCCGTCAGCTGGGACCTGCGATTCCTCCTCCGCCCAAGATGACCGCCAAGTTTTGCCCGAGACTGGGTCTTCTGTCCTGCCCGAGACCAGTCTTTCTGTCCCGCCCGAGACCAGTCTTTCTGACCCGCCCGAGTCTGGGTCTCCTGACCCGCCCGAGTCTGGGTCTCCTGACCCGCCCGAGTCTGTCCCCGTCTCTGAGTCTGTCCCCGTCTCTGAGTCTGTCCCCGTCTCTGAGTCTGTCCCCGTCTCTTAGCCAGTCCGTGTCTCTGAGCCAGTACCCGTCTCTGAGCCAGCACTGTCTTCGATCCCGTCCTAGTCACTGTCTCCGATCCCGTCCGAGCTTTGTTCTCTGTCCCTCTCTCTATCTCCGCCCTTGTCTCTGCCCCTGCAGGAAAGTTTAACATTCCACCAGATTTAGCCTAACATCAGTCAATCAGATGAAGCTTTACTCCATTTTGTTGCTTTAATGGAACAACGGTTTAGAAATGTAATAGTTGAGTAATTTCCTTTATGGAATATTACATTATGAAATAATAAAGTCTCTGTTTCTGGCGCACTGATGTAAAAACGGGTTTAAGATTATCTTAACCGATTCCAGATGCTCTTCGCAGGTCATGTACAAGGTCTTGTTGAGGATTAAATCATGTGAAAACATAGTTTAATTAGGATGGTCATCAAGCTGGTCAAACAAACTGGTAAAGATGGTCAATATGTTTTTAACCAGTTGCCAGCATAAGCTTGCTTGTATCAGGGAAGGTTTTAGCATGACAAGAGGGACACCTGAAGCTAAGGTGGAAAACCCTCAATGGTTTATTGTTTGTATGACAAGCTAAAAAAAATGATATGTGTTAACTAGTACAAATGTATCAGAATGCAAAAGGGATGGCATAAAATATTTTATTTCTACCCATTAGGTCCTGAAGCTACAGTGGTGGATTAACTCTTCCTTGAGTATTTCAAAGAAGGCCACAGTTGCAGCCCTCACCAGGAGGACTAACAACACAGGGTCGCCAAGTTTGATGCGATACTGCTTCCTGAATGTCCTGCAGAAAGAACTGGACGATCACAAGCACTTGTGGAACACTCACTATTCGTCCAGATCACCAATCCCAATGCCCATCTGGTAAACCAGAGGCTATGTACCATGTGCCCCACAGGTGAGTATTGTATCTTGTATATCTGAACTACATCAACATTAACCATTACAGTAGTATATATATACACACACATGTCAATATTCAATACAGGACTCCCCCTTCATACACTCTGCTGCCAGCTGTAATGCAAGCATGTTGGAATTTAAACATGTAACTGCAATGAACTGAAACATGTTTTACTGTCACAGCAATATTCATGTTTGCAAGGAGTGGCGATTACAGAACACATACATGCTTGCATCCACAGGACTTTCTGCCCTTTTCCCATATTTCTGGCCGTCCTTCAAACCACTTCACCTCTGTGCCCCCCCCTGCCATCAGGCGAAAAGACCAAAATGAATACAAACTCAGTGTCCACACCAGGCTGCCACCAAATATACACACTTTAATTAGTAGCATCTTTCTCTAACATTTGTTACTTATATTAACCCAAGATTATGTTGACATACATATATATATATATATATTAGTCAACATCATCATATATAGAAGGAATTGTGGATTGCCAGCATCTACACCGGTCCTGAGCTAGTTTGACAGCATCATGCCAGCAACTCCTGGTGGAGATGAACAGCCAATTCGCATTGAAGAACTACATAGAAAAAGTGGTTTCACACTTTCTCTTGAATGGGAGTCTGCATTAGAACACTACATCACCCTGGAGAACTATTAGTAAGTTCAGACTCCTAAGTGCATGAAACCATTTAAATATATGAGTCTGCAGTGTGGGAATGTATTTACTGTTTTATTTCCAATAGAAACATGTAAACTAAAGAATATGGTATTGTCATCAGTGTTATAACGAAATAAAAGACTTCAACACTGTGTTTAAAACATTTGGGTCCAGCAACTGACAGTTAAGGTGTGTCCAAAATCTGGGGAATTCTGAATCCCAAAGTTCCTATTGGCCTAAAAGGTGTCTTAGTGGTCCAGGAGAGGCAGCTTGAATGTATGTTTGAACTGTATGTATGAGTTTTGAACTGGTAAGGAATTGAAGGAGTGGCTGAGGTTCCATCCCAGCAGGAGGCATGCATGGAACACCTGTGGCAAAAATCATGACCTCCTCCAGGGTTACTGCACTGTCATTTTCTGAAAGTAGAATAAATTGACTATAAACAGTGAGGTGTTTCATAATAATTTGTCTGTAAAACATGGGACAATCAAGAGCAAATTGACCAACCTTCACAATCAAGAAGGTAGTCTGGCCAGAAACTTATTGTTTGTCCTCTAGGACCCTCCTGTTACTTCCCTCTGGACTAAGCACTGGTCAAAACAGAGCATTAACGTTTGCATAAACCTATCTGCCACGTTAGCCTAATAAAAATTAAGTAAATTGAGTAAAGCTTCATCTGATTGACTGATGTTAGGCTAAATCTGGTGGAATGTTAACATTTCTGGTTGGCTATAGCTTCATAATACTAAGTTAACATTAGATTGCAGAGTAGATAAATATGAAAATAAAAATACATTGAAGAACATCACATGGCTCATTTGTGACAGTCAAATAACGACCGAGGTAAAGTTGGTTGGATATTCGATATTGGATATTCAACGGATATTCGGAGCCCGAGAGCAGGTCCGGTTTCCCCGCAAGCAGTCACACTACACCCCGGTGATCGGCCGACAGAAACCTCCGTGTGTTAATAGTTAGGGACCATCAATAAAGTACACGTCTTAAAGTTATTAATTCAACAGCTGTTTAACATGGCCATGAAACTTCAAATCACTTTCATGGTTTATAGAGGACACACACATGTTGCACTGCATCTGTTTGTTAGAGAAATAGTGAAAACAAATGTTTAATAAACATGAAAAAGTCAATAGTTTTTTTGTGCAATGACCTATGAACCTCAAACCCTTTTTAGATTGCCTACAGGGGCCATCCACAACAAAAACAAAGTCTGTGCAACATGTGGATGGCCCCTGCAGACTATCTGAAAGTGTTTTGAGGTTAATAGGTCATTGCACAAAAAAGCTATTGAGATATGCAAGTTAAAAATGTATATTAAAAGTTTACGAAACTTTTATTTTGAAAAACCAAAGGCTGTGCAACATGTGGATGGCCCCTGCAGACTATCTGAAAGTTGTTTGAGGTTAATAAGTCATTGTACAAAAAAGCTATTGAGATATGCAAGTTAAAAATGCATATTAAAAGTTTGCGAACTCTTATTTTGAAAACCCAAAGGCTGTGCAACATGTGGATGGCCCCTGGAGACTATCTGAAAGTGGTTTGAGGTTAATTGGTCATTGCACAAAAAAGCTATTGAGATATGCAGGTTAAAAATTTCTATTAAAAACATTTAAACTTTTATTTTGAAAAACCAAAGGCTGTGCAACATGTGGATGGCCCCTGCAGACTATCTGAAAGTGGTTTGAGGTTAATAAGTCATTGTACAAAAAAGCTATTGAGATATGCAAGTTAAAAATGCATATTAAAAGTATGCAAACTTTTATTTTGAAAAACCAAAGGCTGTGCAACATGTGGATGGCCTCCCTAGATAATCTAAAGTGGTTTGGGGTTAATTGGTCACTGCACAAAAAAGCTATTGAGATATGCATGTTAAAAATGCATATTAAAAACTTTCAAACTTTTATTTTGAAAAACCAAAGGCTGTGCAATTTCCAATACAGAGTGTAAAAGTTACATTGACAGTCCGCCGTTTTTCTTTTCTTTCCGTTTTGTTGTTTTGTTGTGGTAAATCGTAGCGTGGTGGCTTTTGGCAAATCGTTAACACTACTCGGCCACCGTAGATATTCCATTTCCCACTGACCAGAGCCATAGAGAGATGGCTCTGCCACTGACCAACACCGTTTCCCGCATAGACATACATAATAAAGGCCTTTATTATGTATGTCTGTGGCATAGATATATACACCCATAGAAATACATAATAAAGGCCTTTATTATGTATTTCTATGTATACACCTATGTGTCTGTTTTTTATTTTATTTTTTATTGAACATATTGCACAGGGGATACAGTTATCAAGCAAACAAAACACGATAAGAATACATAAAACAATAAGACAGAAGAACTCAGTGAAGCAAGGCAATAATAGGAAGGGGATATACTACTACAACAACCACAAATATTACATATAAAAAAAAGTTGTATAAGTACATTGGAAATACAAAAACAACTAAAGAAAAACAGGAGATAATTTATAAAGAAGCCACAATTTCTTTAAGCAGTGAAGAGGTTTTAACAGCTTTCTTATTTGTAGATAAACAAAGAAAGTCATAAAATAATTTTAAATCAACACAAAAAAGAATAAAATTAGTCTTAGAATCAGTTACTCTACACTTATGAAGATGAAACTCGCCACATAAAGTAAGTAGCTTTAATCTGTCATCCCACCTATGTGTCTGTGGTTTCCCGTCTCTGCGTTTCCCCGATCCATGTTTACTACCGGAAGTATACATGCGAGATCCGGATATGGTGGTTTTTGAGAGAAAATGGCGACCCACTATTGAGCCACGCTGGTATTTTGAAAGCATATTCATATTATAAAACGTAGTCCTTATTACTCCGAAAATGAATAAAATTTTGTCAGGCCGACACCACAACAAATTGCCAAACAATTTGCCGCAATTGCAGAACTTGATCAAGAGAGATCCCCAGTCGTACACGGAAGAAGTGAGTACTTTTATACAACATGTTAGCTTGCTGTGCTAGCTAATTTGATTTGACGTTAGTTGGTATACAGGTATACAGATTGCTTGACTCGGTAACTCATTTTCTGCGTTCACCGTAACTCAAACCCAAGCATAGCTTTGCTTTCATTTAATATGACATGGTATATACACTAGTATTGGGCATCTGCAATGGTAGGTGTCCTTCTGTATTCAATTATACTGTTTTAGCTAGTCTGCTAACGTTATCTTACATAAAAGGTTAGCTTTGTAGTACATTGCTCATTGTGTACATTTCTCCAGCTTGACCATATTATTTATGTTGTACAGTTCCAGCAACAATATCGCCACTACCAGTCCAATGTCCAGATATTTAAACTTCAGCCTGACAAGCCCAACAAAGAGTTGGCAGACCTGGTCATGTTTCTTGCCCAGGTATGGTCGTTGATTTCACATCCGGAAATGTCTGGCCTAGTAAATGTATTCTTGCTTTGGAAATAAATTAGTGAAAATAGTTCATAGATGGCCAGCTGAATCCATTATTAATATGTTTCAGGTTGGACACTGCTATCTGCAGCAACTTGCCTCTTTCCCTCAAGAGTTGACTGAGCTCCTTTTGAGTCATCATACAGTCCTTCAGCCTGATCTACGGATGGTAAGATAATAAATAATATACAAAGTTCAGAGTTTATTTTCTTACCTGTGTCAGCTGTTATAAGTAACAATTGTCATTTTACTACTAATTGATATGTCTTTGCTAAAATGTAGATAGCTGCAATTTGGTTGAGACTGTAACAGCTACAGAATGTTATATTTTCAATCGAAGATGAGAGACAGTCCAGATGATCCAGATGGTTTGAGGCAGATGGATGTTTTTGGTAGAAAATGGAAATTAGCAGGTTTTCTTGTGGCAAGCAGCGCAGTTTACCAGCAACTTTTAGTCCCCACCACCTGACTGACTCGTTTATATGTAGTCTCTTGCCTATTTAAGATTCTGTGTTATTCACTCAATTTGGATATTCATGACGTATGGCTTTGTTCTCTTCATTTAATCAGGAGACCGTAGTAACAACAAAAATAGACAGTATTCCAATGAAAGTTCACTCCTGGCATAGTATTATTAGTACCTAGTAATTGTCAAAAGACTTATTCTTATTCATTGGTCTCCCAGCTATAATTTCATTACTGTTTTATTAATTTTTTATTACTTTTAATTATTTTCATACATGCATTACATTATGCTACAATTTATATTGACTCTTTATTGACCAAACTATTTGTAAGCTGTTTACCTTTTCATCACATCTGAATGCAATGTATGTAAGAATTGTGGCTTATGAATAACACTATTTTATTTGATTTTCAAAAGCTGATTTCCAGATTCAAAACTAACCAGATTCAAAACTAATCACTAATCCAGATTCAAAACTAATCACAATGATTTCTATTTTATAATATTAATATTTTTCAAACATTTCCGGAGCTCTGCCATACTTACTTCATGGTGCCATGGCAAACATAGACCTGACAATACTGTAAGAAGTGGATTTTAATGTTTATTGCGCATGTGTCTGCCTCTTTCCCTTAGACATTCTGCAAGGCCCTGATTCTGCTGAGAAACAAAGATCTCATCAACCCCACAGGTCTCCTTGAGTTGTTTTTTGAGCTGCTGCGCTGTCATGACAAGCTGCTCAGGAAGGTGAGTCCAGACAGTCAGCCTGCATCTACTGTATTTGTATTTCATATCTATGGTGTAAAAAACAGCTAGCTGAGTTGCCTGTACTGTTGAAGCTTATCCAAACCAAGACAAACCACTCACTAGGGCTGAACGATATTCTGTTTTAACATCTTAAGCATGCGCGATAGTCACATCGTCGGAACATACGATGTGAAGAAGGGTAGCACCCATAAATGTATTAAGAGAACGGTAGCACCAGGGTAGCGCACAGTAAACACGGAGTTTGTTGTATGGCTTGTTGCTGGGGTTACATGAACGTTCCGCGTGCCTGCTCAGTGATTGGTTCATGTTCCGCGTGCCGGCTCAGTGATTGGTTCGCTGTGCCGCTGCTCACCGCCCACAGCCAACATTCTCTCCGGGAATCCTGTAGCTAAAAATGTCAAAACAAAATGTCAAAACAAAACATAAAACTATTTGCGATGC
Organism: Dallia pectoralis; assembly: GCA_029465975.1. NCBI lineage: Eukaryota > Metazoa > Chordata > Actinopteri > Esociformes > Umbridae > Dallia > Dallia pectoralis. The sequence continues at coordinate 1,200,651 of CM055760.1, read as the reverse complement.
CTTTTCCAGTGTGACACCTTACCAGAAAGACTCTCAATAAAGGAAACAAATAACAGACGCAATAACGTTTCATATCGCTAAAGTTATGTTGCCATTAAACACCGTCACTAAAGAGGGATTTAAGAAAATGATCCGAACGCTTGACAGTATGTTACACCATCCCGCACATATAAGAGCTGTATGGAAAATGCAAATCTCAGATTGAAGCAGAGCTGTCACACGTGGAATACTATGCAGCTACAACAGACTTATGGTCCAGCAGGACAACGGACCCCTACATGAGTCTGATGGAATGGTAATTATTGACTTTAGCGTGGATTGATGGCAATATCGCAATATATATCGTTGTGGAAAAAATATCGCAATGTAATTTTTTCCCAATATCGTGCAGCCCTACCACTCACCTAATTTAATTGTTTTGTGGTCCAGATGGGTTGTTCGCTTTTCTTGGTTTTTAAAATTATTTTTGCTCTTTTTTTGGCTGTTATTCCCACTGTTATTCTTTATTTCACATTTTTAACAAGCAATGTTACTAGGTTAACCTGGACTCCTGCACTAGTAAGTCTGGGCTTTAAATTGGTTCTGGGTCCTGCTCAGCTCACACTTGGACTCCTCTAATTTTCCTCCCAGACGCTGTACATGCACATTGTGGCTGACATCAAGAACATCAACTCCAAACATAAAAACAACAAAGTCAACACAACATTACAGAACTTCATGTACACCATGCTGAGAGACAGCAATCCTACAGCAGCCAAGATCTCTCTAGATGTCATGATTGAGTTGTACAAAAGGAACATCTGGTACATATTTTTTTTATTCCTGCCTACTAAGCATGTTTGAAAAAACCCATGTTAATAATTATTTATTTATTTTTGCCACAAGGAATGATGCCAAAACTGTCAACGTCATCACAACAGCGTGTTTTTCTAAAGTCACAAAGATCCTTGTGGCAGGTATGAAGTTCTTCCTTGGAAAAGATGAGGATGAGAAGCGAGAGAGCGATTCAGAATCAGAGGTATATATTGTTGACCGCATGAGTGTTCTTGTGAATGTATAAAATACTGTTCACTAAAATCTAAACCAATATCCTGTGTCCAGGAGGAGGGTCCATCTGCCAGAGACCTGATGGTGAGGTATTCAACAGGAAAGAAAACAACTAAAAACAAGAAAAAGATGGAGAAGGCCATGAAAGTCCTCAAGGTATGCAGACAGTTTTGTGATAATTTGTTATTTTAGTCTTTTTTTCTTTTGTAATATACAAAATTGTCTGAAATAGTTTTTCATTTGAGGTTAATTAAATACACGTTATTATTCCCAGACACATAAGAAGAAGAAGAAGGTTGAGGTTTTCAATTTCTCTGCCATTCACTTGATACATGATCCTCAAGGTATCCATATCCAACCTTGCACATTTCAAAAACTGTTAGCAGCAACTACATTGTATGCAGTTATTACATTATTATTACATATACTCTCATGTATGGCACCAGCTTTAACACTAATAAAATGTCACTTGATTCTGGTTTTGCCAAACACAGATTTCTCAGAAAAGCTTCTTAAGCAGTTGGAAGAATCCAAGGAGCGTTTTGAGGTGAAAATCATGATGATGGAACTAATATCCAGAATGGTTGGAATTCATGAGGTAAGGTGCCAATGATTCTACATTCTGCAATGCAGTCACTCAATTTTGGCATTCATTTTCAAAAACTGATGAGGTTGCTGTTCCTCTTTCAGCTCTTCCTGTTCAACTACTATCCCTTTGTACAGCGATTCATTCAACCCCATCAAAGAGGTAACTTCCACTTAGAGGAGCAATACAATGGTCACAAAAACAATAACTGAAAGTAATATCTTTTATCATTACTGCAATAGGCAAAACAAAAATAAACACATGTACTGGCAAATTGTTAAACTACGCTGCCGGAAAAAATTTAGGATTGATATTCAGACTTTGAAAATAATTGTTTTAATATAAAAAAAATATTTTACAGAGGTAACCAAGATTCTCTTGTGTGCCGCCCAGTCATCCCATCAACTGGTTCCCCCGGAGATAATCATGCCTGTCATCATGACTATTGCTAATAACTTTGTGTCTGACAGAAACTCGGGAGAAGTGATGTGTGTCGGGTAAGTCACTGATTCAAGCCTGTGATGACACTATTTGAAGGGGCATCAGAAATACTTCAACCTATGGTTTCTATACATTGTTTCTAATGCGTCGCTATGCTTTCTATAATCCACAAACGTAGGATGATGTCCATTGGGAATTTACTCGTCATCTATTTGTAATCTGATCCTCATAGAATCAATGCCATTAAGGAGGTTGCAGCTCGCTGTCCCCTGGCCATAACAGAGGAGCTACTCCAAGACCTGGCTCAGTACAAGATGCACAAAGACAAGAGTAAGTAGTGTGTATTTATCCAGGAGATTTGACTTTCAGACCTGTCTTTTTACTCTAAATTTAAATGAAAAGCTGCATATTATTCATGAAATTTCTGCAGCAGAAGGCTATTATCATTGTGTCATTTTAGATGTGATGATGTCTGCCAGAGGACTTATCCAGCTCTTCAGAAACCTCAATCCACAGATGCTGCATAAAAGAGACAGGGTGAGATTACCACCCCTAAGGAATTTACTAAGCAATTATGGCTAAACGCCTTACCCTAGTGGGCAATGAGATTTTTCAACAAGACAGCTCAAGTAGTCAGTAACCAAACCATGTGCCTTTCAACAGGGCCGACCCACAGAGTTTTCCAAAGAGGCTAAGATCCAGGATTATGGAGAGATTGAGGCAAAGGACTACATCGCTGGTGCAGAGGTCCTGGAGGTTGAAGAGAAAGAGAAAGGAGACGATGGGGAGGATGATGGTAAAGTCTAGATGCATAATCCTCATTTGGAATTATGGCGCTGCAATCCTGTCTCAATTAGATTTCTACTGCAAGTACTCTCATTTGTTTTCATCGAGAACAGGGTATTAGAAATGTATTCTAATATATTTATATTAGTATGTTCTGTGGCTAAATATTGATAATATATGTATATTTTTCCCATGTTTGCCAATTTCTATAAATTTCTAGATGGTTGGGAGAGTGCCAGCAGCATCAGTGAGGATGATGAGGATGGAGAATGGATCGATGTTCACCACTCTTCTGATGAGGACACCACAGAAATGGTAGGAATACTCAGTAGTTGACATTTTTTGCTACATTTTGATGCATTCCGGTCAGCGATAAAATACATAAATAAAATAAAAATGTAATCTATAAGAAGATGTAGTCTTCTAATTACTGAATGCAGTATTTTTATTAGTCAATACAATATTTTAATTTAAGTGTGTCCTCCCTCTAGGCTGAAAAACTAAAGAGCATGAATCCGGAAGAGAGGAAGGCCAAGGCAGCAGCGGTCAGCTCCAGTCGACTTCTCACTCAGGAGGACTTCAAGAAGATTCGTCTTGCTCAGATGGCTAAAGAGGTCAATGCCGCTCCTGGTAAAGGACAAAAGAGGAAGATTGTTGATGATGATAAAGAAAGGTGAGATGTTGTTTTTGACAGGGTTCCTCGGGTGAATGCATTTCAAAATGTTGACTTTTGATGTACTGTCTTGTGGTTGTGTAATTCCCTATAACATATTCAAAGATTGTAGTAATTTACAACTCAACTATTGGCCTGCATTAACAATTTCAGAGGGGAAATTCTTACCTTGAGGGACATTGAAAAGCTGCACAAGAAACCTAAATCTGACAAGGAATCTCGACTTGCAACTGCACAGGTAATAATGTCAATACAATGTATCTCAACATATCAGTCTCCTAACTCTCAGTTTGATTCCTTAAGGAATTGGCAGCATGAAGAAAAACATTGAGTTGGTGTCTTATGCCAGTGTTTGTTTGGTTTTGATCGAAGGCTGGCAGATCGGACAGGAAGGACTTTGTGAGGAAAAGGAAAGAGAAGCTGAACCCATTTGCATCCACCAGCAACAAGGACAAGAAAAAGAACAAGAATTTTATGATGATGAGACATAGTCAGAATGTACGCACCAAGAACAAGAGATCCTTCAGAGACAAACAGGTAAAGGATGTTCATCTGTTCTGGATAATTGTTTGATTTGGATTTTGTCATTTTCTGTTCTATTTTTGATTTGTGGCAACTGTTTCATTTTTTTTTTACAGATTGCTCTAAGAGATGCACTCATAAAGAGAAAGAAGCAATACAAATAAATAACAAGGCTGTGGACGGTTAAATTGATGGATTGAAACTTATGACAGTTTAATAAAGGAATGGGTAATTCCAAATCCGTGTGTAACATCTGACAGAATAGTTGTTTGTATATGTTCTAGACTAATCACATGTATTAAATGATTTACACTCAATTGGTTTTCCATCCAATTATTTGTGATGCCTAAATTTTCTGTCTAACTGCATAGTTTTCAGTAAAAAAAGATTTGAGTGCATAAAAAGATACCATATATCCCATATATGTTTGAACTTTTCAGAGACATTCGTTATTTATCATGTGCTGCGATCATCCGGCCATGACTGCTGTTTTGATAACTTATTTGAAATGACTGAATAGATTTAAATGTATTTTCTGTCCTATTTATGAATCAAATGTTTGGAAGTCTTGTTCAAAATTGCAATGCATTTGTATTTGTACTTCATCATAATATACAAACATACTTTGATACTAATTTTATGAAATGTCATGTGGTGCAAACATCAACAAACGACCACTTTGGGACTTCGAAATCCAATCCAAAAAAATGAACTGTTAATGGCTGGTGTTAAGCCCTTCAAATAGCTTGTGAGGAGGACGACGCACCTGCCCAAGGCCAAACGCAAGGTGGTGGAGCTGGAGTGATGGTGAGTACACATCTTTAATTAATTATGCCACAATTGAAAATGCTATTAACCAAACAGTATTATTTATCACCTACAGTTACTTGGGTAACTATGCAGTTGTTAAGCATTCATTATTTATTACTGTTTTATTACATTTTACCAGATGCAACTGCCCAACAAAGTAAAAACTCATTTTTTTCCCAAAATGTATTATTTTGAAACACTTTTTAAACACATTTTATAAATAAAATAAATAAATCACTGTTGCACCACATTGCATTTTCTAATGCTTATTCATCTAGATGATAAACCACTAAAACCGCCAAATTAACATTTATGAATGTGTACACCAACTTGTTTTTGTATTTTCAAAAGGGCCAGTTGAAAATCCTTATACATCCTTAACCCATGTATGTATTTCTATTGACATTGAGTTTCAGGGTGGGAATTATACCGCGGCCATGGCCGCCGTTGCCCTACAGGCCTTCATGGCCCATGAAAAAAAAATCATTGTACGGCCACAGTGGCCTGTGTGCCCTGGCCCTGTCCAAGTTCCATGTAAAGCGACAGTGCGGCATAGCTTTGAATTACAGCGAGCCACCAAAGTAGTCTCTGAATTAGTTTGTGGATTCGCGCAGGTGCAGTGTCATAATCACATCGATGATCTCACGCCTCAGAACAGCAGTGCAATAAGTATGTAACGTCAGCACCAACAGAACGGCACTCGGGTAAGCATTAGCAAACGAGCTAAGCTGGTTTGATATGATACGTAACTGATTAATGTGGTAGGATTTGACTGAACGTAACACTTAGTATTACCGGTATTTGACATTTTTCCCATACGTTAGCTAGTATTTTTCCTGCTAAGCCGTATTGATATTATAGCCTACATGACGTAGATACTTCAATCTTAAACATATGCTCGATCATGTCTGTACAATTTGCCATTAGGCTATATTCGTTTTGCCTATATTGAGCACAAAGAAATAATTTGTCCGAAAACACGCAGCGGTTAGTAATTAAAATACATATATAATGTTGAAAAGCTACAGCTGACGTCCTCCCATGACTTTTCCTAAATACGTGCATTATACCTTGTCCGAACAATATATAAAACTACTATTTACATGTTTTTTGATATACCTAAACTGCCTTCCTGTCGCCAAAATCCCACGCTGCTGGGCGTTGGTACCCAGGAGGTGCTAATTGCGGTATCGGACACCGATCACACTTCACTGAGCCTATGATGGCAATGGTTGAATGTGCGATACACAGACAAATACTACGAGAACACATATAGACAATAGTCTGATTGGCTTGGTTGAACTAGAAAAAAAGAGGTAAGTTTATAAAGAAATATGTTTCACTAAATAAACAGAACGAATTCCTCCAAATACATACAGCCCCATTCATGTGTCATGCGCCTATTGCACTCAATCATTAATAACGAATGAACCACAGTGTATTCATATAGCCTACAAGAGACTTCAACAAAATATTGTTTTGTATCGAAATTAAACGAATCTAAACAATAATTATTAATAGGCTTATGTTACGTTCCCCAGGGAGTTTGTGTGTTCTGTGTGTGTTTGGTTGTATTCTGTTGCAGACATGGCTCATATCCTCCCCAAGCAGCGGATTGGGTAATCACCTTCCTGATTGAGGACCGGACTCCGCCCTTCTTCATCAGTGGATGCAGCTGTGTCTGTGGCTATTTAAGCCTTGTGTTCAGGGGAGCTCTCTGGATCTCTTGTGTTGGAGCTCTGTCGGTCCTTTTTGGTATAGTGAGTACTGTGAACATAGAGAGAGTACTTATTGTTAGAGGTGTGTTTTGGTGTTATAGTGCTGTTCATGGTACATGTGTTTTGGTGTATTAATATTGTGTTTGTCATCTGTCGTGTATTTGTTTGGTTGATTGTCTGTAACCAGGAATCTTTATTATTTGGGTTAATTACATTTTTCTTCTGTTTCAGGGGAAAAGGGAATGTGTTAGGCAAGAGGCCCATGGGTTTACATCTCCCGTAGCAGACCTCTGTCTAAACACACTAGGCAAGACCTGGGCGGACCACCCCCTGTATTTTTGTTAGAGAGCCTCATCCGTGCTCTGGTTAGTTTAAAGGGGGGGGAATTTAGTTAAGATTAGGGAAGTGTTGCCCGTTTATGTTATGTTCTTTGCTTTGGTTCCGCTCAGCCCTTTTTCCCTGCCGTTATATTAAGGAGACAAATAAACTCCTTTGTTTATTAACGACAGACTTGTGTTGGTTGTCCTTATTTGCACCCTCGACCCTACACCTTTGCATACCACTCAACAGGGGCTCACGGAAAGGGGGGTTGCGTACCCTACCCTAGAAGGGGAAACGTAACAGCTTACTACAAATGATAAACGAAATTACTCATGCATACAGAATGACGTGGGACATACATAAGTCCGGGGGCATACGGCAGGAAGAGCATAAAATTGGAACGGTTATGGTCCGATCTATATGAAACTGGACCCGTTTTGGTCTGATCCATATGAACACTGCGCAGTTCAACCGGGTTAGTTTGCTGCTGTCTCACGTGCACTCGTAACAAGACTAATGAACACTGTGCGCAATGCAACCGGTTCGTTAGCGTGTCCTGCTCAAGCAGACAAACAACTGAAGCTGCGTGCCGACTGTGGACGGATAAATAATTATAAATAGATTTGTTTATCGGCCAATCATGCGCAAATCATTTGATTGCAAGTCGCTTGTGATCTAAAATGTTTTAGCATTTACTACATCAACATAGGACATACAGTTTGATGGATTTTCATTTATTCGATTTTTTGAAATTTTAATATCAAAGCCTGTCCATTTTAAAATCATGGTTTTATTTTTGTATTTTATGGTTACATAAGACAATAAATAGGCCTACATACTCTTTTAATAAAATGTAATTCATTTCATTCAGGATGACAACACAGTAGATGATCTGATGCTGTTGGTCAAGTGTTGTTTTTACATTGGTCTCTGGACCAAAAACATGTAATATTATTTAGTGTTGATATGACTGGTCTCGGTCTCGGCCCCCTTCGGTATCGGTTTCGTCTCGTCTCGGCCCCCTTCGGTCTCTCTATCGCTCTCTCTCGCTCTCTTTCAAAAATGTTTTGGTATCAATCTGAATGGGAAAACCATCGAATTGTACTCAATGGCCTTTGTGCCCTGTCCTATGGCCTTGGTGCCAGCTGACATGCTTTCCTCCATATCACATCATTTTGTAAGTGTTAAATAACATAAATTCTAGATACAAATCATATTATAAAGTTTCAGTACATGAATAAAAATAACTCGACTGGCATATCGGAAGTAACTCAACTGCGATCTAGTATTGAAACTAGATGATCTATGTGTTAATGTCAGCAGTCTAGGGTAATTTAAAATGTTTCCGAACAACGCCACCTAGGTAAAACTAAAAGCCCTATGGATCTACGTACTCTTAAGAGGCTTAAGGGTTTCTTTATCAGAGGTGAAAATGGCGGAACAGGGAAGAGGGAGAAGAAATGTGTTGCAGACAATGGATGACAGTGTGTTAATAAGACGCTATATATTAGATCGTGCAGGGATCATGTTTGTGACTGATCTTATTAGAGACGCGCTAACATCTCAGACACAGCGCAGAAATATGAAGGACAAAAGTATGACATAAGAATAAATAAATGTAGAAATAACAAATAATGTACATTTCTGTCAATAAATGGGCTATTTCAGTATTTAAATATTTATTCTTTTATTTATTAATGTATTTATACATTTCGGTATTTATGTATTTCCACATTTCTGTATTTGTGTCAGTATGTTAATTAAGTGGGTGGTCCTATCATCAGTCTGAAGCAGGATTGGTCAGCTGCTCGAACCAGACAGAAGCAAACGATCCCTAACAATTACATGACACAACCGCAAACCGAATCTCCAGTGCTCATCCGCTGCTACTCAGGGGAGCCCGATCACTCGACAGAGAATTGTAACCGTTACTAAACCAGTGAAAATCATGTCAGTAAAGTATTGATAGACAAAACGTTGATTAAAACTACCTTATCCCATGCTGTACCATCCTCCGACGAATAGTTCTCTCGCACACTCCAAACACATGAGCAATATCCCCAGCGGCAGTGCCGTAACAAAAATTAACCCCCCCCTTTTTTTATAAAAAAATAAATAAAAGTCTGAGTTTGAATGTTTGCGAAATGCTAGTAATAGCAGGGGCGGACTGGCCATCTGTGTGATCTGGTACTCCATCACAGACAGTCATCACTTGTTGTTCCCCACTAATCTGTTTGGTGTTGTGGTTAATGCGCTCGACTGATCCAGGTGACGCGGGTTCGATTCCCCCTACCAGATGCCACATTATGTCTTTAGATTTTATTTTCTGAATTCTAATGTTAACCATGTGTATGATGTATTTAAAACAGCTAAACTTCAACATTTTAGCTCTAAAAATGCCACATGCAGTAGCTAATATTAAGAAATATGTTGTGCTTTTACTTTTTTAGTCCCAGTCCGTCCCTGGGTAGTATCAGCTGGCTTTTTTAAAGTCCCATTCATTAAAGCTGTATAGTATTGCAATCGAAGTTCGCACTAATTCTAGAATTTGAGATTCTAGTGAAATGCACCTAGTCGTTATCTAAGGGATTATGTTCACCAAATACTGAATGTCATCCATGGGCCATGTCTGTCTCATTCCGCGCTCACAAGAGTACAAAGGTATAGGGAAAACATGACATGGATTTCAGGAGAAATAACTTTTGTTAGTGTGTAAGGCAAGTCAAATGGATTTGTGAAATGGGCCGACCGGGATTTTATATTTTCGGTGCTGAAAAGAAAGACGTTATGTTTTAGCAGTCACATCGAAATTGCCCGCATAATCATACAGTAGATGATCAATATGGGGTGGACAAATTGTCCTTCTTTGAATATTGGGGGGACGTCCCCCCCCATAGGATTACGCCTATGTGTAAAAATATATATTAGACGAGATAAGTCCTGAAGACAACGACTACAGCCAACAAGTTTTGTTTTGACTGACAAGACAAGTAGGCTACGTGTCCGTGACGACGATCCGTAGACTTCTCGACTCGTCGGCTATTTTCCATTCACAATGAAATTACTCAAAAATATATCACAGAAAAAAATACAGAGGACATGACCTCGGTGTCCTCAATGGTAGTTACGGCACTGCATATGACTGCTATGAAATGTATTTTTATTCTGGACAGTGAACTTTATTTCAGCTAATAGCAGCAAAAGGGAAATCTCTCATGTAGTGTACAAGTTAAGGCAGTAGTAGTAGATTCACACCAATGTAACCAATCCAGATGTAGACTGAGGTAGGACCGCCTACCTTATAAACATACTGACACATAAATACAGAAAAGTAGAAAAGCATAAATAAATGTAGAAAAGCATAAATACGTGTATAAATATAAGAATAAATAAATGTTGAAATGTAGAAAAGTGTAAATAAATACGCGTGTAAATACATATATAAATACATTAATAAATAAAAAACATACAGAAATAGCATATTTATTGACCGAAATGTATATAATTTTTATGTATTTATGTATTTAATTTGTAATTTCTACATTTATTTATTTATTTATTCTTATGTCATACTTTGTCCTTCATACAGAAATGCCATAGCGCCAGAAATGAAAGTAATCACTATGTAGAGTTTCCATCGTTGTAGCCTTAGTTTGACGCTCAACTATTCCCTTTGCTTGAATCCACAGGACACTTCCATCAAGTTGTTTTCGTTTTTAATATTTTACTTCGTAACAAATAATAATTGGCACAAAGTATCAACTTATAAAAATACTGAACAACATTGAAGTGAAAATACAACTTAATAGTAAAAAAAGAGAGATAGATGTCTATAAACTGTATGGCTCCATTCTTTTCCATGCCTAACTCCAACCAACACAAAAATAACCTTTTGATTATTCCCGCGAATATCAAACCCCAAAACCATTTAAAGGTGCGCACAGTTATTAGAAAACAACACTAATAGCCACCTCATCACAATTATTATGTGACATTCATATATAATTATATATATTTTTGGATTAATCAATAAAACTGCATTTATGAATATAGCAGGCTTCCCTGGTGTTGTCGGAGTAATTGATGGAACCTACATCCGAATTATTGCACCGTCGGAAGATGAGGATGTTTATGTTAATAGAAATAGGTACCACAGCATACGTTCAAGCCAATCAAATATCGAATAGGAAGTTAAAAGCATTGTAAATATAAACATGGATTTATATACACATATATAATGTGTGTGTGTGTGTGTGAACGGTCAAATAGGAAAAATCCCGGATGTAATTTCAGAGTGAAGACGTAGAATAGACCCTATACTTAAAATCACTATTTTTTCCCTTCTTGGACAACCAAAAAAAGATTGTGACATACATAGCAACGGGGTCAGCCCCGCCTCCTCACTAAGATACAAGTTTTTGTCTTTTCCTTACTCAGAGTTGCTCTCAGATCGGTCCTGAATCGCTCTTAAGCTAAGACTCCTACGTAAAGGTTTTTAAGCTAAGATTTCTGAGAGGATTCTTAGATTCTTTATGAATACGGGCCCAGGTCTTTGTGATATGAAAGAATTAGACAAATGTGCATCGTAACAGAACTTTTTCCACCTTTAATTTACCCTTTAACATGAAAAATCCAATTGAAAAACAAACAGAAAACTTTGAGGGTGGATAATTAAAAATAAAACCCTTACAGTTACATGGTTGCATAAGTGTGCACACCCTTAAACTAATACTTAGTTGAAGCACCTTTAGATTTATTACAAAACCCAATCTTTTTGGGTGTCTATTAGGATGGCACATCTATTAGGATGACATCTCCTGTGCATAGCCCTATTCAGATCATCTCACAGATGTTCAATTAGATTCGGGTCTGGCCTCTCCAAAAATGTAATCTTGTTCTGGTAAAGCCATGCTTTTATGGATTTGGATATGTGCTTTGGGTCGTTGCCGTGGTGAAGGGTTAACTTCCCCTTCAGCTTTCTAACGGATGCCGGAAGGTGTTATGCCAAAATTCCATGGGAATTGGAACTTGTCATGATTCCCTCCACCCTGACTCAGTCAGCGGTTCCAGGTGAAGAAAAACAGCCCCAAAGCATGCTGCCACCACCATGCTTCACTGGGTATGGTGTTCTTTGGGTGATGTGCAGTGTTGTATTCGCGCCAAAAACACCTTTTGGAGTTATGGCCAAAAAGTTCAACCTTGGTTTCATCATACATAACACATTTTCCCACATGCTTTTGTGAAACTTGATGTTTGTTTTTGCAAACTTCAGCCGGGCTTCCGAAAAGGCTTCCGTCTTGCGTGTTTCCAGTAAGAATAACTGCTCAGTACCAATTTACTAAGTAGGTAATGTTAAGACACATTATGTGACATAGAAATAAGCTTAGTTTGAAGGTGGGAACCACCTTTTCATCATTACTTAAAATGGACATTCAGGAATGAAGAAACTGATGTGGGAAAGTGCAAAAACTGTTTCTGGAAAAAAAGCCAGTTTTCCTCTTCTCTTTTTGGCGGCAGCTACTGTGTACATTTCGCCAGTATGACTGTTGTGTATTCTTAATATTTTTCAATTATAATTACTCTTCTTGCATGAAATATGATGCTCTACATATGTCCATGTCTGCGATTGGTGGTACGGTGCACACTCCGCCCATTTCATGTTAACGCGATCGTAGCTAGATAGGGAAATCTTGGGTTGATTGAACTTACCTAGATCTCAAGTGTCAGGTTAAGTGAAGCCAGTTAATGGAAAGTAATCCAGGGCATGTTGAACTTGCTTCGAGACGTTCTTCGCAAGAGACTGTTGCCAATCTCTAGCCTACTCCCCTGTACCAAAGCCTTGCCTTACTGTGATTCTGCATTGACGTGTAGAGCTTGTTTCCATTCACAAGAATATCATCAAAGTCACTACATTCTCATGTGCACACATCTTTCATGTTGAGAATGCATTGATGCCATTGACTGGGACAAACGTTCCCCAGACCTGAATCCAATTGAGAACCTCTGGGATGTTATGTATCGGTGCGTACCACCGCCAATTAGCACCACAGACTGTCCAGGAGCTCACTGTTGCCCTGAACCAGGTGTGGGAGATCCTCCAGTATACCGGGAATAATAGAATGTGTATTTCCTTACAAAAACTACAGGTTCTCAATTGGATTCATCACTATCTTGGTGAGCAAACTAAAGTCATTTTTTTCTAACAGAAACACATCACGTCTGTAAGTTCAACAAAAAAATACAATTGTGAAAGCTACAATTATGTCACCTCTAGACTTCAGTGATTAGGTATACATGCATGCCTTTAAGGTTATTTTGGACGACCTTGCATTTCAACTCTCATGCAAATTTACACACACATAATGTGTTGATTGTTCTTGTACACATTGTGTACTGGTGTTGTCGGCTGTGTGTGTTCTCTACTCTCGAGGTTCATCTGGATTGGTTCAGCCTGTTGTAATGTCCACGTGTCCTCCGTTTTCCCGCTGATTGAGCAGCCATTACAACTACTTGGTAGAACCCTACCCCCACCCCGATAAATTAATGGGAGAATCCAGAAGGTAGAGAGAACGTCATTGTCTTGTTGCTTGTCTGTGTTGCCTCCCGTGTCTGGTCGCCCTTGAGCACTCACACCAGCTAAGGCCCTTTCCGAGGTGGTAATAAATGCTTTATTTCTTTCTGACGTTGTGGCAAATGCTTTACTTCAACTATTCCATTTATTTTTTTTACATGGCAGCCATAAATCTGTTTTCAGAACACGAAGAATGTAGGAAAACCAATTCAATTCTTTGCGTGAAATTTCATTTCAAATAAACCACATTATTAAGAAACACATTAATGCAGTGTAGAAAACAAAGAACATAAAGGGTCTGTTAGAGCTGTGAATATTTTTCATACTACTCTTAGTCCGCTCCCTCAGTGGTCACTGTTGACACGGAGGTCACATGGTATGCTCCCTCTCGGAGGTAGGACCGCAGACGTAAGTAGTGTTGGCTCCCCAAGACTTCTGCTGCAGTTGAAGAACTCACCAGTGCACCCACAAGCTCAAACTTTGCATCCTTCGCCTCTTTGGTCAAACTCGCAGAGCGGTCCACAACAAATTCCATGAACCCTGGCGTGCCAATCATTAACCTTTGACCCCAAGGCTGAGGAGCTATTGCCTACAACACAAAACATGTTTTAAGTAATGATTTTCTTAAATCAGCTTTTACAAAGAATTAATGAGGTATTTACAATTTTAATTTTAATACTTTAAAGACCAAATGTAGTTAAGCACCAGATTTCTTAAAAAAAAACAATTATTGTCCACACAAAGATAGAAAGAAAATCACAAGTGTCCATTTTCTTTAAGACCTTCATGATGTCAGAAGGCAAATTTCATATTAACAGAACAACTGTTTTAGTGGTGCGATCTAGGCCAACAACAGATAATTTGTGTGTATTTCATGTCTGTATATGTGCTTAATGGCTCAACCGTAAAAGAGGCCTTGGTCTCAGTGTAAATAGAAGTAGAGAAAATATATTAGGTGGTTTGAATGTTTCCAAACAAGCAGAATAATTTAATTATTATACGTTCACCCTGCACTGCCAGTCGAGGACTGGCCACCAGCCAGAGCCTGGTTCCATTCTAGGTTTCTTCCTAAATTCGACCAATCAAAGAGTTTTTCCTAGCCGCTTTGTATCAGCTTGTGGATGCGTGCTGTCGGGTTTAGGCAGAATGTTCACTTTGTGACAACTTTGTTTCTAAAAAGAGCTTCATGAAATACATTTGATTGATTGAATAAGCATTCAATGTGGGCAAAACAGGCTTAGAATAATAGAAACTTGGTAATACCACTTACAATGAATATGCGAAGAGCGCTACAGTGGAGCTCAGGGAAGGGCTGAGTACTGATATTACGGATCATCTCCATGGGCTGATTAGACAACCTACTGAACCAGCACTCAGTCAGAACCAGCAGGTCTTCGGTCTGCTGCTCTGCCTGGAAAACACACACAACTAAGATTAATTCATAAAAATACCTCCTACCTCAAAGACCTTTAACCTTAAAACCTGTGTATACACCTAATTCTACCACCTAAACTTAATGGTATTAAAAGAAGGCATCAAACTCTAAACAATTCCCCCAATGCAATCCAGGTCACAATTTAATTTGTTGATGTTCCCAGGACACCCTTGCAAATGTCTCATAAATAAAAACGACCAATTGTGTTTTTTCATGGAAAATACAAATTAAACATCCAGAAGAACCGTGCCCGCTGCTATGCCGGCAGTCGCTGCTGCGAGCCCCTTTTAACTTGCTATCCCGGGAGTCTGTTACTTGGCTCCCTCAACCTTGCTAGGAGGCAGTTCACACGGGATTGGCCCTGCCATTAACCCAATAAACCCATCTGTAGTCCTTCCTTTTTGGTGGTAGGTTCATTCATGGTGCGACCATTTCAATCCGGAAAAATTTGACAATACATAACCTGGGAGCTTAGATCCCTGACCTAAATTCCATGCTATTGCTACTAATTAGCAAGCACTCTACCTCTTAAACATGGACAATGACAGTTAAACTCCAGCAGTCTAAGAAAATGGAAAGACTGATAAATACTACTGTAATCTTGATCGCCATGCGCTATTTCTGGTCCATTTCCATCCACACTGTACCGGTAGACATTTCTGCAGCGGTCTATATATAACAGTCACCAAGGTGGTTAGCTAGCATCTAGTGGCTAATGTTCACGGGAGATAAATGACAGACAACCATCGTCTCTTTGGTTTGGGAATTCACTCACTGCGCATGCTCACAATAGCATCTCAATCACACAGGTACACACATTCTAATATGACGTCACTGCGTACGCTATTTAACATGGCTTTGCCACTCATATTAAGAGATATGCTCAACACACGCTACATGGATATGTTTTTTTGTCATACATGTCAATTACACTTTCCTTTCAGCGCCTGGTGCTGTCACACCTCAAGACCATCACTGATCCAGTACTTCATCCACTGCAGTTCGCCTACAGAGCCAACAGGTCTGTGGACGACACGATCAACATGGCTCTCCACTTAATTCTCCAGCATTTTGACTCCCCGGAAACCTACCCCAGAATCCTGTTTGTGGACTTTAGCTCGGCTTTTCCAAGCCCTCCACCAGTATTAGCTCTCCACCATAGGAGTGCCCGTGTCAACTTGTAAATGTATCACAGACTTTCACAGAATGGCAGCACCTGAGGTCGAGGAAACAACTGTTCCGTCTGTCCCTTTAAGGTTGCGTCCTGTCTCCTGTAGAAGATTAATTTAACTATGGAAATATGGGGTCCCTATTAATTTTGTATAAATTTAGTATATTTACATATTTTACATTTACAATTTAATATTACTGAATGTGTGATAAATATGTATGTTTTTACATGTGCATCTCAGAGAAAAACGCTGACGAATAAACACAAGTCTGACATAAGCCAATTTAATAACTGAAATATTAAACTAGATATGTGCGCCGTCACTTTAAGAAAATAGTGACATCAGGTTAGCCAAAGTAAATACGTTGCTACGTGAATCTGAGCGCTGAAATAGTTGGAAAGCCGAGCAGAGGGGAGTTCTCCAATTGTTAACTGCAGACCTGTATGAATAAACTGGGTATAATTGAGCGGTTGACTTGAGTTTTATTTCTAATTGATCATATGTTGAACTACCCGAAAATCAGCAAAAGGGTTTAGATTATTCATCTTCTCTTATCTCTGTACACCAACAACTGCACCCAACTGCATGCACATTTCTGAAGTTTGCAGATGACACCACCCATTGTTCTAATGTCTGAGAAGGACGAGACTGCCAACAGGGGGGAAATTGACAAGCTGGTGTCCTGGTGCAGTCGCAAAAACTTGGAGCTCAATGCTCTTAAGACAGTAAAGATGAGAGTGGACCTTAGGACAAGCCCAGTTGACCTTGGTCCCATTGTCCTGGAGGGCTCCCACATCAACACAGTGGAGTCCTTTCGTTCATGGGCAACACCATCGCCAAGTCCTAAAAGTGGGAGCTGAACATCACCTCTCTCACCAAGTAAGCACAACAATGACTGTACCTAAGTCCATGAAGTACAAACTGCCGACGTCCATGATGATTAATGCCTACATAGCCATCATTAAGTCCATCCTGACCTCCTCTATCACTGTATGGTACGCTGCAACCACTGTCAAGGATAAAGACAGACTGCAGCGCATCATTTGCTATGCGGAGCGGACCATTGGTTGTAAACTGCCGCCCCTCAACGATCTGTCAGCCAGGTCACTGAGGCTGGCAGCAAAGATTGATTCAGATGCATCGAACACATTCTATATTTACTTATTGCATATGCCAACTAGGCATGGTCTCTCTTGTCGAACTGTTCGTGTTATGTGTTTTGCTCTGTAACCTTAAAAACGTGTGTACTAAATGTTACATTTAGGAGTCAGAACAAATTCCTTGTGTGTGCAAACAGATATAAACCTGATTCTGATTGTAGCATCATACTCAAAAAGACTTGACGCTGAAATTGCTGCCAAAGGTGCTTTAACAAAGTTTTGTGCAAAGGCTGTGAATAATTATATTTTCGTTCTTATTTTTGTTCTTAATTTGTTCTCAACATGGAGAAGCAGCAACACATTTTTCAGATCTAAATATATAAATGCATCCTGAAGACCAATTTTAATTTGTCTATATTTTCTGTAAAAAGTCAAAAACCTGCGGAGCCGTGAAATGTTCCCTGCGGGACATAGTAAGGAAATACGCTACCGACCAAACCATGCAACCACTTCCTGATTGTTGTACCACACTTAAGCACAGTTTGTTAGAATGTTCTCAACTGCGCAGCAGTAAAGGTTTACCATGATATTGGTAGATAGGTGGGCCTTCTTTAGCTTCCCGCAGCCATATCACCCTATAGCCCAACACTGGCTGCCCACTGAAGCTAAGCAGGGCTGAGCCTGGTCAGTACCTGGATGGGAGACCTCCTGGAACTGACCAGGTTGCTCCTGGAAGAGGTGTTAGTGAGGCCAGAATGGGCTGCATTCTGGTCTGTGTGGATCCTAATGCCCCAGTATAGTGACGGGGACACTATACTGTCAAAAAAGCACCGTCCTTCGGGTGAGACGTTAAACCGAGGCCTTGACTCTCTGTGGTCATTAAAAACCCCAACGCCAAATCTGCCCCATGTCCTCTGTCCATCATGGCCACCTAATCATCCCCATATACACC
The DNA here is from genome assembly GCA_029465975.1 of Dallia pectoralis. Taxonomy (NCBI): domain Eukaryota; kingdom Metazoa; phylum Chordata; class Actinopteri; order Esociformes; family Umbridae; genus Dallia; species Dallia pectoralis. Next base: position 1,182,517 of record CM055760.1, on the reverse strand, counting down.
AATTGGCTTCATCATTACCGTCTCCTCTCCACCAGTAAGCTTGTGTGTGTTCTGGCACAATATGGCTGCCGTCACGTCATCCAGGTGGATGCTGCACATTGGTGGTGGTTGAGGAGATTCCCCTTTCATGTAAAAAGCGCTTTGAGTTCCCAGGAAGAAAAGCGCTATATAAATGTAATGAATTATTATTATTATTATTAAAAAGTGCTGATGACCAGGGTTGTGGTGTTGAAGAACCAGGATAGGTCGTTGGAGATGTAGACGGACAGAAATTTTTCGTACACAAACCACCATGGTCTCAGCAATGAGAACTGGGGCATGTATACAGATTTTTGTCTTCCTTTTATCCAGAATCAGTTCCTTGGTTTTCTTGCCAGGTTGTTATCTGCTCACCAAGCCACTATGCGCTTGACCGCCTCTCTGTAGTCTGCCTGGATGTCCCTAATCAGACCACCTACTGTGGTGTCATCTGCAAACTTGAAGATGGTATTGGAGCTGTGTACAGGTACACAGTTATGGGTGAAGAGGGAGTACAAGAGTGGGCTAAGAACTCTGTGGTAAACCAGTGTTCAGGGCCAAGGTGGAGAAGGTGAGGTTGTCCAACCTGACAGACCGAGGTCGGTTGTTTAGGAAGTCCAGTTACAAAGAGAGGGGCTGATACCAAGGTCTTACGCACAACCCTAAAATATTAGGTAGCCAATTTGCTCAATAAAACACATCTTACCATCCAGTATACTGCTTCCCCTCAGGAAAAACTCACGCACAAGCCACTTCTGTTGTGAGGTCAGCAGAAACGTCTTGTCCTGACTGCACAATCTACAGCACTATGTCCTGATATTACACATATTTCACAATAAAATATAGGGGAGACGATGCATTTAAGAATTGTGAGGGGCACATGTCCTCCTCGATCCCAGTGAGTGACACACACACACACACACACACACACACACACACACACACACACACACACACACACACACACACACACACACACACACACACACACACACACACACACACACACACACACACACACACACACACACACACACACACACACACACACACACACACACACACACACACACACACACACACACACACACACACACACACACACACACACACACACACACACACACACACACACACACACGATAAGATGTACTAAGAAACAAAGACCTGCAGAGTGATTAAGAGTGAAATGGCCTCCAGACAGCGCGCTCTCAGCTCGATGGCTCCACTGCAGACAAGCTGGCTCATTCTTTTTAGAACAGCATTGAACTTCTCACCTAAACAGATACAATTACAAGCATTAACAAAACTTGAGTTATTGTTTTGTAAATCCTAGGGGTGTGTCAGTATACCCTTACTTGGCCAATGAAATCTGATGAAACCTTACTTGGCCAATGGAAGAAATGGTACGACTGAAAATTTCTTCACCTTCCTGTCACTGGCAAGCAATGTTTTGATGAACAAAACCACAATTGTTGGTGCAATAAATACAATCAGATGAGAGATGTCACCCTGTACACAAGCACAGTCTGAAAAATATTCAACACTCCAGTTGTCTTGTCATAACAACACCGAAAGCCTATTCCCTGATTAGGACAATTGTAATAATATATCACATTACATTTAGGTTATCAATTTTAATTTGTAGATAATGCGCCTTGGTTTCTCTGTTTTATGCGCCACCTGGTGACAGACAAGATAAACAGATGAACAATTTCAATCAATATGGCGGATATCCCTAGCGGATGTGCCAGAGCGCTAAGGGATATCACGAGCGTGGCGTTTCTGTTGCGTTTCAGAAGCGTGGCTGCTGCGTGTATTTTTCTGTGTCCTACACACCAGAAGTCTGACGCGGCGCTGCTCCTGGGCATAGCGCCGACAGATTCAAACTCTGAAAAGTGTTTACGTTGTTTTTGGAGCCTATCCTACCCTTTATATATAGGCTACATGTATGTTACGAAAATTAAAACATAAATATATAGCCTACCGATTTGATTAAAGCAAAACAACGTCGGCAGTATTGACTGCAAAATATGTTACAGAATATTTTGTTCTGTATGACAGGTGAAATATTTGAAAATCTTTTCTCTGACATTTTTTATTACATTTCTACATTGATGTCAACACCTAGAGACTTTCAAACATCAATATGTCATTTATTAATATGCATTCGTGTCTAAATGACATAAACATATTTTCCTATTCTATTTTGCCTGGAAACGCTTCCAACACGCTCGCGTCTCGCGTGAAAAATAGGCGCCTGTTCTATTTCTAGGAGGCACGCGTCTCAGGTGCGACGCGAGTCTCACGCAGGCAGTGTGTAAGCTCTAACCTGATAACATGGGAGCCGAAATCAAAACGGACACGCCACGCGCCTGACACGCTGGATTCTACGTGTGTGTATTAGGACAGCTTTGACATCACAAGAAACCAATTGTTGTCGCTTTACATTCCATTTATAGACATGTGCCAGGATGTCGTATTACATGCACAAACAAGCATAGGTGTTGTTTAAAAAAATAAATCACTCACTCAGGGGTGTAAATCTGATCTAACAGTAGGGGGGACAATAAACATAAAATCTCTGAAGGGCAATTTTTGAAGGGGACACAAAAATAATACAGCCACAACTTGTAGAGGATTTGTGTACAAAGCAAAAAGCCCTAATACTATCATTAGTGTAGCATGGAGACTGTACCATTATCCTACTTTTCAGTGTTTCTTTTGATTCAATGAAAAAGCTGACTAAATTGACCACATCATTCTTCTTTAAAACTATGTATTTATTTTTAACTTGGTTTACCATCAAGCCACAAAAACTTAAAACATAATGACTAATTTAAAAAATGTGCCCATACAAAATAAATACAATGATTTTGTACCAAACTGTTTCATAAATCAGCCACGTAACTTCATATTGAGCAAAACACAACTGTAGATCTTCAATATTAACCCTAACATCAGTTCACACACATAACGTTAGGCTTATCGCTGTGTAAAGGTTAGCTAGTGGGTGCATTTCTATCCAACAAGCTATTAAACAAGCTAGGTAACGTTACATTATATAACACTAACATAGCGATCTTTTTGTCATGAAGACTAATTCATTAATTACTCAACATCAATTCTATTTGAGAAAAATAAACATCTGGCTTAGCCTGTGAGAGTGCAGCAGATCCTAAGGTACAGCAGGCAATAGATCAAACCACTGTGAGTCAAAGGAGGGGGAACTAAACATTTTTCTAAACTTAAAAACCATTTTTGGGGGGTTGTATTGTTTTACATCTTAGACAGATATTTTAAGTATACAACATTATGTTATATACAATACACAGCATTGTGATAATGATATTTCTAAGGGGGGGGACAACCGTTAGGTGGGGGGGGGGGTCCTGACCCCCCGTCCCCCCCGGGATTTATGCCCCTGCACTCACTGTCCTACTGTGTGTATTAGAGAAGTCCGAATACCAAAATCTAAACCTCAACAGTTGGAGGAATATTAGGCAGTTAAATGAACAGGAATTTCTAATTGATTTACGTCGGAGTGATATTGGATGTGTCACATCTATAGTTGATCCTAAACTGGCCATGCATATAAATTCTGTAGCTTCTTCAGTGCCATTGTGGAAAAGCATGTTCCCCTAACAGGTAACAAGCTGAGATTTGGAGCATTGTTTGTCAACTTTTCTTTAACAGTGTTCAAAAATTCATCCCAGAAATGTGTAAGAAACATTTGCGCTTATTTACTTTTCATCTGTTGACTCTTAATCTGTCATTTTAAATACAGTTTATATTATTTTATTCTGATTTTTTTCCCATGATTGATCTATTTGGATATTTGAAATAAAACGTCATAATTAGTATAAGCACAAAGATGAGGAAATGGACCATTTATGTCCTGGATCCTTTGTGAGCAAATGGTTCGTAGGCACAGAAAAAGTAAATAAAACCATGGCGATGAAGTATGAAACCTTCAACATGTTCAGACACATCAAGAAAGTTAATTTAATATCAGTTCTTGCTTGTGTTACATGTTCACAAGTTCTGGTGTACTGGTGCTAGCATTCAGTGTCATGGTACAAAATGACTAAGGGTGAGACAATATGGTTCTAACGATTCAATACAATTTTAAGCACCCTCAAAATCCACCACTTTAAACTTATTTTTACAAACTGCCCATACAAATGTTGCAAGTGTGGTGTTCGCACTAGATATTAGTGATGACTGTCCTACTGTATGCATCAGGGATGTGCGAATACCTAGATCTAGACCTCGTCATATCAGACATAAGAACTTTAGGCTTTTTAATGCTCAGGCATCTCTATATGATTGAGTTATATTGAATGTGTCACATCTATAGTTGATCCTGAAGTGGCCCTGCATAAGTTCGGTAGCATCTTCAATGCTTTGGTGGATGAGCATGCCCCCTTAAAACCCTGAGAGTTAAATGTAAATCTACTCCTGGTTTACACCAGAGCTTGCTGAAGCTATAAATGATAGGGATTTCACCTCGGCCAAAGCCTGATCAACAGATTCCATTGGCAATCAATCAGATGATTTCACAAGACTAACAGCTTAAATTATTGGATGGTTCTATAACTGAACGGGTCCCCTCATATGGATACCTGGGAATTTGGATTGACAGCTACCTTACATTTAAGAAACTTTTTTTTACAGAATCAAATCTTGCTTTTCCTTGGGGAACAGGAAACAAATTGTTCAGTCAACTTTGTTGCCTTTGCTAGACTCTGGTGATACAATATACCAAAGTGAATAATCTGCCCTCACTGACTGTCCTGAGCACAGCTATGCAGATAGATAACTCCTCCCTCAATCACACGAGAATTGTCTCAACTTAACGGCGTTTATTGACCCTTCAAGTGACTGTAGATAGACAGAGTAAAACTGAAAGAGATAGTCAATAAGGAAATAAGTTCAGTTAAACTAAACCAGTTACAACCTTGTTTTTGCATATATAAAATCATAGAAAATTTTCTATACTATAACGGTAAATAAGTATCCAGTCTAAGGATGTCCAGTCATATTCTCCATTATTGCATACAGACCGAGGATGTCACAGCCACTATACAAACAATGTATACCTAACTAGCATTGCTAAAAGTGTGTACAAAACGTTCCAATACTACCATATTACACACCGTCTACCTAAAATATTCTGCTCATCATAGAATATTTTACTTATAAAAAATATTTACAGACTGTACGTCTTGTAGCAAAACAACAAAAGATTAGCGTTTGATTGTAGAACTCTCGCACATGCAAAAGGTTAAATAGCAACTGACTTCTTCTAATCATAATTACTTATAAGCTAAACATAGGCCTGCCATTCATATATATTGCCACATTGTGGACGAAATAATGACAGAATATATCAACATCTTCCTCTACTCTGAAGTTCCTTGACCATGTTGATCATAGTGCTCTGGGATATATTACTTTGGACAGCTATAATACTAATCACAGCATTTTATACCAGAATGTTGTCTGAAAGTAGTGGGTAGATCCCTTCACTACTCTATTTTCGTTTACAAAGCTCTACTCCACAGGTTTCCGGTATACTTAACATCACTGTTGACACAAAGATCATCTGGATTCAATATTAGATCTCACAGTCGGATAGTTTTAAAGACACCTTAATTAACTGAGATGATTAATGTTATGTCAGTGTGTTTGTTAATTGTTTATATTGGTCCTTAATTGTAGTTGTATTAGTGAGTTGATGTTCCCAGGCACACTTGCAAATGAGGCCTCTGTCACAATGTGTCTCCCTGGATAAATAAAAGTTAAATAAAATACTTAAAATAATAATGAAGCAGTTGGAAAATTAATAGATTATTTTTCTTTCAGTTAAATGATAACTAGGGCAGGGGCTTGAATACGTTTGCAACGCAATGTATATACCACAACATCATACATTACTGCATGCCTTTTACCTTTTAACTACATAAAAGATTTCACTAAAAAGATTGTGAACAAGAAAAATAAAAGAAATAGTATGGGAAAGTGTTATTTCTGACTTGAACTCTCATATTAATTCACAATTTAAGAAATACTTTAAATATGCCTCTATACCTTAAGCACATATAACAGTAATACCTTTATGCCATAAACAATTAAAGAGGCTTAACAAAACACTCATGATCGCACGTACAAAAAAACCTCACCCATTTTCTGCAGGACTTGTTTCCCCTCCACGGCAGATCCAAGGATGCCCAGCGTGTCAAGACCAACCCCAGTCATTATAGGGTCTGAGTCAAGGACCATCTCAAGCACTTTGTTTTGGAATGCTGGGTAAGTCTCACACACCTGCTGGGGACTTTCCATAATTGCCAGGTTTCCAAAAAACTTTACCAGCCCTGTGTGGGAAATGGATGAATATTGAAACAACCATGTGCACACAGACCTGGGCTAGGCTTATGTCTGATAAAATACATTAAAGTACAATACATGTGCAGTACTGTGCAAAAGTCTTATGCACCTGAATGTCTAACAAAGCGATTTATTTTTGGTAGTGGTAAACAATATAAATTACTCACTAATACAATAAATGGCTTCAGTTTGACTTTCAGGGACCTATTTTCTTTTTTTGTGTACTGTATATGTATGATTGTCATTAAGGTCGAAGACTTTGTCCACACAGGGGATTTGATCACATTTTGGTTGTTGCATTTATCTTTTGTACAACTGTGGTACACCAGGGCAAAAAAAGACTGGTCATTAGAAATAAATGGGTGAGACTGCGATTAGTGTATAAAATCAGGTTCAGACACATGCACGTTTATCAGAAGGAAACACTTTCCAAAGACCACTACATGTAAATGTGTTTGAGCGCACACACAAACATACCTCACTCCTCTTCTAGGCTTCTATGGCAACCCCAACAGGAACATGCCCCAATAAAATATTTCCCATGACGGGAACCAGACTAGTTGGCAATCTCACAAACAATTGCAACATTGTTTCAACAAGGAACTTTTCCTGCAGCACTCTTATATTATAAAGACAAAATTATCCAGACCAAATGCCAAATTCTAGGCCGGTGTCAATATTTAAAATAACAATTTGCCTAATGTTTTTAAAATAATTATTATTTTGTGTTATTAGTTATTCCTTCTTCTGTGTCAGAGAAACAAATGAATCTTTATTTCCAAAAATGTGAACTGTTTTAAAGTTATTCAGCCGTTCATTACAATTTCATCACACATAAAAATGAAATCATACTATATCAAAATTCTTGTGATTCTGGGCATTCTTTGTGTTTATTCTTTATGTCCAGATTTGATGTGTTAATGTATTTGCTTGTAGGTCTTCCTCTTGAAACACTGAAACACATATTCCAAACTGCATATCGCTAATCTTTCTCGAAGACAGTGAAAAATTCCAAAACCTACGTTATTTGTTTCACTTGTATAAAGAAACAGACAACATGTTCTATAATAGTAAGCCAACCATCTATCGGATATTGTCCAAAAATGCAGGTGGGTAGGCTACTGTTTGAGCCAGACAAGAGAATAACAAACATAACATTTAGCCTGCGCAAAATGTATGAGACACAACTGCTAAACATGGGCCATGGCTCTTGGCTAATGTATTTTTATTTGCTGATAGCCTGATGTCAGTAAACAAAGCAAACATTGGCAAAGCAAACATACCGATGTACAGCAGATGCATCCCTACCTGAAATTGTAACGAACTGGGGCTGTACCCATTTTTCAATACAGTTGTCTGGCAGGCTGAAACAATTCTCACAGTTTAAAATATTCTAGTCACTTGCTCATAAACCCCCCTCCAAAATATAAGATAACAATGCTCACCAGGTAAGTAGAAACTATAGTAGGGGTCTGACTCCGCTCCAATAATCATGTTAGAGATCTTATCCGCGATACCTTCTTGCACCAGATACTGACGGCCATGCTGAGTGCGGGAAAGTGTTGTCACCATTTCAATGGCTGTAGCCCTGAAAACCAGAGGTCACTTCATATCATAAAATGTAAGCGGAAAAGGGAGTTTGAATGTTAGGGATATACATATCAGTTAGGAACATCTATTGCAAGATGGTGACCGGCTGCATTTTATTTTCCTGAATATTTGAGAAATCTAAAGATGAGTGCTTCCTATTCAGGTCGCTTGACTTTGTTTCAATTGGAAATAAGTGCTTGGCCTATCAGTGAAGCATGTCCACGTCTGTGGCAGAGCTTGTCCTGCGAAAAATGTCTGTGAAAATCTCCTCCCTGCCAGCAAACTGTAAATCGGGATTATCAAGACAATCTTTAACTTTGGAAACCAAACACATCTTTAGGACAATTTAGTCAGCAGCCACTTATTGTACTGGCTTTTGTTGTATTTACTACAGAAGGCTACAGAAAGTCCTGATAGACAAAGACAGACAAAGACAAATACAGACATACACAAACACATACTGTTGACAACTCTGCATGAACATCACCAAATGCTGGGTTTCTTTAGCTGTGTATACAACACATTCCGAATTATTATGCAAATTGGAATTAAGTGACATGAGGAATTAAGTGTTTTCCAATCAAACTCATGGATGATTGTGTCTCCAGGCTCTTTGGATCACTGAAATCAATCTCAGAAACCTGTGATAATTATTAATTATTAAAGAAAAACTACTTAAGAAGGATGTCCCATATTATTAACACTAAATGAGCCGGAAGTGGGTCATTTGACCCAGAGGCACTTACAATTTTTTGTGCGGCACTCTGTAAACTTACAGAAATCTCCTTTTAGGAATGCTGCTATATCTGATGCTGCTATATAAATCTCCTTTTAGGAATGCTGCTATATGATTTTTTTTCTGTTCAAATGATAATTGGAATAACGAAAATAAAGCCATTTTGTCGAAGCACAACCCCCACCTGTGGCCGTCAGGCCCTCATGAAGTCAGTTTCTGACCGTTTGAGCAGACACATGCACATTTGTGGCCTGCTGGAGGTCATTTTGCAGGGCTCTGGCAGTGCTCCTCTTTGTACAAAGCCAGAGGTAGCGGTTCTGCTGCTGGGTTGTTGCCCTCCTACGGCCTCCTCCACGTCTTCTGATGTACTGGCCTGTCTCCTGGTAGCGCCTCCATGCTCTGGACACTACGCTGACAGACACAGCAAACCTTCTTGCCACAGCTCACATTGATGTGCCATCCTGGATGAGCTGCACTACCTGAGCCACGTGTGTGGGTTGTAGACATCAGCCAGGAAGCATGGGAACTGAGAAGTGGTCTGTGGTCACCACATGTAGAACCACTCCTTTATTAGGGGTGTCTGGCTAATTGCCTATAGTTTCCACCTGTTGTCTATTCCATTTGCACAACAGCATGTGAAATTGATTGACAATCAGTGTTGCTTCCTAAGTGGACCGTTTGATTTCACAGAAGTGTGTTCCTTTATTTTTTTGAGCAGTGTATATGAAATACAAATATATGAATAGATCTAGAAATTGATTAACATTGCTTTTCAATAGGGCATGATATCGACATAATGACAATTTGAGCCACATTGCACCGGGGACGTACAGACTTACTGATCTACAAATAATTTTCCTTTTGCAAAAAACACTTTCAGTGCCCGCACACAATGAACTTTATTCCAAATTTGTCTGGTTTATTAGCCATGTAATGTGTGAAACGACAGAGACCTTTGATTAGGTATACCTGTTCAAAAGTCAACAACAGTTATTTTTGTACTATGGTTGTAAGAAGCAACCATGTATTTCACAAATGTATCAAGTATCTCAGATATCATGGCAAACTTGTATGTCTGAATTTGAGAAGCTCTTGTGCTTGTGTCATCAAAACACAGATAGCGCATGATATGTGTATATTTTTGTCTAGACCAGTGGTGTTTCTAGAACATTTTACATGGGGTGGCAAGTTGAAATTCAAGGTTGGAGTTCTGTTGTTGGTTATGTCCACAAATCCAGCTACTGAAAACGGATGGTGTAATGTCTTGCTAATAAACTTCGATGTATGTGTTCAGAGTTAAGTACAAGTCTTTACAGGGTGCAACATCTTTGAGTGTTAGGGGTTCCTTACTATATACTATATCGTCTCTGTGAAGGGAAACCTATCTTCAAAACCATAACTTTTCAAGAAACAATTCAAAACAATTATAAGAATTGAGCATCACCCCCACTACATTGTCAAAGTTGGTATATTGTCTTATGGTCAGCTACATTGGTTCATTATATTCCAAATTTACCAAAATAAATTTATATTAGAGTTACAAAAATGAATTTGGTATTGAATTTGAGATGTACGTGTTTTGCTCATCATTGATTTGAACGTGCATTCTTACAAGCAACTTCTAGGTTAGAAAGCATATAGCAGCTGTGTGTGCTTTCAGTTTTTTTAATATAATTATCTAAAATGTCTAAATGATCCTGTCCATGGCTGATCTTTCACTATTCATGAACATGGACGATGCCCTGTGTTTTAACTGGGAGACCGAGGAGCATACTGACCAGGCAAACGCCAACTCCTGTCCGGGATTCAACCATTTTATGGAGTGGGGGACACAAAGATACTAGAACTTGTTACCATAGAGATTAATAACTTAATTAGAAGAAACACATTACCATTCCATAAATTGAAATATAAATGCATTATATAAGACAATTCTGATGGGTTTGGTGGCACCCATTGTTTCTTTGAAAATGGAATTGTCCAAATAAGCTGACCAATAGTCTTCAAGATGCATGCTTTTCTCCCCAGTAATTCCTCTTACATAAAGCAAGTCGATAAACGCTATGAATTCCTAATTTGTCAGTTCAAACCTTTCCATACCACTCCGCTCTGCTTCAGCTAGAGTGTGGGTTAGAATCTTTTCCAACATGTCTGTGTCGATCAAACACAGGAAACTGATCAAAGGGCTTGTCATTTTTTCAGAGATATTGACAGGTGCAATTTGTCAACATACATTGTAGTATATTTGTATACTGTTTATTATTCTCAATCAGCAACATTACTCTTTTGATCAATCAATCCAATCAATATCTTGCTATTAATAATGCTTTTACAAACACCCAGTTTGAACTTGATTGATCAATGAACATGTTCATGTTCTGGTCACTTTCCAGTAGTGACCAGATTCCAAGGAATATTCAAATGGAAGTTATGACAGCTTGACAGCAATTCAGCCTAGACACGGTCAATGTTGAAGATCAATTCAACATTGCAAATATAAGGTCCCTATTAATTGTGTATAAATATAGTATATATACACATAGATTTTGTATTACTGAATGCGTATCTCAATGTGTATTTCCTCAGGGAAAACATTGATGAATGAACATAGGTTTGTAGTAGGCATAAATTACATATACTGCCATCTTGTATAAGGGCAATGTTAGACTGGAATATGTGTGCCGTCACTTAGAGACGGTCTGAAGATGGGGATGTCATTTTTGTGCATCAGATATAAATACGCTAGAATGTGAAATTAATCTCTAATATACAGACAGCCGAGCGTGGAGGAGCTAGCTCCCTGTAATGTTAACTGCAGGCCTGTATGAGTAAACTGAGTATAATTGGGCGGTTGACTTCTCAGAGTATTATTTTGAATTTATCATACGGTGGCCTACCAGAGAACCAGCAGAAGGTTTTTGATTTATCCGCAACATCACCTAACTGCATCTGACGTAACTTTGCTTTCTGGTAGATAATGAACAACATGGTTTAAAAGGGCACTCATTGGAGGGTTGCAAGGAAGATGTTGTCAAAACAGAACCAAACCTTCTTTTTTTAACAATAAAAACTGCTGTTTGGCGAAAGCCATATAACCAATAAAGATCATCCTAAACAGCCTGCTTTTCCTCTGGATCTGGTCAACTGTTTATCAACGGAAAAAATGATTCCTAGGTATACCAGGAGATACTTGATGAAAAACAGAGTAAGTGCAGAAACATTCACCAAAAAATATGTCAGAGACTGACCAGCGGTTGCAAGAGACGATTTGGCCAAACGTATAGATAGAAGAAATCTATACGTTTGTGTACAAATAGATAGAAAAAATGTTTACCTGAGCAATACATCGTCTCCTGTCAGCTCATCCAGTAGCTTTGATATAAAGGTGCTGCTGACACAGTAATTAAGGGAAACAGGCGACACAGACGAGACGTCTACCATCAGCTGTAACAAAAGAAAGAAGCCTTGTTGCAAATGTTTTTTTGTATAATTTATATTTAAATTCATATGTTGGTACTATGTTTGTTTCAGGAAAATGCTGGCGTACTCAAGCATTCAGCCACTTACAGTTTGGTCCGGAAACTCTTTAGACACTAAACCCATTTTCGTTATTTTGGCTGGTTACCAAAACAAATTCAAGTTACAGTTAAATAATGCAGACTTAATGCCCAGTCTCTCAGCTTTAATTTAAGGCTATTCACATTCAAATTCGAGGAAAAGTTTAGAAATTACAGCTCTTTATTACGTTACCCTCGTATCCTTAAGAAATTATAACATTCCACTTGATACTATCCCATCACAACTTTCTCCTCCCAGCACACCACCAATTCCCCATCGCCTCCTTTCTTGACCCATTCAAACAACCTCTTCCTTTCTTCATCATACCTCTCGCAATACAACAATACACACTCTACTGTTTCCTCCACCACACCTTTAACACTAGAAGCGACGGAACTGAGTCATTGACCCAGAGGCACTTAAAGATTTCTTTTGCCGGCACTCTATAAACTTAAGTTCCTTTAGGAATGCTCCTAGATATACATGTTTTATCCCCTTGTACTTTTATACACACTGATTTTTTTTTACTGGAAAAGCTAATTCAAAGCTATGGCTGAAACAATATATGCTAACGCGCTATCCGACAATTTTTCTTCCATCTGTATATCTTCTTGTTTGTCAACGGGTGGGGCATGAAACAGAGCGCATTATCGGTAAATTAATATCAATGACCTAACAGGATATTATCACGCTTACCACACCGATTATTTTAAACTAAACCAAATTAATTTGGACTTATGCTAGACAACTTTGAGTTAACAGGAATTACATGATTATCTTCCTGTTACTTCTGTGTTACAAGGCGGCATTAGGGAACAACATACTTATGGAGGCTATACTTCCCCTCAAATATATTTGCTTTTCAAAGACTAATGGCCTACTGAAACAATAGGGAATTGATAATAGCTGATGCATAAACAATAGTAGGCTATATAAAGGAAATATAATGCATTGTGTGTAACCGATGCATGTTGTGTGTACACTGTGAAAAGAGACATAACTTACATAGACTAATATAGATTGCAAATGAATATTGTTCACCTTAATGTAACATGATAGTACCACAATGATTATTTAAAATTAAATCAAATACATGCATATGTATTGCTGACAATATTGACTTCAATTGCATACATGCATGTGCAATTAAAAACCATGGAAGTTAAAAGTAAGTCCAACCAATGGTTTACGCAGAAGCTAGCTGATGCAATACACAAAAGTATGTTGCCTGGGCCAGAGCTCGATTTACAGACTCCAGCCCGGATTGGCAATTATTTAGGATGCAAAGAAATCAATGTGTAAAACTTACAACAAGAAAAATAACAACATTTCAGACCGAAATATGGCATGGAAGTCCTTGATGCCCTATTAACTTTCGACTCTTAAGAAATCTACAGTGGTGGATAATTTGGAATCTTATCTAGTCAAATGCGATGCATCCCTATTGCTGGCGCAGTAACCTATATTTTTTATCCTTAGGACTTTTTCCTAAATTATGGAAATCTGCATGTGTGATCTCAATAATCATCTCCCAATTTCAAAGCAACCTTATCTAACAAGGATTCTTGAATCATTGATAAATGTGCAGCTTGTTACGTCCCTCTCGCTCTCCCTGTCTCCTTCTCTGTGTTTCTGTTCCGATTTGCAGATTGGAGACAGGTGGAGCTGAGGGGGTCGTTTGTTTGACTGGATGCACCTGTGGGTGGAGCCGGCCAGGGGTTAAATGTTCCTGGTGCTCAGCCCCACGCCTTCCTTTTCTCCCCAGGCACCATTCTGTTATGCATGTGGCTAGAGAACTCTTGTTTTGTAGTTACACCTATCAACACTTACACATCTTACATTCACCCATGCATTTCCATTACACTCATCATATGTTTACTATCACACTTCACCACCAAAATCTTTGTTGAAAGGATACTTTTTGTGAGTATTTAAATAAACCTTTGTTATTCCTTGAAGAGTTAACGTGTGGACTCCCTTGTTTGTCACTATCTACGAGCTGGGTTGTGACAAGCTTTGCTCCTTCTTGGCCAAAAAATGCATTTTAAATGCAAATCAAATGCTCTCTGGATGCTAAATAAACTTGTGCTGCATTGTCCATTGACTTGTCTAATGCCTTTGATACAGTTGAAGATGGTATCATGCTGAAGAATTTGTTATTAATATGCCTTAGTCCTGGGGTCCGTTTCAAGAAAGAGTTTTAACAAACTCTAAATCTAACCCCGACCTCGGAGTTGATTACCCTAAGATGGAAAACTGAGTTTTCGGTTTCAGAACAGCTGAATTGAGTTGGTTCAATCAACCCAGTGTAGGTTCACTCAGAGTTACGCACGTGCACCGCCGCTATAAAAAGGCAGCATGAATGGAGCTGCGATTCTACGATTCACCATGGCAACCAGCATTACTACCGCATACGTCACCCCTTGAAATACTGATGCAGGCTTACAGCGACTATGACCGCGTATTTAGAAAAAAAATTGCTACTCGGGTCAACGCGTAAATTCCAGGAAATCCTAAAATAAATTCTAATAATTTACCATAGTAACGGACTATGAGGTTAAGTTACCTCCCTTTCTGAAACAGAAAACTCAGTGTTTCCCCTCATCTCAGGGTAAACAAACTCAGAGTTTTCACTAAACCTCCTTTCTGAAACGGGCCACAGCTGCATGTTCTTGGCATCATAACTACCTTACTGACCGAACGCAAACTATTCTATATGCCTGTGCCCCAACGATCAATGCTGCTATGGCCAGTTAACAGTCCGGTTTTTATAATGTGCAGGTTGCACATAAAAACGTAAAGCTTGTGTTTAATTAATTTCTTGGATGGTTCTGTAATTGAATGGTACGCTTCATATAAATTCCTTAGGATTCGTATTGACAGCGACTTTTCATTTAAGAAACATACTAGTGAGCTTGTTAAAAAGCTTAAGTGTAAAGTGGGTTTCTTTTACAGAAACAAATACTGCTTTTCCTTGGTGAACAGGAGACTGTTCAGTCAACTGTCTTGCATGTGCGAGAATACAGGGATTCAATATACCAAAGTGCATCTGCTACAACTCTGAAGCTGCCCTAGGTTTTATTACTTCAGCCAGTTAGAATACACATGTAAAGCTTCAGGTATACTTAACATCACTGTTGACACCTAGATTGTCGGGTTTAAATATTAGATCTCATAGTTGGCTAATATTGCAGACATTTTTTGTAACTACTGAGTTGGGTTGTTCTGCCTTCTCAAAGCCCCTCATCTGTGGAAAACAGAATTTCATTTAGGTGTCCATGGGTCAGTTTAAGAACATGATGTTAGATTTTTATAGTGAGAGTTGTGTTTGTATCAATTTACTGTGACAATTATTGTCAGTGTGTCTGTTCATTGCATGTATCTGTCTTTAATTGTTATTGTATTCACGGGGCACTCTTGCAAATGCGATTGATCAAGGAGGAGACAGGGACCTACTCAGAGAAGCTAAGTACAACTTCTCAAAGGCAGTAAAGGTGGCTAAATGCTTGTATTGGGAGATAATTAAACAACAGCTTGCAGCGAATGACACTGCTTTGGTCTGGAGGGGGATTAATCAGCTAACAAATTTTAAATGGAAATCACCCCGGGCCACAGACGATCTGCAACTTGTAAACGACCTGAACCAGTTTTACTGCAGATGTGAGAGACAAAAGAGCAGTCCTGTCTGCACTCCCTGTTGTGGGAAATATATTTATTTTATTATTAAGTTTTATGAATAGGACAGATGTGTGTGCTATTTTACAGCCTGAGTAAATGTTTGGGGAACAGAGGGAAGTATTGATTAACCCATGGTGACAACTCAAACCGTATTGTTATCAGAAAACCCATCTGTCCCCCACCCCGGTCTGTTGAAGGCATAAGGTACAGTTCATGACATCCTCCCTTGTGCAACTCAAACTTTATCCTGCCTATCTGAGAACCCATCTGTTCTTTGTACTTTGGTGTGTCAAGTATGTGCGTAACTTAATTTCTTTAAATACCCTGCAGAAGTTCTGTCTCATCAGGTCAGTCTGATACAGCGCAGGTTACCGTTCTGTTTGTCTGTCTGTGTGAAGGCTTTCCTCAAGCCTATGGTAGTAAACACCTCCGCCTCGCGCACCTCCGCCACGCGCACCTCCGCCTCGCGCACCTCACATATTTCTTATAGCCTTGTGGCCGACTGCATCTCTTGTGTTTTCATCGTTACTTATCTATGCCTGTCTAGTGTCTGCATCTAGAAACTAAGCTGCACGGGGCAGTGAACAATTCTGATTGGCTCATAGAGACGGGTGATCAGACAGTGTTTTACAGAGCGCTAGACTGTATTTGCTTTTATACAGAGCGCTCTATGAACGGAATTACGTATTTAAAAAATAATCGCGATATCACGCAAATTTGATCGTGGCAAGCCAAAATCGTAATTAAATTCAATTAATCGTGCAACCCTATTCTGTGTACAGGGATATATTGTTAGATTCAGCCAAATTTAGCAAAGTCGATTTACTTTACAGATTGACAACAATCCAAAACATACTGCGAAAGCAACCCAGGTGTTTTTTAGGGCAAAGAAAAGGAATATTCTGCAATTGCAGAGTCAATCGAACATGCATTTCACTTGCTGAATACTTTTGTCAAAGGCATATGTCTTAAGACAGAAAGACCCAAAAACAAACAACAGCTGCAGTAAAGGCTTGGCAAAGCATCGCAACGCAAGAAACCCAGCGGTTGGTGATGTCGATGTGTTCAAGACTTTAAGCAGTCAACGCCTCCAAAGGACTCTAGATTAGGATTGTGTTAATCTGTCCACTTAAATTTTGAGCCACTGGTTTAAAAGGACTGTGTATTAAAATGGTTGCTACTCCTAAATGTTTTGTACAATATTTTTTTTAACCTTTAACCTGATCTGTCCTGCTACTGCCACTAGGGTTTGCAAAGAGTGCGGTCAACATCATATTGGTCGCCCAACTTGATTGCTAGTTTCGTCCTCAAAATCAACCGATTTCTATCGAACTAGCTAGGTTGATTCCTAAGCGTTAGGTCTTAGTTTTGAAGGATGAACACAGTAGATCTCTGTCATGGGAATTTGCCTCAGAGAGATTGCGTATTGGGGTAGCATAGTACGCCATGTGCCTGGCTGATGTTAGTTACGCACGGTAATGTCACTAATTTATACAAAAATATTACAAAAAGTTGCTACAAGAAGTCGAAAATCAACTTCAGAAATCAATTACACAAAGTTGGGATATATTTTTCAAAGACCTAAATATATATGAATTAGCAGAAAATATTTCCATGATGTTAGTTGTTTAAGACAGAAACAAAACAAAAACAAACATTTGAGTGACAATAGACGTACCTCATATACTCTGTATCTGACTATATCACTTGCCGCCATCACATCCTTTAGGTCTTTCAATAAATCACTCCTGAGTAGGGCATTTAACCCAGCTTTGGAGTGGCTGAGTGTGGAGAGAACTTGCATTGCCTGTAAAATTGATTAACTAGGTTTTAACAAAGATGACTGAGATGTCGCAATGTGGTTATAAAAAAATAACAGAATAGTTATCAGTTTTCATTACCTCTTTAGCTACTGATATCTTCTCTGCAGCAATACAGTGGATCACTTCTCGGAGAATATCTTGGTCGTTCCAAATGTCCATAACTGACTCATGGTTCTCTACAATTCTACAAACCTGCAGAAAAAAACATTTTGTGTAATGTAGCAAAATCTTTATATTGCGAAATGCCACCATGATAGCAAGGCATTAATGTTACAGCAAAACATACACTTAACAAGATTTATAAATCAGGGCAAAATTACATAAAACAAGGATTTATTAAAATGTGCCATTTAGCTAGGTACTTTCCTCACGCACATACTGCAACACAAATGCAGTTTAATTTTAAAAAGCAGCAGATGCCTGAGAATAACACATTCCAATAAAGGAACTCAGCAGCCTTTTAGTTATGTTTCATCACATTTGTTAGACACATATTTTGTGATGGTTGCGGCTATATACCTGGGTCAAAGACAGTATTTTCACTGCGTCGTCAGGATGTTTTAGTCCAGCCTGAAGCTCCATTCTGCAGTTTTGGGCCAGGTGGACAGGGCTGAGGGCAAGCAGGATCCGTCCAAGGATGTCTACACATAGCTCAATTTGTTCCCTGTCAAATGAATTACACCTTATTAATAATAATAATAATAACAACACTGCTGTAAGCAGATTCAGGCTAATAGAAACAAGCATTTATGATTCAGAAAAGCTTTGTTAAACTTGATTTAATTGTATATTAAAACATAATAACAGGAAACAGGAAAGGATGTTAACCCAACTTTTGTGAGCACTGGTACTGATTACTTGGAACACGCACAAAACAATGTACAGTAGTGTTGAAAAGTAATCAGACCCCTTTGCATAATACACATTTTGTTCTTTTAATTACACTTTACCCTGAAATTAAATTCCATGTTTGTAAGTATTCTGACCATTTACCACTCAACTCCAAAAGTGAACTCAGTTGCATCCTGTTTACAGTGCCTACAGAAAACCATTATACCCCGTCAAAATCCTTAGCATTTGCTACATAACACCCTGGAAATTAAAATAAATTTAACTAAACTATTTTTTGGCTGTATTTACACATTATAACATCAAACATCATGAAAATAACATTTAAAGACATTCTGAACCATTATTAAAATGTAATTAGTGATTTGGAAAAGTGATCAGTAACCATTATAAACCTGCTTGGATACAACCAGTCACTTCGCAGATCACACACCATGACCATTGCCCCTAATGACATCAATTGTAGTGGTTTTGATTATTTCATAAGAAAACTGGCTGTTCCATGATGATTCCATTACTAGTAATGCATGGTAACGCCAAAAATACACCACGTTGTAAAGCCACTTTCAAAAAGACTCTGGGACAATGTTGTGGAAAGGGACATGTTAGAAGGCATGTATGGCAGGGTGGCAAGAAAGAAGCCTCTTCTCAAAAACACACATGAAAGATTCTAATGCCACGTGGCAATTTTTTTATGGTGAGATGAGACCAAGATTGAACTATTTGGACTCAACTGCAAGTGTTATTTTTGGCAAAAAACAAACACAGCACTAGGCCTTATCGCACGATATATGGAAATGAGCGCGATCATTTTTGGTGCTGTGATAAATTCATTTTACCAACATTTTAGTCAATCGAGCTGCCTCTGTCATCGCCTCCTTTGTCGAAAGAGTAGGTGGGGCTCAGGCAGCGTCTCCCACACACAGAGCGGACACCCACACATGAAACCACTGTGTTATGAAGTGTACTGTTTTGTGACATACAGCCAGTTAGGAAGAATACGTCCAAATGGAGTTGGTTTCAAAGCCGCAATCTTTACATCCAATGTGGGAACATTTTGGCTTTAAGACGAATGAGAAAGGAGAAACAATTAACATTAACGAGCCGGTATGTCGACTTTGTTTTTAAAAAGAGTAACAACGAAAAGAGGCAACCCAACTAACCTTCAATCTCACCCAAAACACAACCATCCCATCCAGTTTTTGAACCTGGGAACAAGAACTGCAGCTGGAGCGGGCTCTTCCAGACAGTTATCTGTTTCAGAGGCCTTTTCTCGACAGTGCAAATATAAACGCGATAGCGCGAAATGGCGCACACTCACAGATGGCGTAACTCGCTATATAGCCAAAGAGATGCAGCCATTAAACACAAGTGTACTTGCATTATTATGCTATTATATTGTCATACTTTCATTATGTAAACATTGGCATAAAATGGTCAGAAAATTACAAAAATATCGTTTATCGCAATTCATTTTGGTGCAATATCTCACACAACCAAAAGTAGTTATCGTGACAGCCCTACACAGCACAGGACCCAAAACACACCATCCCAACTGTGAAGCATGGTGGTGGCAACACCTCTTCAGCAGAGACTGGGCAATTGGTCAGGATTGAAGAGAGAATGGATGCTGCCAAGAACACCTAACTTCTTGAGGAAAACATGTGGCCATCTGCTAGGCAGCTGAAGATGATGGATAGGTGGTTCACAAGCGCCAAAAAAACAATGCATTGGCTTAAGAATAAAAATGTGAAGGATCTTGAGTGGCCAATAGGGGTGCACGATATATAGACGTAATACCTTTATTGCGATATCACGTTGCGCAATATCAATATCGAAAATGTCGCAAGAAGTGCGATATTTATTTATACATTTATTTTGTGGAGAGAAGCGTCGGTTGGCTTTGTGGCTTCGTTGTGTACGATTTAAGCGCACGCTTGAAAACTATATATAATGATCATGTTTCATTGGCCAGTTGCCCTGTCACATGCAAGTGTGAGCGAACGGGTCCACTAAACGAACAGACCCTATGGAACACGTGACGTATGCATGATCCGAAAACGCGAGTGAAGAGAAATAGAGACACCCGGACAAAGCGAGAAAAGTCGAGTTAGAGAAGCTAAAGAAAAGTTTAAGCAAACTAATTTTGCTCAATCTGTTGTAGCTTACTCTGCAAAATCTGCGGTATGGTGATACACCGTGCAAGAGGAAATACAACCAACCTTTTTTCCCCCCATCTTAAAAACCACCACAAGCCACTATAGGATGAGTGCAAACGCCACAATCGATTTTGTATATATATTATTCTATTAAGAGCCATTTCCCCATAACTTCCCATAACGTTTTTACATGTTTAAGAATACTGAAAATAATATCGATACCGCAATATTCATGATCAATATCGCAATATCACAATTTGTCAATATCGTCCACCCCTAGTGGCCAAGCTCCAATTCAAGATCTGTGGAATGCATTTAATTTAAGGCTGTTAGACTAAGTGACAATTTCAAAGGAGTACAATGATTTTCTATAGGCACTGTATACAAGGTCCCTCAGGGCATGTCAGAGGAAAAACTAAGTAGCGAAGTCCAAAGAACTCTCAGTAGACCTCCAAGTTAGAATTGCGTCAAAGCATAGACCTGGGCAGGGTAATGAAATCTGCTAAAACAGTAGGCTCTGTAAATGTATAGAGATTTCCATACAGTTAGGAAAACTTCATGTGTTTTCACAGTGTAACGCGATAACGACCACCGTTTCTCAAAATTATCATACACTGCTAACATAATGGAGGCAATAGTGAAAAACAATGGTGTTCAATTGGGTTTTAGACTTTGGTACTTATACAATTACAGCAACTACACTGGTTGAAAATTATATTCAGAAACAGTAAGTTTTCACAAACAAAGAATTTGTTCTTAAGTTCTACAACACTTAATTCACATATTGAAGCACTAATACCAACTCTGAAAAACCCAAATTATACAAGCAAGAGAGACCACGCGTAGCTACACAAGCAGGGTTTAAATATAATATGTAACATTATTAGGCAAGTGTGCAATGTCTGGTTAGAGTTCAGATGACCTTTAGAGATGTCCTTGGAGATTGAACAATACGAACAAGGCGAACAAGAAAGACCATGCATAGATATAATATGCAAAATAGAATATGCAAAATATGTTATTAAAAATAAATATGTAATATGTTAAATACAATGTGTACTATATGAATATGCAATTGTACAAATGCGCAATGACTATTTAGAGTTCAGATGTCCTTTGAAGAATGTAACTGTCCCGATAGGGTACAGGGTGGCTAAACCAATTCGAATGTGGGGGCATCCTATGTACAGTTTAGTGCGGAGGCATATTACACTTACCGCTGTGGGCATGAAACAATTTTTTTGGCGAATTGACAAAGCCTTGAATGAGGAAATAATTTTTGTTTGTTTACCTGTCAAAGGCATTTGACAAAGTAGATCACTCAACCTTATTGAAAGTCTCTGGTTTCTAAATTACTTTAGTAACAGAACCAGGCTATTGTGACAGATGGAATTAAATCCACATTTCTTGTAGTCCACAGAGGAGTTCCACATAGTGGATGAAGGGCATTGGTTAGGGAGGTTACACTGTAAAAAATGATTCTGTGTCATGTAGATTTGAATTAATGTTTTAGGTAAAATATATTCAATATGATTGTGTTTTTGATTTTGAGGCAAATATTTAATTACATTTCAATTAAAAATGTTTGGAATAAAATCCACCCATTGTAGTTAAATAAAACATAAGCATTATATTTATCTAATCCCAAATACAGAGAATATTGAGTGAATTCAAATTAATTTAATCAGGCGAATTTTAATTGAACAGCACTTCCTGTCAAAGTGCGCATTTTTAAATGCAGTAGGCTACCATCTAACCACAAGACTTCTTGTGTGTTGAGCTCGTCTTCCCGGGCAGGTAACGTAACTTCTCTAAGTCACTTTTGTTGAAACTTGTGAAGGTAATATACCAGCTAAACACACGTGAAGTCTATTAACAGTGTTGTGTTTTAGAGCCGCAATTGTATTTATTTTCATGCATAAATCTGTTAATTTCAGTGTGGTAATGTCCGTCCACATCGGTTAGCTAGCACTTAATGTAACGTTAGCAGGAGGAGGGGAGATTAACTTCGGACAAACTTTCTCATTTTACAGCTAAACCGTACACTAAAAGTTCCTGAAAACATTTTAGTAACATAATACTTTTTCATATCAGACTAGCAATGTTTAGTTTGATAGTTGGAGCTTCGTGAGCCGGCCGCCGAACTCCATTGGAAAAAAATGTCCATAAAGATGACTGGTAAAGGACCGCTGGCCTGCCCTGTTTGACGCTTTTCAAGTAAGTTGGAATTTGCAATTCATGTTAAGAGACAATGAAAATGTGAAAACAACGACCCTGTAAGGGATTGCTTACAAATAATTTTGTCAAATTGACTTAAAGATGTAAAAACATACTCTTACTTTAAATAATATTTTGTCTGGCATGTATTTTCCACAAAAAAGTTTCAATTTTGCATTAAAATCACATTTAGCTCTCCCTCATTAAAAAATCCTGAATGTATACATATGTCAATATTGTGGAGGGGGACATCAAGTGTTTGACAGTGGCAAAAAGTATTGAATGTTAGAAAATATATACAAAAGAGGTTTAAAAGGCTAATAACAACTGATGTCTCTTTTGTTGCCTTTGTGTTTCAGATCAATGCAAAATTTCAAAGAACAACTACTTTACATCTGGAATTGAAATGTATGTCTGCGTTAGACCGTCACACTCCCAAGCTACTGACGCTATTTCGTGCCAAAGGTGAAGCCCTTGGAAGAAGACTGAAGATCATAATGGAACTGCTGGCTTGAAATTAGACTGTGTACCTTGATGTGCTACAACGTGTCGAAAGCACAAAAGTGAATTGTTAATAAAATTATCAACAGAGTATTTGTTAAGTTCTGTACTTTCTGGGTCATGAACTACTAATTCTTAAGAAAGACTAATATTTAAATATAATTCATTGCATTGATTAAATTCAAATCAATGTGCTGATTAATGAAGATGATTATTACTCATTTATATATCATTGATATTTAGAAATTAATTAATTTTTGTTAGTAATATTTACACATTAGGGAGTTTATCTTTTTCAAATTAACTCAATATTTTTGTTTAGGTTTTAATTAATTCTGTACTGTTTTCTATTTGAATCTACACATAATAAATGGATAACTATTAAGGGTCTCATTTAATTAATATTTACTCAATACCAAACCTTGTGAAATGTAATTAATACTATTGCTTGTAATCTGTTGCCTCATTTTTATTGAGTAGATATGGTGTATCTTTTTTTTACAGTGTACCAACCCAGTGGAAAAGTGGAGCTTCTCCGTGCTGCAAAAAAACAGGCTGTAATGGTAGACTGGCTAGACCAAAAACACACCAGCGTAAAAAGATATGCTACATGGACTGATAACAAGAGGAAAACATTATGATAACCTGATTAAACCAACAAAAAAGGTATACAGTAAGGGTGACAAAAAACAATGAGCCACAGCCACTTTAATTCGCCATGGCATAGATTCTAGCCTCTGGAACTCAACTGGAGGGATGGAAAGACATTGTTCAAAAACAAACTCCCCAATTTGGTGTTTTGATGATGGTGTTCAGGGCTTGAATTTCGGTGGATAATGCGGGGATTGCGCATAATTTAAACCATTCCCCAAGGTTAGCTTTTATAGTGCAAGAAATTTCCAGCACAAATATATTTGCTTCATTTCAGAGCCAAGTATTAAAAAACAAATTCACAGATGCGAGAGAAAAGATGTTAAACACATTTTTATAATTTAATTCCTCATTCAGCGCTGGACCGGCATTCTCTGTCTTCCGCTGAGCCCTCCCTGTCAATGCAGTGGTCTCCGTTACGCTGATCTCATTCACACTATCGAGTGTAGGTGCAGCATTCTAACATTTTGAGTCATAATGAGCTGTTTGTGAAGAACTTATCCGTTTCCAAATTATGTCATTTTAATCACGAAATTGAAACATTAAAATTAATTTAGCTATTCATGTTGTGCGAGTGATAGAGCGCGGCAGCAAAGTGCCAACTGATCAGCTTACAGCGTAACAACATTGCATGCTCGGCCGAACAGCTGATCTTATTTTTCATCTCCATAAATATAACATACCATGGATAATTTTCTTAAATCCCTCTTTGGTGACAGTGTTTAATGGCAACATATCTTTAGCGATATAAAACATCTCAGGACTAACGTTTGAAGTCTGAATTAAAAAATAAAATTTGGCACTGGCATATCATTTATTCTTCTACAAGTGAAATAATTAACCTATTTTTCAGGGGTGAATGTCTGTCGACATGAGTGTAATAAGGTACAGGATTAAGACTTTAATTTTACTGAAGAGAAATCCAAGAGTATATATATTGGTATCGGCCAAAACAAGTTATACATGATATACAGTGGGGAGAACAAGTATTTGATTCAAAATGCAAAATGTTTTTTTTATATCATAACTGCTTGTTTACATTCGACCTATGTTAACTGATACTTTGGGTCTGCCAGAACTCTTCCTGTCAGAGTAAACTCCAGTTAACAAATGTGGAGAATACTGTACGCACTGACACCTTGGCTTTTTTAAATTATAAAGATAATTTCTGATTGGACAATAGCTCAAAAGACCATTAACAGACTAATCAATTAGTAGTTGGTGGTTGCAGCCCTAATGAAAACATGTCACATCAAAAAAAAATAGTAAATTCCCTTCCAATTCCTTTGGCATGTAATGGTTTTAAATTGTATGCAATAAATGCTTTTTCATTAGTTTTTCTATGTACTTAGGAAAACAATAGTCAATGACCGGTTCCTATCTATATTCCACCTAAACTCTAAAGAATTTTACATACCCACCACAACAGAGAATGCAAAAGTTAATATATTTCATCAATTTCTTTTTACATTCTTTTAAGGGTGCTCCGATTGATCGGTCGCCGATCACAATCAGCCGATAATTGCTTTGGGATGTTTGATCGGCGGTTTCTATAAAGGCTGATCCAGAAAAGCCGATCAGATGACGCAAAACTCGCAAGAATTTATTTTACGCGCTGCTAAAAATGGCTTCACCGGTCTGGCAATTCTACAAGGTGTGTGAAAAAGATAATACATTAGCAATCTGCAATGTGTGTACCAAGCAAATCCCAGGAGGCGGAAAGAAAGCAAAACATTTTAACACCACCAACCTCATCAGACATTTGAAGGTTAGTCACGTAAAGGAATATGCGCTAAGAGAGCGCGAGACAGTGGATACGGTTCAACTCACGGAGCTGTCGGTATCAGAAACGTTTCAAAGACAGCAGTTATTGCCATATCAATGCTACTACTTGTACTTCATCCTGTATTTTTCTGCATATTGACAAGAAGAAGCCCACTGCTATTTTCATTCTTTTATTCTGTGTATTTATTGTATTTTTGCCTCATCTTGGCCAGGACCCTGTTGCAAATGAGAATTTGTTCTCAATTGGACTACCTGGTTAAATAAAGGTTAAATAAATAAAAAATACACAGCTGGGTAAAACACAGATAAACAAACGGAGGTAAAGTTGGTTTTATTTTCTCACATTCAACATTCAGCAAACATTTAACAGACATTCAAGAGACATTTGCCAATAGCCATTCATAGCTTTGAAAATGAAAAACGAAATCAACTTTTAGTAGAAAACCAACTTTGGATTTGGTTTTGTTTGATGTGTACATGTCAAAAGCTGAATTATTTATTGATTTTCACATTGTTTTTTCAATACAATAGATTTCTGGAATTTCGACTAAATCCAGTAAATAAGTAAATTTTCTACGAAAGTCAACAAAAGTTTCTACTAAAGTCAAAGGTTGTAAACGTATGCTACATACTTATAGAATAAATCAGACGTTGTTTGATGTTTAAATGTCAATCAATAAATTAGTTATTGATTTTCAAAGCTGTAAATGGCTGTTGGCGAATGTCTGTTGAATGTTGAATGTGGGAATATAAAACCAACTTTACCTCCGTGGTAAACAGACTGCGCAACATCGGACACACCATTTTTTAATTACATAAACACACGTTTGATTAATTGAACACTTTGTTAATGAGCTATTGAGATTAGTTAAGTCAAATGTCTGGAAAATGTAAAAAATAAATGAATTCCCCGCAGTTCTCATTGTTGTCATGAAAGCCACCATACATGTGTCTGTGTGTTAAGCCAAACAGTTACCCGAAACATGTTTAACCAAACACAGAACGGACTAACTCGCTGGCTAGCTACATTACACAACCGACAATTTAACCTATCGTCTTTTGTTCCTCTTGCACTTAAGAGTCTGTGTTTAATATTCCGAAGATAAATAAATCCAGACAGTTGGAATTTCACATCACTAAGTGTAGATTCTGACGTTCTAAAAAAGAAACATAACGTTGCCCATCACCTTTACGGTCAAATGTGAATGCATTTACTGATCTCATTAACATTTCGCTATCAACTTAGGATACCAATGACAGGTTTAAGAGAGGCTTGACGCAGCAATATAATACTCACTTGTTATTTCCGTTTAGAAGAGAATAAATCACTTCAAACTTGAGTCCACTCACGGTATCACCAAGGGCACTTAATGGTATTGAAAAAATAACAGTTTTTAAAGTTTCCAGCTCTTCAACAGGCTCTTCAATGTTTGAGATTTCGAAGAGCAAACTCTCAATGGAAGTGGCCATGTTGTTCTGTCTTTAGCAAAGATGGTAAAAATTCAAAGACAGTGAGCTCAGGCTGAAGCACAGTTGAAGTTCCGGTCGAAATAGGAAATGGCCAAGACACCAATGCAACGCAAATAGCGCTTGGCAACGTGACGTCAAGCCACATAGCGCCGCGGTAGCTGATGGGTAGTGCCGACATTTTGTGAGGCCACACAAGCCGCTAACCAACGGTAACCAAGCAACACAATATATATATATTTTTTTTAAACAAATCTTTATTAAATCTTCACGATACAAACAGTCAAACAAAACAAGCAAACAGAGTCATTAATACAGAATAATAATAAAAAACACAAGTCAAGAACAGAGCCAGGGGGAGTTTCAAACGTATACATAAAAGATAGAACATAATTGAATCGTTTTAGCAGCCTTCTTATTTTTTGAGTCATAGATGAATTTGATGTACTGTTCGGTCTCCCTGCCAAAAGCAACAAACGAAGGTTTAGAACCACTAAATTTGGCTTTATGAATATGGTACTTCCCTAAAATGATCAATAAATTAATTAGGTATAATTCTTTCTGTTTCTTACTTTTGTTGTCATGGAGACCAAACAGTACATCCATCCACACCAAAGAAAAATCAGAGACAAGTTTAACATTAACATAACGAGAGAGATCTTTCCAGAAAGTGGTGGTGTAGGGACATTGCCAGAACAGGTGCATCAATGTTTCAGGACATATTCCACACAAAGAGCAGTTAACACATATATCAAGCTTAAACCTAAGGAGATATTGCTTAGCAGGATAATATCTATGAATGATTTTGAAAGATACTTCTCTTACTTTATTCGTAAGGAGGTATTTATAAGGAAGGTTCCATATCTTCCCCCAATTCAGGTTGTCAACAAAATTAGACCAATAGGGAACAACATTGGTGACATCTCTCTGGAATAAAGAGCGAATGTTACGATTATTATTACTCATTGAAGTAACAAAACATATTTTACCAACTGAGGTCAACTTAGGGTCCAAATCTGGTAGGCAATCTGGTTTTCCAGTCCCTTTTAAGAGAGTTAGAATTCCAGATGGGATCGCATCCATAACAATTGCAAATTCTCTTGGGGTGATTGGAATGCCAAAGGTGTGAAGGAAATCAGAATAATTCAGTAATAAACCATTTTCATCTAGTAGTTGAGCAACACAATACTCAGCTAGCAAAAGTTGGTTCTCAGAACGTTTGTTGAACGTTTTTTTTTTGGTTGTGGAAGCGCTCCCTGAACATTGCACCTATGTTCGAAAAAGGTTAGTATGGATGGTTTTCTACATGTTCTTAGAACGTTTTTTGGGGGTTGTATAAACGTTCGGGGAACGTTCCTGGCATGTTCCCTGAAGGTTTAATAATTTTGAACGTTCTGGGAACCTTTTAAGAATGTTCATAGGACGTTCCAAGAACGTTCTAAACTATGATACCTTCAGGGAGCATGCCTAGAACTAACCGTTATTAACCATATTATACCATATTAACCTTTAGGGAACATGTGCTACGTTTGGTTGGAATGTTTTTGAAACATTCTTTGAATGTCTGCAAAGTTCTTGCTATGAATGTTATTGTAATTAGGGTAGAAGAACACATCAAATGTATATTTTGAAATATTTTATTTTGGAAAAACACAAAAACAGGAATACACAAATTACAAATATATTTATAGTTAATTTATCATTCAATCAGAATACAATCAGCAGTGTGATTTGCAAAGACACAACATCAATATAAAAATTGCACATTTAACAGGATTACTCAAATGATCAAAGTGTTTAGTTAATTTATAAGCTAATTATATCAGTCATATATGAAGTCAATATTTGTAGTTTCAATCAGCAATCTGATTTGCAAACACACAAAAAAATACTTACTAATTTCAAATGCATGCAGTTAGACAAAGTGTCAATTTAATCTGTACACTACCACAATTAAATATTACAACACCGGTAGAGTAGGGCAAGAAACAGTTTAGAATGTTCTGTATTTCTGCATAAATATGATCTAAACATTAGAATATCACATAAGTCTCAAAAGTAGATCTGTGAATCGCCAAAGTTTGTAAACCTCTAGAATAAGCAGTTAATTTGAAGGTAAATTAGACAGATGGTCTCGCAGGTTGCCCACTCAAACCTTATTGTCATCCCTTTGATTAAGAACACCTGCCACTAAATTCACCATCAAATAAACTGATTATCCTAGAGGTTCACACATTTTTGACACTCACAGATTGGCAATAATTGGATAATTGTCCTAAATGACCAAATATAACTTCTCATTCAATTAATTGGATTCTCATTATTTACTAAAGAAAATGTGAAAATCTGTTGAATAGGTCATATTTATGCAGAAATACAGAAAATTCCAAAGGGTCACAAACTTTCTGGCACCACTGTAACTTATTATATTAGTATTTTTAAAAGCAAATCATTATATCACATTTCTTCCCTCCTAGCCGAAAGGGTGCCATCTTTAGAACTGCTCCAATCATGTCTTCGACGTCCGTTTCCTTAACTTTTTTAAAGTTAAGTTGGCAAGCTCCTATAGTTAGAAAATACAGAAGAAACACATGAATATCAATATATTTCTATAAAAATAATAGAATGAGAGTTTCTGCTCCATGGTGGCCAGGGATGGAATCTGGTGGTCAGGGTTGGAAGCAGTCCCGCTATGCCCGGTGGTTTAAATACAGGTGCGCAAATTGATACAGTACTTCCCGGGGTAGATGGTTAAGTATTTAAACACAATTGCAATTGTAAAGTCGGTGAAGTCATCACCAAGTGCTTTGACAGACACCCAGCCTATAATGTATCTTATTTATCTTGGCCAGGTTGCCTTTTCAAATTAGAAACTGTTCTCAACATACCCACTTAGTTAAATAAAGATTAAATAAATAAAAAATAACACCCAAGACCAAGTGGCTAGAAAAAACTCCCTAGTAGGTGGGTTTGAATGACTTCTTCTGGTGGGACTTCAACTCCAGCAAGAAGCTTTCTTTGATTTGAGAGTATTTCAACTTGGTTTTCTACTAGTTTTTCTAAATTCATTAGAACCTTTGTTTGGAACCCTGCAAGGCAGTTAATGGACAAGTACATGTATACATTTCATTCGAAATTAGTAGCATTTCTGAATTATTCCAATGCTAATTTACTTGTAACATGACAATGTGTACTCACTGTTATAAGGGGCATGTCCTCTTCTGGGTGGTGAGGCTGGAAGAAAAGTAAAAACATTTTGTGAAAGTTTTGAAGAACAGTTAGGAGAAAGCTCTAAGACTCAATAAATTAACACGTTAATGAATTTAATACATTTTTAGGTTTACTTAAAGGTTTTGGCTACAGAAAAACACAATGTAATACAGTCTATTGTTACATGTGAATGCTTTAATGCATTTTCATAATATTAGGTTACTGAAAATCATTTACCTCTGCTACGGGATTCTCTTGAAGAATGGCTGGGTGGAGAAGGCTCTAAAAAAACAAATAATTTACATTTTAACAACTGGCCTCAGTGTCACACTTCATTTGAAAGGTTAGCCTCTGGAAGTATGATACAACAAAATAAGGTAGACTGTATTAATGTTTCAATTATTTAAATATTATCAAGTTACTGTAAGCCATTAAGCTCTGCTATGGGACACTCTTGGAGAAAGGCTGGGTGGAGAAGGCTCTGAAAGACAAAATACACTAGATCACTAGTTTTTTCAATCATTTTTCTCCGCTCCAAATTCCCACTGACCCTGCCCTGTCGGCAACTGCATCCCATGGACAGATGCGGGATGATAAGGGATGCTCACATGGTTCATTCAACCACATGTCGCCGAGCTGGCTGATACTTTTCACACTCATCAACACAGAAGCCTTCAGTCAAATCATGTACAGGAAGATGACCCTCACAAACCATACTTTCGTGATTTAACTTTCAGGAGTCTGATCTGCACACAAGGAACCACTTGAACGACGTGGCAAAGTAGATGCCTGTAAATATATATTATATTTTTATATATTGTATAACTATAACATGTACGTACTGTAGTGAAGTAAAAATACTTACAGTAAATTGACGCTTCGCTTGTACTGTACTGGTCTCGCAGATGTCGACACTGAAATTACACATTTTACCATTCGGTTTAAGGTCAACTATGGGCATCAATATGTGTAGTTACAGTAATCCTTTATATCGAATTTTTTAACATTAATTAGTGTGTTTGTGGTGTCTGTGACTGACGTTATCTAGCCACGACTCAGAATATGTTAACAATATATGCATTAGCTACAGTTCCTTGCCAGACAAGATAAGCTGGCCAAGTTAGGTAACGTTATCATAATTGGGCTAATTAGCTATGTTAACTTTATCGAACTAAAGTTGACAGCGTTTCTGAAGAAAATGCAAAGATCTTCTAAACTAATAGGCTATAATTTACCTGTTGTATTTCCTGTTTTCTGAGACCGTTACAGTGGTGGCTCAGAACCAAGGGGTTCTCCCCGAGGGGAAACCAGTTCCGCATGATCACAGTTACGCGGCGTTGTCTCCGCACGCTGGTCATGTGGAAGAAGCCTTGGTTCCTAACCCAGGGTCCCGTGTTGGGAGCTCCGTGTCGTCGTGTTACACTAACGACGGATGCCTCCCTCACAGGCTGGGGGGCGATCATGAGTGGTCGCCCAGCTCAAGGGCTTTGGCGGGGCCGCCAGCTATTATGGCACATAAATTGGCTAGAGATGCTGGCAGTTTACCAGGCTCTGAAGCACTTCCTCCCAGACCTAAGGGGTCATCATGTTCTTGTCCGGTCGGACAACACATTGGTGGTTTTTTAAATCAACCACCAGGGGGGTCTTCACTCACGCCCACTTAGCAATCTGGCCCGCCAGGTCCTTCTGTGGTCCCACCGGAAGCTCCTTTCTTTAAGGGCCATTTTTATCCCGGGGTATCTAAATCAGGGGGCAGACACCCTGTCGAGGCAGGGGCCGAGGCCCGGGGAGTGGAGACTCCATCCCGATGTGGTGGAGCTCCTATGGTCGCACTTCGGTCGGGCCGAAGTGGACCTGTTTGCGTCCAGAGAGACGTCACACTGTCCTCTGTGGTTTTCGCTGACTCATCCAGCCCCGCTAGGGGTGGATGCCATGGTGCAGGCATTGCCGAGGTCACGCCTGTACGCTTTCCCCCCGGTTGCTCTGCTCCCGGGAGTTCTAGAGAGGGTCCGTCAGGAGCGGGTCAGTCTACTGCTCGTAGCACCGTACTGGTCGGCCCGAGTGTGGTTTGCGGACCTAATATCTCTCCTCGTCGGCTCTCCTCTGGAGATTACGATCAGGAGGGACCTGCTTTCCCAGGCGCATGGGGTCATCCTTCACCCCCGCCCGGACCTGTGGAAACTATGGGCCTGGCCTCTGAGGGGGCCCGCCTCTTAGATTCAGGTCTCTCGACTGAGGTCGTGGAGACCATCCTTCACTCCAGAGCTCCAGCCACAAGGAAGGCATATGCCGCCAGGTGGAAACTGTTCACCTCTTGGTGCAGAGAACGGCAGGTAGACCCAGTTAACTGCCCTGTGTTTGCGGTGCTGGAGTTCATGCAACAACGCTTCTCGACAGGTCTATCACCGTCCACATTGAAGGTGTACGTGGCGGCTTTGTCCGCATGCCATGTCCCTCTAAATGGAGTTTCTCTGGGGAAACACCCACTGGTATCACGCTTCCTTCGTGGCACCCGGAGGCTGAGGCCAGCAGCCGGCATGAGGGTGCCATCCTGGGACCTGGCCCATTGTGCTAGAAGGCCTCTCCCGTGCTCCGTTCGAGTCCATTGAGGAGGTCCCTGACAAGTTTGTAACTCTCAAGACGATCTTCTTACTTGCCATCTCTTCTCTGAAGAGGATTGGTGATATGCAAGCTCTGTCGGTGGCGCCCTCTTGATTGGAATTCTCACCCGGGATGGTCAAAGCGTTTCTACTACCTACACCCGGTTATGTCCCCAAGGTCCCAACTAACATCGTTGGGCCTATTGTGCTGCAAGCCTTCTGCCCTCCTCCTTTTCTGACGTCGGACCAGAAGAAGCATAACCTCCTCTGCCCGGTGAGGGCCTTTGACGCCTATGTCCACAGAACTGCCCTGTGGAGGCTGTCCGAACAATTGTTCGTGTGCTTTGGCCATCTCACTTGCTTACGAGTCGGCTGGTCAGCCTTCACCTTTGGCTGTTCGAGCCCACTCGACCAGGAGTATGGCGGCTTCAAAAGCCCTTTTGTCAGTCAAGGTTTCTCTACCTGATGTCTGTGTTGCGGCAGGCTGGTCCTCACCGCACACGTTGGTGAGATTTAACCAGCTTGACTTTAGCTCCACGCCAGGAGGGCAGGTGCTTTCGTCCGAATGTGCACTCTGACTTCACATAGCGGACACTTGCTCGTATGGCGAAGTGGGTAGTGGCGTTCCCATAGCGTTTTCACGCAGCTCGAAGTTCCCTGATAGGGAACGACTCCGGTTACGTATGTAACCTTAGTTCCCTGAGGGGAACGAGACGCTGCGTGTCTGTGCCATACTCCCAGCATGCCCTTGGCACTTGCTTCAGCCCATCAGAAACTGAAGGTGCCGTTAATTAGGGGTGCTTTTATGACTTCCTGGTCGCGACGTCACCCGTCTGTGACGTTCCGTCACGCCATTGGACTGATTACACATGTGCTTCATGACGCACTCACGCAGAGCGTTCCCATAGCGTTTTCACGCAGCGTCTCGTTCCCCTCAGGGAACTAAGGTTACATATGTAACCGGAGACGGTGTCCTCCTGAGAGTTACCTAGAACAGTCAGATTAACATGGCAGACTCGGAGTCGGAACTCTTTCTTCCACCAAGTCATTTTAAATCCAGTGTTTGGAAACACTTTGGGTTTTATAAGCGAGATGGAAATCTTGACAAACCGCATGCAATTTGTAAAATATGTCGCGCCGTTATAAAATATACAGGCAGTACGACTAATTTAACAACACACTTGAAGCTCCGACACAGTGTGAGTGCAGCAGAGACTCCCTCCCCCTTCGAATCAGCGGTTGCTAGTACTTCA
The DNA here is from genome assembly GCA_029465975.1 of Dallia pectoralis. NCBI lineage: Eukaryota > Metazoa > Chordata > Actinopteri > Esociformes > Umbridae > Dallia > Dallia pectoralis. Next base: position 1,148,032 of record CM055760.1, on the reverse strand, counting down.
TCCTGATCATGTAGATCAACTGATTTTCCTGAAGAAAAACCCTAAAGTAGGACATTTAAGCTAACCTTATTTACAGCAGCCTTTGAATAATAGTTTTTCATATATATATACATATATATATACATATATATATATATATAAATTTTTGTTTACACGTTTGTGAAAGGTTTTCATTGTTGATGTTAAAACAGCACCTGCTTTCTACTCACTGAGTTAGCCTATCTGCTGAAATCACATTAGCCTGCTGGCAAGTTACAGAAAATGTCTTTATTGTTTATCTATGAGCAGCATCCTTAATTTGTTTCACCTGTTAAATGTGTGAGCTGTTAAAAGTAACTAGAGACAAGACAGAAAGGCTGCGTCCGAAATTGCGTACTATGTTGAGTATGTACTACATTTAAATAACGAATATTTTGTTTGTGAAAGAGCCATATATAGTCAGATGGCACTTAAGATTGCCTACTTTAAGATTTGCTGTAGGCTATGTCTGAACAAGATAAATAAAACTTAAATGGCTACATATTGAATTGCATAGCATCATATTTTTCTCCATTGCATCCTATTACACTGAATCGCATCGTCGTGAATTGAAATCGCATCGCACCGCATCGTAATAATAGTGAATCGCATTACATCGGTAGCTGCTTATATGTTAGAATCTTTAATGTATCGCATCGTTATGGCTATGCATCGAGATGCGTATCGGATCGGCCTCAGTTATGGAGATGCACATCCCTAATAGAACAATATACTGATGATAATATTCACAAACTACAATAAAACATGTTGTAGAATAGTCTTGGATAAGTTGCTATAATATTAATGAGCCCATGTTCAACTAGGCTCATGACAGTGGTGTAGTTTTGTTTACACATTTTCTCTGTGATTGAGGGGGATGAGAGATGAACGGAGACATGCAAGACATGTTGCTTCAAGATATAAAGTGAATTGTTCTATGTTTAACGTGAGGTTGGTGTGTGTCCTTCTGGAAATGTGAATACCTATTACTTGCTTCTACATAACTTTATTGAGTAACGGATTATAAGAGAAAAAGTAGTTTTTTTCATTCATATGCTAATTCGTAATTTGCCACGAATCTACATGCTCATTGTCGTATTCTTGCTAGACATATATTTTCGTTGTACTGTCATTTCTATAAACCACAACTCATCTACTATGTATGTAATCACTAGTCTGTTAAGTGTACTGCAATATTGTTGGATATTGCATATTACCAGTTAAATAAGATTGTGAAACGTATACGAATGTGAAATGACTGCTTATGTAGTAAAGGAGCATATCCATTTGGCTATAAACTGCAGTTCGATAGGCTATCCAGTGATGCTATTGTTAAGATGAGTCCAGTGTAATGATTAACATAGAGTAGATAATTATTGCTACCTGTTCAATTTGCTAATGTATTTATCCTGATTGTTTCAGACCACATCCCTATTTGTTATACAAACTCCTGTATGCACCACCAGTATTAAGGATTACAAGTTCTGCAACATTCAGTTTAATAGGATCCTGGAGCCATCAGTTCTATATTAAACACGTCAACTGTGCTCTTACCGGCACACGAGAGCGAATACATTAAAGTTCACCAACGCCTAAAATACAGTCCATTAAACCCTAACACATGTTATGTTTTTTACCATCCACCAATAGATCTCTAGCACTAATGTCAAATTGTAAAATGTTTCAGATTGTGTATGTGGATCTGGGGATTTAGAACAGACAGATCCTTAACCAGTAATACATTATGTTAAATGGGAAAATCACATGAATGTCAGGACATTGCTTATGTATTTATGCCTCCTATTTTTTTAGTGTCCTTTTTCTTTTCAATCTAACATCAGCAACACTGTCTGGCCCTGGCAGAACAATGACAAGTCCTGAAAAATGTTATTTGTATCCATGTCTTAACTGAAATAAATCTATACAACATCAGTACCCAGTGTCAATGCTATGTTGTTTTTAACAAATTAGAGATTAATTTTAGGTTAATTGTAGCAATAATGCACATGAAGTTTTGCGGTGTATGTAGGGTTGCCACCTTTAATACCGAAAAATAAGGGACGCCTGCCGCGCGCGCGGGGGGGAACTAATCATGAACTAATCATTTCTCTTTCCGGTACTGACAGCATAGCCTCTATGGGACTGACAGGAAGAACAAAAGACTCAGATCCGGCCGAACTCGAGACTCGAAAGATGAACTAATCATTTCTCTTTCCGGTACTGACAGCATAGCCTCTATGGGACTGACAGGAAGAACGAAAGACTCAGACCCGGGCGAACCCGAACTCGAGACTCGAAAGATGAACTAATCATTTCTGTTTTCAATACAAATTAAAAAAAAACATATGTTGCGCAATGCGCATGCGCGGTCAACACAAAATGAACGAATCACTCTCGGTACAGACTCGGTAGTCCCGAGTCATATTAAAGATTCGTTCAAAATCGTTCATGAACGACACACCACTAGTTAACATGAGTCTCCGTGACGTTTCTTGATAAAGTAATTTAAATACTAGCCTTGCGTTGTACCGGGATGTACATCCAACACAAGGAAAGGACATGTAGTTAGTTTCCATTGTTTTCCCGTTGAACATTTAGAGCGGTGCAAACAGTGGCTGCGGGCTATCAACCACCCCAAGTTCTGAGAATATTTGTAATTAATAAAAGTATATACATTTCTTCATATTTCCCTGTACTCTTTTGTAAATCAAAGTAATACATTATAAACTTTGAACTTTTATTGTTTTTTAACATAATATAAACAATTGAATTTTAAAAAGACAATGCAAGACAGGACCATGGAGACAGAGTAACTCCTTATATGAAGTGCTTTCCTCCAATTGCAGTCAATATTACTCTAGGCAAATATATAATTTAATAGAGCAACTCTAAAAGGACTACAACACTAACCACAACCAAGATGAGCTTAAACTTTTATTGTTTTTAAACATAATATAAACAATTTCACACTCATAGCTCTTCCAGAGCTTCAGCAGTTTCTTGATAGCCACAGTATTGTCCGTCAGGAGCTGGAAATCTCTGTCTGATGTCCTGAACAACACATGCAGGCAAAACAAGACGATATAGCCTTTCCCCAGTCTCTCTGCAGGACCCATTCCACGAAATGACGCTGTTAGGTGATATTGTCTGAAAACAATAAGCACAACGTTAGCAACGCAAGCTATTTGCACCTACAATAGGCTAGCTAGCATATATGTAAATATAACCGATAGCTCAGCTAACTGACGTGAACAACAAATAAATAGTCACTTATACTGAAACGTCCGTTTGTCGCTGCGGGCTTTGGCTGGCGTTTCCAATTGACCTTCGGAATCCTGAAATACGTTTCAAAAACTCCTGTGGATCAAAGCTGGGGTGCTCTATTACGCATGCTGGTGGTCCCGTTTCTAATGCATATTCAGTTATTTCTTCAAGAAGAAAATGGCATCGAGGACTTCTGGTGACGCCATGTTGACAGCAGCCTGAGAAACTCGCTCCGTCCAAAATTTTAATAATTTCCTAACAAAACCCGGCGATTCTTAACAAATTCGACATGTCGACAACTAGAGGCAGAGGACAATCTAAACAGGACTCAGCTAAGGAAAAAATACTTGCTGAGCTCGAGAAAATGAAGAAGGACAACCAAGATGGGCACACTCAAACCCAACTCTCTTTAATACGGCTCGAAACGTCCTTCGCTGATCTGAAAGGAGAACTTACTGAGCTGCAAAAGAGAACCACAGAGGCGGAGGACCGTATTGGTGCTAATGAAGACACGACCGGGCGCCATGAGCGGGCCCTTCATTATTTACTGCACCGAGAAATGGATTTGAATGCACGATGTGAAGATATGCAGAATCGTCTAAGGCGAAACAATCTGAGAATTTTTAAAGTGGCTGAAGGGAGCGAGGGAAGAGATGTCAAGCTTTTTGTACATGATTTGCTAAAATCTGTTCTTCGACTCCCTCACGACTTCTCTCCCGAGCTGCAGAAGAAAAGGGCGCTGGTGCGTGAGGCAGTAAAACAGCTAAAGATGAAGAACATTAGGGCAAAGTGTGTTTTCCCGGCACAGCTGAGAGTTTTTGTGGAGGATGGCACGAAGACCTATCCGACATTGACGGACGCTAAGCTGGTACTTGAGTTGGGGGTGCACGCCCGTGTAGACGAGAGGGAGCGACTGGAGACGGAGCTGTGCCGAGGCAGGTGGAATGCGGCGACACTCGCCTACGCCGAAATTAAAGCCTTTTTTAACACAGACAACTAGTTTATACAGTCGCCGAGTTCATCTATCCAGTATAGTTAGGAGAGGAAAAGTGAAGATTTACAATATGGACGAGACGTGAGACTACTAAGTGGAGGACCACCTATCCACAGCTAAGTCGCAAACGACGCTCTGGGAGCGACTGCGATACCAGGCACTGCATGTTTTTCCCCGCGGAGGACCAGTCACCAACCTCCGTCCAAGACACACCGGGGACTGGGTCATTATTTATATTTGATCCAGTCGGGTATGTGGAAGCCTACCTTGTTCTATTTGTTAGTTATGTGTTCATGTGCAAATGTTCTTTTTGTCCTGAGACTTTTAATGGGCCATTATACTGTTATTTTCAGTAATTATTCTTTTTATGGAGATTTATGTGAGATTCAAGAAAGGGTTATAGTAATTGAATATACAACACAATACAGATGGATAATCTAATATGTGTTACTTATAATGTTAAAGGCTTAGGTAGTCCAATAAAAAGGGAAAAAGTGCTGAATCATTTGAAAAAAATTAACTGTGCGATAGCAATGCTACAGGAAACGCATCTCTCAGATAAGGAGCACATGAATCTGAGGAGAGAGTGGGTAGACCAGCAATATAGCTCCTCACATCAAAGTGGGAGGAAAAGAGGAGTTGCTATTCTTTTTTCTCGTTCGTGCCTCTATGCCCTGTTCCACTGTCATGCCTGTGTCTGCCCCAGTCCCTGAGCCCGTGACCCTGCCCGAGCCCATGGGGCGAGAGACAAGGACGGGACCGGGAACGAAGACAAGGACGGGGACGGGTGAAGGGACGAATGCGGGGGCGGAGCTAAAGGCGGAGGTCGAGCGAGGGACGGAGGTCGGAGCATGGACGGGCGAAGGGACGGGGACAAGGACGGGATCGAAGAGGGGGACTAGGCTGGGATCGAAGAGGGGGACTTGGACGGGATCGGGGACAGTGAGTGGGACGGGAACGACGACAGTGGAAAGGACGGGATCGGGGACAGTGACAAGGACGGGATCGGGGACAGTGACAAGGACGGGATCGGGGACAGTGACAAGGACGGGACCGAGGACAGGTACACTGGAGACGGGGACAGGTACACTGGAGACGGGGACGGGCTCGGAGACGGGGACGCGCTCGGAGACGGGGAATGGCTCGGAGACGGGGAAGGGCTCGGAGACGGGGAAGGGCTCGGAGACGGGGAAGGGCTCGGAGACGGGGAAGGGCTCGGAGACGGGGAAGGGCTCGGAGACGGGGAAGGGCTCGGAGACGGGGAAGGGCTCGGAGACGGGCTCACGGGGGGCGGAGACAGGCTCACGGGGGGCGGAGACAGGCTCACAGGGGGCGGAGACAGGCTCACAGGGGGCGGAGACAGGCTCACAGGGGGCGGAGACAGGCTCACAGGGGGCGGAGACAGGCTCACAGGGGGCGGAGACAGGCTCACAGGGGGCGGAGACAGGCTCACAGGGGGCGGAGACAGGCTCACAGGGGGCGGAGACAGGCTCACAGGGTACCGGTCAGGGTCAGGATACCGGTCAGGATACCGGTCAGGATACCGGTCAGGATACCGGTCAGGCTCGGGGTACCGGTCAGGCTCGGGGTACCGGTCAGGCTCGGGGTACCGGTCAGGGATAGGGACAGGAAGGCTGAACAGGGCCTCTAGCTCGGCCTCGGACCTGAGCCCCTCCCCCCCAAAAAAATTCTGGGGAGTGTCCCGGAAAGGCAATGTCTCTACCTTCGAGCGGGGGGTGGGCGGGGGATGAGTAGGCGGCCCGGCGGCCATCCTGGGCTGCAGGGTGGCAACCCTCCTGGGCTGCGGGGTGGCAACCCTCTGAATGTACGCATCCCAGCCGTACTCATCCTCTTCGGACTCCTCCTCCGCTTCATCCTCCCACTCCTCATCCGATTCCTCCGACTCAGCTCCGTTATCACACGGCACCCAGATGGGTGGTGGGGCGGATGATCGCGGAGGAAGAGGGGGTCCTTCCCGTATCGCGCACCGGCGAACGTAAGCCGGTGCCTCGGCAGACTGCTCGCTTCCCAGCGAACAGCTCTGCAATCTCCGCTGCGTCCTTAGTGGTCGGAACATACTGTCACGACTGGCCCACGGGCAGGTAGTACAGGTAGCAGGTAACGGACACAGGCAGAGATTTCTATAATAATACTGTCTTTATTTAAAGACAAAACAAACAGAAGACCGTAACGGTCACGGGTCCAGAACTGGAGACCACGGAAACGTACCTCGGGATACACCAGCATAACACACACACACACTCCAGTAATACAAATAATGTTCCGACCACTAAGGACGCAGCGGAGATTGCAGAGCTGTTCGCTGGGAAGCGAGCAGTCTGCCGAGGCACCGGCTTACGTTCGCCGGTGCGCGATATCCACAGCTAAGTCGCAAACGACGCTCTGGGAGCGACTGCGATACCAGGCACTGCATGTTTTTCCCCGCGGAGGACCAGTCACCAACCTCCGTCCAAGACACACCGGGGACTGGGTCATTATTTATATTTGATCCAGTCGGGTATGTGGAAGCCTACCTTGTTCTATTTGTTAGTTATGTGTTCATGTGCAAATGTTCTTTTTGTCCTGAGACTTTTAATGGGCCATTATACTGTTATTTTCAGTAATTATTCTTTTTATGGAGATTTATGTGAGATTCAAGAAAGGGTTATAGTAATTGAATATACAACACAATACAGATGGATAATCTAATATGTGTTACTTATAATGTTAAAGGCTTAGGAAGTCCAATAAAAAGGGAAAAAGTGCTGAATCATTTGAAAAAAATTAACTGTGCGATAGCAATGCTACAGGAAACGCATCTCTCAGATAAGGAGCACATGAATCTGAGGAGAGAGTGGGTAGACCAGCAATATAGCTCCTCACATCAAAGTGGGAGGAAAAGAGGAGTTGCTATTCTTTTTAACAAGTCAGTGTTTTTTTGCAACGAGAAAACGTTTAGTGACAAGGAGGGGAGATTTCTGATGGTGATTGGATGTATAGGGGGCATTAAAATGACTTTAGTAAATTTATATGCTCCAAATGCCTCCCAGGTGAATAGTATAAAATATTTGAAAAAGAGCTTACGCCTCTTTTGGATAAAGTTTATAATTATGCACTTTCAGAGGGGGATCCTCCTCAGTCATGGTCCGAAGCGATTATTAGTCTCATTCATAAAGATGGTAAAGATCCTACTCAGTGCGCGTCTTATCGGCCCATCAGCCTCCTCTGCGTTGATCAAAAGATACTGACTGCTATCATTGCAAACAGATTACAAAAATATATGAGAAAACTGGTGATGCCCGATCAGACTGGCTTTATTGCCCAGAGACAGGGGACTGATAATGTTTGAAGAGCTTTAAACCTCCAAATAGTGGCACAGAAAAGGAACACCCCATCAATGTTTCTCAGCTTGGATGCTGAGAAGGCGTTTGATCGGGTGGACTGGGACTTCCTACAACAGACATTGAGGCGCATGGGCTTTAGTGAGACGTTTATAGAGTGGGTCCAAACTTTTTATAAAAACCCAAAGTCACGTGTAAGGGTCAATGGACACTGCTCCAATTTTTTTCAACTGGGACGCGGCACCAGACAGGGTGAAGTTCTGTCACCCTCACTATTTGCCTTGAGTATAGAGCCGTTAGCCGAATTGATTAAATCCAATCCTCTCATACAGGGAATAAGAGATGAATCAAATGTTCGCAATAAATTGTCACTTTTCGCTGACGATATTTTATTATTCCTGGAAAACCCTATCACTTCTGTTCCAGCCTTGCTGCACAGTCTTAAGGAGTACAGTATGATATCAGGTTATAAAATTAATACAAACAAATCCGAAGCCTTAATGATTGTTGGGACTTGGCCACGGCAGTTGGATAATCTTGTCTCATTCAGACAATCCAAGCAGGGGTTTAGATATCTTGGAGTAATTCTTACCTCCAAGACTACTCAGTTGTTCTCATCTAACTATGATAAATTGTTAGAGGAAATCAGAACTGATTTAAATAGATGGGATGTACTACCGCTTTCCCTTTTGGGTAGAATTGAATGTATAAGAATTAATATTCTTCCAAGATTATTATTTTTGTTCCAAAACCTTCCAGTTGCTATATACCACAATCTACTTTTAAATTTCTAGATAAATTAACGTCAAAATTTATCTGGCAGAACAAAAGACCAAGAGTGCGCCTTAAAATTTTAATGTCCGCTAAGGAGAATGGGGGCTTAAATCTACCAAATTTCAAATGCTACTATTGGGCTGCCCAAATAAAAGCTATGGTGGCATGGATCATTCGTGATCCGGAGTCACGGTGGGTATCTATGGAAGAGTATTCTGAGTCGGGAGTCTCTCTCTCTCAACTCCCATTTCACAACCTGCAATTTCCCAAAAAAAAAAAATTACAAATGTATGGGTCAAACATACTTTAAAGATTTGGAATAAGGTCCAAAAGCAGTTAAAGGGAAAGATTGCGTTATCTCGAGCTATAACTGTTAATGGAAATATTGAGTTCCTTCCCTCTTTATCAGACAGCAGTGGCTTTCGGGGATGGGCTGAGAGGGGTCTCCTCACAGTCGATCAACTGTTTGATGGAAATGTATTTAAAACCTTTAATTAAGAGCAAAATTCAAGTTACCCTCAAGTGATTCAAGTGAAGTATTTTCAGATAAGGAGCTATGTAACAAAACATAATGATTGGGAACTTATCAGAAGAGAGCCTACAAGTATAGAGAAGCATTTTATTAAGTTGATTGAAAATGGTGGTGTAATGAAAAAACAAATGTCCTTGATGTACAAAAAATTGTTGATTAACATGTCAGAAAATACACAACACATAAAACAACAATGGGAATTGGAGCTGAATGTTACCTTGGATGACAATGTTTGGGTTGACATTTGCTCTGGCTGTCATAAGGGTTTGGGCAGTCAGGTTTGGAGGGAGTTTTCAGGACTCCGTTAAAATCTTTTTTCACCAAGTGTACTATGAATGACAAATGTTGGAGAAACTGTGGATTGGTGGGTGATCAAGCTCACATTTTTTGGGACTGTCCCATCATACATAATTTTTGGAAGGACATTTAGGACATTTTGGAAAATCTACAAAAAATTAACATCTCTTTTGACTCCCAAACCTTCTTACTGGATATCTTTCCAGACAATCTTTCTCAAGACCAAGCATTTCTTCTCCATCTCCTATTAATGACGGCAAGGAAAATGATAACAATCTGTTGGTTTAAACCTGAGCCACCCACTGTTACGCAATGGGTACAAAAGATAAGACAAGTTTATTTAATGGAACGGTTGACAGCACAACTGCAATTAAAAACCCCTGTTTTTGAAAGGAGATGGGGTCCTGTTATTGACTTTCTGAAATAGGACATAAGCCTATGCTTTAAATTGTATATGTTGTTGAGTGTAAATGATGTATGAAGCCTAGTCTCAGGACAATGTTCATGTTTTTCTTTTTGTTTTGTGTGTGAATACACAATAAAGTAAAAAAAAAAAAAAAAGACAATGGCATTGCTGAAATTCGCAACAGCAGCGGGACTCTATCTGTGTCCATAGGCGCACAGCGAGAGCACTGGCACCACCAGTCCGCCCCAGCTTGACGCTGTCCTGGCTCTTCCTCATGACCGCCAGGCAAGCTTCGCTCCTCTGCAGCAGCAGCCTCTTGTTCCTCCGTAAACCGCAACTGTGTTCCGCTGTATTGCGGCTCGTACAGGCAGCCACGAACATCGGATTCGCGCAACAGATCTTCAAAATCCCTTTCTTCCATTTCGTCTTCAAAATTACTTTCTGCCATTGTGTTTAGTCTAAAACTTGCATTTCTCCACTACCTGGTCCTTAGCTACAAGATGGCTGACATTGTTTTGAAAATCTGTGACGAGGCCCCACCCCATATGGGCGGGTTGATAAAAATGCGGAAGTAGCATCTACTTCTGTCTGTAGTTCATAGCCTCTTTTAAAAAATCCTCCAATTACGTAAAAATTGTCATTTTACGTCATTGGAGGATTTTTTCCTGACCTAAAATCAAGATACCCCTCTTATCAGATGGAGTTGAGAGGTGGGAGTAAGGTCATTGGAAAATACTACCATTTGTCTACATTTTCGGTCATGACCGAAAGAACGAGATCGCGGGTACAAGCGGCCGAAATGGGTTTTCTCAGAAAGGTGGCTGGCCTCTCCCTTAGGGATAGGGTGAGAAGCTCAGTCATCCGAGAGGAACTCGGAGTAGAGCCGCTGCTCCTTTGCATAGAAAGGAGCCAGTTGAGGTGGTTCGGGCATCTTGTACGAATGCCACCTGGGCGCCTCCCTAGAGAGGTGTTCCAGGCACGTCCAGCTGGGAGGAGACCTCGGGGAAGACCCAGGACTAGGTGGAGAGATTATATCTCCACACTGGCCTGGGAACGCCTTGGGATTCCCCAGTCAGAGCTGGCTAATGTTGCCCGGGAAAGGGAAGTTTGGGGTCCCCTGCTAGAGCTGCTACCCCCGCGACCCGACCCCGGATAAGCGGTTGAAGATGAGAGAGAGAGAGATGTCTACTGATACAAAGCTAAATGCAAAATCGGTGAAGTGGCTCTTCTAAGTGTGTCAAAATTCTAAGAATGACGTCATTTTACTCTTCATTCTTAAGAATAAGTGTGATTCATAAAGTGTTAAGACTAGGTCTCAGCTCCTAAATTATTTAAGAGAGCTGGAGAGGTCTCCTAACCAGTTCGGAGTAACAAGATGCCAGCAGAGAGGAGTAGGCTGTGCAGTTTCCAATAACGTAAGAATGAGTTGGAATTATATGATGACAGTGATTTGATCAAACGATAAAGGCTTGATTGTCAGGGTATTCTTGTTACTGACCTAGTCAGAAATTCAATAACTTCTCCCACTGTAAGAAACAATGCTTTAACTGCAGAAATTAAAGTTATAATGACTCTGCGTTTCTTGGCGACTGGAAAAATGCAGCAATGCACCAGTGATGACTTAGGGCCATCACAGTCCACAGTTAGCAGGGTCTTAAATGCCACTGTTGCTGCACTAACCACATCATTGCTCCAACTATAAATGAGAAGACATACATCAATCGAAAAGGATTCCACAGCATCAATGTTCAAGTCGTATTTGATGCCAATTAGAAGATCCTCGATCTTGTGCCAAAATGGCCAGGGTCAACACATGATGCTCGGGTTCTTTCCCAGAGTGGCCTCACTGGGTTATTCGAACCAAATTATGTTCGCCCTGGATGTCATCTGCTGGGAGACTCGGGTTACCCTTTAAAACACTGGCTTCTCACCCCTTACAGAAGACCTCAAGGAGAACAGCAGCTCAATTATAACAGGTACTGGACTGGACTGTAGTCAAGATACCAATTTTGTTCAATGAGTGTATTCTTGACTTATCTGACCTATGTTTAATTATTGTTTTTGCGTCATGAAGAGCACGCAAAGTAACAAGAGCCGTGGTGGAGAGAGGAATATGACAGCTGAAAAGAAGATTCCATGTCCTTCATGGAGAGATTCGAGATTCACCTGAGCGTGCTTGTCGCATTATTATGGATTGTGGCATTTTGCACAATATTTGCAAAGCTCGTAACATCCCATCGCTTGATGATGACAATGAAAATGACGATCATGGTGATGATGATTATGATAAGAATGACGACAATACCACCAAACACACATCACAAAGCATGTCGGGGAGAGCATCATTCAGGGACTGCTTTGCTAACTCACATTTTGAGTAAGCAAACTTGTAGACAATAAGTAACAACAAACTAATTTTTCCTTACACAATTTTATTACACAAAGCATATGTACAATCATTGAGTATTCTTAATTATTTTTAGTTTTAGATAGTAATATTAATGTGACGAGTGGTGAGGGGGCGTGGTATTTTGGTGTGTCACTTCCGGGTTTTTGGTTGTTAGTAACAGCTGGTTATTATTTCATGTGCTTGGCTTTGTTGCATGTAAACGGTCACAGTGTATTTGAGGTGAGTGGTTTAAATTAAGAGAGATAACTGTTGTTCGTCATCATGTTTGTATTAAGTCGCGATATGCACATTTTTGGTTTCAGTTCAACAAGTTAGTCTTTTCCGTTCTCGGTTGTTTTGTGTTGTCTTTTCCACAATAAACCCTGTTAAACGGATTCTACCTGGCTCTGCATACGGCTTCCCACACCACACCCTTACCAGCACCGTTACAATTAATTTTAAATTTCCAGCAACTTAATTTGCAATTTGACCTTTTTTCTTTTAAGGGACTCAATGTCATCCTCAGTGGCTGTGCCCTGTGCAAACCCAGTGTTTTGTGAGGCAGAAGGCTCATCTGTAGGACACAGGGAGATGTCCTGAGATGATACAGGAGAAGATGCATCTGATGTACCGGCTCCAGAATTATCCACACTACATTCACATGCAGAAAATATTAAACAGTGCAAACATGTTTATTCAATTCAATGTGGTGATTGAAATACTATCCATTTATTAAAAAGGCACATTACATGCATACATTATTACATGCATCATTTTCTTCTTACGATCTTTGTAACTCCTTCAATTTCAGAAGTGCAGGGTCTGGGGCATCTGGAATGCCACTAAAAGAGGGATTGGCCGTACCAAGTATCTCCTCTACTATTTTGCCAATCTCAGACAGAGGTTTAAATGGAGGTCCCCCACCTGTTTGACAAGAACTCAGCTGCTGACCACATGGAGACAATCATTTAATATAAAATGGTTTAATAAGCTAAAATTAAATGTACCTGGGCTCGCATGCTTTCTTTATATGCTGCAATTTCCGAGGAAATGCTGCATTTACTGTCAGTACAATCTGTTGCCATGCGTTATTTTTTCTTTGCTTGTTAAAGTCGGACTGAATTTTCCTCTTATCACGTCCTTCCATTTAAGAACTGACTGCACTAGAAGAAGATTGTCTTCTTTGGACCAGTTTGGTTTTCTTTTTGCATCCATTTTTAACAATTTGCAACTTTTGTCTTTCCTTTATATACAGCTGTGACCGGTGAGTGCAATTTTTCATTATGTGATTCATCAGCTTAATTACTTAAATAGCATCACATTTGTCCATTTAATTAATGTGTTGAAACTCTATTAAAATTATTTGAAATAAATGCATGTACTTATTTGTAATTTTTTTGTACAAAGCAAATACAAATTGTTCTAAATAAATTCAAATAATTGTTATGTCTTAATTAAATAATGAATTAATTGTGTCATGCTGCTGTGACCTCACCCTTGCAGGCTCACTATTGGCTGATTCAGAGGTTCAGGGCGGACATTTTGGGTTCACATCATTGTAGTCCTTAGTTCACAGCACTTAAGTCCCAATTCAGAAAGCACATAAGAATCAGTCTTATACTTTACTGAAAGTTGCTTTTAGCTGCTTTATAAAAGTCTCCTACTCTTAGAAAAGTCCTACTCTTTACTAAGTATTTTCTGACACTTAAGTCAAAGCTTAAGACTTCTTAAGAGCATTTCTTAGAAGTTTTATACATATGGGCCCTGGGCCCGTATGTATAAAGCCGCTCAGAGTACATTTTTTGTCTTAAGTGTGTAAAAATTCTGAGAAGGACGTCATTTTACTTTTATTCTTATTCTTAAGAATAAGTGTGATTCATAAAGGTTCCTAAGTGTTAAGACTAGGTCTCAGCTCCTAAATTATTTAAGACAGCTGGAGAGGTCTCTTAACTAGTTAGGAGTAACAAGATGGCAGCAGAGAGGTGGAGGCAGCTCAGTTTCCAACAATGTAAGAATGTGTTGGAATTATATGATGACAGAGATTTGATCAAACAATACAGGCTTGATCGTCAGGGTTTTCTTTTTGCATCCATTTTTAACAATTTGCAACTTTTGTCTTTCCATTATATACAGCTGTGACCTGTGACTGCAATTTTTAATTATGTGATTCATAAGCTTAATTACTTAAATGGCATCACATTTATCCATTTAATTAATGTGTTGAAACTTTACAGCAGCATGACACAATTAATTCATTATTTAATTAAGACATAACAATTATTTCAATATTTCAATTTATTTAGAATAATTAGTTTTTGCTTTGTGCAAAAAAATTACAAATAAGTACATGCATTTATTTCACATAATTTTAATAGAGTTTCAACACATTAATTAAATGGACAAATGTGATGCTATTTAAGTAATTAAGCTGATGAATCACATAATAAAAAATTACTCTGAGCGGCTTTATACATACCGGCCCTGAATTTTTAGGCCTTTCTGGAGATTGAAATTCCGCGGTGTATGAATACAATTCAGATTATCACATAATGTATTTGAGCTTTTGTAGCTCACAAACAACTTCAGAGGATTGGAAATAAGGTTACAAAAACACTCTTTGCTTGTTAGTACATGTAATACGACAGCTCGACAACATATTTATTTATGTAATGGATTGGCGGGACAACAATTTATTTTTTGTGATAGCTAGCAGAGAAGCTGTCCTGATACCCACATATAGAATCCTGGGTATTTGCCTTTTCAGATACATAGCGTCAAGCATCACAAAATGTACTGGAGGCTAAAGTAAGAGACATATGTAACAACAGGATTCTGGAGCCATTTCTATGGGATTCTAGAGCCATTTAATGACAGGATTATTTTTCCCTGGCGGCTAGCAGACCACAGAGGCAAAAAATGCCACAGACCCTAAAATGGCAAACACTGTGTTGCTAAAACGGTTCTGGTTCTCCCCAACAACTAACCTTGCAGAGTGTCGGTAGGTTGTAGAAGTCAGAGCCAGACGCAGGGGGAGTAGTGACAGGTGTATTTATTAACCAACACTCACATAAACAAGTTCAAAACATGGAGAAAGTATAGGCAAGTGGTATACCCATGCTAATAAGGGGAAAGAAGACCTGTTGTGCATAATGGAGAGATAGGACAGTTTGGGGGTTGGATAATGAGATGTATGGGCAGTGGCAGCTAGTCGACCTGTCACATTGAGCGATTTAGCCAGATCTGACCAGCAGGGGGAACCGGTGTACAGAGACGCGACACCAGGTTACGGTTTAATTAATTTTTACCACAAGCGCAGTCAGTTTGACCTTAAGAAATTGCATGCAGAACATCACAAATGGGTATTGTCCCACTCAGTCAAAATTATTTTTTTACTTGACCAGAGAGGTGCACAGTTGTCATTGGACAGTTTTTAGGATGACAGTCATTAACCAATCATGCTGAAAGCAACATAGAGTGGGAGCATGTCTTTTCTGGCAGTTATATTTAATTCATTAAAATGTATTTCAGTGTATGAATACAACTGTAAATATAGCTGCAAACAGCGATGGCGGATTCCTCCTGAAAATTGTGTCCCAATTTCAAATGGTCATATGGGGCGGCACATTGGGCGTGGATTATAGTGACACCTATGGCCGTATGTGGACCATTTGCTGTGTGGGACTTACCTTTCGGTATCTTTGCATGCCTATTAATTATATTTGCCATTTGCACAATGCTTACTGTTAGTACTATCCATTTGCAACTTGCACAGATGGCCCTCCGCACATTTGCAATTTGCTACATTGTTGAACTGAACACATGCACATTTACATATACATGTCAATTGCACACCCCTACAATATACTCCATCTCATTTGACTCATACGTTGGCACATTGACATACTGCCCTGCTTATCATTTTTGCACTGCTTTTTTTGTTGGATGCAAACTGCATTTTGTTGTACTCTACTTGTACTGTTCAATGGCTAATCTAAACTTGTGGCCAAATGTATAAAATGGACCGTTACATGTATACTAAATAAAATACAAACAGTAACAAACGTATGATTGAATATCGCTCGCCAGGGGCGAGCAAAAGGCTCATAGTCCTGTAGAATCAGGCCCCCTTCGGACCAGATGGCATGGGCCCATTCGAGGGCCCGACCAGAGAGACCGGAGAGACAACGGTGAGAAATAAGGGGGATACCTTCTCTCTCTTGGAGGGCGCTGGGTTCAGAGAGCTGAAGTACCTCTCTAGTTGGAGAATGCCCCGTCATACTGCTGCCACCGCTGCTGGAGTGATGGGCTCTGTTTCCAGGTGCCTGACCGTTGCCAGCACCTGGTTCATTGCCTTCCCTAGAGAGGCAACCATGTCCTTGTGCATTTTCAGTGTCTCCGCTCCCGCTGGATGCATCCTGTTTGTCTGTAGGTTGTGGTATTCTGTAATGTTGCTGTAGTGTGTGTGCGTTGTGCGGATACGTTGAGTTGCTATTATTAGCCAGTCCACTGCAACCAACAACAAAATCAGGTCCAAAACAGGCACTCGTAAGAATAAACAGAGTCTCAATAAGCGACGCAGCGCTACAGGTGAGTACACTTGCTCACAAAGGAGCCAAAACGAGCAATAACTTGTTCAGGAAAAAACCCTGCACTGAATGAATTACAATATATACATTAAATGCGAGATGTATGCGTTTTGCTCATCATTAATTTGAACGTGCATTGCATCACCAACTTTTAGATTACAAAGTATATAGTTGCTGTGTGTGCTTTCAGTTTTTCCAGTCTTTGTATTTATTTGTCAAAAATATATGGCCGATCTGTCGCTATTCATGAACATGCATTTGCGGGTGTTTTTACTGAGATACAAAGTAGCATGTTGACTGGACTAGTCCTACGTCCTGGATTTAACCATTTTATGGAGTAGGGGGACTCAAAGATTGGAACTTGTTACCATAGAGATGAACAACTTAATATCAAGAAATATATTACCATTCCATAAAATTAAATATCAGTGGCGGGCCGTGCATTTTACACCTGCCTTCAGTGATGTCCTACCCGAATTAATCCACCTCTTAATACCATCATTATGAGGCCACGACTATAAATCATCAATACTATACAGAAACGCAGTACAACAGGCTGTTGTATCACGGACAGGTATCTCATGCAGCGAGAATGAATGCCATTATTAAAGCAAGAAACCCTAGGGGCCGTTCACATATCGCGTCTAAAAACGCGCTGCTTTCTTCAAAAAGCCCTTCTTTCCACAAGCGCTTGCGCTCCTATGGTGTCTGTCGTTGCTATGCAACCAAGAACCGCGCTCTCAATACAAAAATTCTACATGTGTCATGAACAGATCGGCGTAGTGCGGTGGGAGCCATATGCAGAGTCGTGGTTATCCGTTTCAAAGGTTTTATTGAAGTTTCCCAACATAAAACAAACCGTAAACGGCGACAACAGCTAACTGGGTATAAAGGAAACAAAAGTGCGCGCATCGCGTCTTATAATAATCCGTACAATATACCTATAGCAATCTATACCTATCTCCACGGAGGCTAATGCTGAAAGTCGAGACTGTCCAGTCTTATTTCTGACATAGCCTACGTCTAAATTCTCTTTAGGGCTGAGAATGTCCGCTCGACAGAAGCAGTGGACACAGGGACAGTCAGCGCCAAACATGCCAATGTGTGTAGCTGCCCCATGCTCTCACACAGATTTTTCTGCTGAAGGAAATGAAGGAGATCAGCTGGACTTTTGCCTTCAAAGTCTGTCATGGCATACATTACAGTCAGTTCTGTTTTTAGCCGGGACAGATCGAACAGT
Source organism: Dallia pectoralis (assembly GCA_029465975.1). Taxonomy (NCBI): domain Eukaryota; kingdom Metazoa; phylum Chordata; class Actinopteri; order Esociformes; family Umbridae; genus Dallia; species Dallia pectoralis. Next base: position 1,130,191 of record CM055760.1, on the reverse strand, counting down.
GTTCCGTGACTCTGTGTCAAGCTGGTGAAGGCTGCAAGCGGGAATTTTTCCCGGTATGTCTGAAACTGCTGGGGGTCGAGGAGGGAGAGACATTAATTTTTCGTGGTCTTGAAATCTATTCCGTATCTGGCAAAGAAGGTTGTCCAGAACAGTGCTGTGGAGTTGTTGGTAGTGTGCACGAAGGTCTCCTTGTGCTGGGCCTCTCCGTGCGCTCGGAGCGCCTGCGATGCGCGCAGTGGCTTCATAGATCTGACCAAATTGGCCCCTCTCTCGCTCAATGGTGTCGCAAAACTCATTTACCCTTGCCAGACAGAATTGTACATCCAATGTTTTGCTCTGTAGTATTGCACCATCAAAACACCGTGCCACAACTTTATCTAGGCATTCGGATTCTTCCAAGAAACTGACAATTAGAGCAGCAATGTCATCGGCTCGCTTGCCACTAGTGACATCTTCAAACCTGACAAAGCGCTCCTTGACACCTGTGTCTGTCACATAATGCAGGACCTGTGCGAGCTACGCTGCATTACTCGCGTCCCGTCGTCTCGTCCACCATAACAGCGACAGAGGGTGCTTTTTTAATCTCCCTTTTAATCTTAACCATCACTTCAGCAATGGCATTAATCAGGTCGTTTTGTAGTTTGCCTGACGTCCCACTAAACACTTTGTTCGTGGACAGGTGGTAATGTAAGTCTGGGTTATTTTCAGCAAGAAAAGAAAGAAGCTCCAAATAGTTGCCTCTATTTGTGGATCCAGCGCTTTCATCGTGTCCCCGAAACAAAAGTTATTGTTTACCCAAAAATATGACACAATCTATTAATCTTTTCAATATTTCCCTGTTTTTTTTCACCTTTGTTGTGGAGCTCCATTTCCCTGCGCATCTGCTCATTGAGCTGTAGATCCACCCGTGTTTCCCCAAAAGTTTTCATAAGTGTCAGGGTCTGCCATGCAGATCACAAGGAGTAGACACAATCGCAGAGAAGCTTTTCCAAAAAAGGGTTTTTATTCTCATCCAGGCAGGAACAGGCACAAGAAACGAGAACTTAACAAGACACAGAAACAAAACATCAGAACAGACACAGATCACATCCCCTAAAATACCGGCCTACCTCTACTCCACCCTACCAAAGACAAAACTAACCAGCACAGGAAAACATTGACACAAAAGATTCCTACAAACACATAACGAAATAACCAGCCTAGGAATAAACACAGACACGAAACATTCCTACACACAAAGAACTAACAATCATAGAATTACCACAGACCAGAAACAGAAACCACGTACCTTAACAAGACAATGACCCGACAAACACACAGGATAACAGGGAAGACTAAATACTACACATAACGAGGACTAACAAGCAACAGGTGAGAAAAAGGGCGGGAAAATTAAGGTAATGATGAAACCCTATGAACACCCACAAGATGGAGACAAACAAGCACACCACGACACAGGAACACACGGGAACACCTGTGAACCATGACAGTACCCCCCCCTCAAGGCGCGGCTCCAGAAGCGCCAAAAAATAAAAAATAAACTAAAACCCCGGCTACGAATTGCAGCGGGGAGGCGGCAGAGGAGGTGGGGTGGGATGGAGGCGAGAAACAAAAAACCTGGAACGGGGACAGAGTCAAGGGAATAGTGCAGTTACTCCGGGGGCACGCGGAGGCCTAGAGGACAGTGCCAGCAAGACACAGAGTCAGGAGGCCGGACCGGAGAGGGCGGAGCAGAGACCCGGCCGGGCGGATGCGGGTCAGGAGGCCGTAACGGCTGAGGCGGGGCAGAGGACAGGACGGGCGGATGCGGGTCAGGAGGCCGGACAGGCGTAGGCGGAACAGAGGTCCGGAAGGACGGATGAGGGTCAGGAGGCCGGACAGGCAAGGACAGCTCGGGCGACCGGACAGGCAAGGACGGCGGGTCAGGTGGTCTACCCGGCGGGAGCGGGTCAGGTGGTCTACCCGGCGGGAGCGGGTCAGGAGGTCTACCCGGCGGGAGCGGGTCAGGAGGTCTACCCGGTGGGAGCGGGTCAGGAGGCAGATCAGGAGGGTGCAGGTCTGGAGGCCGGACAGGAGGGTGCAGGTCTGGAGGCCGGACAGGCGGGTGCAGGTCTGGAGGCCGGACAGGCGGGTGCAGGTCTGGAGGCCGGACAGGAGGGTGCAGGTCTGGAGGTCGACCAGGCAGATACGGGTCAGGAGGCAGTGCCGGAGGAGACGGGTCAGGAGGCAGTGCCGGAGGAGACGGGTCAGGAGGCAGTGCCGGAGGAGACGGGTCAGGAGGCAGGGCCGGAGGAGACGGGTCAGGAGGCAGGGCCGGAGGAGACGGGTCAGGAGGCAGGGCCGGAGGACACGGGTCAGGAGGCAGCGCCGGAGGACACGGGTCAGGAGGCAGCGCCGGAGGACACGGGTCAGGAGGCAGCGCCGGAGGACACGGGTCAGGAGGCAGCGCCGGAGGACACGGGTCAGGAGGCAGCGCCGGAGGACACGGGTCAGGAGGCAGCGCCGGAGGACACGGGTCAGGAGGCAGCGCCGGAGGACACGGGTCAGGAGGCAGCGCCGGAGGACACGGTTCAGGAGGCAGCGCCGGAGGACACGGTTCAGGTGGCCGGGGAACTGGTTTTGGCCCGGCAACAGTCCTTGGCCCGGGAACTGGCTCGGCCAGGATGACGGCCTCGGGCATAGGACGGGGCTCGAGAACAGGACGGGGCTCGAGGACAGGACGGGGGACCGGACTGGAGTCAGGCAGGGGGACCGGACTGGAGTCAGGCAGGGGGACAGGACTGGAGTCAGGCAGGGGGACAGGACTGGAGTCAGGCAGGGGGACAGGACTGGAGTCAGGCAGGGGGACAGGACTGGAGTCAGGCAGGGGGACAGGACTGGAGTCAGGCAGGGGGACAGGACTGGAGTCAGGCAGGGGGACAGGACTGGAGTCAGGCAGGGGGACAGGACTGGAGTCAGGCAGGGGGACAGGACTGGAGTCAGGCAGGGGGACAGACTCCGACAAGGGGTCTGGAGTGAGCTCTGGGGCTGGAGTGAGCTCTGGGGCTGGAGTGAGCTCTGGGGCTGGAGTGAGCTCTGGGGCTGGAGTGAGCTCTGGGGCTGGAGTGAGCTCTGGGGCTGGAGTGAGCTCGGGAACCGGGACAGCCACGGGGACAGACTCTGGGACGGACACGGGGGCTGGCTCAGGCAAGGAAACGGGGACTGGCACCGGCAGGGAAACTGGGACTGGGACAGGCAGGGAAACTGGGACTGGGACAGGCAGGGAAACTGGGACTGGGACAGGCAGGGAAACTGGGACTGGGACAGGCAGGGAAACTGGGACTGGGACAGGCAGGGAACCTGGGACTGGGACAGGCAGGGAACCTGGGACTGGGACAGGCAGGGAACCTGGGACAGGCACAGGCAGGGAACCTGGGACAGGCACAGGCAGGGAACCTGGGACAGGCACAGGCAGGGAACCTGGGACAGGCACAGGCAGGGAACCTGGGACTGGCTCAGGCAAGGGCACGGGGACTGGCTCAGGCAAGGGCACGGGGACTGGCTCAGGCAAGGGCACGGGGACTGGCCCAGGCAAGGGCACGGGGACTGGCCCAGGCAAGGGCACGGGGACTGGCCCAGGCAAGGGCACGGGGACTGGCTCAGGCAAGGGCACGGGGACTGGCTCAGGCAAGGGCACGGGGACTGGCTCAGGCAAGGGCACGGGGACTGGCTCAGGCAAGGGCACGGGGACTGGCTCAGGCAAGGGCACGGGGACTGGCTCAGGCAAGGGCACGGGGACTGGCTCAGGCAAGGGCACGGGGACTGGCTCAGGCAAGGGCACGGGGACTGGCTCAGGCAAGGGCACGGGGACTGGCTCAGGCAGTAGCTTCTTCCTTCCACCTCGGGTGTCTTCCAAAGGAGGAGGGTCATCATCAATGTCCTCCTCGTCTGAAACCTCAAAGTCCTCACCACTGTCCAGCAGTGAGACTTTCCCTGTCTTTTCCGCCGCTTGAGCCTGGTCAGCCATCTTGTGCTGCGGGGCGGCAGCCATCTTGTGCTGCGGGGCGGCAGCCATCTTGTGCTGCGGGGCGGTAGCCATCTTGTGCTGCGGGGCGGCAGCCATCTTGTGCTGCGGGGCGGCAGCCATCTCGTGCTGCGGGGCGGCAGCCATCTTGTGCTGCGGGGCGGCAGCCATCTTGTGCTGCGGGGCGGCAGCCATCTTGTGCTGCGGGGCGGCAGCCATCTTGTGCTGCGGGGCGGCAGCCATCTTGTGCTGCGGGGCGGCAGCCATCTTGAGCTGCGGGGCGGCAGCCATCTCGTGCTGCCGAGCAGCTCTCAGGGGTGGTGAGGTGGAGGGCAGAACCGAGGAAGGTGAGACAGGAATCAGCTGGAGGGTGAAAGGATCCCAGCGAAACTTCCCCTCCATGTACTCCTCCTCCTCGGACTCGTCCTCAGGCTCGGAGTCCTCAGCACCATAGGGCTCCCAGCCGTACTCCCCCTCCAGATACTCCTCATCCTCGCTGCGGAGTGACTCTCTCCACTCACGCAATGCTGCGTAGTCCGCCGGTAACCAGATAGCTGGCGGAGTGGATGTTCGAGGAGGGAGGGGCGGTCCGCGCCGGATCGCGCACCGGCGAAAACATTCAGGGAACTCTGGAGACTGTCCGTAAGTGGATGGACAGCTCTTCTTTCTCCGCTGTGTCATAGTGGGTCGGGTCATTCTGTCAGGGTCTGCCATGCAGATCACAAGGAGTAGACACAATCGCAGAGAAGCTTTTCCAAAAAAGGGTTTTTATTCTCATCCAGGCAGGAACAGGCACAAGAAACGAGAACTTAACAAGACACAGAAACAAAACATCAGAACAGACACAGATCACATCCCCTAAAATACCGGCCTACCTCTACTCCACCCTACCAAAGACAAAACTAACCAGCACAGGAAAACATTGACACAAAAGATTCCTACAAACACATAACGAAATAACCAGCCTAGGAATAAACACAGACACGAAACATTCCTACACACAAAGAACTAACAATCATAGAATTACCACAGACCAGAAACAGAAACCACGTACCTTAACAAGACAATGACCCGACAAACACACAGGATAACAGGGAAGACTAAATACTACACATAACGAGGACTAACAAGCAACAGGTGAGAAAAAGGGCGGGAAAATTAAGGTAATGATGAAACCCTATGAACACCCACAAGATGGAGACAAACAAGCACACCACGACACAGGAACACACGGGAACACCCGTGAACCATGACAATAAGCACTGTTGCTTGTATGTGTCCGGCCGTGCTTTGGTGTCTGGCTGCTGCTTTCGTTAAACAACTCAAAATCTGCGACCAAGTTGATGTCGTCTCCTCTGTCAGCCATTGTGGTATTTTATCGCTAAATTAATATTTTTTATATTGAGATATATACAGATGCCGTTTGCGGTTTGCTCTGACTAGCAGTAATAGTACAGGTTCTGAACATCCAATCAAAGGGCGTGAAAAGGCTGACGTTATTCTAAGCCTGCTAGATGGCCCCAGTGTCGCCATCTCATAATCTGATTGGTTGATTAAATCTGATTGAGTATCTGATTGGTTAAAGAGCACCGTTACATTGCCATTCATTTTGAAGCTACAGACGCCTGCACGATTGATTCTGAAGGCCTTAAGGCAGATTTCTTTGACCTAGCAACACATGATGGCTGAAATATGATTGGATAAAAGCTCTAAAATAAAAATACACTACTGGAAGCAGCGCGACCCAGAAAAAAAGCTAGGAAATTGAGAATAGACTATTGGGAATAATTTAATACACATTCACGGGAAAAATATATTACAATGCAAGCCAGTGATTCTGATAGTGCTTAGGCCAGCAGAGAAGGCCTTGCTGGCCCTGACGGTCCACCACTGATATATATATATATATATATATATAAGACAGTTGTGACAACTGGTTTAGCCACTGGTCTAGACATTGTTTCTTTAAAAATCGAATTGCCAAAGTCTCCAGTAATTCCTCTTACATAAAGCAAGCTGATGAACGCTTATAATTTATCATTTGTCAGTTCAAACCTTTCCGTAACACTTCCCTCTGCTTCAGCTAGAGTGTGGGTTTGAATCTTTTCCACCAATTTTGTGTCGATCTAACACTCAAAGGATTCTTTTTTCAGATATATTGACTTACATACAATGTAGCAAAGACAGAACATGTTGTCCTTGCTTGTTTGTGTTCTACGTTATATTTGTATACTGATTATTATGCTAATAATTATTATAAAATCTAAATTTGTGAAAAAGCTCAGCAAGTTTAGAGACTTCAGACTTTAGGCTGCATTTAAATGGGAATAGGCGATTAAGAGAAACAATGCAAATTGGCCAGCCCTCAGATCAACTCCATTTAAGTCTCCCAGATCTTAACTGGGAAATCGCTCAACCATTAGGAAAAACTAGATTGAAACCAAATAGTTATGTTCTGAATTGCCCTCAGATCTCCTCAAAATGATTCAAAGTCTCACAGTACAATACACTATTTTTTATGAGCAAAAGCCGGGTACTAACTTTCTATTTTTTTACTCAGTGTCTTTATTATTTACATGTGAATGGGCGATCAAGGGAAACAATGGAACTGGCCAGCCAATGACCAGAATTTTCAGTTTACATTTCTTCAAGAACTGGAGATAATATAGACCAATTATCACCCTACGTCACATCGACGTCACACATGTTCAACCGCGCATGTTGGTTGCAAAAGACAACCAGAAACATTCAAACCGCTATATTGAAAGAATCAACTTTATTGGAAATGTCGATCCTTATGTCCCAAAAGACCAGTGGATCCCCGATCCTGACGCCTTACCTCCCATCACATTTCCTGATATATTTTCTTATTTTGTTTGTGGTGTCAGTATGGAACGCCATTTGCATCAATATTAAATTGATAAATACAGCTATGAAATATGTAGAGAAATATTTTAAAATTATGTTTTCCATAAGACAAAATGTATTTATTTCGAGGGACTTGTATTTCACAATTCCCCATGTATTTATTTCAAGGCAGTCCTTTTTCATAGGACATGCACTCTCAGCGACTAATAATCCACCTTGTTTTAAACTATTTTTTAACATACTCAAATAAATAATTCATACAAACAACATGTGTTTCTCTCTAGTTGTATGTCTTGGACATGACCACACAGAACAAAGTTGTACGCATCAAGAGATTTGTACGCTTTTAACTTCTCCCGGGTATAAACGCTTGGAGTGTCAATCAGGTAATTACATATTTCTGGCCACTCCACTGAATGCTAGGCAATTTCGTTTCGTTGTTTAACCATTTACAGGGCGCTATGGCATAAGGATCTGTAAGACGTATTCCACACATTAACGTCAATTTTGTTAAATAACAGTGCTTATCGCTGGGTGACAGGTTGTTGTAGTAAGCAGCTTACATTTTGAAAAGATAGTTAGCTTAACGATTCTTCTTTTGAGTTATTCTTTTGCGCTATATCAATATAGCTAGATACTCTCTGCTGCGTTTTCTGCAACCTAGATGCGCGCGCAACCCGAATGTTTACAAACATATAATTGGTCTATATGTTTTAAGGCCTTGTCTTTGTGTAGTAATTTTACATGTTAGCACGCTGTGTAGAAGTATGACAAAACTCTGGTTTCTCAAATTGTGCTTCAGCGTTGCGCTGTTTTCTGTTCTATTTCCACGTTTGTTGTTGGTTTAAAGCAGATGTGTTTACTTATGCATAACATACGTTTCTCACCATGTGTGTGTTACATTAATGAAATACTGTGAAAAGACATTTCCAACGCTAACAGACTTGACAATGTGGGATAATGGCTTCATATAGAGTTAGTGTTATCTGGGCCAAAATGAGTGAGTTACATGAACACGCCTCTCCAAGTGGCTAGGATTATCTGATTGTCCCCAACCAAAACTTGTTGTATTTAAGTTTTCTGTCAAATGCCAACAATCTGTGAGTCCGTTGTCTGAAGCATCGCTAAGATATGTCACTGGGATATGTCACCATTTAGGCGGGCTTTATGCTGTGATGTTTAACGGTACCGGTACCTTAGACAATGAAGGGTTAATTAGTAATAACTATTATCAATTGTACAATAGCTTATTGTACAAACTCACATCAGTTAGACTATATAACTCAATTGAAAACCATGGAAAAATCCAGGAAGCAAAGTCTTTTTTTTTTACAATACTATACTATACTATACTACAAAACTATATAAAAAAATCCATAACATCAGGGTTTTTAAAATGGAAAATAGTTTTTACTGTCAATATTTTCTATTGATTCAGTAACAGTAACATTCGTGTCATCTGATGCAGCTCTACCCCAAGTGACAGTAGCTTCACATGCAGACTTACGAAAACACAATGTCGTTTAGGTTTCTTATCTCTTTTAGTGATTCACATTAGTACATTTTAAACTTGCTTCGCAACACAGACGGGGGAATTTAATAATGATGTTGTGAAAGAGTGTGATTTTCTAATGTGAATCCCATAACCGTGTGTAGTGACAGAGCTTTCACACCATCATTATTAAATTCCCCATTGTCTGTTTTGCAAAGCTTGAGTGGCAGTTGCTTCATGCAAACATAACTTATTCACACAGTGAAAAAAACGATTTCCCTGAAGTTTATTGTATAGCACAATATCACCACAATGAAAGCATTCTAACCGTGTAGAATTTGTATATGAATAAAAGCAATATTCAACTTCATATGAAATGTTGTTAATATAGTTATTATTTTCACTTATTTGGCTGTGCATTTACTGCTTTCTCGCATCGCTTCGTCCCACACACACATTAGACCGATGTTAACTCAATCATGTCTGCAATATGTCAAAATAAATTGTCTTTATTTGCTTTGTAAAATGGCACCATAAAGGCCTAATTATATGTGCTTGTCGTTTGTGCATACTTGTTGTGTGGCTGTTTGTTCGTGATAGGACCAAAAAGATTATATTCTCCACTTGACTACACAATGAACACAGAAATGCAGGCATAGTTTTTTATTAGAGGAATTTTATTAATAAAAATACTTTTTTTAGTAAACTTATATTTGGTGTGCTGATCAGCCCTCACTGTCACGGTTGTGGTGTGCTGGCAGCAGGTAGACACAAGCGCAGAGAACTTGGATATAAGGAGGTTTTTAATTCCCAAACCAACGGGCGAAAATAAACACTGTACCTTGTACAGGGACACAATGACACAACACACGACCAAGACGTACGCATGACATTTACAATAACCGACAAACACAGACAGACAAGACCAGACTTAAATACACAGACTAACGACAGAAACTCCAAACAGGTGCGGAGACAGACACAGGTGACAACAATGACACAGATTGCGCCTCTCCGCTGACAGAGGGGGGGCGTGCCAAACTCTGGCCAAGAGTACAGAAAAGTCTGAATGTTACAGTATCCCCCCCTTCCAAGCGCGGCTCCTGAAGCGCTAAAACCTCACAGGCAGGAGGGGGAGGTACCGATGACCAATCAGGAGGTCGGACTGGCTGGTGGCGAGTGGGGCCCCAGAAGGGCGGAGATGGGTCCGGTGGTCGAACCCGTGAGAACGGGTCAGGTGGCTGTATCGGCGTAGACAGGTCAGCAGGCGGGTCCGGGGGACGGACAGGCGCAGGCGGAGCTGAAGCCCATATGGGCGGATGCTGGACCGGGTCAGGCGGCCGTAGCGGCGGACACGGGTCAGGAGGTCTGCCCGGCGGGAGCGGGTCAGGCGGGCGTGCCGGAGGACACGGTTCAGGCGGGCGTGCCGGAGGACACGGTTCAGGCGTTGGCCCGGGAACAGGCTTAGGCCCGGGAACAGTCATTGGCCCGGGAACAGTCATTGGGCCAGGCAGGGCAACGAGCACAGGCAGGGCAACGGGCACAGGCAGGGCAACGGGCACAGGCAGGGCAACGGGCACAGGCAGGGCAACGGGCATTGGACGGGGCTCGAGGACAGGACGGGGCTCGAGGACAGGACGGGGAACAGGAGTGGAGTCAGGCTGGGGGACAGGACTGGAGTCAGGCTGGGGGACAGGACTGGAGTCAGGCTGGGGGACAGGACTGGAGTCAGGCTGGGGGACAGGACTGGAGTCAGGCAGGGGGACAGGACTGGAGTCAGGCAGGGGGACAGGACTGGAGTCAGGCAGGGGGACAGGACTGGAGTCAGGCAGGGGGACAGGACTGGAGTCAGGCAGGGGGACAGGACTGGAGTCAGGCAGGGGGACAGGACTGGAGTCAGGCAGGGGGACAGGACTGGAGTCAGGCAGGGGGACAGGACTGGAGTCAGGCAGGGGGACAGGACTGGAGTCAGGCAGGGGGACAGGACTGGAGTCAGGCAGGGGGACTGGAGAGAGCTCTGGGGCTGGAGAGAGCTCTGGGGCTGGAGAGAGCTCTGGGGCTGGAGAGAGCTCTGGGGCTGGAGAGAGCTCTGGGGCTGGAGAGAGCTCTGGGGCAGGAGTGAGCTCTGGGGCAGGAGTGAGCTCTGGGGCAGGAGTGAGCTCTGGGGCAGGAGTGAGCTCTGGGGCAGGAGTGAGCTCTGGGGCAGGAGTGAGCTCTGGGGCAGGAGTGAGCTCTGGGGCTGGAGTGAGCTCTGGGGCTGGAGTGAGCTCTGGGGCTGGAGTGAGCTCTGGGGCAGGAGTGAGCTCTGGGGCTGGAGTGAGCTCTGGGGCTGGAGTGAGCTCTGGGGCTGGAGTGAGCTCTGGGGCTGGAGTGAGCTCTGGGGCTGGAGTGAGCTCTGGGGCTGGAGTGAGCTCTGGGGCTGGAGTGAGCTCTGGGGCTGGAGTGAGCTCTGGGGCTGGAGTGAGCTCTGGGGCTGGAGTGAGCTCTGGGGCTGGAGTGAGCTCTGGGGCTGGAGTGAGCTCTGGGGCTGGAGTGAGCTCTGGGGCTGGAGTGAGCTCTGGGGCTGGAGTGAGCTCTGGGGCTGAAGCAGACACGGGGACTGGGACAGACACGGGGACTGGGACAGACACGGGGACAGGCTCCGAGACGGGGACAGACTCAGATACGGGTACAGGCTCAGATACGGGTACAGGCTCAGATACGGGGACAGGCTCAGATACGGGGACAGGCTCAGATACGGGGACAGGCTCAGATACGGGGACAGGCTCAGATACGGGGACAGGCTCAGATACGGGGACAGGCTCAGATACGGGGACAGGCTCAGATACGGGGACCGAGTCCAGAAATGAGAGTACATGAGGAGCCCGGGAGACAAACTGGGGGAGTAGGTACATCAAAGCCAGACGCGGTAGACACCCACGATGCGCATTCCACGCAAAGAACTCGCCATAGTACCCGTTCTCCTCCTCGGGGGTAAGCCCTTGCTCCTCCACCCAGGCCTTATAGTCAGAGAAAACCTCCCTGTCTCCCCGGAGAACCTTCTCCACGGCTAGGAAGGCTGTTGAAGGCATACCTGGTGTGGGGGGCTGCGGCGTGACAGCCACCACCGGTGGCGGAATGACAGCCACCAACGGCTGCTGCGTGACAGCCCTCTTGGGCTGCCGAGGAGACTCGAGACCGAGCCGGATGTAATGCTCCCGGCTAATCCGCTCGATCTCGTCCTCTTCCTCCTCTGAATCCTCCTCGGACTCGTCACGGAGGGACTTCCTCCACTCCCTTAACGCCTTGTAATCCGCCGGCAACCACATAGCCGGCGGAGCGGATGCTCGATGCGGTAGGGGCGGACCGCGGAGTGGACGGACAGCTCTTCCTTCTCCGCTGTGTCTTTTCCATCGGTCGGTTATTCTGTCACGGTTGTGGTGTGCTGGCAGCAGGTAGACACAAGCGCAGAGAACTTGGATATAAGGAGGTTTTTAATTCCCAAACCAACGGGCGAAAATAAACACTGTACCTTGTACAGGGACACAATGACACAACACACGACCAAGACGTACGCATGACATTTACAATAACCGACAAACACAGACAGACAAGACCAGACTTAAATACACAGACTAACGACAGAAACTCCAAACAGGTGCGGAGACAGACACAGGTGACAACAATGACACAGATTGCGCCTCTCCGCTGACAGAGGGGGGGCGTGCCAAACTCTGGCCAAGAGTACAGAAAAGTCTGAATGTTACACTCACTGACAAACTGCCAGCTTTATGTGTGGGGGACCATGCATTACTTCCCTTCCCCACCGATTACAATTTGCATTGTGTAAGGCATTGTGTAATTTTTCCTCAAAAGCACACTACTTATTTTAAATTAAACTAAATTAATGTACTTATCATATGTGTGTACGGGTAACATATAGGCTATTTCTCACCATGTGTGCGCCACATGAATGAAATACTTTAACCCAAATGCATTTAGCACAATAAATCAAACAGTTGGAGTTGACAGTGGCACAAAAAACCCTTGAAATTCTGGGGCCTCATTTATAAACGCTGCATACGCACACAAGAAGACGTACGCCGCTCTCTACGCAATAATTGAGATTTGACAGCAACCTTGCCGGAAAAATGTGCGGTCCTTTACGCAAGCTCTGACCCATTCGTACGCACAGAAACGACTGAAATGAGAAATAGCGACATAGTCATAATAATATGGCGAACAGAACAAAATCGTGTATAAAACTGATATTCTTGTCGATGTCTCCGTCTGACGGAGCGGATAGATGAGGAGATAGATAGATGGAAATATATATATATATAGTCTTTATCGTCCACTGGGGAAAGTGTATTTCATGAAATAGATGTCGTTATTAGCTACAAAATCATACCCACATAGCACAGAACGTTCCGGTAACATTCCCTAAAGGTTCTCAGTTGGTTCTTAGAAATATAACTTTTACAAAACGTTCAAAGAATGTTGTGGGAAAGTATTTCTTTGTGAACCAAAAAATAACCTTTAGGAAACGGTTACATTTTGAGTAAGGTAGAATCACATGTTTGAAGAACGTTCTAATAACCTATGAAAATAATGTTTTTTTAGATGATTTGTAGAGCTTTTACATAACGTTTCCTTGTGGTTTACATGTGGTTGTCTGTAAATAAATGTTCTGCGTTCTACGATGCAAGTAAAAAAAAGTTACATAAATTAAACCATTCCTTATTTTTTAGCAATGCAACTGTATATATTGGATCCCCATTCAACCTACATTCGCATTGCTAAACAATCTAGGTGGGCCTCCTTTTGCCAAAGAATAAATAAATAAATGCCCATTCATATACTGTCTGTCAGACTGTGCCAAGTCGCGAGCATGGACAGTGACGCGCGAAAACCCGACGCGCGCGCAGTAACTCGTGCGCAGCTGTCTGAGGTACCAAAGTGAATTACGCGTAGCTGTCTGAGGTAATGTACTAGAAATTTTCCTCAGATACTTGAACTTGTCTAGTCGTCAGTTATATTACATTAGTAAATAAAATATTTCAAAATATACATTTGATGTGTTCTTCTACCCTAATTACAATAACATTCATTGCAAGAACTTTGCAGAGATTCAAAGAACGTTTCAAAAACATTCCAACCAAACGTAGCACATGTTCCCTAAAGGTTAATATGGTATAATATGGTTAATAACGGTTAGTTCTAGGCATGCTCCCTGAAGGTATCATAGTTTAGAACGTTCTTGGAACGTCCATATGAACATTCTTAAAAGGTTCCCAGAACGTTCAAAATTATGAAACCTTCAGGGAACATGCCAGGAATGTTCCCAGAACGTTTATACAACCCCCAAAAAACGTTCTAAGAACATGTAGAAAACCATCCATACTAACCTTTTTGGAACATAGGTGCAATGTTCAGGGAGCGTTTCCACAACCAAAAAAAAACGTTCAACAAACGTTCTGAGAACCAACTTTTGCTAGCTGGGTAGTGTTCATGTACAGCGGGTGAAATAAGTATTGAACACGCCACCGTTTTTCTCAGTAAATATATTTCCAAAGTTTACGAACTATTGACATGAAATGTTCACCAGATGTTGGTAACAAGCCAAGTAATCCATACATACATAAAAACCAAAACAAAGAAGTTCAGAAATAAAGTTGTGTAATAATGTGAAATGACACAGGGAAAAAGTATTGAACACGCTTACTGATATTTATTCAATACTTTGTACAAAAGCCTTTGTTGGTAATGACAGCTTCAAGACGCCTCTTGTATGGAGAAACTAGTCGCATGCATTGCTCTGGTGTGATTTTTGCCCATTCTTCCACAGTTTTCAAATCTTGAAGGTTCCGTGGGCCTCTTCTATGAATCTTGATCTTCAGTTCTTTCCATAGATTTTCAATGGGATTTAAGTAATTTCATGTCAATAGCCTCTGTCCATCATGGCATCCTAATCATCAACCGAAGCATCAATCAGTACTTTGAAATCGTCTCTGTGATTCTTCGAATGCTGAAGTTTAATGTCATTGGACCCAATGTTTACAATAAGAGCTTGCTTAGGATTGCTGGTAACATAGCATGGAGATCCGAAACACGGGCACCAGGATAACAGAACCTCGCATTTATAATAGAAACACTTCAAACCATGGATGAACCCAGCACGAGGATATGGGTTAATGCGCAAGCAATAATGCTTTACATTTTAATTGACCTGGTTCACATTTGTCTGCCCCTATAGATTTCTTAGGGTCTAATGTTAATAATGCATGAAATACTTCCTTAATAGAAAATTGTTTGAAAATTAACCCACGTTCTCAGTATCTGCCAACAGATGTCCTCCAACAGAATCCAATTAAATTGTGATGACCTAGCTACGCAATCAAATATATAGCTTGTAGGTATAAAATGATTAAAAGCATCAATTATTTCTCTTTTATCAGTGATGGTGCCAGAGACTGAATCAATTTGATGCAGGCGTGAAAGAATTGATCGTCAGATGATAGCCATTAACTTACTTAGTCATGTAAATGTTATTACCACACCCATGCAAAGTGTCAGTGAGTGCTTTGTGGTGTTCAAAAAGCTTAGGAACTGTAGATGGGTGTTACGCTCCCAACTCAGAGATGGTAACGAGAGCTTGTTGGAGGTGGGAAGACGCAAAAGCCCAAGCCAATGCCCAGGAATGGAGTGTGTGTGGTGTGCTTGGACAAACGGGACAAACACAATGGCGGTTTTCTTTCTTTCTATGATATTTTCGGAAATAATGATATATATAATAATACAAATATAAACATTTCACATTTAACACTCACTGGGGGATAGAGAAGGTTTGAACAAGCGTGGACAAATCAAGGAAATTGGAAAAAGGAAAGACAGATTTCTACTCTTCCCTGCTTCTTCACTGCCTATCACACTCTAAACAACCAAACTCAACTACCTGCATCATAAACCAAGGGATCCAGCCGCTCGTATCTAACAATGTTTTTAACAGTAGTACAGTAGATATGTAAACCCCAGGGTGTCTTACATGACACTTCTCCTAAGGGAGAGTAACACAAACTAAATATTTGCGTATGGCAGTAAAAGAAAACAACACAACATGTATCTCAGAGGTTCTCTTAATCGCCTCCTACTTCTCTCGCTTTCTCTCTCAAGTCAGCAGGAGCGAACTGCGCTTTATAGACGCAGTAATCACCCGCCTCTCATCAGTACTCACTCAAGGCACCTGTGAAACAAACACACCCACACACTACACTACACCCAGACAATATGTGGAACGTAATAATGGGTCAGTCAGAGGTGGTGCTCTAAAAGGTCAACTAACCAATACAGGCACAATGGGTTTAGTGTGAATGTGCACCTACTCCACACATGCACACACACTGACTGCACTTGTAGCACTTTTATTCACAAACCCTCCTCTGACTCTCGCTCAGACATGTCAACCGAAACCAGGCCTCGCAGTAGAGTGTGTCTGCCAGGACAAGCTTTCTAGTTGTCTCTGGTCTGGCAAGGAGCCTTTTTCTCAGGTAAAGCATGCAGAGTTACTTTCATTTATATTAAGCTTGTTGAGCCCATGGCCTATTTGAGCTGCTGACAGTTTCACATAATACTGTGTAATGTTTGACCAAACATTATTCACTTGTAGTGTACTGTGGTGTACATACAGCGAGGACTGTAATTATTGTGATTTTGGTTCTGCACTTTCAGTTTGAAATGATACAATGACAAAGAAGTAGAAGAGCAGACTGAGCTTAAATTTCAGGGTATTTTCATATCGGATGAACCGTTTATAAACTAAGGCACCTTTTGTACATAGTCACCCTCATTTCAGGGAACCAAAAAAACACTGCACAGTTAAACATAATGTAGAAAAAAGTAATCTTGTTAATTTGGTCTCATATCTTTTGCATGCAATGACTGTTTGAAGTCTGCAATGCATCGACTTCACCAGATGCTGGGTCAGAACTTACTGATTTGCGAATAAAATATTGTAGTTCACATAAAGCTATTATGGAGATCAACTGAAACCCAGCTTTATATGTGTCTCAGCAATTGAGAAATGTTTATGACTTAATACTTTATTACTGTTCTTTCATTAAATGTCATTTTGAATCGGATTGAACATTATATTGTACAAGATGGCAGATTTGACAGAATTGTTCAGCAACCTAAGCAGCATACATTGAGCGCTATACTTTTTTGGAGCACCATAATTCATTGGACAAGGACCATCAAATCTGTTTTACACATCTAATTCATAAATGAAAAAGGTCATCTCTAAGTTTAAATCGGCAAGAAGGTACTAAGAGGCAGTTGGCATAGATACATAGATACATACAGTATTTCACAATCTCTAACATAATGTAACTGATTCTATTAAAAAAATTAAGTTTAATAGGGCATCAATAACTTCCTTACTAAAGAATTGTCTGAAAGTAAACCCAGACGCACATTCTCAGTATCAGCCAACAGATTTTCTCCAACCAAATCCAGGTCACACTTAAATTGTGATGGTGTAGCTATTGAATCAAATAGATAGCTTGCGAAAATAACATGATGATAAAAAGCATCTATTATCTCTTTTTTATCAGTGATGATGCCAGAGACTGATTCAATTTGAAGTGGTAGTGAAAATTAGTTACAACTCTTTAGAGATTTTATCATTTTCTAAAACGTAGAGCTGTGTTTCCTGAACAATTGGATAAGGTGTTGACAAAAAAAGCTGATATTATTTTTTTGGAACAATTTTTACACATCGATTTCTTTGCATCCTACATAATAGCCAGTCTGGGCTACAGTCTGTAAATCAAGTTTTGGCACAGACAACATCTCTTATTATGTATAGCATCAACTAGCTCCTGCGTAAACCGTGGGTTGGACTTTTAACTCTCATGTTTTCAAGGGAACATGCTTATCCAAAACAGAATTTAAGATTTAAGAATATAAATCAATGATCGATTTTGTGATCGTATCGGCTGATCTACGGCCGCATGTTTTGGACACTCGGGTGAAGAGAGGGGCAGAGCTGTCAACTGATCACCATCTGGTAGTGAGTTGGATCAGAGGGTGGGGAAAGACTTTGGACAGACCAGATAAGCCCAAACGGGTAGTGCGGGTGAACTGGGAATGTCTGGAGGAGGCCCCTGTCCGAAAGATCTTCAACTCACACCTCTGGCTGAGCTTTTCAGGCATCCCTGTGGAGGTTGGGGGCATTGAACCGGAGTGGGCAATGTTCAAAGCTTCTATTGCTGAAGCTGCGGCGGTGAGCTGTGGTCTCAAGGTCCTAGGTGCCTCAAGGGGTGGTAACCCTAGAACACCGTGGTGGACCACGGTGGTCAGGGAAGCTGTCTGACTGAAGAAGGAGGCCTTCAGGGATATGCTATCCCTGAGGACTCCGGAGGCAGTTGCAGAGTACAGATAGGCCCGAAGGGCTGCAGCTGCTGCCGTGTCAGAGGCAAAGCAGCGGGTGTGGGAGAAGTTTGGAGAAGCTATGGAGAAGGACTTTCGGTCGGCACCAAGATGCTTCTGGAAAACCGTTCGGCACCTCAGAAGGGAAAAAAGGGGAACCATCCAAGCTGTGTACAGTAAGGATGGGACACTGTTGACCTCAACTGATGATGTGATCGGGCGGTGGAAAGAGCATTTTGAGGAGCTCCTGAATCCGACCTACACGCCCTCTAGTACAGAGGCAGAGCTGGAGGCTGATGGAGGGTCATCGTCAGTTTCTCTGGGGGAAGTCGCTGAGGTAGTCAAACAACTCCACAGTGGCAAAGCCCCAGGGACTGATGAGATTCGCCCAGAAATGCTAAAAGCTTTGGGTGGGGAAGGGCTGTCTTGGTTGACACGCCTCTTCAACATTGCATGGACGTCTGGGACAGTGCCAGAGGAGTGGCAGACCGGGGTGGTGGTTCCCCTCTTTAAAAAGGGGGACCAGAGAGTGTGTGCCAATTACAGAGGTATCAAAGTGCTGGAAAGGAGGGTTCGGCCAATAGTCGAACCTCAGATTGAAGAGGAACAATGCGGTTTTCGTCCTGGCCGGGGAACCACGGACCAGCTCTTTACTCTCGCAAGGATCCTGGAGGGTGCCTGGGAGTATGCCCATCCAGTCTACATGTGTTTTGTGGATCTGGAGATGGCGTATGACCGGGTACCCCGGGATATTTTGTGGGAGGTGCTGCGGGAGTATGGGGTGAGGGGGTCTCTTCTCAGGGCCATCCAATCTCTGTACGCTCAAAGCATGAGCTGTGTCCGTGTTCTCGACAGTAAGTCGGATTCGTTCCCGGTGGGGGTTGGCCTCCGCCAGGGCTGCGCTTTGTCACCAATCCTGTTTGTAATATTCATGGACAGGATATCAAGGCGTAGTCATGGGGGGAGGGGTTTTCGTTCGGTGGGCTGATGGTCACATCACTGCTTTTTGCGGATGATGTGGTCCTGATGGCCTCATCGGTCGGGGACCTTCAGCACTCACTGGATCGGTTCGCAGCCGAGTGTGAAGCGGCTGGGATG
The DNA here is from genome assembly GCA_029465975.1 of Dallia pectoralis. Taxonomy (NCBI): domain Eukaryota; kingdom Metazoa; phylum Chordata; class Actinopteri; order Esociformes; family Umbridae; genus Dallia; species Dallia pectoralis. Next base: position 1,111,322 of record CM055760.1, on the reverse strand, counting down.
AGGGTTAGCACCTCTAAATCTGAGGCCATGACTCTCAGCAGGAAACCGGTGGAGTGCCTACTCCGGGTAGGGAATGAGTCCTTACTCCAAGTGAAGGAGTTCAAGTACCTCGGGGTCTTGTTCGCGAGTGAGGGAACAATGGAGCGGGAGATTGGTCGGAGGACCGGAGCAGCGGGGGCGGTGTTGCATTCGCTTCACCGCACCGTTGTGACGAAAAGAGAGCTGAGCCGGAAGGCAAAGCTCTCGATTTACCGGTCAATCTTTGTTCCTACCCTCACCTATGGTCATGAAAGCTGGGTCATGACCGAAAGAACGAGATCGCGGGTACAAGCGGCCGAAATGGGTTTTCTCAGAAAGGTGGCTAGCCTCTCCCTAAGGGATAGGGTGAGAAGCTCAGTCATCCGAGAGGAACTCGGAGTAGAGCCGCTGCTCCTTTGCGTAGAAAGGAGCCAGTTGAGGTGGTTCGGGCATTTAGTACGAATGCCACCTGGGCGCCTCCCTAGAGAGGTGTTCCAGGCACGTCCAGCTGGGAGGAGACCTCGGGGAAGACCCAGGACTAGGTGGAGAGATTATATCTCCACACTGGCCTGGGAATGCCTCGGGATTCCCCAGTCAGAGCTGGCATTTGTTGCCCGGGAAAGGGAAGTTTGGGGTCCCCTACTAGAGCTGCTACCCCCGCGACCCGACCCCGGATAAGCGGTTGAAGATGTGATGAGATGATAATATATTCAGGGCCAGTTCAAGATCAACTATAGATGTAATATCACTCAACCGTAGATCATATTAAAATGCCTGGGCCCGTATTCATAAAGATTCTAAGAATCGCCCTCAAATCACTTGAACACGGATGTGGTTACAAGAGGTAAAAACGATATAAATACTGTTCGTTTTCTGAGGTCGTGACCATAGACCTGCATTATATGACTGGCAGACAAGAACGGTTTTACCTAAAAATATCAAAATTGAAACTACTGTGGAAACAAAGACACCTACATCTTGGTTGCCCTTGAGGTAAGCTAAAACATATAAAAACTTTTTTTCAAAAAGAACTATTCCTTTAAGAAAGCCCTTAAAGTCCACTATCAGTTATCTTTAGGCAGAAGTAGGACAACTTCTGAAACAGGTCTTAAATATATTCTGTTATTACCTTGGGACGTCTTTAAATCTACCTTCCGTACCTTCCCTTCTTTTCCCGTTATGGCTGAGTGGATCAGTATGGAGTGAAATCAGAGCCAGGAGACGAAGCTTATATAAATAGTTTTGTGTACTTGCAGAAATGATTTGTGTACTTGTAAAAAAAGATTTGTGTACTTGTAACAAGGATTCGTGTAATTGCAGAAATGATTTGTGTACTTGCAGAAAAATATTTGTGTACTTGCAATAAAAGATTTGTGTACTTGTACAAAAGTTTTGTGTATCCGTCAAAAGAGGGTGGGACCAGCTCTGACAACCATCACAGCCAATCAAATAATGCCATTTTTGTGTCAAATCCATGTTTGGCTCTAGTAAGGAACAGGTTCAACGGAGCCGGTTAGCATCATATTTATCCTTCATAACTTTACATAAAATTGCCATGATTTTACTGTACCTTAAGCAATCTTTCGATTAGCTAGCTGAATGTTATTTTGTATTGTTATTTATCTTAGCTATTATACTGCAGGCATGAAATGTTTTAACCATAGGGCAATTGGAGGCTGTTTTATTTAATAACCTTGTGTGGAAAGACCATACAGTCTATGGGAAAGACACAAAGGGCTTTAGCACATTGCAGGTTTATTTCCTTAATTTGGCTTTTAATGTGTTTAGTTTATATTCCTTTGAATAAACAACCAAAATAAAGATATTTTGACTACTATAATTTAAGGTCAACAACTTAGCTGTAATTCTATGAAGAAACAAATACCGGTTTTATTTTTACAATAACATAACTACCACACTAATGACCGAGCATGCGCCTATTCACCAAACATCATACACCTGCGCGCACACACACACCGTAGGCGTAGGATCTCTTATTATCCATCACTAACACATTAACTAGTAAAAAAGTGATTGTTCCGATTTTTAACATTAATAACCGCATCATGGTAACTTGAAGAAAAGTTAAGAGAACTGCTCAACAAATGATTGCCGATTGAAAACAGAAATGGCGTTATTTGATTGGCTGTGATGGTTGTCAGAGCTGGCACCACCCTTTTTTGATGGATACACAAAAACTTTTGTACAAGTACACAAATCTTTAATTGCAAGTATATGAATCTTTTCTGCAAGTACACAAAACGATTTTTACGGAGCTTCGTCTCCAGGCACTGATTTCACTCCATAGATCAGAGCCATGGGCCACTCGTTACGAGAAACCTGACTGTCCTTTAACACTAGGAACGCCAACAGCCCGCGTTTGTGGGCACAGCAGTTAGTTAGTTAGTTAGCTACAGACTTGTCCTTCCATGACTTTTCCTAAATATGTGCATTTTACCTTGTCCCGTTTTGAGAATTGCAAAATCACAAACCGAACATTATATAAAACTACTATTTAAATGTTTTTTGATACCTAAACTGCCTTCCTGTCACCAAAATCCCACAGCGCTAATTGCGGTACCCAGACACCGATCACACCTCACTGGGCTTATGATGTCAATGGTTGAATGGGCCATACACAGACAATAGAATGAGAGATACACATAGACAATAGATGGATTGGCTTGGTTGAATTTGAATTAATTTGAATGAGGGCACATAGTGACATTGTTCTGGCCATGTGGACTGACGGATGCGCTGGACTCTATTGTACACATATACGTAGAAGCGTTTCTCTCGTTGTATATGTATCCAAGAACCACCGTACTGTCACTATAGAAGTGGACAGCGTCAGGTTTTAGGTCCATCTCTTCCAGGATGAGCTCGGCCATCTCTACTGCAAGCACGGCACATAGTTCAAGACTATGGAGGACCAAGTCTGCCAGAATTAAAAATAAATGAATAAATAAATAAATGCATCAGTACAAGTATTTTACATCAAAATATATGTTAAAAAAATATTATAGAATTGTTTTTTTTTAATCTGTCGTTTTCTCCTATTTATTTATTTCCACAATCATTTATTTCTGTAATCATTTATTTCTGTAATTATTTATTTCCGTTGACATTTATTTCCGTTTATATTTTTTTCCGTTTATATTTATTTCCGTATATATTTATTTCTGTATTTCCTCAACCTTAGGCAAATGAGGAGGGTGCCAACCATAGCACGTCGCAGTGGTATCAGTATTCCTATTGGTTAATCGGTGTAGGAGTTCCAAGATCGACTTTATATGTCTAGACTGCTATAACTACGGAAGTAATGCACAGGCTATGGCGTTTAAATTTAAAAAAATCGAATAAATGAAAATCCATCAAACTGTATGTCCTATTTTTATGTAGTGCTAAAACATTTTAGATCACATGTGACGTGAACAATCAAATGATTTGCGCATGATTGGCCGATAAGCGAAACTATTTATATGTATCTCTCCGTCCACAGTCGGCTCACCCCACATAGCAAAAATCATCTGGGCCAGATCTGGCCCAGACCATTCGTAAGTTCTGGGCCAGATCCGCGCAACGGACCTGGGCCGGTGTCTTTTGGCACAACGGGCCAATACCGGCACGGATCCGCTTTAATCATCCGGACCAGCACTGGGCCGGCTCCGGACCAGATACTGTCAGATCCGGCCCACATATGGGCCAAGTGTGTACCAGTTTTGGGCCGAATCTGGGCCGACACTTTTTTCTACACTAAATACCGGCACGGATTTGTGGTCACCTGATTAACTAGTGTTAGTGCTAAGTCAAATTTACTTCCCTGTAAAATACATTACATTTAAAATAAATGTGTACTGAATAAATGCTGTATAAGCTTTTATACCTTGATCCATCTTCAATTTATTTAGCATTTGAATACAAATGAATACACAAAACTGGGCAAAAATAGTTTTTATAGTTTTTATAAATTGCACACACATCAATGTTGTATTCACACAAAATCAATAGTTGTTGGTGTTTTTATAATCACCAAACAGTGTGGTCACTTCACAGAATGAAAAACAGAATGAAAAAAAGAACCAAACACATCAGCCATGGAGCTGCAAACGGCCTTCAGACGTGCTGTATAATTCCAATGAGGCATCTGCAAACATAACCGCAAGAAGAAAGCTGTTAGTTTTGTTGAGATTTACTGAAGCAGCATTCACACAGGCGATTGATTGACTATAAATTGACCTATATAGGCTAGTCAATGACTGTATTTGGGATATTTTAAACAATATAGCACAAAATAATATTATGACATTGTAGCCGGATCTACTCCCTGACTATAACGAGACACGAAGGTCCTGTGATAGGAACCATATTAAAATAGTACCAATATTAACCGTTATTACAGGTGTAAGGTATTTGTAAAGATAACGAATACTGAATCAAATTCATTCTTGTTGAATAGTCTTCTTTCAAAAACGTATTTTTTTTTTTACATTCCCAAACCTTGGACAGGTACTTATAAAATCTCTTCAAAAATGAGGGTCTGTGTGAGACGTTACTTTAGCCAAGTTGGGTTGACATAAGTAACGCAATGCTAGCCTATCATTGACATAACCAAGCAGCTCATTTTAAAAATATAAATTAATAATAGATTATAATAATAATTAGAGTAGTTAAATTCTTCATTTACGTATTATTTATTACTATGTGGCATACCGTGTGAATAGGGTACCAAAGTGCCAACTGTCGCTTCAGCCTCCTCTTCTAAGAATGAAAACCGTGCTCATTTCACATAGGCTCGTGCCTGCTTTGCGAATTATCCGTTTTAGATCCGTGAACCAGAGGTGACTGTAACGAGGATTTGCCGGTTTAGAGACGGATCCGGCTAGCAGTCACCAGCTGTTAGGAAACCGGGGGTGACTAACGCGGATTTGCCGGTTTAGAGACGGATCCGGCTCCGAGTCACCTGTAGTCTGGGTCCCGGAGGTGACTGTAACGCGGATTTGCCGGTTTAGAAACAGATCTGGCACGGAGTCACCTGCTATCTGGGCCGCTTCAGTTGTTGTGTCCTGAGCAGGACACGCAAAGTAACCTGGTTACACTGCGCACAGTGTTCATATCGGACCAAAACGGGTCTAGTTTCATATAGATTGACCAAAACCACGTATTTAGGAAAAGTCATGGAAGGACAAGGCTGTAGCTTTCAACATTACATATTTATTTGAATTACTAACTGCAACGCCCGCGGGCGCAGGCTGTTGGCGCTCCTAGTTTAACCGCAGTTGGTATCAACTTTCGCAGTGCATTGCCGCCCCCTGCTGTCCTGAACGATTACATTTGTTTCTCGCTCTCTGCGCTTGATTGCTTTGGTTGAACGATTAAGTCCCGCCCCCTCATTTGCCTATGGTTGTGGAAATACAGAAATAAATATATACCGAAATAAATGTAAACGGAAATAAATATAAACGGAAATAAATACTTACAGAAATAAATAATTACAGAAATAAATGATTGTGGAAATAAATAAATAGGAGAAAACGACAGATTAAAAAAATAATAATTCTATAATAAATTTTTTTAACGTATATTTTGATGTAAAATACTTGTACTGATGCATTTATTTATTTATTCATTTATTTTTAATTCTGGCAGACTTGGTCCTCCATACAAGACGAGGAATGGTAAGGTCGGATAGGGGGGCTAACTTGGCCTTGCCTAGGACAAATCCTACATGTGATTTTCCATTCTCATCTATGTGTCAGGGTTGTGATGAGGAAGAACCCAAATGCAGAACGATGACACGGCAGTCAGATGGCCTGTCGGGAATTTAACCGTTTGGCTGTCCGGATGTATTCGAGGTTCTTATGGTCTGTCCACACCACAAACGGTTGTTCCGCCCCCTTCAACCAGTGCCTCCACTCCTCCAGGGCCAGCTTCACCGCAAGCAACTCCCTATTGCCGATGTCATAGTTACTCTCTGCCGGGGAGAGCCGGTGAGACAGGAACGCACAGGGATGAAGCTTGTTGTCCTCCTTGGTTCTCTGGGAGAGCACCGCCCCGGCTCCGACCTCCGATGCGTCGACCTCTACCACGAACTGTAGGGACGGGTCTGGCTGGGAGAGGACTGGTGCCGATGTGAAGCGCTCCCTGAGCTCCTGGAAGGCTGACTCTGCCCCAGGAGACCACCGGAACGCTCTGAGACTGGAAGTCAGGTCTGTTAGAGGGGCTGCAATCCGGCTGTAATTACGGATGAACCGTCTATAGAAGTTCGCAAACCCCAGAAACCTTTGCAGCTCCTTGCGGGAGTTGGGTCTGGGCCACTCCTGGACGGCCTGCACCTTCTTGGGGTCCATCTTCACCTCTCCCTGGGCGATGATATAGCCTAGAAAGCTTGTGCACCTGGTGTTAAATTCACACTTCTCTGCTTTCACAAAGAGCCGGTTCTCCAGCAGCCGCTGTAGAACCTGGCGGACATGCCTCTGATGTTCCTCCTGATTCTGTGAAAACACTAGGATGTCATCCAGGTAGACAAAAACAAAGCGACCCAGCATGTCACGTAACACGTCATTCACCAGGCACTGGAAGACAGCCGGAGCATTTGTTAACCCGAATGGCATTACCATGTACTCGAAGTGACCCAGAGGAGTGTTGAATCCCGTGAGTCATTGATCCCCCTCACGGATGCGGACCAGGTGGTAGGCGTTGCGTAGATCGAGCTTGGTAAACACTGTAGCGCCCTGTAAGGAATCATAAGCAGTGTTCATCAGAGGTAAAGGATATTTGTTCTTGACCGAGATGTTGTTCAACCCCCAATAGTCTATGCACGGCCTGAGTGTGCCATCCTTCTTCTTTACAAAAAAGAAACCTGCGCCCAGCGGAGAAGAAGAGGGACGGATAATTCCAGCAGCCAATGAATCCTTGATGTAGTTCTCCATGGCCTCCCGCTCTGGCCTGGAGATGTTGTAGAGTCTGCCCTTGGGTAGGGCGACCCCAGGCAGCAGTTCTATGGGACAGTCATATGGTCGATGAGGAGGTAGAGATAACGCCCGCTGTTTACTGAACACCTCACCCAGATCGTGATAGGCGGGAGGTACCAGAGTGAGGTCAGGAACAGGAACCGAACTCTCCTTCTGAACACCCTGGGGACAAGCAGACTGAAGACAATTAGCCAGACAGAAATCACTCCAACTTAAAACACGGCTAGTGGACCAGTCGACTGACGGATTGTGCTTTGCTAACCAGGGGTAACCCTGAACCACGGGTACTCTAGGAGACTTAAAAACAAGGAAACAGATCTGCTCTAAGTGGTTACCCGAAATTTGGAGCTGGACCGGCTCCGTCTTGTCCGTGATTCTGGCCAATAATCGCCCATCTAGGGAGTTAGCTTCAATAACCTCCTGAAGAGGAACTCCGAGTACCGAGTCCTAAAAGGTCTACTCGCTTGTGGTCCATAAAATTGTCATCAGCCCCCGAGTCAATGAGTGCCTCCACCTCCATTACTGTAGTGCCGGTCTCTACTACGGTTATTAATCCGTGTGGTTAGCCGGATCACAACTCCTCCAAGCCCTGTGCCTCGGGATAGGAGAGTAGCAGGTTGTCCACTATTCCTTGAAGCGAGGACTGGTGCTGTCCTAACATGGCTCCTTGGGATGAAATCGCCTGACGTACCGCGTCCAAGTTCGCTGGGTCCATGGTATGGTCGGATCGTTCTGTCAGGGTTGTGATGAGGAAGAACCCAAATGCAGAACGATGACATGGCAGTCAGATGGCAAGTGAACAAATGGATGTTTTATTTGGAAAACAACTGATGATGAGCAGACCGGAGCGGGGGTGAGGAGTGCCGGTGAAGAAGGTGAATCCCAGGTGACGATATCCCAGAACGTGCAGGGTGTCCAGAGATTATCCGCGTGCAGGAACAGAACAGGAACAAACTGTAACGGAGGAGGCGAGACAAGAGGTAAGTACGGGACACGGACTAACACGACACAAAACAACAAACAGCTCTCGATAAGACTTGAATTCTTCTGACTGTGACTTTACTATGACCGAGGTCGACATACGTGACTCTAGGTAACGATCCGACGTCAGCTGGTTGTCAGGCTCTCCCTCTTATACCCTGGTGATTGAAGAGTTGGTGCAGGTGTGTGATTACCGGAATGGTGACAGGTGCGTGCAGATGCCAACCTCTCCAGATCCACCAGAGGGAGACCTAACCCAGCCTTTACCCGGGTCCAGAGAGGGGAACTCTGACACTATGGCTTTCAGGTAAGCCACGGTAGAGCTGAAGATCTTTGCCCAAACCCGACCCGGGCTCGGTCTCTTGCGCTCTGGGTTGCGCGGTGAATGAGTGGTCAGGTGATGCATTTCATTTAGCGTAAGAATGGATGCTAAGGAGGTGAAACGCAGGCAGGACTGTGGCGATTACATTTGGTTGCACCGGCAAAAAGATTCATATTTCACTTTTAATGAAAATAATGAACCGGTGGGTTATGCCAAATGCAAAAAATTGACAGTCTCTTAAAATATGACAGCAAAATGACAGGGAATGTGTGGCTGTAATGGCATGTTGATCTAAGCTGTTCAACACCTGCCAGTGGCCAATCAGTGCTGCTGGACGCACCTGTCAGGGTCTGCCATGCAGATCCCAAGGAGTAGACACAATCGCAGAGATGCTTTTCCAACAAAGGGTTTTTATTCTCATCCAGGCAGGAACAGGCACAAGAAACGAGAACTTAAACAAGACACACACAAATCACAAATTAAACAAGGAACCACAGAACAGGATAACAAGAACCTAATACACAATGAACATGAACTACAGTGTAACCAAAACTGACCCTACATCCAATAGTAAACATAAAACATCTACGAAACAACAAACAAGAAAACATAAACGTGTTAACAGCACGAGCAACGTAGAAACAGAGAAACATACCTTAAACAATGCCCCGACACCAACAGACTGACAAGACCCACACTAAATACAGACACTAATGAACCAAACACAAACAGACATGAAACAGAAACCCCACGTACCTTAAACAATGACCCGACAAACACACAGGAAAACAGGGAAGACTAAATACAAAACGTAACGAGGACTAACCAGCAACAGGTGAGAAAAAGGGCGGGAAAATTAAGGTAATAGGGGAAATAAAAGTACCAGGATGAAACACTAGGAACACCCACAAGATGGAGACAAACAAGCACACCACAACACAGGAACACACGGGAACACCCGTGAACCATGACAGCACCATTAGAGCGCAGGACTGGCTGAACCCATATACTGGGGATTACATACTTATCCTACACTAAAACATGTAGCCTTATCTTGGTGAGTAAAGGTTTTTCAAATAAATATTATTTGAATCTTAAATGCAAATTGGAGACAGAGTACATAGGCCAATGTTGCCATTATTCTTTTAATTTCAGCTGCTGTTCACCGTATTGGCGAACCAAGTGGAGCCTTCTCTTATTCCCCTCCCAATATTAATTTAGAATTTATCCTTAGCCAGTGATATTATGTTGTAACAGAGTATTGAATTTGTTGTTATTATAAATGTTTTAAAACAAATGTATAGACTAAATGACTCATTCTTGACGAAAGGCAATAGAACTGCGTGCGTACGCACATTTGAATAATGTCGGGCTGTAAACGGGTTCGGGCTTCGGGCTTTTAAAAACTGTCGGGCTCGGGCCTAATTCTGTCGGGCTCGGGCCGCGTCGGGCCTCCCTTTTTAGGCCTGATTACAGCTCTAAGCCACGGCAACGATGGCCTTGGTGGAGGTGTCTAAAAACACACACAGCTCTGCTTGTTTCATGTTGGAGAGTATTGGTGCGTGGGATGTGAAGCCTCTTCAAATCTTGCAGAGAATCTCTCCATAATTGCCATTCCTTTAATTTTGTTTCTTCGAGTGGTGTGTCCCAATTAAAATAATAAAGCTCTACCCTGTATGGTTAATGGGTCTACAAGTCCAAGTGGGTCAAAAAGGTTGTTCACAGTGGATAGGACACCACGGTGTGTGAACGGTTTCTCATTGACTGATCCTTTAAGCCCTTCGCATGGTCTTCCGAAGGAACGGCATCCATGACAACATCGACGACATAGATGCAATTTTGTGTAGTCGTAGATTAGACTCGGCTTGTGACATTTGAGTCCTCCTGAGGAGATCAATGGCTTCTGTAGCGGTGGGCAAGGAGATGAGCCCGTCGTCGACGTAGAAGTGTCTTTCTACAAACTGTTGCGTGTCTGCTCTGTGGATATCTGCAACCTCCTGGGCGGCTCGACCATAGATAGCAACAGCTGGGAATGGGCTGTTATCAAAGGCGTGAACCTTCATCCTATACTCTGAGATGTCTTTGATGAGGTCATTGTCTCGGTACCACAGAAACCTCAGGTGGTCCCTGTGATCTTGTCGAACGAAGAAATAATGAAACATCTGTTGGATGTCGGCTGTGATCACTATTGGTTCTTTTCTAAGGCTTATCAAGACTCCCACCAAGCTGTCAAATTTGGGCCTGTCAAGAGCACATTGTTGAGGGAGACACCATCCTTCTTCGCGCTGGAGTCGAAAACTACCCTGATCTGACCAGGCGTTTGGGGATGGTAAACACCGAAGGTTGGTAGGTACCTGCACTCTGTGTCTTTTCCCAGTGGGGGTGCTGGCTCAGCATGGCCGTTGTCGAAGATATTCCCCATGAATGCAATAAACTGCTCTTTCATCTCGGGCTTCTTGTCCAGATTGCGATATAAAGCAGTAAGACGTGTGAGTGCTTGCTCTCGGTTGTTTGGGAGAAGCTGTTGAGACATTCTGAAGGGAAGTGGGGTAACCCAACTGTTCGCCTCGTCCTGGTAGACTTCAGCTTGGCCTTTACCACAAACCTTGGTAGAGGGAGCTGACCGTGGTAGAGGTCGAGATATCCTCTCCCTCCCCGCCATCCTCTGACATAGGGGTAGGAGCCTTTGTTGACCAGGGTGGTGGTCCGGGTGTATAGCTGTGCAATGACGGTTGCTCTCGCCCTCGCTACACTTTGCCTCTAGTTTGCAATCTTTAGCGAGGTGAGTAGATGCAGCATTTGAAACAAATTCCATTCTCTCTATGGAAGGACTTTCTTTCTTCTTGGGTTTTTGCTCGGAAGCCTCTGCATTTTCCGAGTGAGTGTGGTTTGTAATGGAGGGGGCAGTTCTTATTCGGTCCCTCACCCTTGGTTGTGGTGACATCTGCGCTTGAACCTGCAGCTGTGGAGACGTATGTCTTGTTGACGGATATGGGTGCTCTCATGTTCAGAGATCTTTGGATTGGCCTTTCCACCTTTACAAAGCCACAGTTGTTGCATGGGAGTGCGAAACTCGGGTCATTTCTGGTGCGAGCTTCCTGGCAAATGAAACTGGTGAAGAAGGAGTTGAACTTAGAGCCCTGGGAAATCCATTTTTCTTGGAGAATAAGGAAGTTTCTCTATGATAGGGCCGATCTCTCGGGCAGTGTCCAAGTAAATTAATCCAGGTAAGTATCCATCTTCTTTCACAGATTGAAGCTCCATCAAAAGATCTCTAAGCTCTCTCAGGTTGATGTAGTCTTTAAATGAGATCTTCGGGAAGTTGTCCAATTTCGTGAGGAGCGCATCTTCGATCACCTCTGGTGCGGCGTAGCACTCGCCTAGTCTAGCCTCTAGGCGGTCCACCTGGTGCGTCTGGTTTTTGCTGATAGAACTCCCGAAGCAGATTTGCATCCAGAACCTGGGACCGGGGAATCCAGCTCCTCTCCTCCGGACCATAACCCTCTCAGTCCACCAGATACTAGAAACCCCGGCCGCCCGTGCGGGATTCCAGGAGACGACACACCGTGTATGCTGGAGCTCCATCGATCATTTGTGGCGGAGGTGGTTGAGGCGGAGGAGGCTAAAGTGGACTTCCTTCTTCCCTACAAAGAAAAAACCTGCCCCCAGCGGAGATGATGAGAGACGGATTATTCCGGCAGCCAGAGAGTTCTTTATATACTTCTCCATAGTTTCTCGCTCCAGTTTGGAAATACTGTAAAGCCGACCCTTGGGATAGGGTTACCCCGGCAGGATCTTGATGGCACAATCATATGGTCTGTGGGGAGGTTGAGACAGTGCACATTGTTTATTAAACACTTCCCCTAAGTCATGGTACTCACAGGGTACCTCGGACAGGTCAGCCGGAGTGTGTCCGCTGTCCCTCACTGGAGTTGACTGAGGATATGCTGAGCGCAGACAGTGGGCATGGCAATGGGCAATCGAAATCCAGTCGGACGTCCAATCATTGGTAGGGTTGTGGGTAGCGAGCCAGGAATGACCTAAGACAACAGGAATCTAGGAAGATTTAATAACAAAGAAGCTGAGGCTTGAAACCCAAAAGGAGACTTGAACACAGATAACTGTGAAAAAACACAAAGGATTTATTGAGAACAGTCCAGGGTGGGAATAATAACTGGTGCTGGTGATTCCGATCACGGTTGTGATTCTCTCTCGCTGGTGACTGGTTCTGATCTCAGTGCTCCGGTGAGTAATTGTGCCATGAACGGAAAACTCTAGGAACAGACAAAACTTAATTTAACAACTTAAATTAACAAGATGTACTGACAGCAGGAACGTAGATGGACAATATAGCCACAGAAACTTGACACGGCAGAAACATACTATGGTTACTTAACGATCCGGCGAAGACTGAATATCAGCCGGCATCTTTAATGTCTTTCCCTTGACGAGGTGATCTGGTGCAGGTGAGGTGATTGCAACTCAAAACAGGAGCGTAGGTGAACAAGACAGAGACTAAAACCATAATGACCATACCCCACCAGAGGGAGACAGAATAACAACATCCAAACCCTTCACCCCAAATCCAAATCATTCATGACAGTTTTAGTCTTTGTGTTAATCATATAATAATGTACATCAATGAGCTGAAACATTATGACCACTCACAGGTGAATCAAATGTCATTAATCATCTCATAACAAGGGGCACACGTCAAAGTCTTGGACGATTAAAACAAACAATCAGTTTTCACATCATAGTGATTGTGTTGGGTGCAGGAGAGCGTGGCGGCGGTCATCGACGTGGCGGCGGCCATCGACGTGGCGGCGGTCATCGACGTGGCGGCGCCCATCGACGTGGCGGGGGCCATCGACGTGGCGGCGGCCATCGAGGTAGGCGTGGCGGCGGCCATCGAGGTAGGCGTGGCGGCGGCCATCGAGGTAGGCGGCCATCGAGGTAGGCGTGGCAGCGGCCATTTTAGGCGGCATAGTCTCCGCCATTTTATGCGGCGTAGTCTCCGCCATTTTAGTCGGTGACGCTCTGGGAGCTCTGGCAGGCAGGGACGCTCTGGGAGCTCTGGCAGGCGGTGACGCTCTGGGAGCTCTGGCAGGCGGTGACACTCTGGGAGCTCTGGCAGGCGGTGACGCTCTGGGAGCTCTGGCAGGCGGTGACGCTCTGGGAGCTCTGGCAGGCGGTGACGCTCTGGGAGCTCTGGCAGGCGGTGAGGCTCTGGGAGCTCTGGCAGGCGGTGAGGCTCTGGGAGCTCTGGCAGGCGGTGACACTCTGGGAGCTCTGGCAGAGGAGGGAGATGACACTCCGGGAGCTCTGGCAGGCAGGGACGCTCTGGGAGCTCTGGCGGAGGAGGGAGATGACACTCCGGGAGCTCTGGCAGGCAGGGACGCTCTGGGAGCTCTGGCGGAGGAGGGAGATGACACTCCGGAAGCTCTGGCAGGCAGGGACGCTCTGGGAGCTCTGGCGGAGGAGGGAGATGACACTCCGGGAGCTCTGGCAGGCAGGGCGCTCTGGGAGCTCTGGCGGAGGAGGGAGATGACACTCCGGGAGCTCTGGCAGGCAGGGCGCTCTGGGAGCTCTGGCGGAGGAGGGAGATGACGCTCCGGGAGCTCTGGCAGGCAGGGACGCTCTGGGAGCTCTGGCGGAGGAGGGAGATGACACTCCGGAAGCTCTGGCAGGCAGGGACGCTCTGGGAGCTCTGGCGGAGGAGGGAGATGACACTCCGGAAGCTCTGGCAGGCAGGGACGCTCTGGGAGCTCTGGCGGAGGAGGGAGATGACACTCCAGAAGCTCTGGCAGGCAGGGACGCTCTGGTGTAGCTCTAGCGGAGGAGGGAGGAGCCACTCAGGACACTCACGCTTAAGTCACGCCATTTTAGTCGGTGACGCACTGGGAGCTCTGGCAGGCAGGGACGCTCTGGGAGCTCTGGCGGAGGAGGGAGATGACACTCCGGGAGCTCTGGCAGGCAGGGACGCTCTGGGAGCTTGGGCGGAGGAGGGAGATGACACTCCGGAAGCTCTGGCAGGCAGGGACGCTCTGGGAGCTCTGGCGGAGGAGGGAGATGACACTCCGGGAGCTCTGGCAGGCAGGGACGCTCTGGGAGCTTGGGCGGAGGAGGGAGATGACACTCCGGAAGCTCTGGCAGGCAGGGACGCTCTGGGAGCTCTGGCGGAGGAGGGAGATGACACTCCGGAAGCTCTGGCAGGCAGGGACGCTCTGGGAGCTCTGCTGGAGGAGGGAGATGACACTCAGGGAGCTCTGGCAGGCAGGGACGCTCTGGGAGCTCTAGCGGAGGAGGGAGGAGCCACTCAGGACACTCACGCTTAAGTGGGAGGGGCTGGTCCGGGCACTCACACAGAGGGGGGAGGAGCCGCTCTGGACACTCAAGCAAAGGTGGGAGGGGCTGGTCCGGGCACTCACGCAGAGGGGGGAGGAGCCGCTCTGGACACTCACGCTTAAGGGGAGGGGCTGGTCCGGGCACTCACGCAGAGGGGGGAGGAGCCGCTCAGGGCACTCAAGCAATGGTGGGAGGGGCTCATCCTCGAACTCACACCGTGGGAGGACTGGCTCTAGCTTCTCTTCGGGCGAGACCAGCTCTGTGATGGTATAATCTGGTCCCGCCCCTGGCAGCTCAAGCCATATCCTCCACCATCTTCTAGCCACCCCCGGAGGCTGGTACTCCAGGCCCCAAGGTGGTCTCTGGGTCCTGGAGGTCGGTGGCTGGAAGGGGTCATAGCCCTGTTGGAGCTTGGGTTTTGGCTGTAGCTCCAGAGCTCTTCCTGGCTCTGGCTGCAGCCCCGGAGCAGTGGGTGGTTGCTGTGGCAACACCAGGGTCATGGGTGTTCTCTCCGCGGACCTCCTTGAACACCCCGTTAGCTCCCCCCCAAAAATTACTTTGGGGCGCCTCCGGGATGTCCTCTTGCCTTCATAGAAGGCCCGCGGACCCATTGTCACAGACCCTAAATGCTGCATAGGTGGTTCATATACAGCATACGGCCGGAGACGTAGCCACCGCTCCTGTGGTGTCTCCGGCCGATTCCACTCCCACCGCTCCGTGGGGCGACGGTGAGTTTCATCCGACGGGGCGCTATAGCTTGCCCACCCGTGGAATCCACTCACCGTCTGGCTCTGCTGGCTTAGGTGGCTGTTCATTCTGTCACGGTTGCTGTAAGGTGTAGTGCGTGAAGCCATTTGCAGAGACGTGTAATGCATTCCAAATAAAGGTTTATTACGATAATCCAAATAATAACAAACCGTGAACGGCGACAAGGCTAAACTGGTGTAAAACGGAAATGAAAGTGCGCATGTATAGCGTCTTATAATAACTCATTCCAAAACCAACTAGCACTCGAAATAAACACTCACCTCAATATATAATTATGTGACGTGGAAAAAATGAACAGCAACCAGGTGACTTCCTATCAATCCCTTTATAGTCCGACTTAATGAACCAAATACAAAACAGCTGTGATTAATCAACCCGAACCAGGATGTGGTGCACCCGAAACCAGACAGTGCAGTACCCTAACTCACCACTTGTGACAGTAAAAAGACACTTTTATAAGAGCCAAATTGTTATGGCCAAATGACGGGTATCTTTGAAACTGCAAGGCTTCTGGGGTGCAATCAGGAATGGTGAGTATCTTTCGGCAATGTAGGGGCGCCCAAGAGTCATCGATGCGAGAGCGCAACAATTGTTATCCCATCTGGCCCAAACTGTCAGGTCAACGGTGGCACAAGTCACAGAAAATGTAAAAAATGCTTACAGAGAGGAATGTGTAACAATACCCTGTCCAAGAGAACCTTCTTTCACATCACTTGGATGGTCAGGCAGGTGTTATACCGTTACCTGAGGAAGTGATGGCACCAAGATGCACTATGAAAAGACGACAAGCTTGTGGAGGGAATTTGATGCTCTAAGCAATGTATTGCTGATAAACCCTGGGTTTATGTAGACGTCAAATTAGCACATTGTTGCAGACCAGGTACACCCCTTCATGGCAACGGTATTCCCTGATGGCAGTGGCCTCTTTCAGCGGGACAATGCACCCTGCCACATTGCACACATTTTTTGGGGAAGGGTTTGATGATAAAGTTGTTGCCCTGGCGTCCAAATACACTATTGAGCATTGATGGAATGTGCTGGACCAACAAGTTAATTTACGGTGGCGCCACCTTCCAACTTACAAGACTTGAAGAATCTGGTGCTTATGTCTTTGTGCCAGCTATGACAGGACACCTTCAGTGGTCTTGTAAAATCATAATGTTTTGTTCCAGCTCTTAGAACATTTGAAAAAACACAAGATTTTATCAGCTGCAGCAGGTAGCCTGTGTTGCACATGACACATTGAATGTATTGTAGCGACCCTGGAGTTTGGGAACCCATTGGACAGAGGGAGGAGGGGGCGGGTCAGGGAGCATCTTATAAGAGGGGGGTCAAGCAGGTGTCTCGCTCTCTCTCCTCATTTGTCGAAGTGACAAGTTCAGTGAATGTTAACTGTGGTTCTGTTCAGTGTTCATTAGCTGTTGCTAATTGTGTTTAAGTTTAAGGGTAGTAGGCGTAGGCAGTGGCCCACAACTGCCTGGTTGTAATAAATAAAGAGTGTTAACCGTATTAGTGCCTCCGTCTCCGTTGGGTTACGTGAGAATTTTACATTGGTGTCAGAAGTGGGATTCTACCACGGAGATGGCGGCACAAGGTGATGAGGGCGCCTACGGTAAAGTCAAAGAGGAACCAGGCGAAGTAAAACCATGCATTTCATTGTGGTTCCCGGCAAAGGAAGTCAATCGGACATTGGGAAAAGCCACGCTAGCTGCGGTGCCCGACTTACAGGAGAGAGCCAATGACGCGCACGCGCGGCAGTGGAGCGAAGTCAGGGGTTATGAAAATCACCTTAACAAAGATGGCAGCGCCCTGTCAGCGACGTCTAGCTGCAAAGTTAAAGCCCCGAAGTTCAGTGGCAACGTCGACTTCGAGGCTTTCCGGGTGCAGTTCGAACTATTAGCTGAATCGGCCGGATGGGGGGAAGAACAGAAGGCACTACAGCTAGCAATGTGCTTAACCGGGGATGCAGTCACTAATGCTAACACCGGAGCAGCGGAGGAGCTACAGGGAGCTGGTCGCGGCGCTCGACCGGAGTTTTGGCAAAGATAAACACCGGGAACTGGCGTTGTCTGCGCTAGGTCGGAGAGAGCGAATGCCTGGGCAACCTCTGAGGGCACTAGCCAACGACGTGGAGAGGCTAACTCGGCGGGCCTATGGACACACACCACCGCTGGTACAGGACGAATTGGCACGCGACCGGTTCGTGCTAGCACTGTCCCCACCAGAACTGTGAGCCCGAACTCAACTCGCCTGCCCTATATCCCTACAAGAGGCGCTTGACGTGGCGAGGCGAAATGAGGTCATCTGGGAGGAGGCTGCGGGGAGGAAACACAGCGAGGCAGCGGCGGTAAGAGCTACAGAGACCTGCGCACCACGTGAGGAGATGACAGGTTGGGCGAGAGATATCACGGAGCTGGTGCGCGCGCTATCCATCTCATCTTCTCCCCAGCACGTGGAACGGAGAAACCTTCCAGGAAATGGCCCGGGTTGCTGGAGGTGTGGACAAATTGGGCATCTTCGTCGTGAGTGTACCGCCCAAATTAAACGGCAGGGAAACGACAGTGGGTCTGTGCAGAGGGGGCAGTACAGGCTCTGAATAGGCCCCGCGACGAAAAGAGATGTGGCTACCAAGGTGGGGGTAAGGCTGGGGCTGAGGCTGTGGTTGTAGGGCGGAAAACAATAGGGGATTTTTGCCACGTTAAAGTGACAATAGAAGGGAGGCCATGCACAGCGCTAGTGGACACAGGTTCTACTGTCACCATTGTGCGACCTGATGTCATACCGGGTGGGGTAGTATGGGAACCAACGGCAGTGCAATTAAGGACTGTGACGGGTGAAGTTGCCCCGATGCTAGGCAAACGGATAATGTCTCTGACTGTGGGGGGGAGGACGGTGACTCATTTGGTTTGGATTGCTAATGTGCAGGCCCCGTGTATTCTGGGTTTAGATTTTTTAAGGGCAGCGCGCTGTCAGCTAGACCTAGCGTCAGGTACTATGGGTTTTGGAGAAGGGCCTGCTGTTACCTTAGACTCCCCCGGGAACAGAAGCGGGGGTTGGAGCTGCAGTGCTGCTGTCCCATTACAACCGGGTGGGGATGCCTCGCCCCACGCTGACACCGTCCCACACCGCAGGACATTGTCCCCCGCGGCCCCCTGTTTCATACCTGGGGACACCGTGAATGCACCACCAGCAGTTGCACCAGCAGGAGCCACGACCTCCCTCTCAAGAGACAGACCCCGACCCCTCCCTGGCGGGCGTAAAGGACATATGCAGGAAAAACAGTGAGGGTCTCAGCTCAGAACAGCGGGAGCAACTAGAACAACTGCTGGTGGAGTTCAAGGACAGTTTTGCTTGGGACGAACAAGGGGTGGGCTGTACCCATCTGGTGCAATACGAGATCGACACAGGCGATGCACAACCCATTAAGACCCGGCCCCGACGCATCCCACTGGCCCGACAGGATGCTGCGCACAGAGCGGTAGAGGAGATGGAGCAGGCAGGCTTCATTGAGCCCTCCAACAGCCCATGGTCTGCCCCAGTGGTGATGGTCCCTAAAAAGGGGGGGAAATTGAGGTTTTGTGTGGACTATAGGGAATTGAACGCAGTGACACGTAAAGACTCTTACCCAATTCCCCGGGTGGATGAGAGCCTCGACCTGGTGGGGGAGTCGTCCTGGTTTTCCTCCCTTGATCTACGCAGTGGCTACTGGCAAGTACCGTTGGCTCCAGAGGCACGGGCTAAAACAGCCTTTTCCACCTACCGGGGCCACTGGCAGTTCACAGTGCGGTGTTTTGGACTGTGTAATGCACCAGCCACATTTGAGCGCCTCATGGACCAGGTACTGTCTGACATCCCCAGTCAACAAAGCCTGGTCTATCTAGATGACATTCTCGCTCACGGGACGTCCTTCGAGGGAGCGCTGGCAGCACTGAGGAGAGTGCTGGAAAGAGTGACAGAGGCTGGGCTGAAGCTGCATCCTGAGAAGTGTCACTTCATGCGGCGAGAGGTGACCTTCCTGGGGCATCAGGTTGGCGAGAAGGGCGTCGTCACTCTGCTTGACAAGGTGGAGGCGGTTCGGGACTGGCCTGTGCCGACGACAAAGCAGCAGGTGAAGAGCTTCCTGGGACTGGCCTCCTACTACCGCAGGTTTGTGAAGGGGTTTTCAAACATCTCTTTTCCCCTCACAGGCCTGCTGGGGAAGAACAGGGAGTTTAAATGGACATCAGAGTGCCAGCAAGCTTTTACCACCCTGAAACGTGCCTTGGGAGAAGCCCCTGTCATTGCACCGCCTGTCCCATCTGAGCCCTTCATTCTTGACACTGACGCCAGCAACGTGGGCATGGGAGCAGTGTTGGCGCAACCTGGCCCAGAGGGAGAACGATTGGTGGCATACTTTAGCAGGACTTTCAGCAAAGAGGAACGTCGCTACTGTGTGACTCGCAGGGAGCTGTTGGCAGTTGTAGCAGCGGTACGCCATTTAAAATACTACCTATGTGGCGTCCGTTTCCTGCTGCGCACTGACCATGCTGCTCTCCAATGGCTGCTGTCTTTCAAGGAAGATTGGAGGGGCAGATTGCACGCTGGCTGGAGGAGCTGCAGTCTTTCAACTTTCAAGTGGAGCACAGGGCCGGTGCTCGCCATGGCAACGCAGACGCTCTGTCCCGCCGACCGTGTGCAAAAGAAGGCTGTGGGTACTGCGAGAAGAGAGTAGCCAGAGAGAGAGAGCTATGCCAGGAGGAAGGTGTGGTGGCTGAAGTGAGTCAGTTGGGGCTTCCAGGTCTCAGCGGGATGCACGTAGTGGACGTCAACGAGTGGAGAGAGAAACAGGAGGAGGACAGCGAACTGGCAATGGTGCTGCAGTGGGTCCAGGAGGGTCGGCGACCATCGAGAGAGGAGGTGGGCCCTCTCTCCCCAGCGGTGAAGGGACTGTGGGCTAAACGTATTCCAAAAATATCCTTGCATCTGTTGACTTGCACTGTTTATGTCTGAGTAGGTGTTGAGTTTCCATTTAGATGCTCACACTTTTCTCCATGGATGTCGAATCGGCCATTTCACAAAAGTCAATGTTCCTTCCTTCACAGTCAGCTTATCCAACCTCCTACCCCTCATTCAATGTTGAACTATAGTTAGTGTTTGTGTGAACATGTGTAGGTGGGTGTGTTCTCTATCTCCCCACTGGCATGTGTGTCAGCCCAGTGGTGTTCACTTGGATGTGCTTTTAGTAGCGTTAGCATTACAGCGTGGCAACTGTTAGCACCCTGTGCCTTCCCGTTGGGTGGGTGGTCGACAGCACGCGAGCAACTCCTCCACACACCCTCCATGAATCCCCAAATAAATTCCCAAGTTCAGGCACAGCAGTACATTGACAATCATTAATCAGGCTTAAGGAGGAGAAATGGTAACTACTGTTTCCATTGTAGGCCCTGTTACAGGCCTTCAACATGTTATAATTTGTGTGCTCAAACACACAATGTGGAGGTTGGGTTCACAAACACAGAGCTTATCGTGTCGGCAAAGTGTTTGTTATAAGTCGTTTCTAGGCTCCTGTCCTTAATGACAGTTAGATGACCTTCCTGTGGATCCTTAAACAGCGCGCAGAAGTAAAGGGCTCCCGCCACAGGCCAAGCATGCTTCCATTAATAACCTCATGTCAGGGAGAATGAGAGAGAGTCAGAGAGAGAGAGCGAGAGAGAGAGGCGATGAGATGGATGGCAATAAACAAGACTAGGAGGGGCTGAGTATGTGAACGAATTATGTGAGGACGTATCTGCAACACTAAAACATTTTGATTCCATTACATTTGACATCCTATTTCCTTTACAGTGCATTACTTTTTATTTGGACCATTAAAATATCTGGATCAGGGCTCATAAGACTCAAGTACTGTACTACTTAGGGTCCCATTTGGCAGACACATTGGATTATAATCAAAGCCCTAAGTTGTACTGGGTTTGGCTACAGGGTTGGGTAAGTTCATTTCTGTCTTCGTGTGTAACGTTCTTTTATATAGTGCCTACAGAAAATCAGCATACCCTGCCAGAATCCTTACCGCTTATCACGTTACACCCTGGAAATTAAAGTATAATAAATCTAACTCTTATATACACATTACATAACTCTCTACATCAAAGTGAAATTAACTTTCAAAGACATTCAGAAATATTATTAAAATGTAATTCGTGAAACACCTGGTTTGGAGAAGTGATCAACCCCAAAGACAAAACATTCGAAACGTGTTTAGGTACAACCACTTCCCAGATTACATACCATGCTAATTGGTGGTAATTGGTGGTGGTTTTAATTACTTCATAAGAAAACCAGCTGTTTCATGATGATTCCATTACTAGTAGTGCATTGCAATGCAAAAAAATACACCACAGTTGTAAAGGGGCTTTCAAAAGGACACCGGGACAAAGTTGTAGAAAGGCACATGTTAGAAGAAAGATACAAAAATATTTCAAAAGGCTTTAACAATCCCTCTACTGTTCAGAGCATTATTAAGAAGTGGAAAGCGTATGACACCACCAACACAGTGCCTAGATTGGGCCGTCCCTCCAGAACGGATGTCCGAGCCAGAATGATATTGATCAGAGAAGCTTCTAAGGGTCCAATGGCTACTTTGAACGACTTACAAGTCCGTATGGCTGAGATTGGTTGGTCTGTGCATGTGACAACACACCATACCTACTGTGTAGCATGGTGGTGGCAACATTATGTTGTTGGGGTGTTTCTCTTCAGCGGGGACTGGGCAATTGGTCAGGAGTGAAGGGATAATGGATCCTGCCAAGTACACCCAAATTCTGAAGGAAAACCTGTGGCCCTCTGCTAGAAAGCTGTAGATGGGAAGGTGGTTCAACTTCCAGCATGACAATGACCCTATACACACCTTAAGGGCGTCAGTTTGTGTTGAAAAGTGGTGGGGACAAAAGATCCAGTGGCGTAACTAAGATCCGGGGGGTTGGGGCAATTTGGCAGTACAATGCAAAATCATAAATCAGATGTACCAGCACTCAATTTAAATAGTACATTGTGTTTAATTTGTCGTTTAATGAGATATAATGTGTGTTAGTGCCGAGAATTTTCATGGGAAGAAATACATAGATCCGACAGTTATACTCATGCACTTTAATGGTCCAGTGGCAGAACTTTTGCCAAGCGTGTCAGAGGTTCTGGGTTCTAATCCGCACTCGCATAGTTTTTTTTATTTATTAAAACCAATTATGTTTATCAGTTGTTGTATATCAAGCAGGGACACGTTTGTGTGCATTTTATTTTGTGATTTCACCGGAACGAAAAGAGAGTCTCCACAACTTATTAAAGCGCGCGTCCATGTGAAAACTGTGCGCGGCAGCGTGAGCCACAGAGAACACTTTATCCGCACCACTGATCACAGTCAACGAGCACTTTGATCACTTGATTTAAAAAAAACCTAGATCGCCTCTAATTTAACAAACAAACGAAATGGATGCTCTGCTAGTTAACTGGAGATGTTTTATTTATTTGCCATAGACACTTTAGTTTGGACTGAAAACCAATTAGTTTAGTCAGATGATGGTCACTAGTATTGAACCATACCAGGCAGAGTTGGCGACTTGGACTCGAGTCGCACTTAAGTCATTAATAAATTAACTTGTGACTTGACTTGCGATCTGTTCCAAAGACTTGTGACTCGACTTGGACTTGTACTCATTGGACTGATTGACTCACGCCCGGCGAAACAAAATAGCTAGCGGGAAAAAAGCTGTCACGTGCAGTTCTGAGCACAGGCTGAGTCTGAGCACGCGCTGAGTCTGAGCACACGCTGTTCTGAGCACACGCTGAATCTGAGCACACGCTGAGTCTGAGCACACGCTGAGTCTGAGCACACGCTGAGTCTAAGCACACGCTGAGTCTGAGCACACGCTGAATCTGAGCACACGCTGAGTCTGAGCACACGCTGAATCTGAGCACACGCTGTTCTGAGCACACGCTGAGTCTGAGCACACGCTGAATCTGAGCACACGCTGAGTCTGAGCACACGCTGAATCTGAGCACACGCTGAGTCTGAGCACACGCTGAATCTGAGCACACGCTGTTCTGAGCACACGCTGAGTCTGAGCACACGCTTAGTCTGAGCACACGCTGAATCTGAGCACACGCTGTTCTGAGCACAGAAGAATTAAACGAATGTGCCACTTAAAATAATATATATATATTTATTTACTTTTGACTTATTTGGTCCTCCATAGGAACCTTTTGTCTATGAGGATAATAAAGGGGATGTTTTCATTGTGATTCTGAATGCGGGTAACCTTGTCCAAGCTCCAACTTCTAGTGAGTCTTGGGGAGTAGACGAGTTAGGTGAGAAATTCCAGGGGGAGGTGGGCATGGACATAGTGGCAGTTGTCAGATCCTCCATACCACTTGGAAGAAAAGTGATACCACAGCTGACAGCTGACAATCTGAGGGTTCATTTTGTGAAAAGAACTCTGACATACACTCTCTCAGGCAATAAATGTGATTGGTCAATGAGGGTCTGCGGGATTCCTTCTCTGTCTTGCTCCCTTTTCCCTTTTTCTAGTCCTAATAATCCTTGCAAAGTTTCTACAAATTGATTGGAGTCTGCCCTTGGTAAATTCAGTTGATTGGACATGATTTATGAAAAGCACAAATTTGTCTATATAAGGTCCCACAGTTGACAGTGCATTTCAGAGAACAAGCTAAGCTATGAAGTCTATAGTCTGTTGTCTGTAGACCTCCGAAACAGATCTGTATCGAGGCACAGATCTGAGAAAAGATACAGAACAATGTCAGCATTGAAGGTCCCAATGAGCACAGTGGCCATCATCACCCGTAAATGGAAGAAGTTTGAAACCACCAGGACTCATCCTAGAGTTGGCCACGCGTACGGTGTGTGGCCAGACGAGTGGCCAGACGGAAGGCACTCTTGATCTCAGACTGGGACAAAGATTCATCTTCCACCAGGACAACGACCCTAAGCACACAGCGAAGAAAACAAAGGCGTGGGTTCAGGATAACTCTGTAAACGTCCTTGAGTGCCCCAGCCAGAGCCTAGACTTAAACCTGATTGAACATCTCTGGAGCGATCTGAAAATGACTGTCCACCTACGCTCTCCATCCAACCTAAAGAAGCTTGAGAGGTCCTGCAAAGAAGAATGGAAGAAACTGCCCAAAAACTGGTGTGCCAAGCTTGTTGCATCATACACAAAAAAATTGAAGTCTGTAATTGCTGCCAAAGGTGCCTTAACAAAGTATTAAGCAAAGGCTGTGAATACTCATATACATGTTACAACAGGTTTTTGAACATCTATTAAAAGTATTAAACAAACTTCTGTCACTTTATCATTATGTATTTTTGTGCAGATTTTTGAGGAAAAAATCAATTGAATCCATTTTGGGATAGGTGTTACATAACAAAATGTAGAAATTACTTTCCGGATGCACTGTATAAATTGAACTATTGAACTGTCATTAGGCAGCATTCATGAACCGGAGTAGAGACACTACAGCTGAGAATTCACACCATTGAATGCTTACCATCCTATGATAAATGGAAAATAAATACCTGTAAAGTGCCCCGGATAAGTCAACCACCAACAAAGTTGCCGGTAAACTATATGCAGAACTGACAGCTCTCGCTCAAGTCAAGCACTAACTATGGATGGTGCAGACTGCGTGGGCAGACCAGCCCAGTTAGAAGAGCTGTTGTGTTTGTGTGTTCTAAGAAGGAGAAACGGAATGAAAGGTATGAATAGCACTCTGAGAGTGGGACACCATTCCACAAATTGACAGGCGGATGACCCACTCTGGGCGGCAGCTAGTATAGCTATGATCAAATTCCTGACCCTCGTCACTGGCTCAACAACCAGGGGCCCAGGGGGAATGGTCCCAATGTTCCCTATTACTCACTTGGCCATGGCTGTAATCGCTGCCAAGATGTAGGATATACTGTACACCTACAATTTTAACTTAATTTTTTTTTATGAAAAAGTGAGGGCTGAGAATTGATATTGCTAAAACATGAAAATAGATACTAAGAGGTGATTTTTGCAAAAATGTAACAGAAAGCGTAACCTTTATTTTCTCTTTTGACATACCCCAACTGTTGTGCTGTTTCACTGGATTGTTGAAAGCAATAAAGAGGCGAGGAAAACACAGTAATGTGGAAACACAGTAATGTGGGGGAAAGGGGCTGAATGGGACCAAAGCAATTACATCATAAGTAAAAATTCCCTCACTTGTCTAATCTGTTGTATGCCATCTACTCTCTCTTCCTACTCAAAAATACAGAGGGTGGTCCGCCCAGACTTGTACCTAGGGTGTATAGACAGGTCAACTCTTCGAGTAGAATGTAAGCCCTTGCATGGGCAGCTTGCTTATTTGCACTCCATTTTGCAACTCCCAGGGAACAATCACAGGCAGTTTTGGAAAACACAATTAACACAAATGGGTAAGACCAGCAATCAATTAACAGAAAATACAGGGACTGCATACCCACACAGAACACAGGACGAACGCTCTCTTTTGATCAATTCGTAGGTATGTATGGTGAGTGTATGTGTTTAAATATCCATAATCTAACTCCAGCAAATCCACAGGTAATGAGTGAGAGAGTGAGCAACCTGAACAAAGGACAGTTAGCTTTCAAACTATGGGAAGTGGGGTGTGACTGGACATCCAATAAATCAACATGTGTTCATTATTGGTTGGACCACGTGGGCGCTGAAAAAAAAAAAACCTGGAATGGAGTGACAGAGTGAGAAAGGGCACACAAACACATCACAGGGACAAGTCCATGGGACGTAACAGCTCTAAATGCATGTATTCATCTGAATCATATCTTTTCTTTGATCACAAATAAGTTTCCGAAAGCAAAAACATTTCTGGATTTCATGGCTTGTGGTGATCCAGCGGTCTTGGCTGCTGCCAGTGGTGCACTGTATAAGGAACCTCGGGAGACAGAACAGGATTAAAGTTTAAAGTTAGTTTTACTGTAGTTTTACTGTAGATTTGAAAGGCAGCCG
Organism: Dallia pectoralis; assembly: GCA_029465975.1. Taxonomy (NCBI): domain Eukaryota; kingdom Metazoa; phylum Chordata; class Actinopteri; order Esociformes; family Umbridae; genus Dallia; species Dallia pectoralis. The sequence goes on along the minus strand of CM055760.1, from coordinate 1,084,887 downwards.
GACGGCCGTGAAATCCCCTCCCCCTCTCCCCCTTACCCCCACCTCAGAGGCGTCTCTCTTCATTCAAGAGAGTGGTGTAAACAGACTCTTCAAGAGGCAGAACCCCCGCAAATCAGCGGGACCGGACTATCTCTCCAGCCACCCTCAAGCACAGCGCTGACCAGCTGTCTCCCGTGTCCACCGCCATCTTCAACACCTCCCTGGAGACATGTTACATGCCAGCCTGTCTTAAGGCCTCCTCATCATCCCGTGCCTAAAAAGCCAAGGCCAACAGGACATAATGACTACAGACTTGTCCCGCTGACCTCTGTGGTAATGAAGTCCTTCGAACGTCTTGTGCTGGCTCACCTCAAAACAATCACAGACCCCCTACTAGACCCCCTGCAGTTTGCCTACAGAGCCAACCGTTCTGTGGACGTGGCAGTCAACATGGCCCTCCACTTCACTCTCCAGCACCTGGACTGCCCTGCAACATATGCGAGGATCCTGTTTGTGGACTTCAGCTCTGCCTTCAACACATCCTCCCTGCACTTTTACAGGACAAGCTCTCCCAGCTCAACGTACCAGACTCCACCAGCAGGTGGATCACAGACTTCCTGTCGGACAGGCAGCAGTGCGTCAAGCTAGGAAAACAAGTCTCTGCCTCCCGGTCCATTAGCACTGGGTCCCCCCAGGGCTGAGTCCTTTCTCCTCTGCTCTTCTCCCTGTACACCAACAGCTGCACCTCTAGTCATCCATCTGTCAAGATCCTAAAGTTTGCGGACGACACCACCCTCACCGGGCTCATCTCCGGTGGGGATGAGTCCGACTACAGGCTGGAAGCTGACAAACTGGTGGTAGCCAGAACAACTTGGAGCTCAGTGGAGATGGTTGTGGACTTCAGGAGGAACTCAGCCCCACTCTCCCCCATCACCCTGAGTGGCTCTCCTGTCAACACTGTAGAGTCCTTCCGCTTCCTGGGTATTATCCTTTCTCATGACCTCAAGTGGGACTTAAACATCTGCTCACTGACCAAAAAAGCTCGACAGAGGATGTACTTCCTACGGCAGCTGAAGAAATTCAACCTGCCCAAGACTATGATGGTTCACTTCTACTCAGCCATTATTGAGTCCATCCTCACCTCATCCATCACCACCTGGTACTCTGCTGCTACAGCTAAGGACAGGAGCAGACTGCAGCGTATCATCCGCTCAGCTGAAAAGGTGATTGGCTGCAATCTGCCTAGCCTTGAGGACTTTTACACCTCGAGGGCTCTGAGGCGAGCTAGAAAGATTGTGGCAGACCCCGCTCACCCCGGACACTCTCTGTTCAATCCACTCCCCTCCGGCAGAAGGCTTCGGTCCATCAGGACCAAAACCTCTCGCCATAAGAACAGTTTCTTCCCCTGTGCGACTGGCCTCCTCAACAAGGCCATGGGAGCACACAAGCCTTGAACTCTTCCCATTCTATTTGCACATTGCCTGATTTTGCACCACAATGTTTACAAGTTTTGCACTATTGCAAAACTGCAATGCCTATCGGTATTATGTATAGTATTTTGCATATACCCCTTACCCTCATAGCGTAATTGAATTTATAATGCTCTATTATTATGTTGTATGTAAGCACTTTCCTGCCAAAGTCAATTCCTTGTATGTTCATGCATTCATGGCGAATAAACACTTTTCTGATTCTAAAGCGCAAAGCACCGTATGTAATAAGAGTGCCAGCAGAATCAAATACACGTAATGTAAAAACAGTAATTCAAAACACAAGGCTAATGTACAGGGGAGTAGGCTATAGACGAGAATGGTAACAGAACAAGCCAGGGTCAAAACCGGAGTAACAACGAGAATATCCTATAACTTGGAACAAAGGTACAGTAATGCTGCCAAACAAACAATACCGAACACAGAAAACAAAGGACTACATATTCTAGAGGGAAAATGGATAACAAGTGGTTAGTAATCAAATGATTGGGTATCCTGTTAGATAAATACAGCTACTACAACCTACCCATCTTTAACGTGAAATTAAGAAAATAATTAAGCAATCTCTGATAGACAGCTCATAAGAACGTTGATAATAACTTTGGTTATTGATTTGCAAAGTGTATACTAACTAGCTTGTCAGAGTTCCCCGCTCTGGACCCGGGTAAGGTCTCCCTCTGGTGGATCTGGAGAGGTTGGCATCTGCACGCACCTGTCACCATTCCCGTAATCACACACCTGCACCAAGTCTTCAATCACCAGGGTATAAGAGGGAGAGCCTGACAACCAGCCGACGTCGGATTGTTACCTAGAGTCACGTATGTCGACCTCGGTCATATAAAGTCTCAGTCAGAAGAATTCTAGTCTTATCGAGAGCTGTTTGTTGTTTTGTGTCGTGTTAGTCCGTGTCCCGTACTTACCTCTTGTCTCGCCTCCTCCGTTACAGTTTGTTCCTGTTCTGTTCCTGCACTCGGAGAATCACTGGACACCCTGCACGTTCTGGGATATCGTCACCTGGGATTCACCTTCATCACCGGCACTCCTCACCCCCGCTCCTGTCTGCTCATCACCATCAGTTGTTTTCCAAATAAAACATCCATTTGTTCACTTGCCATCTGACTGCCGTGTCATCGTTCTGCATTTGGGTTCTTCCTCATCACAACCCTGACAGAACAATCCGACCATACCATGGACCCAGCGAACTTGGACGCGGTACGCCAGGCGATATCATCCCAAGGAGCCATGTTAGGACAGCACCAGTCCTCGCTTCAAGGAATAGTGGACAACCTGAGATCCCTGTCGGACAGCGTTGCCGCTATTCAGGCGCATCTCAACACACCACCCCAGCCTCCGGCACCCAGCCCGGCTGAACCAGTTTCGGTGGTCATGTCGATTCCCGACCGCGAGCCCCAGGTCCCCATGCCAGACAGATACGACGGACACAGTGGCAGGTGCCGTTCGTTTCTGATGCAGGTGGGACTGGTGTTTGAACAACAGCCCCGTTCTTACCCGAGCGAGAGAGCCAGGATTTCTTTTATACTCGGGCTACTACGCGGTGAGGCGTTGGAGTGGGCGTCGGCCGTATGGGAGAAGCAGGCGCAATCACCCAGTCATGTGAGTTGTTCACCGCAGAGATGCGGAAGATTTTCGATCACCCCGTTCGGGGTAAGGACGCTTCGGCGACTATTGTCAATACGCCAAGGTTCACGTAGTGTAGCACAGTATGGCATCGAGTTCCGTGTTCTGGCTGCGGAGAGTGGCTGGGACGAGGAGGCGCTACAGGGCGTCTTTTACAATGGATTAAATGAGGACATTAAGGACACGCTACTCTCCTATCCGGAGGCACAGGGCTTGGAGGAGTTGATCCGGCTAACCACACGGATTAATAACCGTAGTAGAGAGCGGAGACGTGAACAGGCTTCAGCACCAGGGAGAGCCCCGTGTCCCAGAGTCAACAACCCAGAGGGAATTACTGACCCCGAACCCATGCAATTGGGCCGTTACCAGATCTCGGAGGCGGAGCTTTGGCGCAGACGCACGTCCAACAGCTGTCTGTACTGTGGGAAATCGGGCCATTTTCTATTGTCTTGCCCATGGAAGGGGGGAACGGTTCCGCTCACTAGAAGTAAGGAGGATTCTAGCGAGCGAGTGTCTAGGTCCCTCCTCCCACATATCTCGGACGCCGCTTAGGATTTCTGTTAGAAGGGGCACTACAGTGATGGAGGTGGAGGCACTCATTGACTCGGGGCTGATGACAATTTTATGGACCACAAGCTGGTAAACCTTTTAGGACTCAGTAGAGTTCCTCTTCAGGAGGTTATTGAAGCTAACTCCCTAGATGGCCGATTATTGGCCAGAATCACGGACAAGACGGAGCCGGTCCAGCTCCAAATTTCGGGTAACCACTTAGAGCAGATCAGTTTCCTTGTTTTTAAGTCTCCTAGAGTACCCGTGGTTCTGGGTTACCCCTGGTTAGCAAAGCACAATCCGACGGTCGACTGGTCCACTAACCGTGTTTTAAGTTGGAGTGATTTCTGTCTGGCTAATTGTCTTCAGTCTGCTCGTCCCCAGGGTGTTCAGCAGGAGAGTTCGGTGCCTGTTCCTGACCTCACTCTTGTACCTCCCGCCTATCACGACCTGGGTGAGGTGTTCAGTAAACAGCGGGCGTTATCTCTACCTCCTCATCGACCATATGACTGTCCCATAGAACTGCTGCCTGGGGTCGCCCTACCCAAGGGCAGACTCTACAACATCTCCAGGCCAGAGCGGAGGCCATGGAGAACTACATCAAGGATTCATTGGCTGCTGGAATCATCCGTCCCTCGTCTTCTCCGCTGGGCGCAGGGTTCTTTTTTGTAAAGAAGAAGGATGGCACACTCAGGCCGTGCATAGACTATCGGGGGTTGAACAACATCTCGGTCAAGAACAAATACCCTTTACCTCTGATGAACACTGCTTTTGATTCCTTACAGGGCGCTACGGTGTTTACCAAGCTCGATCTACGCAACGCCTACCACCTGGTCCGCATCCGTGAGGGGGATGAATGGCTCACTGGATTCAACACTCCACTGGGTCACTTCGAGTACATGGTAATGCCATTTGGGTTAACAAATGCTCCGGCTGTCTTCCAGTGCCTGGTGAATGACGTGTTACGTGACATGCTGGGTCGCTTTGTTTTTGTCTACCTGGATGACATCCTAGTGTTTTCACAGAATCAGGAGGAACATCAGAGGCACGTCCGCCAGGTTCTACAGCGGCTGCTGGAGAACCGGCTCTTTGTGAAAGCAGAGAAGTGTGAATTTAACACCAGGTGCACAAGCTTTCTAGGCTATATCATCGCCCAGGGAGAGGTGAAGATGGATCCCAAGAAGGTGCAGGCCGTCCAGGAGTGGCCCAGACCCAACTCCCGCAAGGAGCTGCAAAGGTTTCTGGGGTTTGCGAACTTCTATAGACGGTTCATCCGTAATTACAGCCGGATTGCAGCCCCTCTAACAGACCTGACTTCCAGTCTCAGAGCGTTCCGGTGGTCTCCTGGGGCTGAGTCGGCCTTCCAGGAGCTCAGGGAGCGTTTTACATCGGCACCCGTCCTCTCCCAACCAGACCCGTCTCTACAGTTCGTGGTAGAAGTTGACGCGTCGGAGGTCGGAGCCGGGCGGTGCTCTCCCAGAGAACCAAGGAGGACAACAAGCTTCATCCCTGTGCGTTCCTGTCTCACCGACTCTCCCCGGCGGAGAGTAACTATGACATTGGCAATAGGGAGTTGCTTGCGGTGAAGCTGGCCCTGGAGGAGTGGAGGCACTGGTTGGAGGGGGCGGAACAACCGTTTGTGGTGTGGACAGACCATAAGAACCTCGAATACATCCGGACAGCCAAACGGTTAAATTCCCGACAGGCCAGGTGGGCTCTGTTTTTTGACGCTTTGATTTTGTCCTGTCTTACAGACCCGGATCCCAGAATGGGAAGCCTGATGCCTTGTCCAGGGTCTTCTCGAAGGAGGAGACGAGGAAGACGCCAGAGACCATCCTGCCACTGAGACGGGTTGTGGGAGCCCTCGAGTGGGGGATCGAAGGGAAGGTTCGGGCAGCCCTTAGGGGGGACCCGGGCCCAGGTAATGGCCCTCCGGGTAGGCTGTTTGTTCCCGAGGGGACGCGACCGGCAGTGCTGGAGTGGGGCCACTCGTCTAAACTGACCTGTCATCCTGGAGTGGCACGTACCATGTCCTTTCTGCGCCGTCGATTCTGGTGGCCGGCCATGGGTGAGGACACCCGGGCATACGTGGCGGCCTGTCCAGTGTGTGCGCAAAACAAGGGCTCAAACCGGCCCAGCGTGGGACTATTGAGGCCATTGCCGATCCCTCATCGTCCCTGGTCCCATCTGGCCATGGATTTCGTCACCGGACTTCCCGTGTCTGGAGGTAACACGGTGGTACTAACGGTAGTGGACCGGTTCAGCAAGTTTGCTCATTTCCTGCCGTTGCCCAAGCTCCCGTCGGCCAAGGAGACAGCGGAAATTATGGTAAGGGAGATATTCCGCATTCATGGTCTTCCTGTTGACATTGTCTCTGACCGTGGTCCTCAGTTATTCTGGATCCCAGCCTGTCCAGGAGTTCCCCGCTCTGGACCCGGGTAAGGTCTCCCTCTGGTGGATCTGGAGAGGTTGGCATCTGCACGCACCTGTCACCATTCCCGTAATCACACACCTGCACCAAGTCTTCAATCACCAGGGTATAAGAGGGAGAGCCTGACAACCAGCCGACGTCGGATTGTTACCTAGAGTCACGTATGTCGACCTCGGTCATATAAAGTCTCAGTCAGAAGAATTCTAGTCTTATCGAGAGCTGTTTGTTGTTTTGTGTCGTGTTAGTCCGTGTCCCGTACTTACCTCTTGTCTCGCCTCCTCCGTTACAGTTTGTTCCTGTTCTGTTCCTGCACTCGGAGAATCACTGGACACCCTGCACGTTCTGGGATATCGTCACCTGGGATTCACCTTCATCACCGGCACTCCTCACCCCCGCTCCTGTCTGCTCATCACCATCAGTTGTTTTCCAAATAAAACATCCATTTGTTCACTTGCCATCTGACTGCCGTGTCATCGTTCTGCATTTGGGTTCTTCCTCATCACAACCCTGACAGAACAATCCGACCATACCATGGACCCAGCGAACTTGGACGCGGTACGCCAGGCGATATCATCCCAAGGAGCCATGTTAGGACAGCACCAGTCCTCGCTTCAAGGAATAGTGGACAACCTGAGATCCCTGTCGGACAGCGTTGCCGCTATTCAGGCGCATCTCAACACACCACCCCAGCCTCCGGCACCCAGCCCGGCTGAACCAGTTTCGGTGGTCATGTCGATTCCCGACCGCGAGCCCCAGGTCCCCATGCCAGACAGATACGACGGACACAGTGGCAGGTGCCGTTCGTTTCTGATGCAGGTGGGACTGGTGTTTGAACAACAGCCCGTTCTTACCCGAGCGAGAGAGCCAGGATTTCTTTTATACTCGGGCTACTACGCGGTGAGGCGTTGGAGTGGGCGTCGGCCGTATGGGAGAAGCAGGGCGCAATCACCCAGTCATGTGAGTTGTTCACCGCAGAGATGCGGAAGATTTTCGATCACCCCGTTCGGGGTAAGGACGCTTCAAGCGACTATTGTCAATACGCCAAGGTTCACGTAGTGTAGCACAGTATGGCATCGAGTTCCGTGTTCTGGCTGCGGAGAGTGGCTGGGACGAGGAGGCGCTACAGGGCGTCTTTTACAATGGATTAAATGAGGACATTAAGGACACGCTACTCTCCTATCCGGAGGCACAGGGCTTGGAGGAGTTGATCCGGCTAACCACACGGATTAATAACCGTAGTAGAGAGCGGAGACGTGAACAGGCTTCAGCACCAGGGAGAGCCCCGTGTCCCAGAGTCAACAACCCAGAGGGAATTACTGACCCCGAACCCATGCAATTGGGCCGTTACCAGATCTCGGAGGCGGAGCTTTGGCGCAGACGCACGTCCAACAGCTGTCTGTACTGTGGGAAATCGGGCCATTTTCTATTGTCTTGCCCATGGAAGGGGGGAAACGGTTCCGCTCACTAGAAGTAAGGAGGATTCTAGCGAGCGAGTGTCTAGGTCCCTCCTCCCACATATCTCGGACGCCGCTTAGGATTTCTGTTAGAAGGGGCACTACAGTGATGGAGGTGGAGGCACTCATTGACTCGGGGGCTGATGACAATTTTATGGACCACAAGCTGGTAAACCTTTTAGGACTCAGTAGAGTTCCTCTTCAGGAGGTTATTGAAGCTAACTCCCTAGATGGCCGATTATTGGCCAGAATCACGGACAAGACGGAGCCGGTCCAGCTCCAAATTTCGGGTAACCACTTAGAGCAGATCAGTTTCCTTGTTTTTAAGTCTCCTAGAGTACCCGTGGTTCTGGGTTACCCCTGGTTAGCAAAGCACAATCCGACGGTCGACTGGTCCACTAACCGTGTTTTAAGTTGGAGTGATTTCTGTCTGGCTAATTGTCTTCAGTCTGCTCGTCCCCAGGGTGTTCAGCAGGAGAGTTCGGTGCCTGTTCCTGACCTCACTCTTGTACCTCCCGCCTATCACGACCTGGGTGAGGTGTTCAGTAAACAGCGGGCGTTATCTCTACCTCCTCATCGACCATATGACTGTCCCATAGAACTGCTGCCTGGGGTCGCCCTACCCAAGGGCAGACTCTACAACATCTCCAGGCCAGAGCGGAGGCCATGGAGAACTACATCAAGGATTCATTGGCTGCTGGAATCATCCGTCCCTCGTCTTCTCCGCTGGGCGCAGGGTTCTTTTTGTAAAGAAGAAGGATGGCACACTCAGGCCGTGCATAGACTATCGGGGTTGAACAACATCTCGGTCAAGAACAAATACCCTTTACCTCTGATGAACACTGCTTTTGATTCCTTACAGGGCGCTACGGTGTTTACCAAGCTCGATCTACGCAACGCCTACCACCTGGTCCGCATCCGTGAGGGGGATGAATGGCTCACTGGATTCAACACTCCACTGGGTCACTTCGAGTACATGGTAATGCCATTTGGGTTAACAAATGCTCCGGCTGTCTTCCAGTGCCTGGTGAATGACGTGTTACGTGACATGCTGGGTCGCTTTGTTTTTGTCTACCTGGATGACATCCTAGTGTTTTCACAGAATCAGGAGGAACATCAGAGGCACGTCCGCCAGGTTCTACAGCGGCTGCTGGAGAACCGGCTCTTTGTGAAAGCAGAGAAGTGTGAATTTAACACCAGGTGCACAAGCTTTCTAGGCTATATCATCGCCCAGGGAGAGGTGAAGATGGATCCCAAGAAGGTGCAGGCCGTCCAGGAGTGGCCCAGACCCAACTCCGCAAGGAGCTGCAAAGGTTTCTGGGGTTTGCGAACTTCTATAGACGGTTCATCCGTAATTACAGCCGGATTGCAGCCCCTCTAACAGACCTGACTTCCAGTCTCAGAGCGTTCCGGTGGTCTCCTGGGGCTGAGTCGGCCTTCCAGGAGCTCAGGGAGCGTTTTACATCGGCACCCGTCCTCTCCCAACCAGACCCGTCTCTACAGTTCGTGGTAGAAGTTGACGCGTCGGAGGTCGGAGCCGGGCGGTGCTCTCCCAGAGAACCAAGGAGGACAACAAGCTTCATCCCTGTGCGTTCCTGTCTCACCGACTCTCCCCGGCGGAGAGTAACTATGACATTGGCAATAGGGAGTTGCTTGCGGTGAAGCTGGCCCTGGAGGAGTGGAGGCACTGGTTGGAGGGGGCGGAACAACCGTTTGTGGTGTGGACAGACCATAAGAACCTCGAATACATCCGGACAGCCAAACGGTTAAATTCCCGACAGGCCAGGTGGGCTCTGTTTTTGGACGCTTTGATTTTGTCCTGTCTTACAGACCCGGATCCCAGAATGGGAAGCCTGATGCCTTGTCCAGGGTCTTCTCGAAGGAGGAGACGAGGAAGACGCCAGAGACCATCCTGCCACTGAGACGGGTTGTGGAGCCCTCGAGTGGGGGATCGAAGGGAAGGTTCGGGCAGCCCTTAGGGGGGACCCGGGCCCAGGTAATGGCCCTCCGGGTAGGCTGTTTGTTCCCGAGGGGACGCGACCGGCAGTGCTGGAGTGGGGCCACTCGTCTAAACTGACCTGTCATCCTGGAGTGGCACGTACCATGTCCTTTCTGCGCCGTCGATTCTGGTGGCCGGCCATGGGTGAGGACACCCGGGCATACGTGGCGGCCTGTCCAGTGTGTGCGCAAAACAAGGGCTCAAACCGGCCCAGCGTGGGACTATTGAGGCCATTGCCGATCCCTCATCGTCCCTGGTCCCATCTGGCCATGGATTTCGTCACCGGACTTCCCGTGTCTGGAGGTAACACGGTGGTACTAACGGTAGTGGACCGGTTCAGCAAGTTTGCTCATTTCCTGCCGTTGCCCAAGCTCCCGTCGGCCAAGGAGACAGCGGAAATTATGGTAAGGGAGATATTCCGCATTCATGGTCTTCCTGTTGACATTGTCTCTGACCGTGGTCCTCAGTTTGCCTCAGCCTTGTGGAGGGCTTTCTGCACCGCCGTTGGAGCTACGGCCAGCCTCTCTTCCGGGTTCCATCCTCAGACTAACGGTCAGGCTGAGAGGGCCAACCAAAAGATGGAGTCGACCCTACGATGCCTGGCTTCCTCTAACCCCACGACCTGGTCTGAGCAGATCCCATGGGTGGAGTACGCGCACAATACGCTCCCCACTACAGCGACCGGTATGTCCCCCTTCCAGTGTGTTTACGGCTATCAGCCTCCACTATTCCCATCACAGGAGAAGGACCTGGCCGTACCATCGATACAGCAGCAGTTTCGCCGATGCCACCGGACATGGCATCGCGCCCGGATATCTCTGCTGAGAGCCTCAAATCAGTACCAGCAACAGGCTAACCGCCGACGCACTCCAGCACCATCCTACTCAGTGGGAGACAAGGTATGGCTGTCAACCAGGGACCTCCCCCTCCGTACCGAGTCCAGGAAACTGTCACCCAAGTTCATCGGTCCCTTCCCAATCCAACGTGTCATCAACCCCACTGTGGTCCGCCTCAAGCTCCCTCGGTCTCTTCGTGTACACCCATCATTCCATGTGTCCTGCATTAAACCTGTGTCCTTTTGTCGCCTCCTTCCCCCACCTCCTCGGCCGCCTCCCCGTATGATTGATGGGGCCCCGGCCTTCACGGTAAAGAAGATTATGGACTCTCGGAGCAGAGGGCGGGGTTACCAGTTTTTGGTAGACTGGGAGGGTTACGGTCCGGAGGAGAGGTGTTGGGTTTCCCGGCGTCTGATTCTGGATCCCAGCCTGATCCAGGACTTCTATCGGCGGAAGCCGGGAGCCCCAGGTGGACCGCCTGGTGGCGGTCGTGGGGGACGGGGTACTGTCAGAGTTCCCCGCTCTGGACCCGGGTAAGGTCTCCCTCTGGTGGATCTGGAGAGGTTGGCATCTGCACGCACCTGTCACCATTCCCGTAATCACACACCTGCACCAAGTCTTCAATCACCAGGGTATAAGAGGGAGAGCCTGACAACCAGCCGACGTCGGATTGTTACCTAGAGTCACGTATGTCGACCTCGGTCATATAAAGTCTCAGTCAGAAGAATTCTAGTCTTATCGAGAGCTGTTTGTTGTTTTGTGTCGTGTTAGTCCGTGTCCCGTACTTACCTCTTGTCTCGCCTCCTCCGTTACAGTTTGTTCCTGTTCTGTTCCTGCACTCGGAGAATCACTGGACACCCTGCACGTTCTGGGATATCGTCACCTGGGATTCACCTTCATCACCGGCACTCCTCACCCCCGCTCCTGTCTGCTCATCACCATCAGTTGTTTTCCAAATAAAACATCCATTTGTTCACTTGCCATCTGACTGCCGTGTCATCGTTCTGCATTTGGGTTCTTCCTCATCACAACCCTGACATAGCTAGCTAGTGCTAGATTAGCTTGATAAGATATTCAAAGCTATTATTAGCTAGAGTAATAAACAAGTTTAGAGTTTGGCGCTCTCTTCATTTTTTAAATGATTCCTGAAACTACAGGTGCGTGCGTTGCAAAGCAGACCGTCATGTTACATGTACATGTCAAATGTGAATGATGCTGCGTGTCAGAAGTAATGAGTAGAGCGTGCCCATCCCCCACTGCCACCAACCACCAGGTATGTAGGCCGATTTCAGAGGCTAGTGCAGCTCGCAACGAAAGGAGAGTGGGGCGTTTAATATACATTTTTGGTGCACCAGCAAAGCAGTGCATATGTTTTTGCACCGAACTACACAGTAATAAGGAAACAGATTTTTTTATGTTAATTGTGCGGCCGTGCCGGCACCCCTAGGAAAGTTTGCACCCTAGGCGACCGCCTTGCCCGCCTGTGCCAGGAGCCGGCCCTGTTGGCAATGACATTCCATGTCCCCCACCAGGCCATCGGTTGTTGCTGCTAGCCCCCGGCAATCTGCTAAACTGCAATTAGAGAAATCAGCTCAGATACTTCGAGAGAAGCCCCGCTACTATTGGAAAACCCTGTGGCAGTCCTTCTGTCCTCCTGCTGGGTTCGTCCATGGTCTGGAAAGTTTCTATTAGAAATACAGAGACCTTCCGTTATCCTAGTGCCCGGATATTTATTTTTTATGCTATGCTACCAGCAATCCTACGCAAGCAGTCTACCGCCAAAACAGTTATTGTACACATTTTTTAAATTACATTAAACTTCAACAGTCTGATGAACTGAGAGAGGATTTTAAAGTACTGATTGATTTTTGGTTGACTCTTGACTTTGGAAACAGTGTATTATTATGTTTCAGCGATATATACTTTAGCCGCATATGCCAGTTACATTCCTGGCTCAAAAGATGCTGTAATTTTTCACAGCCTTCTATGACAGGCCTAGTCTGAGTCTAAGTAAAATAGATCACATTAAGATCTGGGTCCTTCATGCAAGTTCAGACATTTCGTTTTTTTATCAGAAACATGGCTAACTGAAAACGTTCTGGACTCTGAAATTACTGTGGATTGTTACAGAATTTGCAGGGCTGATAGAAAAGGTAAAGGATGGTGTTGCTATTTATGTAAAATTAAGATTGAAATTTGTAAAAAGTGTTGGCCCTAAGCTTACAACTAGATATAAATTTCAGTACTTCAGTAGCGGAGTAGCTGGTGGCTCAGTGGTAGAGTGCATGCTTTGTGTGTATGATGTCCTGGGTTCAATGCCCAGCTTTTTCCTAGGTTGCCGTTGCAAATGAGAATTTATTCTCAATCAGCCTCCTTGGTAAAAAAATAAAATAAAAGTTATTTTAATGATGAGATTTTACCGTCCTCCCTTTGCAAAAAAGTGTCTGCTTGTCACGTAATCCAAGGTGAAGTGAGGAGGCAGCGGGATGCAGAGCCAGAAAAAAAAGTGTTATCTTAATCCCAATAAAACAAACAGTAAAACATACACTGAATGAAAAATAAATGCACTTCTAAGTTGACCAAAACATACAGTGCACGACAACATACCAAACACTCATCTTGTAACAATACATAATGACACGTCCAAATTGTAAGGCCCCCTCAAAATCCACCACTATAAAAAAATATAGATATATTTGAAAGGGAGGGCTTTCGTTTCCTGGCTTTCGTTTTTTTCTTTTGGATTCGCATTCTGTCACGACTTGTTTAGATGTAGTGCAGGGAAAGCCAAAAACGCAGAGCTGGATAATCACATTAGTGGTCATTAATTTTAAAACGGAAAACACAAGAAAACACAACAACAGAAAAAAATAAACACTAATGAAATAAAAATGTTGTGGAAAACTTAGTTAGAAAAATAAAATCGGATTATTTTGTCAAAACCTTATCCGATTGTTTAGGAAACCCGGCCAAGTTTTGGAAAACGTTTACATTTTTGAAGGGTTGTAACTGTTTTTCACACCCGCATCAAGTTAATTCAGTCTTAGGTACCAGCACTGATAAAATCGAGAAAATTCATGCTATTAATCACCATTTTATTTTTGCAAGCTATAATTTTGATACAGTAGCCAGGTAATAACAATTCAATTGTGACCTGGATTTTGTTGCAAAATATGTGTCGGCTGATACTGAAATCTGGGTTTCTAGCAAGTTCTAGCAAGAAAGAAAAAAAGTACTCATGCCAGATCTAATTCACTGGAGTTCTAACACACCTGTTACCCCTTACCAGTCATTCCCAGTCAGTATAAATGGCCACACCTGCCTTCCATTGCAAGATATTGTTAATTTTTCCTTGCTGAGCGTTTTCACTGTGAGATATTCCTAAGCTTGTTTACCGTGTAACGCCTGTTTTTGTCTGCCGTCTCATCTATGCCTGATTCTTGTCTGTACCGCCTTTAGTGATACCCAGTTGTGACTACCTGTCTGTACCGTGTACTCTGCGTTTGCCTATTGTCAATGTACTTCAGTCCAGTAACTGATCAACCGTTGCTGACCTGTGCCTGTTATACTATTGTTCTCTGTCTGCTGTCATTGATAATTCTATGTCGCGCTTCCATGATTGGGACCGGTTTCCACCTGTTTGAGTATTCATTACAGATGCACAATTTGCAGTAGACCTTAAGACATCTATAGGGGCAGAGAAATTGGAATCGGGTCGTTTAAAATGTGTAGGATCCATTATTGCTGGCGGAGTAATCCATATGTTTTATTTGACTATATCTTTGGGACTTATTCTTACATTTTGGAAATTTGCATATGTGTTGCCTCTTCATAATAGGGGTGATAGTGATGATCTCAATAATTATCGCGGCTTGCTTGTACAGCAAAGATTCTTGAGTCATTGCTCTCTTGTTAACATAGCGCCACCCAGCCGCAGTCTACACAGCAAAAATTGAAGAGTTGAAAATTCAGGGTTGAAGTCGTCTGAGTTAATTTCAACTCACAAAGTGTAATTTTAACACATTCTGAGTTAAATGGTGTTCAGTGTTGGAGTTCTTTTAAAGGGTTGATCAACACAGTGTTAACTTAACTCTGGGAGGATGTAATTAAGCTCCGCCCAGGCGCCAACACACACATTACACTTCTTCAGTTGGATGCAAAAGTCAAGCCAGCACCATTTTTCTCCTCAAATGCAGTTTCACACGGTAAGTGTAATTAAGTCAAATGTAACTGAACAATTAGAAATGTATGCTGTTAACTGCAGTATGTACAATGAAACATCTTTATAGAATAACTTTTTTTACAAAGCCTTGTTTGCTGCAAGGACTGAACAGCATGTGTCCTGGCGATTTTTAGCCTGTTAGTGTTAGCTAACGTTAGCAGTCTATCGTAGCTAGCTAAGCTTTACACGTGGTTGGTAAAACCATTTCTAACTTTATTATTGATATCGATTTAACAACAATATGCAAGCACAAAACGATGCTTTGTGATTTTACTGTATAAAATGAGGCTGGAGCGAATGTTACATTTTATCTGTTGACAGTTAAACATCAAATTGCCCCGCAAAATAACGTGACATGCACGCTGCTGTAACAGGCACGCTGTTTTACTGTTGGTTTGCGTGTGACCAGTACCTTGCTTTATGTTTTATGTTCTTATTTTAAATGTTAATTTATTATCAAACTGTCTTGTTTGCCTCAGTAAAATGCTGCTCCAGGTGACTTACAGCCGACAGCAAAAGTATATTAAGTTGGATGAGGTTGAAGGGCGGTTTGACTTTCTGCAATTGCATGAAAAAGGTATGCAACGTCAATGTCGTTTTTATGAGATTGGCTTGGAAATGGGTTTAAAAAGACCACCATATTTAAAACAGTAATCTGCAACTTTCCTAATGGTGTACACTGAATGTAAATTGCCAAACATGCACAGTTCTACAATGTCTGCCTAATATATTGTAACATTTAAGCATAACATACAGCTAAACTGTGATACCAAAACAATATTTTAAAGGGACATTTTATATTGAGGAAGTTAGATGTTACGGGAAAAACTTTCTAGGTCTATTTAATGATTATATAGTTGTGGATGAATGTAATAATATGAAGTAATTCGATATAAGGTAAGAAACAGTGCTGACTTCGCAAGCTTATTCAGTTTATTCTTGCTATGTTTTCAGTTTAATCTTGCTATGCGAGAGACTTTTCAGCACCGTCAGAAGATTGTTAATGACCCAGGCAGAAGTGTTGATATTCTCTCCATCTTCCCAAGATTCATGGATACAAAAGGATTGGTAGGTTTGGTATGAGATGTTTAGAATGTATGAATTTTGAAAGTAATTATTGTAGTAGTAGTTCAACACCTGCTTTTGTAAAGGTGGATCAAGACTTGTAGGCATCAGTTTGAAACATATGTGTCACGAACACACACGGAAACGAAGAACTGAATCCAATCGCGGAGTCGCGATGTTTATTTTACAGGAACGTTCAATGCAATCAAGAATAGTCGGGCAGGCAAGGTTCAGCTTCGGGAAGTCAGAGGCAGGAGACGGTACAGAGTGGCAGGCGAGACAAGGTCCGGTAAACACGCAGGATGGTCAGGCACGGGAATAACTGGTTGACACAAAGCAAAGGATGAGCAGACTCAGAGTAAACAGGCAGGCAAAGGACTGGTACACGGAACAAACGTATTCTGACTTTCAAGGATAACGCTCAGCAAGTTCGTAAACGATCAATACCTCGCACCGGTCTCAGGGCACTGACAACTCTATATCACAAACAGGTGTGTCAGAACTCAGGTGACAACGATCGAGCCTGATTGCCTCCTCTCCCGGTAGATCGAGGAGCTGTCACCTGGCGCATAGAGGAGGATAAACCTCCGTTTCTTACAATATGCAGGTTTTAGGAAGCACCTTAATAGTGTTCATAGCAATTTTCAACAAATTGCTCATACGTCAACTGTCGCATATTCCTCTTTTGAGCCAGTTGCTACTTCATCACAGGCACATGCTTTGGAGGTGCAATTTAATCCCCCAAATCAATGTAGCTCTTCCAGTGTTTCTTCTGACAGCAATGATTTAGAACTTGATAAAGATTCAACCAAAGAAATGTGTGCATCCATTGTTGCCAAATTGCAGGGGAGTGGGATTTCTAATAGTTTGGTATCTTCAATTGTAGGAGATTTGGAGGAACTAACAAGTGAGCTTCGCTCACAAGCTAAGCATTCTGTTATTTCTCATTTACCTGTAACTGACCACAACATATCTGTGATAAATGAAAGTTTTTCTAAATTTGAAAACCCGTTCACAAATCTGAATACAGAATGGAAACGAAATAAATACTTTAACCTAAAATGGGGTGTTGTCGAGCCAGTCGAAATTACACTGGGAGTGAGATATGACAATAGGCGAAATCAGAAATCCGGGACTTATGATCAAGTACCTGTGAAGGACACTTTTATATATGTGCCAGTTTTAGAAACATTTAAGTTCATGTGCAGAAATCCAGACATTTGTGTTTTGCTAAAGAAAGATTATGGATCAGAGCCTGACACTTATACTGACTTTTTTGATGGAAGTTATTTCAAAAGTCACCCTTTGTTTTCAGCAAAAAGACATGCATTACAAATTCAACTATACTATGATGATTTTGAAACAGCCAATCCCCTTGGCTCAAAACGTGGCATTCACAAAATTGGCTGTCTTTATTTTGTTTTAAGAAACTTGCCCCCAAAATGTAACTCGCTTTTGATGAATATTCATTTGGTATCACTTTTTCACACACAAGATCTGCACAAGTATAGTTTTGATGTTATACTAGGACCGTTGATAAATTATTTGAAGATACTGGAAAACCAGGGGCTAAGTCTTCCATTTTCTGATGAGCAGGTTTATGGTACAATCTCACAGATCACTGGTGATAATCAAGGGAGGCACACAATTCTTGGGTTTAATGAGTCATTTAGTAGCCGTCATTTCTGTCGCCTTTGTTTGATTGAGAAAACAGATACTCAAACAGTATACAGTGAGGATGATCCTAAGGTGATTATTCGTGGAAAAGACATGTATGAAATGCATTGCCAGTCTCTACAAGAAAACCCACAATTAAAGTCACTATATGGTTTGAAAAAAAATTCAACACTAAATTCATTGAAGTATTTCCATGTTTGTAATAACTATACATTTGATATAATGCATGATCTTCTTGAGGGTGTGGTTCAGTATGAGATTAAATTGCTTTTTGGATATCTCACACAGCACTTTATTTCAGGAAAGGACTTCCTTTTAAGGATTTATGGTTTTGATTATGGATTTTTTTAACAAAAAAATGGCCCACAAAGATTATTTTGGATAGTGCTGGCAATGGCATTGGTTTGAATTCTATTCAGACATTGTGTCTTGTGAAAAACATCCCATTGTTGTTTGGTGACATTATTCCTGCAGGAAACAAATACTGGAATTTGTTATTGTTGTTACTTCAAATAATGAACATAGTTTTTTCACCTTCTCTCACTCTTGGTATGACAATATATTTAAAGCATTTGATTGTTGACCACCACAAACTATTTAAACACTTGTATCCACATAAAAACTTGATTCCTAAGCATCATTTCATGATCCATTACCCATCTACTATAAGGAAAATTGGCCCATTATTACATATGTGGTGTATGAGGTTTGAAGCTAAACACAAGTTGTTTAAAGATTCTATAAAAAAATTCAAAAACATCACCAAGTCTCTTGCTAAAAAGCATCAGATGGCCATTGCTTATCACTGGGAAACCTTCACCCATAAGCAAAATGAGTATGGGCCAATCAAATCCTTTTCCATCAGAGATGAAAATGTGGACAACAATGAAATGCTTGACATGATGTTGTCAAAAGATGTTTTCTCAACTAGTTGGGTTAAAGTTGATGGTGTAGAGTATAAAGTTGGACTTGTTATTTGCAATGCAATGGAGGAGGACATGCCAGTCTTTTGTCAAATAAGTGATGTACTTTTGGTTGAAAGTCAAAATTTTCTATTGACAAACAAGTTATTCACAGAGAATTTTGATGACCATCATCATGCATTCAGAGTTCTACAAAATGAGGAAAGATGTATAATAAAATTGTCTGAAGTTAAATTTCATCAACCGTTTGATATTCAAAGCTCATACAGTGCTTCAGATGAAAGTTTGTACATTATACCTTCATTCATGATGGTATAATTCAACTATTGTATGGTCATACAAGGGTGAAAATATGAAAATAAATGTTATTTTCGGAAAATAAACTTGTTGGAATTCATTTTTATAATAATTAATGTTAAAATTTTTCCTGTGTAGAAGCTTGACACTTTAGGGAGTAGAACTAATACTACCCAAATAGTTAAAATAATTGAACTCATAACGGTGTTATTAGCCTAATCCCTCAGTGTTACTTTAACTCTATTTTGTGAGTTAAAAAGGGAACTCTGACACAGAGTTAAATGTTTAACTATTTTGAAAGTGTTAATTTAACTCTGGAGAGTGTGGAGCTATATAAACCCTGAAAAAGTGTTGAAATCAACTCTGGGAGTTAATTCAACACTTCAATTTTTGCTGTGTATGCTCACGTAGGTATATGGCCTTAGTCACCCGAAAGCCTGCACAACATTCTTCCAGTTTTCAGCCGCCAATGACTGGAACGAATTACAAAAAAATTGAAACCCATATCTCACCAGCGGCCTTTAAACTACTCCTGTCTGAACACTTGTCCGATCTCTGTACCTGTGAACTGTCTTTAACTTAATCTTACTTATGGACATTGCACAGTGGACCTCTCACCTGCACTGCTGTCATACCTGTTTACATTCTTGAATCACTCTATTTGCTCAGGGCCCGTATGTATAAAACTTCTAAGAAATGCTTAAGCTTTGACTTAAGTGTCAGAAAATACTTAGTAAAGATTAGGACTTTTCTAAGAGTATGATACTTTTATAAAGCAGCTAAAAGCAACTTTCAGTAAAGTATAAGACTGATTCTTAAGTGCTTTCTGAAGTGGGACTTAAGTGTTGTGAACTAAGGACTACAATGATTTGAACCCAAAATGTCCGCCCTGAACCTCTGAATCAGCCAATAGTGAGCCTGCAAGGGTGAGGTCACAGCAGCATGACACAAATAATTCATTATTTAATTAAGACATAACAATTATTTCAATTTATTAAGAATAATTCGTTTTTGCTTTGTTAAGTTTTTTACAAATAAGTGTACATGCATTTATTTCACATAATTTTAATAAAGTTTCAACACATTAATTAAATGGACAAATGTGATGCTATTTAAGTAATTAAGCTTATGAATCACATAATTTAAAATTGCACTCACAGGTCACCGCTGTATATAAAGGAAAGACAAAAGTTGCAAATTGTTAAAAATTGATGCAAAATACAACCCTGACGATCAAGCCTGTATCGTTTGATCAAATCTCTGTCATCATATAATTCCAACTCATTCTTACGTTGTTGGATACTGCGCGGCCTCCACCTCTCTGCTGCCATCTTGTTACTCCTAACTGGTTAGGAGACCTCTCCAGCTCTCTTAAATAATTTAGGAGTCTAGTCTTAATCTAGTCTTAACACTTGGGAACCTTTATGAATCACACTTATTCTTAAGAATAAAGGTAAAATGACGTCATTCTTAGAATTTTGACACACTTACGACAAAAAAATTACTCTGAGCGGCTTTATACATACGGGCCCAGGTATTCTCCAATGCTCTTCCCCACCATAACCTCGGTCATCTAATCTATGCACTCAAATTACCTCAGAAATTAGAAATCAGAAAAGTGTTTAATCGCCATGAATGTTTGAACAGACAAGGAATTGACTTTGGCAGGAAGGTGCATGCATACAACATATGAGGAACGTAATAATAATTATACTAAGGGGGGTGAGGGGGTATAGCGATTAGTAATACACAAAATACAGATAGGTAAATGAAATGTGCAAATGGCAAGGGTAAGACTTTAAAGCTTGTGTGCACCCCTGACCTTGTTGAGGAGGCCAGTAGCACATGGGAAGAAACTGTTCTTATGGCCTTCTGCCGAAAGGGAGTGGTTTAAATAGTAAGTGTCCAGGGTGAGAGGTGTTTGCCACAATCTTCCTAGCTTGCCTCAGAGCCCTCGAGACCTTTTCAGCAGATGATATGCTACAGTCTGCTCTTGTCCTTAGCTGTAGCAGCAGCATACCAGGTAGTGTTGGATGAGGTAAGGATTGACTCAATTATGGCTGAGTAGAAGTGGACCATCATAGACTTAGGCAGGTTGAATGTCTTCAGCTGCCGTAGGAAGTACATTCTCTGTTGTGCTTTCCTGGTCAGTGAGCAGATGTTCAAATCCCACTTGAGGTCCTGAGAGAGGATAATGCCGAGGGCGCGGAAGGCCTCTACCGTGTTTACAGGGGAGCTACATAGGGTGATGGGGGAGAGTGGAGCTGAATTCCACAACCATCTCCACTGTCTTTAGAGCATTGAGTTCCAAGTTGTTCTGGCTAGACCAGGTCACCAGGTTTTCAGCTTCCAGCCTGTAGTCAGACTCATCCCCACCAGAGATGAGCCCAATGAGGGTGGCTACTTATTACATTTACTATTGCACCTCAGGTAAGGATATTTAAGAGCCGTTGCATGAACTAAGACTATCGAAAGATTTCTTGAAGCGCTACTAGGCTTGCTTGGCTTGGCTTGGTCAACAATGATAGAGTTCATTCAACCCCAACTCTGAAAAAGTTGGGACAGTATGGAAAAAGCAGAAAAACAAACAAAAAGAGTAATTTGAAAATTCAACTCAAACGGTACAATATTGAAAACACATTGACACATTATTTAATGTTTCGCTTTGTGAATTTCAATTATTTATGAAAAAATACACTAATTTCAAAATCTGATGACTGCAACACACTCCAAAAAGGTTGGGACTGTAAACTGTTTACCACCACCTTTTTTAAAAATAACACTCAGTAAGCTTTTTGGCATTGGTTAAGTTAAACAAGTAGAGTTTTCCCTGATTCATTCATTATGCATTTCTTCAACTGCAAGTGGCCTTGGTTGCCTCAATTTGCACATCAGAATGCGCTACCATCACTAGTGGTGAACATTAGGTTTTTAGTGTGGTGGTGTCATTGTGCACAGCTAGTTTTATTTAGGCGATTAGCTTTGCTATTTATTTCTCTGGGGTTTAGTGCACTTTGCTTAGCATTGTTTGTATTTCAGGACACTGATTTAAGTAGGTAAGTGTTTCGTTATTCTTAGCTGTGTTTATAGAGGAGGCCAGACCTCGGAGAGCTCAAGTGTGAATGTAACTTGTCCTTGTACGTGAATACATTTAATTTCTCTGTTATAGTTTTTTATTCTACTGTGCATCTATATGAAAAAGTCCAAACCCTTAATTTGTTTTGTTTATCTGACAGAATTTTTTTATAGATTGTTGTTATGCCTACGGGCATGCTACTAAAAAGTGGTTGTCAGCTAGTTTACCTGGGAAAATTGAGAAGACAAAATATTAATAAATACACTAAACTTTACAGTTAGCGTTAAATGTTTGGAGAATACATTATAATAAAACAAATAGTAATGAAAACAGGGTGTGTGTGGGGGGGGGTCGGGGGGGAGATAGAGAAAGAGAGAGAAAAGAGGGAAACAGAGAGTGAGAGAAGAGCAGCTGAACCTCTTTAAACTGAAGCCCTCTATCTTTCTTCAAGCTCTTCTCTACCCCCCCGCACCACCACAACCACAGTGCTTAATGTCATCAGTGTCCGGCTGAATATATATCCCCTCTCTAGTGAACATGTTCACCCCTTACACACAAGCTCGCAAACCACACACACAGACACACTTTAGAAAGAACTGCTTGTGAATGGCTTTGATTACTCTAAAAGATATAGGTATTGGTTCAGTTTTCCACTCTCCTGTGGATTGGCAGGTCTCCAGCTAGTAATGAGTGCTGGTGTTCATGGTATCTCTCCCCTGCTCTTTTTACCTGTTTCTCTCTTTCTATTGCAGCCTTTTTCTAATTTGGGCAAACGTCTATACTTATTCTGTCTTTTCTCATCTGTGAACTGGAAACCGATAATTGATCTAGAAGATGTCAATTATTTTATGGGTTTTGTTTGGGAAACGCACAAACAACATAAAACTTGATGTTTTATCTATAAAATTATATTCACAAAAAAGTGTTTTTCTCAATGTTTACTCTCCTCACTTTTCACTTTTGTCATGAGTTGTGCAAAATCAAAACATGTACTCAGGAATACAAGCCGCTCTGAATCAGAACAACAAGCTAATAGACAAATGTTATATGTAAATATAAATGGTCCCTTCTCTGCACTCTCTTTTGCATCTCTTTCTCACCCTGCTGCATTCTCTTAATAAAAGACAGGTCCAACGCATGGTCTCTGTTTAAAAAGCTACTACAGGTTTTGTGTAAAGTGTGGATGGTGTAGTGGTGGGTTGGGGAGGAGTGGGTGGAAGGTGGTGTTGGTTTCCTTAACAGGACAGAGAGCAGCTTTGTGCCCTGGCCTGATGAGAGACCTAGTGTAGCGCTTGGCGTTTGGCTGGCAGGAGAGCATTGACTTACCGTTTGAAGGATCCCTGGAACAAAACGCAGAGAGAGGACGAAGGGACATTCCTAATCTGTAGTTCTCAGAAGCACAGGAGGTTCTGTGTTTATTCGTGTAACTCCAACCTGGAAAGGTAATAGTTTCTGCATTCGCTTAACTGAAGCTTTAACGTCCAACTGCATTGATATAGGCTAGATATAAAAAATAACTCTAAACAACCACTTGATATTCCATAGAGAACAGTGCCATTCATTGAGCTGTCTCTGTTCATCCTTACAGTTTAGCAGATGTTATAGAAGGGAAAAAAATTGACTTTTTTGAAAGATCAACATGAATTTTGCAAATGTTTTATGTCTGTAAGAATGTGTGCTGTGCCCAAAACTTATATCACAATATATTCAAAATTGTATGTGATTAGTTTGATATTGACAATCTAATTATTTGTATATCTATGTTGTCATTAAAATCTTGAAATATACTAAAACACAAACAATTACATTTTATATACTGTTAAAGATTAAGTTAAATGCAAGAGATCAAGAAAGAAAATCTGTATTTTTTGTACAAATGGATATATTAATACTCACTAAAACATTGGAATAGTGCATATAAATTACTTTGGTGTGCAGCATTTTATCTACATCTTTTTAGTTAAGTATCTGCATAATCAGCAATATTTGGAATATCAATGACTACTTTATTTCCATTGTTGAATTGAAAATATATAAAATGATAAGAATTTAATAAAATT
Organism: Dallia pectoralis; assembly: GCA_029465975.1. Taxonomy (NCBI): domain Eukaryota; kingdom Metazoa; phylum Chordata; class Actinopteri; order Esociformes; family Umbridae; genus Dallia; species Dallia pectoralis. The sequence goes on along the minus strand of CM055760.1, from coordinate 1,061,191 downwards.
TTGCTTAACCCCATGTATCTGCAGCACACTTCGTCCTTTTTACATGGTGAACTTTGATACTGTGTGTCAGTGTTTATGTGACGAGTGGTGAGGGGGCGTGGTATTTTGGTGTGTCACTTCCGGGTTTTTGGGTTGTTAGTAACAGCTGGTTATTATTTCATGTCATTAGTGAGGGCTATAAAGGGGATTGTTTTGTATTCACTGGTGCTTGGCATTGTTACATGTTACATGTTACGTTGGTATTAGAGGTGAGTGTTTGTATATATATATATAGCTGTTGTTCTTAAACGTTTGTGTATAAGTCGCTATGTGCGCATCTTTGATTTAAGTTCACAGTTTAGTGTTTTCGCTGTACTCGGTTTGTTTTACTTAGAATTGTCTTTAATAAACCTGGTTAAACGGATCTATTGGCTCTGCATACGGCTTCCCACACCACACCCTTACCAGCATCGTTACAGTTTATGTTGCTTTAGCTGTCATCTATGCCACTGTGTTGTGAATTAGGGTAAATTTCCTGCGGTAAGTAAAGCCGAAACGAGACTTTTCTCACTATGACCTATTATAACACCAGTGTCAACTCCTTAGTGGACAGAAGACACAACAAAAGTGTATGTGTACATGTGTCTAGTTTAGTTTTAATGGCCAGGTCCTTCCTGAGATTGATTGTTCTACAGCTGAAGATTGTGAGCCGACTGAGAAAAGACCTATACAAACACACCCACATATCCAAACTGTTTGCACATTAGGTGTAAATCATAGTTTATTCCATGTCGCATGGATGTCATGGGTTGCCTATTATTCTGTCTATTGTGCTTCAAAAAAATGTATGTCATGTTTTACTTCAGCTCTCTGTTTGTGTCCGACCTACCCGCAAATATTGACAAATGGCTCTCGCATGGCTTTTCCCCCCGTCATAGTAAGGCCTCCAGGGCCTGAAAAAGGTTCTCATGCCCAGTTGGCAAGAAACAGGAAATTCCACAGTTTCCTGTGTCTTTTGCCCAGGGCTATGCTCCCTTTCTCCAACAGATATATGGGCAGAGACATGAAATGTGTCAGGGCTCCCTCTGATGGCGTTCTGCGGGCAGGTTCTGGCGTTCGTCCTCACCAACCTTCTAGCTGCCATTGATGACACTACCCATCACATTATGTTACGTCTCGTCAGCACTACACCTGGTGTCCATTTCCTCATTAGTAGAGTATTTAGGTTCCCGGTGTTTGGTCTTGTTTTTGTGTGGAATTGTTCAATGTTTCTCGTGTTAAGTCTGCGCTATGTTGCGTGGTTTGTTATTTTGTATTACTTACTGACACCTGTGTGTGTTAAGTTGCCAAGCTTTGCCTGAATGAGTTACTTAATTATAAGACTCACAAAAGATACTTGTTCCTGCGACTGGTTCCGTCCTTCCTATTTCTATTCACTCACAACAGATGTGACAAAATGGACACAGAGTGTCATTTTATGAAAACGTCCATTACCCAGTAAGACGTCAGAGGGAAAAACTTCAGTAAAAGGTAGGAAGTGAGGGGAAAATCAAACCAATAAACAAAACCTCTTTTTGTAGAGGCGATGTCGTCTCTAGAACGGCCTTTCGGTCTGGGATTGGAAGGAATGGGTGTAGGTAGTTGTAAGTTTAGTGGTTGCTCACAACTCATGACCATCTTCTTCCAAACATTATTGTGCAGTCTTGTCTGTTTCATCTTCTTCTGTTTTAGCCTCCAACCCAAGCTGCTCCCTGAGAAGCTTTCACACTAGAAGCACTGAGGCATTCACACCTACATGAAGTGCCATGAGAGGTAATTTTGACAGAGACATGTTTTGAATGGGAGGGTGCTACTGACACAATGACCGGTAGACTGCACATCTTGTGCATCTTTGCAATGCCAAATACACTTTTAGCATCGGAGGCATGCTGTTAGCTAAAAGATCCTCAGTCCTGCACAGGGAGACCGGAAGAGGTTCTCTAGTCTCATCTTCTGCCTCTCTGGGGAAGCCCTCGAGTGGTCCACCGGATTCTGGAAGGAGGGCGGAGAAGTACTGAACATCTACGCAGATTTTACCCTCCTCTTCTGGGTTGTGTTGGACCCCCCATCCAAGGTCATAGAGGCAGGACAGGGGCTAGTCCGGCTGCAGCAGGGGTCCCGGAGCGCCTAGGATTATGTCATTGAGTTCCATACTCTGGCGGTGGGGGCAGGTTAGAACAAGCGGGCGCTCATTTATCAATTCCGGGGCCACCGGCAGGCAGACATCCGCCGAGAGCTGACCTGCCTCGATGCCATGTTGACTTTTGACCAACTGGTCAACATGGCCATGCGGTTGGACAACCTGCTGACTACTTGCGGGAATCCAGGTAGTGGTCCGTCTGTTCCACCTGTCTCTGTCGCCGCTCCTGTTCCGATGGAGCTGGGAGCGACGGCACCTGGGGAGACCAAGCGTCAGATGGATTATGCCTCTTGTGGCAGGAGAGGGCACACTGCCTCCCACTGACGTCAAGGACAGGGTGGGACAGGGGCCAGAGGGCAAGACACTTCTGCGCCATCCCTGGTCAGCACACCCAATAACCTCTCTGAATCCTCTGTGGCGCACATCACATTAATGGCTACATTTCCAGAATTCCCCACAGTTTCTCAGTGTAAGGCGCTTATAGATCCAGGCATGGCTGGGAACTTCAAGGACAGGTCGTATACTCACAGTCTGCGAGTTCCTTTGGTGCCTCTCTCCTGCCCTCAACCCATTACTGCGTTAGATAGCAGGCCGCTAGAATCCTTAATGGTCAAGGTAGTCACCCGCTCACATCACCATGTTAATCTGTTCTTGACAGGGCCCCAAATCTCAATTTCCGCCTAAATTGACCCACCCCGTCCTTGTCCCGTAGACCGCTCCTGTCCTTGTCCCCGAGACCGTTCCCGTCTCGGTCTCTGACCCTGTCCCGGTCAATGCCCTGGCCCCAGATCCAGTCACTGCCCAAGATCCAGTCACCATCTCTGCTCCGCCTCAGCCGGTCCGGCCTCCTGACCCGCCTCTGCCCGTCCGGGCCTCTGCTCCGCCTCAGCCGCTCCGGCCCCCTGACCCGCATTCACCCATCCGGGCCTCTGCTCCGCCTCAGCCAGTCAGGCCCCCTGACCCGTCTCCGCCGTTACGGCCGCCTGACCGGTCTCCACCTGATAGACGGGACTCTTTATGATTTTGTTCCCATTCCTGGGGCATTCCGACTTTAGTGGCTAGCCCTCTGATTTTGGGTTGTGTTTTGTTTTTTTTATAGAGCTTCAGGAGTCGCGCCTTGACGGGGGGTCCTGTAAGGGTTGGTGTTTTTTTTGTGTGTGCTTGTTTCTGTCTCCCTCTCGTGGTTCTCAATATGTTTGTCCTGGTATTTTTCTGTTCCCCCTTAACTAATTTTCTCGCCCTTGCACACCTGTTGTGGGTTAGACTTCGTTATGTCTCTATATAGTTTCCTATATAATTATTGGTTCATTGTTTCCTGTTCAGGTTTCCATGTAAGTCTGTCTCTTGTTTCCCTGTACCAGTTCTGAGTATTTTACGTTCTGCCAAGTTCTGTATTCTGTTCAGTATGTTGTGTTTTTGTCGGCCCATGTGCCTTTGTTTATTTCCAACACGATGTGTGTAGTTTTCAGTTTGGTGTTCTTTTTATAATAAATTATTATTTAGCCCAATCCCTGCGCCTTTCCTTCTGTGTCCCATGGAGCTTGCTCTTGCTTCCAACACCCTCCATCCCCAAACCCTGACAGATACAGCCATTTTAGTGAGAGGCGTCCTTTCTGCTTCGTTCCTCCGAGTGAGTGAGCAGCCCCTCCCAAATGGACAAAATACATGCCAGGCGACTGAGAGGCCGTTCATCTTGGGTATTAGCCATTCACCTTCGGTTTTGACGTCAATTTTCTCGGAAGCTGCCATTTTCAGTGAAAAAGACGGTCTTCAATGTTGTACTATGGGTCATAAACGATGCAAATACTATCCCTGAGACTATAGGAAAAGAAAAACGATCGGCTTTGGCTGATGTAAGTACAATATTATTGTATATTATCGCTATGGTTTAAAAATGTTTGCAACGATGATGATGATGTCATCGTCCGCCTTTAGCAGTCCTTTCAATTGGAAATAAAACGGTCTGTGTTTTAGCTATTTTAAAACGAAAAACGTTGCGAGAAAGGGGGGATTCTAAACTTTATGCACAATATAAGCATGTAGTAAACTATAAAATGGCTGTTTTTGAATTTCGCAATCTTTGTGTAGAGGTTGTAGTGGTTGTATAGGGTACTGCAAGTATCCCTAGTGGTTGAATAGGGTACTGCGAGGGAAGGGACGGCTGTCTAGAACTAGATAACCCAAAACACTCACACAGAAAACAAATTACATTTCATATTATCAACACAACTCACAAGTCTTCCCTGGCTTTCTTGTCACGACCCATTGCTTTCATGGCTGCACAGGGTTTTAACTGGGTGGTCGCAGGAGTGTCATGGTAGGTGTCAGGGTTTCCATCAGCGCAACCTCGGTTCGTTGAGAGTCCAGGCAATGCCTCCTGCGTGTGTGTTCTCCCCAAATATAGCGATCTGGTCGTGGCATTTACTAGAGTAAATGGCTACTAAATGACCACCTCATCGCCGGGGGATTGCGCAATAGATCTGCGGGAGGGCGCGGTGCTGCCACATAGTCATGTTTATCCCCTGTCACAAGCGGATACCGAGGCTATGGAGACCTACGTTTTTGAATCCTTGCATCAGGGGTCAATCTGCTCCTCCACTTCATCCGCCTCCTCCAGTTTCCATTTTGTGAAGAAGAAGTATGTGGGGTTGCATTGACTATCGGGCATTAAACAAAATCACAATTCCATATTGATACCCTCCTTCCTAATTTCCTCTGTTATCGAGGTAATGCATGGGGCGCACTACTTCACAATTTAATTTGTGTAACATACTAGTAATTTTTCCCAAAAAATAATTTTTTACTTTATCATAATAATAATTCACTATATCACACTTCCAGTGGCTCAGAGGTTTACATACACTTATGGCGCTTTTCCACTACACACAACCAGCTCGCCTCGACTTGGCCCGACTCGGCTCCGCTCGCTATCGCTCCGTTCTCCATTGCAGATAGTACCTGCGCAATAGTACCCGGTCATCATAGCGACGCGGCAGGAAACTGCTGTGACGTAATCTTCTACGCGACACACACTCGCTACCCACCCACACACACATAAGACAATGGAGGAAATCGAGTGTATGCTGTGTTTGATCCGCGAGATGTGGCTGTTTCTCACGGCGTATTCTTTCGGTTTTCCATAGTATTCGTAATGGATAATATGTACAGCTCTCACGCAATCTCTGGCCAAACTATTTAAAAATGGTGGGATTACTCAGGATACTACATCTGGCGCGTGCAATGATGATGCAGTGAATAATGACGATTCTCTGACCAATCAGCAGTCTGCCGTGTTTTCACGTCACATTTCAGTATCGCCTCAGCTCGCTCAGAGGTGGTATGAAAAAAAGTACCTGGAAACAGGTACAGGTACAACTTTTACCCAGTGGAAAACCAAAAAAGCAGAGTCGAGCTGAGGTGAGCTGGTTGCTGTTCATTCTTCAAACCAAAGACCTAACGCTTAGGAATAAACATAGCTTGTTCGATAGAAATCGGTTGTAATTGGAGGACGAAACTGGCAATCAAGTGAGGCGATCGACACAAGGTTGCCTGTGCTCTTTTTAAACCTAGTGGTGCAACGGGCCAGATCAGGTTAAAAATACGATCAAGAATACATTTTTTTAAAATTCAATAAAAGACATACTTAGGTATGTCTTGTGAAACATAGGTAGGGTTGTGAAACATTGGTGAAGAATGGCAGAGAGACCCGCCCACGAGATAGCATAATGGGATGGCCAGAGAGGGTGAAACAAAATAGTACTGTACATGTGTGGATCAACTCAGCTTTATGATTTTAATAAAGTATATTTCTATCATGACCAGAAATATGGTCCCAATAGCAGACACAGAGGTGGAGGCCAGGTAAGCAAATAAGAATGTTTTATTTATGGGGTAATCCATAACGTGGGGATGGACAGGCAGAGTTCGGTTCACGGGAGTAGGCTGGTTTGTTGTCGATAGGCAGTCAGGGTCAGATACACGGGAGAAGGCTGGTTCGTTGTCGGTGGGTAGTCAGGGTCAGATACGCGGGAGAAGGCAGATTCGTTGTCGATGGGCAGGCAATGGTCGAGGCAGGTGGAAGAACAGGATTGTAACAGGGGATCAGACAGGCTCGGAGTCGGGAACATAAATGGTCAAACACACAATACTCGGGAAAAACAAGACAGGTCACAAAGAACAGAAGAACACGAGGAAAATAATGTACAAAGACAAACCATCTGGCAACGGGTAACAGGAAATGCTGACATATAAAGCCAAGGGAATAATCATGGGGAAACCTGGTGGAAAGGATTGGAGACAGATCAGGTTGTGACAATTTCATTGAACTGGATTTTGATGGAGGAAATCTGTTGGCTGATACTGAGAATGTGAGTTCAATTGTTGCCGTGTCAATTCGTGGTTACAAGTTGTACTGAGCACTCCAGCCTAGATTCACCCAGGACACTCAGAGCACTCCCAAACTGCAGGGGGCAACCATGCTCTTGGGACCATATTAGCCTGCACACCCACAGAAAGGCATGGCATTGAAATGTTTGGTGAAAGCTCAGTTGACTCTCTCACCCGTTCCTGAAAAAGATACTATGACCACAGCTCCTGATCATCCAAAGACGCAACTGGTAGGACAGAATGAGATTGAATGTGTTTGAATGTGTTGAGTTCAGGCTACTATATGACTTTTTCTTGGTTGTAACGTGCAATTTAAATTAAATAGTGAAAACTTTACTATGTGAACGTAGAACTTAACAGTTAATAACCACTCTAAGCATGTGTATAAGTTTAATTATGGGATTGGTATTTTAATTATTAGAGATCCCAGGTTAATCTGGATGATATTATTTGGTTTGGTTTGAGGATTCAGTAATATGTACTTTGAGAAAGTGGTATTGTGATTTATTTGTAACTAATTCATGGTTTTGGTTTGTGTATTTTAAAGGTTATCAACCTATTCTGTTCCATCCCTGGTCTATCAAACCATCTTTAACAGTGAACAGAGTTGAGTTGTCCTTTGCGTTCATTGGAGGAAAAGCAGTTTTCAAGTCTGAGCAGAGCTGTGATCTTTCAGAAAACACACAAAACTTGACAGTTGATAACCAGCGTGGCAGAGAGAACAAGGATCAAAGGCCTGAAGTCAAGCTGTCGACGCAAAGGAAGAATTGACTGGAAAACTCTTCACCATGGCAAAGAAAACTCTTGGGAAAACAGTCAAGCAACTGAAGTAAGAGCGGACCTTAGCTGAATCTGCTTTCACCAAGCAAGCATACTACCTGAGCAAAGCTGCAGATGGCATGATGAAGCATGAACTTCAAGAGGTACTGCAAGCTCAGTTCCTTGGCAAGGTATGTCAGCGATGCAAATTATGACTACAGGGATGGCCTACTGGCTGAAGCGGAAACTGAGGAGGATGAAGAAGTCAAGCTCGACACGCACCAGCAGGCTGAGCTTGAAAGGACAATGGAAGAGTGCGACCAGAGACTGGGGGACATCCGTGAGGCAGTCCAATCCAATCTCTGGGCAAGATATGGTAAAGAGGAAGTAGACTTTGCAATCCAAGAAGCGGAAGAAGCCTGTGACAGAGCAAAAGCAAGCCCCATCATTGCTATTAATAGAGACGGCTATGAATTACAGCTGGAAAGAGCGAGGAGGCTAATCCATGATGCAACTAAAAGCCTGAAATACTGGGAAAAATGGATCCCACATGATCAGACAGCATACCTGAAAGGCAGATTAAAAGACCTGAGAATATCCGGCAGCAACCTTGAGGCCAGAAGGGCAGAATTCCTTACCGCACAAATAATTGCAGAAGAGAAAAGAAGAGGTCCAGACCAATAGCCTCAAACAACAGCAGTTCAACAACCAGTGGTGAGAATAAGGCCAACCAGTCTACCTAAATTCATTGGGATTAGAAGGAATTTCCATAGATGGAGGAGAGACTGGGAAAGTCTGCAAAAGCAGGGATTGCCGACTGGATCAGTGGAAGTGAAGAAGTTCCAACTCATTGACAGTGTGGGCGAGAGGATATGTAGAGACCTGTGCTTGTCGACATACAACAGTGCTGAAGACACATTTTGAGTACTTCAAAACAGGTATGGAAACAAGCCAACGATTGCTTTGGAGATAATTGAGGACCTAGAGAGGATCCCTCCTTTAAAGTCACACCAGCCAAGAAAGGTAATTGACCTAATTCAGGCTGTGGAAAAGTCCCTGAATGACCACACCTCCGTCCGGTCCCCGTTTCTGAGCCTGACCCGTACTCTGAGCCTGACCCGTACTCTTAGCCTCACCCGTACTCTGTGCCTGACCCGTACTCTGTGCCTGACCCGTACTCTGTGCCTGACCCGTACTCTGTGCCTGACCCGTACTCTGTGCCTGACCTGTACTCTGAGCCTGACCCGTACTCTGAGCCTGACCCGTACTCTGAGCCTAACCTGTTTAGTGAGCCTGTCTCCGCCCCCTGTGAGCCTGTCTCCGCCCCCTGTAGGCCTGTCTCCGCCCCCTGTGAGCCTGTCCCCATCTCTGAGCCTGTCCCCGTCTGTGAGCCTGTCCCCGTCTGTGAGCCCGTGACCCTGCCTGAGCCCGTGACCCTGCCTGAGCACGGGACCCTGCCTGAGCCCGTTGTCCGGCCTAAAACTGTCCAGCCAGGAGGAAAAGACATGACTCTGAGTGAAGAAAGAGATTATCGTTATCAGCTACATAATATATAATCTCATAATTACATAAGTTTCACTGCGGGTGAACAGGCAAACCAAAGCGCAATTTGCATCAATGTCCGATTCCCAAATGTAATCGGTGCAGCGCGAGTGATAATGAAAATGCTTTCATATATCGAAAACGTTTTCATTCGATCAATGTCCTAATAATTTGTGTCACATTATCAGCAAAATTGTGCCAATAAATCGACATTTTGGCAAACAACATGTTCTCCTCTTTTCCACCTCACCAACAGGAAACTTCACATTAAGTAACGTTACTTTTCCGGTTTTCCTCCGAGTTTGTCATGACATTTCAATCAATGAATATTAATTCAGGGCGTTTCTTTGACTATTTATGGGCCACATTTAGAGTTCATTGTGATTTATTAAGCGAAAACGGCGTAGCACGTGCGTGCGCACGGTTTAATAAATCCCAATATTTTCATCCGTACGCCACTTCTGACGCAAATCGTACGCAAAGTTTTATAAATGAGGCCCCTGGAAAAGCTAGACGGAACCACCCAAAAATTCTGAAGGCAGGTGGATTCTTCCTCAAGCCGTGGGTCCTATCAGGCCAAAGTGGGAGGCAAACGTCTACATCAGAACATCCAGCATCGTCAGATGAAGTCTTCATTCTACCTAACCAATTGAGAGGAGACAACAAAGCCCTTGGAGTTGGTTACCTGGTCCAACCAGACAAACTGTACCTCATGACTTCGATAAACTTCTCAAAGAGAAAGAAGAAGATGAGAATCACCCAAAATCTTGTCGAAGAAGAGGTGAGAAGAAAAACTCCAAACCCATTGACTAGAAGACAACTGCTTAGCTTAGTAGCTAGTTTGTATGACCCAATAGGCCTTGCAACACCTGCCAAACAGAAAGGAGTCATTCTAGTCAGAAAAGCATTTCAAGAAGCTGGAGGCAAAACTCTAACACGAGACATATGGGACACACCTCTGTCTGAAAGACTTAGAGAAGAAGCCATCCACCTGTTTGAGGAATACACACGCCTCAACCAAATTACCTTCCATAGAAGCCTCACACCAGTCAGAAGGATTGGAGAACCCTGGGGAATAACATTCTCAGATGGTAGCGACCAGAGCTATGGAGCTGTTGTATACTTCAGGTGGGAGACCGAGAAAGGCATCCTGGTCCAGCTTGTTGAGTCCAAAGCCAAGCTTATGGTACCAGACCTTTTTTGCAAACAGAGTGGGAGAGATCCAAAAGTCCACATCAGTTGAAGACTGGAGGTGGATTCCAGGTGAGTAAAACATTGCTGACCTCACAACAAGAGGAGCAACCCCAGAAGACCTCAAAGAGAAAAATGGCCCAGAGTTTCTGAAATGACCTGTGGAGGAGTGGCCGACAAAGTCAGCCAAAGATGTTGCTGCAGATGCTAAAGAAGGTATAAACAAGCTCCAAAGGAAATGTTTTACAGCAGCACTGACCCGAGCACAGGTGGAAAAATCCCAACATGCTCCGCCTGCCACTGCAATGGCAATGTCCCCAACCTTTAACCAAAACAAGGACCTGCAAAGCCAAATCCAAGTCCGGAGGCCACCTTCTGGTTCTTCAGTAAGGAAATCCTTAACATCAGTAAGTTCAGCAGTTTAACCAGGTTGATAAGAGTCATTGCCTGGGTGTGGAGAGCTGCCAGTGGAAAGAAATGCTGGCCAAAACCTCAACCAGAAGCAAGCCAAAGAGGAAGGAGATTCCTTCAGCTCTTGAGATCAAGTCCAGAGTCAAGGAAAATACACTTACCATCATGGAGTGTGAGGATGCACTCAGGGATCTCTTCCTTGCGGCTCAATTGGAGGTAACCTTGCCAGACACCACACTCAGTAGGCTTGCTGTGGTCAGAGAGGAAAGGACTGGACTTTTGCTCTGTGGAGGAAGATTCCAAATCTTTAATAAAGAAAAGACTGCAGTACCAGTCTTGCCTTGCACATCATGGGTTGCCACTCTTCTAGCTCAAGAAGCCCACAAGGCAAATCATGAAGAAATTGCAGGCACACTCCTCCGGATGAGAAGGAAAGCATGGGTGGTAAGAGGCCAAAAACTAGCTCAGAAGATCGTTGATAACTGTGTGACATGCAGGAGACTTAAATCCCGAAGATGCCAACAGATCATGAGTGACTTTCAATCTGAGCGAATAACACCAGCCAAACCATTTGAGTACACGACAGTGGACTTATTTGGACCTTACGAAGTGAAGGGTTATGTGAGAAAGAAGGTGAAACTCAAAGTGTGGGGAATTGTCTTCTGTTGCATGTCGTCCAGAGCTATGCACACAGACCTTGTCAGTGACCAGTCAGCCAAGGCTTCCTGTTAGCCTACCAAAGATTTACGGCACTGAGAGGACATCCTAGGAGATTGTGGTCGGATCCTGCAAAGAACTTTGTTGGAGCCAGACCTGTCCTCAAAGAGCAAGCATGGCACAGAATGGAGCTGGAAGATCCATCCAGCAGACTCACCTCACAGAAACGAAGCTGCTGAGGCTGCTGTCCGGACTGTGAAGCGGGCTTTGCACAATCTGGGAGGTAATGGACTCTTCACATGGGGTGAGAATCAAAGTTTCCTTTATACGGCTTCCAACCTCGCCAATGAACGACCTATTGATGCCAGGACTCCGAGCCGGGAGGACTGTGTAGAATACATTAGCCCAAATTCACTTCTGCTAGGAAGAGCTGGACCCAGAGGAGATCCAGGGACCTTTGATTTTGAAGGCTACTCTTACAAGAGATTAAGAATCCATCCAAACAGAAGTTGACCGGTTCTGGAGGAAATGGAGCCAATTAGCCGGACCAAGTGGCACACAGCTCACAGAAATGTGGCAATTGAAGATGTTATCTGGCTGGCTGAACAGAACGCCTTGAGAGGTCAGTTTAGGCTTGCCAGAGTCATTGACATCAACACTGACAGGAAGGGAATTGTGAGGGATGTATATCTCCGATCCTTCCCCAGCTACCCAGTCGCAACTGTGAAGCCCACTAAAAAGATGGAAAAACACTCAACCAAGATACCTGCAACAGTTCTTCACATGGATGTTAGGTGGATAGTTGTCCTGCTTCCAGTTGAAGAGCAGCAGGATCAAAAATGGAATAACTAAATCGACACATCACAGTACTGGTGTGACCTCCTTGGGTTGAAGAACCAGGAGGTCAAGTGGGAGGTGACGTGTCAATTCGTGGTTACAAGTTGTACTGAGCACTCCAGCCTAGATTCACCCAGGACACTCAGAGCACTCCCAAACTGCAGGGGGCAACCATGCAACAAAAGTTGGTGGAACCAACTTTTGGAAAGTGTGCTCTTGGGACCATATTAGCCTGCATACCCACAGGAAGGCATGGCATTAAAATGCTCCTGATCATCCAAAGACGCAACTGGTAGGACAGAATGAGATTTTATGTGTTTGAATGTGTTGAGTTCAGGCTTCTATATGACTTTTGCTTGGTTGTAACGTGCAATTTAAATTAAATAGTGAAAACTTTACTACGTGAATGTAGAACTTAACAGTTGATAACCACTCTAAGCTTGTGTATAAGTTTAATTATGGGATTGGTATTTTAATTATTAGAGATCCCAGGTTAATCTGGATGATATTGTTTGGTTTTGGTTTGAGGATTTATTATTACTTTGAGAAAGTGGTATTGTGATTTATTTGTAACTAATTCATGGTTTTGGTTTGTGTATTTTAAAGGTTATCAACCTATTCTGTTCAATCCCTGTTCTATCAAACCATCTTTAAGAGAATAAAAAATCATGAAGTGAACAGATTTGAGTTGTCCTTTGCGTTCATTGGAGGAAAAGCAGTTTTCAAGTCTGAGCAGAGCTGTGATCTTTCAGAAAACAAACAAAACTTGACAATTGTCTATAAAGAAAGTCTATGTTGCATTATTAGCATTAGACCCTAAGAAACCTATAGGTGCAGACAAATTGGAACCTGTTCTGCTTTACTGCTGGTGCAGTAAACCATATTTTTTAAATGACGTTAACCTTATTCCTAAATTGTGGAAATCTGCATGTGTTGCCTCTTCATATGGGGTTGGAGTTGCATCACACATTTATTAAAGAAGATTGCTCTTTTTTGGAGACTGTCTTTGTCTATTTCTATTCAAAGAGAGGAAGGAAGGGAGCCAGAGAAACAAGAAACTGCAATTGGCTATGAGTCATATTCAAGAGTTCATATCACAGATAAACACACATATTTTTACTTCAAGAAAATCTGCAGTATAACTATAATGAGAAATGTTATTTTTCCAATCCTTTTCCCTGCTCTTCGTCCACGTAAAAACCCTCACTCTACATTTTCTCATAGTACCTAAGTCCTAAATCTACAAAAACAAATCAGCATCAGCAAGTCGGCAAAGAGATTCTGGGGAGTTTCGATTTCACTATTGTCTGTCAGCTAACAGTCTGATTAAATGAGAAGTAAAAACTTTCCACCCCGTCGTTACTCTACATACAAATTCACTGAGGAACACGACAATTACTAAGCGTGTGAATGTGTATAGTGGCCTGTTGTAACAGCAACAGCATGCCGATTACACCTTATGTCTGAATGATTTGACATATTTGCATGCTGGGGCGATACAAATAGTTCTCCCTTATATCTATTCACACGTACTCTCCTAAAAAATATGATTTACATCTCCCTTCAAGTTCCCCCTCCCTTCAAGTGCTCTCTCACCCCCTCTCTGGTTACCAAACATAAAAAGCGTTCAAAAGAAAACAACAGTTCCCACGCACCTTGTTCAGTTGATCCCCCTCCTTTGGCACATGTCCAGTTACCTGACAGTATAATAAAGAGGAGTAATGCTGTAATAACAAAATAAGGTGTGCCCCTGGGGTGCTGAAACTGCAGTTACTTTCAGGTAGTTTCACTTGCCCTGAGAGAATGGGGAAAGGCTGAACCATGTACGCCTTTAAATAAGGTCCTTGGGTGCAATATGCATTTATTAGAGCCACATCTGAATAAACTAATGGGAAGTGTAATGAAACAATTGAGGAGCAGTTCATAATATTAATTTAGCATTCATTATACACTGATGAGCCCAAACATTAAACTGGTATTGATCATCTCCTAAATGCACATGTCAAGGTCTGGGTAGATTAAATGGTAAGCAAGGAAAGTCCTTAGCCCTGTTGACAAGGGCCACATTTTAGTTCCAGGAGACTGAGCATCTTTGAAGGCTTGTGGGGTGCTCCTTGTAAGCCATGGTGAGCACCTACCGACAGTGATCTGAGAAAGTACAAACCACCAACTGGTGACAGGGTGTTGGTCGCCCAAGGCTCGTTGATGCGAGGGGGCAACAAAGGCTATCCTGGATGCACGTGGAGGACGAACAGCATATTTGGCAGGTGGTTATAATGTTTTCGCTCATTTGTGAGCCTACTGACAACTTAATACTCTGTGTGTATGTTGAATCTGGAGTTGCATTCATTTCAACAGCCAACTTCCAGTTTCAATGTTTTTTTTAAAAATGTGCTATACCATACCACACAGAGGGTTCATGTTTTTCAAGTTGGAGGATGTGCATGTTGTTTGAAGAGTAGTCTGGAATAACTTTCTGGGGACTGATGAGGCAGTTGTTTATAAGAACATGGGTTATGTTGAATGTGTTATGTTTACTTGACTGTAGATTGACAAGGAAGTAAAAGTCGACCTATGGTCAGATTTTGATAGTGGTCTAGAGATGGTCTACATACATTCTTTACTTTAAGGAACTTGTTGTCTCGCTTCCCTTATCCCAAGTGTGGTACAATAACAGCCATACTCGATTTCTGTACATTGTCATTTTTCATACAACAATGTTTAACTTTTACCAGATTTTTGTCCAGTACAGCAGAGTAAAGTCTGAGGTCCTTTGCATATTGTTCACTGGGAAATGCTTATTGTTTCCCTGACCATGTTACATATTGATCTCGAATTAACATGAATATACAAATGTAGTATAGAATATGGAACAACGACACACAGCACATACTGTTGAGCACCCTATACATAAAACTATGCATACTTTGTAGGCAACTTTACAAATGGGGTGTATGTTTTTTTCTCTACACCTTACTTATTTAACACTGGCAGTGAACCTTTGAGTGAAACCATAACAGTTATATTCTTTGAAACGCCTGCTAACGTTGTGATAGGCTACGGTAAAATAGGGGGGGGTGGTATAATACCATTGGTTGAGGACATTGGGCTGGGAGGAGGGGGGGCGGTATAATCCAATTGTTTGAGGACATTCGGCTGGGAGGAGGGGCGGTATAATCCCATTGGTTTAGGACATTGGGGTGGGAGGAGGAGGGGCGGTATAATCCATTGGCGGAGGTCATTCCGCTGGGAGGAGAAATTTAGGAGCGCGATCCTCTTCATTCTAGATCTCACGAGCGCATGAGTCGGCATCTACTTATTGAGTTGTCACGGAGACCATTCTCTCCGGAGTGAGTCGTCTGCTGGACTATTTATTTATTCACTAAGGATATTTATTTTATTTATTTTTGCCAGGTCTGGATCTTACGACTCTGTGGATCCATGCAAACCATACGAACTGTAAAACTTTTTTAAGTTGAAGAAGAGGAATGTATCGTTTGTTCGTAAAACTAACATTTTTGATTCCAGCCATCGTCATAACACAAGGTAACGTTAATATAACACAAGGTAACGTTAATATAACACTGTTACTTCGCTGTTAAGTTAATTAGCGAGTTATTTAAATTAAAACCTACAGTTTTGTTAATTTGAATTGCTTATACTAAGTTTGATTAAGTTATTACTGCCATGGACATCACTTCGTGTGGTTCATTAAATTCAGAGGCTATACTTTTTTCGCAGTAGTCTACGTGTGTGTAGTGAGAGGTTTATACACATATGTGTGTAGTGAGAGGTTTATACACATCTGTGTGTAGTGAGAGGTTTATAAATGTGATTTAGTAGGAAGCCGCTACGGGTATGGTGGGGCACAATGGGCTTATCTGATTTCAGTTTAAGCGTTTGTAAACTTGCATTTATGGACTCTATCTCTATGTTGTATCTCCAGCATACTTTGTATTGTTAAACGTTTAAGTGCAGTTAGCATGTATTGTTGATAGGTGCCTCCCGTGACTGATTTAATTTAGTAAATGTGCACTCTGTTTTAAAATGTTAAATTAAGGGGACTTGTAATTTCTATAGTTCATCAATATTGTCTTCGTCGCTAAGGCTGACTATGAACTGGCTAACTGAGAGTTGGTAGGCTTTATAAAGAATAATGGCACATGTGTGTGTGTATGTTGGTAGGCTTTATAAAGAATAATGGCACATGTGTGTGTGTGTATGTTGGTAGGCTTTATAAAGAATAATGGCACATGTGTGTGTGTGTATGTTGGTAGGCTTTATAAAGAATAATGGCACGTGTGTGTGTTAGGCTTTATAAAGAATAATGGAAAATGTGAGTGTGCGGGAGGCGTTGATGGTGAGGGAAGGATGGGCTTTTGTCCCTCTCAGTGGGAGAGAGTGTGCGAGTCCCGTGTGTGTGTGTGTGTGTGTGTGTGTTGGGGGGTAATTCCAGTCTGCTGGTAAACATGGCTCGTGCTGGACACTGATTTCTTTTGTTGGTGCGTCTGATGCCAGCAGCTGTTGCGCTTTCTGCGCTAAGCGTGAAGCCTCGCACACTATTAGTCCAGGCCAACAAGTGGTCTAACTCTATGGTGTTTCTCGAACCATATTTTTACTTTTACGGGCTTAGTTCAAGCACATGTCTCAATTGGAATTAGAAAAGTTTTAATCTGAATTCTTCCACGTATTCATATTAAAGTTTTTTACAGCCAGTGTCTAACACTAATCCTAGCATTTTGGGCGATATTTGTTTTAGGGCTACAGGCCTGTCCCCTAATCATAATAGAGGCACCAAATTACTATTGCAATTGACATTTTGCATTGATTTCCTTTCATTCTACACATTTGGCACTAATACAGAAAACATGTTGCTACTTTATTGCAAATTGTTTTGCAAGTCCATATATTGTTATAGCAAGCTTCGTACAGTTGTGTATTTTTGAAACATATATATATATATATATGTAACTGGTTTATTTCTTCAGGTCTAAGATGCTCTCTACCTACTGAGTCATGTCTAAACGGAGGGAGGTGTGAGGCCTCTCCCGACGGAAACGGAGAATGCAAGTGAGTAGTTCACACAATAAAACACAATACTGGGCTTATTTGATCTCAATTCCGGAATGTATTCCCCGATGCCAAGCCAAGTAATTTTGAATTTGCTGTTTTCAATAGGCGCTGTGTTTAGTTGTATTTCTTTTAAAAGTTGGGTTAGTGTAGTAGTAAGTAATTGTCAGGTTTCAAATGTAGTGTGTGCTACCAGATGTACTGCTGTTCTTTGGAAGACCATAAGAAGCAAGGGGCCTTCTGTTCTTCCCCATTCCAGTTTTTGAGAGGTAGCTTTGCTCAGCAACCAGAGGCGATCAACTTTCCTCTGAGCACAATCCTTTCTGTAGCCAAAGACCGTGTCTGCACACATACCCCTTGGAAAGAGTGCCCCATTCCAGGGCACTGGAGAAGTGAGAAAGGGGTAGCTGGACAAAAGTTCCCCTGCTAATGAATGCAGGACCGTTCCATGGCTGAGCAAGGGATGCGTCCCAGTCCTAAATCTTGTTTTTCTGCTCTTTCATGAGGCGACAGCTGGGGATTGCCTGCCGCCATGCGACCATTGTCCCTTAGTCAGTGCAATGCTGTGTGACTAATCAGAGTGGCCCTTCCCAAGAACGCTACAACCACCCCAAACCCCTCTTTCAGCCTCCCCCCTCTCAAATACCAAAACCCCTGCCGTACCCCCTTCAAAGATTTCTAAATAGGCACTCTCCCCCTTGTGAGGGCCAGATGGTGCTGAAATGTAATTAGATTGGATGTGATTGGGGACTGAGATTAAATCAAGTAAACTGCAGCAATTTGAAAACAAACAAGTGAGATTGAGCATGAGTTTTTTTTCTGATTCAGAAACACATCATTGAATTTGTAACAACATACAGTGTAAAAAAGCAACAGTTTTGGAGATGTAGTTGTGGTGGTGGGCTACTGGGTGGGTGAGGCCAGGTGAGGTTTTAGAGTGATACCACCCTGGAGACGGCAAGAACCATCGGTCCACAACTCAATTGCACCCCTCCCCCCATTTGCACACAGTTCCCCCGAGGTTACCGATGTGACACACGCTAGCCCAGCTCCTATTAAGGACAGACACGATAGTCGAGTTAAAAGGGGCCCCATCAAAGGGCACGTCTCGGTCCACCCCCTTCCTTTGATTAATTCAGACACCCCGCTCATTCATCGCTTATCTCTACTTTCCTCGCCACGCCAAACATCGACTGGTTGTACTGAGCTTGGAGCTTGTGTCTGTGTCAATATCCAGGGGTATGTTGTGTCACTCCAACAATATTAGTGATTATCAAGCTCATGTACATTCTTTCAGTTTATAGACACATGGAAACGCAGGCATGAAATGTGTTATCAAACAGTTCACTTTGGTATATACAAATTCTAACAATAATAATGATATGAGCAAGAGGCAGACCGTCAACAATAAGAGGCAGTCCGTCAAAAATAAGTCCAGTGAGGGTGATGTCATCTGCAAACGCAAGTGCAGTTGTTGGTGTATAGGGAGAAGAGGAGGGACAGGACGCAACCTTGAGGGGAGCCAGTGTTGATTGTCAGGGGTTCTGACAGGTGTTTCCCCAACATAACGTGCTGCCTCCTGTTGAAGGAGAGGTCACCTGAAAGTGGATTTGGGCACATCCATGTGGGAGAGCTTGGTATTCCAGCTGCCATTTTCTGCACGTGGTTAGAGTTTGATGACATACACTATATCCAGATATGCAAGTAGAAATAAGGTTTGGGATAAAACAATATATTGTTTTACTGGCTAATGCTAGGTTACTGGCTGCTTTTTCTGGCAGAATGATTGGATACTATTCCACAGATGAGGTGATTTGAAAGAGAAGGCAGAACAACCCAACTCAGTAGTTACAAAAGGTGTCTGCAATACTATCCAACTCTGTGATCTAGTATTGAATCCAGATAATCTAGGTGTCAGAAGTGATGTTAAGAAAATAGAATACTGGACAGATCTACACACTTCTAAGGAGTGCGTAACATCCGTCGCAACACATCGTAAGTAAATATTTCTTAATACTTATATATAAAGCGTGTTGTCTCTTCCTCATTGCCGGATAACATAGCGACAATGCAAGTGCACTATATGGATATAAGTATTGGGATACAAGAGCTTGTATAACATCCCATTCTACATGGGTTGGTCACCCCTTTGCAGCTATAACAGCTTCCACTCACCTGGGAAGGCTTTCCAAGAGTTTTGGAGTGTGGCCCAATCCCAATGTCCACACTCACAGACTCACGCACTTCAAACCGTGTTCTCGCAAAGTTGTAAGCTCAGAAACGAGAGTAAAATCCTAGCAAACCCGCCTCTTAAGAGACGAAAGAAGAACGTTAAAGAAACAAGCATGCAATCAACCAGAGCTGTAGTACTCGAGCTGTAGTACTCGAGACCGGTCTGTAAGGTCTCGTCTTGGTCTCGGTTACATTTGGTCTCGACTCGGTCTCGGACAGTAAGGACTCGTATATTCTTCCCGAGACCAGTGTAGAAATTATCGCCCACAATTTTTTTCTAGCAAAATATTTAATTATGACATGTAGAGGCTATATTTCCATTGGCTATATTTCGTCCAGAGTTAGCCTGTTTTTTGTCTGATGTGGCTTCTCCCACCAATGGCTATCTACTTTTGAAGAAAAGCCCACCCCCAGCGCCGCTAGAACGTGCACCCATTCACATAAGTACTTCAATCTTAAACATATGCTCAAGATCATGTCTGCACAATCTTCCATTAAACGTTTCGACTATATTCAGCACAAAGAAATTATTTGTCCGAATACACACTAAAAAAGCACAAGGCGGTGTGTAAATACTACAATGCCTCAATTATAGTACAGTAATTTCTTTAACTTATGAGGGGTTATGTTTCATTTTGTGCATTTACAGATTAACATTGTGGAAGCCATTGTCTTTCCTGTCTGTAAATGTAGTGGGTATTTGTCTCTCTAGTGAATTTTGTTTTGTAATTAGAGCGCACTACATCTTGGGTCAAGTTTGTTTTTACATTGGTCACTGGACCAAAAACATGTAATATTATTTAGTGTTGATATGACTGGTCTCGGTCTCGGCCCCCATCGGTCTCGTTCTCGTCCTTGCTTTAGGTGGTCTCGAGCACAGCTCTGCAATCAACCTTGACCTATAAACTCAATACACACTTATGGTTCGTCTAGCCAAAACGGCATGTAATTTGTCCTACGTTGGCATAACAAAAAAAGTAAAATAAAACAAAAAAGTCCCAAACTCACAAAAGCTTACAACATGTTTCAGCGTTGTCAAGGTAACGTGACCATTTCCCGGTCCCACTCTTATTTTGTGCCCATGCAGCTTTCAATCTCTTACCAGGGCATGTCAATTTAGTCTATAAGGGTTCTAGGTTTAGAGCAGACATTGGGATTGGGACGGAGTCTGTTGGAGTGTTTGCCCTTTCCATCAGAAGAGCAATGGGGAGGTCAGACACTGATGTTGGACGAGAGAGCCTGTCTCACAATCTTCGTTCTAGTTCATCCCAGGGTTGATAGGGTTGAGGTCAGCGCTCTGTGCAGACGAGTCTTCCACACCAAACTCATGCAACCATGCCATTATGGATCTTGCTTTGTGTACTGGGGCACAGTCAAGCTGGAACAGAAAAGGGCCTTCCACAAACTGTTCCAACAAAGTTGGGAGCGTAGAATTCTTTAAAATGTTTTGGTAAGCTGAGGCATTAGCATTTCCATTCAGTGGATCTAAGGGGGGCCTTGGCCAACTCTGCGTCATATTATCCCTCCACCAAACGTCGCGTTTGGCACAATGCAGTCAAGTAGGAAACATTCTTCTGACATTTGCCAAACCCAGACTTTGTGTGGTCTGCCACTACGTTGCTGTGATTCCTATATGCTTCCAATGCTTGTGAGGGAAGCCTACATGGCTAGGTGATTGACTTTATACACCTGTGGCAACTGAATGAAACACTTGAATTCTACAATTAAGAGGAGTGGGCCAATCCTTTTTCTATATATATGTGTGTACATGTCCTCAAGAAAGAGGTACAAATAGAGCTGTTTGAAAGGAGATCATGTAAACATTGCCATGTAGTTTTCAACAAGCATAATACTGTGAGTCAGATGTGAAAGTAGTAATCTGGTGTATACCACTTTACATTTTCCAGAGCGCTGGCATTTCTCCTAACCCTCTGGACCCTCCCCACAGCCAGTGAGAGTTGGAGGCTGTCTTTGTATAGGAGGCTAAAGTCACTCTCAATGTGGCAGATGGCAGATCAGACCCTATAGGCGGAAGGGAGGAGAAGGGGCTGGGCCTAGAGTCACAAATGTGTTTGGGGTCATGGGTCAGGGAAGCATCTGCTCTGGCCCTAAAGGGACATTACATTGCTGGGAGAGACCTGTTGCCGGGGTGTGTTGCCAAGGCCTGGTGTGTGGTTTTACAGCACATTGGTTTGAATTAAAGACAAAGCAGATCGGTTACAGTCAGGGATAGGACACCACACATATGCAGACACAGACAATTTGGCACAAACAGTATCCCCACTCACACACTAACACTCTGTACATACAATAGAGTCCTGAAAAACTCCTATTTGTCTGTTTGTTTACTTTTCATGTGACAGTCAAAAGTGAAATCTACATGGGAGACAGATAAACATCAAAGATATTCACAGTTTTTTAACATGGTTTTGCCAATTGCTGCTGTCTGGGCACCTGGGGAGGTTTATAGCGCGAGTCAACCACAATGTCTCTTAACACAAACGTGTGAGTTCTGGGACCAGTGCTTCAAAGACGATCGATACAGGACAGCTGTATGTACACAGGGAGAAGACCCGAGGCTTAAAGAATGTTAGAGGGAAAGAGAGTGTGTGCATGACAGATAATCAGATAATCATAAAGCAACACTTTCACAGTTGTTAAGCTATTTTTTGAGGGGAAGATGGGTCTCATGTAAGACACGAGTGAGAGGAGTCAAACGTTGCAACAACAGACTTCACATGGGTCCTTTGAAGTCTCCAGGGAGGTTTGTAAGAAGCAACCCCCCCCCCCTTCCCCCTGTAGAGGACAGAGAGAAGGAGAGGTTGGGGTAGTGGGGAGGTGTGTCTAACAGCTGCCTTCATTAACATGCGCACCTGCTCACTGTGGAGATTCTACAAGGCCAACAGATGCAGTCTCTGACATACATAGACACGCTTATATTATCTCTCCTTTACTCACACGCACACACACACTGGATTATTACAGTGCTTCCAAGTCAAACTCGTTTCCCCGTGCCAACCGGATTGGGGTTTAGGGAGCCTCGAAGTTTTCGGTCAACCATTTTGGACTAGGAGACTCGTTGTGTTTGTCTTTGGTGGGGGTGGATTCAGACAAGCTTAGTCTGAATGCGATGCTCTGTATTTAGGTTGCCCGTGCCATTCAGATCCCCTTGTAACAGAATGAGGGTAGACAACCTGGGATGGCAAAGGGAGCTGGAATCAGAATTTCACTGCAAGGCTGTCCCTAATTACTATTTTTGGTGGTGTCGATAGTCTCAGCATAGGGTGTTTTCAATACATTGTGTCTCCCAGGTTTAGCACCCCTCAGAACTTTAGTGGACCACTGTGGCCAGACTCCATTCCTCCCACCCATGCAGACTTAATGTGGCCAGAAATTCAGCTGGAAACTGAGTCGCTATCCCCCGACTGTTGTTCCTTGTGACTCCTTGTGTCTAATGGCTTGTTAGTTTATATATTTGCGATAAGAGTGATATAGAGGTGGGGAGATGTACTGTTGTAAACTGTCAGAATGCCAAATATATTCAATATTCTTTTTACACAGGCATTTGTAAACAATATGTACCTTTTTATATGTCCTCCAAACGTGAATCTTTAATCTTATAACTATTCCAAACCGCCTGTTGTTTTGACTGCTTTTGGGTGTCTTCTCTCTCTTCAGATGTACCAGTGATTATGTAGGAAACCGTTGCCAGTACCCCAGCCCCTGCAGCCCTTCGCCATGCCGCAATGGCGGCGAGTGTCGCTCCGTATCTCATGGCAACACCTTTGACTTTCGCTGCGTATGTCGGCTGGGCTTTTCCGACCGACTGTGCCTTACGCCTACCAACCATGCCTGCATGAGCTCGCCCTGTCGCAATGGAGGAACCTGTGGCCTCATCACCTTATCAGAATACCGCTGCCGGTGCCCGCCTGGGTGGTCAGGTAAAATAATAACATCTACCATGCGTTTTTATTGGAGTTTATGATTTTAGTAAACTGACAGTAAAATTAGATGAGAGAAAGAAAATATGATGTTTGAAAGGCCGAAAAGAATTATTGAAACAAATTCTGACACAATTCAGACATTGTGATGGTGGCCATACATTTACCAGGGTCACAGTGGTAAAGCAAATAGTCCAGATTGAATGTATTATATAGAGCTGTGTATTGGCAAGAATCTGACTATACGAATCGTATCGCGATACATGAGATACAATTCCATACATTGCACTATATTGCGATACTGTAAGCAAGGTAATATATTGCAATTTTCTAAAATCACATTTGAGGAAAATAGTATAAAGTATAAATACTCATAATTTGGGGTTTATTGTTTGTCCAAATGCATGTCGGATTCAGCCCTCGTTGGTAACGCGTTACTAGTCAGCTAGCCAGGTTTGCTAATGCTGAAGATATAAAACTGCTGTTCAGCTGTCGCTGGTTTTAACAGAACACAAAATTATCCACTGCCACAAACGCATAAAAACTTATATTGCAATTATTATGTACATTTTTTTATGTCAATCGATATTTTCTTACAACCCTATAGAATGAGATTAGCAGGCCTGTTTGATTGTATGTCATTATTTGCTGTTCTTTGCTTCGGCCCTTTTCTTTAGGTAAGACATGCCAGATCGCCAACCCCTGTGCATCCAACCCTTGTGCCAACGGGGGACAGTGCTCATCGTTTGAGTCTAACTACATCTGCGCCTGCCCTCCTACCTTTCATGGCCAGACCTGCAAGCAGGATGTTAATGAGTGTACCCAGATATCCTCTCCCTGTCGCAATGGGGGAGTGTGTGTGAACGAGGTAGGCTCTTACCACTGCCGATGCTCCTTGGAGTACACTGGAGCCAACTGCGAGACCCCCTACATGCCCTGCAGTCCCTCTCCGTGCCACAACGGGGGCACCTGTATGCAGAAGGGGGACACTGCCTATGACTGCAGCTGCCTGCCAGGTAACCCTTCATCACTTTGGTGAAATGTACTTGAATATGTTCTATGTCTGTTTGAGCTTGTCTGTCATGACAAATCCTTTGCAAACTCAGTGACTGTTGATCAGGACTTGGTCATCTGGCACTCTAACCACACACTCAATGTATTTGAATTGAGCTTTCAGTCATTTGTGTTTAATGGGGAATTGAGCATTTGTAGCTGGGATGTGATTGTAAGATGCAGGGCACTGCCAGTCTGCAGTTTCTGCTCACAGGATGTTATTACACAGACACTTCCTCCTGATAACTATGCAAATATACTCACACATAAACAAAGGTTTTCAAACCTCACTTATCGGTTTGACATGACAATTGTTATACAA
Organism: Dallia pectoralis; assembly: GCA_029465975.1. NCBI lineage: Eukaryota > Metazoa > Chordata > Actinopteri > Esociformes > Umbridae > Dallia > Dallia pectoralis. The sequence continues at coordinate 1,036,632 of CM055760.1, read as the reverse complement.
TCTTGGTGTGAACTGCAATTGTAGAGAACTATTGTGATAGCGGCTCGTTCCCAAAACGAATATGTTTGTGGCTCTGCTGTGGAGTTCTCCATGCAAATGCCTACAGCGAAACGTTCTCGAACCTAACGGCTCAGATACGGAGGGTATTCCGACTTCTCCTTCATTCGTTTTATAGTTAGTTTCTTCCTCCTAGTAACAGACAACGTGCACTTATTTGGCAGTTCAGTCAATGTAAAAGTTCAGGCAATGTGTATCACACAATCCTAAGTGTTTCAGCAAAAGAGGATTTTGATAAAGGCCTTTATTTTGGAATGCAGGATATCTGCAAAGCATTTAGTTGGTCGGTTTAGTTTGTCAATTTTTCCCACAAATAAGGATGGCTACATAGGTATGGCTACCCTGGGATCCTTTGAAGAGTGTAAGGAGATATTGGTTTTCCGTTGTCTGGGTAGATATTGGTGTTCCATTGTCTGGGTAGATTTTGGTGTTCCATTGTCTGGGTAGATATTGGTGTTCCGTTGTCTGGGTAGATATCGGTGTTCCGTTGCCTGGGTAGATATTGGTGTTCCGTTGTCTGGGTAGATATTGGTGTTCCGTTGTCTGGGTAGATATTGGTGTTCCGTTGTCTGGGTAGATATTGGTGTTTCGTTGTCCAGATAGTTATTGGTGTTCTGTTGTCTGGGTAGATATTGGTGTTCCGTTGTCTGGGTAGATATTGGTGTTCCATTGTATAGGGAGGTTCATTAAACAGGCGGTCCTGAAAGAATATTCTCTTTGGCCTTGAAAAATATAACCAATTAGAGGAAGGGTGTCTCTAATTGATGTACAATGAAATTGATGCTCGTTTCGAAGTTGAATGAATAACATATCTACATTTTATTCCATTTTCTTCCTTCAATACTTTCTCTCTCATCTCATATTGTTTCACCTTCTCAGGATTTACCGGTCAAAACTGTGAGCACAACATTGACGACTGCCCAGGCCACAACTGTCAGAATGGTGGTTTTTGTGTGGACGGAGTAAATACTTACAACTGCCAATGCCCCCCTCACTTTACAGGTAACTTGTCTACAAACACATGTTTCCGATCCCTAATTAATGTGGCAAATTCACACAAAAAACAACCAACATTGACCAATCAACTGCCTTCTTTTGGATCCTGACTTTTTTGTAACCTATTGCTTTTTCCCTATAGGCCAGTTTTGTACAGAGAATGTAGATGAGTGTGAACTGATGCCTAATGCATGCCAGAACGGCGGCACCTGCCATGACACTTATGGCAGCTTCCACTGTGTGTGCGTAAACGGCTGGACTGGTGACGACTGCAGCGAGAACATCGATGACTGCGCCAGTGCCGCCTGTTATCCCGGTGCCACCTGTCACGACCGTGTTGCCTCCTTCTTCTGCGAGTGTCCACACGGGCGCACAGGTAACCGCGCTTCTAAACACAGTAACTGGTCTGTTGAGAGCTTTGCACACCACTGAATTCATCAGGGATGGCCGGTCATGCATTGATAGTTACTTCAAAGTTCAAGGTTTTCAATGTTAGTTGATTTTAGTGACACAAAGTGCTATGTGCCTGATAGTAATGCACTACCAAAAGGGAAATCGTATGAATTTTTATTTATCTTTCTATAGGTTTGCTGTGTCATCTGGATGACGCCTGCATCAGTAACCCATGCCAGAAAGGCTCCAACTGTGACACTAACCCTGTCAACGGCAAGGCCATTTGTACCTGTCCTCCAGGCTACACCGGCTCTGCATGTAACCAGGACATTGACGAGTGTTCTCTTGGTGAGTGACTTCTCTCTGACTGGTACTGGAAACAACTGTTCCATTAACATTTAGCAGGACAAACTGTATTCTATAAGACCATTGCATTTTGGTTCAATAATAACATGGACATATAAAAATTTTTTATGGAATATGATCCTTTATATATAGACATATTGTATTAATTATTAAATATTTTTATTTTGGAAATTTAAGGTGCCAACCCCTGTGAGCACGGCGGACGCTGTCTGAACACTAAAGGTTCATTCCAATGCAAGTGTCTTCAGGGATATGATGGCCCACGCTGCGAGATGGACGTCAATGAGTGTATGTCCAACCCATGTCAGAATGACGCCACCTGCTTGGATCAGATCGGAGGATTCCACTGCATCTGCATGCCAGGTACGACACTTTAAAATGTTCCAATAAGAGAGAAATACGTTTAATTGTGGTACACTGTTGTACTCTAATATGAAAGCTCATAAGGGACTATGGACAAGGTGGTGTTTGGAAATTTAAGAAAGACTGTCCAACACAACTCGGTCTGATGGCTTAGGTCGTCACAGACCAGGGAAGTTACGTCCTAACTGAAGACCTGCTGTGATGAGGGATTTTGTCTCTAAAGCACTTGAATGAAAATGCATTTACAGTGGACAATATTTAAATGCAATGAGGGTCATAAGCAGGTCAAAAGCATTTTCAATTTTTGAAAATGAAATTTCAAACTCTTATTCCGTTTTAATATTAATATTGTCATAGAACCCCCATATGACTACGTGAAAATGCAAATCAAATTTAGATTTTTGCCATTTAATTTGATTGTTCTTTCAAATTACACTTTTATATATTGAAAATGAAAATGAATTTCTGAAATTGCATTATCATTTGAATATAGTGTCTTGTGGGCTTATGGGCTAAAATGTTTTTATGATTTAGTTGATTTCTGTTCCTTGCCCTAGCTGCACATGACAGCACAGTTCATGAATGCATAGATCTCTGAGTAATGTAAGTGCCTGTGATTGTGTAACATTGTCGTAACCATAACGCTTGTGTGTGTGTGTTAAGGATATGAGGGAGTATTTTGCCAAATCAACACTGACGAGTGCGCCAGCAGCCCCTGTCTGAACAATGGGAAGTGTATTGACAGAATCAACACTTTCCACTGTGAATGCCCAAAAGGTAAGACAGAACAAGAGAAGTGGCAAGTTGAAGAAATGGTGAGATGATTTGAAAATGGTGAGAATAGATGTAGGGTATAGGTGCTCAGTTTTTGTTACATTGATTGATAACTGTGTGTTTATGTTTGTAGGTTAATTGGACACTAATAACAGGGTTGCCAGGTGCTGGCAAAACAGTTTGCACAGTTTTGTAGGGATTGTGTGTGTAAATTACTTTCCATTTTCCTTCCTGCATATGCACTGTAAAGGCAAAATAAATTCTGTATTCATTTAGAGAAAAAAAAAGTTTACAGTTAGGTTGAACATTTTAAAAATGTGTTTAAAATGGTTTTGACAATGTCTGGATCTTTCTTGGGTGCAATTTCCAAATGCCTGAAAGCACCACGCTCATCTGCACAAACTGTTGTTTGTACAGTGCATCGCACCCTGCTGTGTAGTAGCCATAGACCAGTCAGAATGCCACTGATGAGCTGCCACTGTAAAAGTGCCTAAAATCTGCATGATAGTGCTAAAAGTTTGCGTTGTCCAATAAGTAAAGTAATGTAAATGAGACTTTTGTTAACATATCAATGTAAATAATCAGCCCAGGACTCAATGTACTATAATAATGTTATACATATATCTTGTACACAATGATATGCAAAGCTGAACGGTAAGAATGCACAAAAGGTAATGTGAACTTGGCTATTCAAATTAATGAAATATGAAAAATCCAATCAACTGCCTCTGGTGAACGTCAACACAGGTAGGATAGGTTTGTAGTCGGTCCAATAGTCATGTTTGCCCGAAGTTTAATCTAATAAAGAATACAACGTGGTTGTATGAAATTTACTGTATTTTTTTAATAATATTGATACCTTTCTGTGTAGGCTTCTCTGGTGGTCTATGCCAGGTTGACATCGATGAGTGTGCCAGCACACCCTGCAAGAACGGAGCCAAATGTTCGGACGGACCCAACAAATACACTTGTGAATGCACTGAAGGTACACAGTCAAAACAAACGTTTGAGGCTTTATTCTTGTGTTTAAATGAATATATTTTATAGAGTGGATACATTATAATAGCCTTTTGTTCTATCAAAAGCTAAATTTGTATGGAATCATTTTCATTTAGTGACCTACTTCCTATAAGACAGGATACATTTTATATTGATTGACTTTAATTGTATGAGAAGGAGTAAAATCACAAATAAATTTCCCCATTTTAGGAAGATCTGTTGGGCAGTGCAATGAGAACTTAAAATTGTCTTAAAATGGCTTTGTAACACCGTCCAGACGTATGGATATCAACAATCTTTTTTTGATGGGTGCTTTGATCAATGTATGATATAAAGTATTTGTGCGCAGAATTTGTTTACTTTAGCTTTATCCTTGAACGTGGTTCAATTTTGGTTTCTAACTATCCTGTGGGATCAAACCAATACCCCTGGCATTGCAAGGGACGTGCTCTACCAAATGAGCTATACTGTAGTTGGTGTCTTTCTGTGTATCTACTGTAACTTCTTGCACTTCCCAGGTTACACCGGACAGCACTGTGAAACTGACATCAACGAGTGCTACTCAGACCCCTGTCACTATGGCACCTGTAAGGACGGCCTAGCCACCTATACCTGCTACTGTCGCCCTGGTTACACGGGCCGCCTTTGCGAGACGAACATCAATGAGTGTCTAAGCCAGCCATGTCAAAATGGAGGCATTTGCCAGGACAGGGAGAACACATACATCTGCTCCTGCCCCAAGGGCACATCAGGTACATGAATGCACCCCTGTCAACACACACACACACAAATACAAAAAGACGCAAATAACCCATATTACTCTCGGTCACAGGCAGCTGTGTCCAGGCATGCTTGCATCACCAGCAAGAATAACACTGGTTGTTTTAACAGGCTTTAATTGCGAGGTGAATCTGGATGACTGTAAGAGCAAGCCATGTGATTACGGGAGGTGCATTGACAAGATCAACGGCTACGAGTGCGCGTGTGAACCAGGTTACTCAGGTGGGCACTGCTGCTTCGGGTAGACTGGAGAATCTGGAGCAGGTGGATGATAGGGGGCTGGCAGGACAGGTGGCCACTGAGCTGCCTAGAACAGAAGAGTGGTGTCATGTTCCCTGCAGGGGACAGGTTAGGAACCAAATGCCCGCCTCAACCTGATAAACACACACATTGCATTTAAATCTTGTGTGTTGCACCCATATTTTACATTGATATCAGTGCATTTTGACATACATTCTCTAGTGTTCACAAGTTTTGGGTGACTTAGAAATATATTTGAAAGAAAAGCACGTTTTCCGTCAATTAAAATAACATAAAATCAATCAGAAATCAGACATTGGTAAAGTTGTAAATGACTATTGTAGGTGGAAACGGCTGGTTTTCAAGGGAATAACCCACATGGGACCCAGAATCAGCAACCATCACTCCTGTTTTGAACGATTAGTCGACAAATCATTTACTTTCCCAATGATTAATCAGTAAGCTTTAAACGATTATTCAGCTTTTGCTATTTGTTAAAACATTGAGTTATACTTATTTTATCAATCAAATAAAACAAGGAAATCACTTCAGCTTTTAAAAAACATTTTATTATCGCACTTCGAGGTAATCTCTTTTTTTCCAAATTTGTTATTCAACTTCAAATGCTCTCTATGCTTCAGGATTACCTACAAGGCTAATGGGCCTCTGTACGTCTATGTAGACATCCCATTAAATGTCATTATTTTAATTTCTTCTTATTCTATTTTATTTTCTATTCCTCATCGAATTTCCCATTTGATGATTTTATTTGCTTTGATTCTAATACATGGAATAAATCAAAAACCTGTAATTTATACATAAAAGACCTGAAAGTTCTAAAGAGTTTCGGCAGGTTCTAAAGTCCAGAAAAGGTTTTAAAGACCTTTTGAATAAAATATACGCAGTTAATACTGAGATGTAATGTTTTAAATGTATATGATGCCAGTAAACAGGTTGCTACGAATATAAAATGCATGTATTTTATTCAAATTCCCCCCTTTATAAAGCACATTGATTTGCTTCTATGTATGAATTCTGGTATATAAATAATCTTGCTTTCTTAGTTATTTACAACAATAAAAATATCTACACTGTGTTTCTGATCGATTTGATGGTAGTTTAATGCACACAAAATGTGCTTTTCTTTCAAAAACAAGAGAAGTGGAAAAAAAGTGAACGCAAAGTTTTAAACGTTAGTGTACATATTAAGAATTAAATAGAACTTTCCATTTGTGGAATAACATTTCAGTCTTCTTATCACTAAAGAGAGTACATTTAAAAACCCAGTTAGATATTTGTGTGTTGCATATGTGCATGTCTGTGAATATTGAAAGACTCAGGTTGGGGAGGGTTGAGGGGTTGCAGCCAGGCTGCTGTTGTCCCCCTGCTCTTTACTCTCTGTTTTTGTCTTCTCTGTTGGGAGGGCTCGGGGACAGAGGGGCCTTTGTAATTGCAAAGCAGGCAGTTGGGCCCTGCCTTTTCTGATTGATGGCGGATGGGGAGCTGGAAGGGTTGGGGGATGGGTGGTGGTCGCATGGAGGAGTTGTGTGTCGATGGGGTGATGTTAATTGTTACTCACCGGCGTGTGAAATAAGGCCTGGCCATTCTGTCTCTTCTGAACAGCCCTGGGTTGCCCTTCCTCGCAGTTCCTCAGGAGGACGGGGGTTGGGGGGAAGTCTTTGTTTGTCCCATTGTCACACATCAAGCTAAAACATTCCCTCCTCGCCAGAGCAGCTCTTAGTATTCTATGGCACGCATAGTGAAAGGCCACACTGCTTATCTCCAGAGGCTAACCAGACAGGCTCATCCTATCCTTAAAATATATGGCCCTGTATTTTGTCACCTCATCACGTCAATTACTGACACAGGATGAAAGGAGGAGGCAAATCAAATGTCTGGCTTTGCTTACATCAATCAATGTCACATATGAGAAAAACCAACAGCCTTTCATTTACAGGATCCATGTGCAACATCAATATTGACGAGTGTGCCATTAACCCATGTCACAATGGTGGCACCTGCATAGATGGCGTCAACAGCTTCACCTGCCTATGCCCAGAGGGCTACAACGATGCCACCTGTCTTTCGCAGGTGGACGAGTGTGGCAGCAATCCCTGTATACATGGTCGCTGCCAGGACCTGGTTAATGGGTGAGAATGCACACACAAACATACATTTCTACACTCAATCTGGGGTTTCTTTTCAAGGCTTTTAATTGCGATGCAAAAACACTGGTAAAGTGTATTGAATCTATGTCTCCGGTGACGTGCCACACATGCATGGAGCATGTTACCACTGGACCAAGGCAGCCAATCACACACATTTCTATTAAAGCTTGATTTTCTTCATCTATTCCAGGTACAAGTGTTTCTGTGATCCTGGCTGGAGTGGGCCAAACTGTGACATCAACAACAATGAGTGTGAATCAAACCCGTGTATGAATGGTGGCACCTGCAAGGACATGACCAGTGGATACGTGTGTGGCTGCCGTCCAGGCTTTAGTGGTCAGTCTAATTTACCTCATTATCTCCAACCCCTTTTAGCTCCTTTTCTCTCTTGCTCCGTATTTCCTTCCATCCTTTCACTTTTAAGTGTGAGTAATGTGTTTGGTGTGTGACTCTAACCAGTTTATTTTTTCTAAATTTTGGGCATTGCTGTAGGACCTAACTGTCAAACTAACATCAACGAGTGTGCCTCCAATCCCTGCCTGAACCAGGGAACTTGCATTGATGACGTGGCCGGCTACCAGTGCAACTGCTTGCTCCCTTATGCTGGTATGACAACAAACTGTTTAATTCCTGGATCCATATAAGTGTTAAAGTGTATAATAGCTGTAAGTTAAGTTTATGCCTCTACTCATGAATCCCTATAGGAAAATGGAGTAGACTGCTATCAGAACAATGTTCTGTGAAAAGCCCTTCATTAAATAAAAGGAGTCTACAAAAAAGTCTAGAAACATTTGTTATTCGGGATATTTGCATGGTTACCCAGCTCTGTTTCTATAGAATTACAAACATGTAGGTTTTTATGAGGACCCACCTGTGGCAAACTTTAGTTTGTGTTTCATCTAGCTAATTATCAGATTCAAGTGTGCTTTATTAGAATTCAGGTGAAAACATTGAGGATATAGCCTCAGCGGTGTGGTACAAATCTGGCAACTGCAATTTCAGCCAAAAAAAAAGTTCACACTGTCAAATCGAATGTATTAAATTACTGGGTAGCCCTCCAGGAACGGGGTTAAACAGCACTGATTTAGTGTTATTTCTAAAAACGTCATAGTAACAGCCACTAACTTGTGTGGAAACAAACCCTGTGTTTTGCAGTGCTCTTTTGTGTGTGTGTGTGTGTGTGTGGGGGGGGGGTCTACCCCATCTACCATGTTATAATAACTGGGTACCCACAAAGAATGTGGGTTGATTTGTGTTTGTACGTCCTCCTTCAGTCTCTGACCTACACAATAGCAGGAAACAGGAAGTCACTTCCTGCTTGGCCTGTGTTTGCTGTGTAGACAGATATGGAAGTGGATGGCAAACTTGTAATGTACTTAGTATTCCACGGTTGTCTTAATAGCAAAATGGAAATAAAGAGAGAAAAAATAAACTTAATAGAACTAGCATAGATGATTGATCAACATTTTTTACCAGTAGCACATCAAGGCACGTGTTTGAATGGTTTTTGTTTCTGTTGCTAACAGGGGAAATGTGTGAGACACTGCTTGCCCCATGTATTCTCCAGCCCTGTAAGAATGGCGGAGTTTGTCAGGAGTCTGAAGACTATCAGAGCTTCTCTTGCATCTGTCCTGAGGGATGGCAAGGTAATCGTCTACTATCCCTTCACACCATCCATCAGTTCTAATTATGTTTCTGTCTGTATGCCCACTCATCTTTCTATTTCATCCATTCATCACAATAATAGAACATGGAAATGTAATCAGGACATGAACGTTAACACCCTTACTCTTAAGATACGTTCCATGAGATCTTTAATTTTAAGACCGCAGTTTACATTAGCATATGTCATTCATCCATCAAATGAGTTTTTTGGGTCTGACTGCCTTTTCTTTCCTCACTCAGGTCAAACATGTGAGATAGACATCAATGAGTGTGTAAAGAGTCCGTGCCGTAACGGTGCCACATGCCAAAACATGGTAGGAAGCTACCGTTGTAGCTGCCGTCCAGGCTACACTGGCCAGAAGTGTGAAACGGACATTGACGACTGCAAGCCCAGTAAGGAAGCCATCTAAGCTCGTGGAACTGTTCTGTGTGATGAACTTGGCCTGATGTATCAATTCTTACCTGATATGTCATTTTCTTTCTGTGTAGACCCCTGCAGTAATGGAGGCCTGTGCAGAGATGGAGCAGACAGCTTTGTGTGTGTGTGCCTGCCAGGGTTCCGTGGTGGTAGGTGTGAACAGGACATCAACGAATGCGAGAGCAATCCATGTAAAAATGGGGCCAACTGCACTGACTGTGTCAACTCTTACACCTGTACCTGTCCACTCGGCTTCAGCGGCATTAACTGCGAAAACAACACACCCGACTGCACAGAGAGGTACAGGCATATGGATAGTGTTTAAAAATCAAAAATAACTTGGATCACTGTTCTAAACTTAAGATTTATCCTACTAATACCCCCTTAACACCCGAATTAACTTTGAAGGATACTATGACTGTGATTTTACATGTATGTATTTTCTCTCAGCTCCTGCTTCAATGGTGGCACTTGTGTGGACGGGATCAATACCTTCACCTGCCTGTGTCTGCCAGGCTTCACAGGCAGCTACTGCCAGCATGATATCAATGAATGTGACTCGCAACCCTGCCTCAACGGGGGCACTTGTCTGGACAGCTACGGCACCTACAAGTGTACTTGCAATCAGGGCTACACTGGAGTCAATTGCCAGGTATGGGTGCTAGGCATCTTGATAAAGTCATTTGACATGGACTGAATTGGCCGTCATATCTACTGAGTGGCAATTCTGGGCTTAATGCAATTCTATATCTGAGTTGGTTTTTAAATTAACTTCCAAGAAACAACTAAGATGCTATCGTAGTTATATATGTGTGTGTTATAAATGGATGTTTCTTCTTGGTCTGCAGAACCTGGTCCGGTGGTGTGACTCATCTCCCTGTAAAAACGGAAGCTCCTGTTGGCAGCGAGGTTCTTCGTACAAATGTCAGTGCCAGACTGGATGGACCGGCCTCTACTGTGATATTCCCAGTGTCTCCTGCGAAGTGGCTGCCAAACAGCAAGGTAAATACAACAACTAGACATGTTTATTTTGGCTTAGTTTTAAGTTGAAAGTTGAAATTAAGATATTGGGAAAGGATACAGTCCAGCCCAATGATCTTCAGGCAAAAACTCTCTCCTACATTTTCCCCACTTTCCTGTTTAATAAAGCATCAGAAAGAAAGTATATATTTAGAACACGTTTGTGTTTTATACTTCATGTATGAACATCAGTCTGTAGCTAATATCTCCCCCTCTATTTTCTTTCTGAAGGTGTGGACGTGGCTCATCTTTGTCGTAACTCAGGCCAGTGTTTGGATGCTGGAAACACCCACAACTGCCGATGCCAGGCGGGCTACATGGGCAGCTACTGCCAGGAACAGGTGGATGAGTGTTCCCCCAACCCATGCCAAAATGGTGCCACCTGCACAGACTACTTGGGGGGCTACAGCTGTGAGGTATGTACTAAATGGTCCATCTGACAAACACAAATAAACTCCTTAACTTATATTTTCTGTAACTTGTACATTTTTAAATGCCTACTCCTTAATTCCAAACACATGGAAAAAAGATCCACTTGTCCATCCACTTGGCCTCTATAGAATCTCTTTGAGATGCAATATTTAAAAAATGATTTTTTTATCATCGCTTTGTCAGATGAATCAAATTGATTATTTTTATAAATTTCACGTATATCGTTTAATAATGCTTTTCCTGGAGGAGATGTTTTGAAGCCCATTTGAATATTGTTTGTCACACAACCCTGATGGTTTAGATCCCATTCCTGTAGCCAGCTGATCAGCCATTAGTATATAATTAGCCTAGTGCTGTTCGCCAAAAATACAAGAGTGTACAGAGTGTAGGCAAAGAATCCCATAAACATAATTTAAACGAGAAATGGGTTTTAGGCTTCAATGGGAAAGCATGTAGTTTAGTGATACCTGTTCCATACATATGACATAACAGCATAGAAGTAATAAATCATCACATTTTAGATAAGATCAGATAATACTTTATTTCTCCAGTACTTGTAGGGTTTTGGTCTAATCTATTGCTGTCTTTGTCTCTCAGTGTCTTCCTGGGTACCATGGTGTGAATTGCTCCAAGGAGGTGAACGAGTGTCTGTCTCAGCCCTGTCAGCATGGTGGCACCTGCATTGACCTCGTAAACACTTACAAATGTTCCTGTCCCAGAGGAACACAAGGTACACACATTTATGGATTGACATTGCAATGATTTTCCATAGGGGAATCACATTGCAATTGCAATATCTATATAGTATGTGTTATAATATAAGCAAACACACTCAGACTTTACGTTTGAAGCACACATAACAGCCATCTCAAATAAAGGTATATAATGCTTTCCCCTATCAGTGAAACACAAGCACACACCAGTTCATCATACATCTAACAATAGAGCACCATGAAGTAAACATGCTCTGCTAAATTTCAAAACAATTGGATTAGCAATTTATGATAATTCCTATGGAAAATACCATCTAATACTTATCCCTCTCCAGGCATTCACTGCGAGATCAACCTGGACGACTGCAATCCCTCTACCGACCCTGTGACCCACGAGCCCAAATGTTTCAACAAGGGTCAGTGTGTGGACCGAGTGGGCGGGTACCACTGCCAGTGCCCCGCGGGCTACGTAGGTGAGCGCTGCGAGGGAGACGTCAATGAGTGCTTGTCGGACCCCTGTGACCCCAGAGGCTCCTACAACTGTGTCCAGCTCACTAACAGCTACCGCTGCGAGTGTCGCACAGGATACACAGGTACTGATTATATCCTACCACCATCCATAATAGCTTATTGTTCTGAGTAGTCTGTGTTCATTACTAATTGACACATCTATGCAAAACACTATTATAGAAAGCCATTTCTACCCATTTGTGAAAATAACACATCTTGACCTTCCTTTTTCCACCCCAGGCCAGCGCTGTGACAAGGTGTTTGATGGCTGCAAGGGGAAGCCTTGTAGGAACGGAGGAACATGCTCAGTGGCCAGTAACACCCCACATGGATATATCTGCAAATGCCCACTGGTGAGTACACCTAATCAGATCCCTAACTCATTACTCACCCTGGCCATACTGTTGCCATATTCCTTGAATCAAACTTCAGAAAACCATTTCATATTTTACTCCTCAGAAAAGTTTGGAGTTTAGTAATGAAATGAAAGTCTTAATGGATGACCTTTATTTCTTACTCATCAGGGTTACACAGGATCTTCCTGTGAGTACGACTCGAGCTCCTGCGGTAGCCTCAACTGCAGAAATGGAGGCACCTGCGTTTCTGGCCACCTGAGCCCCCGCTGCCTGTGCACTGCTGCGTTCACTGGCCCAGAATGCCACACTCCCACTGATAGCCCCTGCAATGCCAACCCCTGCTACAACGGGGGTACTTGCCAGAGGATGACCGACTCACCCTTCTTCCATTGCAGCTGCCCCACTAACTTCAATGGACTGCTTTGCCACATCCTTGACTACTCCTTCCTTGGCGGCTTTGGCCGGGATATCACGCCACCGCCTGAGGTTGAAGTGAGCTGTGAGATCCCGCAGTGCGATGAGTGGGCGGGGAATCACATCTGCGACTCTAGGTGCAACAACCATGCTTGTGGCTGGGACGGCGGAGACTGCTCGCTCAACTTTGACGATCCATGGCAGAACTGCTCAGCGGCTCTTCAGTGCTGGCGCTACTTCAACAACGGGAAGTGTGACGAGCAGTGCAACACCCCTGGGTGTCTCTACGATGGCTTTGACTGCCAGGGGCAGGAAGGGCAGTGCAAGTAAGGCTCAGATTGTCTCTCAGACCTTTATAACTTTTATAACTCTCATTTTACTCTTCGTCTGTCCAGGTTCAAACCTACATCAGTATTTCAGACAATTCTATAGTAAGGAAGTCATTGACGCCCTATTAACTTTAGACTCTAAGAAATAGGGGCAAACAATTTGCATCATGGTCGATTATAATGTCTAGCATCCCTTTAACTTGACTTTATCCTTAGGACTTGTTCCTAAATTATGAAAATCTAAGTATGTGTTGCCTCTTCGTTAGGGGGGTGATAGTGGTCATTTCACAATTATCACCCAATTTCAAGGCAACCTTGTCTAGCAAAAATTCTTGAATCATGGATAAATGTGCAATTTTCTTCCTAGTTGAGAAATGTATTTTAAATGCTTTTTTCTTCCTGGCTGAGAAATGTATTTTAAATGCAAATCAATCTGGTTTTAGACCTCATCATAGCACTGTTACTGCCTCTACACTAGTTATAAATGATCTTGTAAATGCTCTGGATGCTTAATTAACTTGTACTGTATTTTGTTCATTAACTTGTCTAAGTCCTTATACTGTTGACCATGGTGTCATGTTGTAGAAATTGTCATTATTGGACCATAGTCCTGCTGCATGTTCTTGGTTTCATAACTACCTTACCAACTGAATGCAAACTTGTGCTGGATGGCGTTAAATTGTAGGTGTTCCTCAGGGACCCATCCTAGGACCGGTTCTTTTTACTATATTAATTAATGCTATTAGTCAATCTGTAAAAAGCTGTACATTCCAGCTTTATGCTGATGATACTATTCTGTATGCTTGTGCTATGCAATCAATGCTGCTATGGCCAGTTTACAGTATGATTTTAATAATGTGCAGGTTGCACTTAAAAACATAAAGCTTGTACGTAATACTATCAAAACCAAAATCAAGTTGTTTTTAAAGTCTCATAGTGCACTGCTGTAGCTCTAGACTGTAGATGGAAGGAGATGGAAACGGTGAGAGTCGAGTGTGTTCCAGCTGGAACTAATAAGCAAGATGGCCAGATAGCGACACCAGTTGATAAAAGCGCATTATGCTGTTTCATGCATACTAACACCATAGCAACATGTCCACAGACAGCAGTTAGGCTGTTCACTGTATACTACCATTTTAATAAGACCCATTTAGATGGTTATAATCATTGTTTGTAGAATAATATTTTAGCCTTGTATGAGTCCTGAAGCATTGAGCGCATTTGTGATTTTAGTTTCCATGCTCTTTCTCCCCAGCCCTTTGTATGACCAGTACTGTAAGGACCACTATGCAGATGGCCACTGTGATCAGGGCTGTAACAACGCAGAGTGTGAATGGGATGGACTGGACTGTGCCAACAATGTGCCTGAGAAGCTAGCCGACGGCCACCTGGTTCTGGTGGTCCACATCCCCCCTGAACAGCTGAAGAATGGTTCATCCGCGTTCCTCCGCGAGCTCAGCAGCGTTCTACACACCAATGTGGTGTTCCGGCGTGACGCTAACGGCGAGCCCATGGTTTTCCCCTACTATGGCAGCGAGCAGGAACTAGCCAAACATAATGTGAAACGTTCGACCGACAGCTGGCCCGATTGGGCAGCCGTGCCAGCCGATGTGCTGGCCCAGGTGAAGGACAGCATGGCATCCATGGCGAACACATACCGCCGGCGTCGAGAGCTGGACCCCATGCAGATCAAAGGGTGGGTGCACATGTTCATCACGCTGTTATACATTACCTAATTACCTGTAAACAAATTACATTTTAATAATAATAATTAGCATCGTTATAAATACCTAACTACCTAATATATTACCTGTAAACTAATGCAACCCACTTACTGTCTAAGTCAAGAAAAAATCAGTGTTTCCATAGAGTCTGGATTTTACCTGATTGGTCAATTTAATGCTTGCCGCTAAATGGTATATTTAACACCCTCCCTTTCTTTGATAGGTCAGTGGTATACCTGGAGATTGATAACCGACAGTGCTACCAACAGTCCATGGACTGCTTCCAGAGTGCCACTGATGTTGCCGCATTCCTGGGAGCGCTAGCCTCCAGCGGGAACCTCAATGTTCCTTACATAGAAGCTGTCACCAGTAAGTAAACACATTTCTTTTTCGCAGAAATACTATGTTCATAATGTCTGTCCTTCACAAATGATAGATAAGTGAAATTGTGAATGTAAACATTTATAAGAAGTATTTAACTACTTTCCTCTGCCTGTATATTGTTTGGGGGAATTACAGCATTCCAATATCCATTTATTTAAACAGAAGTGTGCTTATTCTGAAATGCTGTGCTCTTCCTGCACCTCTTTACCAGGTGTGCGGCCCAATCCTGAGAGCCTCGAGCTCTATCCCATGTACGTGGTCTTCCTGGGGCTGGCTGTACTGGGCTTTATCTGCCTGGGTGTGCTGGTTTCACGTAAACGCAGACGGGAGCATGGACAGCTCTGGTTCCCTGAGGGCTTTAAAGTATCTGAGCCCACAAAAAAGAAACGCAGAGAACCTGTGGGAGAGGACTCTGTGGGACTCAAGTAAGTGTGTGATTTAGGTGTATGTGTACATGTGACCAAAATAATAACACAAGTACCCACAATGATGTTGTTAAATTTGTCTTGACAGTCCTCACAAGGTTTTCCATTTCTTGGTTAAGTTTATGGTTTAAATTACAATTAGGCTTATTGTTACAATTGGGGTTGCTTTTAAGTGTATGCATTATCAGTTAGGTTTTGTGTTATGCATTAGGGGAAGGTTACATTTAGGAATAAAGGACATTTAGGTATTGAAGCTGTACTCCCTGCTTGTCCATCAGGCCACTGAAGAACGCTGTGGACATTTCTCTGATTGATGACAATCAGAATGGGTTGTGGGGAGAGGAGGAGCAGGAATCTAAACGCTTTAGGGTAAGGACACATCTGAAACCTTCTAGACATTGAAGAATTGATCTTAAATAAATACAGATATCTACAATTGTCTTCGCATACTTCGCTTGTTCAGTGTGGTAACAATTATTGTGTTTACCTGTATTGCTTGTTTTTGTTTTTGTTGATGTTGTGTGTGGCTGATGAAGTATGTCTCACCATGTGCTAGTTTGAGGAACCGCCCATGTTGGACCTGCGTGACCACACTGATCACAGACAATGGACCCAGCAGCACCTGGATGCAGCTGACCTCCGGATCCCCTCTATCGCTCCAACACCTCCCCAGGGAGAGATTGAGAACGACTGCATGGACGTCAACGTCAGAGGCCCAGGTGAGTGGGAAATGTCTAAAACTATTCTAAGTTTAAACTATTTGCCTTTTCTAATTTCTAACTTTTCACAATCTACCGCCCTCTCTTCCTCCCAACTTTCTGTTTCTTATAGACGGTTTCACTCCTCTAATGATCGCCTCGTGCAGCGGTGGAGGCTTGGAGATGGGTAACAGTGAAGAGGAGGACGACCCATCGACTGAGATCATATCCGACTTCATTTATCAGGGTGCCAACCTGCACAACCAGACGGATCGCACAGGCGAGACTGCTCTCCACCTGGCTGCCCGCTACGCCCGTTCAGACGCTGCCAAGCGACTGCTGGAGTCCACTGCCAATGCCAATGTCCAAGACAACATGGGACGCACACCACTACATGCTGCAGTGGCTGCAGATGCACAGGGGGTCTTTCAGGTACCCAAGTTCACTATGCTTCAATAGTATCCAATATAAATCCAGACATTAAAATGCTTTTTGAAGCATGTGCTGAAAAAAGTGAATTTAAGACTAAACAATTTTTTTGGTAACATTTAGGTTTATTTTAGTAGGCCATTGTAGCATGTATTATTATTATTATTATTGTAGAATTTGGACTTGGCCTGCTTGCCATGTTTACTCAATGTTTTTTTTTACATTTAGATTCTAATCCGGAACCGGGCCACTGATCTTGACGCCCGCATGCATGATGGTACAACTCCACTGATCTTGGCTGCCCGGTTGGCTGTGGAAGGCATGGTGGAAGAGCTTATTAACTGCCATGCTGATGCCAACGCCATTGATGACTTTGGTATGACTGACCTCCCTCCTTGACGATGTCTAGAATGTCTAACATTTGTTAATACGAATATATATTGATATTTAAAACACATCTTCCCCCATAGGCAAATCTGCTCTTCATTGGGCGGCAGCAGTCAACAATGTGGATGCAGCCATGGTGTTGCTGAAGAATGGCGCAAACAAAGACATGCAGAACAACAAGGTGAAACATTTTAACATCTGACATGGTTAAACCACTTGCTTTTTGCCCGCTAGTTTGTTACGTACACACAATTTTGAAATGTTTAGAGAGAAAAAATGCCAATTGACAATGCTAACCTAGTGAATGCAAATGTTGTTCAGAAGATGAATGAATAACCATAGTTTAAAGTAAAATGAAGCACATCATTGAAACCTTTTTTTACACACTCTTTAGGAGGAAACACCCCTCTTTCTGGCAGCCAGGGAGGGCAGCTATGAGACAGCAAAGATGCTTTTGGAGCACTTTGCTAATCGCGAGATCACTGACCACTTGGACCAGCTTCCCCGGGACATCGCCCAAGAGCGAATGCATCACGACATAGTTCATTTGCTTGACGAGTACAACCTAGTCAGGAGCCCGGGGCTCCATAATGGGCCCTTGAGCTCCACCAACCTATCCCCTCCTCTGTGCTCCCCCAATGGTTACCCGGGAAGCCTAAAGCCTACCCCCTCAGGAAAGAAGGTCCGCAAGCCAGGTTCTGGAGGGAAGGGTGGAAAAGAAGGTGGGAAAGACATGAGGATAAGAAAGAAGAAATCCCTAGATGGGAAGGGCAGTCTGCTTGACAGCTCAGCAGTTCTCTCGCCCGTCGACTCCCTGGAGTCGCCCCATGGATACCTGTCTGACGTGGCGTCGCCGCAGATGACATCGCCATTTCAGCAGTCTCCACCCATGGCCTTCAACCACATTCAGGGCAGTGGAGACAACCACGCGGGTCAGATGGGCATCAGCAAGGGACAGGACATGGGGCTTATGCCCTTTGAACCCAACCCTCCACGTCTGTCCCACCTGCCCGTGTCCAGCCCTGGCAGCCAGGGAACCATCACTATGGCCATGGGCGGAGCTGGAGGCAGAGGAGGACAGTGTGATTGGCTGTCAAGGATGCACCCAGGTCTCGGACAGCAGGGTGGCTTCAACCAAGGCCCTACTATGTCCCATGGTATGATGGCTCCCCTCCACGGGGTCCCCACAGCCACCCTATCCCAAATAATGGGATACCAGGGCCTGCAGACAAGCCACCTGGGTACGCAGCCCCATCTCATGCAGCAGATGCATTCTCGGCAGCTCCAACACCAGAACTCCAACTCCACCACAGCCGGCCAGACCCTGAACCAGAGTTTCCTGAGCAGTGAACTAAACAGCTCGGACATGCAGCAGGGCAATGGGACAGGCCACTCGGTCCCCATCCACACTATTCTCCCCCAGGAGACACAGATCCTCGGCAACCAGTTCCTTACCCCACCTTCCCAGCACAGCTATTCCAGCCCTATAGACAACACACCTAATCACCAGCTGCATGTGCCTGACCACCCTTTTTTAACTCCCTCCCCCGGATCCCCTGACCAATGGTCCAGCTCCTCCCCAAATTCCAATATGTCTGATTGGTCAGAGGGCATCTCCAGTCCTCCAATGAGTTTGCGTACTCAGATGGGCCTTATCCCCGACCAGTTTAAGTAGAATGGGTCGCCGAGGCAAATGGACATTATGAAAAATGTAAAATACTTTTGAACAACATCTGAAGATTAAACTTATAATTACAATGTTTTTATACTAATGACAAGGAATGAAAGAAATGTATTATATTTTTTTGGTATTTATTTATGTACTTTTTGACATGATATAAAGAAGATGCTTTTATATTTATGTTTTTTTTATTTTGGGAAAGGCAACCTCTGCTTGATACCACTGTTTCTGCATGTGCAAGATTCGTGAGGACAATTTGTATGTCTATCTACTGTGACAAACTGTGCAACACTAGCTATTTATTGGTGTCTTATATAACTCTCATCACTGGATCACACACCAATTTTAACTGTTAATTTGGGAGTGCATTGTCATTAAGTTAATTTTAATGTTGTGTATAAAATATTTTGTGTAAATTTCTTTTGGACTAATAGAATGTTTTCTTGTTGTTGATTCATTCAGTATTCATTCATTGATTAGATGTATAACCTTGTCTTTTTTTTATTGATATGTATGATAAATGATAAAGTCTTAACACTGTGTATGTGCTGGAGAATGGATGATCAAACATGTCTAACATGTCTTAATGTCTCCGAAATGCCACCATTGTCAGTTGAATGGTTGGTCTCGGCAGTAAAAATTATTTACTCAAGAGAAATGGGACCACGTGGCTTACAATTTTTTTTAAACTTTTCGTCATCAGTTAACATCATCTAGAAATGTTTTACTGAACATGCAACAGGAAGCTGATCCATGAACAGAAAAAAGTCGACAATGTCCCATGCCCCCAGAATGGGTCATGTTTCAACTACATGGTTGTTGTCTATTATGTGTCATATAATGTATCTGATTATTGTTCGGTCTGGTCTATGCAACATTTTAGACATGTCCTATTCTACAATGGTGTGATGTTGCTTTTTGAAAGTCAAGGATGTTTTGATGTCCCCTGAGCTTTGTGAGAAGCATATGGTGTAAGGTCTGGTCTGGCATGTCATTTTTTTAACAATTCCTGAGGTCAAATTGTAATGCAAAAGTTTGCCAAGAAAAACATTTCCTGTCAAAAATGTGTTGTAAAATATCTTCATGATACAATAAAGGGCACTGTTAGGCTTGCAGTTAAGGTTGTAGTATCTTTTTTTGAATTAGAGCAGACAACTTGACTATGATCCTTAGACATTGTAAATGTAAATCTGTTTACATTAAAATTTGAATCAGTCTGTAGAAGTACTACTGCAGCAATGTCTGTGGTACTCTAGTGGCGACACCTGGACATAACTTTTTTCGTGAGACACAACGTGATAGATTTTGCGTTTAGATACGTGTAGATGTTGATATTGATGATGCACTATCCTCATTCAATTCAAAGCTGTGACGGCATTTTGGCTTTCCGAAGACTAAAAACGAAAGTGGTGGTAATTGACCAAATAAAAACTGTTGTAGATACTGCACAGAGATGCTAATATACAATAATAACAAAACAAACATGATACAGTGTGCAAACCACTGAGAAGCTCAAGTCAACTCAGTATGCGCGTAAATAGCTATTAATAGGCCATACCACAACAAATGGCATGTTTCTTTCATCAGCAGGGGAGAAGCCCAGCAGATCTTCAACCCATTGTCCTAGTCAAGAAGTCACAGTAGAGTCCATTCACTTCCTGGGCAACACCATCACCCAGGACCTCAAGTGGGAGCTGAACATCACCTCTCTTACTAAGAAAGTAACAAAATGAGACAAGCCTTAATGTTCTTTTTGCTCAGCAATGGTTTTGTCTTGGAACCCTGCCATGCAGGCTATTTTTGCCCTGTGTCTTATTGTGGATTCAACACTGACCTTAACTGAGGCAATTGAGGCCCGCGCCTCTTTGGATGTTTTTCTGGGGTCTTATGTGACCTCTTGGATGAGTCGTTGCAGTGCTCTTGGGGTAATTTTGGGCGGCTAGCCACTCCTAGAAAGGTTCGCCATGTTTTCTCCATTTGTGGATAATGGCTCTCACTGTGGTTAGCTGCAGTCCTAAAGCTTTAGAAATTGCTTTATAACCTTTTCCAGACTGATAGATCTCAATTACTTTCTTTCTCATTTGCTCCTGAATTTCTTTGGATCTCGGCATGATGTCTATCTTTTAAGGATCTTTTGGTCTACTTCGCTTTGTCATGCAGGTCCTATTTAAGTGATGTCTTGATTGAAAACAGGTGTGGTAGTAATCAGGCCTGGGTGTGTCTTGAGGAATTTAACTCAGGTGTGATAAACCACAGTTAAGTTATGTAATAACAGGGGGGTAATCATTTTTTCACACAGTGTCATGTAGGTTTGGATTTTGTTTTCCCTTAATAATAACAACCTTCTTTTAATAACTGCATTATTACTGCCTTATTGACTTTATTTACGTTACATGGTAGTGATTAAGTACAAGAGTCTGCAAGGGCTCAAAATGCAGTACATCAAAATTGGACTGCCCTTTGCGAAAAGTCTAGTTTCCTTGACGATGCTGAAACATGTTGTATGCTTTTCTGTGTCTGGGACATTTTGCTTCTTAGTCATTTTTTAATTTAATTTTTATTTAACCAGGAAGACAAATTGAGACCATGGTCACATGTGCAAGTGTGCCTTTGGAACATCGACTCACAAATACAATAGTCAATTAAAACAAACACAATTTTCACTATAAAAATTGAACATAGTTTTCTTAAACTGGTCCACAGATGAGGTGTTTTAAAAGAGAAGGCTGAACTACCCAACTCAGTTACAAAAGATTTCTGTTATACTATCCAACTTTGGGATCTAGTATTGAAATCCGACAATCAACAGTAATGTTAAATATACTGGAAGCTTATGGAGTAGTGCATTGTATAGAATAATGGAGAGATCTACGCACTTTTATGGAGGTCCAACCATTTTTCTGGAATAAGAAACAGTGAGGTGTATTATTACTGTCTGATGTAATAACAAGTAGGACACTATGACAAACAGAGTCAAGCATCTTCAGAGTAGTAGCAGATACACATAGGTATATTGTATCCTTGTAGTCTAGAACAGGCATGAAAGTTGATTGAGCTATTTGTTTCTGAAATACAAAAAACTACATTAAGCATTAATGTATATAATAAAAAGAACCGATCCTATTGATTACAATTGATGATTAAAATTATCTTTTATCTCATTTTTATCAGTGATGATGGCAGAGATGGAATTTATTTGATGTGGCAGTGAATAACAGTTACCACACTTTAGAGATTTAATCGTTTTCTGAAACCTTCCGAAATCGGATAAGGTTTAGAGAAAATAATCATTTTTCAAGTTTTACACGTTGATTTCTTTGCATGCTGAATAATAGCCAATCCAAGCTAGAGTGTGTTAATCGAGAGTTGGCCCAAGCAACATCCCTTTTATGTATAGTATAAATGGATTACACTTACTTTTAACTTTCCTGTTTTTTAATGCTAATCCACAATAGCATTGAAGATGCTACAGAATTTATGCAGGGACAGTTCAGGATCAACTATAGATGTGACACATACATTATCATTCAAACGGAAATCATTTAGAAAAGCCTGTTTATTAAATCGTTTACAATTCCTCCATCTGATAACACAAGGTTTAGATTTTGGTATGCGTACAATACATCCCTAATACAAACAAGAAAATTATCACTTATATCTATTGGGAAACACCCCACGTGCAACATATTTGTTTGGGGAGTTTGTAAAAAACCAAAACTCAGTAGTCTCCCTTCTGCCTGGAGACCGATAGCTAACTAGCAGGAATTTACATTCTCGTCTATGAAGTTATAAAGTTTCCAGATGACTTATTCTTTGAGAATTGTTTCTTTGTATTTCTTTTCCCAGACATCAATACTTTGTAAGTGTGTGCTACATTGATTGTTTTTATTCATTAAATACATTCTTTGAGAAATATTTCTAATCTGGCTAGTTGTTGACGGACCATAGGGGGTTTTTCTGGAAGAGAGAGAATAAACGTTTCCTAACAACACACTCATGCTCTCTCTCACACACACACACACACACACATTAGAAAGCAAGACGAGGGAAGGAGATGTGAGTGAATTAAGGTGTTCTCACAACTTTACAGCTTGTGTGCAATGTTACATGGTGACGTCCGAAGCATCCTTTGACTAAGTTTGTTACAAACCAAAACGCAATACACCACACCACACAAATGAGTGAAGACCAAACACCAAGCCAATGTGTATTATATATACATATACGGCGGCGCAACCGGAATATTCCAGCCCTCAAGCAACGTCTCTGGTTCGATCCTTCCTGTTGAGGTTAATACGATTTTGTTAAAAAAAATACATTTTTTTAACGAGGGATGGTGGCCCCGAAGCCCACGAAACGATGTGCTGTTCCGGGTTAAACAATGCATCTAAATCAAACATGTCATATGACATTTTTCCAGCAGATATCCCTGCTGTACACTGTGTTGGAAAGCTTCGAGCAATAACACTTTTTGAAACAAAGCCTAAATGGCTCAGAAAGCCTCCGTTTCCCATCTCTACCTACCCATACTCCACAGGATAAGGCTTACAAAACCACAGCCGGTCTCAATTACTCTCACAATAATCCTTTTTACCTAACCCTACACAATCTGTACATTTATTGGTTAATGAGCCACTGTGGATTGGCTGAAGAACTTGATGCAATTCTGGCTATATTAATCATCAGTGAGCTTTGTGGGAATACTTATATGTAAACATATTTTTGACCTCGTTGACGTCAGCGTTGGTTGCTCCTTCCATCGCTCCGTGGGTCAACATGGTACCATTGACCTGAAAACAAGTGCTCCACTCTAACTCTTATGTTTATATTTTGCTATGCGCTGATTTGCTCCAGTCATTCGTGCAGAAAAGCTGCAAAGGGGTTAGCACTGCTGGCCCTCTTGGGTTTTTTACAGCCTGTCCACCAAGTATAAGGGCTAGCGCAGGCTAACACTGGACAAGAAAAGTCAGTATGGTCTTGCATAATTTGATTTAAAACTCCAAGGGGATCTGTATTATAGAACAAACAAAACTGAGTTTTGTAAGTTTGTACATGCTTTAGTTATATATGAGAAATATAATATATGAAGGAATATAGACCTGCTGTCATCATATTTAATAGTTTGGATGCTAAGACTGAGGGTATATCTGCATACTTTGAACATGTTTAGCTCATCTAGCACTTTTAGTGCTTCAGATATTTGGGCTGCCACTGCACCGAAAGCAGTGGAAATAAAAAGTTCCTTCGCTATCAGGCTCATAGAGCATACTTGTTCCCCCTTATACACACAGTTGGAGATGTTTTTGAGCTGGGGTATGGAATAACATGAAAAATGACATGCTAGCCAATGGGCTACTTCGAGTTACTATTTACTTGTTAGTTGTTTCCAAATGTATTTTTATAAAACATTCTGAAAAATATTGTTATATATGTATTTGTTGTTATTGTTTCGGGGATATGTAACATATAACATAATTTTTGCATCTCTTACAAAGATTCAATCCTGCTAATAGTAAACGGATGGTGGGAGAAAGTGAGAGACGAATGAATCAGGACAATCTCCCTCTGCCCGCTCACTCACTCTTATTACGCATGCGCTCTCAGTTGCTGAGGAGCTGAACATAATACGCACGTCTCCATAGAGACGAGCGCATACAACTGGACCGCGTTAAAAGCAATGACACAACCAATCTGAGATTGACGACTGCAATGTAAAGAATATACTATTTAATAATGACTACGTTAGATTTTTCTTGGATTTGTCACTCGTTAACATGTAACCAAAAAGGCAAAGGCCGCAGTGGTTTGTGTTGTTTGTTGTAATTATAACAGGCGTAGCTAACTAGCTAACGTGATGTCTGTTTATTGGTGGGGAGACATCTTCACCATAGCACTGGTCATTTTAAGGAAACATTGCTATTCGTCAGATCTGGACTGCGGACCTCTTGCTAATTTAAAGGTAATGGGTCTCAATAATAGCTACAATGTGGAGAGCATTTGGTATAAACTTGCCATTTTGCAACCGTACGGTGACATAGCTGCCATAATTTATCCAGCGGTGTCACCTCTCAAAAAAGATAGCAAGATAGCTTAGATGCTGTACTAGGAAAACTAACGAGACATGCATACAAATACAGACAAACCAACTAACCAGTAAAAGCTAATAAATGAACCGTTGAACTATTTATTATCTTGTCCTATATTGTTTGCTAAGATTCTTGTTGCTGGCTGCCCATTCTATATATCGTTGTTTTTCCAGAGATGGGCGTTTTATACTAGACAAGCGTTAACTTCTGATTTGGGATGTGTTTTCAAAATAAAGGTCCACAAATAGAAAACACTGCAAAATTATTTAAATAGTGAAATCTTGACATACTAATCAAATGTATTTTCAAACCTACCATAATTAGAAATAAATGTATGAAATTATATATTTATTTTGAAATGTTCAGTATAAATGTCTTTATAAATGTTCATGATATACTCATTTATATTGCCATTCATTTATTTCCTTCATCTTTTGTTTCTGTATTTATTTATTTTTGCATTGATTTATTTCTGTATTTACTTGTCCTTAATGCTAATGAGGGTCAGGACTGAAACTTTCATTCATCACAATCAAGCGAATCAAGGGGTTCTATCAACCATGAGATTGGCTTGATTGCTATGGCAGAACTTCTATGTCCCGCCCCCTCAAGAATTATTTCAAAATCTTATTGCTTGTTTTCAATATTTTAATTGAGTTGGCGCCCCTTTATTTAGCGAAACTTCTACACCATCATAATCCTAAAACTGAACTGATGTTTTTGGATTAAGAGTCTAGGCAGAATCCAGACCAGCACAACCAGGGGTTCGTTTCAAGAAGGAGGTTTAACAAACTCTAAACCTTGACCTCGGAGTTGATTTACCCTAAGATGGAAAACTCTTTGAGTTTTCGGTTTCAGAACAGCTGAATTGAGTTGGTTCAATCAACTCAGTGTAGGTTCACGCAGAGTTACGCGCCTGCACCGCCGCTATAAAAAGGCAGCATGAATGGAGCCGCAATACTACGATTCACCATGGCAACCAGCATTACTACCGCATACCCCAATAGAGCTTGAAATACTGATGCAGGCTTACAGCGACTATGAACACATAGGCCTATTTAGAAGAAAAAAAATGCTGCTCGGGTCAACGCGTAAGTTCCAATATAGTGTTTTCATTTGATTTTGAAACAATTTTAATTTATACTTTTTATTAATTCCCAGTTGGGAAATTATTTTTTTGACACTGTTAGAACAAACTACACACAGGCCTGAAATACACCCATGCTCATATTTAATCACAACTTAGTATTATAACTGTTAAAAACTGGTAGAATGGTATTGACGCTATAATCTATTTAATTTAGGTGCAATCCTGCGGGTGAAAAACACATTTGTGTGCCATCAATGCAGCCAATCGCATTAGGAAATCCTAAAATAAATTCAAATAATTTATACTGATCTTGCAGCACCATGTCATTAACCAAATTATAATTTATAACTATTCATTGTAAAGGGTTTTGCATTATTCACCTGCAATGCTGTGGACCTCTTCTTTAAAGTCTCTCACTGGTTTGTGTCCAGGGAACACTACAAACAAGTTTAATACATGTTTCTAACGACTCTGCATACAGTGCCTGACTGGCTGTACTAATAACTGACGTTTGCAAAAAAACGTAATGCGACACAAATAATCTGCTCGGATGTAGGAGCATGTCCACGATGGGTTACATTAGTGATATGAGGATGGATAAGGATATGTACATATCTGAAAAAGATAAACTATACTGCTCAGATAGGAAGTTATCTGGAAATTAAAATACATCTAGTCGGGTTTCCTCAATATCATCTCCCGACGTATGTTTAACTCCCTGTGAACTAACACAGCTTTTTCCTCTGCAGGAATGGATCGTGTAACAAAAGGACATGTCATGTTCGAGAAAAAAAACCTTTAATTTATAACTTCACCTGAGTTAATAAAACAATCCTATTTTATTCCTGCAGATGACAACACTGCGCTAAAATGCGCCTGATACAGACAAAATTAATTAAAAATGAAATGAAAGAGCGCTGTGTCAGAGGGTGGAGACTGAGAGAAACTCTAGGTTTATTGAAGAAACACTGCTCCCGACCAGGTTAGGTTCACAGACCGTTACCATAGTAACTGACTCTGTGGTTTAGTTACCTCCCTTTCTGAAACAGAAAACTCAGAGTTTCCCTCATCTCAGGGTAAACAAACTCAGAGTTTTCACTAAACTTCCTTTCTGAAACAGGCCCCAGGTGGATAAGAACAAGACACTTTGTCCCTAAACGAAGATATCTCAGACAGGGCTTACTGGGAATGAAATGGCTCCACCACATGGCTCCACACTGGCATTTTTAGGGGTTTGGGCACATGTGCTACTAAGCTAAAAATGTAGCACAGCAAATACATTTAGGAGCAGAATTCAATTTTGGAGTATGCAATCTACTTTTTTGCTTTTAAACAGGCACATTCTTCTTTCCCCTGCAAGTTTTGGTTAGATCATTATTGTACTAATGACCAAAATATAACTAATTGTGTTTAGAGAAAGTTCTGTCAATATACCTGGGTATATAAATTCCTCTGAGGGCTCTCTAAGTTCTGTTTTACAGTCAGTTTAGTTAGTTGTGTCTTTGAAGTATTACAAATACTTAAATAGTGAAAACAAAAGTGCAGTTCACTTCAATGATTT
This sequence comes from Dallia pectoralis, assembly GCA_029465975.1. Classification (NCBI taxonomy): domain Eukaryota; kingdom Metazoa; phylum Chordata; class Actinopteri; order Esociformes; family Umbridae; genus Dallia; species Dallia pectoralis. The sequence goes on along the minus strand of CM055760.1, from coordinate 1,009,174 downwards.
AAACAAATTAGAAATAAATTAATGTTTTTTAAATTTAATATTTTTTGGGTGAAATTTTCTCTGAATATCAACTCTGATGTAATATAACACTTGGTTAAAGTGCTTGGTTACTGGACCTTTTAAAATGTCAATCAAACTCCTGCAGAGAAGTAGATCGGATTTAAGGGCTATAAACAATGCGATGTGACTAGCTGCAGCCAAGATTAACATTTGTCATCTTCTACTTTAATCTAGTCAAGTGGCCGTTTGTAGTGTCAATTTTTCTAGCTGATAATCCATTTAATTGTGTAAGACTTAAATTGACACTATGACATTGCAGAAAATGATTGAGCGTAATTCATTTTTTGAAATGAAATATGCATTGTAATAAAAATATAATTTGCACAATAAAATCTAATCTTGTATTTTGTTGTGAATCTGAATGTATTCTACTTTTGTTTTGCCTTATTCTGTCCAAATATAGAACAATTCCATTTATTGTATTTCTTTACAGCACTGGCAATCTGTGACCTTTATTTTGAAGGCAAGATAGATACTATGGAATACCGTTAAGGTGGATAGAGAGATGCCAGCTCAGTTTGCAGTAAAAGTATTTCAAACAGTCAATGGCATGTTATTGTTATTGTAACAATCGGGGTTTCGATCCTTCTAACTACTCAGTTTTGTCTTATGATTGTTATTTCTAACTAGTCTTGTTTGTCGTGTGCAGGATGGATGTAGACGTGTGTGCTGGTGGGGATTCGGCTCTTTCAGATCCAAGCTGCGTTTTGGAAATCATGCCTTGGGAGCTCTATGATTCCGCTAGAGCGAAAATAGATGCAAGTCTCCGCTGGCTCTTAGCCAAAGCTTACGGTATAGGTAAGTTCATATCTTGCACGGATGCTTGCGATCTTTTGTTTTTAATAGTATAGCGATACGGTTGAAATCGGTACTATGAACCATTGTGTATACGTGTGAATATGTCATACCCATACACCAACAACACAACAAAACAATATGCCTCTGTCTGGTTGTTTTTTCTAAATGAGCTGATAAATATGTCTCGAGTACTCAGCCCAGGATAGTTATCATAAAGTTGTTGATTTACCAGTAATGGTTGTTTGTAACGTTTATATCTAAATCGCATGAGGCTAAGGATAGGAGGGTTCTATGCTCACCGGTTCTCCCTCCCCTGTTTTATAGAAAGCATGCGTGCACATAAATTAAATAAGCTGCACATTGAAAAATGTATAGTCTTTATTGTTTATTCTATTGTCTGTTCGAAATGTACACTGAAGTATGGTGTGCAGGTCATTCTTTACCTCTCCTTAATCAGCTTACTGTCTAGGGAAAGTGCATGCACTAGTGTGTGTGTGTGTGTGTGTGTGTGTGTGTTTGTCTCCTTTAGTAATGTTCAAGAATGTCATGACATTTGTAATGTAACAAAAGCTTCACTTTACAAATAACTTGTTTAAAAGAAAAACATGAACAATTGCAGAAATGTCTCATGCAAGGAGATTCTCAAAATAATTAGATTGTTGTAAATTGGTTTGTGTTGTGACTCTGTAAAACTGATGTCATGGAATTAATGGGACTGTGTGCGCCAACTAGATTGTATTGATCGCAACCTTATGATATAGTTTTGCAACAGCATTTCTGTATGACACATTTCCTACACTCTAAAAAATAATGCATTGAGTCGACAAAAAAATTAAGGCAGCAATTTGCATACATTTCTTTAGTTATGCCAACTCCTGATAAAATGACATTGATACAACACAATGTTTTAGGGATGGCGAATTAGATTTTTGTCCAAAATATAAAAAAAAAAAAAAAAAAAAAAAAAAAAGAACTTAACTGTCACCATAAACAGAAGTATTTAAGTTGTTCCAACACAAGATTTTAAGTATGGTGAATTAGCTTTCCACCCACAGCTGCTGTCCTCTGGGTCGACTTGACACACCGTCGTGTTCTTCGTAAACTTTGCACCCTCTGCTGTCCTTGATGGTCGACTTGACCCATGGCAATGGGGAAGAGTACGAGGACAAAAGAAATGGGGAGGGCAGTGTAACCCGGGGGACACTGCATGTACACAGAATATGTCATGGTATTGTGGAGACAGAACCCAAACGCAGACTGGATCGGTTGTGCGGTACAATTATATTTATTAATTTACAACACCGAAAACAAGAATGGTCCAGAGATCCTTGTGTTCGAGACGGTAGTTCCTTGGAAGTTCCTGGAGTAGAACTGAACATGAAAACACTGAGTAGCGAGGTCAGGCAGGAAAACAGGTGAGGGCAGGATTAAATTCTAGGCGAAGGAAAACCGTCATTGATCAGGCGAGCAAAACAACAGAACCAAATACTAGCAAAATCCTCAACTCGGAGTGATCTCCTCATGAGAAACAACCTACTATGTGGTTTAACGATCTGGCAGGGACTGGAAGTCAGGACTGCTCTTAAATACCCTCCTGATTGAAGACCAGAGCCAGGTGAGTGATTAGGGTATCTGGAACATCTGCGTAACCTCCAGGCCCACACCCCCATTGCCATGGCAACCGGAATAAACAAACACACAGGACACCAGAAACAACACAGATCACTGACACCACAAAACATAAGCCCACCAACCCTGATCATGGCGCAGCTGTCGTGACAATATAAGGACAACGGAAGAGTTAAATGCCAATTTCACAGAACAATGCATCTACAATGAATTAGTAGCTATTCTCAACTGATTTACCAGACATACATTTTATGCAAACGTACGATTTTTTTGAAACAATTACGATCCCATAGGTCTAATTATGAATATGATATTTAACGCTATATGAACACACAATGGCGCGAAGCCCATGGAATGGCACAATGAATCTAGCACTTAGCTGAAAGACATGGCCTAACCTATGCCCAAAACAGGCTATATTCGACAAAATTACAAAACAATAGGTTCCTTTTGCTTAACATTGTTACTAGGGATGCAAATTATCGAGTAATTCATTAATCATTAGTTGATTGACTTTATCGATCGATTAACGATTAACTGATAAGCGGTGTTTTTCCGGGGAATGTAAATTTCTCACAGTATCAACAGAGTCTTTAACATAGGGCTGGACGATATGGCCAAATTTTATATCACAATATATTTCTTGATTTCGGTCGATACGATATAATTCCAATATCGAAATGAACCATAAAAAACCGCCAAGAACACCCACAACAGATGTCTGTATGTAAAAGGAACTGCAGCTTTAACATAACACGCTGCTAGTCGGCTCCACTCTCCGGCACATTTAGCAGCACGCTGAAACGTGAAGTTTATCAGATCTCAGAAAGCAGAACCACTTCCCTACCACTGACTGCTTTCTCCTCACTTATGGAAGCTCGTTCTGTCACGTTTGAATTGCGGTCATGGGCGCTCATTTTGTAGCTTAAACTTGACGCGTTGGAGATCAGCAAAAATATTGAAATATCGAAAATTCTTGGTTTCTTTTTTGACGCCTCAAGTTAGTGTCGGGTCTCTCGCCGCCCGCGAGAATCTCGTGTCACGTTCAATAACGCCTACGTCCTCTGGAAAACGGTCTTTGATTGCAATGTTCAATTAATTTAATTTAATCGAGTAAATTCTTATCGAGAATTAATCGATAGTCGATTAACCGTTTACATCTCTAATTGTTCCTGGTAACTTGAGTAAGCTTGACAGATGTTTTATAAACTCACAAGCATAATTCAGCAAATACATATCATCCCCTTTCACATTAACGTAAGATTCAGAGCAAGTGCTAATATGCAAACAGTTAAGAAAAGCTAGCTGATTCAGAGTATGTTCTGGTCTGCAAAGCTAGTGAAAGTCCCAGTGTATACATTTGCTTTGGTATCAATTATCTTGTAAAATTAGCCTATTAAACACACCACTTTTTGTTTTGCCAACTTAACCAAACAATGTTATTCTCAATGCAATTACAAAAAAGTCGTAATATCTTTGTCACAACAGATTTGTCAGACACATTAATGCAAACTTAGTTCGACCAAGCAAGACACTACGTTAGCACCCTAAGGATATCTAGTTATATCACCTCCTCTAATATGCCCCTTTCCCTTAACATCATTAACATCTTCTCATTTATAGCTACAGTAGGCTAACACTTCAGGGTAAACTTGAATTTGATGTTATATAAGCAGAAATCTAAAGCAGAAAATTACACGCTTGTTCAACATGTCTGTTGTTGGACAGATGTATGCGATTGAGAAGCTAGCTAGCGCATGTCTAAAACAGCCGCTCAACCACCATACTTTTACTGTCAAAACTGAACAAAGTGTTTGGGTTAATAAAGAAAAATATAGGCTATTTGTACCTGTAATAACACTTACCTTATCTGGAAAATGTATTCGTTGACCTCCTGTCATTTAGAGTTAGCCAGGCGTATCAGAACCAGGCGTCAGCACAACATGCAAGGATTTGATGCGCGGCAAAAATTTAAATGTTGGGAAAATAAATCGACTTAAAAAATTAAGTTACAAGAACTTTAGAATTTAGTTATTTATAGATGAATGGAAGGTTTTAAGTTTGTCTAAGTAGTGATTGTATGGTGAAACGAAAGGTATGAATATCTGTCACTAGAGCTCAAAAATATAACAACTACAAACAAAAAGTCTCACAGTATCAAATAACTGAATTTTTTATCTCACAACAATGCGTTTATTTAAGTAATGGCTAAAGGTCCTCTGAATCATTTTTTTGAGTGTATTGTTATATCACAATAGGTCATACATGTAGCTAAAACCAACCAATTGTGACACCAATTCTGACAGCTTTCATGTCACCGTAATACTATTACAATTGTTTAGTATAAAATATGAGAGTCTCTGATTGTCCCTAACATCTTTATCACCCTTTACTCATCCATGTTACTGCACACGCCACCCCCACCGCAGACCCAGAACGGGCTGTTTCTACATCTCCGTTGTGGATAAGCTATCTGATTGAGCTGGGATTAGGTTGTTGCCATTATGTGGAGTAGAACAGATGTATCATTTAAAATAGCAGACGCTTTTATCCAATGCGATCTAAGACTACAAATCCAATTGCACATATTGGCCTAACAACAAGGCCCAACATTTAGCAGTCAATGTTAGCAGTCAATGTTAGATTTAGCAGTCAATGTTAGATTCGAACATGATTGAGAGCCTGCTACCATGGATCAGTTCTGAAAATTGTTACTTTTGGATTTGAAAAAGGTTTCACTCTGTGAGACACCTGAACTCCCTACAATACAAGTAAGAGTTAAATTATGCATAGCTATAGCTAACTTACTTATGTCATGCAATAAATTGCTAAATTATTTTTTTAAATCATCCAATGTGATTTTCAGAATTTTTGTTATAGATTATGTTTTCATAAAGACATTCATAGTCTTTGTAGTCCACTGGGGAAAGTTGATTTCATAGTATAAATGTCGTTATCAGCTACAGAATCATAGTGTTCATTTTGGTTTGGGCGCATGTCTTAACCATTTTGAAAGGTGCAATAAAGTTCATTTGCACAGAACTATTTCCCATACATTAATACAGACGCCTGTAGCTTATCAGATCAGACAATCTAATGGATGGTTATAAAAAGCCTTGCAATCACAATGCGTAATGATGCACAATGGCTGAACTTGCGCTGTTAGCAGATGTGGCAAATGGAAGGATTTGCAGGGAACACATTTTCAGACAGCAAGATGACTTGCCGGCAAACGAGGGCTAGTGGTTATGAGCCGGTTCCGACTTCCTCGGGCCGACCTGTTGGATCTTTGTGCTTTTTTGGGCCCATCGTTACAGAGGAGCACCTGGAGAAACCAGGATTTTTAACGACTGGCGCTTTCCAGAGGGAATTGGCTGACAGGTCAGGGATATCTCAGCCAACCCTTAGCCGGGTTATGCCAGAGGTGTAAGTAGGTATAATAGGTTTGTTGCATATTTGCATAAAGTGCCTGCTTTTTGCCATCAACTTTGATATTTTTTGGACACGATCGCCCTTTCTGACGCTGCAGCCTTCACAATGTCTTCAAACTTTTGCCACTCAAATGCCTTTTTGGCATTCCGTGATGCCCACACTGTGCCCTCCAAACAACATTTTCCTCCTCTTTTTCACGTCTCCAAAAATAATTTCTTGGCTACTTCACCTTGAGTAAAGTTGCTTTTTTGGTTTTCCTCTGTGTTTGCCATGATGTCTCAATCAATGCATATTCATTTGGGGCATTTCACCAACTATTTACGGGCATCTATGGGCGTGACATGAAGCCGCCAAATCTGCGTCACATTTAGAGTTCATTGTGATTTGGTTTTATAAATCAGAATATGTCTGTGTGTGTGTACGCCAGCGTACGTTTCGTCCGTACGCCACTAATCTAAATGTGATCATAAAAAGTGATCTTTTCATATATTTCATACTATAACAAACATCTCTTAAACTTACTTGTACATTATACAATGCTTGGATGTAAATGTAGTTAATATGGTATCTAAAGTATTTCTCAAAAATGCTTGTAGAAATGCCATCGTTGGTCTGTGGATATGAAGTATCTTGCTAAAACACAAAACAAATGTGTGTGTGTAATATAAAAAAAAAGTATTAAAAATTACAAGCAATGTGGTATATTGCTGCTCAATTTACAAATGTTGTGTATGCTAAATCTACTCTAGGCCAAAATATCTCAAAACAGAAATGCACGGCTGCAACGAAGGAGGTTACCATGGTAACGGAGACAACAGAATCTTGACTAGAATCTGTGTACACCTTTGACGTTGTTGCTAACAGGAAACCACCACACGTGTGAACAAAACAATGAAACAAACAAACTTTTTTCAGGTAAAAAGTTTATATATTAATCTTTCAACAATTCCACTCCATTAGGATACGGTATTGATGTCCAGATGTATGCCCAGACCCAGGGTTTCCCAGCAGAACATTGCCTAGAGTATCACATTCCCTCCATCGTCTTGTCGTCTTTCCCCAGTGCATCCCGGTGCCATCTCTTCCCAAGGTATACGGCCCGCACATTCACTGCTGTTTAACATTTTGGGGTCTCTTAACCTCCTCTTGACAGCTATCCTGTCTGCGGGATCAGTGCACTAATCTACACCAACTCATACACAAAGATTGCGAAATTACAAAACGTTCCATTTTATAATATACTACATGCTTATATTCTCCATGCTTAACGTTTTCCGTTTTAAAATATCTAAAACACAGACTGATTTATTAGCAATTGAAAGGACAATGAACTACAAAATGGCGGACAATCGCGACCAACACCAGTGCAGATATTTTTTATCCATAACTAAAATATTGTACATCAGCCAAAGTCAATCATTTTTGCGTCCCAGGGATATTACCAGCAGTGTTTCTTTTGATAAAATCATGATAATGACCCAAAATAATCCATGTTCGGTCCGAGTTGGAAACGTAATTCGTAACATGTCCACAGACAGTAGACCATTGTAATAAGGCACATTTAGAATAATATTTTAGCCTTGTATGTGTCCTGAAGTATAGTGAGCATTTTTTATTTGAGTTGGACAAAATTGGTGCAAACTAAATATTTTTCCCAAAGGCTGGAGTTATTTCCTTTTATTTAATATTTAGAATACATAACTGAATGTTAAGTACAATAAGTAGAATAAATAACGGAATGTTTCATCATATTGCAAAAGCTGAATTATCATTCAAAGCTTGAATAATCATTGGGAAAGTAGATGATTAGTCAACTTAGAGTTCATATAATTAGTAGATTAGTCGATTATCAAAATGATAATTGGTAATAGTTGCAGCTGTTGTTTCAACGCTTTTTATTATTTTTTTTCCATTATCCAGGTCCCTTTCCCCCTTATGAAATACAATCCAGGCTAATTGCCCTGAATATTAACAATTATTTATATTGTTCTTATTATTATTGTTGTTACTATTGTCATCAATAAAACAAAACAAAAATTGTTGAATGATAAACAGATTTATTCATTTCCCTGGGAACAAAAAAGCCATGACAACAGAAATGTACAGGTGTTTAAAAACAATGCAACGGTTAGAAATTTGACATTCAACATTAATTAGCTAACAGCAGCCAATCTGAAGAGCTAGAAATTTAACATTCAAACTTTATGCGTCACAACTGCAGCCATCAGTTGTAGAATATTGTTTCTGTTGTATTGCAGTCATGTCAACAAAGACACTTTTACTTAATTGTGTTTTAATAAACACTACAGCAAAATATTTAATATATTTATATGTGTAATCACCACAATAACACAGTGCTCACGGTGTAAATGTCTGAGAAATTAATGCTTTTAAGAGAAATACATTCTTCCACGGGTAATACCAAGAAAGAGAGCATTCATTTTATACAGTTAATGCCATGTGAGTGAAATGGTAAAGATTATATTCTGCATTGAGCTGTGCCACAAGAATCTAGGGGACACTGAAGAGAAGAAGAGTTAAGATATACTTTCTTGTCCAGCTGCAGTGACGTCCACCTGCACTGGCAGGTTATAATGTTGCAGACCACAGGTTTTGCAAGTAGTTGAACCTTTTAACTTGTTTTTTTGTTAATCTTCAGCGTAAACTCACCTTAAAATAAATGCCTCAACCCATTGAGAAACACTGCCCTAGAGGCACTGATAAGTTCAGTTTAAAATAATCTTGAAATCTTTTCAAAATGTGAGTTGCAGATTAACCGAAAGCATGTCTTCTTAACTGCAGGTAGCTCTTGAGTTAACCATTCCTGAGAACGTGACTGTGAAAAAGACCCTTTTTTATATGTTCAAAAGATCAAATTTCACACTGTTTGGGAAAACACTGAGATCTGTCAAACCCACCACAAGTGGCCTGATAACATTTTTAATTTCTAACATGTTTCTGCCATTTATGATTGTGCTTCTTTGTGATTCGAACACCTCAAACTTAGATTTTTCGGTCCATAATGCTTTTTCAAACCTTTCCTACGTTTAGTGTCTGTTTTTTGCACATCTTAATTGTTTCTGGTTATTGGCCAGTCTGACATGACTTTTACTTTGCAACTTGGAACATCCTAGCGTCACCTCTTCACTGTTCACGTTGAGACTCGTGTTTTTTACTATTTAGTGAAGCTGCCAGTTGAAGACCTGTGAGCCGCTTGTTTGATGGACTTTTGCATCAGGGCCTTTCTTTACTGCTTAGAGCCCCTTTGCGTTCTGTGTCGGGAGTAGGGACTCAATTTCTCGCATGAATATCCTGCAACTTACCACGTCCCAGCGTCACATCTTCACTATTCACTCGACATTAGGACACAGCGTTTTTCGAGATTGTCAGTTTCTTGACACATTTTTTATTTTGAATAATAACCATATTATTTTTATTTTCATATTATTTTTAATCAGTTTTATCAGGGGTATTCAATAAACATTTTAAGAGGTCCTGTTTCAACAAATTACCTCCAGCAAAATTCCGAAACATCATGGCAAACTAAATTTTATCTTGATAACTTTTATGCACCATACACCAGACGACTAGGGACGGGCGAGGTTGTAACATGAATCCAAAAACCCCAAAACCCAATGAACAAACTTCAACCAAAACACAGAACTACATTGAAATGAGAGGGTTTAATAAACCAAACAAAAACAAACAGGTTTTCACATCATAACAGAAATATACAACAGGGGAAAGCTTGGGCATTGTCGCCTGACACTTAAACATGAAATAATACCCCTAAGCTAATCTACCTATAAACTAAAGAACACTTCCCTAATTTACAACAATGGTGGCCTTTCCTTCCTACTCTACCAAACCTTTTTAAACCTTCCTAATACAAAGAAATGTGACCACCGCCCCCTAAGCTAACAGGCTAGTGTGGCTAAACAAAAGTGTATACTACCAGCATGTATGTATACCCATGGGCAGCTACACTACCGGCATGTATGTATACCCATGGGCAGCTACACTACCGGCATGTATGTATACCCATGGGCAGCTACACTACCGGCATGTATGTATACCCATGGGCAGCTACACTACCGGCATGTATGTATACCCATGGGCAGCTACACTACCGGCATGTATGTATACCCATGGGCAGCTACACTACCGGCATGTATGTATACCCATGGGCAGCTACACTACCGGCATGTATGTATACCCATGGGCAGCTACACTACCGGCATGTATGTATACACATGGGCAGCTACACTACCGGCATGTATGTATACACATGGGCAGCTACACTACAGGCATGTATGTATACCCATGGGCAGCTACACTACCGGCATGTATGTATACCCATGGGCAGCTACACTACCGGCATGTATGTATACCCATGGGCAGCTACACTACCGGCATGTATGTATACCCATGGGCAGCTACACTACCGGCATGTATGTATACCCATGGGCAGCTACACTACCGGCATGTATGTATACCCATGGGCAGCTACACTACCGGCATGTATGTATACCCATGGGCAGCTACACTACCGGCATGTATGTATACCCATGGGCAGCTACACTACCGGCATGTATGTATACCCATGGGCAGCTACACTACCGGCATGTATGTATACCCATGGGCAGCTACACTACCGGCATGTATGTATACACATGGGCAGCTACACTACCGGCATGTATGTATACACATGGGCAGCTACACTACAGGCATGTATGTATACCCATGGGCAGCTACACTACCGGCATGTATGTATACCCATGGGCAGCTACACTACCGGCATGTATGTATACCCATGGGCAGCTACACTACCGGCATGTATGTATACCCATGGGCAGCTACACTACCGGCATGTATGTATACCCATGGGCAGCTACACTACCGGCATGTATGTATACCCATGGGCAGCTACACTACCGGCATGTATGTATACCCATGGGCAGCTACACTACCGGCATGTATGTATACCCATGGGCAGCTACACTACCGGCATGTATGTATACCCATGGGCAGCTACACTACTGGCATGTATGTATACCCATGGGCAGCTAAACTACCGGCATGTATGTATACCCATGGGCAGCTACACTACCGGCATGTATGTATACCCATGGGCAGCTCACATAAACTTAGCTCCCCTGCTGCACATACACAAAATCATCAACCACATTGAAAACCTCCACAAGGGAAGAAACTCCCCACATGACACCCTTATTTAACAATTTAAGAGATGTCATTTGAGGAGTTTTTCCCCAATTTTTTTCAGATGCAGATGTCTGATTGGCTGAGAACTGGAACAGCAACGACTCCCGGGAAAGCTGGCACCCCAATCACCTGCTTGCACCTGTAGGCAATTAAAACACAAACCTGTGAATTCAGAGTTAATGTGAAATGCATTCAAACTATAAGTGCAAGGGCCCGTAACAATTACATGAATACATTTGAGTTGAATATTGAATTAGAAATAATAAGTAATGTAATAATACATTTAATTTTCTTGTTTCAAGTAAAGTATAGGCTGCACACAAAATAAAATACATAACAAGCTTTTAAGCTACGGCACTCATTATACAACCCCTTCGTCAGCTAATGATTATTTTAATTTTGATACAAAAGCTTTATGGGAACATTCGATGGGCAGTGACTAAATATGTTAGGATACTGCACGATTAATCATATTGATTCATATTAATCACTAAATTCAGATTCGAGGTGGTATCTTTCCTAAAAATATTTTGTCTCGTAGTATTTGTTTTGACCTACCTGTGGGAAGAATAAACTTGTCTGTCCATTTTTGGTTAAAAGCTCTGTTTTCGCTGTCTACAATTCTCGTTTTAGAACTCGCCAACTGAAATAACATTTAACTCGCTATATAGCCAAATAGATGCAGCCATTAAACACGGTCGAAAAAACAGCATTTAAAAATATGATGCAAACCTTTGACAAACAGTACGAATTGCCAAGGTAAACGTATATCTCCCAAACTGCCATTCCATCCGTGTACAAAAGTCAAAGATGACATTCTGAAAAAAAACACGCAATAATATAGTTTATCGCAATTAATTTTGTTGCAATATATCGCACAACCAAAAGTAGTTATCGTGACAGCCCTAGTTGTGGCCTATAGAGATCAACACCCTATATCCAGGTGTGCATAATTATTAGGCAGATTCTTTTATTCAGGCAATATGTAAAGAGTATTTCAGAGGGATGCAGCATAAATAATATAAAATATTGGGGCGTGATCACAGGACCATCAAAAGTTTTGTCGCAAAAAGTCAACAGGGTTGCAAGAAACGTGTTGAGAAAAATGGCCGCAAATTAACTGTCAAATATTTGAGGAGAATTAAACGTGAAGCTCCCAGGAACCCATTATCTTTCTGTGCTATCATATTCCAAAACTGCAACTTACCTCGAGTGCCCAGAAGTACAAGGTGTTCAGTGCTCAGAGACATGGACAAGGTAAGGAAGGCTGAAATCCGACCACCACTGAACAAGAAGAAACTGAAGAAATATTATTTTTTAAATTAGATTGACATTTGACAGACCAACTCTGACACTAGCAAGGTGTTAAAGATGGACACAAACTCAATTCCCAAACCTACTGCCACTTTTTAGAAGACACTTTCTCTCAGCAGTGGTACAGGAAGAAGTCTGCATCTGGAAGACCATGATTTTATGCAGAACAATTCTCCATCACATGCATCAATATACCTGTATAGGCCTTAAAGATGAAAGAATAATGACATGGCCCACTTCCTCACCTGACCTAAACCCTATTGGGAAGGTGTGTGCCCTTTTTAAAAAGGAGATTTACGGTGAAGAAAAGCTGTGCACCTCTCTGAACAGAGTCTGGGAGACTGTGGTTGCTGCCGCACAAAAAGTTGATTAGGTTTGAGGTTTATTAACATTTTGGATTGACCGACAGCACTTTAGTTGTTCAATAATACAATTGATCCTAAATACAACTTGCCTAATAATTGTGCACAGAGTGTATGTAGTGTGCCAGATGCCAATACCTTTCTTGCACTCTTCTTTCCCTTACAACGAACTGGGCCTCTCAGCCGAACCATCTAATCTAACTGGCTTGTATATAGATGTTTTGTTGATTATACAGTGCGTACATGAATTAAAATCAGTGTTCCTTTATTTCCAGCACTCACTGACTACACTTGCCTTCCCTTTTGAAAAACTGGATAACAAACAGTCTGCCTTTTTGTTCTCTATCCATTTCTTTCTTACCTTTTTTGGAAACCAGATTTTCTTTTAGAAAACAGAGACCTCATTGATGCCACATGGCACTCACTTGGGCGGTGCACAGATAAATTTTACGACGTAATTCCGTCTATATTCTTAAAAGTACAGAGTTCGATACCCAACCCTAAGCATTACTTGAGGTGATTTACAGCGCATGCGATTGGTCTGAGTTTCCTTGGCCACTAAAACCAGTACTGTAAAAGTTGTGCCAATTAAAATGGAAACGTTCTGTCAAAATGTATTAATTCTCATTAGTATATTGTTTATAAGTCCAAGCTTTTATTGGAGAATAATTTTGCATGTCTTTTACACTGCAGTCAGTAAAGACTCTTAACTTTTTCCACCTACCTTTCTCTGTCCTTCAGAGCACATCCCAGAAGACATGCATGATGTCTTCTACATGGACCAATATGAGCAGGAGCACATTAAACCGCCCCTCATCAAACTGCTGCTGTCTGGGGAACTGTATTGCCGTGTCTGCAGCCTCATTCAGGTGTGCGAGCAGGCCTCTTCACTGCAGTCCCACTTGTCTATTATCCAGGCCCTCTCCCGTAAAGGTGTCTACGTCCTGGAGAGCGATGACAATCCTGTCTCTGATGCCGACCTAGGCTGTAGTCCCATCAAGATGGTGAGGAGAATGTCCTGCTTTAGGAAATTGTGTGTTGCTGTCTGCATCACAACCAAAATATTGATGGATATTGTATATTGTGTTTTGTTTCATTTATCCATCCCATAATGAATTTCTCATGATCACTGCCACTGATCAAATGAGCTGTGATAAAACCAATTGTCTAGATGTCATGTAATTAGTTAGATAGAAGGGATTCCACCTGTGTGCAATTAAGGTCGATTGTAAAAAGTAACTCCTTAATTCATTGAATTAGTTGAGTACCGGTACTGACTACTCAATCTACAAAAGTCAGTAGAACTCAAATCATAAAAGTTGTATTAACTCATGTCAATAATGTTTCATATCATTGAGCGCTTTAGAGTACAGTTTACAAATATTAGGTTCAGTAAACATCACGTTAGACCTAAACATATTAAATAATCCAAGTTTTCCTTTCTTAATATTTTGTATTTTACTTATAATATTTAAATAGGAGTCCGACATCTTGATTATTTAGTAAAATATACAGGTTTTAACTATGTTGTATTCATTTATGTTGTATTCATTTATGAATACTTATTTGTGTCATAAAACCTGGTTGAAGAAGCATTAGAGCATTGAGGCTAATTCATTGTTTATACTTGGAAAAACACGAAACAAGACATAAGCTAACACCAAACAAAGACCAACAGGATACACTGGGAAAGGATGAACCTGAATAAGCACAGTGATTAGGGAAACGAGTGAGGACCATGAAACTGTGTCGAAACGAGGGAGAGCGGCTGTTGGATTTCATAGGGACGGCTATCCTGCCGTGCCAAGACATGACCACTCTATGCATTTTTGATAAAAATTCTTAAAAAAAAAAATGGGTACATTACTACAACCAAATTCTGACTGGTTCGGGGGGTTCACACAAACCCAGGCCGGTTCGGGGGTATTTGTCAATAACTGAGTCCACAGCAATCAATAGTACTTGTCCTCGTACAAGATGAAAAAAGAGTAAAAACATACCAATTTGAAAAAGTTAAGCTTCTCTTAATTATTCATAGATATAATCTGATACCATCACTATTGTACAATGTTAAAGGCATGGATGTCATCTTGGGGCATGCAGAATGTTTTTCTTTTCCTGAATGTCTTGAAATTGGATGCCCATATATTAGCTCCTGCACTCTACTGCGTTTGCCTTGACTGCTCCTTGTCTGATCAATGTTGTTCTTAAGTGCACGACCCATTTAAAATGCATCCGGTAATATAATTGGAATAATCTTCATTGTGTCTACTGAGGAAATTGTTAGCATGAAATTTCAAGGCTTAACGTACTTCCATTGCTGCAGGAAAATAAAAATAAAAATGCAAAACCTCTGGCACTATACCACTTTTGTACCCTTTGGGTTATTCACTGAACTGCATTTTTTATTATTAAAAAGAGAAAAATGTAGGTGTTCTAGATCGTTCGACTGGTAATGTACCGGTATGTCAAAACAAAATCCATGCCGTGAAGTCAAAAGAACTCTCTATAGACCTCCGAGATTTGCTTTAGAAAACCCATGGACACCACTGCTCTAAACAAACATTCTAAACTTTTTTTTCTGCACAGAGCTCCCACATATCTTTAATTGATGCCCTGATGATGGCCTACACAATAGAGATGATGAGCGTAGAGCGTGTGGTTGCCAGTCTCAAACGTTTTGCTCCCTTCAGCGCCTCCCAGGATCTTCCCTTTGACCTAGAGGATGTCATGATCTTCTGGATTAACGAGGTGAGCCATGTATAGCTCTGTGTGTGTGTGTGTGTGTGTGTGTGTGTGTGTGTGTGTGTGTGTGTGTGTGTGTGTGTGTGTGTGCGCGTGTGTTTGTCTGTCAACGGTATGTGGGAGAAAGGGAAAGAGAGAGAACGAATGAGGACCTATGTGTGTGTGGCGTACTGATACTGGTTTGTAACTCAGGTGATATTGAAAATGAGGGAGATCACAGAGAAGGAGGCTAAAACCCAGCAGCATTTTCTGGAATCCCAGAGACATCAAAAGGTATGCTAATGATTTATTTACTCTTAATTCTACTCTTAATCTTTTTATAGCTAATCCTTGTGTTTTTCTCTTGTTTTCTGTTATATTACATTCCAATTCTTTCCTTTACTAACCTACAACCACCTACTAATCCCAAGACGGGGTGGGCTTCCTAAAATACCTACCTCTGGTCTATTGGTAAAACAGTGTGACTTTACTTGTTTGTGACCGGAAATTGTAGAGTTTGGAGCACCGGATGCTGCTTTTAGGGTCCTCTAGAGTCTAGACCATTACGCGTTGATGTTCTTGTTAACACATGTTTTAAAATGTCGGCCTGTTTTTTTCTGGTCCCTGTAAAAACCTATACAGATTGAATCTAAATATTTAATATTAACCACTTCAGATTGTTTTGTGATTAGATCTGCTTGGTGGTCAGTGTTTAGTTTTTGCTACGCTGTTCTCTAATTTGACCGTAGCCATAAAAGGCTTATGTGTTATTGTGTGATGCAACCCACATGTAGATCTGATCCCCTCCTGTCACTGCATCTGACCTCTATGTTGATCTTCATGTTTGTGTTTCCCTAAACTCCTTCTCCTCCTCTGCATCTTTGATGCGTAGTCTCCCTCCAAATGGTACTGGAAGCTTGTACCAGTAAGTGGAAACTACTACAGCGTCTCCTATCTTGTGTGTGCATGTGGCTCGGTGTGTATGTGTCTGAGTGCTGCACAACTGTTGTATGGTGCTTGAGGAGGACACTCTGGATGAAAGTTTCCCCAAGGTGCAGATATATATCCTCCTAAATATTTATCTTGACTATTTGGAAAATGCAAAGCGTACCAGAATCAGTAACTCTGTGCAACATCACTCTCAATATGGGTAATTCTGACTTATCGTTTGATCGCACCCTGGATGCTAATATACTGCATGTGCACACTCTTACTGCCCCTTCCCCAGTTACTCTGTGACCCTGTTAAAATCATTTTCTCATCTATTGTGAATTAGCAGGTAGCTTAGATTATGATTGGGCAAGATACTGTGTCACTGTGTTTTGGACGCTGCTGCTTTTGTTGTTGTTTCTCTTCTTGGCATGCCACTCCTGCTTATGACTTAACAAACAAACATGCATAGTTTACTAGCTTACAAGAAAACACTAACTACTGTGAAAGGTGTGTGTGGTGTTTGTGTGGTGTGAAAAGTCAACCAAGGATAATCTATTGAAAGCAAGGAATTTTTTAAAACAAGTTATTTAGGCTTGGTTAGAATTAGGGCTACATTTACAATGATGAGTTAGGGTTCTTCAAACTGCATACAGGGACAAACAGTATCCATTTGTTCTAGATAAGTTAGAAATTACCAACTTTACTTTGCCTTTAAGGTAAAGTTTATATTCAGGGCTAGGAATACAGGATTTGGGGCTAGATTTACAGTTGGGTATTAAGTTAGGGTTAATTTTAGGATCATGGCTCGGCTGAATAGGAAGAGGTTTGTGTGTGTACACCAGCGGTTCACAAACTTTTTCGGTCATTCCCCACTTTTGACAAGGTGGAATTTTCAAGCCCCACCTGCCCCCCATGCCCCAACAAAATACTAATGAAATACGCAACAAGCTTAACATATTGTAACAAGTATCAGTATAGTTGTATCTAAATACAAACTAACTATCTACATCAAAAATAAAGAAAATTAAAGTGCACCATGAAATTCAGAAATGGAGACAATAAAAGTGGTGTGTCAAAATGTGTATCAATTTCGCAAGACAGGTCTATTCATCCCTGCATTAGTGGCTGCGATGAGCCTGTTTTGCAGTGGACATTTCTCAAATCTCTGCGCTCAAAGACGCCACTTTGCCCAGGGAGAGCCACCTTACTTCACTTTGAAACAGCACAGATGTGTGATCAGCTCCCATTTCTTCTCAAAATGCGGAGAACAGTCGTGCTTTCAGGGTTCGGGTTTTGATAAAATGTACCATGCTCACAACTTCTGTCAAAACCTCATTTAGTTCAGTGCTGAGCTGCCTTGACGCGAGCGCTTGTGAATGACACAGTGTGTCCAGTGAATGACACAGTGCGTCCAGTGAATGACACAGTGCGTCCAGTGAATGACAAAGTGCGTCCAGTGCGCATCTGGCGCAAGCTCTTTATTAGTGCCTGCAGCCCGTTTCTTAATTTGTTGGGTCTCATACTGTCTGCTGCTAGCGGTTTAAGACACAGAACACACATCTGTCTCTCCTCTGCCCCCACCACCAATACTTTTTCTCTGTGTGTAACTCGTGTTATTGCCCACACTAGCCTGCTACCCATCCGTGTCCCAAATGTATCCATGTTGTGTTATTGCCCACACTAGCCTGCTACCCATCCGTGTCCCAAATGTATCCATGTTGTGTTATTGTCCACACTAGCCTGCTACCCATCCGTGTCCAAAATGTATCCATGTTGTCTTATTGCCCACACTAGCATGCTACCCATCCGCGCAAAAGATTGTTTTCCGCTCCAATTAATATGCCGACATCACGTCAATCAATATTTTGGCACTACGGTTCCAGGTTACATTTCTATTCATTATACATTTTATTTTATATCTAATGTTGTTTTAATTTAGACTTCATGTAGGCTAGTAATGATAACTTTTTTTTATGGGTGTTTTTATGTCGGATCTTTGTTGTCATTTCCTCCCGTTTGGCGCCCCACCTGTCGCGTCTCTATTCCCCACCAGTGGGGCGCGCCCCACACTTTCAGAACTGCTGGTGTACATTATGCGCTTGTGTCTGCTCTCACATATGTCAGTGTGTGCTTCTGTGCATGTTTTTGTGGGTGTTTTGTGTTTCAGGGAGAACTGTTATCCACAGACAGATTAATGCCTCTTTCTGACCTTAAATTTTTCTCTGTGTGTAGGTGCGTTACCGGAGAGACAACCTCTCTGGACAGCTGCTCAAGCACTTCCCTGTGCTGGGTGAGCTTATGAAAGATGTGTGTGACGGTACAGCCCTGCTGGCTGTGGTGCATTTCTACTGTCCTGGGCACATGAGACTTGAGGGTAGATATCCTTCTAACATTACTTGAGATAATGTTAAAAATACTTTTTCAGTGCTTTGCCCCGTAATTTTTTTTAGATTAGATAAAGGGATCCTTTTAAAAACAACCCAAAAAGTTTGATTGATTTCGTAAATATATTCACGAAAGAACACACTAGAACACCCAGAAGAAGGTCTAATTGGCAAACTTGAGGCAGGCATTTTTTGGCCAGAGAGACCTTCCGATCCCTGGATGTTGGAGAGATTTTGGCAACACGGCCACTCCTGGGAAAATTCATTATTGCCCCAAACTTTCTCTATTCGGACAGCATTTCTCTGAATCCTTTCCAGGCAGGTATGCATCAAATACTTGTTCAGGAATATTCTTTGATTGTGGCATGATGTGTCTTTGGAACCTGTGACTTGAAGATAATTGTCACAACCTCACATACTTGGCCAGACCAGGCCATCAATACTTAT
This sequence comes from Dallia pectoralis, assembly GCA_029465975.1. NCBI lineage: Eukaryota > Metazoa > Chordata > Actinopteri > Esociformes > Umbridae > Dallia > Dallia pectoralis. Next base: position 989,868 of record CM055760.1, on the reverse strand, counting down.
TGGTGAGACAACGCACTGACCGTCTGACCAATGCCAGGGTGACCTGTTGACACCGATGTGTGGGCCCAGCATATGAGGCGATCACGAACATCCAACGGCACGTACACACGTCCCTCGGGACATTGTGGGGGAGATGGTTCCGTGCGTAACACACGTTGGATGTCCGCATCAACCTCCCACATCACCAGTGCCACTTTAGAGGAAGCAGGAAGAATGGGTGTGTTATCAACCAGCCTTTGATCTGTGTCATATAGCCGAGACAGCTTGTCTACCTTGGCGTTCTTCGTCCCCGGAATGTACGACAACGTAAACTCTAACTGGTTAAAAACAACGCCCACTTGGCCTGGCAAGGGTTTAGCTTCCTTGCTGATCGGTACCCTCGAGCCAATGTCTCCACTCTGTCAGGGCTTAACTATGGCTAACCACTCCCTATCGCCAACATCATAGTTTTGGCCATACCGCTATAGGCTCTGGAGCGGCACCAGGAAAGAGTGAAACGGACGAACCATCCCCGGAAAGTCCGCGAGCGGCTAGGAGATTGTCCAGCCATATAGCTATCTCAACTAGTCGCTCAAAGGAGAGACTGGCGGAATTCAAATAGTTTTTTTACTGCATTATACATCTTAAGATAGCTAGGTGGGACTACCACTTTGCTCAGTAGTATTAAGAATAAACACCTCAGTGCAAAATACTTCTGCCATGACTTAACTGCTCTATCACTTGTATAAAAGAATATTACTTCAACAAATGTAGTATGTTAGAGTGTGCATGTCAGGGCTTTGTTTAGCTTCATGTTCAATTTCAGATATATTTAGCCAATTCACAACACTGGGCTTGGATATGATTTTGTGACCCGATTTCTAAAATGCTGAGTATTTTCTCTAAAATCTCTACACATTTCAGGAATTTCTGTTGGTCAAAGATGTCAGGTGATAATTGGAAATGGAATTATAATGTATTTTATTTAGGTCTGTCCATGACACTGTAAAATATTGTATGTTTGGCTAATATTCATATTATCCATTTCTACACTTTCTACAATTGCTACTAGTTTTTATTGTATGTATATTTTCATATTATTCTTGCTTTATTTTTTCTTAAATGATTACTAGATGTAGTGTGCCATGTCACATAAATGTTCACATTGTTCAGAATAACGCTATGTTATTGGGTGCTTTTGACAAATAAAACAATTTGACTTTGGCTATTGGCCTCATGCTGACATGTCTAAATCAATCACAGTTACTTCATAATGGTCTTCTGTGCCTTTCAGATATTTGTTTAAAAAAGGTGCCCTCCATAGCAGAAAGTCTGTACAACATCCAGCTCTTGAGGGAGTTTTCAAACGAGTACCTCAACAGAAGCTTTTATCTACTTCCGGAAGATGTGCTGTATGCTCCCCCTGTGCTAAAGGTAAACAGCCACTTTACTACTTCACTGGAGTAACACAAGTCTGAAATCCGTGAGTGAAAGGATCGTTTCCTCCGATGTGTTGCAGATAAGTGAACCCTGGCCTGTTATAATAATTTCCATTAAGTTATATTCTCTTTTTCTGTTAGCCAATCACTGAAATGGATAGCTATTAGTTCAATTACATAGCTTCGAAAATACAATTCTATGAAAACTGACAGTTTTATAATGTGAAAAGTAAGTAATGCGTATCTAAACACAGTGCTTTGGCGTTTACCGTTATGTTTTATACCATTTCACAGCAAAATATCATGGTCTTTATTGCTGAGCTTTTCTGGTGGTTTGAGATCGTCAAGCCCAACTTTGTCCAGCCCCGGGACTTGCAAGAAGTTAAACAAGGTGTGAAGTTACATTCTATTATTTTATTTTTTTCATGTTATTTTAGTCAGGAAGTTTTTATGCTTCATTGGTAAAAAACAAGGATACAGTGGGTGTTTGTGTACAAAGCCTTTTGTAAGTATTCAGACCCATACATTTTTCCCCCATGTTTTATTATAGAGTTTAATTAAAATGTATTACATTCATCTTGTTTGCCTTCAATCTGCGCAAAATACTACACAATGAAACGACAAAACTAGTTTAATAAGTGTCAGATTATTAATTACAAATAAAAAGTTTAAATATCATGTACATACAGTAATTATTTTTATTCAGTTCACTTTGTAGAAGCACTTTTGGCAGGGATTGCGATTTGGTCTCTACCAGCTTTGCACTCTTGGATTTGGAAAGTTTCTCCTAGTCTTTATTTTAGATCCTCTCAGGATTTGATGGGTCAGGTTTGTCAGGTTTGATGGGAAGCCTCAAAGAACTGTGATTTTTTTTTAAGTATGTTTACGCATAATGGTTGAGCCCAGATGTTTGTTAGTCTCCTCTACAAGTAGAATGCTGAGCATTCCTAAGGTTTTTCAGAAGTTTGTTTGAGACTTTCTTTGGCACCACTCTTTTGAGGTCACAGTGAGGTCACTGCTGCAGCCAAAGAGCTCCGGCCCCCTTGTTTCAGTCTCCAACACTACACATGGCTCCCCTAGTGTCCCAGCAACAGCCCATAGCCCAGATGTCTGTAACGGGTACTACCTGAAACAATACATATTTTCATTGGTGCGTAATTGTTGTAATAATTCTGGACTAGGATTGGAATAAGCATTTGTGTGTATGTGTGTATCTTGTGAGTGTATGTGTTGGTGTGTGTAGGTGGTCAGACCAGGTCAAGTGTTCATCAGTCTATTTGCTTTCCCTAGGTGAATTAGCATAAAGGACCATTGACATTGCTGCATACTTTTCATCACGCACTGTGGAGGTTTGTGCTCGCAACTGAATGTGTGTGCATTTGTGTGTTTAGAAAATTATAATATCCAATTGGTTTCCTTTGCAGTATTAAAGTCAGTCCTACATCCAGCCCCTTGCACTCTTTACTCTCCCTGAGACAAAGGCAACAGAAATATATACAGGAGGATGACACCTCAGGTAAAATTGACAGCACTGTGCTAGCTTTTTTACTACTAACAAGAGCCAAAATATTCAAACATCTGACTAATTCTATAATATGACTGAGTTATGAATTTTGCATAATCATTTAGCCGTGTTAAAATAAAATGCACACTTAAATCAGTTGACATTGATTTAGTATTGGGGATTTATAATGCAAAAACCCAAAATATGTTGCTTGCGTAAGGATTCAATCCCTGTACAGTCTTTTAGTTTACACAGATGACAGACATTGCCCATATAAGGACAGTTACCGTGCCATTCAGCACCTATGAAATTTTAGGGCTGTTGTCAGGTTTTCTGAATATTGCTTCCAGGGAATTGGCTGAAACACTGCTCTTAAAAATGAAGGGAATTTCTAGGAGAAGCAAACAGAAAACAGAAACAGTCCTTTTCCTCAAGTTTAGTAAAGGTGCACCAGTCAACCTTATCAATAGCTCTGCATAACAATTGCCTAAACGGAAAGGTATAAAAAACTAATATAGGTTACTCGTAGGGATGTAACGATGCACCCTGAGCCAGTTGAAAATTGATGACAATTTGTGACTGTTCAAGTCGGTGGAGATGTTAAAGGGCCACTCCACCCAAAAAAAATATTTTTTCTCACTTATCGTGGTCACTTATGTAGTAGAAATGTGAACACATTTTTGAAATTGGTGCCTTATAGGCAGAGAAAAAGATTAAAATGTGTTTTTGGCTCATGTGGATGAAATACACCAAATCCCAGAATGCACTTGTTTCGCTGCTCTACGAATCCACTCACAAGCCACGCCTACAGACTCGAGAGGGCAGGCAAAAGGGAAAGCTAGCTACTAATTGACTGGAAAACAGAAGACACCGGTTAACATGAGTCTCCGTGACGAGTTTCTTGATAAAGTGTTTAAATACAAGCCTTGCGTTGTACCGGGATGTACATCCAACACAAGGAAAGGACATGTAGTTAGTTTCAATCGTTTTCCCGTTGAACATTTAGAGCGGTGCAAACAGTGGCTGCGGGCTATCAACCACCCAAAGTTCAGAGAATATATTGTACAGGATGTTTTTAGATGTATCTTCTTGTTTATTTTTAATGCGTACCCTTGACTTTGGTTTCTAATGCATATTCAGTTATTTCTTTAAGAAGAACATGGCATCGCTGAAATTCGCAACAGCAGCGGGACTCTATCTGTGTCCATAGGCGCACTGCGAGAGCACTGGCACCACCAGTCCGCCCCAGCTCGACTCTGTACGGGCTCTTCCTCATGACCGCCAGTCAAGCTTCGCTCCTCTGCAGCAGCAGCCTCTTGTTCCTCCATCAACCGCAACTGTTTCTCACTGTATTGCGGCTCGTACAGGCAGCCACGAACATCGGATTCGCGCACCAGATCTTCAAAATCCCTTTCTGCCATTTCGTCTTAAAAATTACATTCTGCCATAGTGGTTGGTCTAATAGTCGCCTTTCTCCACAACAAGCAAGATCGGGTTAGCTTAGCTACAAGATGGCTGACACTATTTTGAGAATTTGTGAGCGAGGCCCCACCCCCTATGGGCGGGTTGAAAAAATGCGGAAGTATCATCTACTACTGGTTGTAGTTTATAGCTGCTTTTAAAAAATCCTCCAATGACACAAAAATCGTCGTTTTACGTCATTGGAGGGTTTTTTCCTAACTTAAAATCAAGATAAGCAAGGTCATTGGAAAATACTACCATTTGTCTACTGATACAAAGCTAAATGCAAAATCAGTGTAGTGGCCCATTAAACAAACCGAGATTCACGTTTTAAACTGTAGGGGCGCTGCAGCTGTGCACTTCGACCTCGCTCATTCAAATCGAATCTTTGTCGGCATTTTGGTTTTCTGAAGACTTGGAAACAAAAACTGTTGCAGATACTGCACAAATATGCCAATATACAATAAAAGCCCAACAAACATGATACAGTGTACAAATTACGCCACATTAACATTAAAGATAAATCAATTTCACTAAGAATTGTGCAGAATTTTTTAAATGATAAAAGAATACAAATTTCTCTTAAATCTGATTTAGTAAAAAGAAATCATGAGAAAATCATATTGTGACATCAGTATCGTGAATTGAATCACATTGTGACTTGAGTGAATCGCTATATGCCTACTCGAATTCGTATTACTTAATCGTTTCCAACTGAAAGCATCTTTGCGGTTTGCCAGAAAACATGAGTGATTCATTTTGCTCTGTTGAGACCGAGAGAGCTTTTTGGCCTAAACTTAGAGATACTTCTGGTTACGGACAGCATTTCTTGAGGCCTAACAATGGTTGGGACAACATCATGCTTATGGGTCCTTCTCACCAACACGGTGAAAACTGGGCATCTTGTAAATATTTTAAAAAGAAAAAATACTGGGAAGTGCTGCAAGAGAACCTGCACACAAGTTTGTGAAGAAATTCAACTTTCAGCAAATCCCACCCCGTCCACAAGAATCATCCAATCCACCTGAACTACCTGGAGCAAATCTATTTATAATAATTGGCCAAAATCACGGATATGGTAAGCAAAGCTGGTGCATTCTTACCCGAAAATAATTAAAGAGGAATTCTGAGACATTTGTTCACAGGTTGTTAAAGTGGTGCTGTTGAGCCAGTTGTGCAAATATGTGCCCGATGTAATCAAAACTATGCACTGTTAAACTTATTTTAAGGCTAACTGACATATGATAGTTATTCTGCTAATTGATTATAAACATAAACAACATATTGCACATCCAGCCCAAAATTGGAAGTTTAAAAAAACTTAATTACCAAAGTCCCAAACGGCCTCTTTAAAGCTAGTTTTGCTGCAAAGCTTCTACCAAATATTAATGTGTGGGGTTGCAAGCATGTTGTTTTTCTCTATTCATACAAATTCTTCCCAACCAAATGTAATTTCGGTGAACCATTTTTAATGAATAAACCTATTGGTGGTTTGAACACTTTTTCAAGGCACTGTAAATCAATCAATATTGGTATCACGATTATCTATCGCAATTATTCATTGATTTCAGGGACAACATAACTTAATTGCACTTTCACATTTAAAAAAACAGACAACTGATTTCAATACCATGTTGTGCTACATTCCTGCTATTGTACAAATCTTTCCATCAAAATAAAACTGGTCCTTATCAATCAAATTTATTTTATAAAGCCCTTTTTACAACAAAGTTCTTTTACAAACACCCAGCCTAAACCCGACAAAGCACACATCAACAAGTTGATGCACAGTGGCTAGGAAAAACTCCCTGATGTGTCGAACTTAGGAAGAAACCTAGAGAGGAACAAGGCTCTGAGGGGTGGTCAATCCTCTTTTGGCTGTGCTGGGTGAACTTATAATAGTTTAGTTTAATTAATTTAATTATGAAATAGAATAGTCCAGGTCAAATAAAGGGCATCATCAGGAATATATTGGGCATCGGTAACAAAACTTAACACTGTGTTAAAAGATGAGAGTTTTAGGCAGTTCTATAAATGACATCTCCCAAATCAAACCGAATGAAATGCCTTGGACAGATTAACGATTTAATATACAGCAGAGTTTTCTATAAGCAGAGCACACATTTTCAATGTAAAAAACGCATTTGAGCATGTTCATTTAATTGTGGAAATGATCTGATTAATTATGCAGCCCTACTGTAAATTCAGTCAACTATATTTCCACCCCTCATGAAATTGAGCAAAACTGAATGCAAAATAATTGTTATTTATTAGTCTCAAACATAAGGAGCCATATACTTTCTGACAATATATAACAACACTATTTTCTCAAACACAAAATATTCAGAGTAGTACAATCTTTTCTGCTAAATGGTTGTTACAAAAGTATTGGCAACCTTGAATAATATTAGAAAAATAACAAAACCCAGTTTTGTCTGTTATGAAATAGTATGTTTTTAGTTGGTGTTAGTCTCCAGAAACTGTACTGATGATTTTCACATGTTCGTGTTTCACTGGGGTATAACTGTATTTTTGCACATGTAAAATCCATCGCTATGGGTAAAACTGTAGGTCTTTCATCTGCTAAACGTTATTGGAACTACAATTCGAGACAATTTCGTTTTTGGGGGACGAAAGGAGAGTGCATATAAGAAAGAGCAAATGGTGGTGCATCAGTGATTTTTTTGTTTGTCTGTTTAGCTATTAATGGGTCTGGGGCTCTTGTTCATCAATGTCATAATTAATTCCACTAAAATACAAAATATTTGAGCCCAAAGCTATTGCCAGGAGATTAAAACTTTGGATAGATCTGGCCGTCGATATATCTTTCAACCAGACGATTAGCCCAAAAGTACATCAAAATCAACACAAAGGTTTTCGCAGGACTGAAACAAGTTGGTGTTTTACAATGGCAATCCAGGTCAATGGACTGGAATCCAATTGAAAAGCTGTGGTTTAGGGCAGTCAACAAGCAGGACTGCCTAAGACTATCAAGGAATTTGAATTTGTCTGCAAAAGAGGACTGGTCTGAGGTCCTCCAACTTGTGGGCAACAAACTTGTTAGACTACAGGTACAGACAAAGCGTTGACATCCACTCCAGGGAAGGCCAGACAAATTATTGCTTGTAATGATGCAAATATTTTATAATAATAATAATACATTTTATTTATAATGCGCTTTTCTTAAACCCAAAGCGCTACAGTAAAATTAAAATAAAAAACAACAACAAGGGCAATACAACAATTAGAGAAAAACAGCCTTAAATAAATGTGTCTAAATCAGCTTTTTAAAGTGTTCCAGTGTTGGTGTATTTCTGATGGTAGGAGGAAGCACATTCCATAGCTTGGGGGCTTTGTATGTAAAGGCTCTTTCCTCCATGGTCTTAAGTTTACATAAGGGGTGATGTAGTAAAAGAGAATTAGAAAATCAGAGAGAACGTGATGGAGTATAATGGCTAATGAGATCACATAGGTACTCGGGTGCAGTCGCATGTAGCGCCTTGTATGTTAGTATAAGAATTTTGAAATCAATTCTCGCTTTTATGGGAAGCCAGTTCAACTGTGAAAGCACCGGTGTGATGTGCTCACGAGGAGAGGTACGAGTGAGCACACGGGCAGCAGAATTTAGAATGTATTGTAGCCTACTCAGAGATTTAGCTGGAAGGCCAGAGAACAAGGCATTACAATAATCTAGCCTAGTTGTAATAAAGGCATGTATAAGCTTTTCTGTGTCTGCAAAAGACAGAAAAGGTCTATGTCGAGCAACGTTTCTCAGATGGTAGAAAGACGTTTTAGAGATGTTTTTAATATGTGCTTCAAAAGTTAGCTGTGGATCAAAAATGACACCAAGATTCCTCATCTGTAAAGTTGGAATTACAATGCTGGAGTCAACAATCAAACTAATCTGCTCGGCTTTACGAGTAGCCGCCTCTGTACCAATCTGCATCAATTCAGTTTTGGAGCCGTTCAGCTTGAGGAAGTTATTCTGCATCCATAAACTGATCTCCGCTAGACAACTACGCAGAGCTATTAATGAGCAATGAACATCAGGACTAGTGGTCCGCATAGCAGTGATACCCATGACCATGTTTCCTGATGATCTGCCCAAGTGGAAGCATGTAGATGTTAAATAAAATTGGACCCAACACTGAACCTTGAGGAACTCCCTGTCGAACAGGCACGGTGTCAGATTTGTAATTACCTAAGCTTACAAACTGGGCACGATTCGTTAAATAGGACCGAAACCAACTGAGTACTGCTCCAGAGATACCCAGACAATTTTCCAGCCTATCTAGCAATAGAGAGTGGCATATAGTGTCAAAAGCAGCACTGAGGTCTAATAAGACCAAAATACTGAATGCACCTGAATCTGCCGCAGTAAGTAGGTCGTTTACAACCCTCACTAGAGCAGTCTCAGTACTATGGCCTTTTCTGAACCCAGATTGAAAAGGTTCAAAAAGACTATTTAGCGATAGGTAATGATTTAACTGAAAACCCACAATACGCTCCAGAACTTTAGCCAAGAATGGAAGGTTAGAAATTGGCCTGTAATTGGACAAATCAGAAACATCACAGCCAGGCTTCTTAGGGACTGATGTAATGGCAGCTACAATCAATTATTATCAATAATTATCAATTTTGCATGACTTTTTATCTGGAAACGGCACATTTCTAATGGAATATCTACATAGGGGCATTGAGGCCTATTATAAGCAACCATTAGCTGTGTTTGCTAAAACAAGTTTGTAATTTTAAAAGGCTAATTGATTCTTAGAAAACCATTTTGCAATTGTCAGCACAGCTGAAAACTGTTGTGCTGATGTCATTGGGATGTAAAGACCACATGTCTTCACCTGTGTTTCCTGGTTTCTATGAATTGATCCCCGGAGTCTTGTCATTATCAATCACACCACTTTCCATTAGCCTATTAGTATGTTTATAAATGTTTGCTCCTCTGTCCCCTGTTTTGTGGATTATTACTGCGTGTCATGTATTTATGTTGGTGAGTGTTTCTCTTATAGTCTTTTAAAACAGTTGAGGTTTAAAACAGTTTTTAAACACTAATGAAAAATCTAACATTGAGTACTGCCTGTGTGTGATTCCTCGACACAACATCAAAAAGTGTATTGTGACAGCTGATTCAAGAAGCAGTAAAACTCTTTGGCTGCGTCCGAAATCGCGTATTATGTTGAGTATGTACTACATTTAAATAAGAACGTACTTTGCGACCGTTAAAAAAGTACGTTCTATATAGTATGAATCCGGGTAGTATGAATGGAGTCCGGACGTACTATATGCGCAGTGTTAGAATTTTCTACTTGTATAATCTACGGGGCAAGAGAAGTGTGTTTCGTTCAGGTCCGCGTCCTCCTACCACCACGCATAAAGCAAACCCGCTTTTAAGTCAATCGTTTACTTATATGATGTTAAACAAATACAATTTAACCACAAAGAAACAAAAAAAGTGTTTTCTAAAGTAGTTACACTTGAAGACTGCCGCGTCTCCAGTTTCCGTCATTTTTAAACGTAACGAGAAATGCTCTCTCCTATTGCATTATGGGATAGTAAAGTGTCCATCGTATGCACACTTCAGAATCTCGCCGGAAGTAGTAGGTCATCCGGGTACTTTTCGCATACTGTTTTTCGAATACTATGATTTCGGACATACTACTCTCCTCGCGTACTGTTTTTCGCATACTATAAAGTATGGAAGTGCGCGATTTCGGACGCAGGCTTTGTCTTTAGGCTATTTCATCTGGAGCATCAGTGTTTCTGGATTTAATTGCAGACCCAAAAAAGCCTGAAACAGAACTCTGAAAATACCCTGAAACAGAATCTTCTGAAACTCATCAGTCTATTCATCAGTCTATGTTCTGAGAAGGCTATTCAATGTGAAAAATGCATTTACATTTGCAAAATGTTATATAGGGTTGCAACTTTAATCTTTACAGGTTGTTAATGTCACAAATGATTTAACTTATAAAAACTAACATTGAAATTTGTGCCTGTTTTTAGGCCAGAGAAAAAGGTCTAACTCTCTGTCACATGTTGATGGTCAATTTAAGGCGTCAATGCTTGCCTGTCCACAAAGAAGACCAAGGTGTGGTGTTCATTTATTATTATTTCAGTCATTTATGCTGATCATAGAAAATCCTGTTCAGTATGTACATTGAACTTTGAAAGATGAACGACATTAGTTTTACTTATAACATTCTCACTTATGTCTCATACTTTACGTATGTATATTTATAGTCATACAACTTTTCCCACCTGCATGCTTGATCGCTGTGTTTGTCAGATACTGATTTATAGATATTGCTATGTGGTAGTACTAGACTAGCCTTGACTCTTCTCTTTTCCTTGAATTTTTTTTCCCCGCCTCCCATCTTTCCATCAATGCGTCTTTCAATCATTCCTGTTTCATCACCACTTTACCTTCTCTCTGTCCATTATCTACTTCTTTCTCTAATTCTCTATTCACCTAGACCCGTGTTCCAGTCATCACCTTATACCCTTCACTTTTCTCCGGAGGGAGAGGGTGAAAGCGGGAGCCTGGCCCGCTCCATCAGCAAGGACAGCCTAGCCTCTAATTTAATCAGTCATACTCCCAAACACATAACGGGGGTGCCAGAGATGGAAGTCCCGGTTCCCCCCCGTAGGGGCAACGGCCAGGGCTTACATAGCCACATCCGCCTTGAGGACAAGGAAGCGAATAAGGAAGAACTTGTGGCCCTTATCCACCCAGCAGCTCTAGCCAGGCGATACATCCCATGCTCCGCCCCTGAGAGTGACGACATGGAGCAGGACGAACTGGAGGTCCAGGGTTCCAGTGTGTACAGCTCTCTGCGCTCACCCTGCTTTGTTGGCACACAATTTGACCGCCAGGCAGAGAGCTTTTTCCTGGAGCCCCTGATGCCGGCTGTCCTGAAGCCCGCCAAAGAGAAAAGTGTCAGCCTTAACAAGGAGGAGGAAAGCGGGGAAAGTAGAACCGAAGTGGGTCCTAAGAAAACAACCAAGGTCCCCAACTGCACGTTTACTGCGATCCCTAATGTGGAGCCCATCTCAGACCCTTTTAGACTATTGTCTGAGGAGGAGGCAGTTTGTACTCAGGCCCCTCTAATAAAATCTGCGCCTGTGACCAGGGAGCATTTCTGTGGCTTCTTCCTCCCCTTGTCTCTAGTTCCCGTGGATCAAGAGAAGGCCTTCTCTGGACTGTCACCAGACCAGAGCCTCTTGCCTGCTTCTAACTCTACGACTTGGGATAAGTTGTGCTCAGAGGAGGAGGAGGAGGAGGAGGAAGAAGAACAGATAGAAATTACAAAAAAAATCCTCAAACGGGTTATGGGAAAGTGTCAGGGAGAGAGAGGGGAGGGTAAGGAGAAGCCGGAGGAGGACGAGGGTGAGTCGACCAAACTTCGGGAGGACAAAAAGGTGTGTGAGTGCGAAGGCAAGGAGGGCTTGGAGGCACAAAGTGACTGCTCCAGCCCTTGTCTTAGCACAGCATCCTGGGCCAGCAGCATAGGTGACAGTGGCAGCGGAAGCTTGCCCATGACCAGCTTTGTAGAGCGCAGGCTCAAACAGAAAGTCAGCAGCTTCCACAACAGTGGTAGCAGCACCAGCAGTTCCCAGGTGACCACCCCCGATGACTCGGAAAGTGCTTCCTACCCCCAAGAAGGTTTAGGACAGGCTCCCAGCCCATGTCGGCTGGCTGCAGATAGCGCCGCAGGGGTAGGGAGTGACGTTTTAGCCTCTAGCTTGGTCCAGCTGCACATGCAGCTGGAGGAGCGGAGGCGTGTCATTCAGCGCCAGAAGAGAAAGATGGAAACCACATCAGCGCACAGGCGCCTCGAACTGGGCAAAGCTGCTTTTCTCAACATTGTAAAAAAAGGGGGAGGGAAATGTGAAACCCTGCCGCAGCCCCTCAAACACCCAGTAGCTCTGACATCTGACAAGGTCAAGCAGTGCAGGGATGACTTGTATGTGGATGTCCTTAGGGGACAGACAAAGGAAATAGAGGCGAAGAAGCAGGGAGATGTGGAGGAGAGATTAAATCGCTACGGCGCAAGGCGTCTAGACAAGATGCAGGTTGAGCCAGACCTCAACGAGTGCAGTCGCTCCATAGAGCTGCTGAATGAGGCCATTGGCACGATTCAAAAGCAGATGATGCAGCTGTCTCTACAGCAAAGCCGCTTGAGAAAGCAGGGCACCCGGTCCACCCATAAGTACCCGCCTGCAACCTCGCCTCTAACCCAACCCTCCGCTAATGCCTCTAAATCCATCCATGCCCCCCCTCAGGAAATCTCCACCCATACCATCAACTCCAAATTCTGTCCACCTGTGCATTTTGTGGAAACCATCAGCACTGCTCCCGCAATGCGCCGCCCACCCAAACTGAGCTCCGGCTGCAGCCCTAGGACCAAACCCTTTGAGCTCACACTGACCAAGGCTATTGGTAGGCCAGCCTCCAAGACTGACATCTCCACATCCATAGTGCCATGCCCTTCTACTGGTGGTCACACCTCGTCCCCTGAAGAACAGGTGAATGACAGGAGTCGGAATCAGAGCCCCATCTGCGTCATATTCACAGAGAGCGCAAGGTCTTTGGCAAAAGGCACTCTTCGTAGAACCACCTTTAAGATCAAAGACGAAGCCAACCAGCGCAGCCACCCTGAGGGGTACGCCCTTCCTACTGAGCAGACTCCCTCTGAGGATTCATGCAGCACTTCTATTACACAACCCTGCATGGACTGGGCTGAGAGGCTGATGGGGGAGGAGCGAAAGGGTTCGAGGGGTTCTGGGAAGGAGAATGAGCCCGGCGAGGAGGGATGTCTTGAAAAGGGCCAGGTGATAATGTTGGACCTGTCTGACCCGAAGGAACCAGCTGAGGAAGAAGGCTCCGATGTAGGGGACACTTCAGCTGACCAAGAAGAGAAGTTAGGACTGGGGTTTTTCTTTAAGGTAGGAATTTGTTTCTCAGTAGTATTAAATATAACCTTCTTATGTCTAAAATAATGCATTCTCTTCTAAACAATTTACATATGGCGCAGTTTGTTTAATGTTGTATATTCCTACATTTTAATCCTGTTTAATGTTCTACATAATTTAGAAACCAATTAAATCTGTATACATTTCCTGAGTGGCATAATTTACCGCAGTACAATTACCTATTCAGAGTATTCCGTTTATTTGACTTTTATTTAACCAGGGAGACACATTGTGACCGAGATCTCATTTTCAAGCGTGGACAGGCAACATCAACTTACAAATGCGATCACAATTCAAAAGACAGACACATACAATTAGCAGACATACTAACAATACTTGCCACTTCTAAAGAAACCCACCCTTGACCCAGAAGTCTTTGCCAACTACATCCCACCTCCAACCTTTCATTTATCTCAAAGGTATTGGAAAAAGCAGTTGCAGCGCAACTTCAAAATTATCTTCATAAATACAACCTGTTTGAAAAATTCCAATCTGGCTTTCGCCCCAGTCACACACGGAAACGGCTCTGGTCAGGGTCACAAATGACCTGTTGATGGCGGCAGACACGGGCTCAACATCTCTGCTCAACATCATCTGACTGCAGCATTCGACACTGTTGACCACAGCATCCTCCTTCACCGCTTACAATCCACCATCAGTCTTTCTGATTCTGTCCTGAGCTTGTTTCTATCCTACCTTACCGGGAGAACGGAGTATGTTATTTTGGGAGAGGCTAAATCATTGACACACAATGTCACCTGTGGTGTCCCCCAAGGCTCAGTGCTTGGTCCCATCCTGTTCATCATATACATGCTCCCCCTTGGCCATGTAATCACTCAACGTGGAGTCTCATTTCATTGTTATGCTGAGGACACCCAACTATACATCAGGACAAATCAAACCTCTACAACATCCCAGCCATTGGCCGGGCTAAACACATGCTTGGAGGAGATTAAGGCATGGATGAAGCAGAACTTTCTACAAATAAACTGCTCCAAGATTGAAGCCATCTTAATCGGCACCCCTTATCAGGTTCGGTCATCAAAAATCCCCAGAATCATCTTCTCTGGCCAGGATATTCAAATCCTACCGACAATCACAAACCTGGGTGTTAAAATTGACTCTATAGAATCTAACCTTTGAGGCTCACATCAAGCAGCTGTCCAAAACATAATTTTTCCACCTTAGGACCATTGCCAAACTCTGTCCCCATCTCACCTCTACTGACGCAGAAAAACTTGTCCATGCCTTTGTCTCCTCCAGACTGGACTACTGCAATGCTCTGGAAGACCTAAGGTATTTAGCTGGCGGATGCGGCTAAAATACATTTCCCTAAAACACGGAGACGGAAGTGGGCCAGAGTTAATATACTGTATACCAGAGACTACCAGAACATCAATCAGCGCCTTGAAATCCTCTCTGAGATTTGGTTATTGTTTTAGTTGCAATAAATGTGGTCAGCTCCTGGTCTGTTCTTCCCTCTTGTTCTCATAAAGGAGGAAAAGAAAATGGCAGAAGATGAGATGGCAAAGCGTCGAGCTCAATTTCTACTCAAACGGCAGCAAAAAATGGAGGAGGCGCGGCTTCGCAAACTACAGACAGAGGCTGAGAGCGAACAGAAACGAGTTGATGTCAGGTACTAGTGTTATTTGCGCTAATTACTTTGAGTGTCGACAGAGGAGTCAAATTTCTACTAGTTATATCCTTTTGGTAGTTTGTTAATGAACTGAAAATGTGCTTCATAACAACATTTACTCCGCTACAGTACCATTATTTAGACAGAAAAAATATTTATGTATTATGTTGTGATATTGGCCTGAACACAGTACATGAACTCAGCAAAAAAAAGAAACTTAACATGTGTTAATATTTCTATGAGAGTGAGAACATAAAGATGAGAACATTAACAGAACGAGTTCCACAGACATATGACTAACAGAAACTAAATAATGTGTCCCTAAACAAAGACAGGTTCAAAATTTAACTGGTCTGTATCTGATGTGGCCACCAGCATCATAAGGTATTGGAAGTGCATCTCCACCCCATGGACTGCACCAGATTTACAAGTTCTTGCTGTGAAATGTTACCCCAGTCTTCCACCCCGCTCTTCCCCACTAGTCAATGCAGACATGGCGGGGCACGTGACAGAAGCAGCTCAGTAACGTCTCTCTGCGCTGCTTCGGTAAAGATAGGCGCCTTGTCTATTTCTGCCAGATGCACGTGTTCTTCCTCTGCTCACAGGCAATGTTTGTGAAATATACAACTTTACAATTAGTCTCAATGGCATATGTTGGAGCTATTTCCTTTATTTAGTTTCATATTAGATAAGTAGCATGATTATTTTATTGATTTAATATATATATAATGTCGATGTTGTTTTGGTTAATTTGAGCATTTTTTGTTGGGACTTTTATTTTGATAGTTTTGAGCACCTGTTTCATATTCCATATAATGACGGTCACAATTGGGACAGGTGGGCACTGGGAAAGGTTGTTGGTTTTTTACCAGGGAAAGAGAGGCTAACGTCGGCTTGCTTAAATGGCAAATAAACACGGCATCAGCGCAAAGTTTGGTTTGGACATTGGACTTATTTACCTGCGTACGATTTAATCTTTAAGTGCCCCAGTGGCTGTTTGTATGATTCGATTTGTTTGCTTTCGACTCATTGTGGATTTAAATAGCCACTACACAAGTAAAAAACCCACCTTGATGTGGACGTTCAGATCGATGGACTTCGTGGAAGTTTGGATTACTACATGAAAGGGGAAGGTGGATTGCGCACGTCACAGAGAAGCATTCAGCAGTCGGTATGTGAAAAATGTTTATTTGAAGCCGTATTGCAAGATGGCTTGGCTATTGGAGCGTTGGATTAATTCTTTTTCACTGCGGGAGGCTGAATATTACAAGTCCTAAAAGGTTTGGCTTGGATGATGTGTGGCGGTTGCCCAACACCTAAAAAGAGACATTTACGTTATTCATTCATAAAAAGCCACGTCAGTGAAGCGACCTAACGCAACAAATGATGTTTCTTTGTGCTACGGGAAACAATAGGTGTGAAAATTGAGCTGTACTTAAAAGGGATTTGAGAAAGGAAACAATGTCGCAACAATCTTGCACATCAAAAGTGAGGAGTGACGTTCCGCCTACTGATTCTGCAAAACGGGGCGTCAAGTTCACTGAAAAAGGGTTGGCATTTTATGCACGGTCATGCCAAGAAAAAAGGTCTTTAAAATGCAAGCAGGCTAAGAGGTATATGGAACAAATACGTGGTTTGATGGAGTCCACGGACAATGTGAATGCTGTGCAATCTCAGTTGGGCAAGCACATTAAGTGTTATGAGGAAGCTAATGACATGCATGAATCCTTCTTGAATTTGAATTTGCCAGAAGGTGAAGTTAAAAGACAAAATGACTATTTTCATGCAAAAATGACAATGTTCAATGAATTCACCTATGAAGTAAAAAGATGGTTGTCTGAGTGTGCTCATCCATATGTGCAATCCATTGTCAGGGAGGCTGAACATCCTGACAACCGAAGTGGAATTTCTGACGGGATTAATCCTGAAGACAGTGCATCTAACATCTCATGCTTAAAGGATGGTAATTCCAGATTGCATTCTCAAGTGTCAAGAGCGTCAGCAACTTCATCTGCTAGGATTAAAGCTGAAGCTGATAAAGCAGCACTTATGGAACGCATGACGGCATTAAAAGGAAACACATGATAGAAGCCAAAGAAGAGGAATTAAGGAAGGAAAAGGAACAATTGGCTCTGGAAGCTGACCTTGCCGCAACCAATGCTAAGCTTCGCGTGATGGAAATTAATTCAAAGTGTGGTTCTAAAGGGTCTGATGGAATGAATTCCTATCATTCAAGGAACAAGCAAAGGATAGGCCGCCTGAATCCGTACGATCATCAGTTCACTCCAGACCACCGTGACATAAGGAATATTCACAGTGAATCTCATCCTGAGTCACAGGCTCAGATAACCAGGCCTAAGAGGGTGGAAATGAGACAATCGGACACCGGACTGGCAACAAGTGACACCCAAACACAAAGGACACCAATGGTTCATTACACTCCACCTACAGGACGGCAAACCTATCCTAACTCAGCACGCAATGATGCCACCCAGAATGATATTGTGAGCATTATGCAACGACAAAATGATATTACTACACTGCTGGTTCAGCAGAATTTAGCATCTGCTCTGCCAATGAGAAGTATTCCCGTGTTCGACGGTGACCCTCTTCAGTTTCGAACCTTTATTAGAGCTTTCGAAAACTGTGTAGAAGAAAAGACTGATAATATGAGTGATTGCTTGAGCTTTCTAGAGCAGTACACCAGGGATCAGCCAAGGGACTTGGTGAAAAGTTGTCAGCACTACCAAAGAGCTAAATTCCTTCTGGCAGAACATTTTGGCAATGAGCACCAAATTGCCTCCGCTTATATGGACAAAATTCTTACATGGCCTCTCATTAAGCCAGAGGATGTAAAAGCACTACAGTCGTTCTCTCTGTTTCTTCGAGGTTGTTCCAATTTAACACAGCAAATCATGTATATGAAGGAGTTGGACATGCCATCCAACCTCAGAAGCATTGTGATGAAATTGCCCTATAAGCTAAGGGAAAATGGAGAAGTGTTGCATGTGATCTGCAGGAGCAACGTGGACACAGAGCTGTATTTACTGACCTTGTGACCTTTGTTGAAAAACAAGTAAAAGTTGTCTCTGACCCGCTGTTTGGAAATATACAGGACTGTCCATCCACCAGCTATACTAAAGCCTCCATCACTGGTTATGCAAAGCAGAGAAGAACGGGAAGCACATTTGCAACCAGCGTCAGCTCAGTAAAAGAAGGAGATAAGGTCTACAGGGAGAATAGGATGAAGTCCTCCCCTGCCCAAGGAATCTGAAAGACTGTTTGTTCTGTCAAGAGAACCATCACACTCTGGATAGATGCTACCGGTTTAAGGTGAAGATGCACCGGGACAAGATACGTTTCATAAAGGAAAATGGAATTTGTTTTGGTTGCTTAAAAGTTGGTCACACAAGCAAAGACTGTAGGAGTCGTTTGGAATGTACAGTGTGTCACTTGAAGCACCCATCAGTCCTTCACATCGAGGGAAAGGGTACAGCATTCAAAGAAGCTCAGGAGTCTGTGAGCCTTCCGCTAAGTGTGTCAACTGGACAACAGACATGTGGTCACATAGGGGCCGCGAAGAGGATGACGCCGTCTTCTCAATTGTTGCAGTTCAGGTTAAAAGCCAGATGAGTAATACAGTTGTGCAGACTTACGCATTTCTGGATCCTGGGAGTTCAGGTACTTTCTGCACTGTTGATTTGGCCAGGAGACTAGGTTTAAGAGGAAAGCCAGCAAACATTTTATTAAGGACAATGGGTCAAAAGAAGATTGTGAGTACTAATGTTTTGTCTGGCTTGGAAGTGTCTGGCATGGATACTAATGATTTTATTGAGCTGCCTAGGGTTTTAACTCAAAAGATGATGCCCGTGTCAAGGTTGAACATTCCACGACGAGAGGATGTGGCTAAATGGCCTTACTTGAGGAACATAAACCTTCATGATGTGGATTCAAATGTTGACTTGCTCATTGGAACTGATGCATCAAAAGTGATGGAACCCTGGGAGTTGATTAATAGTCAAGGTGAAGGACCATATGCAGTTCGAACAAGAGTTGGCTGGGTAATTAATGGACCACTTCGAGGCGGAAGCAGCAATGGAGTAAAGACTGGCTGTTCTGTTGTTACAACCAATCGCATTTCAGTGGAGTATCTGGAGGAAATGCTCATTAAACAATATAACCATGATTTTAATGAAAGAACCTCCGAGGAACAATTGGAGATGTCAAGAGAGGATGTTAAATTCATGAAGATTGTGAGTAGTACCACGGAACTGAAGAACGGACATTATTGTATTGAATTACCTTTAGAGAAAAGGATCCTGTCTTACCAAATAATCGCTGTGTTGCTGAACAGCGCCTCCAAGGTTTGAAAAGGAAGTTTAAGAGGAACGATAAGTTTAAGGAGGAGTACACCTCATTTATCAGTGATATGTTGGTTCAGGGTTATGCCGAAGTGGTACCAGTGGACAAACTGGAACAAGCGGATGGAAAAGTTTGGTACATCCCCCATCACGCAGTACATCACCCAACTAAGGGCAGGCTGAGGGTCGTGTTTGACTGTGGAGCTACATACAAAGGAACATCACTAAACTGTCGGCTCTTGCAGGGTCCGGATCTCACTAACTCCCTTGTGGGAGTCCTCATTCGGTTCAGGAAAGAGCCTGTGGCCGTCATGTCTGACATCCATGCCATGTTTTACCAAGTACAGGTGCCTGATAAACACATGAACTTTCTTCGCTTTCTTTGGTGGCCTAAGGGCAACACTGATAAAGAACCAGTGGAACATCGAATGAAGGTCCACTTGTTTGGGGCGGTATCGTCTCCAAGTTGTGCAAATTATGCCTTGAGAAGAACTGCAGAGGACAATGCGTTGGATTTTCCGGATGAAGTGATCAGTACAGTTCGTCATAACTTTTATGTG
This sequence comes from Dallia pectoralis, assembly GCA_029465975.1. Classification (NCBI taxonomy): domain Eukaryota; kingdom Metazoa; phylum Chordata; class Actinopteri; order Esociformes; family Umbridae; genus Dallia; species Dallia pectoralis. Next base: position 969,943 of record CM055760.1, on the reverse strand, counting down.
GACGACTGCCTGAAGTCCATACCCTCAGAAAGAGATGCAATTCAAATTGTGAAGGACTTGACTGCACTCTGTGACACAGGTGGATTTAGCCTCAGAAAATGGGTGACTAATAGCCGCTCGGTGTTGGCTTCAATCCCAAGTGACCTTCGAGCAACAGAGACAAAAGAACTGGATTTAGACACGGACCAGCTCCCTATGGAAAGAGCGCTTGGTCTGCAGTGGTGTGTTGGTTCCGACCAGTTTAGGTTTAGGACTTCGGTACAGGAACGGCCGCATACCAGGAGAGGTATTTTGTCGGTGTTCAGCTCACTGTACGATCCATTAGGGTTTTTGGGTCCTTTTATCATGCCAGCTAAGTTAATGTTACAGGAGCTCTGTAGAAGAAACTTAAAGTGGGACGAGCAAATACCACCTTCCTTCTCTAAACAGTGGTCGGACTGGCTAACGGATCTCCAAAAGATGATTGGATTTCAGGTGGATCGCTGTATTAAACCTTCTGATTTTGGAACATCTGTAACAGCACAAATTCATAACTTTGCAGATGCCAGTCAAGTTGGATATGGTACGGTGTCGTATCTGAGACTGAAAGAGGACAACAGAGTACACGTTTCATTTCTTGTGGGAAAAACTAGAGTTACGCCCCTGAAGCAAGTTACCATTCCTCGTCTGGAGCTCGCAGCAGCAGTTCTGGCTGTCCGAATGGACCGGATGCTTCAGAGGGAGTTACGGTGGCCACTGAAGAGGTCAGTGTTTTGGACAGATAGCACCACCGTTCTCAAGTATATCTGTAATGAAACTAGACGTTTCCACACCTTTGTGGCAAACAGGGTTTCGGTTATTAGAGAAGCCACAGATGTTGACCAGTGGAAGTATGTGAGCTCTAAGACCAATCCTGCCGACGAAGCTTCTCGTGGATTAAGAGCAGAGGAATTTCTCTCACATCAGAGATGGATAAAGGGTCCAGAGTTCCTCTCTTTGCCAGAGAATGAGTGGCCACTTACTAAGGTGGATACAGCCATCCCATCTGAGGACCCGGAGCTCAAAAGAGAAGTAGCTGTGAATGCAATTGTCAAGCACTCAGAAGATCCCACAGGCTATCTCCTTAATTATTTCTCATCTTGGAGGAAGCTTAGAACATCCGTTGCCTGGTTTCTCCAGCTTAAAGAGGTTCTCTTGCTCCTAAGCCAAAGGAGAAAGGAGTTCAAATTTACTGAAAGCGACAGCGACGTAGGAGGCAGCAAGGTTGACAAGAAACTTCAGAGCTTTAAAGCCACGCTTGGAGGGAAATCCTTGACTTCAGGCAGTTATGAGGAGGCAGAGGAGGCCATACTTCGGTTCATTCAAAACCACAGGTTTAGGAGTGAAATTGCCGCCCTAAAGAATAACTCAGTTAATGTTTCTAAGGACAGTTCATTGTACAAGTTGGATCCAATATTGGAAGACGGCATTCTCAGAGTTGGGGGTCGCTTACACAGGTCTGCGTTACCATCAGAGATTAAACACCCCATTATCCTTTCTAAAGATTTGCACGTTTCCCAGCTGATTTTACGGCACATCCATCAACAACTAGGACACGCTGGGAGAAACCACATGTTGAGTAAGCTCCGACAAAGATATTGGATAATCAATGCCAACTCTGCCGCAAGGAAAATCATTGCAGAATGTACAACATGTAGACGTTACAGAGGAAAACTTGGAGAGCAGAAGATGGCAGACTTACCGGAAGAGAGGTACTGCCAGACAAGGCTCCTTTTACAGATGCGGGAGTTGATTATTTTCGGCCCCATAGAAGTTAAAAGAGGAAGAAGCTTTATAAAGAGGTATGGAGTGCTTTTCACCTGTTTTACCAGTCGGGCCATACACCTGGAAGTGGCATACTCTTTAGACACGGATTCCTGCATTAACGCTTTGCGGAGATTCCTTGTAGAAGAGGCCCAGTGTCCAGCCTAAGGTCAGATAATGGCACCAATTTCATCGGAGCAAACAGAGAGTTAAAGCAAAGTCTTACCGCGTTGAATAATGCAAAGATCCAAGGGGCTTTGGCTCAAGATGGGATAAAGTGGAGCTTTAATACGCCTGCAGCCTCACATCAAGGTGGCGTTTGGGAGCCGTCTGATCCGGTCAGTAAGAAGCATACTTACCTCGGTTCTCGGGCAGCAGGTCTTGGATGATGAAGGCCTGCAGACACTGTTTTGTGAGGTAGAGGCCATACTAAACGACAGACCCATTGCTAAGGTCTCCGATGACCCTAACGATCTTGAGGCCCTCACACCTAATCATATTCTGCTGCTAAAAGGAAAACCCATCCTCCCCCCAGGACTCTTCGTAAAGAGTGACATGTATATCAAGAGAAGATGGAAGCAGGTACAGTACATTGCTGAACTGTTTTGGAAACGTTGGACGTTTGAATACTTACTGCTAATGCAGGAAAGACAAAAATGGACTATATCAAGGAGAAGTTTCATTCCGGGGGATATCGTCATCATTGCTGTTGCTACGGCACCAAGAGGATCCTGGATGATGGGCCGAGTCCTGAGTACTAAGTCAGACTCCAACGGATTGGTTCTGCTCTGTGCTCCTCCAGACTAAGACCAGTGTTTTGGAGAGACCTATAACGAAGATCTGTCTGCTTCTGGAGGCCACAGTGTAGCATCATGGACATATGTTCTTTCTTTTTCTCCTCTTCTATTTTCTCGACTGTTTGTTTCTTTTTCAGACAGCCATGGAAGAAGATCAGAAGAATCTATATGTTGGAGCTATTTCCTTTATTTAGTTTCATATTAGATAAGTAGCATGATTATTTTATTGATTTAATATATATATAATGTCGATGTTGTTTTGGTTAATTTGAGCATTTTTTGTTGGGACTTTTATTTTGATAGTTTTGAGCACCTGTTTCATATTCCATATAATGACGGTCACAATTGGGACAGGTGGGCACTGGGAAAGGTTGTTGGTTTTTTACCAGGGAAAGAGAGGCTAACGTCGGCTTGCTTAAATGGCAAATAAACACGGCATCAGCGCAAAGTTTGGTTTGGACATTGGACTTATTTACCTGCGTACGATTTAATCTTTAAGTGCCCCAGTGGCTGTTTGTATGATTCGATTTGTTTGCTTTCGACTCATTGTGGATTTAAATAGCCACTACACAAGTAAAAAACCCACCTTGATGTGGACGTTCAGATCGATGGACTTCGTGGAAGTTTGGATTACTACATGAAAGGGGAAGGTGGATTGCGCACGTCACAGAGAAGCATTCAGCAGTCGGTATGTGAAAAATGTTTATTTGAAGCCGTATTGCAAGATGGCTTGGCTATTGGAGCGTTGGATTAATTCTTTTTCACTGCGGGAGGCTGAATATTACAAGTCCTAAAAGGTTTGGCTTGGATGATGTGTGGCGGTTGCCCAACACCTAAAAAGAGACATTTACGTTATTCATTCATAAAAAGCCACGTCAGTGAAGCGACCTAACGCAACAAATGATGTTTCTTTGTGCTACGGGAAACAATAGGTGTGAAAATTGAGCTGTACTTAAAAGGGATTTGAGAAAGGAAACAATGTCGCAACAATCTTGCACATCAAAAGTGAGGAGTGACGTTCCGCCTACTGATTCTGCAAAACGGGCGTCAAGTTCACTGAAAAAGGGTTGGCATTTTATGCACGGTCATGCCAAGAAAAAAGGTCTTTAAAATGCAAGCAGGCTAAGAGGTATATGGAACAAATACGTGGTTTGATGGAGTCCACGGACAATGTGAATGCTGTGCAATCTCAGTTGGGCAAGCACATTAAGTGTTATGAGGAAGCTAATGACATGCATGAATCCTTCTTGAATTTGAATTTGCCAGAAGGTGAAGTTAAAAGACAAAATGACTATTTTCATGCAAAAATGACAATGTTCAATGAATTCACCTATGAAGTAAAAAGATGGTTGTCTGAGTGTGCTCATCCATATGTGCAATCCATTGTCAGGGAGGCTGAACATCCTGACAACCGAAGTGGAATTTCTGACGGGATTAATCCTGAAGACAGTGCATCTAACATCTCATGCTTAAAGGATGGTAATTCCAGATTGCATTCTCAAGTGTCAAGAGCGTCAGCAACTTCATCTGCTAGGATTAAAGCTGAAGCTGATAAAGCAGCACTTATGGAACGCATGACGGCATTAAAAAGGAAACACATGATAGAAGCCAAAGAAGAGGAATTAAGGAAGGAAAAGGAACAATTGGCTCTGGAAGCTGACCTTGCCGCAACCAATGCTAAGCTTCGCGTGATGGAAATTAATTCAAAGTGTGGTTCTAAAGGGTCTGATGGAATGAATTCCTATCATTCAAGGAACAAGCAAAGGATAGGCCGCCTGAATCCGTACGATCATCAGTTCACTCCAGACCACCGTGACATAAGGAATATTCACAGTGAATCTCATCCTGAGTCACAGGCTCAGATAACCAGGCCTAAGAGGGTGGAAATGAGACAATCGGACACCGGACTGGCAACAAGTGACACCCAAACACAAAGGACACCAATGGTTCATTACACTCCACCTACAGGACGGCAAACCTATCCTAACTCAGCACGCAATGATGCCACCCAGAATGATATTGTGAGCATTATGCAACGACAAAATGATATTACTACACTGCTGGTTCAGCAGAATTTAGCATCTGCTCTGCCAATGAGAAGTATTCCCGTGTTCGACGGTGACCCTCTTCAGTTTCGAACCTTTATTAGAGCTTTCGAAAACTGTGTAGAAGAAAAGACTGATAATATGAGTGATTGCTTGAGCTTTCTAGAGCAGTACACCAGGGATCAGCCAAGGGACTTGGTGAAAAGTTGTCAGCACTACCAAAGAGCTAAATTCCTTCTGGCAGAACATTTTGGCAATGAGCACCAAATTGCCTCCGCTTATATGGACAAAATTCTTACATGGCCTCTCATTAAGCCAGAGGATGTAAAAGCACTACAGTCGTTCTCTCTGTTTCTTCGAGGTTGTTCCAATTTAACACAGCAAATCATGTATATGAAGGAGTTGGACATGCCATCCAACCTCAGAAGCATTGTGATGAAATTGCCCTATAAGCTAAGGGAAAAATGGAGAAGTGTTGCATGTGATCTGCAGGAGCAACGTGGACACAGAGCTGTATTTACTGACCTTGTGACCTTTGTTGAAAAACAAGTAAAAGTTGTCTCTGACCCGCTGTTTGGAAATATACAGGACTGTCCATCCACCAGCTATACTAAAGCCTCCATCACTGGTTATGCAAAGCAGAGAAGAACGGGAAGCACATTTGCAACCAGCGTCAGCTCAGTAAAAGAAGGAGATAAGGTCTACAGGGAGAATAGGATGAAGTCCTCCCCTGCCCAAGGGAATCTGAAAGACTGTTTGTTCTGTCAAGAGAACCATCACACTCTGGATAGATGCTACCGGTTTAAGGTGAAGATGCACCGGGACAAGATACGTTTCATAAAGGAAAATGGAATTTGTTTTGGTTGCTTAAAAGTTGGTCACACAAGCAAAGACTGTAGGAGTCGTTTGGAATGTACAGTGTGTCACTTGAAGCACCCATCAGTCCTTCACATCGAGGGAAAGGGTACAGCATTCAAAGAAGCTCAGGAGTCTGTGAGCCTTCCGCTAAGTGTGTCAACTGGACAACAGACATGTGGTCACATAGGGGCCGGCGAAGAGGATGACGCCGTCTTCTCAATTGTTGCAGTTCAGGTTAAAAGCCAGATGAGTAATACAGTTGTGCAGACTTACGCATTTCTGGATCCTGGGAGTTCAGGTACTTTCTGCACTGTTGATTTGGCCAGGAGACTAGGTTTAAGAGGAAAGCCAGCAAACATTTTATTAAGGACAATGGGTCAAAAGAAGATTGTGAGTACTAATGTTTTGTCTGGCTTGGAAGTGTCTGGCATGGATACTAATGATTTTATTGAGCTGCCTAGGGTTTTAACTCAAAAGATGATGCCCGTGTCAAGGTTGAACATTCCACGACGAGAGGATGTGGCTAAATGGCCTTACTTGAGGAACATAAACCTTCATGATGTGGATTCAAATGTTGACTTGCTCATTGGAACTGATGCATCAAAAGTGATGGAACCCTGGGAGTTGATTAATAGTCAAGGTGAAGGACCATATGCAGTTCGAACAAGAGTTGGCTGGGTAATTAATGGACCACTTCGAGGCGGAAGCAGCAATGGAGTAAAGACTGGCTGTTCTGTTGTTACAACCAATCGCATTTCAGTGGAGTATCTGGAGGAAATGCTCATTAAACAATATAACCATGATTTTAATGAAAGAACCTCCGAGGAACAATTGGAGATGTCAAGAGAGGATGTTAAATTCATGAAGATTGTGAGTAGTACCACGGAACTGAAGAACGGACATTATTGTATTGAATTACCTTTTAGAGAAAAGGATCCTGTCTTACCAAATAATCGCTGTGTTGCTGAACAGCGCCTCCAAGGTTTGAAAAGGAAGTTTAAGAGGAACGATAAGTTTAAGGAGGAGTACACCTCATTTATCAGTGATATGTTGGTTCAGGGTTATGCCGAAGTGGTACCAGTGGACAAACTGGAACAAGCGGATGGAAAAGTTTGGTACATCCCCCATCACGCAGTACATCACCCAACTAAGGGCAGGCTGAGGGTCGTGTTTGACTGTGGAGCTACATACAAAGGAACATCACTAAACTGTCGGCTCTTGCAGGGTCCGGATCTCACTAACTCCCTTGTGGGAGTCCTCATTCGGTTCAGGAAAGAGCCTGTGGCCGTCATGTCTGACATCCATGCCATGTTTTACCAAGTACAGGTGCCTGATAAACACATGAACTTTCTTCGCTTTCTTTGGTGGCCTAAGGGCAACACTGATAAAGAACCAGTGGAACATCGAATGAAGGTCCACTTGTTTGGGGCGGTATCGTCTCCAAGTTGTGCAAATTATGCCTTGAGAAGAACTGCAGAGGACAATGCGTTGGATTTTCCGGATGAAGTGATCAGTACAGTTCGTCATAACTTTTATGTGGACGACTGCCTGAAGTCCATACCCTCAGAAAGAGATGCAATTCAAATTGTGAAGGACTTGACTGCACTCTGTGACACAGGTGGATTTAGCCTCAGAAAATGGGTGACTAATAGCCGCTCGGTGTTGGCTTCAATCCCAAGTGACCTTCGAGCAACAGAGACAAAAGAACTGGATTTAGACACGGACCAGCTCCCTATGGAAAGAGCGCTTGGTCTGCAGTGGTGTGTTGGTTCCGACCAGTTTAGGTTTAGGACTTCGGTACAGGAACGGCCGCATACCAGGAGAGGTATTTTGTCGGTGTTCAGCTCACTGTACGATCCATTAGGGTTTTTGGGTCCTTTTATCATGCCAGCTAAGTTAATGTTACAGGAGCTCTGTAGAAGAAACTTAAAGTGGGACGAGCAAATACCACCTTCCTTCTCTAAACAGTGGTCGGACTGGCTAACGGATCTCCAAAAGATGATTGGATTTCAGGTGGATCGCTGTATTAAACCTTCTGATTTTGGAACATCTGTAACAGCACAAATTCATAACTTTGCAGATGCCAGTCAAGTTGGATATGGTACGGTGTCGTATCTGAGACTGAAAGAGGACAACAGAGTACACGTTTCATTTCTTGTGGGAAAAACTAGAGTTACGCCCCTGAAGCAAGTTACCATTCCTCGTCTGGAGCTCGCAGCAGCAGTTCTGGCTGTCCGAATGGACCGGATGCTTCAGAGGGAGTTACGGTGGCCACTGAAGAGGTCAGTGTTTTGGACAGATAGCACCACCGTTCTCAAGTATATCTGTAATGAAACTAGACGTTTCCACACCTTTGTGGCAAACAGGGTTTCGGTTATTAGAGAAGCCACAGATGTTGACCAGTGGAAGTATGTGAGCTCTAAGACCAATCCTGCCGACGAAGCTTCTCGTGGATTAAGAGCAGAGGAATTTCTCTCACATCAGAGATGGATAAAGGGTCCAGAGTTCCTCTCTTTGCCAGAGAATGAGTGGCCACTTACTAAGGTGGATACAGCCATCCCATCTGAGGACCCGGAGCTCAAAAGAGAAGTAGCTGTGAATGCAATTGTCAAGCACTCAGAAGATCCCACAGGCTATCTCCTTAATTATTTCTCATCTTGGAGGAAGCTTAGAACATCCGTTGCCTGGTTTCTCCAGCTTAAAGAGGTTCTCTTGCTCCTAAGCCAAAGGAGAAAGGAGTTCAAATTTACTGAAAGCGACAGCGACGTAGGAGGCAGCAAGGTTGACAAGAAACTTCAGAGCTTTAAAGCCACGCTTGGAGGGAAATCCTTGACTTCAGGCAGTTATGAGGAGGCAGAGGAGGCCATACTTCGGTTCATTCAAAACCACAGGTTTAGGAGTGAAATTGCCGCCCTAAAGAATAACTCAGTTAATGTTTCTAAGGACAGTTCATTGTACAAGTTGGATCCAATATTGGAAGACGGCATTCTCAGAGTTGGGGGTCGCTTACACAGGTCTGCGTTACCATCAGAGATTAAACACCCCATTATCCTTTCTAAAGATTTGCACGTTTCCCAGCTGATTTTACGGCACATCCATCAACAACTAGGACACGCTGGGAGAAACCACATGTTGAGTAAGCTCCGACAAAGATATTGGATAATCAATGCCAACTCTGCCGCAAGGAAAATCATTGCAGAATGTACAACATGTAGACGTTACAGAGGAAAACTTGGAGAGCAGAAGATGGCAGACTTACCGGAAGAGAGGGTACTGCCAGACAAGGCTCCTTTTACAGATGCGGGAGTTGATTATTTTCGGCCCCATAGAAGTTAAAAGAGGAAGAAGCTTTATAAAGAGGTATGGAGTGCTTTTCACCTGTTTTACCAGTCGGGCCATACACCTGGAAGTGGCATACTCTTTAGACACGGATTCCTGCATTAACGCTTTGCGGAGATTCCTTTGTAGAAGAGGCCCAGTGTCCAGCCTAAGGTCAGATAATGGCACCAATTTCATCGGAGCAAACAGAGAGTTAAAGCAAAGTCTTACCGCGTTGAATAATGCAAAGATCCAAGGGGCTTTGGCTCAAGATGGGATAAAGTGGAGCTTTAATACGCCTGCAGCCTCACATCAAGGTGGCGTTTGGGAGCGTCTGATCCGGTCAGTAAGAAGCATACTTACCTCGGTTCTCGGGCAGCAGGTCTTGGATGATGAAGGCCTGCAGACACTGTTTTGTGAGGTAGAGGCCATACTAAACGACAGACCCATTGCTAAGGTCTCCGATGACCCTAACGATCTTGAGGCCCTCACACCTAATCATATTCTGCTGCTAAAAGGAAAACCCATCCTCCCCCCAGGACTCTTCGTAAAGAGTGACATGTATATCAAGAGAAGATGGAAGCAGGTACAGTACATTGCTGAACTGTTTTGGAAACGTTGGACGTTTGAATACTTACTGCTAATGCAGGAAAGACAAAAATGGACTATATCAAGGAGAAGTTTCATTCCGGGGGATATCGTCATCATTGCTGTTGCTACGGCACCAAGAGGATCCTGGATGATGGGCCGAGTCCTGAGTACTAAGTCAGACTCCAACGGATTGGTTCGTTCTGTGCTCCTCCAGACTAAGACCAGTGTTTTGGAGAGACCTATAACGAAGATCTGTCTGCTTCTGGAGGCCACAGTGTAGCATCATGGACATATGTTCTTTCTTTTTCTCCTCTTCTATTTTCTCGACTGTTTGTTTCTTTTTCAGACAGCCATGGGAAGAAGATCAGAAGAATCTATGTATTAGTTAGGGCATAGCTTGAAAATAGCTCCGTTACAGGAAAAAAAGTAATTGTGAGTTTACACATTTCCCAATTAGGGGCCGGAATGTTGGAGCTATTTCCTTTATTTAGTTTCATATTAGATAAGTAGCATGATTATTTTATTGATTTAATATATATATAATGTCGATGTTGTTTTGGTTAATTTGAGCATTTTTTGTTGGGACTTTTATTTTGATAGTTTTAAGCACCTGTTTCATATTCCATATAATGACGGTCACAATTGGGACAGGTGGGCACTGGGAAAGGTTGTTGGTTTTTTACCAGGGAAAGAGAGGCTAACGTCGGCTTGCTTAAATGGCAAATAAACACGGCATCAGCGCAAAGTTTGGTTTGGACATTGGACTTATTTACCTGCGTACGATTTAATCTTTAAGTGCCCCAGTGGCTGTTTGTATGATTCGATTTGTTTGCTTTCGACTCATTGTGGATTTAAATAGCCACTACAGCATAAAAGAAAGGTCTTATTAGTGTTTTAAGATTTCTTGACGATGACCTTAATGGCCGATAGTGTGTAAGCTGTTTGTGTCGACTGTTTTTTAGAAGCATGTTCATTCATTATTTATGATTCTTCGAACAAGCAAGCATTTATACTAATAAGTGGTTTAACCCTTTACAGTGATGATTGTGTTGAAAAAAGGACGTTTCACTTTTTTTGATGAGTTTATGGTAAAACAACACATTTATTTGTATTATACAAGTTCACCACATCGTAAATTGCCATCTTTAGTTAAGGAATCATTGCATATGAGCATAATGAATTAGTTGACCATTTTCCCTGAGCTGAATGGAGTTCTGTCTTCCTAGAAAGGGACACACCCTTACATACTTTGTTTCTGATCAAAACACGCTGCTCTGGCCTACTCCGTGAACCTGTCAGGTAGTAGCCATACCTCAGAGAAAGATATCACACTGCCCCATGTATTCTCATCCACCTACCTCTAATTTACCAGAAAAATGCCAAATTGGCTGATTATATTATAGAAATATTGAAAATATTGAAAACATTAAGCATTTTTGCCCACTTTGTAAAAGCACTGTAGAGCCAAAAAGGTTCACCTTATTTTCAGACTTCAAAAACCAGTCCCTTTGCAAATTGTAATTAATTGGCTAAGTGAGGCGAGATTGTGATTTGCTTTATAGATGATCCATATATGTGAGACCAAAATGTAATTATAAAATAAATATTTAGTTATTTGGAAAAGTTTCAGACTGGATTTTTAAAGTACAATCTGCGCAAATTAATAATACATTTTCTACTTTTTTAGCCACAGCAATTTAGTTTAGATAATTTCAAACATTTTCTATCTTGGTGTATTTTGTTTAAAGCGTATGTTTTTTTGTTATGGAAAATATCAGTTTGTTTACATGTTTGTGTTTATGTGCATCTCCCTCCAGGCGTAAGACAGAGTTGGACAGGGTAAGGAAGCAAGAGGAGAAGGTGCGGAGAGAGTTAATCAAGCAGGAGTACTTAAGAAGGAAGCAGCAGGAGCTCATGGACGAGCAGGGCTTGATTCAGCCCAGGCCTAGGAATAAAGCCAGAAAGGCCCGGCCTAAATCCCTGCACCATGGAGCGTTTAGCTCCGACACTGGCTTTTGCAAGGGGTCCTTCACTCGTAAGACAGTCTTTTAATTTACTCCTTTACAGATTGGAACCTCAGATTGGAGTCCCTGTTATTGTTAAAAGGGCAAAAACTTAACAAATTATTACAACCTTGTATTTATGGGTTTAAACTATGGATGGGGATCGAGACCCGGTTCTATTAAAGAACTGGTTCCGTCTTTCTCAGCAAGCTTATCGATTCTACTGGGTCTTGTAATGTAACGTTATGTCTCAAGAGACAAGAGTCACTTTATTTAAATCAAATCACTGGTGCACAAACATACATTCATTTCCTAATAGAGATTTTGAATTTAATTGAATTGCCTGCCAACCCACTTAAAAATAAGTCTGCCACTCACCCTCATTTCTCTTCCGTTGCTTGGTGCTAAGTGGTCAAAAGCTTGCATCAGGCTGTACTCCCTACTCTGGAAGGGCAGAGAGTCTGATAATTCGTGCTACCGGGCGCACATAGGTGCTATCACCCACGCATACTTCTACCGTTCTGATCTTGCCATCCGGTCTGGGAAAGACCTGTCCTATTGGCCACCATGCTCGAGGTAGCTGTGGGTCAACGATCAAAACAGTCTTGACTTGAAGGTCTGGTGCATCGGTTTTCTACTTCAACGGGCCTGTAGGCTGGGCATGTAGTGGTTGATAAAACACTTCCAGAATTGATCTGCTAGCAGCTGACTGTGTTGCCATCTACGTTGGCTGAGCAGCTCAGCTGCAGGGTAGACCACCGGGGACATTGATGCGTGTGGTCGCTCCATCAGCTGAGAGTTTGGGGTGATATCAGAGAAAGAATATCCCAGGGGCTTGGAGTTGATGATCCCTTCAATCTCTATGAAGGTTCTTAGGACCTCTTCGGTCACAAATTCCAGTGTTGCTCGAAGACCTTGTTTGAGGGGCACTTGGAGGGTTGAAAGAAAATGTTATTTGCTGGCAAGCTGGTCTTGCAGGTCTGGGTGAAGGGTCTCCAATGCTTCCCTAAGCTCCCTTTCACCTCCTTTGAAGTTGGTTCCTCGGTCCAACAGCAATTGCAAAGTCTTCCCTCTGAGCCACAAACCACCTCAATGCCATCAGGAACGAGTCAGTGTTAATACTAAAGAGGAGGTCCAGGTGGAGGTCCATGCATTTGAATATAATTCCTCATCTCTTCTCTGTACGGTGTCCAGTCTTTACCATGTAGGGGCCAAAACAATCCATTCCAGTAGAATGTCTGAGCCTAGCCGGGGGTAGGTCAGCCATCTTGGGGGTCTCTGGAAAACCAAACAGTTTTTTTACAGTCTGCACACTCTCGTTGGTGATGACGGACAGCCGCTCTGCCACAAAGGATCCAATACTTCCTCCTTCGTTCTGGCCATGCGTGACACAATCTCACGTCAAAGTCTGTAATAATCAGCATTTGATTGAATGTGGTGAGTTGAGCACTATGTAGTGAATGGCGTCGTATCCTAGTTCTGCACTCTGTCGTAGGCTACCTCCCACTCAAATCAGCTTGGTAGTTTGATCAATCTCTGGGGCAAGAGTCAGCAGGCGACTAATGGAAGGCACAGGTTTGTCTGCTGCTAGATGGCTTAATTCCGTGTCATGCTGAACTCGTAAGAGATTGTATAGCTCTGCTTCCTAGAAGTCGCTGGCTGAAGGATTGCGTTGCCGTCAGTGTTCAGTGTCCGAGCAGTTGTCATTATTGCACGGACAGACTAAATTGGTCAGCCGTGAACCTATTTCGGTCTTGCAATATAGGGGAGCCTGTAAAAGAAGCCAATTTCCCCTGGAGTATGTGAAGCTCTTGTCTCTGTTCTTGTCTCACAGGGTTTCTAGCTGACCGGTGAGTCCCAGGTGCTGGTCAGCTGCCTTTAGGAAGACGGTGTGTTTCGACTCATCATCTAGAACTGCATACATCTCCATACTCCTATTTCCTTGACTCAATAGGACCTTGCTGACTTTTAGAACCACCTTTCAGTCTCCTGGGAGACGATCTGCTGTATGAACAGAACCTCACTGGCAGTGTTCAGCAGACAGGCGGTTGGGGACGTGGCTGCTGCCACAGTGCTATCCGCATTCTTTACAGCATGGACTCGTTCATTGTCCACGTGAAGAACAATCTCATATTCTAGTCTCCGAAGTCAAGCAAGGTAGGAATTCTGATCTCGTGAGGATGGATAAAACCTCCGGATGCTTGCTCTGATGTCTAGCTCCACCTCTCCCTTCTGACCAAGCTGCTCTATCATACTGTCTGAGGCACCCACTCTAAGGGAAAACAGTTGGAAGGCTTTAACTTCTCCACTGGCAACATTTGCTCCGTCCATTAATGCGTTGGAGACTTAGTTGATGGGGCTGTCCAAAATGCTGGTCGAGGGCATCCATGGTATCTCTGAAGTTACCGTAGAAGTCAGCTATAAAGGAGTCAGCTTCTTCCAGCTTCAGATGGTATTTGGAACTTGAGCCACTCCGTGGCATAGTCTGGAAGGACGTTCTCCAGTGCCATCTTTAACATGTTTGCATGCACACAATCAGGGATTGTGACTTTTGGCTCTGTGTAACTTCTCTCTTGAACCCGTTATCGCACTGTCCTTGGTCTGGAGTGGCGCCTGTCGGGTTTCCATTCCATTTGGATGTGGGATTTGGTTTCTAGGGGCCTCCTTATCTCCCCATCTGTGTAGCACCTCTGTGGGACTAACACAGTGCTCACTACAGTTATCTTGTTCTGTAGCTCTCTGTTGCTCAGTGGACGAGACAGGCAGACACCCAATGCGCTCCTCATTCCTCTCTTGAGGCCGTATTCCAACACCCACACTAGTGGCTTTTAGTTTGGGAGGTGGCTGCAGGGGAGAGGGCTGATGATCGAAGTGTTGACCTACCTTCTATAGCTCTTGAGTCTGCCTGTGAAGGGTGTCCCTATCAAAGGCGTTATGCGTTTCTTGATCATTAACTTTATGTTCTCTCTCTGCAGTCTGCAGTTTTAGCATCTTCATAACAGCCATCGGTTCTTCCTGTTGGTATCTCAGCTCTAAATTCTCCCTCACAAGTCTGTCTCTCCCGGAGTTCCACCGGCCCTTTTCATTCAGTGACATACCCAACCACGGCAGTCAGCAAAGTACATCTGATTTTCTTCTACAGTGAATGCAAAAAGTATTTTATCCCCTGCTGATTTTGTACGTTTGCCCACTGACAAAGACATGATCAGTCTATCAGTCTATTCTATGGGATCAAGGTCTAGAGACAGGCTTATCAGTGTCAAAGCCGCTCGGCTCTACGAGGACATAATTAGAGTGCTTTGCCTCCTGGGCCGCTAAGGAGGGTCATATTTTGTTGGCGAAGCCTTTCCCAACTGTAGCTGGTCTGATATCCATCTAAAATACCAGTGGTCAACATGGCAAGTTCCCTATACTATACTAAATCGGACAGACTTTTTAACAGTCAGGATTTCCTTTAAATTAATACATAAGGCATGAAAGGTTTACCTAAAGCAACACATTCTTTGTTCTACATTATTTATTAAACCCTGTCTCATTTACTTCCAGCAAATACTCTCAGCTGTTCTCAATCAGGCTCCACTCTCTCCTTGGTAACCGAGGCAGTAAGTGTCACTTCTGAAGGGGCCAAGTCACAGAGGTGTGTGTGTGTGCGTGCATGTATTTTTAACTGTATTTACTATATTAATAGTTGCAAAAAGAATAAGCTAAAGGTAAATCAAATTAGTGAAGACATTTATCTAGATCTAGAAGCTATTTTAGGCTTAGTAGTTTATGAACAGGGTCAGAGAGTTTGCGGAAATGGGATTTGAAACACTTACCAATTGTATAACTTATTCCGAGTGCTGTTATGTATTTTTTTCCAGATGTGGGTCGGTGGAGTTGTGCCCTCTGCTGAGAAGGAACTCCAGCAGGAATATGGAAAAAGACTGGGAGAACGGATCTACAGTTTCCTCCCTCACAGCAGAGTACCATGGTGAGTGGTATAGACACGCAAGCACTTAATTACAATGATGAGAGTTACACAAAAACACACAGAGAACAGTAGTGAGCATTACAGTTTGTTTCCTTGTTGCAGGTCCCAAGCTGTTTAAGGAGTGTGTTTCCAAATCCAACAAGCCAATAATCCACAATGCTATTGCCCACTGCTGCCTGGCTGGCAAGGTCAACGAAGCCCAAAAAAACACCATTCTAGAGGTCAGTTAGTCAGTTATAAAACATTTTGGAAGGCCTCAATGTTTTTACTATTGCCAAAATCATTTTCATCCCTACCAATAAAAATAAAAAGTGAATCTATTTATTTTTTTAAAGTAGCCTAGAGTATCTGATAGTGTTCCGACTTTTTCAGAATTTTTACATTTTTGTGTATCAAGTTAGATTTGATTCTCAATTATGTGTTTGCATTCATTTAACGGAAGGGACACATTTTGCTCTTGACTTTCCCCATCGCCTAGGAATTATGACTTTACTGGAGGCTGTCATCAGTCTTGGGCTTTTCGAGATGCAGGCACTGGGTGCTGGTGAAACGTCTGAACCTCTCATGTCATCTTAAATAGTTTCCCTGATCATTCCTTGGGGCACTGGCCATTGGAGAAATCCGTAGCTATTTTTAAAGGGAGGCTGGGCATAGTTTGGCAGAGTTTCATGTCACAAAATTGTAACCACAGGATTGGGTAGGATTGTAAAGTGGAATTTGGCCAGAGTGTATGCCACACGTTACCTAGAGCTTCAGGCCAGGAGATCCATTCTTTGTCCTGGTCATGCCCTCTGCACTTGTAGAGCAGAACAGGGGTGGCCAATTAATTATTATTTTTCTGTTTGCTGAACCTATTAGTGGCAGTGCACTTTTAAATCTGTGTTTGTCCCTTATTTGTCATGGAGGCTTGTTCTATGACCCTGGCAAAGGTCAGGTGCCATCTCCTGGGGTGTGTGCTCTGTTAAGGATTGTCTGTTGCTGACAAATGTGCTGCGTCACAGTGGGCCTCTCAACACACTTGTGAACTTTTCCCACCCTGATGTTACTGGCTGAAGCATGGTGCACTTGGTGCTTTTAGCTCGGGTTGGAGTGCAGACCTGAAATTACTGAGTGCAGGTGTTTGCTGGGTATTTATAGCCCGGGAGGTGGGGCACCCAGCTGCTACACACCTACAGTGTTGTAAAAGATACTTGCATGTTTTACTTCGTGTTGATAGAAGGAGAGTTATATGCATATTCAAAGGTTATTTCTCAATCTCGTTTAGCTAACAATGTGATTACTTTTGTGTATACTGAAGGGTAACTTTTTAAAAAAGATTAGTAGGGGAACACAACAAATGCATATGCGTCCGTACAGATGTACTGCATGATAGTATTAGGCAATTAACATCCTATCCATGCTCTGTGGCATGTATAAAAATGCTGGGAAGGAGCTTCAGTTTCAAAGACTGCTCAGTTGGCTGGTGTTATAATAAGAACAGTGACAAAAGTTACATCTGCATTTACATCTATGGTAAAGACTAAATAAGGTTGGAAATTGTCAAAAGCACACATTTTATAACAGTGATTCTTGTACATTACTGGAACGTGTAAGAAAAAACAGAAGAGACACTATTTTCCAAATGACAGAGAATGTCAATGCAGGATGTAATCCAAATTTCTCAGCAAGAACAGTCCATCAAAGAACTTCAGAGTGGGATATTATAGTATGATTGCGGTGAATGAACCCCTCAATACAAAGACAAGTGCATATTTGAGAGTTCAATGGTTGGAAATCTAGTCTTCAGAGATGGCGAGGGTTCACTGATTGTTTGGATTTGTATACAAATGATGTGAATCATATGTAATTACCTTTGCAGTCACCAAAACTTAATGTAATTGATTACTTATGTGAGATTTTCCACCTACATGTTGGATTGCACTTTTTCAGGTCACTGATTTCTTCCATCTTTCCCTAGGAGCTGGAGAGGTGTAAGGCCAACCATTTTATGATCCTGTTCAGGGATGGAAGCTGCCAGTTTCGAGCTATCTATTCCTTCTCCCCTGACACAGAAGAGATTGTCAAGTTTACTGGCACAGGTCCGCGGAGCATCAGCTGTAAGATGATCGACAAGCTCTACAAGTATAGCTCTGACCGAAAGCAGTTCAACTGCATTCCCGCCAAGACAGTGTCCGTCAGCGTGGACGCTCTGACCATTCACAACCACCTGTGGCATATTAAGAGGCCTGGTACATCTTCTAGTAAGAAGTGAAGAAGTGGAACCCTTTCATAAGGAGTCAACTGACAGCTAGACAGTACCCAGTAGCATGACTTTTGACACTTTGGTGGGTAGGGGCAGGTGGAGGTCTTTGTTGAGATGCATATGAAAGTTTGAATGAACACCTTCAATCTTTTAAGGATTAGGAATGTTTTTGTTTTGCTGTTTTCTCAAGTCAGTTTAATGCATGTAGCAATTTGTTAGGGATTGGGCTTCACACTGAAGGGACTAGGGAATAGCCTATTGTTTGAACTACACAGTACTACTGAAACAAGTGCTAAAAGTATTACTGAACGGCTATTTATCTAACAGTACTACTATGGGTTATATTTTCAGCTCTTTTACTTCAAGAGTTATTTTAGCAACTTCCTTAACTTCTTGTTAGGTATGAAAGTGATGTGAGACTAGTATGGTCAACACTGTTTCTAAGGCCATGTTTTTGTTTTGGACCAGGATGGACTGAGCTGTTCTCTCAATCTGTTACCTCTTAAATTATGCTATGGAATTATATCATGGAATTGAACAAGCTTCCCTACTGTTAAATAGGAACTGATGGCTCCTGTCCTAGGGGAAGAATGCTCATAATTTCCTTATTGTTTTTATTGTTAGTGTGGAGGTGGTTACATTATTTACTTGCTTCCAAACGAGCAGGCTTTGGTACACAGTAGAATTTTGATCCGCAATCAATCAGAAATAGGATTCTGCAAATTCAAAAGCACCAGAGAACTGCCGCATTTCATTAAACAATGAAACCTGATTTTAAGTAAAACTTAATGAAGCTGACAAGGTTTAGGATATTTCATTGCCATGTGATTTGACCAGGCCAACAAGTAACTCCTGGCGTTACCCTCAGCCTTTAATAAAAGCCTGATATGTTTCCCTTCGTTAAGTCACGGGGTTGGGAAACCATACCTGTACATTAGCACTGAAATCAGCTCTGCAGTGACTGACTCTGCGTCAAGTGTATGCAAGGAAAGGGAACTGCAGAATAATTGATAGAATTTGCTGCATTTTCTACAATGACAAGTATTCTTTTTTGTGCATATTGGACCTCTTTTCGTTTCCTAAAAGTTGGCACTATTGAGTTTATTTCTGCTACAACTTTAAAGATTGTATTTGTTTATTTAATACATTATATTCATTTTGGGAAGCATTACAATTTAATTAACAATAAAGGATATTCACTGAAGTTTCTCTTTGTTTTGATTTTATGTAATTATCTTTTCTTCTTTACCGAATTAGGATCATGTATTGCCTTGAAAATAGACTTTAATTCCAATGTTTACCTGTTATAGTTTATTACCTAGCCTCAAAACAAAAGACACATGCAGGATTATCAAATTTTTGCTAAATAAATACGGTTGAGCTCAATGAAATTTTGCAACACACAAGGGACCTAGACCTTGTTTAAAGTTGCTTTAAGGTTCAGAGTAAATAACTTATCTACAATTCTAAAGAAAATGACCGGAAGTCAATTTAAATTACATTACATTTTAAAGCACCTAATTATTTAATAGGTGTTAATAGGGGAAATCAAATATTACAGACAGACTTAACACACTGGTAAGTAATGTCAGTCACCTTCACTCAAAATGTCACTGCAGATTTTTCCTGACTACATTTAATGCATATTTTGAAGAACCGTTAAACAAGACATTGAAAATGTCGTCTTTTTTTACCCATCAGTTAAAGTAGTTTGTGTGAGCTTTGAATTTATTTATGGAGGTTCGGAGATGTCAGTACAATATACAAGTTGGCAGGACTCATCAATTTGCAAAATAGTGAAATTCTTCTTTAAATGCTGTTGCGAATCGCTAAACAGAAGATGTCCCCAACTTTAGTGATTGGCTTGTAACGTCAATCCGGGTATCCGACAGCGCCTGTGAATTAAATGTACCAATATGGCGGAGGTGAGTAAGAAAATGGGGCAGAATCCTCTTATTTATATTTATATTTTCCATACAGATACGGCATTAAATCAACGATTTTTTTATTTAGTGTTATTTTTAAGCGTTTGATATGAATTTGCGATATTGAGTTTAGGAGTTTATAGGCTAATCTCTTCATAAATAGTACATTTTTTGGTCCTTGGTTACTACTCGTAGTCAAACTAGCTAGTTAGCTCGGGTTAGCTCGGGTTAGGCCCCGGCGTTCGCATCATTAATTAGTTAAGCGTTATCTAGTTTTCTTATGTGACTCTCTGCTAGCTAGTTAACTTGAGCTACAGTACTAATTAATGATAATGTTTGGTTTTGGTAAAACATGCAATAGCCATGAAGCTAACATTTTGACGCGTTTGTCGATAGTCGTGTTCAATATGGTACAGTAGCTACTTTACTGTATTGGATATGGTACAGTAGCTACAGGACTGTATTGGATATGGTACAGTAGCTACAGTACTGTATTGGATATAGTACGGTAGCTACAGGACTGTATTGGATATATTACATTAGCTACAGTACTGTATTGGATATGGTACTGTATTGGAAATGGTACAGTAGCTACAGTACTGTATTGGATATGGTACAGTAGTTACAGTACTGTATTGGATATGGTACAGCAGCTACAGTACTGGATTGGATATGGTACGGTAGCTACAGGACTGTATTGGATATATTACATTAGCTACAGGACTGTGTTGAATATGGTACAGCAGCTACATTACTGTGTTGGATATGGTACAGCAGCTACAGTACTATATTGGATATGGTACAGTACTGTATTGGATATAGTACAGCATCTACAGTACAGTATTGGATATGGTACCGTAGCTACAGTACTGTATTGGATATGGTACAGTAGCTACAGTACTGCATTGGATATGGTACAGCAGCTACAGTACTGTATTGGATATGGTACAGCAGCTACAGTACTGTGTTGGATATGGTACAGCAGCTACAGTATTGTGTTGGATATGGTACAGTAGCTACAGTACTGTATTGGATTGTGTTGTACTGTTCACTTCCGTCTGTTGCTTTATGTGAAAGTACCATGTGAGGTCATTTATAGAACAGCCAAGTAGGGCTGTTCAATTAATCGAAATTTCAATTCGATTTCGCATCCTAACGATTATGCAAACAGTATAATCGGGAAATATAGATTATTTTCCACATTACGTTTTGCCAGTAAACTGTTATTTTGTCTTGGGCCAAATGACACGAACGCGCATTTTCGCTAGTTCCAGAAGGCTAAACTCACGCAGCCAACACTGGCAGCAAGGTGTCTGGTGGTGTCGTTTAAAAAAATCAACCCAAGTGAAGATGGAGAAAAGCATAATTCGGTGAACAAAAAGGGACGAGTAAATTCCGTTGTATTGCAAATGTTCGGACTTGAGCATTCCGACGTGGACCAGAAACAAGTAATATGCAAGATTTGCTTCACGGTGGTGTCTGCACCAGTAGGTAATACCACAAATCTTTTCAACCACCTAAAAATTAACCACAAAGTCACCTATGACAAACCAAAGGTAAACAATCTAAATGAGAAGAGCAGGGCAACAACCCCAACTGCAACACATTCGTCAATAAAAGACGCATTTAATAGCGCTACATTTTATCAGTCTACCTCGGAGAGGCATAACAAATTAACAGACGCGGTGGCATACTTACTGGCCAAAGACATGTGCCCCAATACCGAACCATTTTTATTTTATCATGACTGACTGGAATTTGTTAAATTTAGTTTTACAAAATGTTCAATCCATGTTTAAGACCTGTCAGTATATTAGAAATATATATATATATAAATATATTTTGATCTAATTTATTTATGTTTTCTTTTTTGATTTGTATTATATTTATTACAACTTTATAAAAGATTGTGAAAGAGCACTGCAACAGTTATTATTTAATACTATATATATTTTTTTGTATTATTTATACTAGGGAAATCTAAAAAGTGTTTTTCAGTTTGAGTTTGCACTGTTGTTTTGTTTCACTGTTTTTAATTTAATAAATGCAACATTGTTCCAAAATCAATGAGTAATCGTTTAAATAATCGTGATTTCAATATTGACTACAATATCGAGCAGCCCTACAGCCAAGGACTTGATCAGGATGATAGTTGAGTTTATATATTTCAGCGTTGGTAGAAGTGTTTCATAACAAACCATGTATAGTACTGTACTCTGTAAATTGTTATGAGGTGGGCTCGTAAACAACCAGTCGGCACACCATGACAGTACTGTCTAGATAATGATAGCCGCTTTAACGCGCATAGATGGCTTTGAATGAAGTACGTTACCATGTTGGCTAGTTAGTTATTATCTTTGCAACTGGTTATAATTACATTGCGTTATTGGTGACAATGTTTAAGAAATGCTAACCTTCTTTTGAATACTAATTTAAATTACAATTTAAACATGTCTGTTTTCAGGCTTCCTTTGGGGGTACGAGCCCAGGTAAGTTTTCTACTTACTTGACGTTATTGTATTAATGTAGATTCTTCATTCTGTACTCTGGACTTCCAAGTAGGGGTGTGCGATATGACGATATTTAATCGTGGACGATTAAAATGTCTCCACGATTCACTTTTTCGGAAATATCGTAGAATCGCGCTCCAGTGCACGTTCAATTAGATGCAGATCTATGGCGTTTTTTCAGCTACGTATCAACATGCAATGCGCGGTGCGCTAGATGTCAGCGTGTTAACACTAGAAGCGCCAACAGCCCATGCCCGCGGGCGTTGCAGTTAGTAATTAAAATAAATATATAATGTTGAAAAGCTACAGCCTCGTTCTTCCATGACTTTTCCTAAATACGTGCATTTTACCTTGTCCCGTTTTCAGAAACTGGATGCGTTTTGGTCTGATCTCGTTTTGGTCCGATCTATATTGGACACCGTTTTGGTCTGGTCTATATAAAACTGGATGCGTTTTGGTCTGGTCTACATGAAACTTGACGCGTTTTGGTCTGGTCTACATGAAACTTGACGCGTTTTGGTCCGATCTATATGAAACTGGATATATGTAACCGATTAATTTGCTGCGGTCTCAAGTGCACTCATAACATCACTAATGAACACTCTGCGCAGTGCAACCGGTTAGTATGCGTGTCCTGCTCAGGCAGACAAAAGCTGCGAGATATACATAGATAATAGATTGATTGGCTTGGTTGAATTTGAATGAACTAGAAAAAAGAGGTAGGCCTACGTTTATAAAGAAATATATGTTTTACTAAATAAACAGAACGAAAATATAAAACGAAATTGATTAATGTATCTACCGGGTAACAGCAGAATATACCCGACCGTGACCAATATACAAACTGTGTTGTAAAATACGTGTTTCATTGTCTATAGTGCCTTAGTTACTGGGCTGTAATTACTATAATACATTTTACAAATGTAAATGATCAAATTATACACTGTAGCCTAATGTTTTTATTTCAACAGTCTGTGTTGCAATATATACGGCCAATCATGCGCAAATCATTTGATTGCGCGTCGCTTGTGATCTAAAATGTTTTAGCATTTATTACATCAAAATAGGACATACAGTTTGATTGATTTTAATTTATTCGATCTTTAGAAATTTAAATATCATAGCCTGTGTATTTTAAAATCATGGTTTTAATTTTGTATTGTATGGCTACATAAGACAATAAATAGGCTACATACTATTTTAGTAAAATGTTTTACTGCATAATTCACAATTCATTTAATTCAGGATGATAACACAGTAGATCATCTGATGCTGTAGATGGATGGCAGGTTACACAGTGAATGGATGGTGAAGCTGCGGATGAGAATGAAGGTGCTTCTTTGCACCATTGCACTTCCTTTAAATATACACGTGATTAAAATATGCTACTTTAATTTTTTTTTCCCTTTTATGTTTTGTTACCTTGTAACGCTATATTCTTTAAATGGAGATATAATTTGCTTGTATTGCAGCTCAGTAATTAGCAAAATAGTCTTAAAAAGCAACATGAAAAAGAATCGTGATAAAATCGTGAATCGTGATTTTTCCTGAAAAAATCGTGATATGATATTTTTCCCATATCGCCCACCCCTACTTCCAAGCCAGTTCCAGTCCATTTTTTTTTATTGCAACCCACTAATCAAAGACTTATTTAGGCCTGGGACCCATGTTGGGGGCAATTACGGATGAAGTAATACAGAAAAGCATCAGGCTCTGGACCTTATAGTGTCAAAGTTTAATACCACTGATGTAGGTGTGACCTTGCTACAGTAGTTCATGGATGTGATGTTTGGTAACCTGTTGCACGTTTCGGCTGTTTGAAAATGCTGGCTAAAGATTTTAAAATGCCCTGCATTTTATCACTTCAGACAGTTATAATACACATCACTGCATCTTATACAAGAATGTTGTCTGGATTATTTCATTACTCAACATCCGTAAACTGAGCCCTACTCTCCACTCTTCCGTTACACTTACTGTTGACTAGGGCTGAAACAATCAGTCAACATTAACGACAATGTTGACCGTAAAAAAATTGGCAACAAATATTTTTGTTGTGGACAAGTACTTTGATTTCATTGGTCCTATTTGAATTGACGGTAATACAGAGGGTGTCCAAACTACGAACTGCGGGCTAACTGCGGCCTTTGGTCCATTTCTAACCCGCAGTAAATTCCACATTGGCCCACAATAAAACTTGTTCTCAACTGTATTGTAATGGAATATTGCCCACAAGGAAACTTGCACTTGACTGTATTGTACTTCTTAGTTTTAACACTAGGTGGAGTTCTGTGTCGAAGGATTGGCGGCCAAAAAAATTGTGGCCACGCAAAATATTGACACATTGGGCCCAATTTGGACATTTTCACATAGGGGTGTACTCACTTTTGTTGCCAGCAGTTTAGACAATGGCTGTGTGTTGAGTTATTAAGGGGAAAGCAAATGTACACTGTTATACATGCTGTACACTCACTACTTTACATTGTAGCAAGGTGTCATTTCTTCATTGTTGTCACATGAAAAGATATAGTCAAATATTTACAAACATGTGAGGGGTGTACACACTTTTGTGAGATAATGTCTGTCGTAGATAAAAAAAAATTATCAATCTTCGCTATGGTGAAAACATGAGTTTGTGTAATGCTGTACCATGTTTAGTTCACCATAGAGATATCAGGATAATATAAATAAATAAATAAAATAAATGAATGTAATAAATTTACCCAAATGCAATTTTACCCGAATCTGAACTAGTTTCTATTCTGACTGTAGCAGCATGAACCATCATCATCTTTACTCATGTTACTTTTTTATTTTACAGTTGGCTCTTTGTCTTCAGAAGATCATGACTTTGATCCGACAGCAGAGATGTTGGTCCATGACTACGATGATGAGCGGACTCTTGAAGAGGAGGAGATGCAAGAAGGAGGGACAAGTGTCAGAGCTGAAATAGCAGATTTGGAGAAGGTACATTTTACAGTTAACAAAAAACGTTTTTACATTTATACTGCGTTTGTCAATTGATGAGCAGACATAAAATAGGAAATTATGAATTTGTATTAAGTGACCCATCCTTTTACAATATCCATCTTTCTTTAACTCAAACTCTTCTGTCCACAAACATTTTTAATATACAGTGGTAATCTCCCATAGGGCTTGGCCGTGGGGCCTAAAATGTATTTATTTATCACAGTATAATTTGACGCATTGACGGTAACGATATATATTACGGTAAATCTGTTTTTCTTATTTCTATATAAATGCACCTGAAGTGGTATAACACTGGTATGGCAACTGCATGTCAGCTATTACTATAATCTTAACTGTATTACTATAACAAATGTCCCATAGTATAGACAGACTCAAAGGTATTTTAAGAACTTATATTTAGCAAAACTGCTTGATAGATTGATAAAAAAATACAAAATCTTTTCAAGATACTTCCATCACTGAAAAACAGTGTAATAGGTTGTCTGTAACCATTTTCTGCACAACTCCCACTCGCTGTTGAAGAAAAGGATGGTCAGACTACGGGTCCACGATATGACTTGACCGCAATTGTGGAATGTTTAATTTATTTGAACTATGTCCTTTTACAAAAACACAGTAATGGCATTTGTCATGTCGGTCCACCGTTGACTTTTTGTCGGAAGGACAGACATTGGAAAATGGCTGATAAAAGGATGTATGATTTGCAGGTCTAGCTTTTTTTCTTCCGAGTGCTGCTTGACGCTTCACTTGTTTGTGGAAGCAGCATTATTTTGCTTTCCTCATATTACCGAACGTGTTTTGCTTCGAGGTGATGGAACTGATTGCTTGTGTTACCACCCTTCGCAAACACTGTTGTCCGACATACTTTGCAGATTACTGTTTTCTGCTTACTGTTTCTAAAATTTGAAACATCTCCATAAATGAAAGTTGCGCTGGTCTTTTTGACCAACTCGTTTTCGTTGTGTGCAGCACTTTCAGCGATTTCTTTTGTTAATGAACAGCGCTGTATGGATCTCAAGTTTTCCAGAGGATTTGCTGTCGTTGGCTGATGATGACAAAGCCTAAAGCATTTCTTCTTTCCCGGAGGGCTCAATCGTGATAAGTACGATATAGTCAAAATCCATACCGTATACCAAATTCGTACTGGTATATTTCTTAACTTTTCATTTCGTCCACCCCTAATCTCTCCAGTAGAAAGCAGTTGTGCATAGGAAGTAGTCTAGCTTTGTACTTTCAAACTAAATTTAGAATTTGTGAACACATAGCTTTATTTGAGTGTTTGACACACACCAATGGGAAGTCAATGATAAATGCTACTTGTTCTTAGCCTCAGTGCACAACCATGCCCATTTGCTAGTAAAATTAAACAAATTGCTACATACACAAATGGTAAAAAAAATAAAAACACTACATTGCTTCCATTTTTTTCAATTTAAATGTAATATTTAATCAGTGCACGTTGCGTTACTACAACCTCTTAATCATTATTTACACAGTATTTTACTGCAGGAAGTAGTATATTGCTGGAAAAGGCAATTTACAAAAGAAGACAGACAGACTATAATAACCCTTAAGTGTAGTTTTTTCTTTTGAGAAATTGCAGAGAAAGCCAAGGTGCCAGTGAGTACAGGTTCCATTTCACCCGTGGTGTAGATTAATATAAGGGATGCACTAATAAGGACATTATTGACCGGTATTCATATGCAACAATCACCTGCTTGCGATTTAATTTCAGTACCCTAAAATATATATATATTTTGGTGATTCTTATTTCAACAAATGTCAATTAAATTAGACAAAAGTTATGGAACACTTCAGCAATCTGGATTTTAACTAAAGCGGCTTGAAAATGACATTGAAGCCTTGGTTAAATAAAACACCATATGGTGAGTGGGAATACCTTTAATTACTTATTTCACTGAGTGAAATGCAAATCAAAATGGATCCTTTTTGTTGTTATTCTATCTCTCACTGTACAAATAAACCTACCATTAGAAGTATAGATTGATCATGTCTTTGTCAGTGGGAAAATGTACAATATCAACAAGGGATCTAATAATTTCTTCCTTTACTGTACATTGCCTATTGCCATGACAGTGATCTCCCCATCACGCTAATCCTTGGTTTGATTTTTAAAAATCCAGGTTTTAGTAATTTGTGATTTTAAATTTTCCAGGAGGGCAACATGCCGCTGGAGGAACTGCTGGCAATGTATAGATATGAGGAGTCTGTTAGCATCACTGGAGGTTCAAGTGTGGACAGCTCTTCTGTTGAACTTACAGATAAGCTACCTGATATGACATTAGATAAAGTAAGTATGACTTCTGTAATTATGAATGGTTATTTTATTTCTGTGAAAACAGTGGATGGCGACTTTGTTTATTCACTCGTAGATTCTGGATGTTCCCGTATTAGAAACAGGTTTTTTTGGACATAAGTCTGGATTAGGGGTGCACGATATTGACAAAATATGATATTGATCATGAATATTGCGATATACATTTTCTATATTAATATTGTGCAACGTGATATCGCAGTAAAGATATTGAGTCGATATATCGTGCACCCCTAGTCTGGATGTCTTTCTGATTCACAATTTATTTCTGCAAACATTTTGCAACAACAATTCATTTTCACTGACTTACTGGTGTATTTTTAAAAGGAGGAAATAGCAAAAGATCTTCTGTCAGGTGATGATGAAGAGACACAGTCCTCTGCCGATGACCTCACACCCTCTGTGACTTCACATGAAACTAGTGATTTCTTTCCCAGAACTCTGCGCTGTAAGTTCCACCATTGTGTTTTTCACTTCCTCAAGCTGTTGAATAATATTTCCTTTGTTATTACTCCTCTGCTGGAATTTGGTGTAATATAAAAGCTTTTATGTGAAGTCCCCAATGAAGTGTTCCCATTGTTGGAAAAATAAATAAATAATGACGTTTTTTCAACCTGTTCCTAAATACTAAAATCATTCGGGAGCATGTTCCAGTGTTTTTGCATGTTGATTAGGTGTACTGTAGACTTTCCTCTTTGTGTCTCTAGCTAATGCTATTTACGATGGAGACAAGGAATCAGAGGGTGAGGAAGACGGTGCATCTCCTGAGGACTCAAGGAAGGTGTGTATTTATTGTTGCAAATTTTTTATAATGCATACACTTACTCGTAGATGAGGTTAAAGATTATGGATGACTTGGACTCAATGATGTCAACTTGACAACTGTTAGTATACAATTGAATTTTTTTACTTGTTTTCAAAGGAAATCCTGGTCGGGCCCCAGTATCAAGCAGAAATCCCTGCCCTTGTTGGGAACTACAAGGACAATGAGAAAGGTGAATTTCAATTTCGTCTTGCTTAGCATACCAAATGTACATTTTATATTTCTTTCGGGCTCCCTAAAAGTTGTCAGGCACCCACCCAATTTCCCTTGGCCACACTTTGCCACTAGGCTGCAATGCTGTTCTCAAAGGCAAATGGTGGCTACTTTGAAGTATAGAAACATATCTTGTGTATATATGTTTTGTTTAATTGCTTTTATTCAGAACATGCATGTTTGTTTCAATATTTTTTAGCCTTTTATTTATTTATTTAACTTCAATCACAGTAGTATATTGACTGATTTGTTTAATTTCCATCCTTGTAAACATGTAATAGTTATATTGACAACACAATGCACTGACAAATAAGCCTGATATAGACATTTAATATAAAAGTCAGTGAAAATCACACAAACTTAAGTGCAGATGCAAAAATAAGAAATATACTTTTTTAACAGTATTTGAACTTTTCTAGACAGTCTTTAAATAAATAAATATATTTATGAACTTACTGATCTCCAGTCCGTAACATAACACACAAAGTGCAGAAAAAAAGGTTGCAGTGTTAGCAAGGCTGGTTTTGCACAATACCTGATGCTGTGCATCGTTGTTTTTAATGTAAAAAGAAAAGTCCACTCATTTAGTCCATTTATAAAACCTGAGGCTATTTTACAAAAAGATATACAGTATACTAAGTATTGTTACTAGATGTTGGTAATAACTAAAGAAATTTGAACTTCGAGAGGCAGAATAACAACTAAAAATCCAGAACAACTTATTCATACAAGTTATAAATTGATTTGCATCAATCAGAAAGCTTTCTGGCTCCCAGGTGTCTTTTATACAGGTATCGAGCAGAGATTAGGAGCACTCTCTTACAGGGAGTTTGTTACCTGTATAAAAGACACCTGTCCACAGAAGCAATCAATCAGGATCCAAACAGTTGGTGTGATTATTTTTAAATGGAAGAAACACACAACAACTTTAACTCTCCCTTGGTCTGAGGCTCCATGCAAGATCTCACCTTGTGGAGTTTCAACGATGATGAGAACGGTGAGGAATCAGCCCAGATCTACACGGGTGGATCTTGTCAATAATCTCAAGGCAGCTGGGACAATAGTCACCCAGAAAACAATTGGTAACACGCTATAGTGTGAAGGACTGAAATTTGCAGTGTCCGCAAGGTCTCCTTGCTCAAGATAGCACATGTACAAGCCTGTCAGAAGTTTGCCAATGAACATCTGAATGATTCAGATGAGAACTTAGTAAAAGTGTTGTGGTCAGATGAGACCAAAATCAAACTATTTCCCAATCAAACTATTTTGGGACAAAATCCCTTCTGAGATGTGTGCAAACCTGGTGGCCAACTACGAGAAATGTCTGACCTCTGTGATTGCCAACAAGGGGTTTGCCACCATGTACCAAGTCCTGTTTTGCAAAGGGGTCAAATACGTCTTGTCGTATGGAGAACACTTCAGATCTCCAGATGAAAAAAATGCAAAGACTCCGGAACTTGTGAATCCAAAATGGACTTTAATGAAGATTCAAAAAAGCCGAGTTGGTCTGCAGAACAACTGTCTTTCCAACCTCGGACATTCAGATTTTATACAGTACTGTCTTGCATAATGCCACCTGGCCCTACCACTATGCTAATTCTTTGGGCGGATCTTTACCCAACAAACCATCATTGTAAAAATAATGGTGGCGCCGTCCTTAAAAACCCAACAGAAATACAGGCCCGCCAGGCCCTCAAGTTCAGCACATTTAACGGTGCTTTGGGCCGCCAGGCCGTCAAGCTTAGCGCATCCAACGGTGCTTTGATTACTTCCTATGTAGGACACTGTGTAGGACACACTCACGGTATATTGGTGACTGTGTAGGACAGACATTGTATACTGATGATTATACAGATTACCATACTGATAACTTGTATGAGTGTGATTAACATATTGATACATTCATTGATCACGTGAGTGTGTATATATGCAAATCTCCAATACTATTTTAAGGAGTAAAATGCAAATCAATTCATAAATTATTCTGAATTTCTTTGTTGTTATTCTGTCTCACACAGTTCAAATAAACATACCATTAAAATTACAGACTGATCATGTCTTTGTCACTGGGGAAATGTTTAAAATCAGCAAGGGATCAAACCAGCCTTTGCGGGTTCAAAATCACGTTTTATTATAATTGGATATTATCACAAATGCAATTAATCGTTCTGCTCTGCTCTGTAAATTATATAATTTCAGATTAAATTATTTTCTGGAAATGTCTCCTTGCAGCGTATGAAAATGAAGACCAGTTGCTATGGCAACCTGATGCCCTTCCGGAGCAGCGAGTTAAAGACTTTTTGCATGACACTTCTTTCCAAATAGTTGATGGAAAGTCGAATGCTACACTGAAAAGTGGTCTGGTTCAAGACAACGAGCAGGTAAAAATCTTTATATTTTGCCTTGCTCTGGCTTTTTCTCTTGAGCCCTTAAATGACCACTGTTATTCATCCCTTCCAAGGCATTGTATGAACTCGTGAAGTGTAATTACAACATACGTGATGCACTGGAGCTTTATCGCCATAATGAGAAGTCATCAAAGAGTAAGTAGATGTTCTTACTAGGGAGGTGACGATGCACGGTTGAAAAACAATGACAATTTGTCATGGTTCATGTCGGAGATGTTATACAAGCCGTGATTCATATTTTGACCAGCAGGGACGCTGAAGCTGTATACTTCAATACCTCGCTTTACAGACAGGATAGCAGTGAGCAAGTTGTTAAACATGATATAGTGACCGAACTGTGCCGGAATGAGAATCTCCTGTCAACTCAGTCTGCGCATAAAAAGAAATTCATTAGGCCAGACTGCACTTGATGGGCATATTTACAGCCCCACACCGGGTGATGAGTGCATAGCCACAGACATCACAAGATACATCTGTGTTTTTATGGCAAAAGATATTAGACTGTTTTCTGTCTTAGAAAAACACCTCTGTCCCCAGTGAAAGTTTTTTAATCAGCAGGGGACATTGTGAATGTGCAGCAATCAAGCTTCTGCCAGAAAATGCATATACTGGTATATATATTTGTAAAAAAAAAAAAAATTATGAATAAGCACAAGCAAAGCCATAGTTTGTTAATATGAAGAGATTTATTTCATTCGTTTGATTTATTTGGGAATATTTTTTTGAAAATGTAAATTTTGTTTTGTTATTTGACATTTTACTAATGACAATGGATAAAACACTAACTTATAATTTGTCTTAAATCTCATCTTGCAAAAAGACATTGAGGATATTGTGACATTCGTAAAGTAAATCACATAGTGACTTCTGTGAATCTTTACATGCCTAGTTCTTACACAAAAATAAAATTTTTATTGAAACATTGCATGTGAAATGAATAGCATTTATTAATTTCAGGTGAAAAGGCTCTTTGGTCAGAAGAAGAATGTAGAAACTTTGAACTTGCACTTCTCCTTTATGAAAAAAACTTTCACCTAATCCAAAAACACAAGGTAAGTACTTGCTTTCAAACCAAACCACTCACAGCTTTTCGGTTAGTACTGCAAATTAAATGAGAACATTGTTGTTCTATTTCTGTCCAGTAGTGCCATGGCTTTAATACATCCATTCTTTCTCTTTCAGGTAAATACAAGGACAGTTGCTGAATGTGTTGCTTTCTACTACATGTGGAAGAAGTCGGAGCGATTTGACTTCTTTGTCCAACAGAACCGGTTTGGGAAAAAAAAGTTCAGCAGCTACCCCGGTGTAACGTGAGTGATTGATTTGTCTTGAATTGACCTTGCATTCTGTAAGAAAGTAACCTAGGGAATTTTTGCTCACTTTTGAGGATCACTTATTCTGACCTGCAAACCTACTTTACTTTTGCGAATGCAAAATTTCAACCATTCCAGGATGTCTTCTCATTTTTAGTAACTAATCATGGCAAATGTTGCCTTGCTAGTCGCGCCACAATTTTGTACACATTGCACTCACTTACAACTTCACAAAGCCAACCCAACAGCATGATCAAATCTCCCCATGTCTGATGATTGGATGGGTGATGCTAATCTGGTTATTTTTAGGTATTTTAGAACTTTGTAAAGATTTGTCATTACAGATCAGTACTGTGTAAACAGATGCACGTATTAAAAAACAGATTATTTGATTTTTTAAATTTTGCAAATTTTGTTGAATGTTGTGGTCCTCTTACTAAGTCCCTCACACACCAACACACACATCAAAATCTCCTTGCAGTGTTTTTTGAAAACAAGCTCTTTCATTGAAAACGCAAGTCACTTGTCTTCTGTTTAGAAAGTAATGAACACAAGTTGGTAATGTTTAAAAATCATATTTGTTTGCACCTTTTTGCTCTTGCTCTTTGTAGGGACCTGATGGACAGGTTGGTCGATGAGGCTGAAGGCTTGGTGGTTGATAGCTCGGCCTCTGTGTGCTCCAGCAGCAGCAGTAGTGGAGGAGGCCGGATGGAGCCCTCGACAGAGCAGCAGCTTAACCTTCTCAACTCTATCACGGCCAGCGACTTCTCTGGTGAGCAGGTTAAAACGGAGAAGTTAAAGCAGTTGAGATGAGGCTCACTTCTAATCTTGGGACATTAAGATTCAACAAAAGCTGTAAGAATCATGACATTCATGTGTTCCGGACGCTCTTTTCTTTTCCAATTTATAAGACTCTACGTCTGCCTATGCTTGCTGAAGCCGTAATTAATGTTGAGGGCAATTGGCCTACATCTTATTTGATTGGGGTGATAAGAGTCTGGGCTCTGAATGATTTTCTAGTAGACTTTGTTCTACACCAGGGGTGCTCACACTTTTTCAGCATGCGAGCTACTTATAAAATGACCAAGTCACAATGATCTACCTACTAAAAAAATGCAAAACGTAGATTTATCTATAAATATATTAAGAATAATTTTTACAATGTATGTTGATAAACATTTGTTACACCATTTCTTTAAAAAACAAAACCTGTACAACATGTGAATGTCCTTTGTAGACAATATGAAAGTGGATTGAGTAGATTTTCAAAGTTATTTAACAAAAACACTATTGAGTTTTACAGTTTTTAAATGTTTATTAAACATTTGTTTTCACTATTTCCTTAAACAGAGGCAGTGCAACATGTGGGTGTCCTCTATAAACAATCTGAAAGTGATTTGAAATGGTTAAACAGCTATTGAATTAATAACGTTGAGACTTTTACTTTATTGACGGTCCCTAACTATAAGCTGTCAGGGGTTTCTGTCGGCTGATCACCGGGGTGTAGTGTGGCTGCTTGCGGGAATACCGGACCTGATCTCGGGCTTTGAATATCCGTTGAATATCCAATATAGAATATCCAACCAACTTTACCTCGGTTTCTTAAGTTTAAGATACAAAACCGAGGGCTAAGTAACTCGCTAGCTAGTTTGTTAGTTTTGCGGCACTTATCAAAGTTGTTTGCGCATGCGCATTGACCTAAGTGTCAGAAAAAGTCAGATATCATCTGATGTCACGCAATCGACCTATTAAGCACCCCTGTTATACACAGTAACACTAAAAAAGTCCTGCTGGCTACATGAGCTGCTTTTTAATTGAGGCTATTTTGGGTATTGCAAAACAAAATTTCAAGTGTGTAAATATTCTTCTCTTTCCCCTCTTAGCGTTGACCAGCAGTGTGGCATCAGTGTGTAATCCTTCAGATGTGGGTTGCCTGGACTCGTATAGCTTTGGCCCCATAGACAGACTTCACAGGGACCCCTTGAGCCATGACGAGTCCCTGGGCTTCTCCAGCCAAGCAGCAGACTCTGAGTGCCTCAATCTGCTGGACACTGGCTTTTACCACGCTGACCTGGGCCAGCTGCCATCGTGTGCAGATGACTGCGACAGAGGTCCCAAACGACTCAAAATGAGCCTGCCCGAGCCCTTCAATGAGGCTGCGGTGGGGCTGGACTACGAGGCTCGCCAGCATCATATTACAAGTGCCAAGATGGCAGTTTCGGTGACAGACTTTGACAGCCTGTCAACCAACAACTACATGGGAGCTCGTTCCCACGGCTATACACGCACATTACATCAGCACCAACAACACACAGCCCTACAGTCAGACTGACTGGTCTCTTAAGTAAACATTTCCCAAGGTAACTGAGCCTACTATCAAATTTGTGTGTGTATATATATATATTTGTTCACTGGAGATTATATTTATTGTGTTCATTGTGTATATACTTTTTTGTATTATGACATCAGTGATGTCTATGTGTATAGAAGAAAAAGAATCTTGCTTTCTCAAGGGTTGGATAGCCATTTATTTTTCCGTCGAACATTGGAAAGTGTCACATCAGATCTATGTCCGTACACTGCAGCATTGTAATCATTGGGGGAGGAGATTGTGTTTTTAAGTTCTATTACACATTAGTGTATCTTACTAGCATTTTGGGAACTCACCACTAAATCAACAGGTTTTGTCTTTTTCCTTTGCTCTACAAGCAGCATTCTCTTCCTATCTGTGTTTCTCAGAGTTCACATATACTTAACGACCTGGCTCATGGATGTAGCATTTTCTACTAGGGTTCTGATATGTTCTGGACAGCTATATTACTGGTCCTTCCTGTGCTTGGCACTTGGGTCAATTTCAGCCTCTGTATACTGTAAAAGTGGAACAATATTTGGAAGAGCATATGCATCGGTGTTTTTATTCTCCGAATTTAATGAGCTACAAAATGTGTCAATCACTTTTGCGTTCATTCTAGGCAATTAATTTAATATGAAGGAAAGCTTCCCTGTCAACATTGCTAGTCAAATGTGAAATTCGGACTTTGTTCATTTGACTTCTGACGTATGGAATATATACTTTGGTTCGTGTGGTTGGTGTGAATAAGGTGTGTGACAAATTGCAGATGAGGCTTTTACAAATATTCATACACATTTTTTGCCATTTTTAATGAGAAATATCCTGTAAAAAATGACATGGTATAAAGAATGTCACAAATGGTATAACAGGAACTGGCTTTAAAGTTTAGTTTGAGAGCACAATTACAATAAGATTGGACATGATTGCGATTTCAAATAAGCAATAAATCAAGCAAAATTTTAATTAGTATTGAAATTAATTATTGGAAAGGCATATAGATATACTATGCGGCTTTGCTGCTCTGAATGTTTTTCCCTGATCAGTACCTAGTTGGCCAGCGTTGACTGCAACAGAATATATCTATGCATAATTTTGATCTAATCCGTCTGAAGAGAATTAATGGATGCCTCAGAGTAACTAAAGTGCTCATTTGACAATGAGGTTAGTTACTGTGTTACAGTGGTATTAACGAAGGTCTGATGTTTGGATGCTAGTTGTGACACAGGCTAGTGGGTAGAGCATATTACAATTAATTGACGCCGGATAAATAAGAAAAATCTGTTGTACTGTACCAATAACCATAATTCTAGTTCCGGTAAATCACACAGGTCTCTGCTAAATTGCTAAAATGTTCAACCTCTTCATAAGCTCTATTGAAAGTCGAATGTACTGTGTTGCTTATCTTTTACAAGGCAATAATTTGTAAATATGTACAGGTATTGGGAAATCTTCCTCTCCGTGGAATTGTAATACCTTAAAATTAAGCCACAGAAATACCCTCTATGTATTTTGATTTTGAAGTATGGAATTGTATTATTTAAAGAGCTTCTGTTCAGCTGTGTAATGCCCAGACTGGACTTGGTAATTTCACTGTCACATCATAAAAACAACTAGCAGTGTATGCAATACGTCCTTAGGGAGCTAGCTATGGCAGTTGTTGTATGCAGTATTAAAATGTACCAGACTTTGCATGTCTATTGAACGTGTTAAGGAACACATATGTTGTTGAGAATGTCAGTGTTTGGTTGACAATATGCAGGAATTCTTTAGGCTAAATGTTCTACCTTTCTAAAATGATAACTTTTTGCAGTTTGTTGATGTCCAGTTTTGTGAATAGGCAAATAATGGGAAGGGTATTGAAAGCATATTTACAATATTACAGTATGCATAATATATATTTTCTATAACATTACTCAACCTATTGTCTTTAATATTGACTTAAAAGAGTGTTAGGTAATGGAAATGTAACATGCACTTGGGTCAGAGTTACCTTGTTTTAATTTAGTAGATGACATTTTGGCAATTTGAGCCTTAGTAACTGTCATTCAGTGATGTAATGGAAAATATGCTTACAACAGTAAATTGGATATATCACACATGGGTTGAATTAACAGAAAACATTCACTGCAGTTTGTTTTTTACATCCATTGTATAAAGTTTAGAATTTCCCTGATGTCCTTCAATTATCAACTACTTTACTTTAAGAAAAAAGATCTCAAAGAAATCTGTTTGGTAGAATTAAGGGTCTACCCAATGTGTTCTCCAAACTTAATTTCATTAATGTTTTTTCCTTATTATTCAATAGATATTTGACCTCTAACCTTTTTGAGTTTAAAATATGAATGAATTGGTATACAATGTGTCCACAACTGTTGAGCATTGAATACATCAATATGTATGTATGTCAATCTTTAACTTATCAACATTGTACAATCCTGCAC
This sequence comes from Dallia pectoralis, assembly GCA_029465975.1. NCBI lineage: Eukaryota > Metazoa > Chordata > Actinopteri > Esociformes > Umbridae > Dallia > Dallia pectoralis. The sequence goes on along the minus strand of CM055760.1, from coordinate 933,022 downwards.
CTCACTATATTTATATAATTGATATTTATATAAACACAAAACAATAACATTGCAAGTGGGTTATGTAGGGTTGTGCAATTGTTTTCCCATAACATTTTAGTATTCAACACTTGTAGAAAGTTCTGGTCCAGTTATTTATTTACAATGTATAAAAGTTTGTATTTAAAGTATAGGTTTAAGAGATGGTGTATGCAGTGGTTTCCACTTATGCCCATGTGTACATTTGAACCCTTGTACAGAAAAAAACATGGGACCTTGTAATATTTGACACTTCTATTAAGAAAACTGGTTGAACGGTGAAGTTGCAAAGGTTTTTGACAGTTTATTTGGGGTTAACTGACTAGTATAGACAATCAAGACAGGTTTTATTATAATTATTCAAAAGAAAAGTTTATTGTTAATCTGTATATAGTCTTTTTGTTTATTATTTTTGTTCCAGTCCAAAATGGGGTGTTCAGATACAGAAATAAATGGAAATGTTCTTATGAATATGGCCTACTCAACTTTATACTGTCAATCACACTAGTATTTTATGTAAAAAGCTATACACATTCTGTTATTTGGCTCATTAAGACACTTATTGTATTTTAATGTAAGCAGTGACGGTGTATTACCTAAAATATAGATTTGCGGAATTCGTTTTTTAAATTTTTTATAAAAATAACTAACTATGATCATGAGGAATTAAATAGTTGTACCCAAGTAGAACTCTATATCAACTTGTTCTCTTAAACAAACATTCCACCAAACTCAGGATGTGGTTGAAACATGAATTGCTATATAATTGATGTTCAAGTAATTTAGCGGATGGTATTGTACACAGGGACACATTGGCCGTTATGGGGCAGTATCAGGTTTTCTGTGGTATGTGAAACCATAAACAGTCAGTCCTTGCTTGTATCCATAACTATAAATGTCAGGTTGATTAAGTATGTCAAGCCTAAAAGTTTATATAAAAAACTGAATAAAATGCTCAGAAATATCAAACAAAAATGTAAACTTAAGTGCTAAAGGCTGCTGTTGATCTAATTCACAATGGTGAAGTAGTTTGAGAAGAGTTCCTCCCCTGGATGGATGTCTCTTAATGCAACAAGGACCACACATCGTAAAGTCCTGGAGGAGGAGACAAAAGCTAGCTGGTTATTCTGGCTTTGGATAGACCAAGGTTCAAGAAAGTACAAGACTGAGTTTAGACAGATTTACAAGCTACTCATTAGTTAACAACAAACAAACGAGGTTGATGGTAATGGGGCATTTAAAGTGCATGTCATCAACATTCATTATAAAATATGTATTCCAGCTTTTTGGATTCCAAATCCATTTACTATTTTAAAATGCAGACTGCCAGTATTCATTTGAGTTAATGAAGATGGTTTCAGGGAGCCAAAAGTATTTGAATAATTACTTGTAGTTGCTAGAGCATGAACTAGAAATGTTGGTAACACTTTGCGGTAAGGGGACATGAATTATCATGTATGAATCATCTTCAACTCCGGGGTCGGGTCGCGGGGGTAGCAGCTCTAGCAGGGGACCCCAAACTTCCCTTTCCCGGGAAACATTAGCCAGCTCTGACTGGGGAATCCCGAGGCCAGATATAATATAATATAGATATAATCTCTCCACCTAGTCCTGGGTCTTCCCCGAGGTCTCCTCCCAGCTGGACGTGCCTGGAACACCTCTCTATGGAGGCGCCCAGGTGGCATTCGTACAAGATGCCCGAACCACCTCAACTGGCTCCTTTCTACGCAAAGGAGCAGCGGCTCTACTCCGAGTTCCTCTCGGATGACTGAGCTTCTCACCCTATCCCTAAGGGAGAGGCCAGCCACCTTTCTGAGAAAACCCATTTCGGCCGCTTGTACCCGCGATCTCGTTCTTTCGGTCATGAACCAGCTTTCATGACCATAGGTGAGGGTAGGAACAAAGATTGACCGGTAGATCGAGAGCTTTGCCTTCCGGCTCAGCTCTCTTTTCGTCACAACGGTGCGGTGAAGCAAATGCAACACCGCCCCCGCTGCTCCGATCCTCCGACCAATCTCCCACTCCATTGTTCCCTCACTCGCGAACAAGACCCCGAGGTACTTGAACTCCTTCACTTGGAGTAAGGACTCATTCCCTACCCGGAGTAGGCACTCCACCGGTTTCCTGCTGAGAGTCATGGCCTCAGATTTAGAGGTGCTAACCCTCATCCCAGCCGCTTCACACTCGGCTGCGAACCGATCCAGTGAGTGCTGAAGGTCACCGACCGATGAGGCCATTAGGACCTCATCATCCGCAAAAAGCAGTGATGTGACCATCAGCCCACCGAACGGGAACCCCTCCCCCCCATGACTACGCCTTGATATCCTGTCCATGAATATTACAAACAGGATTGGTGACAAAGCGCAGCCCTGGCGGAGGCCAACCCCCACTGGGAACGAATCCGACTTACTGCCGAGAACACGGACACAGCTCATGCTTTGAGCGTACAGAGATTGGATGGCCCTAAGAAGAGACCCCCTCACCCCATACTCCCGCAGCACCTCCCACAAAAGATCCCAGGGTACCCGGTCATACGCCTTCTCCAGATCCACAAAACACATGTAGACTGGATGGGCATACTCCCAGGCCCCCTCCAGGATCCTTGCGAGAGTAGAGCTGGTCCGTGGTTCCTCGGCCAGGACGAAAACCGCATTGTTCCTCTTCAATCTGAGGTTCGACTATTGGCCGAACCCTCTTTTCCAGCACTTTGGAGTACACTTTACCAGGGAGGCTGAGGAGTGTGATACCTCTGTAATTGGCACACACTCTCTGGTCCCCCTTTTTGAAGAGGGGAACCACCACCCCGGTCTGCCACTCCTCTGGCACTGTCCCAGACTTCCATGCAATGTTGAAGAGGCATGTCAACCAAGACAGCCCTTCCGCACCCAAAGCTTTTAGCATTTCTGGACGAATCTCATCAGTCCCTGGGGCTTTGCCACTGTGGAGTTGTTTGACTACCTCAGCGACTTCCCCCAGGGAAACTGACGATGACCCTCCATCAGCCTCCAGCTCTGCCTCTGTACTAGAGGGCGTGTAGGTCGGATTCAGGAGCTCCTCAAAATGCTCTTTCCAGCGCCCGATCACATCATCAGTTGAGGTCAACAGTGTCCCATCCTTACTGTACACAGCTTGGATGGTTCCCCGTTTTCCCCTTCTGAGGTGCCGAACGGTTTTCCAGAAGCATTTTGGTGCCGACCGAAAGTCCTTCTCCATAGCTTCTCCAAACTTCTCCCACACCCGCTGCTTTGCCTCTGACACGGCAGCGGCTGCAGCCCTTCGGGCCTGTCGGTACCCTGCAGGACTCCCTCCGGAGTCCCCAGGGATAGCATATCCCTGAAGGCCTCCTTCTTTACCTGGTCTGTCCAAAGTCTTTCCCCACCCTCTGATCCAACTCACTACCAGATGGTGATCAGTTGACAGCTCTGCCCCTCTCTTCACCCGAGTGTCCAAAACATGCGGCCTTAGATCAGCCGATACGATCACAAAATCGATCATTGACCTTCGGCCTAGGGTGCTCTGGTACCATGTACACTTATGCGCCTCCTTATGTTCGAACATGGTGTTTGTTATAGACAATCCATGACTAGCACAGAAGTCCAATAACAAACGACCGCTCGGGTTTAGATCAGGGAGGCCGTTCCTGCCAATCACGCCTCTCCAGGTGTCTCCATCAATGCACACATGTGCGTTGAAGTCTCCCAGCAGAATGATGGAGTCCCCTACTGGAGCCCTATATAGGACTCCCTTCAGGGTCTCCAAGAAGGCGGAATACTCCGAACTGCTGTTTGGTGCATATGCACAAACAACAGTCAGAGTTTTCCCCCCCACCACCCTTAGGCGTAGGGAGGCAACCCTCTCATCCACCGGGGTAAACTCCAACACCGCCGTGCTCAGACGTGGGCTCGTGAGTATCCCCACACCAGCCCGCCGCCTCTCACCCTGAGCAACTCCAGAGAAGAATAGAGTCCAACCCCTATCCAGGAGTAAGGTTCCAGAGCCACGGTTGTGCGTAGAGGTAAGTCCCACCAGATCCAACTGGTATCGCTCCACCTCACGCACAAGTTCTGGCTCCTTCCCCCCCAGCGAGGTGACGTTCCACGTCCCCAAAGCAAGCTTCTGCCGCCCGAGTCTGATCCGTTGAGACCCCCCACCTTCACTGCCACCCATATGACAGCGCACCCGAGCCCTGCGGTTGTTCCTGTGAGTGGTGGGCCCACAGGATGGAGAGGAGAGAGATGCCACGTATCTCGTTCGGGCTGTGCCCGGCCGGGCTCCGTGGCAAACCCGGCCACCAGACGCTCGCTTTCGAGCCCGCCGTATCATGTATGAATGAATGCATGAATTATGCATTCATTCATGCATTTATATCTCATGAATCATTAGGAAGTAACATGAGTTCAACATCTTTTCTTCATGACTTCATGGATGACCAACACCTTAACAAAACATTAATTAAGATGGGTACATCACCATGATTTATGATTTATTACGCATGATCGTCATGAATTCATGCATTAACACGCATTCATTCATGCATGTAAAACTACTCTTCAAATTATTAAAGGAATATACAAAAATCCACATGCTAACCTCATGGATGATTACAGGCTAGGACAGTATATCAATTAATGGGAGAACTGTTTTTCTGAATTATGTTTTGAGTTTACAATATCATCAAAAAGTTGATTTATTTCAGTAATTCCATTCAAAAAGTGAAACTTGTATAATGTATACATTCATTCCACACAGACTGATATATTTCAAGTGTTCATTCCTTTTACTTTTGTTGATTATAACTGACAACTAAAGAAAAACCCAAAATCAGTATCTCAGAAAATTTGAATATTGTGAAAATGTTCAATATAGAAGACACACTCTATTGGTCTATTTTAGGGTCTGTCCATTTACTTGCAGGCTATGAAGAAGACATGAACATGCTTGTAAACTCCACCAAAAAGACTGCCAGTCTATACCAGAGCGGTTTATATAAATATACATTTTAGTTTAAATTGCTCTGAATTACTTTTCAGTGGTATTAACTATTAAAATTGCAATAGTCACATAATAAAATGATAGAAACTAGAGCAAGAGCAATGGTTTCAAACATTAATTCTTGCCTTTGTGTGTCATGTCTGTAGTTCACATTTGGGAGGTACTGGCGAAGTTCAAGAGGAAATTCTTCTGGAACTTCATACTCCTGATAGTACACATTAGCAGCCCTGTCTGAAAGACCCAAGAGTACACAGATCAGTCATAACATTATGACCACTGACAGGTGAAGAAAATAACATTGATAATATTGTTATCATGTTAGTGGGTGCGATATGTGAATATGTGAATGTGTCATTTTGTCCTCAAAGTGTATGTGTCAAAAGCAGGGTATATGGGCAAGCGTAAGGACCCGAGTGACTTTGACCAGGGCCATATTGTGATGGATAGACGACTAGGTCAGAGCATCTCCAAAACTGCAGCTCTTATGGGATGTTTCCAGTCTGCAATGGTCAGTACCTATCAAAAGTGATCCAAGGAATTAAAAGCCATGAACCAGTTACAGGGTCAAGGCTCATTGATGCACATGGGGATCGATGGCTGGCTGGCCCGATCCAACAGATGAGCTACTGTAACTCATACTGCTGAAAAAGTCAATGCAGGTTCTGATAGGTGTCAGAACAGTTTGTTGCCTATGGGACTGCGTAGCTAGAGAGCCGTCAGGCTAACCATGCTGACCCCTGTCCATTGCAAGGGGGCCTACAATGGGCATGTGAGCATCAGAAGTGGACCACTAAGACAATAGAAGGTGGCCGGGTGCGTGTGCGTCACTTATCTGGAAAACACATGGCACCAGGATGCCCTATGGGATGAAGGCAAGCCGGAGAGTGATGCTTTGGACAATGTTCTGCTGGGGACCTTGGGATCTGCCATTCACGTGGTTACTTTGACACGTACCACCTATCGCAGCATTGTTGCCGACCATGTACACCCATTATGGAAACGGTATTCCCTAATGGCATTGGCCTCTTTCTGCAAAATAATGCGCCCGACCATAAACCAAAAATTCAGAAATGGTTTTAGGAACATGATGTTCAAGGTGTTGAGTTGGCCTCCATATTACTCAGATCTCAATCCAATCGAGCATCTGTGGGATGTGCTGGAAAAACAAGTCAGATTCATGGAGGCCCCACTTTAAATATAAGGGATCACTGAATGTCCCTGTGAATGCACTAAGTTGAATTCACTAACTACGGACTTTAAAGTTCTTTTGTACTCAACACGAAAAGTAACAAATAAAAGTCTTGAATCCAAAGTTCTTCTTTTAACCGTTTAATTATGAATTTTCGAAAACATAATATAAAAACTTAGGATAATTACTTTTCTAAAAATTATGTTATACAATTCTGTGTAGGTCAAAAGACTGTGTTGCTCCAAAATCCAGTAGCTTCTGCCTGATTCGCGGGTTCCTGTTTCACTTCATACTAAGTCTAACAACCAATCAAATTACATTTTACTAGATAACTGGTCACCTGATTATATTATAATTTCTAAATTATAATTGCAGCACAGAATTTCTCAAGTTTTAATATTTCCATAGAAATGGCTTCAACAGTCCTCTTAAAAACCATGAGAGTAAAAAGTAAGTCTGGAGATAGCTGATGCTATATACATAAAAGGGATGTTACCTGGACCAAAGCTTGATTTACAGACTAACTCGGATTGGCTATTATTAAGGATGCAAAGAAATCAATGTGTAAAACTTCCGGTATACTTCAACATCACTGTTGACACCTCAATCGTCTGGTTTCAATAATAAATCCCAGAGTTGGATAGTATTGCAGACACCTTTTGTAACTACTGAGTTGGGTTGTTCTGCCTTCTCTTTCAAAGCACCTCATCTGTGGAATAGTATCCAATCAGAGTTTCATTTGGGTGCTTTTCTGTCCATGGGTCAGTTTAAGAAAATGATGTGATGTTTTAGTGAGAATTGTATGTATGTGTCTTTAATTGTATTGTATTGTATTTGTGAGCTGGTTAAATAAAAAAGTTTCATAAATGCTGCTATTGTCTTGGTGCCAGATACCACTGCAGGTTTAGTAGAGTATTCCCCAATTCTCCCCAAAATAAAGAAAAAGATGAAGGTACCTTTTGAGCAGTTGTTCACATATTGACCCACTGCTAAAGGGTTTTTTGGATTGGCTGTTAACCAAGTGGCATCACATAATCCGAACGGACCAATTCTGTCTCTTCCACTGCACGACCTAGAAAATAATACTTTTACTTATAAACCCAATAAAACATATAAAATATAAAGAATCTGTAATGCAACAGATAAAAACTACACACTTAAAAATGTTATAGACTGTAAGACTGAAGCAAAAAAAAGATCCTAAAACTGTTTAAGATCTTTCTTGAAGAAAACTCACAAATCATTTGAACAACCTTTTGAACAAGTAGAAAGAAATGCTAGATCTTAAGAATTGTAAAAATGTAATTCATTTTAATGCAAAACCAATATGCTAAAGGACAGTAACCAATTACAGTTGTCCTTGAGATATTTCTCACCTGTATATCATTTTGGAGATACCTTTGTCATTTCCATCGATCAGAATGAAATCTATGCATCGAAATATAAACGGGTTCCAAATGGATTGGAAGAGAATGGGCTCAAATGTCTGATAGATGGTACCTACAAGGATGACACAAATATGTTCAATCATACAAATGTGAATTACTAGGCAACAGTTGTCCACATTTTATTACTGTCGTTTTTAAAGATGAAAACATCATCAGAAACACATGCCATGTATTAAAAATGATATGGTTGATGAATTACTTCTTGGTTATGCAGAAAGAAATACAGTGCTTTCGAAAGTATTAACAACCCTTTACTTTATCCAAATTTTATTGTGTTATAGACATTACTTCTGATTTCTGCCGATTATTTAGTTAAATACGGAATTATCTTAGCTTTCATGTGACATTAAAAGCAACTTTCTTTCATATATACGTGTGGATGGCAAAAGTTTTACAAATTATTTTATAACCTTCTTTAGATTTATGCAATGACAATTTTAGACAACATGCTGTGTTACATCAAAGAAACAAGGTAATGTCCCAAATGGACACTCTCTCAATTGATCCTGCCCTACCTACCTACAGTGCATATATTCTATGGTCACAAGACGCAGGTCTCTGTTTGTGCTGAGAATTTCTTAACACACAACTGGAGGCTCCCATAGAGCTCAACTATTGTGGAATGATCTGCCAAATAAGGAGCGAGACACAAACTCAGTCTCACTTAAAGCCGACGTCAAGCGTTTCCTAAAGACTTATCTCTTCAGTCGGGTCTATGATTAAATACAGTCTGGCCGAGGTGAGAAAGTGAAGGGCAAGGCATTGGATTTACAAACCATCGAATTCAAATCTCAGGGTGTTTTGCAGTTTTGTGTCCCTTTGGTGGTTTGGGTGCTGGTTAAGTGGGTAGAACTATTTCCTGGCTGGTTGGCCTGTCTGAGATTATCTTCAACCGGCAGTGTCTCATAACACCTCCAAATAGTCTGTGCCTCAGGACTAGGGTCAGTCTGTTGTAACCCCAATCGTCCCAATTATGTGTGTTGCATTTAAGTTTTTGTGACGGGGGACTAGGGTCAGTCGGAATTATATGCTGAGGTATCCTTTAGGACCCAAGGCATGTTCCATCAAATTTCTATGTTGTCTTGTTGAATCCAACTTGAATCTCCTATCCTGTGCCACGCAACAAGACGACCGGGCCTGATGAGTCCTGGCTGTTCCCTATTGAAAGTTGGCTTAACACAGCTACCTGGATTTATTCACCTGTTAGTCATCTGAACATGCATTCTTTTTTCATTTCCACTCAGCTTGGCCAGAAGAGGACTGGCCCATAAACAGAATGCCCCCTAGGTTTATTCCTGAGTTCTAACTCTACTAGCAAGTTTTTATTAGCCACTGTGCATCTATTTTTGCTTGATTTTTGGTGGTATCTGTTTAGGTGTCTGTATTAATGCATGTTGAGACAACTGCAAATGTAAAAACAGTTTTTTATAAAATAATATAAAAAAATAATTTCCAAACTAATTGTAGAGACTGGTGCATCTGAGTTCAATATGGAATGTATATATTTTTGAAGAGTTTCATACATTGGCACAGATTTAGTCTTGCTTTGACGTGATTAAACAATAATAATTTTTAAATAAATCTATAACACAACAAAATGTGGGGAAAACACTGCACATAAATAATGTATGCATTTTCTTAAACTAGGGATTTCAGGTTGTCTTCAATACAGCTTTAAGTATCTGACCAATGCAGAATTTACATTTTGTTGAATTAACTGTACTTCCACTGAGGGTTATATCAATCTGTTTAGCAAAATAATTTCTCATATCATCTCCTTTATGCCCTTTGACCTCAGGTCAACAGGTATTCCAGAGAGAAATTATGAATGAAAGGAATACCCTGACCTTAATTAGGATTAATTTTCATTTTTATCAGCTGGCTTCCTATATGAATTGCTCATGGGACCTGCCATCAGTAGCTACGATTACCTGGGTACATAGCCACTGTAGTTCCTTTAGGCACCATGCCCCTGGTAACAAACACTCCTGTTCCAGCAAATGGTAAGGAACTTGGCTTCCGCTCAATATAGAATCCAGTTGTATTTAACATAGTCTCCATAGGCCTTCTGTGCTCTCTTCCTGGTTCTCCTGTTTCAATCCAATAATGTAGTATTTAGCCAATATTTCTATCCAAAGTCATTCATGCATGCATACTGTTTTCATGAGCGCTGGAAAATATACAGTTTGGTAAAAAATTGGAAACCGCTGTTACCAATATTGCAATTGAAGTTACAGTAAAATAATGTTCATGGGCTTAAAATGCAGTCTCTCAGCTTTTCATTTGTGGATACAAATCGAAGAACCAAAAGTAATTGGACAGGTGTTGGCTATTCCTTAATTATTTCATCACCAATTAACCAGTTAAAAGGTCTGGCGTTGTTTCCAGGTGTGGCATTCACAATATGCGGGCAAAAGAGCAAGTCAATCAAAAAACAAGCAAAACAATCCATCAGAGAGATTGCAGGAACATTAGGAGTGGCCAAATCAACAGGTACATTGTAAGAATAACAGAGCAGCACACTGATCAGCCCTGCAACGCAAAAGGTCTAGGGCCTCATTTATAAAACTTTGCGGTGGATTTGCATCAGAAGTTGCGCACACACGTCCTACGCCGTTTTTGTTTAAAAAATCACAATGAACTTAGCAGAGAAACGCCCCAAAATTCAACAAAATAATATTCAACTTTACTTATGTGAAGTAGCCTAGAAATCAATAATGCCAAAAAGGCGATATAGTGGCAAAAGGTTGCCGACGCTTTAAATGCCTCGGAGCGTCAGAAAGTCGGACCGTGGCCGACATAAAATAAAAAGCAGTCAGATATCAAAGTCGATGCCAAAAAGCGTCTAGTGCTTCATCGCAAAGTGTGTCTGCCAGGGGTTGAGGAAAGGCGTAAGCAGACACTGCTTAAGAGGATATCCACTGTCCCCTGAAAGTTAGACACTGAAGTACAGTAAAAATGTGAAATATGTCCATCAATCAGACGTACCTGCCATCATGCACCACCCTTGAATCTGCGCCCAACACTGCTGTGTGTTAAAATGAATCATAGGTTGACCCAGGCCAACGAGCCACTAAATTAGTGAGCAACACGTCTGCATCACAAATTATTTGGGCATTGATCGAATGAAAATGTTTTCGATTAATTAAAGCATTTTATTCTCACTCGTTGCCCTTATGGCAACATGCGTGCAGTCAATAGCACTGATTACATTTGGGAAACCGGACATTGCATGCAGCTATCTTTTTATAGCCGTTATCCGATACTTCAAAGCCAAAAACCTTTTGTTTCATTTAATTTGTGTGTTCTCTAGCCTTTCCTACGTAGATGGATTACTAGGCGTTTTGCAGTGTGTCACATTTCAAATCCTGGGAAAAACTGGATGTCAAAGATGACCATCTTTGTAAACTGTACATTAATTAGATATGTTTTCATTATAATTTTTACAAAACTTAGGGTGTGACTATATTACGTACCGGGTATGTAACAGAAATACTGTCCATCTCCGGACCTGCGTCAGATTATTTTTTTCTGGTAGATAATTCTGGTTACCCTGCCCCTGGGGACCTACTAAGTATTCACAATTTTTTTCTAGCCGAGCAACAGACATAATTCAACTCATGGACTATAATACTTACATAATATTTCAAGCCCTCATTAATTTAACTATCTGTATTTATTCAATCAATACAGCTAGTTAAGTTTAAAATAAAAGCCTGTACGACCTGAACTTGTATATAGCCACAGTGAAAAATGCTTTGCCTCCACTTATTTTCCACCCATCAAAAACACCAAGCAAACATAACCTTTTTCTGGTCTCTCATTATCTTCTGGGCTGAGGTACCGGATTTGAGTAGAGGTGGAAAGCAGACGTAACACCTCTCCCTGGCGTGCAAGGTCATTTCTTAGCAGTGCCCTAAAAAAGCGTATTAGTGTTTTTGACACCTCCTCATCTGAGACCAGTCTGTCTTTTGAGCGCTCTGTAACCTGGCGAACACTTCTGTGGACAAAAAAGACAACATGGGCAAATTAGCTCTTCACTTTATTTGAAGCAAAACAAATATTAAATATTGTCATTGCAAAATGACAGGAATCCTGAATAAAATCTGCTTACATTGATCCCTGAAAATATATACATTTTTAAACCTACCTGTCATATTTAGACAAATGTTTTGCTTTGTTGAGCAAAATACAAAATAAATGTGCTGCTAATCCACTTCTCCAGATAGAATTCACAGGTGGTTAGTAAACAGTTTATATGTTCATGACATAAATCTACATAAAATATGATAACGAAATATGATAATGATCAACATCAGCTTTTATGTAAATTCAATGCACATGAATATATTTCAATATACCCATTTATATACACTACACTTACAGTGCATATAAAAAGTCTACACACCCCTAAAATGCCAGGTTTTTGTGATGTGAAAAAATTAGACAAAGATAAACCATGTCAGAACTTTTTCCACCTTTAATGTGGCCTAAATCGTGAACAATTCAATTGAAAAACAAACTGAAATCATTTAAGGGGAAAAATAAAAACCTTACAATGGTATCTGGTTGGGTGCCATTGGTCAATTTTTTTTTGCCTGGAACCAAAACAAACTAGCAAAGAGATTCGCGAACCCCACACCCCCTAGCGTTCTGGCGGTGAAATGCAACGCAACCCGACGCAGAACCATAAAACCATAGAAATACATTATTATGTATTTCTATGCATAAAACGGCCACGACGCCGTAGGAGTGACGGCGTAACTACGTCGTGGAGTTGACGCAGAAGCATAATGAGGCCAGTGTCAGAGAGATTTGTAATGACCTAAAGTAACGTTACATAAACTACACTACCCAGAGGGCAATACGTGATTTATTAAAGATCTTGACGAATCACGTAAAGGCAAGCAGTCGGTTCACCCTATCAGGAGCTGTCTGATGGCTGCGGCTTCCGCCTGAGCGTGAAAATATTTTTCACTGGCGCGTTTGAAATTGTAAAAAGTCATATTAGCCTGGCTTCAGAAAGGCAATCAAAAACGCGTGTGCCAGAGTTGGAGGTAATCAATTGCGTATCCCTGAACGTGAATTAGGCAGAAGACTGCAGTAAAAATATAATAAAATTCGAATAATTTACTGTTTTGCACAACTTATTGCAATAACGATGCCTACACAATTGCACTGAATAGGGCACCTTTCTTAGACATGGGGTTTTCAGACTTAACATTACATAACATGCTATACCGCTATACGATTACCTTTCATTTTTACGAAGATTAAATACAATCCATGGAACAAATCTATGTCTGTAGGTCTTCCATTTATATTTAAATATTTTCAGTAAGCTGGACATGCCTGCACATGGAACCTGACATGTTGCTACAGAGAAGGATAGAGGACTCTTGTCGTCTATCCCATAATGATGTCTGTGAGCAGAGAGCAGCTCCTTTCAAATCTAGGTATCTATGTATCGATTTATCTCTATGGTATGTTAAAACGCATTGTAAATGTGCTACTGCCATCTGTTGACAGTCTAATGACAGAAGGGGAAGTGCCAGACAATTTAAAGCGAGGGCGGTCCAAAAAGCTGAAAGAACTGCTTTCTTCGGAAAGTAGTGTTTAGGAGCATGTCAAGAGCATTATTTACCATAATAATAACCATAAACTCATGACAAATTGTTTATATTATTATAATATATTATTATAGAATATAATATTTAGATATTTCTGTTGCATTATGCTTTCTTGTGTTTTTATGCATTTTTAAATATGACTAGTATGTTTAAAAGTAAAGGTATTTTCACATTGGGTCTTTGACAATACTTTAAAAACTCCTGAGGATAGAGGAAATTTAAAAATGTTGGCGTCTATAAAAATCAAATAGGCAAATGAGACAGCCATGCGTGCCAAAGGCATGCATGACACTACCACCTCATCATGAGGTGGTTTGCTTTGCATCATCTGCAGTTCCTATTTTCTCCATACCTTTCCATCAGTTTGATTTGGTAATGGTTCACCCAGGTCAGACAAGGTAAACATCAGCCCATAAAACTCCAAAAAAAGTTCCAAAACCGTAGTGGTTGATAATTTGATTTTGTCATTTCTGTCATCACCGGCTGTTGTTTACCTTGTCTGACCTGGTCTTTACAGATTGCTGAAGACCCCAGAGTTTCTTTATCATACAACTGAGACTACGTATTCACTTTTTCAATCTTTGTGTGAACGATCAACAGGGGTGTGACGATAAAAAATATTTGGTTCACCAGAATGAGACAAGACAATATTATAACACTATTTTTTAGGAAATCTTCACTGATAAAATATATGAAATTAGACAAAAAAATTAGACAAAGATAAACCATGTCAGAACTTTTTCCACCTTTAATGTGGCCTAAATTGTGAACAATTCAATTGAAAAACAAACTGAAATCATTTAAGGGGAAAAATAAAAACCTTACAATGGTATCTGGTTGGGTGCCATTGGTCAATGGCGTGACGGAACGTCACAGACGGGTGACGTCGCGACCAGGAAGTCATAAAAGCACCCATAATTACCGGCACCTTCAGTTTTTTGTTGCTTAAGCAAGTGCATGTTGTGACAGTCCTCGCGGGTTTCTGCTATTACGTTGTTAATTCAGAAATTTTCTTTGCATTTATGTACAAGAGTTCACCGCGATTATGGCAACCGAGCGGCATTTTAGACAGTGTGCTTCTCCCTGCAACCGCTTTCTCACGGGCCGGGACACACATGTTCTGTGCGTAGTTTGTTTGGGAGAGGAGCATGCTCAGTTAGCCTTGGAAGAGGCTAGCTGTAAGCATTGCGACCGTCTCACCATCCGAACACTTCGCTCTCGCCTGGCGCTTTTTCAGGAAAGCGGCTCGGTTCGCATTCCCCGCGGCTCAGGTCCCGCCGCTGCCGAGGCACGGCGCCGGCTGGCGTCGTGGGGTTCGCAAGCGGATCTAGCATGCGGTTCCGAGACGGCTTCTGCAATTTCTCGGTCCTCGTCTACTAGAGCCAGTGCCTCAGCTCGGGGTTCGGAAGCACCCGCGTGGGTTTCTTCCGCCCTGGATGAGGCACCCTTTTCTCAGCTGTCCAGTTCTGAGGAAATGGAGGTTGAAAACCTCGAGGCTGAGGCTGAATTGTTGGTTCAGTCACCCGCGAACGAGGAGCTGCTGGAGGTACTCACCCGAGCTGTGGGAAAGCTCAAGATCGAGTGGCCGGCTGACAGGCAGGAGTCTGCTTCAACCAGTAAGTTGAATGAACTATTCTTGCCTTCCCGTGCTTTACCTTTACCGGCGGGTCAGGCAGCTTCCTGCCTGCATACTATGTCTATTCTACAGGCATATCAGGCAGAGCTGCTTAGCGGCGGGGCTCAGGGGGAGACTGTAAGTCCTGACGATGTTCGAGAACTTCGTCAGGCGGCAGATTTGTCACTTCGTGCCACTAAGGAGACGGCCAAATCAGTGGGCCGGGCTATGGCAGCCTTGGTGGCTACGGAGAGGCATCTCTGGCTAAGCCTCTCTGATATGAGAGATAGGGAGAAAGTCTTCCTTCTGGACGCGCCTCTTTCCCCCGACGGCCTCTTTGGACCTGCTATTGGCTCGGTCGTCGAGAGGTTTCAGGAGGAAAGAAGGCAGGCGGCTGCCTTCCAGAAATTTCTCCCCCGTTGTAGCCGCGGCGCAGGGGCTGTCGGACAGGGGCAGCCCCGCCCGGCGCCGAGCACGGCACACCGGGCGCAGCAGAGAGTGAGTGTCGCTATTCGGGCGCCCCCACACGATGAGTGGGCCGGGAGGCGACGCTCACAGGCGGGGCCTTCGAGGGGTAGGACAGTTCCGAGGCCTGTCTCTACGCCCAAGAAGGCTTTGTCTAAGAGACCCTGACAGGGGGGTCGAACTGCTGGGGGTGGTCCCCACCAGGGGAGTAGTGAGCTTCTCCTGGTGCCCTCAGCTGGGTGGCCTGGGCGAGCGTTTTCCCGAGGGGCGCTCGCCTCCTCCTCCGAGGGGCCCAGAACTGTCGAACCAGTTGTTTCCTGCCAGTGCGCTGTTACAGGGCACTGTGTCTGCAGTACCTGTTATTCCAGAGGCCAGCCTCGTGAGGCTGGTGCCCCTAGTAGATTTTCTGGCAGAGTGGAAGACCCTGCCGAATATATCTCAGTGGGTCCTGCGGATAATCGAGAGCGGGTATGCCATCCAATTCAGGACGCATCCGCCTCGTTTCAATGGGGTCCTGCCCACAGTGGTAGGCCCAGAGCAGGCTCTGGTATTGGAGCAGGAGGTATAGACTCTCCTGCTAAAAGGGGCTATAGAACGAGTTCTTCCTCTCAGCAGGGAGTCGGGCTGGTACAGCCAGGACTTCGTTGTTCCCAAGAAGGATGGGGGGTTGCGTCCTATTTTAGACCTACGTCTGTTGAATTAGACGGTCGGGAGACTCAGCTTCAAAATGCTCACTCTCAAACAGATCGTATCACAGATCAGGTCCGAGGACTGTTTTGTCACGATAGATCTGAAGGACGCCTATTTCCACATCTCCATCCTTCCACAACACAGGAAGTTCCTGAGGTTCGCTTTTGGGGGCAAAGCGTACCAGTATCGGTACCAGTTCTTCCATTTGGCCTAGCACTCTCTCCCCGTACGTTCACGAGATGTATAGACGCTGCCCTGGCGGCGTTGCGCCTCCAGGGCATACGCATTCTCAATTACATCGACGATTGGTTGATTCTGGCTCCGTCGGAGCATCTAGCGGTTCGGCATCGAGATGTCGTTCTGGCTCACATCAACAAACTGGGGTTGAGGCTCAATGCTGGAAAGAGTGTGCTGTCGCCAGTACAGGTGACCACTTTCCTGGGCGTAGTCTGGGATTCGACCACGATGCGGGCACATTTGTCTCCTGCACGTGTGGCGTCGATCCTTGCAGCCATCGAGCAGGTGAGGCTAGGCCAGTCACTCACTGTGAAACAGTTTCAGAGACTGTTGGGTCTGCTGGCAGCAGCGTCCAACGTTATTCCTTGCGGCCTGCTGTACATGAGACCGTTACAGTGGTGGCTCAGAACCAAGGGGTTCTCCCCGAGGGGAAACCAGTTCCGCATGATCACAGTTACGCGGCGTTGTCTCCGCACGCTGGTCATATGGAGGAAGCCTTGGTTCCTAACCCAGGGTCCCGTGTTGGGAGCTCCGTGTCGTCGTGTTACACTAACGACGGATGCCTCCCTCACCGGCTGGGGGGCGATCATGAGTGGTCGCCCAGCTCAAGGGCTCTGGCGGGGCCGTCAGCTATCATGGCACATAAATTGGCTAGAGATGCTGGCAGTTTACCAGGCTCTGAAGCACTTCCTCCCAGACCTAAGAGGTCGTCATTTTCTTGTCCGGTGGTTTTTTACATCAACCACCAGGGGGGTCTTCGCTCACGCCCACTTTACAATCTGGCCCGCCAGGTCCTTCTGTGGTCCCACAGGAAGCTCTTTTCTTTAAGGGCCATTTTTATCCCGGGGTACCTAAATCAGGGGGCAGACACCCTGTCGAGGCAGGGGCCGGGGCCCGGGGAGTGGAGACTCCATCCCGAGGTGGTGGAGCTCCTTTGGTCGCACTTCGGTCGGGCCGAAGTGGACCTGTTTGCGTCCAGAGAGACGTCACACTGTCCTCTGTGGTTTTCACTGACTCATCCAGCCCCCCTGGGGCTGGATGCCATGGTGCAGGCATGGCCGAGGTCACGCCTGTACGCTTTCCCCCTGGTTGCTCTGCTCCCAGGAGTTCTGGAGAGGGTCCGTCAGGAGCGGGTCAGTCTACTGCTCGTAGCACCATACTGGCCGGCCCGAGTATGGTTTGCGGACCTAATATCTCTCCTCGTCGGCTCTCCTCTGGAGATTCCGATCAGGAGGGACCTGCTTTCCCAGGCGCATGGGTTTATCCTTCACCCCCGCCCGGAGCTGTGGAAACTATGGGCCTGGCCTCTGAGGGGGCCCGCCTCTTAGATTCAGGTCTCTCGACTGAGGTCGTTGAGACCATCCTTCACTCCAGAGCTCCAGCCACAAGGAAGGCGTATGCCGCCAGATGGAAACTGTTCACCTCTTGGTGCAGAGAACGGCAGGTAGACCCAGTTAAGGGTGCCATTCTGGGACCTGGCCATTGTACTAGAAGGCCTCTCCCGTGCTCCGTTCGAGCCCATTGAGGAGGTCCCTGACAAGTTCGTGACCCTCAAGGCGATCTTCTTACTTGCCATCTCTTCTCTGAAGAGGATTGGTGATATGCAAGCTCTGTCGGTGGCGCCCTCTTGCTTGGAATTCTCACCCGGGATGGTCAAGGCGTTTCTACTACCTTCATCCGGGTATGTCCCCAAGGTCCCAACTAACATCGTTGGGCCTATTGTGCTGCAAGCTGTGAACTGCCCTGTGGAGGCTGTCCGAACAATTGTTCGTGTGCTTTGGACCACCCAAGAGGGGGTCCTGTGTCTAAGCAGAGGATGAGCAAGTGGGTGGTTGAGGCCATCTCACTTGCTTACGAGTCGGCTGGTCAGCCTTCACCCTTGGCTGTTCGAGCCCACTCGACCAGGAGTATGACGGCTTCAAAAGCCCTTTTGTCAGGTAAGGTTTCTCTACATGACGTCTGTGTTGCGGCAGGCTGGTCCTCACCGCACACGTTCGTGAGATTTTACCAGCTTGACTTTAGCTCCACGCCAGGAGCGCAGGTGCTTTCGTCCGAATGTGCGCTCTGACTTCACATGGCGGACACTTGCTCGTATGGCGAAGTGGGTAGTGGCGTTCCCATAGCGTTTTCACGCAGCTCGAAGTTCCCTGATAGGGAACGTCTCCGGTTACGTATGTAACCTTAGTTCCCTGAGGGGAACGAGACGCTGCATGTCTGTGCCATACTCCCAGCATGCCCTTGGCACTTGCTTCAGCCCATCAGAAACTGAAGGTGCCGGTAATTAGGGGTGCTTTTATGACTTCCTGGTCACGACGTCACCCGTCTGTGACGTTCCGTCACGCCATTGGACTGATTACACATGTGCTTCATGACGCACTCACGCAGAGCGTTCCCATAGCGTTTTCACGCAGCGTCTCGTTCCCCTCAGGGAACTAAGGTTACATACGTAACCGGAGACGATATTTAAATACAGAGCTTTTCAGATGTGTCCAACGTCAGCACCACCAGACCGGAAAAACGCTGTCAAATTGATTGGTCAACAGAAGCCGGGTCTTATTGGACATGACGTTGAATGCGCGGGTCTTGAACGTCTGCGCCAATGAAACAAATGAAACGAGCAGCGTTGCCAGTGTTGCCAGATGGGGCGGGTTCCCGCCCGATTGGGCTCCTTTTGGTCACATCTGACCGGAAAAAAATGCATTGGGCGGGTTTTTAAAATGTGTTTTTTACAATAACAGTATGTATTTTGGGCTGGTATTTTTTGAAAGGGGCGGGTTTTAAGCTGTAGTTGGGCTGGAAATCTTTATTCCAATCTGGCAACACTGAGTGTTGCCAGCTTAGCGACTTAGTCGCTATATTTATCGATTTTTCAGACCCCTGTAGCGACACATTTTTAAAAAAGCGACTAGCGACAAATCTGGCTTTTTTCTGGTGTTATTGGAGACTTTTGGAGACTGACGTGAAAGCACGTATTGTCGTATCGCTCCTACTCTGATACTCTTCTCTATGGTACCACCGTGTTCCCCACCCTCATACCAAAGCACTCAGAAGCAGCCCAATACCTCCACAGTAGTCCCTACCATCTGCAGTCAGAGCAGGAGATGTTCACCCTTCCACGTCCAGACTACAAATGAAGCGCGCATGCGTGAAGCCGCCGATGACTGATCTTGCCCTGACTTACATTAAAAAACAAACACAACTTATAGAAGCAAAACAAAAAAACGTAAAAATACATTAAAACAAAATATATATAATAATAAGTATTAATTATTATAATAAAATAATAATACATAAATCCACCAGAGTTTCTCTTTTGGGTCACTTATGCCTGTACCAAGCCCGGATCAAGTAGTAGGGTTGGAGTCGCGACATTAAACTCATTTGTAGTTCTAAACATATTAAGGGCGTTTTTTGCTCACTTTTTGTCTCTCCCACAACGTATTCCTCTCATACTGCGTCCATCACAATTGAAAGTGAAGGGGCGGGGTATATGCAAATCAGGTGATGGCGTCATCTAGAGACTTTTAGGACAGCCAATAGCTACTTTCCTTACTGAGGAGTTGGCAGCACTGGAAACGAGTGTTGTAGGCTAGGCAGTGTCTCTGTATCCGCCCAGCTAAAAGCACTGCGGGAGATGGAAGGATTTAGGGTTACACCCATACCACCAACCAGACCGGGACTTGGATTTGCCTTTTAAGGGAGGTAAAAATTTAATTGCACTGAACTGTCCATTACTGTCCTCAATTTGAGGGCGTTACCAGATATAGCCTCCCTCAACATATATTCCAGAATGGCTGGGGTAGTGAGTAGCAGAGGGTGCCACAAAATAAGGGCTTCTCAAATACGAGACCTCATGGACTCCAAGCTCAACGTCCTGTTTGATTGCGACGGAGTCATCTGGAATGGCGAAACGGTGGTGACAGGTGCACCAGAAGTAGTGACCCTACTGAAACAGAGAGGGAAACGGGTGTTGTTTATCACCAACAACTGTACCAGGCCGAGAGGGAGCTACGTGACCAAGTTTACCCGGTTGGGCTTCACTGATGTCGCAGAGGAAGACATATTCAGCTCAGCATACTGCTCTGCTGCTTACCTACGAGACGTGGCGAAGGTGGAGGGCAAAGTATATGTGATAGGGTGCCCGGGTGTAGTGAAGGAGCTACGGGAGGCTGGCATTACCATGGTGGAGGAAGAAACCGATGCACCAACCGGGACTATATACGACTATCCGTTGGACCCAGACGTGAAGGCAGTGCTGGTGGGATACGACGAGACATTTGACTTCATAAAACTGGCCAAAGCCTGCTGCTACTTGCAGAATAGTGAGTGTCTATTCGTGGCTACCGACCCAGACCCGTGGCACCCACTGCGAGGTGGCAGAATAACACCAGGTAGGTGTGTTCCTGACCATGGGTTGAGTTTATAGGAAAAGTGTTCAACCGAGGATCTTCTAATATTAGTCAATCAGTAAAACTGATTTCACAATTATTCAACATAAGTTGAAACAGGTGGGTTATTGGTCTCTAGATTACTTCCAATCAAGGTTCCTACTAATATATAATATGGAATTGGCATTCTTTCTCTCACGATTAAGATGCAAATATGCACATTTTAAATATTGTGTTTTTCAAACATTCTGGCCTTGATTGAGGCAGATATCAGCCCTTTGGGATGTCTCGAACAATGATCAAGATGTTAGGATATTTTAAAATATAAATCTGTAACTGTACACTGACATTTTGATGTCTTGTCAATTTTAGGTTAGTTGGAAATTGTCAGTTTCATGTCACAATGTAACAGGGTGATAACTGCACCCAGTATGAACATACAATGGGACCAAGTCATTCAGTATCCTTCTACCTATTCATCGAGACTTGTTGTGATCACTTTTTACAGTGGATACAGATTGTTCAGCATGCTTATGCTGGTTAAACAATAGCAGTTTGTTTCAGAAAAAAAAGCTTCGTCAGCAGCCCTCTGTGTGTTTGCCAGGCATGGATAGCTACTGTATATAATGGCTTTGAAAGCAGTGCAAAGTGCAACACAATCAGTTTTTGTTTGCAGGAAGTAAAAACACACATACAATTCCACATGTTGTGTAGTGGTCAGTTCATGCACTTCAGCATAATGTTTTTTACCAACTGAACTTTTAAAAGTAGTTTTTTGGTGTTCCGCAGTGTGAATTTCAAATGACAAATACATTGATTAGTTGTTTTGCTGATTTGGTAATTAATAATCATAACAGCATATACTAGGTAGGCTCGAATTAAAACCTGGACACTTAGTATGAGGATTGTTGACCAATGCTGCATAGTATTTTTATTTTTTACAAATGCAACAGTAAAAACAGTTACTGGCAATCTTAGCTCATTCAAAGTTTTTACCCTCATCTCTCAATTAGGTTCAGGAAGCCTGACGGCTGCGGTGGAGACAGCCAGCAGCAGGAAAGCCACAGTAATTGGCAAGCCAAGCCGCTTCATGTTCGAGTGCATCGCCAGCCAGTATAACCTGGAACCCAGCGAGTCTCTCATGGTAGGCGACCGTTTGGAGACAGACATCCTGTTTGGATCTAACTGTGGCCTGGACACCATGCTCACCCTGACTGGAGTGTCCACTCTGGAGGAGGCTCAATTCTATAAGAACAGCGACGAGCCAGAGAGTAAGGACTTTGTGCCAGATTACGTGGTGGAGACCATTGCGGATTTCATTGACGCATATGGAGAGGAAGAAGCCGGTTGAGAAAGACTCTATAAGGAGTTGAAACCTTAAGCTGTGCCTGTGCTTATATAGTTGGGTCATGTTTATTAGAGCACCGATTGAGAAGTGTTTAAACTGTTTTGCAACAGCAAGTTTAAATTTCCTTGTTGTCAATCACATTTATATGAACAAAACCCTGGATACATGAGAATTGTTGTTATACAGCCCTTTGACCAGAATTTCAAAGTAAATCACAGTTTGCCACAATGTGCAAGTACCTTATGATTAATAAATGTATAGCAGTATTTAAAGAAAATATTTATTGATCTGATGTTTATTTTTATCTGAGCCATGGTACCTATTGAATAATGGAATGTATAGTTTCTAGCAAATGCTAGTAGCAATCTCCTTGTTAGTCTTTGAATAGTATTTCTGCCCTATCTTGCCTTTGGCGCATGACGTTTGAGAATACGGCTTACCAGCTCAAACAACCCAAAATTGTATGCTTCAAACATTTCTCTTGGAAGGAGGTATTCTAGAGGGTAACGTATCTGACCAATAACCAAAGTTTCTTTAACATTTGAATTAAGGCTTGTTAAAACTGAGGTTTTGTCCTGGAACAATGGAGTTAGCCGTAATTACTTTAAGGCAATTGCTGTACATTACATTTCAGTTAATTTATTTACCAGAACTTGTTGCTAGTAAGACAAAAACAATCTTATAAGGGTCTGTTAAAGCTGCAGTACTCAAAACTCTCCTAAGCACTCGTTCCATGTCATAGCTGTATCTCAGCGATTGTATCCTCGCAATTTAAGCCAAAAGAAGCTGTTTAATTTTTATTGGTACTATTTTTTATTTTCTTTGCTACAACTCATCACAACAGATCACGTCAAACCCTAAGATAACTTTGAGCTGAGTAAGCACTCCCATACTGCACCTTAATTTAAGTATACCAAAGCATTTTTTCTTAAGTAATTTTATTCTGGATATATAGAAATATGTCTGGAGAGTTGAATTGATGGTAATATGGCTTAATAATTGGTCTGGTCGTAGGTAATATGGCCCAATAGTTGGTCAGATTTTTTTCAAAACAAGTCCAGATTTGCTGATCTGTGCCAGTGGACTTGCTGTATTTTTAGATTGTTTGGTTTGTGAATTGTTGACTGTAACATTAGAAGCATAACAAGTATTCAGTATTTCTAACAATAAACTGTACTAACATGTAGTTATCTTTTCATAAACCTGAAACAGATTTTCTTGTAAATTTGCAGTGGAAAATATTGTACAGTAGTTTGGTATTTGAAAGTATAAAATGAATAAGTACTACTAGACTGTTGAGTTGCTTGAAGGTTAGCTATGTGTATTTGGTAACTTGACTTCTATTTGATTATGATTATTTTTTATCTATAGATATTAACCTGAAAAGGAAAGGTTGTGTGGATTTAATTCATGTTAACATCTTTAACGGCTTATTAACACAGCCATTATTTTAAATGAGGGTATCACCATTATTTTTTTACACAATGTTTTCTTACGTAGCCAGAGATTGCACTTGAATTTGAGACTTGAGACATTTTCGTACTAAAGCACTCGCAATGGAACGCCAACAAGTGTGAACTTCATTGACATGCATATCGTAAATTAGGTTTGTACATCGATGTTGTGCTCATATTTTTTTAATAAAGCTATGCTTTGTATCAGATTTCAGTGTTTAGACTTGTTGACTGTTTTGACCTTAAATAATGACGCTTGTAATTAAGTAGCTCTATGTCCTGTAAGAAGGGTGTTAAGGATACTCTCATACTTTCTGATATTAACCAATGTTCTGCGTGGACATCTGGAACACCTTTTATTGCTCCAGGTATGTGACATCACATAAAGGATATTATCTGCTATGTATTTATTTGGTCAAACTTTTGCATCAATAACTTTACATTTGCATTTGAATAGGTAGACTGCCAAGGGGCTGTGCTATTAAGATCCCCACCAATACACAAGATATGGGGATTTAGAAAACCAATACAGTACATAAGTGTACATAGTGTCAGAAAGGACATTGTTTTCTTGCTTTTTGACTTGTCTAAGGCCTTGATACTGTTGACCATGGTATCAGGTCCTGCTGCATGTTTTTGGTTTCATAACTACTTTACAGACCGCAAACGATTGTGCTTGATGGGGTTAGGTTGGATGGTCTTAATGTAAACAGAGGTGTTCCTTTAGGGATCCATTCTAGGAACTGTTCTTTTTACTATATACGTTAATACTATTGGTCAATATGTAAATAGTTGTACATTTCACCTTTATGCTGAAGACACCATTCTGTATGCCTGTGCCCCAACGATCAATGCTGATATGGCCAGTTTACTGTCTGATATAATAATGTGCAGGTAGCACTTAAAAATCTAAAGTACTTAATACCAGCAAAACCAAATTCATGTTCCTATTAAAATCTCGTCAGATTATCTCACCGGATTTACAGTTTCAGTCTCTGGATGGTTCTGTAAATGAACGGGACCTGCAGCTAGCTAGACTATGGGGATACAATATATCAAAGTGCATCTGCTATTACTCTGAAGTTTTATTACTTCGGACAGTAATAACACACATATAGAGTATCTTATATCAGAAAGTTGGTTGGATCTCCTTAAAAGTGCGTAGATCCCTCCATTATTCTATTTTTGTAAACAAAGCACAACTCCACAAGCTTCCGGTATACTTAACATCACTGTTGACAGCTAAATCATCTGGTTTCAATACTAGATCCCAGAGTTTAATAGTATTGCAGACACCTTTTGCAACTACTGAGTTGGGTTGTCCTACCTTTTCTTTTAAAGCACTTACACTGACTATAAAACGTGATGGCGGAATGGGCTGGTGGCGATGGGAACGATAGCCTATCCTCTGGATGAATGGATCGCGTTCCGAACCATGGGAGCAGAGGCCTGAAAGGGAAGCCCACAGATTCCTAATTGGAGTCAGTTGGATGGAACTGGGGGCTTATCATCTCCGCCTGCAGCAAAACACCGAACTTAATTGCCCCGCAGTGACAGTGCGAGAAAGTTGGAATTAGTAGGAAGGAGGGGTTGACAGCCCTCCTTATAAACATCCGATGTGGGGTCCCTATAGGGTTGGCACGGCAACCCCAACCTCCCCTCAAAAAGGGATGAACTGACTGGCATCGTACGCAAGTGTTAAGGTGAACTCTGACTGTCGTTCACTAGACATTATGAAAAGATGAATGAGCGTTTATTTGCTTGCCAAACTTGTAGTAGTTGATTATTGGTGGATATTTCCTGCTAGTTGTTTATTGTTGAAGTTAGCTGCAAATAGGTTTCATTTCTATTGTTGATCATGTAACGTTCCAGTTTTATTTAGTTAACCATGTTAGTTATGTGTTGCCCTGCAGTAGTTTATTAGATGTCATTAGTTGTAGTTGTAGTGCACATTACCTAGTTGTGCCATCTAGCCACCAAATTCTCATATCATAAGGAAGCAAACTGTAGTGTGTTAATACTTTGTGAGCTTCTAGCATGTTCCCCAAATGATTCTTGTATTACCAGTCTGTGTTGGTAATGTCATTTTTACACCCTTTTTCATGATTGTGTTAGTGCAGTATTCTAAAAAAATACTTTATCTAATGACATGTGAAGAAATTAAATAATATTGTAACATTAACATGGACACAACATTAACATGGAAAACATTGTCTCTGGCTGTATGAGCAGTATCATCATAAAATCATTAGATTCCATTATTTATGGAATAACATTTCATTAGGTATGTGTAGACTATACAAACACATATTTCTTGTTTGCACTTGGTTATGTTTTTTATAACACAACCTCAAGTGACCTTTTGCATGTCCAATGTAAAACAGAAAAGTATTTTTATTGTCCATTTATTTGAAGCAGTTACCACAAGTTAACACTAGAGGGCAACATTGACCATGCTGGCCGTCTTCCCTCTGTGTCCTGTGGGTGAAGAAAAATAAAACAAATGGATGGTTCTCTTAATGTGTGTGAGATTGTGTCAAAGAATGTGTTCCCCGCCATCCACACCTTCCCTAGTTGATTGTTACACCTGTGAATATACCTTTTTCCCAGTGATGTGCCACACCCAGTGCAATACTCCCCCAAGTGGCTAAAATGTCTGAATTAACCATACTGAAGATGGATATAAATGGCTCCTACAGGGACAATACAAATTACATTTCTTAAGACCTCTCTACTGTTTGTCTTTTTCTTCAATAACGTCCAAATTATGATCTTGATTATGAAGTTATTGAGGAAACACTGCAACCGACGCCGTACTCTTTATTTAAAAACGTTAGCTAGAAAAGCCTGCATCGTTTTTCTTCTGTTTTCTAATTATATAAATAAGTAATTAATTAAATGCCATAGTAACCGTGTTTTGCTTGTTTTTCTAATGTCTGTAACTACGTCTAATGTCCGTCAAGTCAATATCTTGGCATCAACCCTGTCTCAAGATTACAGTGGTACAACTAAAAGCATGACCACGACCAGTCTTATGCGGGAACTACTTTTTCATGCGATTGGCTTAATATGAAGTCTATCATGAAAAGTCTGGATGCTATTGGTTGTTTCAGCCTCTAAACTGATTACGTGTTATGTCAACGCAAGGGCAGGATTCGATGCACTGGGGCAGCTTGTAATACAATTGAGGTAAGAGCAATCTATGTTCCAAAACAAGCTAGATGGGAACCTATAACACTTTATTTGTCAATATATTTACGTTCATATACAAGTAATTAGCGTGTATGACTGCACTTCAATGTTGAAATAGATCATCACAAATCCTAGTACACTCGTTATTGTTGAGAGCAGCAGGCTGATTGAGCTAGCTTCAACTCGCTAGCCTAAATGTTAGCTACATAAACAGTTCGTTTAAGGTTGGAAATGCCAAGACGGACGTATAATAGCATCTGACAAGATAACTAGAAGTTAGTGAAAAAAACAGTTACTAATTACAGCATCCTACCGTGGCTTAATCAACAAAACAGTTTCAGGACATTGCTAGCAAACGACATCATTCGCTGATTAAGACATTAATGCTAGTAGTGGGCCTGGTTATCTTAACTATCTGGGATAGCTAGAGCCGAGGAGCTTGATTAGACATTAAATGCCAGTGGCCCTGGTTAGCTTAACTAATTAACATCAGTTGGCTACATTCAAAATATATTTTTACTAATAACGTCGTTGTCTGTGTATTCGGAATTATAGAGGTATAGCTAGTTAGCTGAAGCTAAGTAACTAGAATCACTAAACATAGATAATCCAGTGAATTGTTGATATTGAACTACATCATTTTAAACCTGCCACTGCTATGTCGCCCTGAGTATGCGCTGCTGTGTTGTGATAAATGCTGTCTGACTTAAATTTGCCTATTTACAGGGAGGACTTTTATCCTAAACAGGGCCCTGCTCACGCACACTCCATACTAGTAGTGGATTAACTAAACGGTTTGGGATTTATTGCAGCAGTGAAGCTGATTCATCCTGCTAGTGGTTTCTGTTGTCATGCCACGTTTAATGGCTCTATTGAGATTGACTGGGTCAAATGCTTCGTCCTTAGATAAAGTGAATAATTAGGTCACTACTTTAGAAATGTGTTTTAATCCGGAAAGGATGCATTTGCATTCACCCATCATGCATTTTGTGTCGTAAGCCGAATGTGTCCACTCAATGAGCCAGCTGTGTATCAGAAGAGCCAAATCTATTCACAGAAAAATTAACATAAATAATCAAAATAGATATGCGAATGCCTAAATGCTCAAGCGCACACATTTGTTCTCACTGCAACCTATTAGTCGGCTGGCCGTCGTTAAACACTCAGTGTTTAAGTCATTGGTACCAACTCATTTACAAGTCTCGCTGTACATAAGCTCCCTAGTCACCATAGCTCTACCTACCTGCAGTCTACACTTAACAACTTCTGTTCAATCACTGTTCGTGCTAACTGTCGTCTGGTTTTTATGCACACCCTTGTACCTTTCGCCATGCCCAATTTGCACAGTGGATCATTTTCACCTGTACTGCTCTCACACTTGTTTGATATTCTTTGAATTATACTATTTGCTCAGGCAGGCTCAAATGTGCTTTCTCCCACAATCACGGTCATACAATTTAATGCATGACTAAGAATTGTAATAATGACCGCACCGAGTTGCACAGTCACACTGAAATATTACAAAATCATGCTTACCTTATTTGACAATTTAAATTATTCATCTGACCATGAGTTGTCTGCCTCAGTCCAGTCCCAAACAACTGAACCCTTCCTCACTTAGGTGTGCAATCATGACAACGTTGGACGACAAGCTCCTGGGAGAGAAGCTGCAGTACTACTACAGCAGCAGTGAGGATGAGGGCAGCGATAAGGAGGAGGATGAGGGGGAAAACAAGACCATCCGCAACCCAGATGTGTTGGAGCCGGAGTTGGAATACAGTGCTGATGGCAGCGCCGTCAACACAGGTAATACACACACACACCCAGAGTTTATTATGTTGTGATGCATTATATTGTAAACTCAAGGCTGTTGCATGACAGTAATTTCTTGCAAAACACAGACGAAGAACATTATTCTCCAGAGTTGTTAAAAAACAACTGAATATTTGAACGTAATGATTATAAATTACAGGATAGTTTGGGATTTGGACAATGAAGTGAGTTATGATGTGAGCTCTGAGTTAGGTAATTTAAATTAAACCATTTTTGTTTGTTTAAACGTCAATATTATGTTGTCTGTGGCTGTTTTTGCTGAATTTGTATGACTTATCATTGTATGTTTTGGTTATTTTTTATTTTTTTATACATTTTTCTAATGTGCCTAACTGTACATGTAAACATGTCTACACAGCACAGCCTCAAAAGACATCCAGATCATCCTGTTTTCTCTTAATATAAAGCTTAAATAAAAGAAAATCACTTTCCCAGAATTATCTGCACTTGTGTACGCCATTTCATGTTTGTGTAGAGGTGAAAAGAAGTTTTCAACTCGCGTAGTGACTGTATGTCTTGTGAAACCTCCTTAACTTCCTTTATCAGGAGGCAAACATTTTATCTACGAGTTTGTGACAGTCTGAGGAAGTAGATAATGGCTTTCATTACCTTTTTTGAATTTGGGGTTTTCATAAGCTTTACGCAATGATCATAAAAATTATATCAAATAAAGTCTTGAAATATCTAACTTTGCATGTAATGACTCCATATAATATATTAGTTTCACCTTTTAAGTTGAATTACTGAAATAAATGAACTTTTGCACAATATGCTAATTTTCTGAGTTGCGCCTTTATATTGCTTGAATAAAACTTGAGTCTTAGTGGATGGAAACTAAACTACGATTCTAAAAGAAATCCCAGGTTCCCAGCTAGAGCAGACGTATAGTTGCTAATTTTACCAAAATATGTCCCCAGTGCCCTTGACAGTGCTGGTCAAGAATTTGAATGGCCATCAAGCCTTTTCCTGCCTTGTAACTACCGTCTACCACTTACTAAGACTGGTCAAGTGTTCACTTTGTTCGCCCAGTTGTTGACCTGTGGTGTCAATACGGTGGGGATGTGTGGCAGGCAAGTAGTTAGCTACATAGATTTTTTGTTCTGGTATGCACATTGGGCTGGTAATGTTATAACACGTTAAGTAGTTGTTATAGTCAACTTTTTAATCTGTCTGTGCATGCATGTGTATAAATTCACTTCATTCGGTGTATAAAAATTGGCAACATTCTGCACTGTTCTATGAAGGTTTTACCTTGTGATTTAGAAACTATAGTGGCTGATTTAGGCTGAATGTGTTTTGTTTAAAAGACTTACCTATTTTGACTACCTATTTTTTTTTAAATTAGATTTAGACATGTGAGGTATGTGACAGGGCCAGTGAAAATGTTGCCAACTTGTTATTGCCTGATGTCTGGGTCTGAGAATCTCTGAAACAGCTAGGCATGTGGAGTTCTCCCGATCAGCGGCTCTAAAGCCAGTGGTCTGTGGAGGGACAAACTGGCGACAGGGTGTTGTGCGCCCAAGGCTTATTGATGCACAAGGGCATGAAGGCTATCTCTTCTGTCCATGATGAACCATGTCACCATAGTTGTTGCTCTCCCACCACTAATGTAACTTAATAACACGTTGGGAAATTTTTTTTGTCTTTGTGAGAATAAAGGATGTTCTGTCACAAACAAAATAAAAACAATTGAGGAACTACACTTGATTCTGGTATACACCATAAACATTTTATGTAATTAACAGTGAGTAGGTTTTGAAGTAGACATTTTCTAACATGATTTCGAACGACTGCTCATAGGCTTACGAAAAAAGAACTTGGTCAAGGACAGCCCTAAAACAAGTAAAAAGCTGCAGTAAACTTAAAGATATATTAAGCTGCAGTAAACTTAAAGATATATTAATGAATATTGGGAAACAAACATGAATATTAAAAATACTACTTGTATTACAGGGATGGCACGCTGTGTTTCAAGAAGAAACTCAACAAATATCTCGGAAACATAGCATTTTAATATTTTATTTTGATTTATTTTGTCCAGCAAGTTCGTAGTTAAATAATAGTGCTGTGCATGCAGGGCCAAAGGGGGTGATAAATGACTGGAGGAAGTACAAGCAGCTGAAGGTAGAGCAGAGGCAGGAGCAGAAGGAAGAGATGGAGAGACTCATCAAGAAGCTCTCCATGACCTGCCGCTCTGACCTCGATGACGAAGCCGACTCCATAAAACAAAAGGAGATGCAGGAGAAGATCCAACACAAGGTGAGTGATGAAGAGGTTGAGATGCAAAACGATTTGTATATTACATCCGTTCTGAATACCAATTAACATATTCCTCTGAGATCAAAAGAAAAACAAGACACTGAAAGGTAAAAGGTGTCCCCTGTAAATGATACTCTGCCCCACCTAGGCCAATCAGTGTGCTTGTGTTAATTCTGTATATGTATTCTCATTCAAACAAGTGAAGATCTTGCTAGCTGTGTGTGATATTACATGGATTAGTGACACTTATCCATGAGCATATGTGTGAAAATGTCAAACGGATACCTTGTTCTTTTATAGAATCACCGTGTGGTCTTTATTGCATACATTTCGTAATTTCTTTTTCTTTTTGTCTTCTTTTGAATATAGAAGAGAATGAGGGGAAGATAAGAGAAAGTATGCTGAAAAAGCTTTGGGCAAACAAGTTTTTTGGTCATTAGTAGCTGTTTGGTGAAAGTTCTAAGCTGAATGCATTGTGCTATTTTGACTTGAATGATGATCTCTGTAACCAGCGCACCTTCATGAAGCAAATGAGTGTAATTTTGTCAGTGATCTATAGGTTAAAATGTGATTTATCTTCTGCATTTAGTGAAACTTGTGCTGATAAACATTCTCTAATTTCAAGGGACATATGAGAGTATGTTTGTGTTCAATCCTTGTCCCTCAGATGACCATGCAGGAGTACAACATGCTCCAGGAGGACGATGAGGATGAGGACTTTCTCCAGCAGTACAGGAAGCAGCGCATCGAGGAGATGCGCCGGAAGGTTTACCGTGGCAAGCATTTCAAGGAGGTGTACCAGCTCAACAGCGGCGAGGAGTTCCTGGATGCAGTGGACAAGGAGGATAAGGCCTGTCTCGTAATGATTCACATTTATGAGGGCGATGTGCCTGCCTGCGAGGCCATGACCGGTAGCCTGCTGTGTTTGGCTCAGGAATACCCTCTAGTTAAGTTCTGTAGCGTACGTGGCTCCGCTATTGGCACGAGTGCCCAATTCAGGGGCAGCGCATTGCCAGCCCTACTGGTGTATAAAGGAGGAGACCTGATTGGGAATTTTGTGCGCATCACAGACCAACTAGGAGAGGACTTCTATGCTGTAGATGTGGAGGCGCTGCTCCAGGAGTATGGGCTCCTGCCAGACAAACCGGTCCTTGTTGCTAAAACCATCCAAGACCGAGCAATCACGCTAAGCGACACTGACTCTGACCTCGACATAGACTAAAGAAGTGGTTGGCACATACAAAGTTGCCAGACTACAAGAGCCTCATTGTAAAGACCACACACAAACGACAGAGTTGTACTTGTATATGTGGGTGTCATGACCTGCAGCTAAAACAGACTACTGAATGTTCTCACTCAACATTCTATAGTATGTTTTACGCTAACGAAGTACATTTTTATAACTGCTGTCAATTGGCTATATGGTAAAATGTAGGATTATCAAAAATATTTTGTGGGTTTTATGGTTAGGCAGAATAAGTGTGATTATTAGTGTATAGTTTAAAAAAGAAAAGCTAAATTGTGGAAATAAGACTTTGATGAATCTGAAAGCAAGTCAGGATCATGTCTTTTAGGCTAGCCAGTGCTAGAGATGTTTGAACCAGTAGGACTCAACATGCAATTCCATGTGTACAAATTTGCAACTTATTTATTCTTTCATTGTGATAATGCATAGATTTTTATTTCAAGGTCTGTTGTGCATGATTATCAGGACTAAATCTCCCTGTAGAAAATCTCCTTCATAGGGACATTTTGTTAGTTTTATACCTTTTTTATATGTTTAATCATTTAAAACCTGTTATAATAATGGACTAAATAAACACTTTGACTTAGGCTTTGCCCAGTGTCATTTTATATTATAACCTAGAAAAAAGGTTCGAAATTAATAGTTTTATAGGATTTTTTAAGCCACATATCAAGGATACTCTATGCACATTCAGATCCCTTTTTCTCTTTAACTGTGCAACTTTTCACAAAATGATAAACTCATTCTAGCTAATGACTACATGCATTTATTTATGGGGACTTGACTGCGACAGGTATATTTTTACACAAATGTTTAACATTGGGTTCTTTTTTGTTTAAAGCTCATCAAGATCCACAGGTAAAGACGTTCTTTAGATTTGGTAATCCTTTGAAAGGCTACATAATTGGAACAGCCCAGTAGTGTGTCCAACACAACAATGAGTGCACATATTGAAGTATCAAAACATATTAAAATTATTTTCAATTATTTTTTTTTAACATCAGTAAACAAATACCCCAAATAACTTGGCTGGGGGTCGTTTAAGAAGCAGGTTTAGTGAAAACTCGGAAGTTAACCCTGAGATAAGGGAAACTCTGGGTTGTCTGTTTCAGAAAAGAAGGTAACTAAACCTCAGAGTCAGTCACTATGGTAATTGAGCCTGTGAACCTAACCTGGTCGGGAGCAGGTTTTCTTCAATAACCACGAGTTTCTCTCAGTCTCCTCCCTTTGACATAGCGCTCTTTCATTTCATCATTAATTAATTCAGTCTGTATCAGGTGCATTTTAGCGCAGTGTTGTCATCTGCATAAATAAAATAGGATTGTTTTATCAGTTGGGTAACGTTATAGATTTTTTTTTCTCCTGTAGTTCTGTCTATCAGATATGTACATACAGTGGATATATAAAAGAATCACCCCCCTTAAAAATATTCACATTAAGTTGCTTTGCAGCCTGAAATGAAGACAGACACGGTTTTTGTTTAATTCAGCTGTGTTTACTCAGTGCAACTTATAACATCAAAGTGAAAGATATAACACCAACATGTCAGAAAAATAAATACAAATAAAAAATAATAATCACTGAGTTAGAAAATGCCTCCATGCTTTACTGTAGGAATGGTGATTTGGGATTTTTGCCAGGCATATCGTTTGGCGTTGAGGCCAAATCTCATCTGACCATAACACCTTTTCAGAATCTTGTGTTTTGTGGTGTGTTTTGGCAAGCTCAGTCGTGACCTTTCAATGTGGCCTTTCTTGAAGAGTGGCTTTTTCTTGCGATATTGTGGTCACACAATGACCACTGTTTGTCATAAATTCCTGCAACTGCTTCAGAATTGCTGTAGGCCTCTTTGACCAGTTTTCTCCTGGCTCTTTCATCCAGTTTGGAGCAACGTCCTGATCCAGGGAGGGTCTGTGTTGTACCAAATACCTTCCACTTCCTAATAATACATTTCACTGTGCTTCTAGGCACTGATAAATGCTGCGCTTTTATATAGCGCTTTTATCCAAAGCGCTTTACAGATCCTGCCTCACATTCACCCATTCATTCACTCATTCATACACTGACGACCGTGTCTACCATGACTGCAGGCTCGCCAGGAGCAGCTGAGGTTAGGTGTCTTGCTCATGGACACCTCAACAATTTCCCAGGAGGAACCGGGGATCGAACCTTCCAATTGATAGACAACCGACTCAACCCACTGAGCACTGCCGCCCACTGATAAAGCCTTTGAATTTTTTTGTATCCATCTCCTGACTTGTGCCTGTCCACAACTTTATCCCGGAGATCTTTTGGCAATGCCTTGCCACCCATAGTTGCACTATCAAGGACTGAAATGCTTCAGAAAAAGCTTGTTTTATAGTGAGCTAATCAAAATGACCACAGCTGATCACAATTGAAAGTCAATTGGTTTTGTGTGCTATTGAGAAGGTGATTAACTACACCTGGTTGGGTTTACAAGTCATTTTTAGAAGGGGGGTGATTCTTTTTCAAACTCAGTGATTGTGATTTAAAATTTGTAAAAAAAAAAAAATCTGACAAGTTGGTATTATATATTTCACTTGGATGTTAAAAGTTGTAAATACAGCTGAATAAAACAAAAATTGCTTTTGTACGTTTTCATTTCAGGCTCCAAAGCAACAAAATGTGATTATTTTAAAGGGGGGTGATTCTTCTATACCACTGTATCCTTATCCATCCTCGTATCACTAATGTAACCCATTGTGGACATGCTCTTACATCCGAGCAGATTATTTGTGTCGCATTACGTTTTTTGCAAACGTTCGTTTTAGGGCAGTATTAGTAAAGCCACTGTATGCAGAAACATATATTAAATGTGTTTGTAGTACCCTGGACACAAACCAGTGAGAGACATTAAAGATGAGGTCCACAGGATTGCCGGTGAATAATGTACAACCCTTTACAATGAATAGTTATTACCGTAATAATAATTTGGTTAATCGTTAATGACATGATGCTGCAAGATCAGAATGGTATACATTATTTGAATTTATTTTAGGATTTCCTAATGCGGTTGGCTGCATTGATGGCGCACACATGTGTTTTTCACCCGCAGGATTGCACCTAAATGAAATAGATTATAGCTTCAATACCATTCCACCAGTTTTTACCAGTAATTTAATACTTGTGATTAAATATGAGCATGGGTGTGTATTTCAGGCCTGTGTGTAGTTTGTTCTAACAAACACAGGGTAAAAAATGTAATTTACCAACTGAGCATTAATAAGTATAAATTATAATTATTGTGTAAATTAAAAATCAAATGAAAACACTATATTGGAACTTTGCGTTGAACCGAGCAGCAATATTTTTCTAAAAATGTGTTCATAGTCGCTGTAAGCCTGCATCAGTATTTCAAGCTTGGGGTGACGTATGCGGTAGTAATGCTGGTTGCCATGTTGAATCGTAGTATCGCGGCTCCATTCATGCTGCCGTTTATAGCGGCGGTGCAGGCGTGTAATTCTGAGTGAACCTACACTGAGTTGATTGAACCAACTCAATTCAGCTGTTCTGAAACCGAATACTCTGAGTTTTCCATTTTTGGGTAAATCAACTCCGAGGTCAGGGTTAGATTTAGAGTTTGTTAAACCTCCTTCTTGAAACGGACCCCAGGTCAGTCAAGGTGTCACAATTATACACAGTACAATTCACTAACAATCTTAAGAAGTATTTAACTCAACCAATGCTAATACAGACACATTATAAAGAGCACCATCACAGTAAAAGCTTTCTAATCACAACAATGTTTCTTAGCAAATTGCCAAATACCCTGTAGACATTGTCCAAACAACCTAAACCAGTCAATGTAGCCTCAAAAGCTCACAGCAGGAATAGAGTGATACAAGGAAGAGTTAGCAGAAAGATGGGTGTGTTTACATAGAATGAACTGGCTGAACTATGCGCATCATGTCCACACAGAGCATGCGCCAACAGGAGATGGGTCTCTGCACTAATGCCTGCAGAAGAGAGAAAACAAGACCATTAATTTGATCAGTGTATTGAACAACAAAGCGTGTATGAGCTGATCTCAGGTACTGTAAAAAAAAAGTTATTACAAAGAAAATGTGTGTGTGTGTATATATATATATATGAACTGATGAACAAAACGTAATGACTACTCACAGTGAATAACATTGATCCTAACAAGGGCACATGTCAAGGCTATTGCTATACTATGGTGCCGGGGACGTAGAGAACCAGGGTGTCTAACCTCTCCTTGTGTCTTGTCTCTACTTACATTTGTTTGGCCTTGTCCCTGTTCATGGCCATAGTTTCACTAACCCCCATGTATCCTTTTAAGACTTATGCTGGTATACTGTTGTGCCGGGAACTAGTGTCTAACCTTTCCTTGTGTTTCTGTCCACTTCCGTTAATGGGGACCCGTGCCTGCTGGCCACACAATCAGCCTTGGAATCATGTGCTGGATCCATCCTGGGGACCCTGATTGTGCGGCTGACGTAACAGCTGATGCTGCCAGAGTTTCGTCCTCTAATCTATCATACCCATCATTCCTCCCGGTCGTCCTAGACTATTTTGATTTTTAAGATGCTCGCACATTGCTTGCTTGCACTGTATTATATAAACTGTCGTAAGCTCACCCAGCACAGCCAGAAGAGGACTGGTCACCCCTCAGAGCCTGGTTCCTCTCTAGGTTTCTTCAATAAACCTCAAGTTTTCTAAGTCTCCTCCCTCTGAGGCACTCTTTCATTTCCTCATGAATTAATTTAGTCTGTATCAGGCGCATTTAGCACAGTGTTGTCATCTGCATGAATAAAATAGGATTGTTTTATTAACTCAGTTAAGGTAACGTTATAGACTAAAGGTTTCTTCTCGAACATGACATGTCCTTTTGTTCGCTGATCCTGTAGTGGATGAAGCTGTATTGCTTCACAGGTTAGAGTTATAGACATAGTGAACACAAACGAGAGATGCTGACCACAGGAGGGGAAAAGGCTTGCACTGTCCTTACTGAGCTGGACCAGCACATCTGGGACATAATCGGAATGACCGCAATCTCGGGTGTGCCCGCAATCTCAGGTATGCCCGCAAATATTAGAATTAATTGCATATTATTCATAATGCTATTCTTCATAATATTTAAAGCACTGTACAATTGATGAAAACGCAGAGACTAATGATTTGTCACAAAATGTCAGCGCGCAAATCTGCGTAAGAGTGCTTTTCACTGTGCGTAGATTCTGTTCTTTCCTAAGAACAAATTCCAGATAAGTAAACATTGGTGAATGTCAGAATCTTCGTGGAAACTGCGTAAGTGGGTTTTAAGAACGAATTTCTTCTTAAGAACGGTTGAAGAATATGATGTGCCATTGTTACACAGTAGTGATGGTTCCTGATAAAGGGGTTTTGTATGCCAATGCAGAAATTTCATAAAAAATCTGACGCATCTAGCTTGTCATTTACAACAAAGTTTTTCTTCACCTTTTTTTATATTTCTTTGACAAAGAGGAAGGGAAGTGAGCCCTATCTTTAAAACGTGTGTGTGTGTGTGTGTGTGTGTGTGTGTGTGTGTGTGTGTGTGTGTGTGTGTGTGTGTGTGTGTGTGTGTGTGTGTGTGTGTGTGTGTGTGTGTGTGTGTGTGTGTGTGTGTGTGTGTGTGTGTGTGTGTGTGTGTGTGTGTGTGTGTGTGTGTGTGTGTGTGTGTTCTAAATTCCGCATGTGCATATATATATATATAAAGTTGTGGAGTGTTTGATAGAGGTAAGGAGAAAAACAATTGGTTACTGACCATGTTCAGACCATTCATCCCAGAGATGCTTGATGCCCTCATCATGTTTGTGGTCTGTAGCCAGAATGCAAATAATTACACTAAATACATGCTGAAAAAAGCTGTAACATCTACTATATATTTATTAATTATGCAACACTAATGTTATTTCCTCAAATGTCATACTTAAATGCATCAAATTAAATTTCACATTTCAGTTCTTAATAATGACAAGCTTTATCATGACATCAGATAATTTAGTGTCAGCAGATTGGTGCAAGAGAGTAAATAAATTGTGTATCCGCTGACGAGTGCAAAGTAACAGAAGATAAATGTATGTATACAACATCTCGTTAAAATAAGGTGAGGAAGTGTCGATGAGCTGACCGTTAGAATGGTGCAACAGCAGCTGTTTGAGTTCTCGCAGGGCCAGCGTGAGGTTCTCCAGTTGGTCGTGGAGATGAATGTTCTCCTCGATAAGAGCATGGATGGTGTCCTGCAACTCAAAACCACAGATTTGCAGGATCAATAGTGCCAGGGGAAGAATCAGCAGTCCTAGCCTGGGTGCCCTCATTATAACAAACAGAAAGCACCCTCCCCGATGCACACAAACCTCTGGAGATTCATCCTTATCAAAATTGTAACCCAAATCAAAATATAAGTCAGCAACATACAAATCAGGTCTCACCACTAACACAACCTTAAACTTCAGATACTCTAATCAGCTTATAGCAAGGGGAGGGGAATCACACTTGTTTTTGCAAAGCCAGTGGTGGAAACAGCTGTGAGCTACTTTCCTAAAAAAATCTATAAAATGTTTCCACATGGTTGACTAGAGCAAGTTACAGCAGCAAGTTACAGCAGTAAGAGCCCATTGAAGATCTGCTTTTTATTAAGTAATAAACCCCCAAATCCTCACTGAACTACATAACATTGCTACTGCCTTCACAGTGTCCATGTTGCATCAAATGTTGCAATACATAAAATGCAGTCTGACAGCACAGGAGTATTAGAAATAAATGCATTTGTAGCTAATCAATAGCAGTACACATGGGAATGGCCACTTGTTTTTTTAATTAGATCACACTCACATACTGGTGAACAGCATGTTAAAAGACCTGGGGCCTCAAAACTTTGCGTATGGATTTGCGTCTGAAGTGGCGTACAGATGAAACGTAAGACATGCGTACGGACATGCACGTCCTATGCCGTTTTCGCTTCATAAATTACAATGAACTCTAAATGTGGCGCCCAAATTTGCTCATAAATAGTCAGAGAAACGCCCTAAATTATTATTCATTGATTGAGACGTCATGGAAAATCGGGAAAGTAACGTTACTCAATGTGAAGTAACCTAGAAGTTTCCTGTTGGAGATGTGGAAAAGAGGAGAACATGTTGTTTGTGTGGGCATCTCTAATGCCAAAAGGAGAGGAGAACATGTTGTTGGTAGGGCACAGTGTGGGCATCTCTAATGCCAAAAGGAAAGGAGAACATGTTGTTGGTAGGGCACAATGTGGGCATCTCTAATGCCAAAAGGAGAGGAGAACGTTGTTGGTAGGGCACAATGTGGGCATCTCTAATGCCAAAAGGAGAGGAGAACATGTTGTTTGTAGGGCACAGTGTGGGCATCTCTAATGCCAAAAGGAGAGGAGAACACGTTGTTTGTAGGGCACCGTGTGGGCATCTCTAATGCCAAAAGGCCGATTTAGTGGCAAAATGTAGCTAGTTCTGTGAATTCCGCAGCGTCAGAAAGTGGGACCGTGGCCGAAATAAAAAAAGTGGTCGGATAAAGTCGATGCCAAAAAGCATCTTAGTGCTTCATCGCAAAAGTGTGTCTGCCACGAGTTGAGGAAAGCTGTCCCCTGCAAGGGTAGTGATTAGGTTAGACACTGAAGTACAGTAAAAATGTGAAATATGTCCATCAATCAGACGGACCTGCCATCATGCACCACCCTCGAGTCTGCGCCCAACACTTCTGTGTGTTAAAATGAATCATAGGTTGACTCAGGCATGAGCCACATTAGTGAGCAACATGTCTGCATCACAAATTATTTGGACATTGATTCATTCTCACTCGGCGCACCGATTACATTTGGGAAAACGGACATTGCTGCAAATTGCATATAATAACCTTTCACGAGTTCGCACTTACATGCCAATTGAGGGATATGTTTAATGCGTATTTGGCGTGCTGTCCGGAGGGAGGGCTCGGAATTCGGCCCGAACCCAGAGTCCCCCCCCCCCGCATGTAAGTGGTTAGGACTAGAGTTTGAGCGGAGAAGGGGTGGTGGGGGGATGCTGCGAACTGTCAGTGGATCGAGGTAAGACTGCTGAGTCTATATGTACCCTCTAGCTGTTGATTGCTGAGTGCTTCCACCTGTAATTAATTAGCTGAAAGTCCCCCTCTCGAACTTTGTTAATAAACCTCATTTATGTAATTATGAGACAAACCTATTATACCTATTGGAACACGTCTGACATAACCCGGCTAACGGTTGGCTGAGATATCCCTGACCTGTCTGCCAATTCCCTCTGGAAAGTGTGGGACTGGCAAGGAGTGGTTTCTCCAGGTGCTCCTCTGTAACGCTGGGCCCAAAAGAGCACAGAGGTCCAACAGGGTGGCCGGAGGAAGTCGGAACCGGCTTATGAGCCACTTGTCCTCGTTTGCCATCAGTCTTCTTGTTGTCTGAATGAGCGTCTGTCCGAATCCTTCCATTTGCCACATCTACCAACAGCGCAAGATTTGTCATTGTGCATCATTAGGCATTGTGATGGTATGTTTATAACCATCCACTTGATTGTATTTGATAAGTTACAGGTGTCAGTTTTAATCTAATTATAAATGGGAAATAGTTATGCGCATATAAAAGGGTTAAGACATGGTTAAGACATGTGTGTTTCATCGTGACGTGTGTCACGATGAAACACAAATAAAATAGAATTAACCAATGATTATCTAGCTGATAACGACATTTATATACGAAATATAAATGTGGAAAATAAAGACTATTTATATAGATACTATTTTCTATATATAGTCTTTATTATTTATATATATCCATCTCCCCATCTATATATATATATATATATATATATCCATCTCTCCATCTACAGTGAGGAAAATAAGTATTTGAACACCCTGCTATTTTGCAAGTTCTCCCACTCATTATGCTTGTGCGTCAACTCCACGGCGTCGTGGCCGTTTTATGGTTCTGCGTCCGGTTGCATTTCACCGCCAGATGTATAATCTGACCAATCACAGCCCTTGTGGTCTGCGTCGCCTCGACGTGTAGTTACAATTTTTTGGAGGTGCACGTCGAGCTACGGCGTAGGGGTCGGAGAGGGGTTCGCGTTGACGCAGAGGGGTCTGCGAGGGTACGCCGTCGATTCGACGCAGAAGCATAAAACATGTCCACTGTGAGACATAATCCCCCAAAACAATCTGAAATCACATAACTATTTATTTGTATGATACAGCTGCAAATAAGTATTTGAACACCTGAGAAAATCAATGTTAATATTTGGTACAGTAGCCTTTGTTTGCAATTACAGACGTCAAACGTTTCCTGTTGTTTTTCACCAGCTTTGCACACACTGCAGGAGGGATTTTGGCCCACTCCTCCACACAGATCTTCTCTAGATCAGTCAGGTTTCTGGGCTGTCGCTGAGAAACACGGAGTTTGAGCTCCCTCCAAAGATGCTCTATTGGGTTTAATACAGTGCAGTCGTCCTGTCCAATGTGCAGAAAAACACCCCCAAAGCATGATGCTACCATCCCCCTGCTTCACAGTCGGGATGGTGTTCTTGGGATGGTACTCATCATTCTTCTTCCTCCAAACACGGTTAGTGTAATTATGGCCATAAAGTTATATTTTGGTCTCATCTGACCACATAACTTTCTCCCATGACTCCTCTGGATCATTCAAATGGTCATTGGCAAACTTAAGACGGGCCTTGACATGTGCTGGTTTAAGCAGGGGAACCTTCCGTGCCATGCATGATTTCAAACCATGACATCTTAGTGTATTACCATCAGTAACCTTGGAAACGGTGGTCCCAGCTCTTTTCAGGTCATTGGCCAGCTCCTCCTGTGTAGTTCTGGGCTGATTTCGCACCTTTCTTAGGATCATTGAGACCCCACGAGGTGAGATCTTGCATGGAGCCCCAGTCCGAGGGAGATTGACAGTCATGTTTAGCTTCTTCCATTTTCTAATGATTGCTCCAACAGTGGACCTTTTTTCACCAAGCTGCTTGGCGATTTCCCCGTGAAGCCCTTTCCAGCCTTGTGGAGGTGTACAATTTTGTCTTTAGTGGCTTTGGACAGCTCTTTGGTCTTGGCCATGTTAGTAGTTGGATTCTTACTGATTGCATGGGGTGGACAGGGGTCTTTATGCAGCTAACAACCTCAAACAGGTGCATCTAATTTAGGATAATAAATGGAGTGGAGGTGGACATTTTAAAGGCAGACTAACAGGTCTTCGAGGGTCAGAATTCTAGCTGATTGTGATTTCTGGATTTTTATTTTGGATCATGTCTCACAGTGGACATGCACCTAAGATGACAATTTCAGACCCCTCCATGATTTCCAAGTGGGAGAACTTGCAAAATAGCAGGGTGTTCAAATACTTATTTTCCTCACTGTATATACATATATCCATCTATTTTCCGAACATTTTTCCAGCAAGTGCTTTTTATAAATCCCAGCTAATGCGTAGAGAGCAGCGTACGTCTTCTGTTGTGCGTACAAAGCGTTTGTACATGAGGCCCCAGATGAAGAATTGATAATTGATCTTTAAAATTTTGATCAACTAATCTGCCAGCCCCTGCCATGGTTAGGCCTCTGTTCACCACATGATTTACGATGACGGCCCAGACCTCATTAGACAGTTCTGCCTCCCTCTTTGACAATCAACGTTTTGACAGACCCCATGCCCACTCCTCGGTTGGTGCCCATGCCCACCACCTCTAACGGATGCCATATCCACAACCTCTTGCAGTCCAAACTGCACCATGTTGAAAGTGCCAGTGTTTACACCCACCTCAATTATTACTTAGTTATGAGTTACAAATAAGAGCAGTTGGATTAAGTGGTGCTAAAATGTATTTATGCAAATCTAAATAAATATTTATAATATAAGCGTTATATTGTGAAAGACAATTACTTTATTAAATATATTTCTTTGATGACCAACTGATTAGGTATTGTGAAAACAATTACTGTAATGTGTATTGTACAACTGAATATGTGATTACATGTTTGAAAAACTGACTTTTTGATTATCTTTGAGTTTTGTACTAAGTCGTGAGGTTTTACCACATACTATCGTTAATAGTACTTAATTGATATAAAAAAGGGTCAACTAAAACAAAATATTTCCAAAAACCATCAAGCACACTGGTGTTAATGCCCCCTCTACAGCGTCGCTGTTGATCCTCAAACTCACTTTGTCGAAATTAGATGAAGCTTTTCATGCAGGTGATTATTAAAATCAGGAGAAGCTACAGGATGGTGGCACTTCAGGAACAGGATTGAGAAGCCCTGCTGGAACCAGAGGCCTTGGGCTTATTTGGTAAGAATAAAAGATGGGAGGGTAATCAATTCATACATATTTTTATTATGTCTTATTTCTGCAACAATTATGCGGTCTTGGTGGCCTTGGTACGTCTTTTCTTCACCACCACATGCTTCTGGCTCATCAGGATGGCACTGGCACGACGCAGGGCAGCCTGGGGAAAGAAAACACAATCATAAAATTAACTCATGTTAAAACGTAGGTCTAAGTGACGACGACTACGCAACTAACTCAACAGAATTTCATAGGAACATTCAGCAATGTTAAATCAATTACCATAAGTCTCGTTTAAAAATAGTAATGTTCTGGTTTTTAAATATTTTCTTGGCACTCAATAATGGTTGAGTTAACTAGCATAGCCAGCATGTTTACATCACATTGTTATGACAATCTGTCTTGTGGCATTAGCTGGTTACAGACTCTCTGTTGCCAATACCCGATCCAGTATTTTTATACATAATAAAGAGCTGGATCAACAGCACCATATGACCAAAGAGCTTACCATGCGAAGGTCCTTCCTGTAGTTGTTCTTGCGGATAATGTGCCGGAGGCTGCTCAAAGTGGCACGGGAGTTCTTGTTGATGGTGATCTTCTCATATGAAGTGGCAGGCTTGCGCTGGCCTAGGGAGTGAGATGAAAACATATTAGCATGACCACACTCCCTATTCAC
The DNA here is from genome assembly GCA_029465975.1 of Dallia pectoralis. NCBI lineage: Eukaryota > Metazoa > Chordata > Actinopteri > Esociformes > Umbridae > Dallia > Dallia pectoralis. The sequence goes on along the minus strand of CM055760.1, from coordinate 889,028 downwards.
ATTTCAAACGCAGACTTGAAAAACAGGCTTAGGGAGGTACAATGGCTACCTTTGACATGTCTTAAAAATTCATTAACTCATGAATCCTATCAACTATCACTGAATGAACAGGCTGCGAACATTAACACCAGTGGTGATTAATTTTTTTTAAAGTCGGGTTCTCACACCTACACACTAAATTGGAATAAACAGGATGATCAATGATCAACTGAATTGCAGCCTTAACTGAGGTAATTTTGAATCGAGCTCGCAGAAAAACATTTAGATACTCATGAAAAACAACAATGACAGAACTACAAAAAAGTATTAATAAAAAACGGATTTATAGCCTTTCTTTAAATTACTACAAAAAGCAAATAAACACAAGTCAGTCAAGTTGACATGCTAATTATATCAGAATAAAGCTAGAGAGCTAGCTGGCAAACAAATATATTCTATGTATAAAAAATTGTTGTAGATAAGCTAGTTATGCATGTCAACAAAGACGAACATGGGCAGTACAGTTGCACACCTGATGTGAATTGACACTTTCCAAACTATGTGTATAATGCCATAGTTAACGCTCGCCTACAGTGCAGCCTCAAGCTTAACAGGGATTTTCCAGATATTCAACAACTGACAGTTCGGAGACCCAAATTCAAGTTCTTAAAAAACGTGTGCATTTTACTTAATGCGAAACACAAGGGAGGCTCTGGTCCGAATCAGTGGCAATTAAGTGTGTAAAATCATTGCAGTTTATGTACTCTCCTGTGACTGTTTTTTTATTGTCCATTTTAGTTTGCGTGATAATGCAGACCTGACGAGCTCATCTCTCAACTTAACTTTGTCAATGGGCATTTCACCCAGTTCATGTTGTACATAATTAATGTGCAACTTCTGAGTATAATTCAGGAAAGTTTACCTGCTCGCTTTTTCAGCACAACAACAATACCCTTATTGTCAGCAGCAGGCTGAACACCCACGGTCTTCTTGTGCACTAGCCCATTGAAACGGAAGGAATTCTTTGACTTCAAGTTGTTGGGTTCCTGGTAACCAAGAGAAATTAATTTAGTTGCTATTCTGAATCTTCAAGAATTGTGAACAAATCCTACTGTAACAGCTAAGCAATGTATATTAAATGCAGTAATCACAATTAAAAAAATTAAAGATTGCATGCATCAGCTCCACCAGTAAAAATAGTAACAGTGGTCAGTTATCCTCACAGTGCTGTAAGTCTGTCCGTTCCTCTTGATGAGGAAGCTGGAGCAGTTCCTAATGACCATCCACTGCAGATGAGACGACATGTTGAATAACCTGTGGCAGAGAAGTCAGATAATTAACCACATTTTATAAGTCTAGGGATAACGCTAAAAATGAAACCAACATGTAAGCGTACACTAACAATGACAGTATTTAGCACAGGGTGCTGGACTACGGTGATACACCTTTGACACCGTAGTTCAGCATTCTTTTTCAAAGCACCCAAGCTGTGGAATAGTATCAAATCAGAGCTCCATTTGGATGCCTTGGTGCCATGGGCTAATTTTTGTGAGAAGTGTATTTGTCCTTAATTGTATTTGTGAGTTGATGTTAGCTGGGCACACCTGCAAATGGGACCCCAGTCTTAATGCGTCTCCCTGGAGTATCTTTCAAACAGTACTTGCAATAACATACATCGATTATCAATAACATTTTGGATGTCCCTCTTTTAACCCCAAAAATTGCTGCCTGCCATGGCCTTCACTAGACCTCTAAACGGGTGCTGTGGTTTCCTTTAAGTCCTGAAAGTCACTAGATGAGACCTCCATGAATTGGACTTGTTTGTCCATGTTATCTAACAGATAATCCATTGGATTGAAATCTGGAAATTATTCTGCATAATGAGGCCAAAGCTTTCATGGAAGAGTTTCTATGGGTGTCTATGGTCTGCAGCAATGCTTTGGTAGGTAGGTGGTCAAAGTAACATCCACATGAATGGCAGGATGCATGGTTTCCTCTGCAGAACATTGTCCAAAGAGTTCCTCCGCCAGCTTGCCTTCTACCCCATAATGCATTCGGGTGCCAAGTGTTCTCCAGGTAAGTGATGTACACGCATCCAGCCATCCACATGATGTAAAAGAAAACATGACTGATCAGACCAGGCTACCTTCCATTGCTCTGTGGTCCATTTCTGACGCTCACATGCCCATTGTAGGCTCTTTCGACAGTGGACAGGGATCAGGATGGGCCCTCGATTGCCCCACACGCAACACTAGTGTTCTGACACCTTTCTATCAGAACCAGCATTAACTTCTTTCACCAAATCACAGGACGTTATGCAGCATTAAACAATGAGACTACGTTCCATTCAAAACTCAATGCAATAAAGTACAACTTAATAGCAAAAAAATATATAACTTAGTATTTTATGCATAACGTTATAATATGTCAAAAGTTATGCATATAGGTAGTATATTAACAGCGTTTATATAATGGACATTAGAATGTAAAAAGTAGTACAATTGAGTGTATGAACAGCAATTAATTCAGCTAACCAGTTGGCGAGGAACTGTGGACATGGTCCACACAATGTTGTTATACTTCCGAGTTTTCTATAATCGGCATCGACTGTATAACCCCGTAATAACAACGTATCAAATTGACTGACATTATTGAACATTAGGCCGGTTAAACCCGATAAATACGTACACTCATTACTTAACCTCTTTATATAGTACAATAACTAGCAGACACATTTTGGGCCTAGCTGCAGGCGAATGATTACAAGTGCTTAGATTACAAACGTCGAACAAATTAGGTGCACAACCAATATCGCAACTGACAACTACAAACGTACGCAGATCTTTTATCAAAAAATTGCCAATCCAAACACGATAGAAACAAATAAATATTGTACTTTTGTATTCGAGGACTAGCACATGAATCGAACACGTTACCTTTCAGCGGAGGAAGAGGCTGGGAAAGGGCGGAAACCGGTTTACATTGAATGAGTAAAAGATCCCTGCACGTTAAAATACCTTTTGGTCGGAAAAATCAGATGAGAGATAAAAAAACAAAATACCTGAATGCATGACATATTGATTATTGAAATGTGTTTTAAAATAACGTTTAATTGTAAAGGAAACATATAATATAATTTTGACAGTACGGCGCACTATTTATTTAGGCATATGTCGCAAGGACACTATTTAACAGCTTTGTAGTTCGTTTTTGCGTCATCAACGTGCGCATGTAGTTATATTGTAGCGAAATGTCATTTTGCAATTAATAGTTCAAGCTTAAATATCTAAAACAACCAATTACACGCAAATATTTATTCAAGTTGAATTAATAACAATATCATAGCATCATTATTGATTTTGATTACAAACCTTTTAAAGTTATAATATATTGATTGTGATGTGCTTGTCTGAACCTGGACTCGCGGTGTACCACCCGTTCTCTTAATACATCCATGGTACCACCAGGCACACATTAGTGCATTTTACCTATCCTATCACATCCATGATCACATCGTATTACTTTCGGTAATCTAGTCACACTAGTCAGGCGATAGAAATGGTATTGTTATAAACAACTGCAGTGCCAAGCAGACATCCATCATGGGGGATGAGGAAGACCTCGAGGTACTTGGTGAACAGCTGTATGATTTAATTTATCCTAAACACACTGAGATCGCAGGGAAACTCACAGGTAAGTCTGATGTTTAGTGTGTAATAGTAAACACATTGACATTGTTACATTTGCATTTGCGTCACTTTCCACCACCTACAGTAATAGATTTATTTTACATTTCCTATTAAATAACCGGCTGTCAAAGTATTTTGGTGTCAAATGCACCTAATAACATAGCGTCATTTTCATCAATGAAATTCTACGCAGTAATCCAGGCACATAATATTAAGCAAGAATAATGCTGATGACTGAAACAACAAGAGCCTGTTTACAAGTGGCCGAAATGGGTTTTCTCAAGAAGGTGGCAGGCCTCTCCCATGGGAATAGGGTGAGAAGCTCTGTCATCCCATAGAAATAGGGTGAGAAGCTCTGTCATCCCATAGAAATAGGGTGAGAAACTTGGTCATCCCATAGGAATAGGGTGAGAAGCTCAGTCATGCCATAGGAATAGGGTGAGAAGCTCTGTCATCCCATAGGAATAGGGTGAGAAGCTCTGTCATCCCATAGGAATAGGGTGAGAAGCTCTGTCATCCTATAGGAATAGGGTGAGAAGCTCGGTCATTCCATAGGAATAGGGTGAGAAGCTCGGTCATCCGAGAGGAACTCTGAGTAGAGCCGCTGCTCCTTTGCGTAGAAAGGAGCCAGTTGAGGTGGTTCAGGCATTTAGTAAGAATGCCACCTGGGCGCCTCCCTAGAGAGGTGTTCCAGGCACTTCCAGCTGGGAGGAGACCTCGGGGAAGACCCAGGACTAGGTGGAGAGATTATATCTCCACACTGGCCTGGGAATGCCTCGGGACGCCTCGGGATGTGGCCAGGTAAAAGAAAAGTTTGGGTTCCCCTGCTAGAGCTGCTGCCCCCGCGACCCGACCCTGGATAGGCCGTTGAAGATTAAATGAGGGAGATCAAGAATAATATCAAAAATATAAATACAATAAAAACCAGTGGCAATACGAATAGAAATTCAATAAATTTAGTGCAGTTTCGCATATAAATTGGTACATATATCAAATATACATGGAATTTGACCAAAACATGAAAATGTTCATTAATCAATATGATCAGAAATGTTATGTTTCATATTGTATATTAGAATGTTATTGTAATTGGCTGGCAGGCATGTTGCTGGAACTACCTGCCCCTGTCCTGACTCAGATTCAGCAGGATGAAACAATGCTTACAGAGGCTCTTGAGAAAGCTCTAAGTGCTCTACAACTGCCACAAGACACCAGGTACGACTAATAATAGCCTGCAGTAGGCTAATGGACGGGGGGGGATTCTTAATTACATTTACATTTTGGTCAATTCAGGAAGTTCTCCTTTAAGAGAATTGTATCGTCAAATTCTTTCTAATGATTTGGTTGATTTTGGCCATAACTCCTGTTGTAGGCACACCCTGCATGTAATTGAGTAGACAATTTGGGATTATAATATTTTTTTGTTAGACCTCAGCTAATCCCTCCATAACTTTTGTCCTGTCAGCAATACGAGGATGTCTATGGAGGAAGATGAAGCATCTGCCTCTTCAGACTCCCTTGGGGAACAGCTGTTTGAACTAGTGGACACCTACAACACTGGACATACACAGAAAATCACTGGTAATCTACCTAGCGATCAGTAAGATAATTCTCATTCGTTACTTTAAATTTCAGAATTATTTACCTGACCTACCTTTTATTTTGACAGGTTAGTGTTTTTGAGATTACAAATCTAATGGGATTTTAATAAATAATGCATATTTACACTGCACAATCTCTAGCAGTGGTTGACCCGATATGAATAGCTTACGGTGCTTCTCTAACCTGTACATACTCATGTACTAATTCAGGCATGCTTCTGGAGCAGCATAAAGAAACAGTGCAGCATCTTCTCTCAGAACCCACATTGCTGGAGGAGCAATTGAACCTGGCCTTGAAGACACTGCATGAGTGAGTGTGATACGTGGACATCATTCTGGGGCATAAAGATGTCCTATCTTATGTCCTGACTAATTTTATGTATTTAGCAGTGGCTCAGTGGTTCATGTAGGTTGTCTACAAACCGGAAGGTTGGTGGTTCAATCCCCGGTTCCACCTGACCAAGTGTCGAGGTGTCCATGAGCAAGACTGCTCTCGACGAGCTGGATGGCACATTTTTTTTGTCTGTGAAATGCGCTATATAAATGCAGTCCATTTACCATTTTATTTTACCTTTATTTTACCAGGTAGGCCAAGATAAGGTGAGAAAATGTGCAAGACAACATTGAGTTACATAGAGTTATATACTTTTATAGACACAGTGCCAATCAACAATATTTTAATAAACATCAAAATCTTTACAAGACTCTGATTATGTGACTCTGTTAATGGCTGTTATTAATTGTAGATCTGTCAGACAAGCAGACTGAGGCCTGGTCCCATATTCCCCTAGAGTTGGAAAGGTACATTTTATGCCCAAAAGTATGTGAACACCCCTACTAATTTAATTGCAGGCATTTCAGCAACACGCATTGCTCAGCTTTGCATAACATCCAGCACAGAGTGATGAAATCTCCATAGACAAACATTGAGTTGTACTGATGAGCTCAGTGATTTTAAACGTTAAACTGTCATAGGATGTCAGTTAAATTTCGTCTCTAATAGATCTGCCTCAGTCAACTGTAAGTGCTTAGGAAGTAGAAGTGCTAGGAGCAATGACAGTCCAGCGACAAAGTGGAACCTTGTTCTCTGGAGTTATAACTTACTGTTCACTATCTGGCAGTCTGATGGATGAATCTGGGTGTGGTGGGTACCAGAAGAACACAACCTACCAGAATGCATAGTGCCTACTGTAAGTTTGGTGAAGGAGGGTCAATAGTCGGGCTGTTTCAGGCTTTGGGCTAGGCCCCTTAGTTCCAGTAAACAATGCTACAGTAAACAAAAACATTTTAGACAGTTGAGTGCTTCCAACATTGTGGCAACAGTTTGGGGAAGGTCCTTATCGTGATCCAGCATGACTGTGCCCCTGTGCGCAAAGCAATGTCTGTAGGGTCTTGGTATAAGGTGGTTGGTGTGAAGAAACCCTGCTCTAAACCATATTGGATATCTTTGGGATGAATTTGAACAGCGCTTGCGAGCCAGTCCTTCTTGTCCAATATCAATGCCTGACCTTATAAATGCTGCTTTGGCTGAATGGGCACACTTTTCTATTGACTCTCAATTCTTATCGATCACCGTCCCAGATGAGTTGTAGCAGTTAGAGCTGCAAACAGGTGGCTATATACAGGTGGCATATTAATGGAGCCCATGGTTTTGGAATAGGATGTGAAGCAAGCTCATATAGGTGTGATTATCGGGTGTCCACATACTTTTGGGCGTATGATGAATATGATGGTGGACATCTTCCTTATGTATGCTGTTTCGATTACACCTATCCATATAAAAATGTTCAGCTTTTGCAACTTTCAAGTAGTAATGCCATTGATGTCTTAGACACTTTCTAATTTCTTTAAAATGATGATATTCATGTAATATTTATCTCCTATTTGGGTTTGATGTAGGCTAGGTGTGGATGAGACCGATGTGAGTGACTCGTCAGATGCCGATGACACTGAGAAGCTGGGAGAAAAGCTGTTTCTATTGGTGCAGGAGATGGACGCAGCACATGCGAATGACATAACAGGTTATCCATGCAACTACACATTTCCAAATATGGTCCCTACACTCCCCATTGACCTAAGTCCTTCAATATTTTGAGTTGTGTAAGATGAGAAGTTTTACATAGTATGCCGTACAATTCTCATTGAATTAAATATAATATAGCAGATACAATTACATTATTTTCTCCCTTTTGACGTTCAATTATGTGTGCACAGTGGTGAATGAGAAGCTGTGACTTTCCTGAAAAAATAGGAATTGCAGTAATGCTTTTGTTTATTAACTCTAATCTGTAATGGCTGAAAATTAAAAGGACTTGTTACTGTCTCATAGGCATGCTTCTGGAAATGGACACTGTAGCTCTCAGGCAGATGCTCAGCAACCATACAATGTTGGAGGGAGCTGTTAAAAAAGCACAAGCAGCACTGGTAACATTCAATCAAAACTATCCATGTGAAAATATCGCTAAGCTTAATTTATTTTTTCTTTTCTATACCAATTTGTGACTAGTTTGAAAGGGCTTTTTGGATACTATTTTAGTAAGTGCTTGTGTGCAACAGAGTGAAGTGCAAGCTTACTTTACAGTTAAGCTTCAAAAAGTTGCTGATGGTGCTACACAGGTATATTTTGTAGCTCTACTGGTTGTAACCAAAGGGGTGCTGTCACATGTAGTGAAACAGTGGACCACAGGTGGAAACCCAATATGGGTCAGCGCAGTCTGACATTGTAGGAAGGAGGTACTGAGTGTGACCGCAATAATCAAGTGCGTTGTTAACCTTATAGGTTGTGACCGTATATTTGTCATTTCGTGGTGGGATTGGTGGGGGGGTTAAAACAGACCTGCGTGAAGTTGGCCCCCCACCCAACGCAAAAAGTCGGGAAATTAGTCTCAATCGTTTGTGCTCCGTTTGTGCTGGTTTGTGCAGCAAATATTTTCGTTTGTGCTGCTTTACTTTTTTAGATATTAAAGAATACGTTATAGTTCATTCAGAGGTCACTCAGCCCCCCACAATCTCAGAATTAAGTCAAAATAGTCTCAATCGTTTGTGCTCCGTTTGTGCTGGTTTGTGCAGCAAATATTTCCGTTTGTGCTGCTTTAGTTTTTTTTATATTCCGGTTTTTATTAATGGCTGATGACGTCACCAGCCCCCCCACTTGCTCCAAATCAAGTCAAAATAGTCTCAATCGTTTGTGCTCCGTTTGTGCTGGTTTGTGCAGCAAATATTTCCGTTTGTGCTGCTTTAGTTTTTTTATATTCTGTTTTTTAATAATGGCTGATGACGTCACCAGCCCCCCCACTTGCTCCGAATGAAGTGAAACTAGTCTCAATCGTTTGTGCTCCGTTTGTGCTGGTTTGTGCAGCAAATATTTCCATTTGTGCTGCTTTAGTTTTTTTATATTAAAGGATACTTTTTAGGTCATTCAGGGGTCACTCAGCCCCCCACAATCTCAGAATTCAGTCAAAATAGTGTCGATCGTTTGTGCTCCGTTTGTGCTGGTTTGTGCTGTTAAAATTAGGGTTTGTGTTGTTGCGGTATTTTTTCTATTTCACATTTTAATAATGGTCGATTACATCATCAGCCCCCCACAATCTCAGAATGAAGTGAAACTAGTCTCAATCGTTTGTGCTCCGTTTGTGCTGGTTTGTGCAGCAAAAATTTTCGTTTCTGCTGCTTTAGTTTTTTTTATATTCCGGTTTTTATTAATGGCTGATGACGTCACCAGCCCCCCCACTTGCTCCAAATCAAGTCAAAATAGTCTCAATCGTTTGTGCTCCGTTTGTGCTGGTTTGTGCAGCAAATATTTCCGTTTGTGCTGCTTTAGTTTTTTTTATATTCTGTTTTTTAATAATGGCTGATGACGTCACCAGCCCCCACTTGCTCCGAATGAAGTGAAACTAGTCTCAATCGTTTGTGCTCCGTTTGTGCTGGTTTGTGCAGCAAATATTTCCGTTTGTGCTGCTTTTGCTCCGAATGAAGTGAAACTAGTCTCAATCGTTTGTGCTCCGTTTGTGCTGGTTTGTGCAGCAAATATTTCCGTTTGTGCTGCTTTAGTTTTTATATTAAAGGATACATTTTAGGTCATTCAGGGGTCACTCAGCCCCCCACAATCTCAGAATTCAGTCAAAAGTGTCGATCGTTTGTGCTCCGTTTGTGCTGGTTTGTGCTGTTAAAATTAGGGTTTGTGCTGTTGCGGTATTTTTTCTGTTTTTTAATAATGACTGATGACGTAACCAGCCCCCCCCCCACTTGAAATTAGTCTCAATCGTTTGTGCTGCTTTAATTATTTAGATATTAAAGTATATTATATAGGTCACTCAACATACCACATGCGCAGAATTAACCCAAAATAGCATCAATCCTTTTTGCATCGTAAGCATGCTTTTGAGTACTGTATAGCGTTGAGTAGATAAATTAAAGCATATGTCGTTATAGAAGTCTTACAGAAATCATATCCCTGTCGAAAGTAAGTAATTTGTTTTGGATTCATAGTACAACAAACAAGCTTGGCAATGGTTTTGGCAACAGAAATCACAATGCTAATATTAAAAATTTTAATGTCACTATGTACATGAACATGTTGATGAAACACTTGACCCAAAACAGAAGTCAGAATTGTTTAACTAATTATGTTTTACTTTATGCCAGATGCCCAAAAAGTCAGCAGTAGACAGGGATTCCATTTTCACAGTTCTTTGTTAATCAAAAGAGGCCATAGTAGAAAATGGTAAAATATCTACTCCTAGTAACAGCATCTGGACTGCGCTGAGTGAGCAACTAGAAAAAAAGATCACTGCAAAGGCACTGTACACATTTGTGAAATTGAACAGACACAACATCTGGTCTGCTTTAGGGTTAAACTATGACCATGAAACAAGTGGCAGTAGTGATGACACAGATTTTGAGCCACAGTCCTGTACTCTGAGACCCGAAGAATGCAAAGCTTATGAGCTTGAAGTTCCATTTGAGAAATGGATTGAATTCATGCCTGAAACAGTTCAGTACAAAGACAAGTTCTCCAAAACACAAAAAAGGAAGTACACAGTGTTGAAGCGTGGCATCTGGACTCATGTAATAAATCACCAAATTTGGAAAACAGTGAAAAGTACCTGTACATTCGTATTTAAAAGAGCCAAGGTCTATCCATCATCTATGACAAAATACTTTGAAATCAGAAGTAACTGTAAGGAGTGTCATGGGGACCTATACATCATATGTGACAGAGAGCCTGAAATGAACAGCACAATGGTGCTAAAGTGTTTTATTAAAGACATCGATGGTTCCCTGCACACTGGCTGTTCCAAGCGTGCCATCTCTGGAAACTTGCGTGTGCAGATAGCCAAAGAACTGTGTGAGGGTAGGATGGAACCCCATGTATGGAGGGCATCTGAAGCGACAAAGCTGATGGATTTTGGAGATCCTGAGCCAAGCCATCTGCCTAATTTGGCCACCCTGCGCAAAGCAAAGCAGGAGAAAAATGACTTAGAATTAGGTGACAAAGATCCCATATTATCACTGCAGATGCTAAAATACAGTGCACCTCACAATGGTAGCATTAAAGGTATTGGACTGGACAAGTTTCTGTCACTACTGGAGTCAAACACAAATGTACATGTACAAATCAATCTCAAAGAAATCTCACCCCACTGAGTTTTGATGCAACAGGTTCAGTAGTCAGGAAACTACAGAGACCAAATGGCATGTCTGGCCACATCTTCTTATACCAGGGTGTTCTGGCAGGGGATGCGTGCGCAAGTGTCCCAGTGGTGCAAATGCTGTCAGAGAGACATGATGTTAATGCAATAAAACATTGGTTGACAGAATGGATTCGCGCAGGCGCACATATTCCAAAAGAGGTCATGAGTGACTTCTCTCTGGCTCTGCTTGGAGCTCTGGTTAAGGCTTTTACTCCTCACCCTGATCTGAAGACATACATCAACCAGTGTTTTAGTGTCTTACTTGGTAACCAGTCTGCACAGCTGCCACCATGTTTTGTCCGGGTTGATGTTGCACACTGCATCAAGATGATCTGCCAGTGGGACTGCTTGAAAAGAAAACCACATCGAATTAAAGATTTCTTTGTGAGGTCAATGGCACAGCTGCTCAAGTCACAATCACTGAACAATGCAAGAGAGCTACTACACAGTCTTACCATTGTGGCTCTCAGCGAAGCAGAGGGCAATGACAGCTCAGGGGCTCCCCTCACATCAGAATGTTGCAAGAACTACCTGAAAGCCCAAATTGCAGAAGAGTGTGTCAACGTCCCAGATGAAGAAAGTCAGGACATGGAAGGTGTGGATCCATGTGAAGAAATACACACTGACTTACGGCACTGGGTGACAGAGATTTGTGATGAGAGCAGGTCACTTGCCGTGTCCAACGGTGATCGAGATAACATGCATTTCCTGCCAGAGATTGTTCCCAATATCATCAGACTTGCGAGTTACTTACCCCTCTGGACAGGGCTAATGATCCCTCAGTTCCATAGCACCAACATCACTGCAAGTTCGGCCAATGTGGAAGCAGAGTTCAAAAACCTCAAACACGGCCTTTTCAAGCATGAAAACTTGCCTATTCGGGTGGATCGATTCATTGCTCGACATGTTTCCTTCATTGAAGGCAACATGTGCATTTGTTCTGCAAAACAAAAAGTTCAAGAAAATGCAAATGTTGAAACTGTGATGGTCACAGGACACAATCCATTACCCACTGTGCAAAAATGGATGCTTCCTGTTCTGTGGAGTCTGATGCCGTCACAAACATCCATTCAACAGATGAAGATGCTGTTGAAAACTGGAGAGGGCTAGCTGATCCACCAAAGAAAAGGAAGAGGAATTCATACCTTTCTCCTTGTTCTGAATGGCTCCATGCAGATCCATCTGTGAGGGGGAAAAAACTGAAACTGGAACTGTTAAAAAATGGTAACAATCAACAGCCTGTTAAATTCAGCAAATCAAGACTCTGTGCTTAACACATGTGCATTTGATGCTTTTTGTCAATGCCTATGTTGTGCTTTCTGCGACAGTAACACGTTTGGAAATATTGTTCACAGTGAAGACTCCGACATCCTCCTCCAGCTAGTGAAAAGCATAGCCACAAAGGGCCTTACCCCACAGGCCTACATTCAGAGGGCAGAGTTGCTGAGTGGAATGTTCACCGCTGTCCGATTGAGGTCTGGTGCTCTCCAAATCGATGCACAGTGCCACATCTCTGCAATCATTACAAAGGCAATGACAAAACTTGCAAGTGTTAACTTTCAAAAACTGTGCACCTCACAGTATTGCAGCCTCAACACACAGGTCACAAGGGAAATTCCATTGGTTTCAATCTCTGTTGCTGTACTGCAGGATTTTGGCATCGCTCATCTGCAGACCGCAGTTGAACAAGGACTTAACCTTCCAGAGTCCCCCTGCCTCAGGCCAATCCAAAGTCCATCTCAGTGTCCCTCTGCATTTAAGACAGAATCTGCTTCAGGAAAAGTACTCTGTACAGGGAAAGTCTCTCACAGCTACACTGTAGGTGAACTTCTGTGGATTGATACTGACCTTGGAACAGTTACAGCAACTCCAACACAAAGGAATTCCTGCCCAAGAGAATTTCCATTGTGTGAATTTCCCTCCAGCCTGGTGCTCCAAGGAGAGACATTTACCTTAAGGGCAGCCATTGGTTTCCAAGGAGGCTTAACGCAGGATGCTCTTGGACATTATGTGGCGTACTGCAGGAGGTCTCCTTGTTTCTGGGAGATGTACGACGACCTTAGAAGTGGAGTGACAGGAGCCACCGATAAACAAAAAATATGCCCACATGCAATTTTTACACAAAATAGTGATTGTTTGGTTGATGAAGATGTTTTTGTTCAATTTTCTCTTTAAATGTCCATTGTTTGAGTAAATGGATTGAATTGTACACAGTTAAACATATTTTTGGTTAATTTCTTGAGTCATCCGTTCGACATATATTGTAGGCTACAGGTATATTAATAAACAGTGTTTTTATGACAATGTTGAAAATACTGCTGTTTTTCTCCAGGGAAAAAATACTCACATGACAGCATCACAAGTAAAAACATTTACTTTGGAGTTTGTGTTAAATTAAAAACATCATGTGAGCCTCGCTGTGTCGGTTGCTAGTTCAAAACGCACAGTGTAACAATTTTGGTTTAGTGACTTAATTTACCGTTTGGCTCTTACCTTGTTACTTGTGCAACGTATTAGTAAATACGGCCGTGGTAAAGACAAAACCTTTACCAGCACAAACGATTTGGAGCCATTGGGCGGCTGGGAATGTCAATTATACAAACACGGAACCAGCACAAACGAAGTACAAACGATTGAGACAAATTTCACTTGATTAGGAGCAAGTCGGGGCTGATGACGTCATCACCCATTATTGAAAACCAGAATATTATGAAAAACTAAAGCAGCACTAACGAAGCACAAACGATTGAGACTAGTTTCACTTCATTCGGAGCAACTGGGGGGGCTGGTGACGTCATCGGCCATTATTAAAAACCAGAATATAAAAAAACTAAAGCAGCACAAACGGAAATATTTGCTGCACAAACCAGCACAAACGGAGCACAAACGATTGACACTATTTTGACTGAATTCTGAGACTGTGGGGGGCTGATGATGTAATCGACCATTATTAAAATGTGAAATAGAAAAAATACCGCAACAGCACAAACCCTAATTTTAACAGCACAAACCAGCACAAACGGAGCACAAACGATCGACACTATTTTGACTGAATTCTGAGATTGTGGGGGGCTGAGTGACCCCTGAATGACCTAAAATGTATCCTTTAATATAAAAAAACTAAAGCAGCACAAACGGAAATATTTGCTGCACAAACCAGCACAAACGGAGCACAAACGATTGAGACTAGTTTCACTTCATTCGGAGCAAGTGGGGGGGCTGGTGACGTCATCAGCCATTATTAAAAAACAGAATATAAAAAAAACTAAAGCAGCACAAACGGAAATATTTGCTGCACAAACCAGCACAAACAGAGCACAAACGATTGAGACTATTTTGACTTGATTTGGAGCAAGTGGGGGGGCTGGTGACGTCATCAGCCATTAATAAAAACCGGAATATAAAAAAAACTAAAGCAGCAGAAACGAAAATATTTGCTGCACAAACCAGCACAAACGGAGCACAAACGATTGAGACTATTTTGACTTAATTCTGAGATTGTGGGGGGCTGATGATGTAATCGACCATTATTAAAATGTGAAATAGAAAAAATACCGCAACAGCACTAACCCTAATTTTAACAGCACAAACCAGCACAAACGGAGCACAAACGATCGACACTATTTTGACTGAATTCTGAGATTGTGGGGGGCTGAGTGACCCCTGAATGACCTAAAAAGTATCCTTTAATATAAAAACTAAAGCAGCACAAACGGAAATATTTGCTGCACAAACCAGCACAAACGGAGCACAAACGATTGAGACTAGTTTCACTTCATTCGGAGCAAGTGGGGGGGCTGGTGACGTCATCAGCCATTAATAAAAACCGGAATATAAAAAAAACTAAAGCAGCACAAACGAAAATATTTGCTGCACTAACCAGCACAAACGGAGCACAAACGATTGAGATTATTTTGACTTAATTCTGAGATTGTGGGGGGCTGAGTGACCTCTGAATGAACTATAACGTATTCTTTAATATCTAAAAAAGTAAAGCAGCACAAACGAAAATATTTGCTGCACAAACCAGCACAAACGGAGCACAAACGATTGAGACTAATTTCCCGACTTTTTGCGTTGGGTGGGGGGCCAACTTCACGCAGGTTTAAAACAGTGGTCCCACACATCACTGTGGATCTAAATTAATTCTACCTAATACCCTATGAAAGTGACATGCTCCTAGTTTTTGTAATATCTTCACTAGACCAGAAGAAATGTTTGAGTGGAAATTGAAAGTACACCAGGTGCGGGAAATTCTCCTCAAATAATTGTCAATCATAGTATCATTTCAGACTAAGTATAATTTTGTTACAGGACAGCCTTTGGATACAAGAGGAAAAAGAAGCCACAAATCCAAATGATGTTTAGGACAACATTTTAGCTGAAGAACCATGTTTTACAAACACTACCAGAGGATGAACCATGCTTTACAAACACTACCAGAGGATGAACCATGCTTTACAAACACTACCAGAGGATGAACCATGCTTTACAAACACTACCAGAGGATGAACCATGCTTTACAAACACTACCAGAGGATGAACCATGCTTTACAAACACTACCAGAGGATGAACCATGCTTTACAAACACTACCAGATGAAAATATGGGATTATAAAGAGTTTAGCAGTGAAACTCTGTTGTACTTTTTGCTGTTAATATTTGTTATTATTCCTCTGTAAGGCCAAATTAAAATGCTAATTTCCACAACATGGTGTGTTGGAAATTAGCATTTCAAGGGACATGAATGTCAAGGCCCAAATGTTTCCATGAAAGGGTATATAAATTGACCACATGGTGGCAATATAACACATGCCTTTAAGTCTTACTATGTTTCTTGTGGAAATTTGGTACATGTCTGTTCTTCTCATGAGCAACACATTTGGCTCTATGACCAATACGGCTGGTCATTCTAATTGTGTGCACATTGTAATATGTTTTCAATTAGTATGTCGAACAATATGATTTTATGTATAATTATTGAGTGGTTAATACAGGTACAGATATTTGTATTATAATAAAACTTGGTACATATTCCAAACACTGTCAAGACCCAACATGGGCAGCCATGTTTAAATAAACCATATTTGATCTACACTCACCGGCCACTTCATTAGGTACCCCTTGCTAGTACTGGATTGGACCCCGTTTTGCTTTCAGAATGGCCTTAATTTTTTGTGGAATAAATTCAACAAGGTGCTGGAAACATCCCTCAGAGTATTTGGTCCATATTGACATTAAAGCATCACGCAGTTGCTGCAGATTTGTCAAATTATTTAAATTTGTCAATTTCTCGTTGGTGTGAGCTTAATGACATGGTCAGTTATTCTCCTGGAAGAAGCAATTAAATTACTGGCACACTGGTCATAAAAACATGGTGTGTTGGACAAGGGTGGCTGTGGCGTTTAAACAATGCTCAATTGGTACTAAGGGCCCCAAAGTGTTCCTTTAAATTATAACCCCCACACCATTACACCACAACCCTGAACTGGGTCCATACTTTTGCCATGAATGCCATGTTGTTCATGCAAAATTCTGACCCTACCATCTGAATGTTGCAGCAGAAATCGAGGATTGTCCGACCAGACAACGTCCAATATTTTATTGTCCAATTATGGCCTTTGCAAATGTAGCTTTGGGTTCTTTTCTGACAGGTGTGGAACCTGGTGTGCTCTTCTGCTGCTGTACCCCATCTGCTTGATGTGTCTGCCTGGTTGTAGCTGGAATTTATGCTTCTGTTGCCTTTATCAGCCCATTCTCTGCCAATCATTGTATATTTTCTTTTTTGGAGCATTCTCTGAATTCTGGTTGGTTGTGTGGAAAATCCCAGTAGATCTGCACTTTCTGAAATACTCAAACCAGCCCGTCTGGCACCAACACCATGCTCAAAGTCACTAAAGTAACCGTTCTGATGCTTGGTTGAAACAGCAGATTGTCTTGACTGTGTCTACATGCCTAAATGCATTGGGTTGCACGTGATTGGCAAAATGAATATGTGCATTAAAGGGCAGTTGAAAAGGTGGCCGGTGAGTGAATATAGCATTTCTATATTAGTCAAATCACCAATCAGATCTGCTCTAAAACGTTCTGATGTGAAAAGCCATAGAGAATTTATTCAATTTGGCACATGCAAGACAGCATCTGTTGTACGCAAGCCAAGCAACTAAGTATTTTTCGGTTTGGTCTCAATGATCTTTAACATGAAAGACCCTTTACACAAGTTCATAGCAGCCATGTAGTTTAAACAATATTTTGTCAGTAGTTTCAAAAAAACACATTTGATGCCAACTAGAAGACATTTGAAGTAATCACGTTTTTTTAACCACCTCTGGTATATTAACTACTGTATTGCTGCAGTATTGATTTGAATTCCAGAAAATGCTCTTCTAGCAAAAAAATACCCATTAGCACTTTCCCACTGCCTCTATTAATTAAGTTGTCTGAAATATATAGATTTAAAATAATTTGGGCATAGGACATTTATTGATGACCCTTGAATCAGAATACAATGTTCTCATCGGCAGACATATTACAAAAATAATCAAACGCAACACTTAATCTTGGAAAGTGCTAAAGAGCGCAAAAATATCTTTATTACCATGTTTTTGTTTTGCTTTTTTGTCAATATTAAGGGTGAATTCTAAAACATTGAAAAATCGATGTCTTTTGTCGGACAAAAAACACTGGAAAAAATAATTAGGCGGTTGACAAAAACGTTCTGCACCACAGGGAAAGCAAGGGATTCCGGATAACTCAAAATAAAAAAAAAAAATAATATTCTGCAAAATAAAGAGAAAATGCCATTTTCAGTGAAATTAGCTTTTGTTTCAGATGATTTTTTTTTATCTGCAGAAGCGGCCAATACAAATGATAGGTTTGAATCCAGGTAATATATATAGTGTAGTATGAATCTATTAAGGACATGTCAAAGCTTGAATCAGATGAAAATTAGTTGCTCTGCACACCTTTGCTTATGACTACAGCTCATAAATACATTCAATCAAATATACAAATATTTGGATAGATTTGAACAACATTTAAAATGGTGGCTACCTCAAATTGCACCCTGACTACTTCTGATAAAATGCACCTTTGACTTAATCCCACTATTTGTGCACTATATAGGAAATAGGGTGTCAACAGATGTAAAATCCTGAATCCAACATTTCGAAAGATCAGTCATTCTTCTAAAGGCCTGCTTCTTATCTGTTTCCAGAGAAGGAGCCCATCAAGACTTTTTGCAGATTATTAGATGTTGTTAGGCAGGACTTTTAAATAAATATTTAAAAAGAAAATGTTGAAGCTTTCAAATGCTCTCATCTCCTAGGGTACCAAGGCATTACAGGCCAGTTGTCATCGCCTCTACTGGACCCTACCTCACACCACAAAATAGGGGATCACTAAGGGACAGGGAACACAGCAGGCATTGCACTTGAAGGCTGCTTTATACACATAGCAATGGAGCACCGTAGACACGGTTCCAAAACTGTGTGAAAACAACACTTCATCACTGTGTTTTTAATCAAACCTGAAACAACACTAATAAATCAGCAAAAACATGAGCCACTATAAAGGGTGGGCTGAGTTCCTTAAGTTATCCACAATTTTAACAACTTTTACACACACACACACACTTTACGGTTAAAAAGTATGTTGTCATAGTCACTGTGGTGTGTGTGTGTAGAGTTCCGCTGTCATTAAGCATTGTAAGAGCTGACCACTATCATTTCTGTCCACAGTAATTATTTTCCATGTCTTTCAAATGAGTGGTATAGCCGTTTGACCATGATTATAGTTCTGGTGGTATTGCTCATCTGTATGGGTATGTGGGTCCTTCAGAGAGGGAGTTGCACTCTGTAACTGTCAGTGTGCTTCAGTCACTTCCAGAGGGTGGTTTAACCCTTATAGCCCATTTTAGGATAAATTACACTGAGCGTCTACTTCAGCACTGGGTATGCCCTTGGACCACCCAACCGTCCGGACCGAAGCCCTCCCGATGATGCATTTGCCTGGAAAAAAAGATTACGAGAATTGATAATTTGGCCGAGTCTCGTCAGCACTGAATTCCCTAGCCTAGCTGTCACCTGACTCAAAGTCCTCCTGCCTTGAGAGTTTTGATGTTTTTGGCAAGACAGCAAGTTGGATGTTACCATTTAAAATTCAGCTAATCATAAGCTATGTAAAACTAAAGCCCCCCCCAACAAAAAACAAAAATGCCTTGTTAACTTTCGAAAACTCATGAGCATAGCTCATGCAAACAGCTAATAAGAACCGATTTTGCAGTTCCTCTCCAGAACATTGAGTCACAGCTCTTCCCGCACTGTGAGGAACTCAGGTCACGTTTATTTAAGAAAGTTTTACTTAAACGTTCCGTTGCATTTAACAGAAAACTATAGACACCCTTACTATAGATGAGTGATGCTAATCAGTATGTCGAAGTTTTGGACCTGAAGGACTTAGGCCCAATCCGAATACTCCCACTTACCCCTTCCCCTTAGCCCTACCCCTTAATTTACCCCTTCCCCTTGGCCCTCGAAACCGAGTGGTAAGGGCTACGTTCCCCTACGAATTGGGACACCACTCGGTTTTGGATACGTCATCATACATCGTCGCTAGATGGCTGCTACGTAACCAGAGGCGACACAAATGTTGATCTCAAACTTCCGAGATGCAAAAAGAGTCTGGAAAAGTGTGTATGTCGATTGCGTGGATTTTAGTAGTTATGTTTTTGCGATTGTCTGCAACAAATCGCAGAAATCAAGCGAGAAGAGGTCTACGACGCCTACGAATGCTGGTAGTGTAACTTATGGTATGTATCGATTGGTTGCAAACGACATTGTCGTATTGTATTTACAGTTCACGGAACTAACCAACAAGGTAGCAAACATTTTTCCCAACTCAGCCATTAATGGTGTAAAATTGTTTTATTTTCCAGACTGGTGGTCCAACAAGATACTGTGCCATAAACCCCAGCACGTCTATACTGCGCATATGGTTCGATGTATGTAGTAGTTATATGTTTGGTGGCGGTGCATATGGATGCAGATGTTCTTCTGTGTACTATTGTTTTTGATGTTTTTGTAAAGCAAAAAGTAGCGATTTAAAAAAAAAACTTCAATTATTAAAATGGTTAAAAATATATATGTACAGGACTGAGTAGATCACAAAACAATTGTGTCGTAATTTTTTAATTCGCTATTTAATCCGAAAATACTACATTTATGGGTCTCTTTTGCTGATCTAGCAGCCATTGTTGACGTCTCGCAGTGTGTTCTGGGTACCCCTTGGTTTCAAGGGGTATATAGCCCTTCGTCTTACCCCTTCGTCTTGATCAAAATGAGTATTCGGACAGCACTTGGTGTCGCGCGAACGCGCAAAACTAAGGGGAAGGGCTAAGGGGAAGGGGTAAGGGGGAGTATTCGGATCGGGCCTTATTCTTATACTTGGAGCAGAATGCTCTAAAGACAGTGAAGATGAGAGTGGACATCAGGAGAAGCCCAGCAGACCTTCAACCCATTGTCCTAGTCAACACTGTGGAGTCTTTTCACTTCCTGGGGGCAACACCATCACCCAGGACCTCAAGTGGGAGCTGAACATCACCTCTCTCTCACTAAGAAAGCTCAAAAAGTACAAACTACCACTTCCATGATGATTAATGCCTACACAGCAATCATCAAGTCCATCCTGACCTCCATCACCACCTGGTACGCTGCAGCCACTGTCAAGGATAAAGACAGACTGCAACGCATCATTCGCTCTGCAGAGCGGACCATTGGATGTAAGCTGCCGCCCCTCAACAAACTGTTCAAAGCCAGGTCACCAGGGCAGCAAAGATTGAGGCAGACCCCTCTCATCTGGATAACGTACTATTCAGAACTCTCCTCACTGCTACAGCCTATCAAGACCAAAATATCCCGCCACAAGAAAAGCTTCTTCCCCACGGCGATCAGTCTAAGGAATATGCCCCTTGTACAAGACCGCCGCCCAATCTCAGCACACTTTCTTACCTGTGCAAACTGGGCAGGGTTATAGAAGGTTACGCCTCCAGAGGGTGGACCTCCCTGGGGAAGAGGTTGAGTCTGGGGCATCTGAAAGGCATAGAGGACGGATATACCACGTTAAGAGAGCAAGACATAAGAAATACCCCCTTGTCCTCCATGGGTAAGAAGCTGTGGGTGACCACATGGTCGTGTTCAATAAGGAACAGAAAAACGAACAACAATTCTTAACATGGGAACAAGTACACAGGTGATTATTTGGTACTAAATGAACACAACCCAAGTAATCTACCACCCATGGAGAAACAGGATGGAAATACAGCCAACTCCTATTAGAGTTAAAAATCCACCTGCCATTCAACCCGGACGTGACATTACACCTGTGACATCCATCGCGCCTGAAGACTCAGAAGATGAGGTGTGGGGCATTATCGGCCACACTGACGAATGTTAATAAGCATGCGTAGCAGAAGATTAATGATGTCACAATGTGTAACCATGGGAACAGGCCAGGGACAAAGTGTCTCCAGCATTTCTCTCTCATACAACATGTTCTAATATAATCATTATTATTTAAAATTCTATAGTGTTTTTTAATTATATTTTGTCATAATGTCTTGACAAAATGTGAGTCAGAGCCCTATCAAAAGATCACTTGGTTGCATTCTCCCATGTGAGTCATATCTTTTCGCTTCTCCAATGGGTTGAAGGATTTGCTAGTACGCTAGAGTGCTGAGTGAGTGGTGCTGGAGACGGCTGGCGGGTTGGGGTCAGTGGTGGGGTACAACTGAAGGAAGGTTGAGCAGCAATGCAGTTAGGGCGGTGGTGTAGGATGGGCTTGGGATGTAGGCGAATGAGGCCCAGCTAGAGGTACCTGGTTTAAATGCAGACTCACTTCACGTGATAAAGAACTCATTGAGCTAGAACGCGACAGCTAAAGATGGCGGGGAAATAAACAACAACATGGACAAACACAACACCACAGACCAAGATTAATTGATTAATCATTCCATGCATGGTTTTAGATTACAACCTGCCTACACCCCCAACTGAATTTATCTCCTTGAAGACCACACAGTCAGTATGATAAAATCAACCATCTACATGACACAACCATTATTGTCAAATAGCATAACATGGACTTTTGGGATAGAAGATAACTACTAAGGCCATCAACAACAAAACGATTGGAGTCTTTTAAATGTCCTGCCGAGGTGTTTGCATGGATGAGGCCCACATAGGCAAATGTGTCCTGGAGGTCAAAACTAATTTCTCACAGACAGCCACCCACCACTATTCACCCAAGCAAAATGTCTGTTAAAAGTGAAAGGCCATGTGTTTGAATGGCGGCATGATAAGGGTCTATGGTTGAGAAGCAGGGCTCTTACAGTTTGAAGACAATAAAGAGTGCTCATACCTCCCCTGATTGTGATCCGTCGAGATGCCCCTCTGAACCAGGGGGTAACAACGTTGGGTTGAACATCTGGATAGATCAAACAGAAAAAAGCTTAATTCTGCAGATCATTTATTCATGATCTGATCAGTTGATGTGTAATCTAGAATTCATATTTGACATATATTTGATAACCTTCACTGGAAAGTTAATTTTGACATTCTCCAATGTATTCTGTCAACCACATTTAGCACCATCAAAAACGAAGTTGAGTTAACATTTTTCAATGTGTTGTGAGCATATACAATGATCCAAGATAAAGCAATATATTCAGTGAAAATACATTATATAGTTACTGTACACAATTACAGTATTAGTATATCTAGATGAACAGTAAATTGAGTGCAGAAATTTAGTTTAGTGTGAAGGTGGCTAGATGAGGTAGGCATCTACATCTTAGGGTATTAAAATAAACTTGATTCTGATTGACTCCGTAATTTGACGTAATCATTGGAAATGTAATATTGTACCTGGGGAATCCCACTGGGGTCAGGGCCACTCCGTTCCTGGTGTCCTCCTGTCTCTTGGACACTTCCCTCCATAGGCTGTTGGTCCTCTGGAATGGCATGGAAAACATGTTAATACAGTTCAAACACAGACCTACATATGCTAACTTAAACACATGCAGGAAAATGTAGACACACCCACAGACCCATGAAATAAACATAAAGCTAAGTATACCTGCTCCGGGCACAAACAGGTTGGTTGGTATTGGCATGGGAGCAAGGGGGGCAAAGAAGTCTGATGGGGCCGGTGCCAATCCACTAGGCTTGGCACTGGTACCACCTGGATTTAGGACATCTACGTAGCGGCTCTTAGTACCTGAATGTTGGAAACACACGTTCACAAGTCAGAAGAGTGCAGAATAATCACAGGTTACCTCCTGGGTGGGACGTGTATCAGTTTCAACTGTTCCTTTGATGTTTTCTGAACAATTAGTTTTTTTCACTGCCAAAACAACACTGGCCCTCATTTATGAAACCTTCTCAGAAAATATCTTAGATGGGCAAAAAAATGTATAATCGTCTAAAAATGTGATTTACGAAACTGTCACATCTTATCATAAAAGGGGGTGTGTCATATTATATAGATGAATTGCATTCAGACGTGGATGTGAGAACGTGCTACTCCTGATTTACAAATGACACACCCGTAATTCATGCAAGTATGGCAATCCCCAACCTAAAAAACTCACAGCTTTCAGCATAAATTATAGACTGGAAGGAATTAGTGCGGTCACAGAATATTCTATTGCATCTCAGCCCAGAGCAGAGGTCTTTTAGATGAGCAAGCAGTGGCATTACTAGTGGAACTGCTCAACCAAGAACCACTGATGTATTTATACTGTACTAGTAAATTAAAGACAATTACCAAAACAAGATGCCAGACACTGAAAGAGCAGTTGAGCAGTTATGATAGGCAAGTTTGTAAATAATGTACGAGTGACTTAGGGGAAACAAAAGACATTGCAAGCTCATTTGTCTAGGGCACACAGACTCATTTGTCTAGGGCACACAGACTCATTTGTCTAGGGCACACATGTATTCAGACTCCCTTATGCACTATTTTGTGGACAGAACTTTAGCAGTTTTCAGAGGCACACCTACAAGCTTGACTTATATTTGGAAATTATCTCCTATTCATCTCTGCAGATCTTTTCTAGTCCTGTCAGGTTTGAGCAGGTCACTCCTGCAGTCTTAGCAATGTGCTTAGGCTGTTTTTAGCTATTTGGAAGTTTGTATTTAAGGCCAACGCCCAACGTATCCAAAATGCAGAACTTGATTAAAAGAGCACAAATCTTGAGAAAAAACAAGCCTGTCACAACATTTGTTGTGAGAAGTGGTCAAGACTAGGTTCCTGTATGTAATGTTGCTGTGTGGCTGTTTGTTAGGCGAGAAATACTGCATGAAGCTACTGATGCTGCAAGCCAGCTTATCCTGATTGTATAATGTCCAAGGAATGAGCCCACAGCATTTGATTCAACATTTTAATTCGCAGTTTCTTCATTCTCACCTGCTCTCCTAGAGAACATGTTGACAGGTGGCCCACCTGTAGGGGGGCCTCCAGGACCCCCTGGACCTGGCATGGGTCCCGGCATCCTGGGGAAGCCCGCGGGAGGAGGAGGAGGCGGCTTGTACTGAATTGAAACACACAAACTTTATAGTCAGATGCAATTATAATCCTGTGTGTAATGTTGTAATCTGTGCTACAATTTACTGACATATATTTATTTGCCAAAGAGCTGTAAAAAAAAACTAGGAAAGCCTAGTTCAGCTGGGTCGTGTGTTTGTGGTGAGGCAAGAAGGGGGCTTAAAAAGCAGCAATTGGTATACTTAAATCGTACTTGAAAACGATATCAGTTCAGGCTCTGAGGAGAAATTAAGTAGAAGCTAAAGCAAATCCCTGTGAGCAAGCATTTGTCAGTGGAGGAAAACATGGACAGAACAGTCAACATGAGAATGCACTTAATCCTACAACACCTTCCTAAGCTTACCAGCATAGTAATAAAAAAGACCACTACAATAACATAGTCAGGGCTCCAGACAAACTTTTTGCCTTGGTTGCACTGGTGCGCCTACATTTTTTATTTAGGTGCACCAGCACAAAATTTAGGTGCACCAAAATTTTTCCTCGGTTTGTGTTGCCTTTAACGCCACAATTTCAAGGTCACCTTTTTATCACGCTCCATATACATTCATATATTATGTAAATGATTTTAAACAAGAATAAGGTGTAAGGAAATACTTTTTATTTTGTTTTATTTGAAGCACACTTATGCTGTATATAAAAATATTAAAAAGAAAATTAAAAAAAAAAATGTTTTAAGTGCTTCCAAACTAAAACAAAAAGCAAAATAAAACATTTCAACACTTCCCTGAACTGAGACCTAACATTTCATGGCTCAAAGTCATAGCGGGTCCCCCGTGGCTGTCGCATGCCCCTCAGATGGCCAACACCTGTCTGATTGTTCTGAGGACCTGATAGCTGCTGCCTGTCGCTGAAATGCAGCCGGGAGAGGAGCCACTTTAGTCACACACTTATCGCGGCATGAAGTGTTTTTTTTAAATATTGTGTTTTTTCAGCGTTTCGATTCGAAACGTTGTTGATCTGCTTACAAATGCACTGTTCCCTGCCATGCTCTGGCCACATTCTTTACAATAAATGCAGTGCATTATGTTCTCTTTCTTATTAAACCTCTAACCAGTCTTTACGAAATGTATATGTTTTTCCCTTTTTATTTTGAGTCTCTATCTCGGGCCCGGTAACGTTAGGCTCTACCTCCGTCTCTGAGTCGTATGCCATCTCTGACGAAGGACCAGGACTTGGCATCTTACCGGGGACTGGGGAGACTGGCTGAAGTAGCTCCGTGTCTGGGCTGTTGTCGGAGCATTGACCGGGTAGAGTGTAGGGGGAACAAGCCTACTTTTCTTACAGAAAAAGCTCTATGGGTCTATTTCTTATCATTATTCGACTTCTGCGGGGTTTTTATTTTTTGCTGATGCTGATTGCCGTAACTGATTCTCTTTTGCTCCCGTCGCAATTTCAATCACACACCACGGAGCCTACATGAATATCTGGACCACAGCCAATCAGAGGCAAAGACCCGCCCCATCTCTGATTGGTTTAGACCACAATATGATCCAACCACGAGTGAGTTTTGTCTAGGAGAGACCAAGGAAAATAATTAGTCTCACCCTTACAAATTGGTCGAACTCTAGAGCCCTGATAGTATAACAAAAAAGTTGGCTTGCTAACCATGTTGCCCCAAAGCTAACATTGATAGTAGCTAAAGCCTTTGAGTTAGTATGTAAACAAAACAGATGATTTTGTTCTGATGTTTTCTGTCATCATCAGGTAGCTTTTCTTTGACCAGCTTTCCTAGTTAAAAGCATCATTTTGTATCAATAAAGAACATCCATAGCTTGATTTTTTTTTGTCGCTTTGAGGAAGCAAGTTCAGTGCACCACCACAGCATTACGAATAATGTAGTCCCTGTAATCCCTGTGTAAAAAAATTATGTACAAGTAAATAATTTAGTCAAGATTAATTTTGAGACAAAGACCCAAACAGCGTTTCATACTAGTATATTTTTGCAAGACCGCATGTGTGTTGAATTTCCTGGCTCCACAGACAGTTCAGTTGTTGCGGCTGCATTTTCTTTTTAGCTTACTGATTTAGTTGTTTAGCTACAGATGCTTGTATCGGGCTTATCCTCAGATAATTTTTCTTTCAGTTTTCCATGCCAGTCTGCATCTCTAACCACCACGCTATTTAACGATGGGTAGCGAGTCTGCATCTCTAACCACTACGTTATTTAACAATGGGTAGTGAGTCTGCATCTCTAACCACTACGTTATTTAACAATGGGTAGTGAGTCTGCATCTCTAACCACTAGGTTATTTAACAATGGGTAGTGAGTCTGCATCTCTAACCACTACGTTATTTAACAATCGGTAGTGAGGCTGCATCTCTAACCACTACGTTATTTAACAATGGGTAGTGAGTCTGCATCTCTAACTACTACGTTATTTAACAATGGGTAGTGAGTCTGCATCTCTAACCACTACATTATTTAACAATGGGTAGTGAGTCTGCATCTCTAACCACTACATTATTTAACAATGGGTAGTGAGTCTGCATCTCTAACCACTAGGTTATTTAACAATGGGTAGTGAGTCTGCATCTCTAACCACTACGTTATTTATCAATGGGTAGTTAGTCTGCATCTGTAAATAATTCCAAGTTCTACCTTTGATGCTGATGATACCAATCTTTATTCTTGTGCTCCAAAAATCAATGATACCTTTTCTCCAGTCTACAGTCAGACTTTAATAATATGCTGATGGCACTTAAAACATTAAAGCAAAACCAAATACATGCTTCTTTTTAAAATCCTGTCAGTTGATTTCACCAGACTTACAGCTTCACTCTTTGGATGGATATATAATTGAACGGATAACCTCATACAAATAAGCTTGACAGCGACCTTTCATTTAAAAAAACATACCAATGAGCTTGTTAAAAAGCTTGAGTGTAAAGTGGGTTTCTTCTACAGAAACAAATCCCCAGACCCCAGATTTGGATAGATTTTAAAACACCTTTTATAACTACTGAGTTGGGTAGGTCAGCCTTCACTTTTAAAGCACCGTAGCTGTTGAATAGTATTCAATTAAAGTTTGGTTGCCTCCTAGGGTCAATTAAAAAAAATGTATAGTGAGAAACGTCTTTCTTTTAATTGAGGGAGATGATTATTGTTCTGTCATTGTATCTGTTAATTGTTTGTATTTGTCCTTATTTGTTGTTGTATTTGTGAGTTGATGTTTACAGGGCACACTTGCAAATGAGGCCTCT
This sequence comes from Dallia pectoralis, assembly GCA_029465975.1. NCBI lineage: Eukaryota > Metazoa > Chordata > Actinopteri > Esociformes > Umbridae > Dallia > Dallia pectoralis. The sequence continues at coordinate 861,263 of CM055760.1, read as the reverse complement.
GTCTTATGAGTCTCCCTGGATAAATAAAAGTTAATAAAAGCAGGCTGCGTCTGCTATCGCGGTCCGGGAAAAAGCATGAAGACATGAGGTTAAATAGATTGGGTGATGTGTGTGTGCACGCTCACCTCCTCTTCCGGCTCATCCAAGTTGACCCATTTTGATTTCTTCTCGTCCCAGACAATCTGACGAAATAGACCAGTCAAGTAAGGCCACTCACCAAATCAATTACAAACACAAACACTACCAAGTAGAGGTGGTGAGCTTTAACAAACTAGACAGAGTAATATGTACAAGTTCAAAACGACTGGAAAAAATGGAATATCAATGAAAAACTTACAGATTTGTTTTTGTCATCTGGCAGGTGAGCCTCATTTTTCCCTTTTCTATAAAGCCAGTTAAGCCAGCCACCGCTGCCACCACCACCACCACCACCACCTCCTCCTCCTCCCTGACGAAGAACACGAAAAAAAACTACATACATTTCTTGTGGACATCAATTTTGAGAGCACAATTGACCAATTCAATCTAATTAACACTTACCAGTATAAAATATGTTGACAGCGCTCAATACTTTTACACCAAAACAATGACAGGAAATCAACTGATACAATTACTGGAAATTAAGTCTAATACAAAAATCTGAATATGCTGAAACAGATTACAATACTTTATTCACTGTATGTCTAATGAATTTTTTCAAACGATTCACTTCCATCCTAATTCTCAAATATTACCTATAACAAAAGGATGCTAGGTAACCTGTTTCAAAAAGGAGTAGCGCTAATATGGGTGATTAATATTGTAGAGCTGAAAGCTCTACAATATGTAGTGTCTCTAAAGAGACCTAGTACAGTGCATCTGAAGTATTCACAGCGCTTCACTTTCCCCGCATTTTTTATGCAACGGCCTCAAAGAAAAATGAATTGAATTTCTTTGTTCCTCAAATTCTACACACAATACCCCATAATGACAACGTGAAAACGTTTTTTCTTTGGAGCTGTGCTCCAACGCTCCCCATCCAGCCTGATACAGCTTAAGAGGTCCTGCAAATAAGAATGGGAGAAACTGGCCGAAAAGAGGTGTGCCAAGCTTGTAGCATCATACTCAAAAAGACTTGAGGCTGTAATTGATGCCAAAGGTGCTTCAACAAAGCATTATGGAAAGGCTGTGAATACTTATGTACATGTTATATTTTTCATGAATCTATTAAAAATATTTAACGAACCTTTTCACTTTGTCATTATGGGGTATTGTCTTTAGAATTTGAGAAAAATTATGATTTGAATCCATTTTGAAATATAATTTTAATTGACTATAACATAACCGAATTTAGAAAAGGTGTTGTGAATCCAGATGCCATTCTTTATTACGCAAGCAGTCCTAGGAAAGTTAAGACAAATGGGAGTTTTATCTCATTCTCAGAGCCACAACCGAAGTACTGTACCTGCACTTACAGATGTGCAACACAACGGTCCTGTCATCATTGCATAAGTAGCATAGAATCACTTTATTCACTACAAATAAATTACAAATGATAGTATAATTCCTATGTGGAGACAATTATTATAGTATCCTTAAAAATATCTAACAGTGTTGTGTAAGTTTGCGTACCTTTTTAGGAGAGTCCCTCTTGGCCTTTTTCAGGTCTTCCTTGTGCGGCTGCTCAGGGATGGAGGGTGGAGGTGGGGAAGTCTGTTTCACTGCCGAGTTGCTTCTCTCTCGTCCTCCTGAGTGTGTAGATGACTCTGATGTGGTGCGAGAGCGCCGACCTGGAGGTGGCTGCAAAACATGCAGAGCCAGTCAAACACATGGCGAGGATCCACATAGAATGATGCTGCCATAATCAGGCATCACTTCAAAAGCCATTTGGAAATTCATCTTGTACTATATTGAAAACACATTATTTGATTATTTAAATAAAATTCAAATCTGACGACTAAAACACACTCTGAAAAGTAGGGACTGTCAACGGTTAACCACTGTGTAACATCACCTTATTTATTATTAACATTTATGGCAGAAGAGATTGCTGTTTTGCCCAAAAAACTATTTCAAATGATGAATTGTCAGACCCCAAACAAGATTCCACTATGCTGCTGTCCATCTCAGATGAGACCGAGCCCAGAGAAGTCAGTGGCGCTTCTAGACAGTGTTGATGAATGGCTTATTGCTTTTCCTAGTAAAGCCTTAACTTGCATCTGTGGATGCAGTGGTGAATGGTGTTGATTGATAAAGGTTTACCAAAGTATTCCTGAGCCCATTTCAGGATATCCATTACAGTCATACTGACGGTTTGAAGACTGTGAGATCTGATATTTGACCGGATTCCTTGAATATTTTAATTATATTGTGCAGAAGGGGAAATGCCCAAAATCAACAATATGTGTCTTTAGGGAATGTGGTCTTGAAGGACTAGGCCTTCAATTACACAATGGCCTCATTTGTTTCACATCACCTTCTTATTTCAACTTGTCACATGGCTATTAGTCTTAAATTGGCCATCTCAATTTTTCCGAACCGAGACGCATGCATCAATTTCAAAATAAACGTTTTCATCAAATACTATGTCTTTACACATTTTTTAAAATTAAATACAAGTGAAAGTAAATTTAGCTCATTAGTGTGTCATTATATAGGCTCTGAATACCTAAATAATCAATCATTTGTATTTTTATATTTGTTATTAATTTAGAATAGATTATATTTTTTGCTTTTTTCAGCTACACCGTACCATGTGCATTGAGGACTGTGAACTGGTTCTGGATCTTCTTCCAGGACCCTGTACAAAAAGAAGACCCGATTTAGTGACATAAACCATCTTACATGGCTGGATGTAAGCAAACCAACAACCAAACGTGGTTGTAAAAACACACACGCACACTAACACACCATGTGAGCCATGTGATCATAAAAGTCCATCTGAGGCGTGAAAGCGTTTCTCTGCGGTGAGGTGGACGTGGGAGAAGGCTGCATTTCTGGAGCGCCCTTCGGCTGGTCGTTAGGAGGCATCATCTGTGTCTGCTGCTGCATCTGTTGCAGAGGGTGGATCTGTGGAGGCATCATCCTTTGTTGCAGAGGAGGGTGCATCCTCTGTTGTTGGTGCTGGGCTCCAGGGTACAAGTTAGGTTGGTCTGATTGGGGCTGCTGTGGAGGCTGGTGCTGGTAATGAGCAGCAAACCCAGAGCTTTGTGAGGGGAACCCTGGTAGCGGGATCTGGCCAGGTGGGCCAGGAAGACTGAGGGGAACTGAATCAAAATGTATCCCATCGCTGGGTGATTGAGGTTGGGAAACCATTCCTTCTTGAAGGATTGTCGGTGGTGCTGCAAAGAGAGCAGAAAATGCAATCAAAATCATTACTGGTGGCTGCTTGGATTTCTGAACTCTGTTCGGAGTGGCCAATGAATTCATTATAAGTCACTCATTTGGCAACTGGGTGACTGACCAACAACCGGGTGGTGACTGACCAACAACCGGGTGGTGACTGACCAACAACCGGGTGGTGACTGACCAACAACCGGGTGGTGACTGACCAACAACCGGGTGGTGACTGACCAACAACCGGGTGGTGACTGACCAACAACCGGGTGGTGACTGACCAACAACCGGGTGGTGACTGACCAACAACCGGGTGGTGACTGACCAACAACCGGGTGGTGACTGACCAACAACCGGGTGGTGACTGACCAACAACCGGGTGGTGACTGACCAACAACCGGGAGGTGACTGACCAACAACCGGGTGGTGACTGACCAACAACCGGGTGGTGACTGACCAACAACCGGGTGGTGACTGACCAACAACCGGGTGGTGACTGACCAACAACCGGGAGGTGACTGACCAACAACCGGGAGGTGACTGACCAACAACCGGGAGGTGACTGACCAACAACCGGGAGGTGACTGACCAACAACCGGGAGGTGACTGACCAACAACTGGGAGGTGACTGACCAACAACTGGGAGGTGACTGACCAACAACTGGGAGACTGACCAACAACTGGGAGACTGACCAACAACTGGGAGACTGACCAACAACTGAAGGGTTGCCACCTGAAATCCCAATTCTGGAACCAGAGGAATTTTTCAAATCGTAATTTAGCTGGTTTATCTAGAGCAACTAACATATCTAAATTTAGTACAATAGGACAAAGGAGGGCATGATTAAGTCAATTAGTAGCTAAAAACAAACATTGCAAATGCAGCAGTAACACAGGAGTTAAAATCCATACTGTTATGATAAATGCCATGGTATCATTACAGAAGAGAGTCAGAACACCCATTTAAGGCACATCTGAAACGCCACAACATACAATTACTACAAATTATTCATACATTTTTAGACCAGAAATAAGAGTGACACATACTGTTCCTTAAACACCTATTGAAGCAGCAACTGGTCTCCCCTTGTGCAAACATTATGTAGCATAACGGTATTGTCATTAGTGTATAAATAAATAAAATAAAAAATCTGAAGATTTAATTGGATACATGTACTATTGTGAGAAAAGTATAACTGAGTAAGTGGATACATAATATTTGGCTGCATTGAGGTTATACAAGGACCAATTGTTTGAGAAACAAGGACACAAGATAACACAGATGGGTTGTGCAAAGACAGACTAGGCACACACACTCTACACTCAAAAGTTACCAAATTTGTACATAAATGCAAAATTACAAGAACAGAAAAAAGGGGTAGAAGACTAGGAGTAATACTTGGTTCTGTGCAGTTATCGTGTGTACCAGTGTTCTCGCTATCGATCCTAGAAATAGAGGCCAGAAACGACATCCATCACCATTAAGGGACCAACTCAGACTGACCTTGTTTAAGCCAGAAGTGACAATGAGCTGGAAATCAATGCTGGAAATCAATACCAACTGTCTGCTGTTCAACAAGGTTTACCATATCAATGCTGCTCAACTGACCTACTCATACACATCCTGTATTAACTGTATTGACACTCCACTTGATTCTGTATTGTCATGTTAAATCCCACTGCTATATGCACTCTTGTATTCTGTGTAATGCACTTGTACATGTTGTCATCCACGTTTTAGCATTATCTTAGCCAGGTCACAGTTGTGAATTTGTTCAGCCAACTTGGTCAAATAAAGGTTAAATGAAAAATGCCCAACGCTCCAGGACAACAGCTCTCCTCGCTAATCCTTTTTCTCTCTCTAAAGAATAAAGGTAGCTATGCTCCCCTACATCCATCCCAACAGCCACATCTTGTTACACAGACCTGGTGGCATCAGCTGAACCCCTTGCTGAGGCGGGCCTGGAATAAGTGACGTCATCAGAGAGTTGCCTGAAGTGTGATCCAGAGGCTGGGCATATGGCTCAGTGGGGCTGGACTGGTCAACCTCAGAACTAGGGGTGCTGGAGTCATACTGCTGTGGAGTAGCCCGGTCATCATTGTATGCAATCGCCCCCATCTGTTGTAGAAAAAGAACAGCCTAGTTAGTGTATAGTCACACATAAATAAACATGAACGGGTACACACACAAGCACAGTCACACACGCACCCTCATCTGTCCATCCAGTTGTCTCAGATGAATCAGCCACTCTGGCTCGTTGAACATCTCCTGATCGGCCTTCTCCTTTAGCTGGGGGTCGAAGAATCTCATCTTCTCAGACATCTACAATTAACAGCAGAGAAGTAGAGCAGACAATCAGTATCTTTCACATTGATTTGGTACAGATGCTGTATATCGCTTGTAATGGGAGTGATTTTATTCCTTGTGTAATTTGATTGATTGCATGCAGTTTTAAAGCTGCAACATGTAGGATTTTCTTCATTAAAAATAAAAAGAATTGTCTTTATAAACATGTTTAAGTAAAACTAGGCCCTGTGAGAGATGACCCTCCATGATCCTGGAATTCTGCTCTGAAAATGTTCCTCAGGTAGTAACTGTGCCGCCAATCCTGATTGGTCGGTACCCAAACCCTATGCTGACGGATACAACTAACAATACGTACTACGCACCAGCACGACACAGAGTTCGCATATTTACCTGGATGAGCTGACTGATGAACACAGGAGAGTGATAGGAGGGCTGCATGAGCACACTTCTAGAGATAACCTCGCAGTAATGAAAGGCCTGTGCACATAAGCCAGCCTCGGCCAGGCGACACGCATAAATCAGCTTGAACACCTTGAGGGAGATGTTACAAAGCAAGGGTCATTAGCAGTTCATATTGTTACATAGAAGTACATTCCAGTACATTATGAGTGACAATATATAATGTTAGAATAATGTTCCAGCCCACTGAGCATCAGACAATCCATGTACAATATAGGTCATTACATGAACGTTATTTTACAAAACAAATCTCCTCAACTTGGTATAGTGGAAAAGTGCTTGGCAAATTACTTTTGGTTATGTTCACTAGAATGCAAACGTTTTTTTTAATTGTAAACATATATTCACAGCGATTTAGATACAATTGCCAACATTATTTTGAGCACATTGTCTCCCACAAACACAAACTGAACAAACTGCAAAGTTTTATCAACAAGGGAATTACAATTTCTCACACTACATCAGCATTTCAGAAATAAATGTTAAAACGTTCCCAGAACATGCTACTTGTATGGCATGCGTGTGCTAACCTGGAAGTTGGGTAGTGAGCAGGGCTGGGACCCTAGAGACTGGGCATACTCATAGGCCTCCGTCCGCTGGATCGCTTCATTTGTTGCAAACTGGTAGAATGAAAGACTAGCAAGACAGAGAGCAAGAGAAGATATTGTCAAGACCACCGTTGTATGACAGACAAAGAAAATCAAGTTTGCATGTAAGTTCATGAGGCTAAACATTAAATGCTAAATTATAGCATGAAGGCATGAGCAAAGGGTTGCGAGTAAATCAGTGAGTGAAAGACAGTGGAGTAGCAGATGTCTCACGTGTGATTTGAGCCGATCAGAACCATCTTGGTGCTCTTCTTGGTGAACACTCCCAGGCCTACCTGGGCCATCAGGTAACAGAAGTGGGCCGCATCGATAAGCCCCTTGGAAGCTGGAGGAAACATTCACATAAGGTAGAGCTGAACCTCAAATTCAACTCAATGAACAATTAAGGGCTCTGACTAGTAAACTACTTTTTATTGTTTATTTTTCAGTTAGGACTGAATACATCTGTACTAAAATGTGGTTTCTTAGACATTTATTTTTTCATTACAACAATCTGGATTCTCATAATATAGCCTACTCGGGACACACAGTTTCAGTGTGGACAATGACTATAATGATAATATTGCTAATTCCAGACTGAAACAGTGAAATAGATTGTTGTAAAGAACAACCCCAGGAAAATCTCCTGACTCCTATTAACGACTGCTAATGTTTTACCCAAGGTGTCTCCCATGGTACTGATCGTGCGTGTGTCCAGGTCTAAAGTGTGGGTCAGGTTGGACAGCACCATGGCCAGGTGGGGGCGCCAGTCACCCCACTTCTCATCCCCACAGCACTGCAAAGAGAATAATAGGAAAATCCAATGTAGCGTTAAACCCCCACAGAGCTCTTCAGATCTGTTCATACATAAGTACAAGTAAGTATTGATAAGCCTACTTTCACTTAACACTGATAGGGTCTGGTGCGATCACTACCTGATCACTACCCTGGCTAAGTGAATTCTTTATGTTCCAGATACAAAGAAACAAATGTCATGTAAATGTTATTAGCTAAAACACAAAGGAGGCAGATTTGAAAGAAGAAATTAAATTAAAATGCGTAAAATATTTAATCAAACAATATGCCACCAATTAAAGCAAAGAATACACACACAGTTTCAATTAATTGTGATTATAACTCAAATTGAGATGAACAGTCTACACAACCCCAGGATTCTGCGATGTGAAAAAAGACAAATATAAATCATGTCAGAACATTTCCTTCTTTAATGTGACCTATAAAATGAACAGTTCAATTGAAAACAAACTGAAATCTTTGAGGTGTAAAAATAAATACCTTACAATAAGCTGGTTGCAAAAGTGTGCACACCCTCTTATAACTGGGGATGTGGCGGTGTTCAGAATAAACCAGTCGCATTCATACAGAAGTCATCACACAACTGCTATCATTTAGTTTTTTTAATCACAAATAAAGGTCAGCTGTTCCAGTAGGATTTTCCTGACATTTTCTTAGTAGCATCTCAGAGCAAAAGCCATGGTCCACAGAGAACTTCCAAAGCAATAGAGGGATCTCATGGCAATTTCCAAAGCATTAGATATACCATGGAACACAGTGAAGTCTCTCCAAAATTGATGAAAAGACGAGAAAATTTTCCTGGAAGGCTTCCAATAGGCCTAAAACAATATTGAGTTGCAAGAAGTTCTCTTTAGCTGGAACCGGGGCCTTAGTCAGGGTGGAGGGAATTATGAACAGTTACAAATACCTTGCAATTTTGGCACAAACGCTTTAAACTATCGTTAAAAAGATGAAGAGAAAGTTCCCCTTTCAGCACAACATCAACCCAAAGCACACATCCAAATCCACAAAAGCATGGCTTCACCAGAAGAAGATAAACATTCTGGAATGGCCCAGCCAGAACCGGGACCTGAATCCAATTTAACATATGTGAGGTGATCTGAAGAGGGCTGTGCACAGGAGATGTCCTGCCAATCTGACAGACTTTGCAAAGAAGAGTGGGCAAATATTGCCAAGTAAAGACGTGCCTTGCGATTAGACTCCTACCCAAAAAGACTGAGTGCTGTAATAAAATCAAAAGGTTCTTCAACAAAATATTAGTTTAAGAGTGTGCACACTTATGCAACAAGATTATTGTTTTTTCCGCCTGAAAGATTTCAGTTAGTCTTTCAATAGAATTGTGGCAAGTCAAGTTGTTAAATGTTTTTAAAATACAACTAACACCACAACTATATTTTAAGTAAGGAAGGAGGATTAACAATGCAGATAATTGTAGATGGCACAACGTAGAAATGTTTTGCGAAATAATTTGTTTTCAATGAATATTACTTGAGATTTCAATTGAAAATACATAAAGTTATAGAAATATTTTTATGTGATATTCCATAACTGCCTTCAGGACATTAAACAGTGGCTTTCCCAGAATTTCCTTCATCTGAATGAAGGAAAGACTGAGTACATCCTGTTCAACCCGGGTGTTATTTTTGACCAAAATATGCAGTACGACAAACAGATTAGTGCAGTTGTAAAGGCAAGCTTTTACCAGTTAAGGCTCCTGAGCAAGGTCAAACCATTTCTGTCCAGAGCTGACCATGAAAAAGCCATTCATGCCTTCATCAGCTCAATGATAGACTACTGCAATGCCCTTTACATCGGACTTAATAAATCACTCCTCAATAGGCTTCAACTGGTACAAAACTCGGCAGCACGTCTCCTCTGCAACATCTCTAAGCGTTCTCATATCACCCCCGTCCTCCGCTCGCTCCACTGGCTCCCGGTGCGATTTAGGGTTGAGTATAAGGTCCTGCTGTTTGTGTTCAAGGCCATCAATGGTATGGCCCCGGCCTACCTCGCTGAACTAATAACGGTCTACAAACCAGCCAGAACCCTGCGCTCCTCTGAACACACCTCTCTGTTGATTCCAAAATCAAAATATAAAAAGTTTGGAGGTCGGTCATTTGCCGTCCAGGGCCCTAAGCTGTGGAACGCACTTCCATCACACCTACAAAGCATCACCGTGTTAAGTGTTTTTAAATCACAGGTGAAAACACATCTATTTAGACAAGCTTTTAACACATAGCCTTTGACTCGACTGTTATTTTTATGTACACTTAGTTTTTATATACTGTTGTCTTTTATGCTTTTTACTGGAAAGCACCTTGTGCACCTTTTGGCTGTTGTAAGGCGCTCTACAAATAAAATTTGATTGATTGATTTATTGATTGATTCTTGGTAACCCTGTTGTGTCAAAAAAATCTTTACTATCCTTTGTAAAAGGAAGGTGCTATTTGAATGCATTACATTATATTAAGCTTCCTGCTGGGTCTGACTACATGAAATGACATAACTGAATAGGAATTTAAAAGACTCAATTTGAAATACTACTTACAGTAGCCGAGGCAGGCATCCTTCCAGACATCAGCTGATACACTGTCTGCAGAGGGTCATTGATAGGCAGACTGTTGGCGAACCTGATCACCCCAAGAAACCAGGACAATACTGTAATGTCCACTCAACACATTCACCTTAAAAAACAAAAACACCTCTCCTGACCACACAGATGAGTGAGAAATCTGTATTTAGGCCATTACAGATGGCGTCAAGCACTCCTTTGGCATATTTTCATTTGGTCTGCGTATCACAACTGTTATTTGTAGTAATCCACACACCTCAAATTTAGATTAGTCTTGTTCATTATTATAGAAATAGTTTAGCTTCTTATTTGAATAGAAAAGTATAGGTAGCTCCCAGTACTTTTAAGTTGAGGCTTGTTTGAATAGTTAAAGGAAAATTATGAGTTGGACATGGAGTATGGACAGGCAAAAAAGTTGGTGAATTAGACAGGTTGTTTAGTTTGATAGTGTGTTACACTAGCCAAGTGTAGCTCCCAGTGGCAGCTAGGCTAGCTATCATTGGGGAATTATAAAGGATAAACTGCTTTCGCACAGTATTATATACAAAGCTTCATTTTCCATCAAGCTGGCAAAATATGTCACGTGATATGCAGTTATAAGAAAGACATTTCCAACACAGACCCCACAGCACTGTTTGCCAGCCCCTCTTATCTGGCATTGGTATGAAGTCACTTTCTGACCTGATTTTCATAACAAAAATACATTTTTGTGCCACTTTAAGACTGATGCTTTTTAATTGTCCTATTTTGTTTAGAAACAGTGTGTGCTGTTCTGTAAAGGAGTAGTACAAGATCTTCACTCTCATGGACATTTCTGACAGGGAATCGCCTTCATTTCTCTGAACAAGATTAGATGAGTTTCCGAATCAAGTTATTTGTATCTGTATTAAAACCCACAGACGCTGACTTTCCAAATTCTCGACTAGTCTAAAAGCCAGTTGCATTGCTTCTTTAATCAACACAACATGTTTAAGGTGTGCAAACATAATCGCAAAAAGGGTTTCCAATAATCAATTAACCTTTTACATCTATAAACTTTGATTAGCAAACACACCATGTCATTGGAACGCAGCACTGAAGGTTATTGATACTGTCGATATTCCATGAACAATTTGCTGTTTTCTGCTACAATTTACAACATTTGGTAGTGTATATTGGTAGTGTATTTAGCATGCAATAAAACACATTCAAATGGTTTCTCTTCACCCACCTGGTCATGACGCGAGCATGTGTTCGGCTGTCCATCTTACTAGCTAACAGCAAGGCGTGGCCCCACAGACCTCCCTTCATTGCTGCTTCCAGGGCATCCTACACCACGCGGTAAAAAAAGTTACAAAAGTTAGTATTAATGATGTGTGTATATATATATATAGCTTCAATAGTCATTTACAACCATAACAATGTCTGTACTGCATCTGTGAATAAATTGATCAGAATGAGATTTTGCCATGTCTATTTATCACAACAAACATGGAATTTGTTCTGACATGTTACCGCAAAACTTAATGAACATATACGAACAATAGACAACAATAAATTGCAACAAATATGTAATAATGTTAAACAACGCCTCTCATGAAAAAAAAATGACAGACAATAACACAAGAACGCACAGCACAGAACAGAGGCAGCAGTCCACGGCGGCATCCCGTTATGCAAGACGTAGTACACACTTACAGAAAGACTATGTAATACGTAAAGTGTAAATGTCCAGTGAGAGTTCCCGAATGAATGTGAATAAGGGTAGCCCCGTGAGTTCATATTCATTTATAGATTTGTGGCTATTCCTTTTGTTATAGGGCCTATTCAACACAGATGTGGGACATTTTAAGAATACAATGGTCATCTAGTTGTTTAAATCAATTTTCCTTTAAAGAGAAATTCTCTATAATGTTCTTCAGGTGTCAGTTTAACTCACTGTTAAGAAATTGGGACAACTGCGACGAGTGATCATAATGAATTGTTAATTTGTGATTTCCCCAGGACTTTTTTTATTGTAAACATTTGTTCTCCTAAATAGAAGCACATAAGGGAAGACACAGAGCGCTATTTGAGGTCTTGTCGTTCGCTATATAAAAAAAATGTTGGGACCATTAAAGACACAAATAATTAAAGACATAAATTGGCGACAGCCTATTTGCAATAACTGAGACAATCAAGCTTAATAGACCCTTTTTGCAACAAGCCAGCTGATTTTTTTATTGTCTTACTAAAAACAGGCACTGTCTCTGAGTCTTCGTTTTACCCAAAAAATTAAGTCAGGTGGCATTCTTACTTTCTTCCGGCCAAAAAGCAGCAGTTCCCTGAAGCGCTCTGTTTCCTTGCCTACGTTCTCTGGGACAGTCATGAAGGTGTCTGATAGAAGAGATAGTGGGCCAGCCCCTGCTTCCTCCTCAGCCCGTGCCAGTGGCTCGTTGTTGAAGTCGATCAGATTTGCCTCATTAGGTGATTTGCCCGGCAGCCACACTGAGCGATGCTCCTTCAGCAGCAGATCAGCTATGTCTGTGCCTACCACGGTCTGGTGAGAGGACAAAAGAGGAATTAAATGTTCGGCCTAGCCATACAAATCAAGACAATTCCTACAGCCATCTCAATCTTATAACCTCAGTCTGTATCAAATCAGTGTTTAAACAGGCTCTGTTGTCATTATTTGGATGGTATTGCATGAAGATAAAAATATTCTTATTTTTATCATAATGACAAGAAAAACAACTTACGGAAGGAAGAGACAGACCATTAAAGCCCTTATAAGTGTAAGTACTAGGGGTGGCCCGATTATTTGAACTATTTGTTCGTTTAGTTGGTATTCAAATTAATTCACTATTCGGAAGCATTGTTTTTGCAACAAAACTTTGCAGTAGTAGTCTACACTAGAATACATTTAGTCAGCTTATGACTTTAAATAGAGATATGATAGAGCTGATATTGTTAATATTTAGAATATATAAACATATACAGTATCTAGCTGGTTTTAATGTATCATAATATAGATATTAAATACAGCTGATATTGTTAATATTTAGAAAATATAAACATATACAGTATCTAGCTGGTTTTAATGTATCATAATGTGCATCTATAATATAGATATTAGATGGAGCTGATATTGTTAATATTTAGAATATATAAACATATACAGTATCTAGCTGGTTTTAATGTATCATAATGTGCATCTATAATATAGATATTAAATATAGCTGATATTATTAATATATAAACATATACAGTATCTAGCTGGTTTTAATGTATCACAATGTGCATCTATAATATAGATATTAAATATAGCTGATATTATTCATATTTATAATATATAAACATATAGAGTATCTAGCTGGTTTTAATGTTTCATAATGTGCACCTATAATATAGATATTAAATATAGCTGATATTATTCATATTTATAATATATAAACATATACAGTATCTAGCTGGTTATAATGTATCATAATGTGCACCTATAATATAGATATTAAATATAGCTGATATTATTCATATTTATAATATATAAACATATACAGTATCTAGCTGGTTATAATGTATCATAATGTGCACCTATAATATAGATATTAAATATAGCTGATATTATTCATATTTATAATCATATACAGTATCTAGCTGGTTATAATGTATCATAATGTGCACCTATAATATAGATATTAAATATAGCTGATATTATTCATTTTTATAAACATATACAGTATCTAGCTGGTTTTAATGTTTCATAATGTGCATCTATAATATAGATATTAAATATAGCTGATATTATTCATATTTATAATCATATACAGTATCTAGCTGGTTTTAATGTTTCATAATGTGCATCTATAATATAGATATTAAATATAGCTGATATTATTCATATTTATAATCATATACAGTATCTAGCTGGTTTTAATGTTTCATAATGTGCACCTATAATATAGATATTAAATATAGCTGATATTATTCATATTTATAATATATAAACATATACAGTATCTAGCTGGTTTTAATGTTGAGAGTCAACAGCTTGCGGAGATGGCGGCTAACAGGCCAACAGTTTCAAGTCTTAACACTAGTCGAAGTAAACCACTCTTAATTTCAACTGTGAAGAGAAGACTTCGGGATGTAGGTTTGACAGGTCAAGTGTCAATAAAAAAAATCTATTCCTAAGATGTCCAAATAAGATGGCATTTTGAGCAAAAATGAATTTTGAGGAGCAGACATGCAAAAACTTCCAGTACAATTTTACCTTTGGCCAGAAGTCTTACCCCGTTCTGCCTACACAGCAGCACAATGAAGTCCCAGATGAGAGCTGCAGAGTCCTTGTCCAGAAGATCGTTGTTGCGGGCACACTCAAGGACTTTGTTTTGAGAGAACTTTATCACATCTACTTTATGGGTGTCATCTCTGCGAAAAAGGTCAAAAAACAGTGTGTTCAATGGAAATTAATTTGAGCAATCCAGACAGACAAATGTAGAAAGTAGCCATAGAAACCTTTTTGTTTCTCAATTGGTAGAAAAGCTTAGTGCTGTGGGATGATAAGTAGGGCTGCAACAATTAGTCGATTCGGCATTATTCTGTTTTTAATTTGTTGTTATCCTGTCTCTCACGGTTGAAATAAACCTACCATTAAATCAGTTGTCACTAGTTAACCATTGATAAGAATAAGTATAATTCAATGTTTAAACAAATTGCAAAAGCTTGAAAAATCATTCAATGCCTACTGATTAATCATTGGGAAAGAAGATGATTAATCAACTAATGTTTCAAATACTCGTTAGATGAGTCGATTATCAAAACAATTGTTTGTTGCAACCCTAATAGAAGCAATTCAATGTGCTTTACATTACAGAAAAATATCAATTCTATATTAATCAATTAAATACAGTTCGCCAAAACTGTATACTGCACAGTCTGTTCTTACAAGGTCCCCAAATGGTCCCAATATTTATTAATTAAAAAGTTATTTAGAACCCTTTCCCAGTGTAGTAATTTATACAATGTACTAGAATTCAATGTGGTATAGAAAATAAAAATAGAACAACAATGAAATAAACTAAATTGAATCAGAATAAATATAACAAATAAACAAACTTTGCAGAGTGGTTGTATTTAAGCGCTCAGTCATGCACTTGTGGATTTTTTTTAACTGTGCTTTAAAAATTGATATGTTGGGGGCACGTCCAAAATCTGCTGGTAGTTTATTCCAGTAGCATGCAGCATAACTGCTGAATGCAGAATCACCATGTTTAGTTTGGACTCTGAGCTCACTTGCAGACCAGATATCAAGGCCCTGCTCGGTTTATAGTCCTCAAACATATCACAAATACATTCAAGGCCAAGACCGTTCAATGATTTATAGACTAAAAGCATCATTATAAAATATGTTCGGTAACTGACAGAAAGCCAGTGAAAAGACTTGAGAACTGGTGGGATGTGCTCTGTTCTCTTGGTATCTTGATAAACATTCTAGCAGCAGCATTCTAACACTGTTTTTTGGGTGTTCCGTTACAAGCCTATTACAAAGGTCAACACAACAAGAGTAAGGCATGAATTAGCTTCTCTTGGTCTTTTTTGGACACCAGGGGCCTAATTTATAAGCGCAGTGTATGCACAAAAAAATACGTACGCCACTCTCTACGCAAGAATTGGGATTTATAAAAAGCAAACTTGGCAGGAAAATGTGCTGTCCTTTACCGGACACTCTGACCCAGACATAAGCCCAGAAATGGGTGAAATGAGAAATAGCGATATAGCAGATGGATAAACGGATGACTGGATAGATAGTCTTTGTTGTCAACTGGGGAAAATTGATTTCATAGTATAAATATATAAAATGTAATCAGCTACAGAATCATAGTGTTCACCTATATGCCTTTAGTTGGTTTTATTTTTAAATGTGTTTCATCATGACGCATCTATAATTAGAAAAAAAGTATTGTTACATTTTTCTCTTGGCCACCTTACTAACAGAAAGTAGATCAGCAATGTTGTCAATAACATTTACAGAGTATCTGTAAATGTTTGAAAACTAAATTTTGGGCGCACCCTTCAATGTAAAATAGAGGTATTCAAAAGAAGTATAATTACCAACTGCAATTTCTTTGCACTGAAATGTATCTTTGAATCAAGCAGCTACATTCGATCATTTCGACATGTATAAATATTACCAAATGGTACAGGTGTAGTCTCGTTGAGCACAGTAGCACTACAGGCCTCAGTTAACCAGGTTTCAGTAAGAAACATCAAATCTAAGTTATTATAATGTCATTTACCCAGAATGATTTGTTTGACAGATCTAATATTAAGTAAAGCCATCTTAATAGAGATAATAGGGTTCCTCACACTAGCAGGTTGACATGTTACAGATAACAGATCTAATATTAAGTAAAGCCATCTTAATAGAGATAATAGAGTTCCTCACACTAGCAGGTTGACATGTTACAGATAACAGATCTAATATTAAGTAAAGCCATCTTAATAGAGATAATAGAGTTCCTCACACTAGCAGGTTGACATGTTACAGATAACAGATTGACACATCTAATATTAAGTAAATCTATCTTAATAGAGATTGTGTCAAGAGTGGTGAGGGTTTTGTTTCCACACGGGACTATTAGGGGGGTGCAAAGCTTCAGTGTCACATTGGGTTTCTTTACTTTCTGTACACGACTGTTGGTGGTTAGTATTAGCAGGGTCATTAGTTGGGCTATAAAGGGTTGCTAGCAAGTACTTTGCTTAGCTTTGTTTGAAATCACGTTCGATTTAGAGGTGAGTGTATAGATTGCTGTCGTTTTAAATGTATTGTTAAGTCGCTACATGCGCGCTTTCATTTAATTTAACCAGCTAATATTTTCGCAGTTTTCGGTTAGTTTTGTGTTTTGATCCTGAATAAACCGGTCTTAAACGGATTACCTGGCTTTGCAAATGACGTACTACAGTACACCTTGCACTGTGTGTGACGGATAGTGGGGTTCCTCAGATTAGCAGGTTGACATGTTACAGACAACAGATTAGACTGGTTTATTTTATAAGGCAAAGCTAAAAGGATAAACAGTAGTTAAACCCTAGCCTAATATTTATCTCAGCCTAGGAAACAAGCGTTCAGGGGAGGACAAAAACCTTACTTTAGAAGTGGTCCAGGGAAGGAACGCAACTCAGACTGGTCAGAAGTGTCTTGCAGCATTGTCTGGAGTAAAAATGAAACAGGGTTGAGAAGAACACTTCACAATAATGGTCAGAATTTGACATTTAATAAACAGTTATTCTCCTGATAATTATATAATATGATTGTTTGACAATGCTTACTTCCAATGCCTATCAAACTATCTTTGCAAAATGCAATCTTACATAATTACAACAGTGCATTAGTGATCTGCCATCTTCTCCGTTACAGATCATTTGACTACTCATTCATCACAGGTCATTGATTCCTTGTTCACACATGCTGAAGTGTTGATCAGAGCCTAACACAATAAAAGCTCTTTATTAATGAACTTTGGCCAATTGTGGGTTGGGTTCCCAGGTTACCTCTATGTTGTGTATCTCCACTAGAGCAGGCTGGCCAGCTGATGGTAGGTTTGGAAGGACCTGGACCAGATGACCCCCAGGTGCAAAGCGGGCACAGCGGTGCGGTACTGTAAACTTCTCTGGAGTAATGGGACGAGGAGGTGCTAAGGGAGGAAGAACGTCTTAAACAAGCCAGACTGAGCAAAACCATTACTCAAGATTATAAACAATGCGATAAATAGTAACATGTGAAAAAGCTGATCAGGTAAACCCCTATACCAGTCAGAATTACTAGTAGTAATGGATCAGTTTCTCTCAGGTGCTTTCTCCGGTGAGTCAGTTAATGTAACTAGCAAATCGATGGCAGGACGTCAGGCACACAATTGGATGTCAAAATTGTTGACCATTGTAAACAATCAGATCAAAGCATAAAGACTGGTTGCATTCATTCCACAAAAATACCAGATCATAATTTCTCCAGTATGAATACGTCATCACTATAACTCCCATCTAAAATAGAGATGGAGTCAAAAGTTCCGGGTGAACGTGTGTCCTAAAATGAAAATCAACCCTTTTACGAAATTTGAATAATTAGTTAGACAGTCTGCAGTTAATATCTGTGTCAATTCTTACGTTGCTCAGTGGCGACCCAGGTGCTGTTGTCTGCCTGATAGCCAGAGGCGTAGGGGTACTGGCTGAAGCTCTGTCCCGGGTCAGTCTGCTCTGGGTATTGTCCATAGGAGTAGTCCACAGGCAATGTAGATACAGTGGGGTCATAAACCACTGTCAGGTCAGGCTGGGAGCTATACACCTGACTCTATGGCATGGCAGAAGATACGATAATGAAGGCTTTCAAGAAAGTACAGTGCATAAGAGATTCAAGAAATTATACACGCACACACACCTGTTGTGAACGAGAACTGAAACTGCTGCGTCGGCTGTGATGGCTATGCGAGCTATGCAGACTGTGGACCGACTGCTCGCTGTGGACACTCCGCCGATCAAAATCATCACCATATGGGTCCCTCTGTCGCCGGTAATCATCGTCAAAGCTGGCGTCGTAACCAGGATAGTAGCGCCACTGGTCATCATAACCCGGTGGCCTAAACCCAGACAACATCCTTCAGAACTGGACTTAGCCCCATTAGACCGCACAGGACAAATCATTGGTCATCATAACCCGGTGGCCTAAACCCAGACAACATCCTTCAGAACTGGACTTAGCCCCATTAGACCGCACAGGACAAATCATTGGTCATCATAACCCGGTGGCCTAAACCCAGACAACATCCTTCAGAACTGGACTTAGCCCCATTAGACCGCACAGGACAAATCATTGGTCATCATAACCCGGTGGCCTAAACCCAGACAACATCCTTCAGAACTGGACTTAGCCCCATTAGACCGCACAGGACAAATCATTTACATTCCAATAATAATAATGTGGCTGAGGATGTTTACTCAGGATGACAGAAAATTAATATTTATCAAATCCACATTTTACAAGTAGTTCAACTCAACTTAGAAAATGCTGGCAGAGTTTATGTATATTTAGAGGTTCAGATGAAATAACTCTTAACTAAAACTAATTGAACTCAAATAGCCTACCCCTCTTAAAACACCTACAATCTTCAAAAGTTGCATTCAAGCCAAATAAATGCTTGTTAGTTTGTTGTGAGTTTGGATATAGCTTATGGGCTGGATTAACATTAGGGATGGGAATTGATAAGAATTTAACGATTCCGATTCCATTATCGATATTGCTTATCAATCCGGTTCCTTATCGATTCTCTTATCGATTCTCATTGGGTGAGGAAGTAATTACAAATTTGTTTTGTTTGTAACTCGCTTTAATATCTGATAAGAACACTGCACATACTCAGAGTATACACAAATTATGTGTAGCAACCTCAGAACAAACCTAACAGTAGGTGAGCTACAAAGTAAAGTCCAGGGACCTATAGATTTTTTCCCATTCATTGGTCCAGCGAAAAAATAAATAAAACTGCCATTTAAGTGCCATAAAAACAAAAACACAAACGGTAATCAGTCAAGGAAGAGCTTGTTCCTTTGGGAATATTCAACCTGAAACTAAATTCAACTCAACTGACATACAAAATAGAAAGAAGTCTTCTGTAAAGACCACAACTATCAACTTGGGCAAATGATTGACAAATGAGATTATTATCCGTATAGTAAAAGTTTACACAATGAAATGGCGCTCACATTAACTAAATAGACAAGTTCCGCTGCTTCTTGACTCACTTGTTGTTGTTGTTGTTGTGTCGCTGAGTAGTAGAGAATCAAACACGCGACAGTCCTGCAAACGGATTGCGTGCTGTGTGGCCAAATGCTTCTGCATATTGGAGGTAGTTCCCCCCATTGCCGAAATTAAACTTTTACAACTGTTGCAAATGACTGCATTGGCGTCTTTTCGAGTGAAATATAACCACACTTTAGATCGCTTCTGCGTAACCAAAATGCGCAGCGCGTGTGTGACGGTCATGATGACACATTTCCAACGAGCCGAACCGTTAAGCGGAATCGTTAAGCAGGTACACTAACGGTTCCAAGGAATCGATTCACTGGGAACCGGTTCTAAAGAAGAACCGGTTCTCGATTCCCATCCCTAATTAACATCCTCAATGACTTACACAATGTACCTTTAACAAACTATTAATTTTCCTCAAACTGAAAAACCACTATTAATTTTTGAAATGCATCTACCTACACTGAAAACATTAATTAAGTACACTAAAAGGTGTGCAATAATCCTGTTCAATGATGTGGTTGATCTTGTAGTGTATAATGTAGTGTTGTAGTCCGGACTACACAGTGACCCTTGTGTCGTGGGCTCAAACAACGCCTGGGACTTAATTAATCCTCTTTGCATCTGTTATATTTGACCTTTTTTCTTAAAGTTGTATTAGTAGGTATGCATATGCACACCTGCATTAGGGCTGTGCAATTATGGCCAAAATGAAATTAAATCAATGAAATGAAAGAATGCTATCAGATACTATTTGACCTAAGATATGATGCCCATTTACACAGTGGATAAAGAAGGCTTCAAGAAGCTTCTGAATGAACTGGACAAACTATCAAACCCGATCACGCAACCACTAACAAGTAGCCATCCCGCAGCTATACAAACAACACAGAAAGGTGGTGCAGGCAGAGCTTGAAATCGGAGCTTAGTATATGTACATTAGAGGCAGCGGCCAGGAACACTGGGCCACCCCAGGCACAGGAAATTGCATGTGTGTATTTTTCATATTCATATTTCATAAATGCTATCACATTTAAAATCAGTGGGTGTGATTTGCTAAATTGCATAGATGGGTATTTGTTAAATGGCTTAATAGCGTGATAAAAATATAGCTCAAGTGTCTAAATAAAAATATGTAAATCAAAATGGCATGTACTTGACATAATGGAATGACAAACACACATACCAAAGTGGTAAATAGAAAACAAGCATGTGTGATTGAATACCTGGCGGCAGCAGCAGGATACTGCTGGTTGGGCTGCTGATTGTAGTATTCAGCCTCTCTGCCCCGGTATGCCTCAGGGTTATAGTTGTACCAGTAGTTTGGGTCGTAGTAGTCTCGGTAGCGGGGGTCATAGGCTCCTGCTGCAGCGTTATAAGCGTCCCATCTGCTCCGGTCTGCAGAAACAGAGACACAGTTGCAAGCCATTAAGATTGTGTAATGTTTGCTAGGATGTGGTACACAGAAGTGTACACACAAACAATTTATTTGTCACAGCTCAGTGACTTTCATGTGTAAGGTTGTCTAAAGTTATAGACTGGGTGATATAATTGTCTGTCCACAAATTCTGGGACACAGGCTGCAGATGACTGCAAAGGATTAATTAATAGTTATTAAGTTGTTTACTTTGTAGGGTATACATTTGGCTTATGTACAGTACAGTATTGGTTATCCCTGAACCACCACAATCCCGGTCAGCACTCTTACCGCCATACTGGTTTTTGTAGTACTCTGCATAGTAGTCATCATAGGCACTTCGGTTAGCTCGGTGATAGTCTTCAGGTGGAAAACCTTGTCTGGGGGGATATATTACAATATAAGCCTAACAAACCAACCTACGGTTACAGGTGGTCCTTACCTAAAACTATGAACCCTAGAGCGAATACGCATTCAGCAGACTCAAACTTTCTCAATCCCATCCTAAACGAATGGTGTCCCGAACTTTGATCCAATCATTTGATCCAATCAAAATGAAACACACAAACACATGCTCTCAGTCACTGCATACATGCACACTTACTTGCCCACAGTACACATTGGCAATGAGGCAGTGTTACTGGTAGAACTGTTACTCTCCGCTGACCTGGAGGAGGGTCTGTCTGAGTACTGGCTAGTTCTGGAGCAGGGCCTCTCCGATGGTGGCTCTCTGTGTGGAGGGTAGGCTGGGTTGGCTCCTTCATATCTACCATAGCGAGGATTCGAACTCCTGTATGGGTCATCCTGAGGGACAAAAGACACTGTCAAAATGTTTTTGTTGTCTTGTTTTACCGTGCACCTGAGTGAGAAATACTGCATGAGCTCACACTCATTTCTACACACAAAGCACACCCCTATCAAGAAACACTAAAATCAGTACAAACCATTCAAACCATTCATTGAGAGATATGTGTACCTGATAATACTGTTGAGCTCTGGGATCCACAGGGGCAGGTGGAAATGGAGCAGGAGGACCTGGTGCTCTGCCATCAGGGTACTCTGGATAGACACCTCCGTAATACGCTCCATACCCTTGAACTGGGGCTGGAGTGGGGTCATAGCACTGCTGGCTTCCCAGGGATGAGGGAGGTCTCAGTGGGTCAGCAGAGGATGGCTGGGCTCCTGGTTGGCCTGAAGGGGTGGATCCAGATCCTGATGTAAGGGGATTGGGCGCAAGTACCAGAGGTCCAGGATAAACAGCAGGGGGCGCATTACCCCTTGCAGGCATCTGTTCTTGGGGTGGATACTTCCCCTGCATGGGAGGTCCTTCACTGACAGGGGCTTCTACTTGACCCAAGTGCCCAGGCGTGGGAACCGAAGGTGGCTTAGTTGGTGGCTGTTGCGTGTTTTGAGGGGTAGTGAGTTCGGCAGGTGTGCGTGCTACATGAGAGTCCCCTTCACCTCTCGCCCCCTGTTGAGCATCTTTGGTGACCTGCAGGTAAAACCCAGGGGCGTTACTTGCCAGCGGTGGGCCCTGCTGCAGGGAGAGAGGTGGCTGCCCAGCTGCATGGTGTGGGATCTGCGATTGGTGCATAGAAAAATCAAGCAGCTCGTAATTTGACTGTTGAACATAACTGGTAGCAGCAGAAGCAGCAGAAACAGGAATAGGAGCCTGTGAATTAACAGGTGGAGAGGATTGGCCCTGTGAGAACGGGGTATGGGCAGGCTGAGACTGGGACAATAGCCATGTAGTCTCTGGTTTAACACCTTCCTTTCCACCCAAAGCCAGATTAAGGGGGCTTTGACTAGATGCGAAGCTAGAGCTCATTTGGGTGTGAGAAAACAATGGGTTCTGATTGGAACTTAACTGAGGGCCGGGCAGTGAGGTGGGAACGGGAAGGCTGGCCTCCCTGGGGCTGATCAGATTTGCTGAGTGAGTAGAGTTTCTGGGAGGAATCACGCTGTAGTTGGAATTGGGTGGGGCAATCAGAACAGGCGGGTGGAGCGATTCAGAAACTAGAAGGGAGGCGTATCCCAGGCTAGTCTGTG
Source organism: Dallia pectoralis (assembly GCA_029465975.1). Classification (NCBI taxonomy): domain Eukaryota; kingdom Metazoa; phylum Chordata; class Actinopteri; order Esociformes; family Umbridae; genus Dallia; species Dallia pectoralis. The sequence continues at coordinate 837,980 of CM055760.1, read as the reverse complement.
AGTCAGACAACTCGCCAACACTCACTGTAGGAGGGTTCTCCAGGTTCTCTGTAGGGTGCTGAGAGGGCAGAGGGGCATGGTGAGGGGCTTGTAGGTCCAAGGGGTTATCCTCAGGGGGCTGGATAACCTCAGCGCTGGGCTCTCGCAACGGAGCAAGGACCGGAGGGGCGGCAGGGGCCAGCAGAATGTTGGCTCCCAAGCTGGCTGGATCCTGATGGGCCCACAGGGTAGTAGCAGGGCTCTCACAGGGCCTGTAGGCAATGTGAGGCCGGGACGATGGCCTGGAGAGGGACTGGCTCAGAGGGTATCCTAGAGGTGGCACCCCAACTCCAGCTTGGGCATGCCATGCTGCTGCTCCATTGATATTCTCCACATTATCCGGGGGCAGCTCTAGGTTTCCGGGTAGAGAGTCTGTGCCTCTCTCCACTATCATCCCTGCATGGTCCACCTCCGCTGGGCGCACTCCAACGCTGTGGGAGCGTACAGGCTCGAAGGAGGAGTTGGCACTGGCCTGGAAAACACCGGTGGGTTTGGGAGGACTGGGTGTCAAGGGCTGGCTGGGGCACACTCTCTCTGGAACACGCTGACGAGCAGCGGCTGCATCCCCTGCTGGAGAGGTGTCAATCTGTTCAAAATAGCCTCCTGCAGTGGCTGCCGAGTGAGTATCCTCTAAGGGCCGGGGGCTCTCCTGCTGGATGAAAGTGCCAACCACTCCCTGATGCCGGCGTGGAACTGTGCCGGTGCCGCTGCTGTGGCTCACGTTGCTGTAACTAGATGACACACTGGCGGAGCGCATGGGCCGAGGGACAGAGTCTGGAGTCTCCAGATTGGGGCCAGCCTCATAACGATCATCTCCATGAGCTGTTGGTGCAGCTGGGCTGCTCTGGGGCTCGCTTGGCAGGACCTCCTGGTTGGTGACACATTCCAAGTTCTCCAAGTGGTCAAGCTGGACCTCAGCAGGTTTCGGCTGAGGGGTTTCACCAGCTCTAAGAAAGTTACCATCGAACATGTAGGGTAGTGGCTGGTCAGCTTCTTGGGAGGGGGCATGATAACTTTGGGGGGCATCTGCTCCAGCCAGCGGATGGGTTTGGGGGTTATGGGAAGTCATCTGTGGAAGATTATGGATAGGCTGGAGCCCATTCACTGCTCTGCCTCCCTCTCCGGCAAGTGTTTCCTCATTCTCCACGTCGGTACCTTTCAAAATAATTGAAGTAGTCCCGTCTGCAACGTATGAAATCGGTGCAGGAGCCGATGCATGATGAGATCCGGTAGAGTCAGGCCAATAGTGAGCTCCGGTAGAATCGGGGCGAGTCAGGCTAGGGCCAGAACCCATCTGATGATAGGCCAGGTCCTGGTGGGGCGGGTTGAACCAAGATTCCTGTGGGGCTGAACTTTGACTGAAATAGCTCTGATTATGGAAATGGGAATTGTGTTGCTGCGGACCGTTTGCACCTGCCGAGTGGGACCACTGGGAGCTAGGTGCCTGACCTGGTTGCTGTGGTGAAGGTTGGGGCTGTTGTACAAGAGGGGCGACGTGGGGCGAGGGTGTGTGTGAAGGTATCTGGGCAGGGGTGTGATGCGACTGGGGCGAAGGATCACTAGTGGGTTGAAAATAGTTCTGAACTGATGGGGGACGGCTTCCACGGTCATGGCCCCACTGAGATGAAGCGGCAGGCTGAGGCTGAAAGGCCATCGCCCGGTCCTGGGCAAATGGTGCTTGGGGCACAGAGGCCATGGGAGGAGGTCTTGGGGTAATAGAGGGTACTGGCTCACTGGAGTTGAAATAGCCTTGCTCTGCGCTGGGTGGTGCATGACTTGGGGGGCCAAGTAGCTGTCCGGGGAAAGGGGACATGCCACTAAGAGGGGAAAAGAGGCTTGCCGCTGGGGTAGAAGAGGGTGGTGCGCTAAGAGGTGCAGCACCAGCCAGCGCATCTTCCAGTGGTTGTGACTGGTGAAGCCCCTGACCTATGCCAGCCTGGGCGTAGGCACTGGGAGGCGTGTTTTGAATAGGCAGAGGGCTGCTACTGGGTGCTGCATGTATAGGGGCAACTTGTCTGCCAAAAGCAAAGGGATCTGTCATGGGCTGGGCCGGCGGCGGTGGTCCCACCATGACTCCTGTATTTTTGTGAGGCTTCTGCCTCCGGAAGGCATTGGGCCCACCACTAGCCAGAGGGGGACGAGAAACGCCTGGGGGCCCAGGCCGGGGAGGGGGCTGCATGGCTGCACTTCTGACAGGTCCAAAGACCAGGCCCCTCTGTAGTGACGTCACTGAAAACGTTGAGCTCAGATGTGGCTATTGGAAGAAGAGAGCATTAGGTTAATTACAGCACCTTTGTGCGGCAAAACCACCACACCCATATTGGCTCAACTATGTGTACCTAACCATCTTGAACACCGTGGCAGTTTTAAGGTAAGGCTAAGAACAGGATAGAGTTCCCGAACACAAGCACCACCATTTTATTCAACTAACACAAAACCTCTTCTCAGCAGAGGTCCGTTGTAAATCCTAAAATCTTTCTACCGTAGTAGAAGAAATGCAGAGGTTTTTGAGGAGCTTAAGGATTTATAGAAATAAAGACCTGTGACCCAGAACAAATTCACAGTTGTCTCAAATAGCTGTTCAAACTGCATTCGAAAGGCTTATGTAGGGTCAACCAAAATTAAACCAAAAATAGAAAGCTACACTCTTTTCATGAAATATTTCACAGGCAGTTTAACAACAGAACATTAGCTACACTAACAGCAATAATAATTATACAATAGACCAAATAATACATTCTGTTTACACTAGTGTCAAAAGTTTGGGGTGACTTTGAAATTCTGTTCCTTTAATTGAAAAGTTTAATTGAATTATAGGAAATATAGTCAATTGCAACAATTACAGCCATGTTAATCTTTACCTCAACAAATAGAATGCTAATCCAAGACATTACCACCATCAAAGCACACAAAGACCATCACATTGCATACACAATGCTTGCCAGATGCTAACAAGCAATCTTCTGACATCTTATTTGGTCTGCGTATCACATGTTCTTCTTTGTGATCCGAACACCTGAAACATAGATTTGTCTGTCCCACCTCTGTCCATTGTCTGTGTTATTTTGCCCTCCATAATAGTTTCTTTTTTAAGGCCAGTCTGAGATATGTTTTTGCAACTCTGCCTAGAAGGCAAGCACCCTGGAGTTACCTCTACACTATTGTGCTGGGGACGTAGGGAACTATGGTGTCTAACTTTTCCAGGTTGAAGAAAAAGTTTTTTATACCTGGCCATTTTGAGTCTGAAAAAAACCCATAATTAGTCGTTTCAGATACACAACACAACTATTCTAAAGAATGTCAGTTTTATTGCAGCTTTATATCAGCAAAACAGTCTTCAGCTGTGCAAAAACAATTGCAAAAGCTTTTTCTAATGATAATTAAGCCTTTTAAAAAGGTGGACATAGAATAGCAAACACAACATGCCTTCTAAACACAAAAGCCTTTTAAATGCTGGTTGCTGATAAAGGCTGCTGTATGCCTGTAGATATTAGGGAAGTAGAAATATATATTTAAATAAATACAGAGGCATATATATGAGAATGAGATGAGATGAGGCATATATATTATTGCTTTTCTAATAGCCTTCACATTTAATTAGTATTTATTAATTAGCATTCGTTAAAAACAATCACAATAACTTTTTTTATTGAGCTAAATTGTTTTTGGTTTGCCAAATTGTTATTTTTTTACATTGGCATCAGTATTAGTCCAAATTTTCACATTCAGTAGCTCCCTAGTAAATATTACAATAACAATGTCTACTCTGTATTTTACATCAACTTGATGTAATTCTAATGGACAAAAAATATTTTTTTAACAAGGACAAGACAAAGAGACCCCAAACATTTGAGCTGTAGTACTAATCCCAATCCAAATACTTTTAAATCTGCAGCTATATTCAAAGACAACAAGGAGTGAGCACATTGAGTATTAAATTGTTTACTTGTATACACATTTATTATTGCTAGATAAACTTCCATGGATACTGCAAATACGTCATCGGTCAAAACCAGCTAGAACAAAAAAAAAATCTTAACTCTGAATTTAACGCTTATTTGGGGCTCTTTAATGGCCGCATCAAATAGTTCCGAATTTCCGACAATTGACGTAAAGATCTGACCACGGTATTTTTTAATTATCAGACACTGAATATACGTGAGCATAATTCGGTATGTTTATACTGTGGAATGTTAAAAAATAAAAAAGGTATGAACTGCCTCTCCAACGTATGTATAACGTATGTTCAGAACGTTTAGCAAATGAACGCGCCCCGTCTGCGTCATATGACACCTGTCCCAGATGAAGTATGGAGGATTAGCAGACAAGCAGCTAAATGCGAGGAGCAGAGTTGTGAATTCACACACGTAGCATTTACATGTTACATCCCATGAAATTAAGGCTAGCGTTACCATGGACTAGACAGACTATGTTAAAGCCTTATTCGGGAGACATCCGGCACATTACAACTCGAATATGTCAAAGTAAACATAGTGTACCATGGTTACCAATATTATTACTATTGCCACAATTGCCAAAACATTTAGAACAGTCCCGGTGCCGCTCTCTAATCGCAGCGAGTGTGACGAGTCTACGTCAAATTGAACTGCATTCTAGCTAAACTACTTTAGCTTTATCGAAAAAAGTAGCTAACTACAGCAGCTAGCTGAACGTACCATCCACGCAAAAATGTAGTTATCTAGCTAACATTACCGTAGATACTTAGCTATATGTGAATCTAAGGTCCCTGATTTATTCTAAACTGGTCCACTAAATAGACAATATGGTACACGAAATACGATCCTAACCTACAGGCGAACGTTACGGCATTTAGGTTGACACTTCCGAACTGTCATTAACCAACTTAACGGCATAATACCTTTGTGGACCATATTGCGAGTCCGAACATAGACTATGTTAGTGCTTACAGTATTGTATTAGTCTACACGAACCGTAACTACGGACACTACAGTAACTGACATTCGCTAACGCCCGGGCGGTGTAGGACGTTCAACTAGCCCTGCTATATGTTGTAGTGTTAGCACATTCAACTAGCCCTGCTATATGTTGTAAGTGTTAGCACGTTCAACTAGCCCTGCTATATGTTTACTGCAGCCGTTTGTGAATTGACCCGAGTACTGTGGTACATCAAATATAATCGATATTAACCCCTTAATACACATGATTAGGGCTTAAACTCCAGAGCAAGCTAGTACGCGAATATTTAGTTACCCAACAACGAGACTGTAACTACAAGACAACAAACCCCAAATCAAGACCGGGAGTATCCTTGGCTTTGGACATAGCTAACTAACGGTAGCTTATAGCTAGCTAGTTACTGTAGTGTAATTCTACTGGATCACTGACCAGCCAGGTTTACTAAGTAATTTGTAAACAATCACCATAGTAAATACATTGACTCTTAGCTACAAACAACAGATTAGCTTACCTCCACACGATATTATAAAGGATTAAGTATGAAATTCTTACAGATTTGCAGGACAGTGAGGCTGACACACTGTCGCCATCTTCACTGAACACATCCTGCTAGGCTACGTGTACCTGCTACGTCACTCTCAAACGGTTGCGTCACCGAGGGAGTTATAAACTTGGTTTTATATTCGCACATTCACAATTCAACAGACATTCGACAGACATTAACAGTTTGGAAAATCAATAACTTATTCAGTGATTGCCAGAAACGCATCAAATCACATCTGATTTATTCTCTAAATATGTTGCATACTTTTACAACTTTTGTTTTTAGTAGAAACTCTACTTCCAAAATCTATTGTAGTGAAGAAAACGATTTGAAAACCAATAACTAATTCAGCTATTGACATATACACACCAAACAACGTCTACTTTATTTTATAAATACATGGCATACTTTTTTCCAAACTGTTAATGTCTGTTGAATGTGAATGTGCGAATATAAAACCAAGTTCGGTATGAAAACGTATATTCTACAGCCATTAGGAATACGCGCTGGTCTACATGTGCAATGTGTTGGTTCATAATTGTATTCAAGTCGTTTGGTGAAGCCTGCTTTCAGAAGAGAACGGAGTCGAGCTACCGCAAGAGATACATTGCAAAGTTGCAAATATGCATAGTCGCTGACAGTGCAGTTTTTCTCGATTGGGCACGCTCATTGAAACTGGGATCACCTTGATGTTCATCACCCTCTTAGCACAGTTCTGTCTCGCAAATGTATTAACACATTTTTATTTGTTTCACACACTTTTCAAACCTTTGTCAAAACAGTTACCACAGATCTCATTGAAATGGACTATATTGGATAAACTGTGTTGAACAAAAAGAAAACACCTGTTCACAGTATTGTCATAATGATGATGAAGATCAAGTGGATTCACATAATCTCTATGAGAAACTCCTTTGCAAAATTCCTCAATCAGCGACCAGTCCTGATCCATCTGTTGAAGATGCCATTTCATTTTGCAATTTGCAAACATGAACAAAAGAGACCAAAGACCAGCAAGGAGAGGAAGAGTCCGCATGGCAACGTGAAGGAGGCTCAAAGGATGCTAGCTGAACAAATACTGACAACTGAACGGCTATTCCCGGACTCTCTAGTTATTGTCCTTGGCGACCTTAACAAAGCTAAACTTAGCCAGGAGCTTCTTAAATACAAACAATTAATTAAAATCCTAACCACAGATGCAAATACTAAACCACTGTTTCACTACAGTGAATAATTCTTACCGTGCTGCACTGGCCCTCTCGGATACACAGAGTACTCGGACTATACACAGCCCAAGAATGCTAAAGAATGGCTCAGGAGAAAGATTTACTTAATATTTTACTTGCCATGGGAAAGTAATTGGTTATGCTTTTCGGTGTCATGTACACCCCAAAATGAACAGCACAGACCATTTCTGTTTCCATGTTCTTTATTTCTTTGTATTTCTGATGTACTGGAAGGTGAAGTATCAGTGCACCGGTATTAATGGTGGGATATGGGGATTGTCCAGTTTTAGTTTAGAAGAAAACCGCATAATTGGTATTTTCCCAAGCCCAGTGGCAAAGGTGATGTCTTTCTGCCCAAAAGCATAAGCAATGCACTTGAAGACTAAACAACTTGAAAAAAGTGATTTACTATTTTATTCTTCATAATGTAAAACATGCGATTACGTTGTTATTGCAAACATGAATAGAGTAAACTATAGCGATATCTGTTTTGGTGGTAGTCTTAAGAACTCCTGCACATTGTAGCTTTATGTGCACAACAATAACATTAAAAGTCATCTACTAATAGACATAGAGCGCCATCCAGACAGGTTTGGTATAAAAAAAATACTAAAAGCTACGATCTGACAGATCAGATTATATTTATAATATTGCTGCATACAAACATAATAAAATATAATAAAAACCTGATAACCTGTCACCAAAATGGATTTTAATGATTAGGCTATAAACCTACATGATGGAGATGGACATAGTAAGCCAATGAGATGGATTGTAAACCATATTGGGAGAAATAGCTTGTGAAGCTGATGTGATGTCACAAGAATCAATAAAAAATTCTAGATGTTGTTTTTTGGTTCAGTGAAACTGTCACGAAACAGTTGGTGTGTAGTGCAGGAAAGCCAAATGCAGAGCTCAATAATTTAGTTTGATGGGTGTTTATTAGCAAACAACACAAAGTGCACACCTAATGGAAAAACCTAAACCACTGTAATGAAAATAAAAGTTGCTTATACAAAAATTCGATTAATCAAATGTAACTAAAAGCCAGCCATCACGCACAGCACCACCCTCGAGTCTGCGCCCAACACGGTTGACTCAGGCCACCAAGCCACTACATTAGTAAGAAACATGTCTGCATTTTTTTTCATGTCTCCGCTTTGTGTTCGCCGGTTCACCTGCAATTTACGGATACTTTATGTACTGATTAGACAAACCTATTATACCAACTAACACGTCTGGCATAACCCGGCTCAGGGTTGGCTGAGATATCCCTGACCTGTCAGCCAGAAGTCTTTAGAAAGTTGTCTAGAACATTTTCAGGTCTCTATTACCTGGCCAAGAAGTCTTCAGGTCTTTTATGTATACAATACAGGTTTTCATTTATGCCATACATCAGAATAAAAACAAATAAAACATCAAATGGCTAATTCAATGAGGAATAGAAAATAAAAATAGAATTCTGAACGAGCTTCCGCTGTTTTACAGTCTTTTTGGGGAGTCCAGTTAAGAGCCCATTACAGTAGTCAACTGATAAGGATGAAGTAACGATATAGTTCCAAATCTCCATATTACAGATCACTCTGCGACAGCCATGGACAAGAGTTTCAATTAGTAATTAGCAAGTTCTCTGTCTTATCTAAGCATTAGGAGAAGAATCGCACAGATCTGGGTTCGGTTTGATTTATTCATAGAGAGCTCTAACAATACAGAACTTACAGTGAGCTTATAACCATTTGAAAATGCTGCCCCCATTTGTACCCAGAATACACTTCCAGTACTTCAGAGTAAAAGTCATTATGTACACAGTAAAACACAGTTATGCCTTTAAGCACATTGTAATGGTCTTTTATTTTAGCAATCCTGCTCTCCCTAACATCAATCTTACTGGAGATAAATGCATGGATTAGCATCTCTTGTTCCTTTTTTGAAACCAGGTCCTTGATTCTGGCTATATTTTTAAGATGATAGAATGCTGTTTTGGTAACCGCTTTAATATGACTGGTGAACGTGAGATATGATTACACCTAGATTACGCATTTGGTCTTTGAATATTACTTATAAGACCAATACAAAAAAGGAGTTTTTGAAATGTTGGCCAACTGAAAAGTAAGAACTTGAATAGTATGAGCATGTACAGCACTCAATACTTAGTTGGGGCTCCTTTTGCCTGAATTACTGCAGCAATGCGGGTGGCATGGAGTCGATCAGTCTGTGGCACTGCTCAGGTGTTATGAGAGCCCAGGTTGCTCTGATAGTGGCCTTCAGCTCTTCTGCATTGTTGGGTCTGGCGTATCGCATGTTCCTCTTCACAATATCCCATATATTTTCTATAGGGTTAAGGTCAGGCGAGTTTGCTGGCCAATTAGAACAGGGATACCATGGTCCTTAAACCAGGTACTGGTATCTTTGGCACTGTGTGCAGGTGCCAAGTCCTGTTGGAAAATGAAATCTGCATCAAGTTGGTCAGCAGCAGGAAGCATGAAGCGCTCTAAAACTTTCTGGTAGACGGCTGCGTTGACTTTGGACCTCAGAAAACACAGTGGACCAACACCAGCAAATGGCATAGCACCCAACCCATCACTGACTGTGGAAACTTTACACTGGACTTTAAGCAACGTGGATTCTGTGCCTCTCCTTTCTTCGTCCAGACTCTGGGACCTTGATTTCCAAAGGAAATGCAAAATTTACTTTCATCACAGAACATAACTTTGGACCACTCAGCAGCACTCCAGTCCATTTTGTCTTTAGCCCAGTCGAAACGCTTCTGACGCTGTGTCTTCTTCAAGAGTGGCTTGACACAAGGAATGTGACAGCTGAAACACATGTCTTGCATACGTCTGTGCGTGGTGGTTCTTGAAGCACTGACTCCAGTCTTTGTGAATCTCCCCCAAATTTTTGAATGGGTTTTGTTTCACAATCCTCTCCAGGGTGCGGTTATCCCTATTGCTTGTACACTTTTTTCTACCACATCTTTTCCTTCCCTTCGCCTCTCTATTAATGTGTTTGGACACAGAGCTCTGTGAACAGCCAGCCTCTTTAGCAATGACCTTTTGTGTCTTTCCCTCCTTGTGCAAGGTGCCAATGATCGTCTTTTGGACAGCTGTCCAGTCAGCAGTCTTCCCCATGATTGTGTAGCCTACAGAACTAGACTGAGAGACCATTTAAAGACCTTTGCAGGTGTATTGAGTTAATTAGCTAAATAGAGTGTGGCACCAGGAGTCTTCAATATTAAACCTTTTCACAATATTCTAATTTTCTGAGATACTGATTTTGGGGTTTTCATTAGTTGTCAGTTATAATCATCAAAATTAAAAGGAATGAACACTTGAAATATATCAGTCTGTGTGGAATGAATGTATACATTATACAAGTTTCACTTTTTGAATGAAATTACTGAAATAAATCAACTTTTTGATGATAGCACCTGTGTATTTGAGTATCATCTGCATAACTATGGTAGTTAATGTTGTTCTGTAGAATTTCGCCCAGAGGTAGCACATAGAGATTGAACAGAAGTTTTGATGGTCTGCCTAATACTTTGAAGAAACTAGCAAATTCATTACATTTCGCAGTAGACAAGTGTTCAGGTGCTAACTGCTTGAGGGGTTTGGTGAGCTTGTCGAACATGGCAAACAGAGTGCGGGTGTTGTTGATGTTCTTGTTGATCATTCCCAATAAATAATGCTGTCTAGCCCTGCGTAACTCAAGGTTGAAGCTACGAACTTTTGTTTATAGATGTCATAGTTGATTTGAAGCTTATTTTTTCTCCACTTACGTTCAGAATTCCTAAATTTTATTTTAAGGGTGTTAACCATTACGGTGCTTCTCCATGGTGTTTTTTATTTTCTCTGAGTTTTCTTTACCATTACCAGTGCAATACGATTCATGACATTCATTTTTCTTCAATTACAATTATCCAGGAGTTTGTCAACTGACTCTGCAGTTATTGTTGGTGAAGTTGCTATGGCCTTCATAAACTGAGCATTGGTTCTCTCATTAATGTATCTTTTCTTAAAAGAAACAGTTTACTTGAACATCTGGTAGGGCTGAACGATATTCTGTTTTAGCATCGGCATCGCGATGTGCGCATGCGCGATAGTCACATCGTCGGAACATGCCATGTGAAGAAGGGTAGCACCCATAAATGTATTAAGAGAATGGGATACAGTGTTCGGCAGGAAGCCCTGTACATTCCAATGAGAGGCTCAAAAGCGCATAAAGCCAACATGGAGCTTGGATCTTCCGCGTTGACTGGCCCATGACGTCATGATGGACATGCGCACTAGCAATAATTTGTTTGTGTTCTCGTAGCAACCGATAGCAACTTGCGCGGTCCGGAGCTTCTCTCTCGTGTCTCTTAAATCCACGATCACGTAGCGAACTTATAAACTCACCGTTTCATTGTCTAAAATATTCACTAAATGATATGTTTTCGTTGTTCCTGATCGTTTACATGCGTAGCTAAATAAACGATGGATGTATTTACACAACCAAGGAGTCGGGAGATGTAATTATTATGTATAATAATTATTATTTTATTCATAAACGGCTACAAAAATGAGGATGTTGACCATAAACAGGTACTTTGCCTGGAGTGTTATAAAGTTGTGGCCTCAAGACAAGGAAACACCACCAATTTGTCTGATCACTTAAAACGGCACCACAACGTAAAAATAACGTTTTATATCGCTAAAGATATGTTGCCATTAAACACTGTCACCAAAAAGGGATTTAAGAAAATGATCCGAACGCTTGACACGCGGTATGTTATACCATCCTGCACATATTAGAGCTGTATGGAAAATGCAAATCTCAGATTGAAGCAGAGCTGTCACACGTGGAATACTATATAGCTACAACAGACTTATGGTCCAGCAGGACAACAGAGCCCTACATGAGTCTGACGGTACGGTCTGATGGAATAGTAATTATTGACTTTAGCCTGGATTGATGGCTCGCAATAAATATCGTTGGGGAAAAAAATATCGCAATGTAATTTTTTTCCAATATCGTGCAGCCCTATAGAGAACCATGGATTTTCACTGGTATTGGTATTGAATACTACAATTTTGGTACCGTAACAACATTAGATAGGTTTAAGGAACTGTAGGGGTGTTTTTTGTTTTTTTTCTTGCCTGCAAAACAGAGTCTGGATGTCCACCCCGAGACATGTTAGCTGTGCACAACAGAGTGATAGACCGATTTGCCACCTTTAAAAACAGAAGGCATTCTTTGATGCTTCCACCCACGAAGAAGACAATAAGTAACTGTTGACTGTGGTTTTGAATATTATTTCATTCTCAATTTAGCTTTATTTGAATATTGCCTTTTTGATTTATATCATACGTTGTACATCATTTGGCGGAATAAATTACTTTTATTTAAGAAACGCTCAAACCTATGTTGTCAAATTTCACTATGACCTTAAAATTCTGGTTCTTGTGTTATACTGTATGCAAGCCAAACTACACAGCAAAATGACACTCTGATTGAACTAATCCTCAGTGCAGTTACAGTAATTAGTGTAATTAAAAACCAATCTTATTTTATAGACAGATGGATTAGATATATTATGCCATTACTTTATCACACATTTACACGAGCAGACAGATAGCTTTTATGTCATTGGTTACAGAAAAACTCATCAGGAGCAAAGTCTGGCCTAGGTAAATTCCCCCATGCAGCTTTGATGTGTCCAAGGAGATAACATTACAGTAATTTTTGTTGAACAAAGTAGAAATGGAATAAAAGGATGTGTCTGTCACCTTTTACTTGCAACATCTTGGTTTCTTGACTGGTTGTTGAATAACGTGTAGCTCTCTAATACAGTAACAAAAGATTTGAGTGCAGAGATTTTGCAAACGCATGTTACAAATACCCTAGGGCACAGGTGTCAAACCGTTTCCACTGAGGGCCGAGTGTCCACAGGTTTTTGCACTCACCTTGCACTTATTTAGGTCACTGATTGGTAAGGTTCTACCCTCAACCGGTTGCTAAAGTCTGAACTGGGAACACATTTAAAGGAAAAAACAAACCAGCATACACTAGGCCCCATGTGGAATCAGTTTTACACCTCTGCCCTAGGGGCTAAGCACCAACCTGTCTTTCAATCCTAGGGACGTCCCTGTTAACAGCTATTGTTTGGTTTGTTTAACACAATAGTTGCACCAAAGGCTTTCCATAGCATACGTTCATATACCTGTGTATCACGTTACTACACCACACGACCGTATGTGTAATTCAACCCGCCCAAGTACATTTGACCCCTGAGTGTGTAAAGTTGAATAGCAAACAGTTTTCTAACCAATTTGTTAAAAGTGTATTAAGTACAATGTACTATCCCTTTCAACTGAAAATATGTTCTCCGGGACTTCAGTGAGGAAGATGCAAGAAAGATTAGGAAACGGACCTTGTCGTATCCTCTCCCACCGAAAGCCAACGAAGGGACATTTTAAAAATTTAATCATATTTATCCATCAAATCACTTCTTACATGTGAAATTTAATTGGGAGAGTAACTCTTGTGTTTTCTGTGAGAACGATGTTGAGACGGTTGTCGGTTGAGCATGTTTTCTGTCAGTGTGAACTGGTTAATGACTTATGGTTGTCTTTTCAATGCTGGCTTCAATCTAAAGGTATATTGCTACACAAGCTGGAATATTTCTGGAGGATAAAAACCTAGAATTCTTGATAAATAATCTGATTGAGCATTGCAAACATTTTATTCATAGGTGCAAATATTTTAAGGTCAAGCCCCACATCAACGGTTGGATAAATGATCTTAAGCTATTTGCAACATCTTTACATTACATGACAAAGGATAACGCCAAAAGACTCTTTTTTTGGGCTAAAAAGACCCCTAGTATTTCTTTTTTTATGTTATTTCTTATTATGTGTAACCAGGTGGTGGTTAATGCACCAATAGAAATAGTTTTAGGCTTGGACAATGTAAGTGGTATCTGTCCTGTTAGTGCGTGAGTTAGGTGCTTAGTGACGTCAGCACGGCAGGAAGGTAGAGAACCGGGAAAAAGTAGCCTAATCGAGAGAGACACATGTTGGTTGATGCGATAACAGAAGATGGTTAGAGATACGGAGAACGTCTCCAGTTACGTATGTAACCTTAGTTCCCTGAGGGGAACGAGACGCTGCGTGAAAACGCTATGGGAACGCTCTGCGTGAGTGCGTCATGAAGCACATGTGTAATCAGTCCAATGGCATGACGGAACGTCACAGACGGGTGACGTCGCGACCAGGAAATCATAAAAGCACCCCTAATTACATTCAGTTTCTTCAGTTTCTGACGGGCTGAAGCAAGTGCTGGGACTATGGCACAGACACGCAGCGTCTCGTTCCCCTCAGGGACCTAAGGTTACATACGTAACCGGAGACGTTCCCTATCAGTAAACTTCGAGCTGCGTGAAAACGCTATGGGAATGCCAATACCCACTTCACCATACGAGCAAGTGTCCGCCATGTGAAGTCAGAGCGCACATTCGGACGAAAGCACCTGCGCTCCTGGCGTGGAGCTAAATTCAAGCTGGTAAAACCTCACGAACATGTGCGGTGAGGACCAGCCTACCGCAACACAGACGCCATGTAGTGAAACCTTGCCTGACAAAAGGGCTTTTGAAGCCGCCATACTCCTGGTCGAGCGGGCTCGAACAGCCAAAGGTGAAGGCTGACCAGCCGACTCGTAGGCAAGTGAGATGGCATCAACCACCCACTTGCTCATCCTCTGCTTAGACACAGGACCCCCTTTCTTGGGTGGTCCGAAGCACACAAACAATTGTTCGGATAGCCTCCACAGGGCAGTTCTGTGGACGTAGGCGTCTAAGGCCCTCACCGGGCTGAGGAGGTTATGCTTCTTCTGGTCCGACGTCAGAAAGGGAGGAGGACACAAGGCTTGCAGCACAATAGGCCCAACGGAATTAGTTGGGACCTTAGGAACATAACCGGGTGTAGGTAGTAGAAACGCCTTGACCATCCCGGGTGAGAATTCCAAGCATGAGGGCGCCACTGACAGAGCTTGCATATCACCAATCCTCTTCAGGGAAGAGATAGCAAGTAAGAAGATCGTCTTGAGATCGTCACAAACTTATCAGGGACCTCCTCAATGGGCTCAAACGGAGCACGGGAGAGGCCTTCCAGCACAATGGCCAGGTCCCAGGATGGCACCCTCGTGCCGGCTGCTGGCCTCAGTCTCCGGGTGCCACGAAGGAAGCGTGATACCAGTGGGTGTCTCCCCAGAGAAACTCCATTTAAAGGAACATGGCATGCGGACAAAGCCGCCACGTACACCTTCAGTATGGACGGGGATAGACCTGTAGAGAAGCGTTCTTGCAGGAACTCCAGCACTGCAAACACCGGGCAGTTAACTGGGTCTAACTGCCGTTCTCTGCACGAAGAGGCGAACAGTTTCCACCTAGCGGCATACGCCTTCCTTGTGGCTGGAGCTCTGGAGTGAAGGATGGTCTCAATGACCTCAGTCGAGACACCCGAATCTAAGAGGCGGGCCCCCTCAGAGGCCAGGCCCATAGTTTCCACAGCTCTGGGCGGGGGTGAAGGATGACCCCATGCGCCTGGGAAAGCAAGTCCCTCCTGATCGGAATCTCCAGAGGAGAACAGACGAGGAGAGATATTAGGTCCACAAACCACACTCGGGCCGGCCAGTACAGAGTAGTAGACTGACCTGTTCCTGACGGACTCTCTCCAGAACTCCTGGGAGCAGAGCAACCGGGGGAAAAGCGTACAGGCGTGACTTCGGCCATGCCTGTACCATGGCATCCACCCCTAGTGGGGCTGGATGAGTCAGCGAGAACCACAGTGGACAGTGTGATGTCTCTTTGGAAGCAAATAGGTCTACCTCGGCCCGACCGAAATTCGACCATAGGAGCTCCACCATTTATGTGCAATAATAGCTGATGGCCCCGCCAAAGCCCTTGGGCTGGGCGACCACTCATGATCGCCCCCCAGCCTGTGAGGGAGGCATCTGTAGTTAGTATTACACGACGACACGGAGCTCCCAACACGGAACCCTGGGTTAGGAACCAAGGCTTCCTCCACACGACTAGCGTGCGTGGAGATTACGCCGCGTAACTGTGATCATGCGGAACTGGTTTCCCCTCGGGGAGAACCCCTTGGTTCTGAGCCACCACTGCAATGGTCTCATGTACAGCAGGCTGCAAGGTATAACGTTGGACGCTGCCGCTAACAGACCTAACAGTCTCTGAAACTGTTTCACAGAGAGTGACTGGCCTAGTCTCACCTGCTCGAAAGCTGCGAGGATCGACGCGACACGTGCAGGAGACAGATGTACCCGCATCGTGGTCGAATCCCAGACTACGCCTAGGAAAGTGGTCACCTGTAACGTCGAGAGCACACTCTTCCCGGCATTGAGCCTCAACCTCAGTTTCTTGATGTGAGCCAGAACGACATCTCGATGTCAAACCACTAGATGCTCCGAAGGAGCCAGAATCAACCAATCGTCGATATAATTTAAGATGCGTATGCCCTGGAGGAGCAACGGCGCCAGGGAAGCGTCTATACATCTCGTGAACGTACGGGGAGAGAGTGCTAGGCCGAACGGAAGAACCCGATATTGGTACGCTTCGCCCCCGAAAGCGAACCTCAGGAACTTCCTGTGTTGTGGAAGGATGGAGATATGGAAATAGGCGTCCTTCAGATCTATCGTGACAAACAAGTCCTCGGACCTGATTTGGGACACATTTGGGCATTTTGAAGCTGAGTCTCCCTACCGTCTGATTCAACAGATGCAGGTCTAGGATAGGACGCAACCCCCCATCCTTCTTGGGAACAACAAAGTACCGGCTGCACCAACCCGACTCCCTGCTGGGAGAAAGAACTCGTTCTATAGCCCCCTTTAGCAGGAGAGTCTGTACCTCTTGTTCTAATACCAGAGCCTGCTCTGGGCCTACCACTGTCGACAGGACCCCATTGAAACGAGGCGGATGCATCCTGAATTGGATGGCATAACCGCTCTCGATTATCCGCAAGACCCACTGAGATATATTCGGCAGGGTCTTCCACTCTGCCAAAAAATCTACTAGGGGCACCAGCCTCTCGAGGCTGGCCTCTGGAATAATTGGTACTGCAGACACAGTGCCCTGTGACAGCACACTGGCAGGGAACAACTGGTTCGACAGTTCTTGGCCCCTCCTTGAGGGGGCGAGAGCCTCTCGGGAAAACACTCGCCTGGGCCATCTGAGCCCCTGCCCAGCTGAGAGCACCAGGAGAAGCTCACTTCTCCCCTGGTGGGGACCACCCCCAGCAGCCCGATGTCAGGGTCTCTTGGACAAAGCCTTCTTGGGGGTAGCGACAGCCCTCGGAACTGTCCTAACCCTTGAAGGCCCTGCCTGCAAGCGTCGCTCATGTGTTGTCAATCATCATGTGTTGGAGCACGAGTAGCGACGCTCACTTTCTGCTGCGCCCGGTGTGCCGGGCTAGGCGACAGGCGGGGCTGCTCCCGTCCCATAGCCCCTGCAGCGTGGGAAGGAATTTTTGGAAAGCAGCCGCCTGCCTTTTTTCCTCCTGGAACCTCTCGACAACAGAGTCAATCACGTGTCCAAAAAGGCCCTCGGGTGACAGAGGCGTGTCCAAAAGGAAGGCTTTCTCCCTATCTCTCATGTTAGAGAGGCTCAACTAGAGATGCCTCTCCGTAGCCACCAAGGCTGCCATAGACCGGCTTACTGATTTGGCCGTCTCCTTAGTGGCACGAAGAGACAAATCTGCCGCCTGACGAACTTCTCGAACAACGTCAGGACTTAAACTCTCCCCCTGAGCCACGTCGCTAAGCAGCTCTGCTTGATATGCCTGTAAAATAGACATAGTATGCAGGCAGGAAGCTGCCTGGCCCGCCGCCGAGTAAGCTTTGCCCACCAGCGTTGAAGTAGCTTTCAACGGCTTGGAGGGCAATGCCGGTGTCCTGAGAGACGATGCCGCGGGAGATAAATGGCTAGCCAGTACCTCCTCCGCAACCGGCATCGCTCCGTACCCATAAACATTAGAATACATATTAGTCCGCGGATTAAATATCACAGTGTGGAGCTCCGGGAAGAAAGGCAAACACCGGCGAGGAGGTAAAGCTCGGGAAGGCAAGAATCTTTCGTTCAACTTACTGGTTGAAGCAGTAAGTTGACTCCTGCCTGTCAGCCGGCCACTCGATGTTGAGCTTTTCCACAGCTCGGGTGAGTACCTCCAGCAGCTCCTCGTTCGCGGGTGACTGAATTAACAATTCAGCCTCCGCCTCGAGGCTTTCAGCCTCCAGGTCCTCAGAACTGGACGGCTGAGAAAAAGTTGCCTCATCCAGGGCGGAAGAAACCGTGCTTCCGAACCCCGAGCTGAGGCACTGGCTCTAGCAGACGAAGACTGGGAAAATGCAGACGCCGTCTCGGACTCACCTGCTAGATCCACTTGCGAACCCCACGACGCCAGTCGCCGCCGTGCCTCGGCAGCGGCGGGACCTGAGCCGCGGGGAGCGCGAACCGAGCCGCTTTCCTGAAAAAGCGCCAGGCGAGAGCGCAGTGTTCGCATGGGAAGACGGTCGCAATGCTTACAGCCAGCCTCATCAAAGGCTAACTGAGCATGCTCCGCTCCCAAACAAACCACGCATAGACTGTGCGTATCCCGGCCCGTAGAAAGCGGTTGCAGGGAGGAGCACACTGTCTAAAACGCCGCTCGGTAGCCATAATCGCGGTCGAATTCTTATACATAAAATGCAAAGAAACTTTCTGATTAGCCAACTAATAACAGAAAACCGCGAGGACTTTATCACAACACGCACTTGCTGAAGCAACAGAAAACTGAAGGTGCCGGTAATTAGGGGTGCTTTTATGATTTCCTGGTCGCGACGTCACCTGTCTGTGACGTTCCGTCACGCCATTGGACTGATTACACATGTGCTTCATGACGCACTCACGCACAGCGTTCCCATAGCATTTTCACGCAGCTCAAAGTTCCCTGATAGGGAAGTCTGGTTTCCATGTGTGAGATGTTGCGCCGGGAAAAGCAACGTGGGAGTGCCACTACTGTTTTATGTTTACTGAAAAGAGAAGTTTTATGTTAACTGAAGAGAAGTTTTATGTTTACTGAAAAGAGAGGTTTAATGTGTGTAGATAAGTTTTATTTGTAAATTGGACATTTTTATATTTGCATTTTATTTTCTGTAGCTCTGGTATTGTAGATGTCGTACATAGAAATACAGGGTTTCAGGTTTGGGGTGTGACCAAACACTGACCAATTGTAATTGAATCTTTTGTTTTAAACTAGTTTGACCTACCAAAATGTATATATCTCACTGTGTGTATTTGCCCCGGTGACATATGATTTGTTATATATTCTCTACCTTAAAGCTGTAAACCGTTGTGAATGATTGTACTAACACATTGTGCCTTGATTGTTTGTATGACTATTGTATAACAAAAAAAGTACATTTGGCCTCACAAGGTCATTAAAAAATAAAAAACATCGGGAAACTTTTGTCATCACTGTTCCAGTGTATAATTACCTTAATGAGAATGGTGGAAACATGGATTGGATGTATTAAGAGAACGGATGGAAAAGTATTTATTTCCCCACGGAAACTGGTGCTATGTCATTTCCTGCGAATTGCGCATGCGTCACAGTTGTTTACATCTTCTGGATTTCTTTGTCGTATTTTCACCTAATGTCATTACTTAAGTAAAGATTTCAAGCGCTGCTTGGTAATAGGCTGAGGTTACTTTCTGTTTGTGCAGTTGGTCGTCCTTTACACTTGAACAACAACCATGTCAGTGAAATCATGTTGTATTTACAGCACAGGAGTGATTTCCATTCTAATGTTGATAACTGGTATAGTTATGGTGCTGCTGCAAGTGTTTCAAAACGTCCTCTATGCAAAGATTAAAGAGGTGAGTTACGAAGTTGGTACTAAATGCTAGCCAGTCTGTGTCCGAGTCGTGTTAAGCTTCTTGCCATCATGTTTGACAGAGGAGTTGGCAAAATCATTTGTCAATTAAGGTATACTACGTAGAAACCGAGGGAGACAGGACAGTAGTCAATGTACAATGTCTATTCATCTAGCAGATTTACTTACTAACGTAGACACTGAGGGAGACAGGACAGTAGTGAGTGTACAATGTCTATTCATCTAGCCAGCAGGTTTACGTACTAACTTAGAAACCGAGGGAGACAGGACAGTAGTGAGTGTACAATGTCTATTCATCTAGCCAGCAGGTTTACTTACTAACGTAGAAACCGAGGGAGACAGGACAGTAGTGAGTGTACAATGTCTATTGGTCTAGCAGGTTTACTTACTAACGACGGGACTGAAGGAGACTAAATTATACAGTACCGTTAGCTTCATTAGCCACAGGCCCTAGCTTTAACAGCAGGTTGTTACCTGTGCCTGTGGAGAATCAGTATTACTGTACAATGCTAGGTAGCTACATCATGATAGACAGATTTGTTTAAAAACTACTGAGAACTTAAAATGAACTCAATTTGTGTATGTGGCATGTAGTTCTGACGACATATAGTTTCTGTTGAAAACACACGTTTTTATTTATTTCCAGTGAATAGCCATGACTGTCGTTGCTGATTTAGATGTCGTCATTTATTTTGCAATTAGCTTCCATTTTAGGCTTTTGTTTCCTAAAATGGTCTAACGGAGAGGTCCTTGACCCTGTTACTGGAGAGCTATTGTCCCGATTGTTTTCACTCCAGTCTTATGTTTATGCGATCCTGTGTTAAATTAGGGTTAAAGTGGAAACAACTCATGCAGTCGCTCTCCAGAAACATGGTTGAAGACCACAGCTTTAACAGATGTGTTTAATCCTATGAAATTTGACCAATAGGAGATTGTGCTCAGAAATGGAACTCAGGCATTTGATGTCTGGGAAAACCCACCGGCTCCTGTATACATGCAGTTCTACTGTTTCAATGTGACCAACCCTTCAGAAGTACTGAAAGGAGAGCGACCTGCCGTTATAGAAATTGGACCATACACATACAGGTGAGTTTTTTTATCTGCAACTTTTGTACCCTTTTTACACTACTGATATACAGGATTTTGGGTACTACTATTCTGTGTGGTTATGTATGATTTAGCCACAAAAGGATTGTGGCTCTCAAAGTTATTTTTTTGTTTGAGTTTTCTACATCTCACTGTCTAAATAGAATAAATAATAAACAAAATCAGTTATATTGTGGAGGTATTCAAATCATTTGCTATGATATTCCAGAAAGAATTGAACCAGTTGTCTTTTGAAGAAATGAAATAAGGGGAAGGCCTAACTCCTAATGAGTTACAGTCAACACTGTCAGTGTCATATGACAACAATAGCCGGGGCTCTTTATAAAATTGGCCTTTATGGTAGAATGGCTAAAAGAGAAAAATCTCACTTCAATCCTTGGCTGGAGTTCACCAAGTGAGAGTCAAAAATAGAGACCATATTTTCTTCTCTAATAAGAAAAAGTTGATCCATTGTCTGAGAGAAGTTGTATTAGTCATACAACTGTTACATTTTTTTTCTTTGATTTGGCAACATCAGAATGGAATCTGTGTTAACAAAGAGCTGGACATGTACTCAGCATAATTTTGGGGGAAGTGGCAGAATTAACTGAAGAGTCTGTCACATGATATATTATATAAAGTTTGTTATAGATTCCACATGTCCCTGGAACTCTGCTGGAGGGATTAAACGACATTCTTCCAAAAGATAATCCCTCCTTTGGTGGTTTGATAGTGGGGGTAGAGAGTGTGGTCTAACTTGTGGGTTCAAAATCTCCAATAGGAGTTTAATTGGGTTTAGATCAGGGGACGGAGATGGCCATAACATATTATTCACATAATTTGCATACTACTCAAACCATTCAGGGACCCCTTATGCACTGTGGATGATGCACTGTCAACATTAAAGAGACAATAATTAACCCTCTCAAGTCAATTTGATCCTTTCCTGTTGCACCCTGATCCACAAACCAGGTCAACTGGGCTTGCTCAGCATATTTACACTTGTCACAGAGTGTGACATGATGTCAATTGCTCAATTGTATCACGCAGCACACCTCTATGGAAGCATCTGCATTCGTTATTTTCCTCCACCCATTATATTCAGGTATTTCATTTAAATTATCACCTATCTGTATGTCGAAATGAAACAATAAAGACGAAACATGAGTTGATTTGTTTCCATTCATTTCCATTTATAGTAACATTTAGACAAGCCTAATTCTGTCCTCAGCTTTGGTACTACCCTGTTTCAGTTATCACTCTTTTGCTTGCACTTCTGATAACCAAACAATCAA
Source organism: Dallia pectoralis (assembly GCA_029465975.1). Classification (NCBI taxonomy): domain Eukaryota; kingdom Metazoa; phylum Chordata; class Actinopteri; order Esociformes; family Umbridae; genus Dallia; species Dallia pectoralis. Next base: position 815,928 of record CM055760.1, on the reverse strand, counting down.
TTAAGAAATCTGGTTAATTATCCACACACATGTTAAAAACAAACTGTGACTTTCCCTTGCACAACGTTTCTTATTTTCTAACCAATATTTTTACATATACATTTAATGTGTTCTAAACTGTTTCCTTGCTTAGGGAGTTCCGGTTGATGGAGAGAGTACAATTCTTGGAGAATGGAACCAAAGTGTCAGCTGTTAATACAAAGACGTATGTGTTCCAGCCCAACATGTCTAAAGGCTCACAGGATGACCTGATCAGAACAGTCAACATTCCAGCCATGGTATGCTGCAACACACAAAGTGAATACCACTGTCAAAGTGAGATTACAAAAGCATATTGTTGTATTTTTAAATATTCATTTTCTTCCTGCCCCTTTCTCCAGACCGTAATGGAAGAATTCAAAGACATGCCATTGATAGCCAATTTCATATCGTCTTACATGAAGTCGGTCAATGAAAACCTATTCACTACACGCACTGTGGGAGAGCTACTTTGGGGATATGAAGACGGTTTGCTCAAGGCTCTTAAAAAGTTCCAACCAACATTAAATGATGTATTTGGTCTCTTCTACAAGGTTTGGCTCCCAATCACTGCACAATGCTTTGTTGTCAAACATGTAGGCTTAAAGGACTGTCATTGACACATGTGTAATTAAATAGAGACCCACCCACCAAAGGAAATTGCTTTGTATGCATTGCTCTTTTACATTTAGCAGACAGATAAACAACAGTACATACATGTTTAACTGAGGGTACATGTTTGTGTTTCAGCAAAATGCTTCAGATGATGGGGAGTATGTGTTCCTGTCTGGTCAAAAAGATTATCGCCACTTTGCTGTTATAGATCAGTGGAGAGGTCAAAGGTAAGTCATCGGTGTCACTGTTACTTATATTCTGCTGCTATCCTATCTAGATTTCATTAAAAGACATGCTGTTACCACCAAACATAGTAGATTGTTAACCAGGGCTTTAGAAAATAAACAAAACTTGTAATGAGCTTCAGTAAAATATTTTGCGTCTGAGGTACAGCACTTCGGATTATATTACTAGTCAGCTTTATTTGGAATTTAATTAAATAAAATGTAATTGATATTAAAAATCACCGAAATACTTGCACACATGACAACAAGAAGCAAAAAAAATCCAAGGAGGCTGAGATATAGAAAATCAGCAGTGAGTACCTACCGTGAGACAAGCAAAATACTGCCGACAGGGTGATGGTTGCCCAATGTTTTTCACCAGTGTATAATTACATTCAGGGTTGTGAACAATAATTTTCCCCCGTCTTGATTTCCTATTGCATATCCAACCATGGCCTCATCTGAACGTTTGACAAACTTTCGGTGCCAGAGTTTATTCCTTGTTTATTGTGTCATACTTTTTTATGGCAACCATCCCAAACAGTGTGCGGTTATATATAGGTGCCATCTGATCATAGTTTTGGAGATTTTATGGACCCAAGACCCAACATAACTAATAGTGACAATAAGTGTGGCATGTGTTTTGGTGAAAAATACTTATTAATTTCTCTTTTACAATCATTTTATTTGATTGATTATTACATTTTTTGTGATTTTAAACATTGCCAATACTTCTGGAGGTAATTGTGTCAATGCCCATTTACATGATACCAATGTTATTCTACTCCACTGACTATGTGTTTCTCTGGGTGTGTTTTTTCAGTTATCTTGAATGGTGGACCACAGATGAGTGTAACATGATCAATGGAACAAATGGAGCCTCGTTTCATCCAATCATCACCAAGAATGAGACTCTATATATGTTCAACTCTGACCTCTGCAGGTTGGTTTAGAGCTAACCCCTGTCTTTTGCTTCTGTTTTTATTAACCTTTTTTTATGAATAAGAATTGTTTCTTCTTTTTGCTTTCAACTTTTCTTTTTAGTATTATCCAGGGTGGATTGTAAAAAGAGAATGCAGTAGTTCAAATTTAGGTTAAATGAGCATCTGAAGGCATCTGAGTGGTGCAAAAGGCCCGGCACAAAAATGACCATAGTAGTTGTAAACAGCAGATTTTGATCTAATTGCTATGCACTCAAAATGGCTTAAAACAAAGACACTGAAACTCGTCAGTCTATTCTTTTTTGGAGAAATGAAGGCTAAAGTATTAAGAAATTGCCAAGAAACTTTTTGTACCGCAATGTGTCTTACTTCCTTCACAAAGCAGCACGAACAGGATGGAACTAGAATATTAAGAGGTGTGGGTGGCCCCGATGCACAACTGCAAGAGGACAAATACATTCGTTTAAAATCTGATAAACACACAGTTCCTCAACTGGCAGATTCTAATATTCAAATTGAAAAGATTAAGATGGGCAAAAGAACACACAGAGGAAGATTGGTAAAACGCAGACCAAATGATACGATGCTGAGTGCTTGAAGCCATCTTTCAAGCATGGTGGGGGAAGTGTGATGGTCTGGGGTAAAGTGTGGGACTTGTACATGGTAAAAGGAATCTTGAAGAATGGAAACAAATCTTTCCATTCTATGCCCAGTGGACAGTGCTTGATTGGAGCCATTTTCCTCCTACAACAGTACAATAACCCAAAGCACAGCTCCAAAATGTGCAATAACAATTTAGTGAAGAATGAATGGAGGATTCAAAGTTTCATTCCAAAATCATTATTTCTAACCATGTCAATGACTATTTTCTAATGCTTTTCTATCAAAACTAATTTAATGTACACTCACCTAAAGGATTATTAGGAACACCATACTAATACTGTGTTTGACCCTTTTTCGCCTTCAGAACTGGCTTAATTCTATGTGGCATTGATTCAACAAGGTGCTGAAAGCAATTTTTAGAAATGTTGGCTCATATTGATAGGATAGCATCTTGCAGTTGATGGAGATTTGTGGGATGCACATCCAGGGCACATAGCTCCCGTTCCACCACATCCCAAAGATGCTCTATTGGGTTGAGATCTGGTGACTGTGGGGGCCATTTCATTACATTGTCATGTTCAAAAAAACAATTTGAAATGATTTGAGCTTTGTGACATGGTGCATTATCCTGCTGGAAGTAGCCATCAGAGGATGGGTACATGGTGGTCATAAAAGGATGGACATGGTCAGAAACAATGCTCAGAAACAATGCTCAATTGGCACGAAGGGGCCTAAAGTGTGCCAATCCCCCACACCATTACACCACCACCACCAGCCTGCACATTGGTAACAAGGCATGATGGATCCATGTTCTCATTCTGTTTACGCCAAATTCTGACTTTACCATCTGAGTGTGCAACATATTTCAAGTCTTCAACTGTCCAATTTTGGTGATCTCGTGCAAATTATAGCCTCTTTTTTCTATTTGTAGTGGAGATGAGTGGTACCCGGTGGGGTCTTCTGCTGTTGTAGCCCATCTGCCTCAAGGTTGTGCGTGTTGTGGCTTCACAATTGCTTTGCTGCATACCTCGGTTGTAATGAGTGGTTATTCCAGTCAAAGTTGCTCTTTTATCAGCTTGAATCAGTCGGCCCATTCTCCTCTGACCTCTACCATCAACAAGGCATTTTCGCCCACAGGCCTGCCGCATACTGGATGTTTTTCCCTTTTCACACCATTTTTTGTAAACCCAAGAAATGGTTGTGCGTGAAAATCCAAGTAACAGAGCAGATTGTGAAATACTCAGACCGGCCCGCCTGGCACCAACAACCATGTCACGCTCAAAATTGCTTAAATCAACTTTCTCATTCTGAAGTTATTTCTTAATTTTGTTCCTAAGAAAGGTCCTAAGAAAAGTCTTACTCAAATTCACGAACGTGTTCTTAAATTGCATAATTGTTCGCACCTACATTCCTATAATGATGAATACCACGTCTTCGTAAATGGAAAGTGCGTGTCAGTTGTTCCTAATTAGCATAGGTAAACGCCCCGGTATTTCCCATCAAAGGGCATTAAACTGCAGGGCGGAGTGGAAACTCATCGTAAAAACTGAAGTGGACAATGCAAAATCCCGAAACGAAAATGTAAAGACAGTGGAGGATCAGACGCCAAAAGAAAAAAAAACTTTAGTTCAGAAGTGGATATACTTCTGCAAGAAGTGAACAGGCAAAAAGATGTAATATTTAGCAGCGTCAGTAGTGGTTGCAAAATCAAATACAAAAAGGATGCATGGGATTTAATCACACGTTCTTTGAACGCTGTGTCATGGGAAGGGCGCACCCCTGATGACATAAAAAAGAAATGGTTTGACATGAAGTTTGAGGCAAAAAAAGTATTGCCAAACACAAACGAGAGATGCTGACCACAGGAGGGGAAAAGGCTTGCACTGTCCTTACGGAGCTGGACCAGCGCATCAGGGACATAATCGGAATGACCACAATCTCTGGTGTTCATAATTTTATTCTTCATAATATTTAAAGCACTGTACAATTGATGAAAACGCAGAGACTAATGATTTGTCACTAAATGTCAGCGCGCAAATCTGCGTAAGAGTGCTTTTCACTGTGCGTAGATTCTGTTCTTTCCTAATAACAAATTCCACATAAGTAAACATTGGTGAATGTCAGAATCTTCGTGGAATCTGCGGAAGTGGGTTTTAAGAACGAATTTCTTCTTAAGAACGGTTGAAGAATATGGCCCATTGTCTTGACCAGGACCACACTCATAAATGCATTGAAGAAACTGCCATGTGATTGCTTGCTTAGATAATTGCATTAATGAGAAATTGAACAGGTGTTCCTAATAATCCTTTAGGTGAGTGTATGTTTTCATGGAAAACAAGGATATTTCTAATTTCCCCAAAACGTTTGAACAGTAGTGTATTTAACGAAAAGATTTGGTTAAAACTAAATGTTTTAATATCATTGATACCAGACCATTGATACCAGATTTCATAACGCTGTTTATTAATTTGAGATGCCTTTTGAAGACCCTTCTCTGTTCCCTTCTTTTATATGAAAACAAAGTTTGGGTACGATGACAAAAAATTTAGTATTTTTTACATTATGTAATTTAGCATACTTAGTCCTCCAAAGCGACTTACTGTAAGTTAAGGATTATGAACTAGCTTTTTTGAAACAACTCCACAACGGTGTGGGAGGCATATTAGGCCAAGCCGCACAACTTGTTAATTAATTGCTTACTCAAAGTCCAACCAATCAATCAACCATGATTACACTCACTAGCAGGTAACCACAAGGAATAACTGGAGCACAGTTAGACAAGGCAATGGTGAGACAATTTTGTGTCACCCACAGCTGACAAGGGTTTCAACACTTCACAGGAATTATGCAATTGCATTGACCAACCTGAATTAGTCTGCTTTTAAAGTAATTTCACAACACATTTCACAATTGTATCTGCAACCCACTAACCCTTATTGCAGGGGTGGCCAACCCGAGTCGCATGCTGCTCTTTGTCAGGTTTCATGCGGCTCTTACGTTCATATAGAAATTTGTGTTTTTTTAATGTCCGTGTTCGCTTCGCTTGAATTCAATAAAGGAATTTTCATCAAACACGCATGTGTCACAAACTAGTGGTGTAGTGCAGTCAAAAGCCTTTTGCAGAGCCAGTATATACCTTTGTGGTGTTTATTTTAAATACCAGTTAACCCCAACACGTAACATAACAACGAACGGAAATAAAACAACGGCACTGTAAATAAATCTCATTGCCCAGTGGTGACTTATAACAAATAGCTGCTACTCGCCACTCCAACTGTGACTTCCCTGTTTGGTGTAGTGTCTAGAGCGCTCGGCTGCAGAGCCAGAGGACCCTTGTTTGATTCCCTCCACCAGATTATTTTTTTTGCCCATGTGTATGATGTGGCTCTGCAGAAACACAGTAAACAATGTGGTTCTTAGTCTCTGACTGGTTGGCCACCCCTGCCTTATTGCATAACACAGACCATGCTCAGCTAGCTTGTTGTAGTATTTTTACTGTATCTTGTATTTCAAAATATATTGGTCTAAACGCTGTTCTGTTTATTTTTTTCTCAAGATCTATATATGCCACCTTCGAGGGAGAGAACAATGTGAAAGGTGTCCCTGGTTACAGGTTCTCTCCACCCAGCAGTGTATTTGCCAACACAACAGAGAATGCTGGCTTCTGCTCGCCACCAGGGAACTGTCTGGGCTCTGGTGTGCTTGACGTCAGCGCCTGCAAACAACGTAATACAAATATGTTAAATGTTTACCTTGTGGAGGCGGTGTGATACAAACATTGGTGTGGCTTGTAGAAACTGGAAGCTTATTAGCATATACATATTTCCAAGTTACTACACCCCATGGCACCTCACTCTGCACACTCACTGTGTAGGTGGAGATAGTCGCCAAGGAAAACTTATAAAACGGACACATGCGTACACACACACACAGACAGACAAATACACAGACATGGTTAAAAAAATGCATTTAATATTGTTTTACTAGAATTCAATATTTTGTCCAATAGCCACAGTCAAATAACATATTTACACTTATGAAAATCAATTTATTTCACTCATCGATCTAAAAGCGGGTCTGTTCCATTTGTAAACATGTCTTCTTCCGTGGAGTCAAAGGTGTGCTCGCTTATTGAGTCCTATTTTGACTCAATGTGACTTTCCCTGTGGATTTCTTACAAAATCTCTTCAAAGTTGGTGTACTTTGTCTGTGATTTAGCTTTCCTATTTAGGAGCCATGTTGTAATGGTATATTTCAAGTAAACGCAAAAGAATGAATAGTTGCTAGGCCGTTGGAAAAGTTGCTGTGTCTATTGTTAATACTTGCCCTCTCTGATGCTCTCTGACTTGGTTAATAACCATGTTATGCACACTTTCAACCTATTTTACATACCTATAGAATAGAAAAAAAACAATTGACTTTGGCTGATGGTAAGTACACTATTTACCGTCTGACTCCAATGTCGGTACCTCTGTTTTGCTGAGTTTTCTTTTGCTGTTGTACACTGTTCATAAAATGGCATAATAAATTGGCATTTTAGCTTTTTTAAATCGGAGATAACAGTTATATAGAGAACATTGTAAGCTTTCTGCACAGTATAAACATGCCATATATAACAACGGCTGTTTTTAAATAATGTGATCTATGTGTAGAAAGTCAAGAGGAGAACAAAAAAATAGGTGGGGCAAAATCAGGCCACCGGTCAGGACAAGTTAACGTGATAATGTCGTAAAGCATTTTGAGCCCTTGCTGCCTCTTGCACTCAATTACACACCTTGTGATGGCAAATTAGTCTTTAAGAGTTCAAGAGTTAGTCTTTAGACTAACTCTTGAAGAGACGTTTGAAGAGACGTTTGGATTAGGGGGAAATTTAGGCAGGAACCCCCCCACACACACACACACAAAGACCAGGAGGGGGCAGCACTCAATGAGACATGACTGAATCATCACATCCAATTTTGGACAGCCCACTTGTCCATGACAAACTCTTTACATGTTTCTTTGCATAGTTAGCAGAAGTTCTTATCTAGATCGACCTACAGTTTGTGCACTTTAAGAAGCCAGGTGGAATTGGCATAAACCTCAGAGATAGTAGTACACTACTCAATTAGTTTTGTTATTGGTAAAAATCACTGTTGGGTAAATACAAATACAATACAAATAATTAACTTTGCAAGGGCAAAGTTGGATGGGTAGAGACTCTGCTATCCTATTTTTAAGCAGAAGTTCCACCGTTGAGCTGCAAGGACAGAGATGAGAAATGCACTACCTTAGAGCAGGAGTCCTCGACTCCTACCCTACAATGTCTTGAGCCTGCTAGTTTTCTGTTCAAAATGTGTTGCTTTCACCTGGTATCCCAGGTCTAAGTTGGTCAATGATTTGAAGGTTGCTGTAACGAACAGGGAGCCGGACACAAGCGTTGGTTAAACGAAGGACATTTATTAAACAATGTGTAACAATAATGAAAAAACACAAAGACCAGACATAAACACACATTACTTGAGGGCTAACAAATACCAACAAGCCACCCTGGGAAAGGAGGAACTTAACTAAGGATAGTGCTTTAAGGGACTTTGAGGTTCACATTCATATACAATAAAACCAATATCAAATTATAAAACAAAATAATTGTATTTTAAATGTCCATGTACTCTTATTTCATATCCTAGGTGCTCCAATTTTCATGTCATCTCCACACTTTTACCAAGCAGACGAGAAGTTTGTCAAGGATGTCTTTGGGATGAATCCTAACAAGGAGCAACACGAAACAATCATTGATATTAACCCGGTATTAGGGATGTTTTTTCAACTTGTTGCTAAACTTTCTTTAGCTTCAGCCTATCATTTCCAAGTTTTTTTCCCTGAATGACCTTTATCACACATTGCTACTTGGAGCTTTGGCCAGTAGTGCCGTCAAGAGTTGAAATGTGTGATAAAGGTCATTCAGGGAATGCTTATGCTTAATATGTATAATATTTACTTTAAAATGAGAAATCAAATTAAATATTGTTTGCCATTCCTTAACTCTCATATTGACAGTTTTTTACTAGCCTATATGATACAACCGCGTAATAGAATTCCTGAAATTCAGTTATGGCTTTCCTTTAACCAGTAATCATTGAAACTGAATATTTTCCTTTCAAGAAGCTAACTTGTGATTGTTTATAACCATTTTGTTTCCATAGCTCACTGGCATGGTACTTCAGGCTGCTAAAAGACTACAAGTCAACGTATTTGTTGAAAAGATACCTGTTTTTAGGTAAGACGTTCTCTACCCTCAAACCATGATTTTGTTCTGGCCTCTTATTGCAACAATTAATACACACATAATAAAGTGCAAATGTCGAGTGAGAGTTTTGAGGGAATGTAAAGTTGGGGAGCAGGCTGTAGTCAGTTTGGTTCCAGGGGCATGTTCCTGAGGTCTACTGCTGGAAGAAAGAAACTGTTCTTGTGGCGAGAGGTTTGGTCTTGATAGATCTCAGGGGTGAGATTTGAATAGTCCATTTCCAGAGTGAGAGGGATCAGTCGCAATCTTTGCTGCCCGCCTTAGCATCCCGGAGGTGTGTAGGTCATGTAGAGACTGCAGATTGCAGCCAATGACCTGCTCTGTAGAGTGGATGAAACATACCTGACTGCGATGGAGGAGGTCAGGATGGACTAAATGATAGCTGTGTAAAGGTTCATCATCAAAGTTTTTGGCAGTTTGTACTTTTTAAGCTGCCTCAGTAACTACATCCTCTGTTGCACCTTTTGCTGGGAGAGGTGATGTTCAGCTCCCACTTTAGGTCCTGGGCGATGGTGTTGCCCAGATAGCAGTGTTGACTGGGGAGCCACCCAGAACAATGGGACAAAGGGCTGCTGCTGGGCTTCTCCTAAAGTCCACGTTCATTTCCACTGTGTTTACTGTTTTTTGCATTGAGCTCCTAGTGGTTCAGACAGCACCAGGACACCACATGGTCAATCTTGCCCTGTCTGCAAACTCCTGTCCATCAGAGATAAGTCAGATAAGGGTGGTGTCATCTACAAACTTCAGACGCTTGACAGAGTGGTGAAGATGAAGTGGAGAGCCATGTTGTCCATGATATCCGCAGATCCTTTGGCTCTGTAGGCAAACTGCGGTGGGTCTAGTGATGAATCAATGTTGGATTTGAGGCGGACAGCACAAGGCGCTTAAATATCTGTTGTCATTAAGTCCCGTGATTTTTTGATTTTGGATTGATGATGGAGGGTTTGAAGCAGGCCGGGATGCAGCATGTCTCCTGTGACATTTGTTCTCCTTTGGCCTTGCACCAGAGAACCAACAAGTTTGGGAAGTAAAGGCCTAGTGCTAGGATAACACCCTTTTGAATATGAAATTATTCGACTTGCTAAGTAACTTATAATTGTTATCATATGCTGAAATGTAAAACTATAGGATTCAGAGTGGGTGTACTTTCTTTTTCACATGAATGTATCTGTAGAAAACTGGTCAGGGGATGTAGCTGAAAGTAAAACCTTTCATAAAAGGTTTATTTCTGCAAATCTTCATAGTGCACTCCCAACCTCTAACGTTAAAGCGCTTTAGTGATCTTGTTTTTAGTTTCCTAACAATGTAGATCAGTGTATTGTTTTTAAATGCTTTGTTGAGCCCTTATATTGCATTCATATTGAAGACTGTTTTTTCCATCATGTGGTTAAAATGTGTCATGCATCCCATTTCCTCAACTTGAACTGTGCTGCTGATGTTTTGCTGTGCTAGACATTTTGCTGTGCTAGACGTTTTGCTGTGCTAGATGTTTTACTGTGCTAGATGTTTTGCTGTGCTAGATGTTTTGCTGTGATAGACATTTTGCTGTGATAGACGTTTTGCCTTACTAGATGTTTTGCTGTGCTAGATGTTTTGCTGTGATAGCAAAACGTCTAGCAAGGCAAAAACTCTGTGTGCACGCCAAATCTGCTTAATCAAGCCTTTCAGTAAGCAGGGGTGATTCATCGTAATGTTTAGGTCTTGTAGGAACATTGTTATGAAGGAGATTATTTTGACTAGGGATGAGTGGTACCTAGCTGAAACCTAGCTTTCTCAAACACAGTGATCACATTTGGGATTAAATGTTCTGTAGTCAGCCAGTGGGTGTTGTGGGATATGCATTTAATGTTCTGTAGTCAGCCAGTGGGTGTTGTGGGATGTGCATTTAATGTTCTGTAGTCAGCCAGTGGGTGTTGTGGGATGTGCATTTAATGTTCTGTAGTCAGCCAGTGGGTGTTGTGGGATATGCATTTAATGTTCTGTAGTCAGCCAGTGGGTGTTGTGGGATATACATTTAATGTCCTGTAGTCAGCCAGTGGGTGTTGTGGGATGTGCATTTAATGTTCTGTAGTCAGCCAGTGGGTGTTGTGGGATGTGCATTTAATGTTCTGTAGTCAGCCAGTGGGTGTTGTGGGATATGCATTTAATGTTCTGTAGTCAGCCAGTGGGTGTTGTGGGATATACATTTAATGTCCTGTAGTCAGCCAGTGGGTGTTGTGGGATATGCATTTAATGTTCTGTAGTCAGCCAGTGGGTGTTGTGGGATATGCATTTAATGTTCTGTAGTCAGCCAGTGGGTGTTGTGGGATATGCATTTAATGTTCTGTAGTCAGCCAGTGGGTGTTGTGGGATATGCATTTAATGTTCTGTAGTCAGCCAGTGGGTGTTGTGGGATATGCATTTAATGTTCTGTAGTCAGCCAGTGGGTGTTGTGGGATATGCATTTAATGTTCTGTAGTCAGCCAGTGGGTGTTGTGGGATATGCATTTAATGTTCTGTAGTCAGCCAGTGGGTGTTGTGGGATATGCATTTAATGTTCTGTAGTCAGCCAGTGGGTGTTGTGGGATATGCATTTAATGTTCTGTAGTCAGCCAGTGGGTGTTGTGGGATATGCATTTAATGTTCTGTAGTCAGTCAATGGACATGCATTTCAAGCCTCAAGGAATTAGCAAACAACAAACTAGGGCAATTCATTATTTTTATATTCTCTAAATTCTACCCAGTTCTTCTCCGTCCCAATTGTTTGTGTTTGTCTAATCAGTCTCATCGCAACAACACAATCTGGGTGAAATGAAACAAATTTGTATTTGTACACAGGCAAAGTTTTAGTAGATTCAAACTTCAGGTTGTAATGGATGTGGGCTTTTCTATTAACATAGTGTAGTAGCACAGGTTACGGGTCCTTTTCTATTAACATAGTGTAGGAGCACAGGTTACGGGTCCTTTTCTATTAACATAGTGTAGGAGCACAGGTTACCGGTCCTTTTCTATTAACATAGTGTAAGAGCACAGGTTACGGGTCCTTTTCTATTAACATAGTGTAGGAGCACAGGTTACTGGTCCTTTTCTATTAACATAGTGTAGGAGCACAGGTTACGGGTCCTTTTCTATTAACATAGTGTAGGAGCACAGGTTACGGGTCCTTTTCTATTAACATAGTGTAGGAGCACAGGTCCTTTTCTATTAACATAGTGTTGGAGCACAGGTTACCGGTCCTTTTCTATTAACATAGTGTAGGAGCACAGGTTACGGGTCCTTTTCTATTAACATAGTGTAGGAGCACAGGTTACGGGTCCTTTTCTATTAACATAGTGTAGGAGCACAGGTTACAGGTCCTTTTCTATTAACATAGTGTAGGAGCACAGGTTACGGGTCCTTTTCTATTAACATAGTGTAGGAGCACAGGTTACGGGTCCTTTTCTATTAACATAGTGTAGGAGCACAGGTTACGGGTCCTTTTCTATTAACATAGTGTCGGAGCACAGGTTACCGGTCCTTTTCTATTAACATAGTGTAGAAGCACAGGTTACCGGTCCTTTTCTATTAACATAGTGTAGGAGCACAGGTTACGGGTCCTTTTCTATTAACATAGTATTGGAGCACAGGTTACCGGTCCTTTTCTATTAACATAGTGTAGGAGCACAGGTTACGGGTCCTTTTCTATTAACATAGTGTAGGAGCACAGGTTACGGGTCCTTTTCTATTAACATAGTGTAGGAGCACAGGTTACGGGTCCTTTTCTATTAACATAGTGTAGGAGCACAGGTTATGGGTCCTTTTCTATTAACATAGTGTAGGAGCACAGGTTACCGGTCCTTTTCTATTAACATAGTGTAGGAGCACAGGTTACGGGTCCTTTTCTATTAACATAGTGTAGGAGCACAGGTTACCGGTCCTTTTCTATTAACATAGTGTAGGAGCACAGGTTACGGGTCCTTTTCTATTAACATGGTGTCGGAGCACAGGTTACGGTTCCTTTCTCCAAGGCAATGACATAGGTCTTTTATTAAAATGTCAAACTGAAAGTGCCAGAGCGCTGGGTAACAATAAAACAAAAACTCAGCTCTTCTCAGAGCCTTTCTGCACTGTTTTCCAGTTTTGTTCGGCAGCAGGACAGCTAAGTTGTTTAACAGTTTATAAGCAAAATGAAACAACAGAACTCAAAACCAGGTTCCTCCTTACTGGCTCAGGTGGACCCGTGACCCGTTTGCAGAGGGGTTTCAACCCAGAACTCCACATTCCTTTTTATTTTTAAATATATTCTTAATGTAATTGAAATGCTTTATTATTTGACAGAGGAAGCAGCGGTATTTGTGCATCGGATAATAATTGTCTGCAGGTGTGTGATATTTGGCTCTTACCCTACTGGCACACCACATCTCCTGGCCAGCAGGTGTGTTATTTGGCTCTTACCCTACTGGCACACCACATCTCCTGGCCAGCAGGTGTGTTATTTGGCTCTTACCCTACTGGCACACCACATCTCCTGGCCAGCAGGTGTGTTATTTGGCTCTTACCCTACTGGCACACCACATCTCCTGGCCAGCAGGTGTGTGTTATTTGGCTCTTACCCTACTGGCACACCACATCTCCTGGCCAGCAGGTGTGTGTTATTTGGCTCTTACCCTACTGGCACACCACATCTCCTGGCCAGCAGGTGTGTGTTATTTGGTTCTTACCCTACTGGCACACCACATCTCCTGGCCAGCAGGTGTGTGTTATTTGGCTCTTACCCTACTGGCACACCACATCTCCTGGCCAGCAGGTGTGTGTTATTTGGTTCTTACCCTACTGGCACACCACATCTCCTGGCCAGCAGGTGTGTGATATTTGGCTCTTACCCTACTGGCACACCACATCTCCTGGCCAGCAGGTGTGTGTTATTTGGCTCTTACCCTACTGGCACACCACATCTCCTGGCCAGCAGGTGTGTGTTATTTGGTTCTTACCCTACTGGCACACCACATCTCCTGGCCAGCAGGTGTGTTATTTGGCTCTTACCCTACTGGCACACCACATCTCCTGGCCAGCAGGTGTGTGTTATTTGGCTCTTACCCTACTGGCACACCACATCTCCTGGCCAGCAGGTGTGTTATTTGGCTCTTACCCTACTGGCACACCACATCTCCTGGCCAGCAGGTGTGTGTTATTTGGTTCTTACCCTACTGGCACACCACATCTCCTGGCCAGCAGGTGTGTGTTATTTGGCTCTTACCCTACTGGCACACCACATCTCCTGGCCAGCAGGTGTGTTATTTGGCTCTTACCCTACTGGCACACCACATCTCCTGGCCAGCAGGTGTGTGTTATTTGGCTCTTACCCTACTGGCACACCACATCTCCTGGCCAGCAGGTGTGTGTTATTTGGCTCTTACCCTACTGGCACACCACATCTCCTGGCCAGCAGGTGTGTGTTATTTGGCTCTTACCCTACTGGCACACCACATCTCCTGGCCAGCAGGTGTAGCCAACGAGTTATAGGGATATACCGGCCATCCTCACTTCATCTCAATGGGCTCTTGTTTTTATCCAAAACTTCACGTTGAAAGTAAAAAAAAAGATGGATATATGAGTTTTAATTATCAACATTATTATCTAATATATATATATATAGGTTTGTATGGTAGGACCAATTTTGAGAGATCAGTAGAGACCGCTCCATATAATGCTATGTAGATAAAAAGTAAAACGCATGTGTTCAGGAAGTATAATCAGGAAGTATAATAAGGAAGTATAAGGAACGATAATGTGCATCTTATTTTTATAATTCATGACCCATGACCATATGCTCTGAAATTGCACGATCTTCATGTCCAGACCCATCTTGAAAAGTAATCACGCCTAAGTCACTTAGCGTTTTCAAGGACATGATAGCAGAGGCTGAACTCAGTGTGTCTCCACAGACACACACACACACACACACTCTGTGATTATTAATAGTGTGTATTAGTGTCCACTATGTGTGGGTCCATGTTAATCTGTCATTATTAATAGTGTGTATTAGTGTCCACTATATGTGGGTCCATGTAACACTGTCATTATTAATAGTGTGTATTAGTGTCCACTATGTGTGGGTCCATGTAACTCTGTCATTATTAATAGTGTGTATTAGTGTCCACTATGTGTGGGGTCCAACTTTGTATGTTTTGTTTCCCCGTTTCAGCGTTGTGACCATGTTCGCATAAGATTGCTTTTCAGTTCAAAAGGTTTGAACTTTGTGAATGTTAATGGATTAGCAAGCTCACTAAGACGCCTGACTTTATCACACTAGAGGCTCAACTACACATATATACGCTGGGAGAAAAACGCATTCCACGGAGAGCGCATTTCCCAGCCAACATTGGCTGCAATGAATTTTGGCGAATCCACAAACAAATACTGGCTAATCCACAAACAACATACTGTGATTTTTTTTTTACCCCAAAAAATTGGCTATGTGGGAAAATTTCTATAAATCTTACATAAGTTATTAAAGTGGAATACTCATTGGTATTTAATATGAAATTACTTTTATAGTTCATTATCACAAGTGATTACAACACCTGAATTGGATCATGCAATATGGACATGTCTCAGCTTTGACTGAGGCAATTATATGGCTTGTGTAAATAGCCACGTACCGTTAAGACGGTCATTAAATACAATTGATTTTAATGATTAGAGACTGACTATACTAAGTCTTAAGAGGTTCTGTTGATTAACTATTAATGTTATCTATTATTACTGAATTGCTGACCTTTGGTCCGTCACAACTCGTCAACATGTACAGTATGTAATGCTCCCCAGTGTGTGAACCCAATATTTGTAAGTCTGAAGGGCACGCTTTGAACTGTATGGCTTGCTGCACTGTATGCCCTTATAGTGTATTCTGTATGCAGGATTGCTTCACTGTAACATTGCAACCTGCTTTCCATTGCTGGCTTGACGCAGTCTGGACTTATTTGATCTCATGATGGGACAACAGATGCTGAACATTGAACAACCCTTGTTGCCCACTTGGAAAGAGCACTGCACTTGCAATCCTAGTGAGCTAGACTCCCATGGGCAATTGCAAGTTTAAACAAATGACCTATTTTTTATTTATGCATGCACTATCGTAGGTTTCTAATGAGGGATTCTGATAAAGGAAGTGTTCATTTGTGGATGTGTTGGGTTTAACATGGTGTGGATTGCAAACGATAAAGACATTGAAATGGGGTTGCATACCAACAAAGTATAATACAGTATTTGTTAAACGTTTTATTTTCATGTACTCAAAAGCAGTAAAAGTACACACACAAACAAATGTAGGAGCACACTCACAGTCCTTAGAATAGCTTAACGTCAAATGACTCCCAACAGTTTGTTGATGATCCTTGACCTCTTTGACTATCAATAATAACAGTATGCGTGAATGCTTCTATTAGTTTTCACTTTGAGGAGGGTCAGAGTAATACAAAGCCAATTGTTGATTGCTAACAAATATGCACAGAATAAGTACTCGTATTAAAAATAATTAATAATCTTAAGTGAATTTTCCTGACCGACTGAGAAATGTTGTATTTCCCAATTGGATGTAATAGGCTAATGTGGAGGTTTAAGTTGTACTTTTTTCATCACATGACTACAATGTAATATTAAATAGTGTCTGTAAAAGTATGTATATACAGTCCCTGACAAAAGTCTTGTCGCTTGTGTACAAATTGACCTGAAGTGCCGCTGAAATATATTTCAAGATTTTTACAAGAAAAGGCTCATTTTAATCCCAACAGCTTTTGTAATAATGTTTCAGTGCAAAACAAAACTGTCAAAAAGTATTCTAATATTCACTGCATGGTAAAGCCCATTGAGTAAATTTTTGCAAAGACATAAGTGTTGTCGCCTTGTCATATGAGCTTCACCTGTGACTAATAATGGATCAATTAGGTCTCAGGTGTGTATAAAAACAACCCCAGTACACTAGACCTTCACATCAACTGCAACTAGACCTCTGCAAACATGCCTAAGAGTCACCCTGAGACTAAAGTTTTGATTATCAAGAGGCTGAAGACCAGATCCACTGCTGATGTGGCAGACACCTTCAATGTGTCTCAGCGTCAAGTACAGAAGATAAAAAAAACATTTGAACACACTGGTCAGGTAGACCCCGCAAGACAACTGCTCGAGAGGACCGTTTGTTGGCTCGAAAATCCAAGGCCAGCCCATTTTCCACTGCAGCAGAGCTCCACGAGACTTGGTCACCTGAAGTCCCCGTGTCAACCAGAACAGTTTGTCGGATTCTGTCTCGAAATGGCCTCCATGGTCGAATCAGTGCCCAGAAGCCAGCACTAAACAAAAGACAATTGAAAAACCGTGTGTCATTTGCCAAGGCCCACAGCCTGCTAAAAGGATGGACGCTGGAAAAGTGGAAGAAGGTGGATTTTTCAGATGAATCTTCTGTTGAATTACACCGCAGTCGCCGCAAATACTGCAGGAGACCTACTGGAGCCCGCATGGATCCGAGATTCACCCAGAAAAAAGTGAAGTTTGGTGGCTGAAAAATCATGGTCTGGGGTTACATCCAGTAAGGGGGTGTGCGAGAGATCTGCAGGGTGGAAGGCAACATCAATAGTCTAAAATACCAAGAAATCTTAGCTAACTCTTATATTCCCAACCATAAGAGGCCAAATTCTGCAGCAGGATGGTGCTCCATCGCATACTTCCATCTCCACATCAAAGTTCCTCAAGGCGAAGAAGATCAAGATGCTCCAGGATTGGCCAGCCCAGTCACCAGACATGAACATCACTGAGCATATGTGGGGTAGGATGAAAGAGGAAGCATGGAAGACGAAACCAAAGAATATTGATGAACTCTGGGAGGGATGCAAGACTGCTTTCTTTGCTATTCCTGATGACTTCATCAATAAATTGTATGAATCCTTGCCAAACCGCATGGATGCAGTCTTCAAGCTCATGGAAGTCATACACAATATTAAATTTGGATCTCACAGCACCACTACTTAATTTGCTGACATATTTTTGTATTTGCAGTAATTGTGTTCAATTTCTGTATAGGCGACAAAACTTTTGTCTTGCCAAAATTTGACCTTTCTGTCTTGACTAAATAATAAATATTTTTTCAGTGAAACTAATTCATTTCTGTGCATTAAACATCATTTGGGAAGGTTTTAGCTTTTCATATGAGCTATTTCTAACACCAATTGATTAATTAAAAGTCTGGTTAATAGCAGGTGATTCTACAAAATAGATAAGCGACAAGACTTTTGTCAGGGACTGTATATCATGTTGCCTGCTAGTCTTACGTTGTACCGGTTTCAAAGGTGTTTTGGATAATCTGCCCTGTATAAGGGATAGGAAGAGGAGGTACTCTGCACAATCGCACATGTTGCACAAGCTAATAGCAATTTCAATATATATTAGCAAAAGTTGCAACCTTGCTTGACCTTCAGTGACCACCACGTTTTATTAAATTAAATCTATTGCCGTACAATTCACTAGCATTGCTGCTAAAGCTATTGGTAGCGTTATTCTATTATCAAGTTGGTCAAAAACATAATATTGTTAATAATATTGTTTTTTTTTATTGAGCATTTTTCTTGCAACCCTGATACATTTGTGAAGCTTATTACTTATATTGTCGTAGCGTACAGTATGACATAATTGTAATAGTACAGTAAGCCAATTCCATGGCCAATATTTTACTGGTGTTTTATTCAATTCATAAAACGATTTTCATGACTTCATGTATTCATGTAGTAACCCCATGCTGGCAAAAGTATACTGGAAGCAGATAAAAACAAAATATAAGAATGCAAATTCTCTTGGAGAAAACTTCTACATTATCCTTGTAGACTTTAACAATAATTTCTTATTCCAAAGTACTTCTATATTGTGTGCTCACTTTTGATGTCACAATGTTCATCGTGTTTTTTGTCATCGTTATGAGGCTACTACTATTATGGGTATTGTACAACATTAGCTAGATTGTCTGGCTAGCTTATTGTTATTTAGTGGCATTTAAGACTCTAGAGTCAGCAATTCGTCATGTAGATAAGACACTGTGCTTTATATTAAGTGTTACAAAGTATTGTTGTTTTTTCAAAAGCAGATGATTAAACCATAGAAATATTTGGCTTTTTTCCCCCACAAATATTAAGAAGTAAAAGTAAAAGTTGTACAAACACAGGTTTATTTGCCTGTTTACACATAAAATGAATTTGTTTTGACCCATTGCTGCAGCATTTAGACACGCATTTTAAAAACGTACATGAAAAGTGCAACAGAGAAAAAGAAAAAAAACACCCCGAAAAGTTTGTCAAGAGACCATGCCTAGTGGCATAAGTAATGGATACATATAGGATGTGTCATATATATATCTGAAAAGTGCAAAGGAGCAATGTCTAGATGTGTGACTATGAACAGATCCTTAAGAGATGGCTGCTTACATCAAACTGGTTTGTAGTCATTTAGCTCTGTGATCTTTAGTTACTTGGGGACTGGGGTGATGGTGGATTTGAAGCAGACTCTAATGACTCTTATGATTTATTGAAAATGTCTGTGAACACAGGATATAGCTGATCAGCACAGTGCTTGAGGGTGGAGGCAGAGACTCTGTCAGGAACAGCTGCCTCCCTTGGGGTTTGACTTCTGGATAGTCTGTGATCTGCAAGTGTTTACATTTCTCCCCATACAAGTCTTTAGCAACCTTCACTACTTTAAAAAAAAAAATGTATTTAACCAGGTAGACTGATTTGAGAACAAATTCTCATTTGCAACGGCGACCTGCGGAGGAGCTGGGATTTAACTCAGGACATCATACATACAAAGCTCAGAAGCTGATGTATGAGGTCACAGCTTCAGTATACTCATCAAGATTAACAGCCCTGAAGATGCCCCATCCAGTACAGTCCAGACAATCACATAGAGTCTCTTTGGCTTCATAGCTCAACTTTTTTAAACTTTTTACAACAGGTTAAGTGTTATAATATTTTGCCTGTATGATGGAATTGGGTGGACCATCACGTGGTCTAAGGGGCCCAGTGCAGCACGAGCCATAGCATGGTAGATTCACTAGATTATTTGCACCCCTGGTCTGGATTTTAATTAATTGTTTGTATTTAGAAAGCTGAGTTTACATTCGTTAAAGTCACCATGGACAATAACTAGAGTCCGGGAATAGACGTTCAGTTGTCAGTATTTGTTCAGCCAGCAGCCTTTGAGACTCCTTTGCCTTATTGAAGGGAGGCAAAACCTGTTTGCCTTCTTGAAGGGTATACAATTATGATCTGACTGCTTTGTTACAAAAATGGAAGATTATTTATTCTACAGGGTTATTTAAATATGTTAAATCTAATAAAGTTTTTGTTAATCTACCACTACTGAATGTAATTTAGTTTTTTAACTTTTGCTGTTTGAAATTACATGGTTTGTTTCTAAAGTAAGTGAGTTATTGGACAAAAAAATATGGTTTGGAAAAAGTTAATATTATTTGATGTTCCACTGCAGTACTGTTGTTCCCCTTTGCTAAACTGTAAGCTAACTTTCTGGACAGATTATTGAACCCATGTGGGGATCAGTAGTTTGCTCTCCACTGTTGTATGGTGGAGCTAGCCTCTCTGGAGAGGGCATAGTGGCACAGTGTTATAACGCCTCTGTAGAAGGCCTGGTACTACTGGCTCATAGAAGAGTGCCAGTGGTGTAAAGAAGTGTGGACTGCAACTTCAGGACAGTAAAAAAAGATCATGCTTATCCTTTGTTCAATGGATTGGCAGTCAGTCAAATTTTTCATTGTTTTCGATTTTCTAACATCTCTTTCTTTATTCTCCTCTAGCCAAACGGGTGATATCAGGTCACTTGTGTTTCCTGTGCTCTACCTCAACGAGGTAAGCTGGGTTGGGTCATTAATTTGTATTCTATATTGCTCTCAATTAATTGACTCTCGGATAATAGATTTTTTAAATCACCATTTTATTTCTGCAAGCTATATATTTGATTTAGTAGCTAGATCATCACAATTGAATTGTGACCTGGATTCTTTCAGACAATTTGGACTATTCAATGTTACAAGACTCTCTGCATTTAAAAAATGCATTTAATAATCATTAAACTAAACTATTATAAGTTCACCCGGCACAGCCAGAAGAGGATTGGCCACCCTTCAGAGCTGTCATCTTGTTGATGTGCGCTCTGTCATGTTCAGACTGGGTGTTTGTAAAAGCCCTTTGTGACAACTTTGTTGTGAAAGAGCTTTATAAATTAATTTGATTGTTTGTTTGGTCAATTTGTAAATAATTCCACGTTTCACCTTTGTGCTGATGATACCAATCTTTATTCTTGAGCTCCATCAATCAATGCTGCTTTTTTCCAGTCTACAGTCAGACTTTAATAATATGCAGATGGCACTTTTAAAGCTTGTACTTCACAAAAAACCTTTTGTAACTACTGAGTTGGGTAGTTCAGCCTTCTCTTTTAAAGTACCTCAGCTGTGGAACAGAATTCAATTAGAATTGTTTCAGTGCCTTTGTGTCCATGGGTCAATTAAAAGTAAATTATGTTAGATTTTTAAAGTGAGAATTGTCTTTGTTTTAATTGACTGAGATGATTATTAATCTGTCATTGTATTTGTTAATATGTTTGTATTTGTCCTTAATTGTTGTTGTATTTGTATTTGATTTGAGTTGATGTTCCCAGGGCACACTTTCAAATGAGATCTCGGTCTCAATGTGTCTCCCTGGATAAATAAAATTTAAACTCTATTAAAGACAGAATGGCAGCTTACTGCTTCTTTTATAGTTTACGCGAGCTGTGATTTGGGCCATTGTCCTGTTGTTGAAGAAAATTGGCTCTAATAAAGCGTTGTCCACAAAATGGAGAAAAATTTAGAAAAATATTTTTCCCTTTTAAGTGCAAACCCCCCACTTTACCACCACCAAAGCATCCCCAGACCATCACATTGCCTCCACCATGCTTAACAGATGGGATCAAGCACTCCTCCAGCATTGTTTAATTTGGTTTGCTTTTCACTAATGTTCTCATTTGTGATGGAACAAGTGAAACTTAGTTTTGTCTGTCCAGTATTTGTTTTCTTTTGCCTATTTTTTTCTTTGCAATACTTCATAGAAGGGCTGCAACTCTACACTCTTGACGTTGAGATTTGTGTTTTGTGGGCACAATTTAATGAAGCTTCCGGTTGCGTTCCTGTGAGACGGCAGTTTGTCGAACTAGACACTGTATATTTGTCCTGTTTGCTCAGATAACACGTACAGTGATCAGAAAAGAGTTCAGACAGAAGTAGTTTGAAGGCAATGGATGAGATAAGGTTCCAAGTTTTCGATTTTTTTGTAATTTGTTCCAATCATTGGCGGCTTTTGGGGTGACTAAGCCAATGTACCCACTTGAGCGTAGACTGCGAGTGGGTAGAGCTATGGTGACTAGAGAGCTTTGGTACAGCGTGACTTTGCCTAGCAAATACTTGCAAATTAGTTTGTACCAATGAGTTAAACACTGAGTGTTTAACAACGGCTTGCTGAATAATGCGTAAAGGTTGCAGTGGTGGCTGTTGTACGGGGCATTGGTAACACATTGTATAACACTGTGGTAAACCACATCCAATTTCTTTCAGGAGAGGGTTTGAGGTTGTTCTATAAACGACATCACCAAAGTAAAACATTTTGTAAAATAGTCATCTTCTCCAGGGCACGTTTGGCAGCATGAGTACAGGAGGCCCTGTTGCGGATAAGGAAACCGATTCTAGCCTTAATCTTAGAATTTTGTTTGTTTATGTGCGGCTGGAAGGAGAGAGAGCTGTCTAATAAGACACCTAGTTATTTGTATGTATCAACATATTCTAGTTCAGACCCATCTAGCGTGGTGATGCTAGTTAGATGGGAAGGTGAGGGCAGCAATCGGTTGAAAGAATGCACTTAGTTTTACCAGAGTTTAGTAATAAATGTAGGTTTTGGAAAGAATGGTGAATGGCTTTAGAACTCTCCTGGCGATTTGAGAGCACAGTATCTAACAAAGGGTCTGAAGTATACAGAATGGTATCATCTGCATAGAGAGGAATCTGAGAGTCTCTTAACAGCGAGAGCCAGATCGTTAATGTAGAGAGAAAATAGAGTCGGCCAGAGAATTTAACTCTCAGATTGAACACACAGGAACCTGTCGGAGAGATAGTTGGAGAACCAGGCAAGGTTCTCATGAACAGAGAGTTGCGTGCATAAAACGTAGATATTTTATTTTTGTAAATACCCATGTGTGTTTCAACTTTGTGGTACTACTGAGTTGTCGTTGTTATTGAATTAGATGTCAAACTATCTTTATGAGCTATTGTTCCAAAGTAGGTGAGAAGTCAGTATTATCCTGGTCCAAAAAGATAGGAGTAACAGCCCTGTCACAACAGTGCCGAACAATTCTTGTGAGAGAAATGGTCAGTTCTGAGCCAGGAATGTCCTTTAGTCTGAGAGCAGTTATGTGGAGCAAAGGTTACCGGGCTTGGATAGTTGGATTTTGGCAGTAATTAGCCGACCATCTTCAATCAGGCTTCACAAGAGGTTTATTCCACAGTTCACCAAGATGAGCTAAACTGTCAAAAACGTTTTAACGTTTATATGTTTTTTAAATGCTACACAATTGCATATTGCCTGCAACCATGTGTTAAACCAAAATTGATTCCAAATAAGATATTTCGTATTTTGTTTAACCTTTTATTCATACAGTTGGACAGAGATATTTTACAGTTGAGCTCTGTAATTGCCAATGACCACATATGCCCAATAGCCATCAAAATGCTAATCGTTGAGGTAGTCAATTCAACATTCCCTGAGTAAAGGGCTTTAAATCTTTGTTTTTCAAACACTTCAGATTATTGTAAATAATGTGTATATATAATATAATTTAGAGGTTTTAGTACTGATTGTGAGGCATGTATATATTGCATTTAAACCTAATTCAAGACTGATGTAAAATTTTACAATTTTCTTTCTATGCAAATAAGGCAGATATTATGTATTTATTTTCAATAAAATAAATCAATTCTAATCTCTAGCTTCTTTACCAACTCCATAATATGGGTTGTAGAAGAGCATTTCACCTAACCAAAACCCTGGACAGAATTAAAATCAGATTTATGTTTATTTGAATGCAGTTGTGAGCTGACGGAACCAAACTTTATATTTACTATCAGGACTTTTAGCTAGGCAAGACAATTTTGAGGACGATGGTTATCAAGGTCACTGTCATGGTGCTGGTTGATGGAGGACGTATGTGCCATGATCCACAAAGTGGCATACAAACATTCAACCTAAATACATGGGGAGAGAACGTCCAACAAAGATAAACATGAAGGCTGTCCTGCCCTGTTAGACCATAGACTGTGCTAGATGTCCAGGTTTTCTATACTTTTTGAATAAAAATATGCGTTGAAACTCCAGAAATAAGTGGAGCAGCACTAACCAGCTGACCTGGAGCAAGTTTGTCTGACCCGTATCATGTTGTTGATGACTAACAATATGTTTAGGATGTATTTTACATTGAATTCAGTCAATGATAAACCTTAGTTATAAACCACTAAATGGCCCTGCAGAAATGCTTGATTCTCATCAATTCAGATTTGTTTTTGTTTTTTTTGGGGGGGGGGGGAATATGCAAAAGAGAGACCCAGAGGAGAAATTACTATGACTCTACTGGACTTACTGGAAAAGTTTTGGAATAAAGCAGAAATGATCTTCCCTCAGGAAATGTATATATGTTTTTGACAATACCCAGGGGAATCAGTTCTGAGTAATAGGCAGTCGACCACCCTGACATCTTGCAATCCCCAGAGGTTTTGTGTACTGAGAGCTTACGTAAAATGTACAAAAATAATCATATGTATTCTAGAGGATCTGTAAGCAGAGACTTTTACCCAGAGTGACTTACAGTAATGAGTGCAGACATTTCCATACTGCTGTGCACTGCCCCTCCCATATGGGAATCAAATCCTCAACCCTGGATTTAAAAGCACCATGCTCTTACCAAGTGTGCTACCCTTTTACCGTTTTCCTTGCAGTTATACTGCATTCATATATAATGAATGGAAAAACTTCACATGTCTCAAACATCTTTTTATCATCTTATTCTCTCCCACAGAGTGTTGTAATCGATGACTTGTCAGCCAAGAAGTTGGGAGCTATTGTGGAGGAGGGAAATGTCATAGTGAATATCCCCTTCATACTGATCGCCTTAGGCATTCTCCTGGGCCTGGTCTTCATGGGGCTCCAGTGTCGTCAACGGATCCCAGAGGTGAGCAGTCATTAATGTCTGGGTTCAGGCATTCAATCTTGTAACCATTCAGTTACTGGTCTAATGCTTAAAACCACCATTGTTAGTCATGAGTGATTTGTGTGCTAAAGAAATGTGCTAAAATTAGAAACATACCAGGAAGCACGGGTAGTACAAAACTTCTGGTCATTAGCAGTTGGAAGGGTGGATCCCCCTAGCAAAGTGCCTTCAAGCCAATCCAAGTATTTGTCAATGCATCGGTATAAAATGAATTGCAACCTTGGCCGCATCCTGAGAGCTCCCACGCAGCTATCTAAAAAAAGAATACATGCATGTTTTCCAGTTAGGATGTTGATGAAACAATGGGTCCTTAAAATGTTTTCGTCTAGAATGTATAAAAAATACACACAGAGGACAGCATAAGTATTTGGACAGACACAGGTTTTGTTGTTTTGGCTCTGTACTTGATTTTGAGTGTATTTTATTTATCTATATCATATCAGGAATTACAGAGTGTTCTCTTCTTAATTCCTCACGTTTCATAGGAACAGAAGTATTTGCGCAATTGACATAAAGCAAGTACTAGTTAACTCAACAAAGGTATATAACCTGGTAGACCAGTTAAAATCTCTGTTTAGGGTAACCAAGAATGCTCACGATGATAGAGGGAAAAACTATTTTGATTAAATCCTGCAGAGTTGTGGACAGATGAGACACAGGGAAGGCAAGAGAAATGTTTGGGGGAAAAAGGAACTCTGATACTAATGTATCTGGGAAGATTTAGGGGGTGTTAAGTTATAGGCATGTATGGTTGCCACTGAAACTGGCTCACTTGTCTACATTCATAAAATAATTGCAGACGGCATCTATCTATATATATATAATATATATATTTTTTATTTTTTGTCAGAGTTCTGCTGCTGAACGCCAGGCTCTTCTAAATCCCTAGGTTCACAGAAACAAGAATCATCCAAACATGATGGGGAATCGTGGGAGGACAGGGTTGTCCTAACAACATTTCTTCACGGTATCAAGATTTCTGAACTCACACCATCTCCACTTCACACAATGTAATCAGCTTTCTGCACATAACCATAGCATCAATAGAGATCAGCTAAACTAACAGCTACTGTGAGGTTTGGTCAGGACTTTGAGAGACCTTATAGTTAATTATTCTGACAGTCTTTATGTTTTAATCTGGCTTTAAAATTGAGTATCATGTCAAGTGCTAGCCAAAAACCTGCTGAGTTTTCAGTTCACACGTAGCTACGTAACGCTGTTTAAATGATTGGTGAATGAGAGAGTAAGACAACAAAAGGGTCATTTTCCACATAAGATTGAACTGAAAAAGATGAATATTTGTGACCCTGAGCAAGCATTGGAGAGAAAACCACCTCAAACTTCTATCTAAAACAGACTGTTGAATTGCGTGCTATTTTCTCATTGATTATCACATACAATGTCAAACTACTAAGGTGGAATCACTGTGCAATCGGTGGTCTAGAGAAGGGGAGGCCAACCAGTCAGAGACTGGGAGACACATTTTTTACTGTGTGACCACAAAGAGCCACATTATACACATGGGCAAAAATGACATTCAGAAAATAAAAGTTTGAAAACGATTTCAAAATATATGGTGGGGGGAATCTGAACAGTGTCCTCCGGCTACCCAGCCGAGCACACTAACCACTGCTCCAAACAGGGGTGTCTCAATTGGAGGGGCAAGTAGCAGCTATATGTTATAAATCGGCTTGCACAATTTTTTTTTACAGTTGCGTCGTTTTCTTTCCGTTCGTTGTTACGTGTTGGGTTTAAATGGTATTTAAAATAAACACCAAAAACGTATAAACTCGCTCTGCAAATGGCTTTTGACTGCACTACACCCCCCTCAGACATGCATGTTTGACGAAAATGCCTTTATTGAATTCAGGCGAAACAAACACGGACATTAAAAAAAACTTTGATATGAACGTAAGAGCCACATGAAACGAAAGAGACAAAAGAGACGCATGTGGCTCGTGAGCCTCGGGTTGGCAAGGCCTGGTCTAGAGGAAGCAGTGGGCCAATCCACAGTCTAAACAGATGTTTTTTAATTGACTGGTATACAGTCGATTCACATCAAGGGAAACCCCTGCAACATTCCTGTGAAGAACGTCATATTATATACTTACGTTGTTTAAGGAAAAGTTATTTTACACAATTTTTACATGTTACACTTACACTCTAAATTTTTTTAGAGATTTTTAAAGTCTGGGCAGTGCTTAAATAAAAGTAAATTAAATGGAAATGGAATTTAAAACAAAATCAAGTATTTCATCTTTGCATGGCTGCAATGTTTTTATGATCACAGTGGTAAATGTGTTCTTTTCACTGTTTCCAGAAAAAAACTTTTTTTTTAGACAAGTAACCAATTTGTATTATTGTCTTTGAGTGATATAGCCAAGGCCATGCCACCTTATAGGCGGACTAGACGAGCCACATTGTTTCTGTATTAAACCTTTCCCACACAATGCTGCTGTATATGAGATTGGGAGGAGATTTCTTTACAATAGAAGTGCCACCAAACACCCACACACAAACAAGATTAACACAAAGAGAGGCAGTGTGCGGTGACCTTATATTAATCATGGCTGAATACTGGCTGAGCTCATATTGGAATGGCCTGGGGCTCCTCGTTGATTTTGTTAGTACTGTTATTCTCATTGTCACTCCTGTTTTATATCAGTAATTTAAATCGATGGGAAATTACTAAAAAAGTGTCACCATTGCTGTAAACAATGTCAAAATGGATAGAACAGCGTTACTTTAATATATTATATATATATTATTTTTAATTATAATTTTGTCCGACCCCAAAAATATGCACAATAACTATTAATTAGATAGAAAGTAGTTATTTCTTTTGACTGAATACATTTTTCTGATGTTTATTGGCAAATGCTATTTTTTTAATAAAGCAGTCATCCTTTGATTATTATTGTGTTATAGGAGTTTAGAACTGATGTCCACAAGAAACATAAACCATAGTCTGATATGCTTTGAAATTTGTGATGACAAAAATGTTTCTGATCGTTTTTCTCTGCAGCATCTGAAATAGTTGGATATATTTATTCTTATTCCACAGTGGGAATAAGTTGTAATTACAACACAGTGTTTCTCAAAAAGGTGAATGCAAAGGAAACTTTGTGGTTTAGATTTATTGTATTACATTATCGGTTGGCCATAGTTGGAATTGTTGTCTTACATTTAGTACCAGTCAAAAATGTGGACACAGGGAATGTGTGTGTCCAAAATGTTGACTGGTACAGTACATGCTGCCCAGGACATGATGCCACTCATCTTACAGCACTACAGCTTTAGTATTCAGTATCTTCTCATGATCCCATAATCACACTATGTATGTATGTATGTATGTATGTTCAATGTGTTTTACAGAATCAACAAGTTATATTATAATAATTACTACCATTTGGATGATAAATGTATGTATAATGTGTATGATTTAATTGGAATATCTTTTGAGAAGACTCTCATAATGCCATTTTCAGTTTTACTTTGTGTTCCCATTTTATGTTTTGGTGTTGAAATATGCTGTGTAAGTGTTATTTGACAAAGCTGTTTCTTGAAGCAGACAAACCAAATTAAATGTTTTACTGAATATTTGTTAAGTTGCTAACATATTGTTTGATTAATATATGTTTAGTATTAAAAGGGTTGGGCGCATTTGCTAAATGTAATTAATTTAGTTCATAATGGAACTGAAATTACTATTTGATTTTGTATTTTTGTATTTAAATGAAATGTACCCTTAACCTATCCTGCTGCATTGTGAGGCATCCACCTAACATTACTTTTTTGTTTTGTAAAAAAAAAAATACTACAGTGTCTCCAAAAAAAAAAATATACATATTTAAACAGTATTTGCATGTTGGGTACAATCTTGAAAAACACTAACATATTTACAAATAATGGAATGCTTTAATTGTCACATGTACTTTTCATTACAATAAACTTAATGTGCTTCATGTGAATCAAGTCAGTATTTTGTTTTCAAACATGGGTTAATCATATGTGAATATCTCAGTGTCCTTTCACTGTTGAGTAACAAAATGTATTGCTTATTTGCTGTTAATGTATCGAGTATTGTTTAGGCAAATTGCCATTGGCCGTTTAAATTTACTTATTCATTTAAAATATTTTGCTCACTTTTATCAAACCTGCCATAGGCAAAATCATTTTTGTTTCTGCTGTTATGGTGACGTTTGGCATTCCTTTGTTGCTTAGTTTCTTGCTGCTTTGTTGTTTCTTAGGTTATAAAATTCAGTGGAGGCTGGCTGAGTCCAATGTCACACTTCAATCTCATAACCTTTCAGTTCAAGAAGTGAAACCATGAAACGAACACATATTTTTCCTGTAGAAAAAAGGAAAATATTGCAAGCATGACATTTCTTATGGTAACATTGTATTTTCAAAAACATAATATGATCATTCCAGTGAACATGGGTTAAGTAACAAGTATTTTGTCATAATCTGACTGTTCATTGGTTCATTTAAATGAATCTCTCTTAAAATGCAGTACCTGCAATAATTGGTGCCACACTCCGCATGCTCCCTGCATCCAGCCCCAACAGGCTTCAGAGTGTTCCATCTCCAGAGCAACGAACGTTTGGCCCGGCTGATCAGGACTGTCCCCATCCCTGTCCAATCGTCGGGCACAGGGGCTGTCTGTACCTTAAGGTTAATTGAATCTTTTACTTTATGGCTCACTCTAGATGGTTTATTCTGTAGAATGCTTGTTGCCACTCGACTGATATCACACAACACCTACAATGAGGTACAAAGGTTTTTGGCCAGCATAAAAATATGTTTGGCTCGGTACTCTGTTAAAAATAGACGATAGCTTTTTAATTGTGCCATTTATACCGTTTGAAATTCAAATGTTTCTGAACCCTACATGTTATGAACCTAAAGATTACCTTGACTTTGGAAGGATATTACTGAATGAATTGGGAATAATCATGATAGATGTATTTTAATTATCCTGCACCCATAACAAACTGACATTTCTCCATTAACAAAACAACAGAGGTAAGCCATTTATTTATGCCACCTTAACATTGCAGATTAGTCTTAATAATTTTTGCAGTCACATTAAATATGATTGGTGCACTAACCTCATAGTAAATTAGTAATTTCACTTACAGTCCGCTTGAAAACAACGAAAACAACAGAAATGTGACACTCCAAACCAGATAGCTAAAATCTAAGGCAATTTTAATATATGCAGACTGACTACAGTTCATTATCTGACAATCTTCAATGTAGTTAAAAAAAAATCCAAGGGAATGTGAGCATGGAAAGAAATAAACTCCATGTTCATTGAAAAACAAGTTTACATTATATTTGACACAGGTTACCTTAATCTGCTATCTGTTCTTATGACCCTACCTGAACTGCGCAGACCAGAGACAGGAACATGCAGATCGCGACATACTGTACTGGCTTCATGAAGAGAGCGTAGTTTTGCTGAGTCAAGGGCCTGATTGCTTTGAAATATGACTGCAAGAGCCTCATGTAGATCTTTATATTAGTGGTGGTAATCTATCTGATAAGGCCAGCCATGAGTATTAGTGTGTGTATTGTTTCTATGGTAGGGTGCTCAAAGAACATTTCACCTGGCGTCAAAATTACTTCATGCAGGATTTTCTGAGCAAGTTTTATCATGTTATAAATAAATGTACTTATTTGTATATTCAATTGCTCAGTCCAAGGTCCAACTGAAACTTCCCTTCGTCTTTTAAACCAACCCTTCCACAATGCATGGAAATTGCCACTGTCTGTTCCAACTGTTTACTGTCTCACAAGTATTCACTGACTTGGACTTTGCCCGATTTTATTGTGTTACAACATGAAGTCCAGGAGCACAGTAAAGTCCATTACATTATTAAATCCATCTAAAACAGTCTCCTCCTAATAACAGAGTATCCAAATCAGAATCAGGTTGATTTTGCCAAGTCTGTTTACACACACAAGGAATGTGTTCTGATCTCCTGCTGCAACACTTTACACACATTAACTAACAATAAACATCTTTGTGCCCGCCTCTATGACCTGGCTGTGAACAGATCTTTTAGGGATGGGAAATTACATCCAACAATCCACTCAGCAGAGCGGAAGATGCGTTGCAGTCTGCCCTTGTCCGTGACAGCAGCTGCAGCATAGCAGAATGTGATGGACGAGACCATTATGGACTTAATGTTGGCTGTGTAGGCCTTAATACTAGAAGCGCCGGAAGGGGTTATTTGCACCAGAGGCACTTAAAAAAAAAAATGGGAGGGACAGGGAACATGACACATTGCTACACGTAAAAACTCTGTTGTATGTGTGACAGGTATGGGGTTGTGGGTGCGACAGATAAAACTGGGTACTGTTGCTGGGAATTTATTATAACATATTGAAGTAAAGTTGGTAGGAGGGGCTGGACGAAACAAAAACAATGAAAGTAACCTCTTCCCTTCTCTTACCTGCCTTCCCACAGCTTACCTAACTTAGCGTCAATTAGCGCACTAACCAACGTTCATGCGGTGGTCCGCCAAGGTCTTTCCTAGTGTGTTTAGACAGGTAGACACTACGGGTGATGTATGCCCATGGACCTCTGTCCTACACACTCCCAATGTGTTCCCCTCCCCCCTGGGAAAATAAAATGAAACAATATTAATTAACATACGACTTGCGACAGTACTTCAAACAATGTTGTTCTAACAATGTTCTTCTAGAGTGAGTGACTGGCTTGACAATACAAAAGGAAAACCACATTTACAGGACTACAACAATTAATAAATACAATACCAGCTGCCAAAGAAACCAAGAGAAAAAGCAGAAGAGCAAGAGTCAGAACCAAAAAGCAAGAGAGAAATTCCTTGCCCATGAACAGTGGCTTTTATTGTCTGGCTAAGTAGCTGGTGATCTGACACAGGTGTTGTCACTGACGAGAGGGTGGAGTCCAACCCTGAACTTATTGCTGGGTCAACCAATCTGCCGCTCCAGGAATAACACTGGAACAAACAAACAAAGAGACAAAACCACCACACACACACAATACAGAAACTGGGGAACGTAACCGCGGCACTCGATAAACTTAATGGAAGCTCCTTTAGGAATGTTGCTAGATATTCATTCTTTATCCCCCTGTCTCTGTTAAAATAATTAGTGGTCACCTGTCACCAGGTGGCTCATAAAACAGAATTCAAGTTCAAGGCGCAAAATGTAAAATAAACTGTGAACGGCGGAAAAAACGAACTCGTTTAAAATAATAGTGCGCATACACAGCGACTTAAAAAACATTAAAATAACAGCAACATGTCTTCTAAATCAACCACTCATCTCTATCTAAATCGTGAACGGAAAATAATAACCAACGTACCTGCATACCAGCTATAGTGACATTTAAACACACAAAATCCCCAACAGCCTTTAATTAAACCAAAGGTCAAACAGCTGTCACAATGCCCCTCCCACTAGATGTCCCTGGTGGACTAGGAACTGTGACAGTAATGTGTGAGATGAGGCAGCATCAGGGAAGTTCTAAACGACAAAAATATGTGTTATATATAAGTCGATGTATTAGAGGAATTGAATAAGATCCATTTCCCATAAGCCGTTAAGGAGCTTTCAGCTTGCAGTGCACCACTGGACCATCAACTGTAACCTTTCCACGCGCAAGTTACTGTGGGGCAAAAAAGTATTTAGTCAGCCACCAATTGTGCAAGTTTTCCCACTTAAAAATACATTTTTGAGATCAACATTCCCTGAAGACAATCGGTAGAATTTGTCACCTTTTCCAGTGCACAATACACTGTGTGCACAATTAATTAAATGTTTTTTTGAGGATTTATTTTATTATTTTACAACTACCATGCTCTCAGTCAATCCAAAATGATAATTAACCTCAAACCCAAATATTTATGAGATTAAAGGTGAGGTTTTGGTATTCTTAGCATAATATATATGTGTGCACAATTATTGGGCAACTATTAGTGTACACTGTTCCGAGTGTTTTATGTTCTGCCAAGTTCTGTGTTCAGTTTAGTTTTTGTGTTTTTGTCGGCCCACGTGCCTTTGTTTGTTTTCAGCACGATGTGTGTAGTTTTCAGTTTGGTGTTCTTTTTATAATAAATTATTATTTAGCCCTATCTCTGTGCCTTTCCTTTTGCATTCTGTTGAGCTTGCTTCTGCTTCCAACACCATCCATCTCCACACCATGACAGAATGAACCAACATCCACTAATAGAAGCATAAGCCACGACAAGTGTGTGTGGGGCTTGCCGCTTGCCATGGGCCTGGACAATGGTTTTGCGTCTGTGCATCAAGCCCGAGGACGAATCTGGAAAAGAGGATTACCTGGAGGGGGAATTCAGCTGGGATCCCTTCACCCTCCGGTTGATACATGCCTCGCCTCCAGCAGTTCTGCCTTCAGCTCCGTGGCACAAGATGGCCGCCGCTCCGCCGCCCAAGATGGCCTCCGGTCCGCTGGCCAATAGACCCATCTCCGCTCAGTCCTCCATGCCAGTTCCCTCTTCAGCAGCCCTACTGGCCGTAGAAGAGGCGTTACGGGAAGACATAGGGGTCTTCATGGATTACTTGGCATGGATGGGAGAGACTTTGTTTACCCTGGAGGAGGAGACGGGGTTATACAGCGAATTGTTTGCGTGGCAAGCCCATTGAGGGAGGCTTCAGCCGCAGGCCCTGATCTTCCTGGTTCCACGGCTTTTCATCCATGCGCCACATCTCCTTTCAATCCTGGACCCTGTCCCTATCTCTGAGCCCCTCCCTGTTTTCGTCTGGGTCTCCGAGACCGTCCCTGTACTAGTCCCCGTCTTCGAGATCGTCCCTGTTCCCGCCTCCGAGACCGTCTGTGTCCCCGAGACCTTTCATGTCCTTGTCCCCGAGACCGTCTCGCCTCAGCCGGTCCGGCCCTCTGACCCGCATCCGCCCGGGCCTCTACTCCACATCAGCCGGTCAGGCCCCCTGACCCGTCTCCACCTGATAGACTGGACTTTTTACATGATTCTGTCCCCGCATTAGTGGGTAACCCTCTGATTTTGGGTTCTTGTTTTGTGTGCTTGTTTCTGTCTCCCTCTGGTGGTTTTCCATAATGTTTTGTCTTCACTAATTTTCCTGCACTTGCACACCTGTTGTGGGTTAGTCCTCGTTATGTCTGTATATTGTCTCCCCAGTTCTCTCGTATTTGTTGGTTCATTGTTTCCTGTTCCGGTCCCCATGTAAGTCTGTCTCTTGTAGTCTTTTCCCTGTACCTGTTCTGAGTGTTTTATGTTCTGCCAAGTGCTGTGTTCAGTTTAGTTTTTGTGTTTTTGTCGGCCCACGTGCCTTTGTTTGTTTTCAGCACGATGTGTTTAGTTTTCAGTTTGGTGTTCTTTTTATAATAAATTATTATTTAGCCCTATCTCTGTGCCTTTCCTTTTGCATTCTGTTGAGCTTGCTTCTGCTTCCAACATCATCCATCCCCACACTGTGACTGTGGCTTAAGGACAACAAAGTCAAGGTTTTGGAGTGGCCATCACAAAGCCCTGATCTTAAGCCCATAGAAAATTTGTGGGCGGCACTGAAAATGCGAGTGCGAGCAAGAAGGCCTACAAACCTGACCCAGTTACACCAGTTCTGTCAAGAGGAGTGGGCCAAAATTCCAGCAAACTATGTTTGTGGAAGGATACCCAAAAGGTTTGGCCCAAGATAAACAGTTACGGGGCAATTCTACCAAATACTAAGGAAGTGTATGTATACTTCTGACTTTGATGAAAGTGATAAAAACATACATAAAAATTCTCCCTCGCTCGATTCTGACATTTAACAAAAGAAAAGAATATGTTAATGTATGATCTGAAACAGAAACAGTTTACTCTGATTTAATGTGTGTGTATGTTCCCAATGTATTGGTGCTTCATTGTTACGTGTCATGTCCCTATTTAATAGTTTAAAGTTATTCACACATTTACACCATAATTTGTGAACTGTTTTATTTACTCTTGTAAAAAATATTTAAATGTAAAATCTCAATGTTAAATGTTAAATCTAAATATTCATGTAAATCTAAATAGGTCGCCGGTAGTAGCAGTGCACACAGTCCCGCCCAAACCTGGATCAGTGGCTGCATGCAACGTGGGTGAAGGACTCAAACATGGATAGTTCTTTCCAATTAGGAGAGATCGAACACGTGATGAAGGCAGGTGTGAAGGCAGGTGTGAAGGCAGGTGTGAAGTCAGGTGTGATGGCAACATTTTTATCTCCTTCTATAACATCCATGCTAAATGGCACTGTTTATGTCTACGCGAACAAAGTGGACAAATATATTTTAGTCTCTGCTTAATGTTTATGAAAGAAACACATTTCAAATCCACATTTTATCTTAAAAATGTTACCCAGAAACACAACGAGGCCTGTATTTGCAAAAATCACAAATAAAATGAGTCTGACAATTACTTAGAGATTTATGAAAGTAAACAAATCAAATAAATACCAAAGCACAAAAAAGTAACTCAATATGGATATTTACAAGAAAACCAGAAGTTAAAAAATTGAGGACCTGAATAACTGCAGCTGCGGGCCATGTCAGGTTCAACTGCTATGACGTGACTCATCATGTGGTCCTAAAGTTGCTGAATGCTGAAAAAAACGACTATGTTGTAACTATTTGAGAAGTGAAATGAATGGCATTTTGTTTCTAAATTCGAGAAGTGACTCATTTTGGCTTTTGGGTCTACTTTCACTTTTATTGATTCCATTTATATTGTAAACGCACTGACATCTCTTCTCCCCATTGTGATATGTTATGTGTTAGGTGTTGTTATGTGTTGTTTGCTATTGTTTTCAAGCCTCCGCTTGAAACAGAGATTTAATCCTGCACCTGGTTCCTTCACCTTCTATTACTATGTATTGTGTATTGCAATTTCAGTCCAAAATGTACCGCTAAGCTAATGCGGCTAATGTTTGCTGTGTTCTCGGCCCTCTGTCTTTTGTACACTACATTTTGCCCAGATTGGTTGTGGTTAGACCCACTCAGGGTATTGGCAATATGTTGGTGCTCAACTATTTTCAAGGGTCAGAAATGGTGCTCTGGTAGAATGGAACATACAAAATACAGTTAACAAAAGCCAAGGCAACTCTGGCAAAGCCAAAAAGTCCTGGGAGAAAAAAGCCATGTTTAAAAAAAAAAAAAATTAAAGCATTTTTCTATTGGCTAGCTTAGCCACAAACCATTTTACCTCTAATGTAAAATTGCCAATAGAATGTGTCACATGTTTAAAGTAATACCTATAATACCATGTACACACAGGGTAATACTGTGAGGAACAGAGGTATATCCCTCCCTCTGCCCCTCTCTATGCCAGGGTTAGCACTCCCTCCCTCTGCCCCTCTCTATGCCAGGGTTGGCAATCCCTCCCTCTGCCCCTCTCTATGCCAGGGTTGGCACTCCTTCCCTCTGCCCCTCTATGCCAAGGTTGGCAATCCCCCTCTCATTGGAGAGAGGAAGATATCAGAGACATTTGAAGCACCTGGGTTTTTGTCACACCTGTATTCTGTTGGCTCATTAGTTCCTGTATTTAAGTTAGTCCTTTTTGTCAGTCAGTGTCGGATCATTGTTAAGTTCTCTTTTATAATGCCTGCCTTGCCTGTTGGGAAAATAAAACCCTTGCACTTTAAGAGTACGCTGTGCCTGTGTCCACTACCTGCTAGAGAGCCAAAATGTTACAAATACCAGGTATACACAGAGTACTTAATAATACCAGGTATACACAGACTACTTGGAAATTATACTATGAACTTATATGGGTACATCAGATGTACATAGTGGACAAAATTCAGTGGATCGTATATACAGGTGCTGGTCATATAATTAAAATATCATCAAAAAGTTGATTTATTTCAGTAATTCCATTTAAAAAGTGAAACGTGGATATTATATTCATTCATTACAGACAGACAAATATATTTCATGTGTTTATTTCATTTAATTGTGATGATTAAAACTGACAACTAATGAAAATCCCAAATGCAGTGTCTCTGAAAATTAGAATATTACTTAAGACCAATACAAAAAAAGGAGTTTTAGAAATGCTGGCCAACTGAAAAATATGAACAAGGAAAGTATGAGCATGTACAGCACTCAATACTTAGTTGGGGCTCCTTTTGACATCATTCAGGATGGCTGTCACTAGCATCACACCTGACTTCCTTTATACTGGCTGTCACTAGTATCACACCTGACATCCTTTATACTGGCTGTCACTAGCATCACACCTGACATCCTTTATACTGGCTGTCACTAGTATCACACCTGACATCCTTTTTACTGGCTGTCACTAGCATCACACCTGAAATCCTTTATACTGCCTGTCACTAGTATCACACCTGGCATCCTTTACACTGGCTGTCACTAGTATCACACCTGACATCATTCAGGCTGGCTGTCACTAGTATTATATGTATTTGAGATGTGGTGTTGAGTGAATGTTTTATAAGTCGCTGTGTATGCGCAATATAATTTTTATTCAACCAGTTAGTCTTTTTCCACAGTACTCGGTTTGTTTTGTGTTTTGTTCTATAATAAACCTGTTAAAAACAAAGTACCTCGGCTCTGCAAATGGCGGACTGCACTACACCTTGGGAAAGTTGTGACAAGTCATAATAAAAAACTAAGAGGGCTAATCGCACTTCCCTGTGCTTTACCATTACCCACACCAAAGACCTTCCAACCCTGAACTGTATATCCCTACCAAACATGAAGTCCTTTTTACATTTGTATGTCCTCTACCCCATAATACCAAGTTTAATTAATAACCCTTCCTTACATATCATATTGTTTGCCTTCTCAGCACTAAAAAAGAATGGGACCATTGCTGGATCCATCTTCCCTCTCCCGCTTCTAAACCCAGCCAGCTGACGTGCAATCAGTCCCCTAATTTCTAAAAAACAAGTTAGCCTGTTTGTAATCATCTGCTCCATAATTTTGCCTAGATGCTATGTTGAAGCTATTAGCCAATAGCTAGTCAGACCGGAAGGACCTTTTCCTGGCTACACTCTGGGAGCTTTTAAGTACCTCCTATGATGAGGTCCCATGGGGAGGTAGGTGCGTAAGGGCGGGGCAGGCCCAGCTGGTAGCGTCCGGAATCTTGGCACCAGGTGGTTTTTTGAGGGGGGTAGTAGTGCATCACTGAATTTTGGGGTACGGGTGCCGGTTTACACCAATATATGTACGACCCACTGAATTTTGGGGTACGGTGCCGATTTGCACCAAAATACAGGTCCTGGTCATGTAATTAGAATATCATCAAAAAGTTGATTTATTTCAGTAACTCTATTCAACAAAGTGAAACTTGTATAATGTATACATTTAATCCACACAGACTGATATATTTCAAGTGTTCATTCCTTTTAATTTTGATGATTAGAACTGACAAGTAATGAAAACCCCAAAATCAGTATCTCAGAAAATGTGAATATTGTGAAAAGGTGAAATATTGAAGACTCCTGGTACCAGACACTATTCAGCTAATTAACTCAAAACACCTGCAAAGGCCTTTAAATTGACTCTCTGTCTAGTTCTGTAGGCTACACAATCATGGGGAAGAATGCTGACTTGGCAGCTGTACAAAAGACGACCATTGACACCTAGTTGCACAAGGAGGGCAAGACACAAAAGGTCATTGCTAAAGAGGCTGGCTGTTCACAGAGCTCTGTGCCCACGCACATTAATAGAAAGGCGAAGGGAAGGAAAAGATGTGGTAGAAAAAATTGTACAAGCAATAGGGATAACCGCACCCTGGAGAAGATTGTGTAACAAAACCCATTCAAAAATGTAGGGGAGATTCACAAAGACTGGACTGCAGCTGGAGTCAGTGCTTCAAGAACCACCACGCACAGACATATGCAAGACATAGGTTTCAGCTGTCACATTCCTTGTGTCAAGCCACTCTTGAACAAGACACAGCGTCAGAAGTGACTCGCCTGGGCTAAAGACAAAAAGGACTGGACTGCTGCTGAGTGGTCCAAAGTTATGTTCTCTGATGAAAGTAAATGTTGCATTTCCTTTGAAAATCAAGGTCCCAAAGTCTGGAGGAAGAGAGGAGAGGCACAGAATCCACGTTGCTTGAAGTCCAGTGTAAAGTTTCCACCGTCAGTGATGGTTTGGGGTGCCATGTCATCTGCTGGTGATGCTAGTGACAGCCAGTATAAAGGATGTCAGGTGTAATGCTAGTGACAGCCAGTATAAAGGAAGTCAGGTGTGATGCTAGTGACAGCCAGTATAAAGGAAGTCAGGTGTAATGCTAGTGACAGCCAGTATAAAGGATGTCAGGTGTGATGCTAGTGACAGCCAGTATAAAGGATGTCAGGTGTAATGCTAGTGACAGCCAGTATAAAGAATGTCAGGTGTGATACTAGTGACAGCCAGTATAAAGGATGTCAGGTGTAATGCTAGTGACAGCCAGTATAAAGGAAGTCAGGTGTGATGCTAGTGACAGCCAGTATAAAGGAAGTCAGGTGTAATGCTAGTGACAGCCAGTATAAAGGATGTCAGGTGTGATGCTAGTGACAGCCAGTATAAAGGATGTCAGGTGTAATGCTAGTGACAGCCAGTATAAAGAATGTCAGGTGTGATACTAGTGACAGGCAGTGTAAAGGATGTCAGGTGTGATGCTAGTGGCAGCCAGCCTAAAGTCCAGGTGTACATCAAGCCTGTTACAGGTTTTTGTTTTAACTGATACAAGCGCGCTAAAGGACGTCTCAGCTACATGGTGCTGAATAATAGAATAACCCTTTTAATTATGGTTATTCTAAGTGTTATTTTAAGTCGCACACAAAGTGACTTCAGACTTGACTTGAGACTTCAACTCAACCAGACTTGCGATGCGTGACATGAAGTATCTTTAATTTTAGGAAACATCTGATGTTATCCGCCCCAGTGCGTAATCTTTATCCAGCTCCAAAGAGCTTGCACAATAAAAGGCACGGCCTGTCATTATGATTCAGCAACAGACAAGCGAGTGCTTTATAATTTAGTACTTCAATATTTGGTCTGTACATGTTCATGATTGCAAGGCAAATACAGTTACTGGCGTATAGCAATAGCTTGTTTACACTGATTATATACCAACAACTAATCAAAGCTAATACGGTATGCTTATTGATAAAGACGTCATTATAACACATATAACATACATGCTTTGAATTCATTGTGTATTGCTATGCAGTGTTCAATGCAGCCTGCATGGTTTGCAGCAGGTGATGCAACACTCATTATTACCACGAGAACCTTGAGACTTGACCTGGGGCCTCATGTACAAAGACTTGCGTTGAATTCATACTAAATCAGTGCGTACGGACAAAGCTATCAATGTGCGTACGCACCAAAAAATCCAGATGTATGAATCTCTGCGTACGCAGCATTCCACATACATTCTGTTTGTACATCCCAACTAACGCGAAATTGAGCGCACATGCACGAGCTCAACACCACACCCTGTCTCCTCCCTCAATTAAATTATTTGAAATATGGTAATTAGTCCAATTTGGCAAAATACACATGCAAGAACATGGCTAAAGCAAGCAAGAAACGAAATTTCACTGAAAACGAATTAGAAGTGCTACTATCAGAGGTAGAAACAAGAAAAAATATTATATTTGGCAATTTGTCATCTGGAATTAATAACAAAAGAAAGAAAAGAGTGGGCGAGTTTGTCTGATGCTGTCAACGCGGTGGGATCTGAGAGTCGCACCGTAAATGACATGAAGAAGAAATGGTCAGACATAAAGGTGGAAGTTAAGCGGAGAACTGCTGCGCACCGACAAAGTGTGGGCAGAACAGGCGGTGGTACAGGGACCGATGAACTTGCACCCTTTGATCAGAGAGTTGCCTCTATTGTAGGAGACACGTTAATCTCTGGAATCGTATCCGCTGATGTAGGAGACTCGGATACACTACAGGACTGCCAGCAAGGTAACTCAAATTAATTTCCTTAACTTTGAAACATATAGCCTACCAGCCACCGTTTAATTTGAACATCCATGCAATGTAGTAAAAAGTACACCAGATATTTCACGTATCCACAGCTTTTATTGCAAATGCGTGTACCCATTAATAAGGAACAGACTCGAATGACTGTTAACATGTCCCTGTGTTTATTTGGACTTAGGAACCGCAGGAACGTCCACTGCCACGCACTCAGAGTCCGCACCACCCGAGCAGCCAGAGCCCATTCAGTCCAGCGTCTCCGGTGTCTCTAATGTTCCCCCCAGTGCTGAAGCCCGTCCATCTGGCTGCGTCTTGACGCATGCTGTTCTGGAGTCACAACAGCAAATTGTTAGGGCCATTGGAGAAATGAACAGTCACCTTATAAATGTCACTGACGCACTCACAGAAATAAGCCATTCATTAAAAGAATTGGTCAGAAAATGAGCTTTGTGTCTGAGTACCATTTATATTGTCGCAATTACACGTTGACGCGCCTGAATGGCTTGTTGATTGTGCTGTACATATACTGGTCCTGGGTCAGGGCCATCTGGCGGTGCCCCCACCTCACCAAGGGGTATGCCATGCCTGTGCGCGACATTGTGCAGCACTCCACAGGCCAGTATGATGCGGCAAACCTTGTCAGGGCGGTATAACAGCATCCCCCCGGTCCTGTCAAGGCAGCGCCACCGACATTTCAGCTGCCCAATCGCCCGCTCCACAACTGACCGAGTGCGAGAATGGGCATCATTGTATCTGCGCTCTCGGTCAGTTTGTGGGTTGTTGAGGGGGGTTAACAGCCACGTCTTTAGTGGATAACCACTGTCTCCTGATGGGCAGTTGAATAATTACAGACACCAAAATTAAACTTTTACATAGAACCATATATTTAAATGCATAACTTACCAAGTAGCCACCCATCGCGCACCCTGCCAGCTTGGAGTCTCATCCCAACCATGCTGTTTGTAAGGATATATGAATCATGGGTTGACCCAGGCCACCTTGCCACAATATTTGTTAGGCGCATTTGTGCATCACATATATTCTGCACAGTTATTGAATGAAAATGTTTCCGATTCACATATGCAAATTCATCTTCAGGTGGCGCCTTTATAGCAATATGTGTGCAGTCGATCGCTCCGATTACATTAGGAAAACCGGAAATCGCTGCAAATTGCGCTTTGATGTTTGGCTGGTCACCGGCATCGTATGGGAACGTTATATACCGGGGAGACAAGCGGATGATGCCGTCCCATACAGGTGGCATTGCACGGCTCAAACACGACTGGCTTATTCCTGAGCGGTCTGCCAGTTCTCTTTGGAAAGAACCGGTTGCCAGGAAACCAAGTGTAGTAAGCACCTGTAAAGGAACGGGTAATGCGTGGCTCCTCACTGTCTGTCTTTCCAAATTCGGACCCAACTCAGCGCAGAGCTCCAAGAGTATAGCCCTTGGAAATCTGAAACGGCTGATATGCCAGTCATCATCGTGGGCCAGAAAATCAATGTGGTCCCTAAAAACTCGTTCTCTCCGGATATGTCCATTGACAATGTCCTAATAAAGCCAACGCTGCCATTGCTAGACGGGTTGTTTCAATTTGCACATCCTTTATATATGTTACTGAATTGCATAATTAATAGAATATTGTAATTAGACTCATGTGACAATAATATAGCAAATAATTAATCAATTGCTAATTATAAGCAATATCTGACAGGTGCAATAGAACAATTCGTAGTGTAATGTTAGCCACTTCACTTTATTGCCTCTATGAGTCGCCAACTGGCGGAAATCACGAAAAATGTACGTACGCCAGGCATGAAGTTCACGTGGAAGAACGCACATTCTCACGTTAATTTCACTGTTAGTACATCTGACCGTGAACGTGAAAGCTGGCGTACGCCGTGTTTTCGTGCGTACGCAAGATTGATACATGAGGCCCCTGGACTCTAGCTCAATGACTTGAGACTTGACCTGGACTCTAGCTCAATGACTTGAGACTTGAGCTGGACTCTAGCTCAATGACTTGAGACTTGACTTGGGCTCTAGCTCAAAGACTTGAGATTTGACTTGTACTCTAGCTCAATGACTTGAGACTTGAATAGCTCAGAGACTTGTGAGCAACTCTCCCGAGAGGCAAATGTAAGGGTCCATAACCCACGGATTCCTTTAATAGGTATTTGTCAATTTCTGCAAAATTAAATTTATTCTCCTCTCAAAGCTACGTCAGGTGCTGGGTAAACTCAGTGCTTAAAGACGCAGGCTTTGTGCTCACATTTCCACACAAAAGCGTCAAGACCATCTTTGCACTGTATCATGTTTGATTTAGGATCTTGCTTCCACTTGTTTGTCTTGTTGTAGAGTGTGAATGTATCCGCTAGGTATGCCGTTTTGGTCCACAGCACATCAGTCAGCTGTACATCCTGCAGTTAAAAAACAAGAGCGTGCCTTTGATCAATGGAATGTCACTATATGTTGTTTACGCTAACAAGATTTGGTTTTGGGCCCTCCTTTATGAAGTGGATTGAGCTTATCTATTTGCACCCAACCGCCTCTGTCATAGCCAACCAAAATATTTCGTGCCCTTTTGCGAACGGTCGGGGAACTCGACAGGGGTGTCCCCTCTCTCCTTTGCTATTCTCAATAATTATTGAACCGCTGGCATTCAGTATCAGACACTGTAATCTAATATCTCCTAACAACATTTATGGACAAGAGGACTTCTCGTCCTCAAGCTTCAATACCTCATCTTATGACTCTAATTAACAACTTTGGAAGATTTTCTGGATTCTCTATTAACTGGGATAAAGCTGATTCCAATTTCTAACAAAGTTAATAAGACGTTTATACAATCTACCCCTTTTCAAAAAGCCTTTAATGACTACGTATCTTGGTATAACAGTAACTAAAGACCCTGGGGTTCTTTTACATAGGAACTGGCATAATGAGATTGAGCATTTTAGGCAGAATATACACTTTTGGAAGATTCTTCATATTTCGCTTGTAGGTAAGATTAATGCAATTAGGATGATCACTCTGCCACGTTTCCTACATCTTTTTCAGTCTCTCCCATGTTACATTGCCCATTATCACTTTAAACAATTACATTAAATTATCACTCCCTTCATTTGGAATTACAAAACCGTTAGGATCTCCAAAAAACATCTGTGTAAGCCTGAAGACACTGGAGGCTTTGCCCTACCGAATTATATAATGTACTACTGGGCGGCACATTTGTCTATACTGGCTGGGGCTGAGCCCCAGGAACATTTAACCCCTGGCCGGCTCCACCCACAGGTGCATCCAGTCAAACAAACGACCCCCTCAGCTCCACCTGTCTCCAATCTGCAAATCAGAACAGAAACACAGAGAAGAAGACAGGGAGAGCGAGAGGGACGTAACACTAAACATGGAACGAGTGC
The DNA here is from genome assembly GCA_029465975.1 of Dallia pectoralis. Taxonomy (NCBI): domain Eukaryota; kingdom Metazoa; phylum Chordata; class Actinopteri; order Esociformes; family Umbridae; genus Dallia; species Dallia pectoralis. The sequence continues at coordinate 771,558 of CM055760.1, read as the reverse complement.
TTCATAATAACACCTCCTTGCTGGCTTTGCTCAACAGCCCCACCAAAGACTGTAAGTCACATTATAGTAACAGCTATGTAATCAATGGCACTATACGCATTTGGGAGCAAATTAAACTCCATATCAAGGCCATAACTCCATATAAAACATAGGAACCGATACTGAACTGCCTTAAAGATTTGAGCACCTAGACATTGGCTACTGTATGAAACCTCGCTGTGCACTTAGATATGTGATTTCGTATGTGTCAAACTCATTTACCGTTTCTACTTTTAGAGATCTTTGCATGTATAATACCCATCCTGACTATGTCCATGGAATATTGTTGTAATCCAAGATGTGCTGTGTTCTGTTTATTTTCTTTCCTTCTTTCTTTTACTTTCTTTCTTTTCTTGTGTCCTGAAAATCAATAAAAATATTTAAAAAAAAAAAAACAAGCACGCGACAACTAGCGTACCTCTGTGTGAAATAGTAGTGTTTGATGCACTTTTTCCTCACATCTGGGCAAACAGATACATCTAGAGATATAGCCTTACTTTTTTCTTTGGTGTTTGGAGTCATCAGAAGATACAGGAGATACAGGACACAACAATCTACACCTTAACGTTTCTCAGACAGTTGTTTTATATAAATTAAAATTTCCCGGGTAATTACCGCTTTTATGTTTCTCTGCCAAAATGACTTTTTGATTGGCCTTGCAAGCATCTGGTAGAAAAGGGGATTGGAAGTATTAATTGTAATGTAGTGTCTCGTGCATATTTACAGGGAAGCAGCTAGGGAAAGAGGAAAGGAAGACGGTAAACAGATGACATGGCTCTTTACACAGCAGAGATTATAGTGTTATTGTTGGCATTGCAGGGGGTAAAGGACAGTGTGATGGGCAGAGTTGGATGAACAAGGGGAAGTACGGTTTTCTTGGGTCCCAAATGGTGGGGATCTGGGTAATAAGTCAGCAAATGCACTTAGCATGGAGGTGTCTGGGATAGAGTGAGTGCAAAAACAATTGAGTGGCCCTGCTGAGGATATTGATATTGTCACGACGTAGTGAGGAGTGTAATGAGCCAGGCACAGTAACAGTAGCGGTTTGTGGGGGTTTTAATAAACAACTTCACCAGAGCGAAACACGTAGAGCCAAGTAATCAGTAGTACACTTGGGAAAACAATAAAGCGTGCGACACAGCGCATATAAAAAAATCACTTATTCACCATGGGAGAATGAATTATGAAACTCACAACAAACACACGTAACGTATAACAATTTCACACAAAGACATGACCAAACACAGGGAACCTATATACTCTTACTAATAAGGCACTACGTGTGTGTGTAATGACGAGACAAGACAATGATGTAATGGGAGGAACGGTGGCACTAGAAGACCAATGAGGACGAACACCGAAGCCTGCCTCCAGATGGCGGTAGAGTAGCTTCGGAGGGAGCTCTGACAGATTAAAGTCTGTTGTTTGCTTTTCTAATAGATACAGGTCAGCTGTGAGACACATCTTGGCCTCCTGTCTCTGGCCCACTTTCCAGGGCAGTAGGTATGCACTATGCAGTAATGAACCAATTACATTGGAAGCCAACCACTATTGAATCCTATATAAGAAGAAGAAAAGGAGGAGGCAAAAAGATCAACAAAATTAAGAAGTTAAGGCTGGAAGATGGTAAAAAGGAAGATGGACAGGAGATGGACGCTTCTGGAACAGTTGCCAAGGTTACGACTGCCAGCGCATGTTCCTCCCAAACCACCACCAGGGGGCCCCACAGAGAAGAATCCGCCTACCCTTTAAAGGGTTTTGTCATTTCATTTCACCTTTACCTGCTCTCCTCACTGTTCCCATTTTGTTAATAAGGTTTACTGAAAAAAACTTTTGTGTCCATCCCATGAGTCTCTTCCCATATATATGTATCTACTGTTATGCTGTGGTATGCTGTAATGTATGGTGTGTGATTTGCTTGATCCTAGCCAATGCTACTGTATGTTTACTATATATACATTGATCAGTCATTACATTATGACGACCTGCCTAATATTGTATAGGTCCACCAAAACAGTGCAGAGACTCATTGATTGCGTTCATTGATTGAGGCATTGATTCTACAAGACCCCTGATGATGTCATATGGTATCTGGCACCAAGACATTAGCAGCAGGTCCTTCAATTGCAAGGGGGAGCTGCATGGATCGGACTTACAGCTTCACTCAGTTGGACGGATCCCATCATATGAATACCTTGGGATTTGGATTGACAGCAAACTTTCCTTTAAGAAAAATACTAATGAGCTTGTAAAAAGTGTAAAGTGGGTTTCTTTTACAGAAACAAATCTTGCTTTTCTTTGGCGAACAGGAGACAAATTGTTCAGTCAACTACTATGGGGATATGTGCTGGACTCGTTCCCGTTACCTCGGTTGGAGGATTGCATCGATCGGATTGGTTCCGCCGCATTTGTAAGCAAACTAGACTTGTTGAAAGGGTATTGGCAGGTGCCTTTAACCCCCAAAGCTTCCGACATCTCAGCTTTTGTAACGCCTGATAGTTTCCTACAGTATACTGTAATGCCGTTCGGAATGTGCAACGCACCTGCGACGTTCCAACGGTTGGTTAACATTGTTTTCGAAGGCATAGCAAATTGTACTGCTTATCTCGATGATATAGTGATACATTCAAGCACTTGGGCTGACCACATTTCCACTTTGAGGTTGGTTTTTCAAAGACTGGAAAGCGCTTCACTAACCCTCAATTTAGCCAAGTGTGAGTTTGGGAAAGCCACTGTGACGTATCTGGGGAAACAGGTGGGACGGGGGCAAGTGCGCCCCATAACTAGCAAGGTTGAGGCTATCGTCAATTTTCCTATCCCTATTACTCGCCGTCATTTGCGTCGGTTTTTAGGTATGGTGGGGTACTACTGTACCTTTTGTAAGAACCTTTCGACAGTAGTATCCCCCCTGACATCGTTATTAAGCCCAAAGGTATCGTTTACCTGGGCGCCGGAGTGTGCCTCTGCTTTTGAGTCGGCGAAGGCGCTGTTGTGTAGCGCCCCAGTGCTGGCTGCCCCGGACTACGGGAAACCCTTTAAACTGGAGGTGGATGCTAGTATGGTGGGAGCCGGTGCGGTCCTATTGCAGGAAGGAGTTGACGGAGTAGACCGACCGGTTAGTTTCTTTTCCAAGAAGTTCAGCCCGTGTCAGACGCGGTATTCTACTATCGAACAAGAAACCCTTGCCTTATTGCTCGCGTTACAGTTTTTCGAAGTGTACGTCGGCTCGAGTGCAGTCCCTGTTATGGTCTTTACCGACCACAACCCCCTCACGTTCCTTAAACAAATGTACAATCAGAACCGCCGCCTAATGCGGTGGGCTCTGATTGTACAGGGCTACAATCTTTCTATCGTGCACGTGAAGGGGGCAACGAACGTGGTGGCTGATGCCCTATCCCGCGTTTGGCAGGGATGATGTGTGTTAGGTGTATGTGCAAACGGTGTTGTTTATTGTGTATGGGTTTGCACATGTTTTGGTGGGGGCGTGTTACGTCCCTGTGCGTGTTCTGGTTGTCTCTTGGTTTTTGTGTGTGTAATTGTGTCAGGGGTTTGTTGCTGCTGATTGGTGGGGGTACCTTCTGATTGATAACGAGGGACCTCCCACTCGTCAGTGGCAGCAGCTGGTTAGGGGTCTTGATAAGACCTCGGTCTTCCTGGTTGGCGAGAGAAGGGAGAGGAGAGAGAAGGGAGAGGAGAGAGAAGGAGAGACTGACAGTTTTAAGCCAGTGATTCAGTTTGAGTGTGTTAGGTGACTGTGTTGTTGTTTGTTTGATTATTCGATTATTCTGTTTGCATTGATTGTTACTTTAAGTTGGGCTAACTACCTTGTTTTCTTTATCCTTTTGTTCTAGGGGGAAGGGAGAGCCATGTTGCTTAGGCTAGAGGCCCTGGGGCGTACACCTACTCGTAGTAACCCACTGTCTAAGAACACTAGGTAAGATCTGGGCAGACCTCCCCCTGTATTTTTGGTGAGGGTGCCAAAACTACGGCAATAGTTAGGAAGTGAGTGATTATTTTTCTTTCTTTGCTTTGGTCTGTCCAGCCCTCCCCAATTTCCCAAGAACGTTAGTATTGTTTAGTATTTACGTAATACCGTGGCTAAATAAAAGCATTGTTTTACGGTATTTTTAGTTGTTGTCCTTTTCTCGCACCACAACACCATACTCCCTTTGCTGGCATCGGTGGGCCTGAGCAATGGGTTATCTGGTTCCCCTCCCTTTAGGGAGCTGGAACGTAACAGGATACAATATACCAAAGTGCATCTGCTACTACTGTGAAACTGCTTGACTCTGTTTACCATAGTGCCCTATATTTAATTACTTCAGATCACTGTATTCTGGCCACCATGCCTTCCAGTTTTCAGCCGCCAATGACTGGAACGAAATACAATAAACCTTAAAACTTGAAACCCTTATTCCACACATTGCCTTCAAACTACTCCCGTCTGAACTCTTGTCCGATCACTGTACATGCTAACTGTCTGTCGTCTGGTTTTCACCAACCCATTCTTTTCACTCTATCTTTTAACTCATGCCATGCCCATTTTGCACTGTAGATCTGTCTCACCTGCACTGCTGTCATACCATACATTTTTAAATCATTCGATTTTTCCTCAGGCATGCTGAAATGCTCTTTCTTCCAAAACCCTGGTCATATAATTTGTGCACACTAATGACCTACCTGCTAGAAACACGTTAACCCTTGTGTATAAAGATACCCCTTCGTATGTTGCTGCTCAACTGACCTATTTAAAACTAATCCTGTATTATCAGTATATTGACTCCTCACTTGATTGTATATTGCCATGTAGAATACTACTTCTATTTGTATTCTCGTATTCTGTCTATTTATTTGTATGTTGTCTTGCACATTTTTTGCCTTATCTTGGCCAGGTTGCTGTTGTTGCAAATGAGAATTTGTTCTGTACCTGTTTAAATAAAAATGATGTATACCAGAAAGTTGGTTGAACCTCCATAAAAGTGCGTCCATCCCTCTTTTATTCTATTTCTGTATAGAAAGCATGACTCCACAAACTTTCGGGAAACTTAATGCCTGCCTAGATCGTTGGATTTCAATACTGGATAGTATAGCAGACACCTTTTGTTACTACTGAGTTGGGTTGTTCTGCCTTCTCTTTCAAAGCACCTTATCTTTGGAACAGTATTCAATCAGAGGTGTATTTCAATACCTTGATGTCCATGGGTCAGTTTAAGAAAATTATGTTTTTTTATAGTGAGAATTGTGTTTGTTTTAATTGATTGTGACAATTATTGTCAGTATGTCGGTTAATTGTATGTGTCTTGAATTCTTATTTGATTTGAGGGTTGATGTTTTAAAATGAGATCGTTCTCAATGTGTCTCCCTGCTAAAAATAAACTAAAAAATGAAGCATTGAAATCATATATTTATTCGCATAGAACACGTCTGTATGTCTGCAAGTCGTGCTGACTTTAACTTATCCAATTGCCGCAGTAAAACGTTTTGCTACAGTATGAAATAATGAACACAGCCCATGTAGGCGGAAACAGTAAGACCTAACGGTATTGACACCTGAGACCAGCAGCATGAGACCAGCAGACGTTATGACCAATCAAAATGAGTTTAGAGCAGAGAGGTCACATGTGTGACCAATCACATGTGTGACCTTCCCAGCCCGCTACAAATATAATTCAGACATGCTTCATAGCTTCATAGTTTTAGCTAGGATTACTGGATATTATGGATAACATAATTAACGCGACTTCCACTTTTTCACCGGCGTAAACTGTAAAGTTTATATAGTGATTACCGTTACTTGGATGTTACAACTTACTCGATTGCTTTTACAGTAATCAAGCTTTAGTTTGTCTGTAGCAGAAGTTTTTACAATATTTGTATTTATTTTACGCTTTTAAAACCGAGTTTGTTTGTTTGCACCGTGGAGTAAATCATCTAGAAGTACATCCGACTCTAGCCACATCTCATCCGCACACATCATCAACTGCTTCTCGGTATTAAACCTGTTGTTGTCCTGGAGGTACCTGCATCATGACGAGAAGATCCTGTGCCATTTATGCAGTCGGAATTGTCTGCGCTCATCTTCTGATCATCGGCATTGGTTTAGTTGTGGCCCAAGTATTTCAAACTTTAATCCACAATCGGTTAAAAAGGGTAAGAAACTTCCGTTTGTTCAAAACTTGGATATTCATTGAACTTGCAGTTTTGCAACAGTGTTTTATAAAGTGAACCATTTATTCATAGAGGCTTATTGGAAATCATATGTAGGCTATATATGTAAATCATCATTGCAAAACTCCAAATAACGTTTCCCTTGGGGTAACAGAGTATCTTATTAGTCCACTCACTACTAATCTATAACTCCCCTGATGCCATTTCAGAATCAATGCACATAGTTCATCTAGATTTAGAGGTTCTATTCAGCCTAAACATGGATAATTGGGAACTGTCGTTTAATTATGCCCAGTAGGACAGTGCCAAATTACAATTTATTTTATATATCAAATCCCAAATCAGTTTTTCTTAACTATAATGACAAATAGTAACTAAAATGAGCCCTGTGAAATCATTCTGACATTGAAGAGCATAGATCATATTATTTTTAAATGTGTATTATGCTGAAAATATAAGAGAATGTAAGCTATAGTCAACATGTATCTCCAGAGAATGAGCAGTAATTTATTCATAAAAGGTAAAAAACATTTCTACATCTGGAATGTTTATAGACCAAAAGCTACTGACATGAAATCTTTGGTTATAAAGGGGGTCTCTGTGACATATTGACTGCAGTAATTCTGTGACACCTCAAATACATTTTCAAGATCCGTAATGCATAAGCTAACTATCTCCAAATCAAACATATTGTAGCATCCGACGGGGGGAGTCGAGCCTGTGCCCTATGGGTCTGCAGTCAAGCGCGCTACCACTGATCCAAATAGGGGTATCCCATTTGGAGGAGCGAGTAACGGCGCCACCAGGGTCGCTACAATATCATATACAGTGGGGAGAACAAGTATTTAATACACTGGTGATTTTGCAGGTTTTCCCACTTACAAAGCGTGTAGGAGTCTGTCATTTTTATCATAGGTACTCATCAACTCCGAGTGACGCTATTACAATTGTAATGGAAATATACTCTGCCTCTTTTAAACCATCCATAACAAGTTGTTTGGTTTCATTGTAAATAGAAGGAATAACAACTGTGGTGAAGTGTTTTTGCGAAGGCAACTGATATTTGGGTTCCAGTGTTGAAAGCATTTGTTTAAAACCTTCGTTCTCCACAACAGAAACTGGCTGCATGTTGTGTATGAAGGTAAAACAGCGACATAAGTTTTTTTCTTGTAATTGTTTTTTTTCTTTTGAAACTCGTTTTGTACTTAGGTTTTCTTTCTTGTAATTGTTTTTTTTCTTTTGAAACTCGTTTTGTACAAAAGTTTTTCTTTCTTGTAATTCGTTTTTTTCTTTTGAAACTCGTTTTGTACAAAAGTTTTTCTTTCTTGTAATAGGTTTTGTACAAAAAACCAACGCGCAGAGTTTTGGCACTAAAATTCCACCAGCACTGTGACAAAAGTTTTTCTTTCTTGTAATTCATTTTTTCTTTTGAAACTCGTTTTGTACAAAAGTTTTTCTTTCTTGTAATAGGTTTTGTACAAAAAACCAACGCGCAGAGTTTTGGCACTAATATTCCACCAGCACTGTGACAAAAGTTTTTCTTTCTTGTAAATCAGTCTGTGCCCAAACGTTTCACTGCGTTTCCAAACAGAAACCCCAAACGTATTCTGACCAATGAACGGATAGCTATCTTAGCGTGGCACTTTGAACTTCAACCAATCGTTACTCCTTGCAAAGGGTAGAAGAAAAGCCATGGCTCAGCATGGTCAGCATCTGTTACCTCAAGTAAGTTTTCGATTATGTAAAATAATATTTTCATGTCCATGCAGTAGTAATTAAAATATTATTTTATATTATTTTATTTAATATTGCATGGACATGAAAATACGTTTTACATAATCGTATTTTCATGTCCATGCAGTAGTAATTAAAATATTATTTTATTCAATACTGCATGGACATGAAAATAAGTTTTACTTGAGGTAACAGATGCTGACCATGCCGAGCCATGGATTTTTTCCTCTTTGTAAGGAGTAACGATTGGTTGAAGTTCAAAGTGCCACGATAAGATAGCTATCCGTTCATTGGTCAGAATACGTTTGGGGTTTCTGTTTGGAAACGCAGTGAAACGTTTGGGCACAGACTGATTTACAAGAAAGAAAAACTTTTGGCACAGTGCAGGTGGAATATAAGTGACAAAACTCTGCGCGTTGGTTTTTTGTACAAAACCTATTACAAGAAAGAAAAACCTTTGTACAAAACGAGTTTCAAAAGAAAAAAACGAATTACAAGAAAAAAACTTATGTCGCTGTTTTACCTTCATAGTTGTGGGCTATAAATTTCCCAATTTATTTTGTTATGTCTTTTGCTCGTTCTCTGCCCGAGGTAAGAGTGGTAGCAAAAGACTTTGGCAATGTGGTGCATGTAGCTATTCTTTAGGTACACCGTGTAACTCTCTCTTTGTGAAGGCGTTGGAGATGATATAACATATTTGTGGTATTACCAGTAGCATAGGGCTTAACTGCCCTCCCTGCAAAGCTTACAAATAGTATTGTTCCTGTCCACTACTCTCTTATCATTCTCATACTTCACCGGAAAGCCAAAATGCTTCCATACTGGCGAACGCAGCGAACATATAGCATCCTCAATTTCGAGTGTTTTGCTGCCACCTGCAGCCATCTTTCATCTGGTCTGAGCGCGAGCAAAGGCATTGGCACAAAAGACGAGGATCGCGCCTCCTGCTGTATATTCGAAAATAATAATTTCATTTATTAAATGGTGATTTAGACATACAAATTGAATTCAATGTAACTTGTTTGTGGCGAATTTGCCCTCGATATGAATCGTGAAATACTCCTATCGTGATCGATCGAAATTCGATTATTTGTCCCACCCCTACTTTTTGTAGAGAAATTGAGTTGTATGAGATGACATGAATATTGTCCTGTTGCTTCTATGTATCAAGGCGGCATCTGGGATGTTCTAAACGACAAACGTGTATGTAGCAAACGGTTCACAGTAGGGCTGAATGATATTCTGTTTTAGCATCGACATCGCGATGTGCGCATGTGCGATAGTCACATCGTCGGAACATGCGATGTGAAGAAGGGTAGCACCCATAAACGTATTAAGAGAACGGTAGCACGAGGGTAGCACCCTTAAACGTATAAAGAGAATGGTAGCACCAGGGTAGCACCCATAAACGTATTAAGAGAATGGTAGCACAAGGGTAGCCCCCATAAATGTACTAAGAGAACGGTTGCACCAAGGTAGCACCCATAAATGTATTAAGAGAACGGTAGCACCAGGGTAGCACCCATAAATGTATTAAGAGAACGGTAGCACCAGGGTAGCGCACAGTAAACACTGAGTTTGTTGTATGGCTTGTTGCTGGAGTGACATGCATGTTAAGCGTGCCTGCTCAGTGATTGGTTCACGTTCCGCGTGCCTGCTCAGTGATTGGTTCACGTTCTTCATGCCTGTTCAGTGATTGGTTCGCTGTGCCGCTGCTCACTGCCCACAGCCAACATGATCTGGCAATCCTGTAGCTGAAAATGAGCGACGAGAGGATCCGCTGCATAAAAAGATGATTTAATACCAAAAAGAAAGTCCAAATCAGCTATTTGGGACTATTTAAGCTACAAAAAGGATGTTGACCAAAACCAGGTACTATGCCTGGAATTTTATAAAGTTGTGGACACGAAACAAGGAAACCCCACCAATTTGTCTGATCACTTAAAACGGCACCACAAAGCTTACGGCGAATACAAAGTCAACCAAAACAAAAAAACTATGCGATGCCTTTGCCAGTGTGACACCTTACCAGAAAGGCTCTCAATGACGGAAACAAATAACAGACGCAATAACGTTATATATCGCTAAAGATATGTTGCCATTAAACACCGTCACTAAAGAGGGATTTAAGAAAATGATCTGAACGCTTGACATGCGGTATGTTATACCATCCCACACATATTATTCGCAAGTTGCGATAAGAGCTGTATGGAAAATGCTAGGGCTGTCAACTTTAGTCGTTTAGTCGACTAATTGGTCGAAGCCGTCTTGGTCGACTGACATTCTCATTGGTCGACCAGTTGCATATTATTATTTTTTTCACCAATAAATACATTTTCATTGATTTACTCCTTGATATTTATTCATTTATAAGCAGTTATATATTACTGTATTCTAAATATAATTAGCCTATGTTTTATCCCCAACTTTAAATGCTTTAATTTAGGCTGTTTTGTAACAGCGCCACAGTTCAGCGCACCGCGTAGAATACTCGGGAACCGCACGTGGCTGGCTGCACTGCTGCTTTTTGTAGCGTGTGGTGTAGAGGTCTGCACGGGCTTTAAACTGAAGCCTGAACCCGGCCCGTACCCGCGATCATTTAACCCGACCCGACAGTTACATTTACATGTTAAGCCCGAACCCGACCAGAACCGACCTGACCCCGAGGTCCACTCTGTTTCTTACATCAAGAAACATTTTTGCAATACGTTCTATTTAATGATTGCTTGAAACGGTAAACAAATAACGTTACATAGAGAGAGAGGGAGCGCCTGTGTCTGTTTGTAGCCTATGGCATGCAGTGCACATCGCACATCTGCGCACGCATGTACTTCCACAACAACACACAGCAAACAGGCAAAGCACACGGTGACGGCACGCAAACTATATATAGCCTTTTTAGTTGTTCTTACTTACAAACCCGAACCGAAACCAAGGCTGTTCATTAAACATTAACCCGAACCCTGAACATTTTTCGGGACCCGTCGGGCTCGGGTCAGGTAGCAGACCTCTAGTGTGGTGTGGTCAGGTGCGCGATTGTGACTGTCACTATAGACCTAGGACAGAGCTCCTCACTTTGCAGTTAATAACAATTTTCAAAAATGTTTATTATTATTATAGTTTTATGTATTATTGATGTTTTTTCATTGTTGTTTTATAAAAGCTCTATGACAATTGTTTAATAAATGTTCAATCAAAATGCAAAACATCACAACCTTTTTTCATTTTTAGTCGACTAATCGTTGCGCAGGACAAGACTTTGGTCGACTAAGCATTTCTTTGGTTGACTACAGCCCTAGAAAATGCAAATCTAAGACTGAAGCAGAGCTGTCACACGTGGAATACTATGCAGCTACAACATACTTATGGTCCAGCAGGACAACGGAGCCCTACATGAGTCTGATGGAATGGTTATTATTGACTTTAGCCTGGATTGATGGCTCGCAATATCGCAATATATATCCTTGGGAAAAAAATATTGCAATGTCATTTTTTTCCAATATCGTGGAGCCCTAGTTCACAGCCAGCAATATTTAGCTTTTCAAGTACTAATGGCCTACCGAAACAGTAGGCAATTGATAATATTTCATACATAAACAATATTAGGCTATGTTAAGTAAATATAATGCATTTTTGTGTGTACAACAATGTACGTTGTGTGTAGCCTATAGGAACTCTGAAAATAGCTGTAACTGACACAGTGTCAGTGTAGTGTAGATGAGGAAGGATGAAGCAGGCACACAGTCAGCTGCCTAGTGGTGGTATTTTAATAAAGGTTCCACACCAAGTATGGACACAAAATAAATAGTACAACTCCCTATCGCCTATGTCATAGTTTTGTTCTGCCGCACTGAGCTTCTGCAAGTAGAACGCACAGGGATAGATCTTAGGAGGTGTACCTATCCCAACAGCACTGCACCTATCCCAACCTTTGACGCATCCACCTCCACTATGATCGAAGTAATGGATCAAGGTGAGCCAAGACCTGCGCGGATGTAAATGTCGTGTTTTTTAGCAAACTGAACGTGCTGTCTGCTTCGAATCGGAGACGGCCCACTCTTCGACAGAGATGTAATGGGAGATGCCACTTATGCCCAGGGTAAATATACGGAAGTAATTGGCAAACCCAATAAACCGCTGCACCGCTTTGGAATGGGCCAATTATGCGTTATGGCTGTTTTACACTCGTCTTCCTCTCGGATACGCACTAAATTATACGTGCTCCTTAGTTCGAATTTTGTGAAGCGTGCCCCATGCATTGTCTGGATTACTGTAATGCTGTTTAGTGCTCGATAATCAATGCGCAAACGCAAACCTCCACCCTTCTTCACAAGGAAGACACTTAAGGAGGCGGAGGATCATCCTCTGTCTCCATTGCCTCAGTCTCTGCTTGAGACGATGGATACACGTGTCTGTGGTGGTACAGCCCCTACCTGTAGCTCTATCGTGCAGTCCCCTGGGTGATGGGGAGGTAATTTAGTGGCCCATCTTTTAGAAAATGCAATTGCCAAATCACGATACTCTAAACCGCTGCCCACAAAAGTGAAAATGTCCACATGAAAAGATATAATCAAATATTTACAAAAAAGTGAGGGGTGTACACACTTGGTTGATCTTAGTGCTGCCTTTAATACCATGGACCACTTTCAACTTTTGGAGAGACTGAAAACCCATGTTTGTCGACTCTGACACATACTGGCCTAGTTAAGATCGATCAAAGATATCAGTTTATATGTGTAGATGGTCTGAAGATGGACTTTCACGAAGGTGAGACACAGTTTTCTATGAAACCTTGCAAAGCCCCAAAATTGCTCACCCTATTTCAAAAGTAGCTTCTTTCCATCTCTGGAACATGGCAAATACGACTGCTAGATTCTCGAACTTAATAAAAAAATTATCATATTACTCCTACTAGCCTCTTTACACTGGTAGCCTGTATCGGCTCGTGCTGATATCTGCTTAAAGACTTTGTAACCAGATTACCGGGGAATGGGGCTGAAAAGGGTATTTTTTTTATTTTTTATTAATTATAAGGTTATAATGTTACCCGTGCAGCAGCACTGACTAGGGCTGTCACTTTTGAGAAAAATCAAATTCGAACGGATATCGAATATCATGCAATGCATTCGAATATATTCGAATATCTACGTGCCGCCAACCCGCTTTGTCCGCTCTGGCTGGCCGTTATGTTCGTATGAGATGGCAAAGAATAAAATAAAAAACAAACAGTCTAACCATAGACTGTAAAAAATGCGCTACACATGGCATTTTAAAAACCGGATAGTTTATTTAGAGTTCGAATACGGATATTCGAACTATAGTACTGACAACCTCTCAAATTCTGACATCTCTTAAGTTTTTTTTATTTGTTTGTGACAACTGCTGAGGTAAAAAAAACATTTAATAAAATACATTTTTAGTTTTGTGCGTGTGTATAACAGGGGTATTCAATGAAAACATAAATATTGTCTACATATTGACATATATTTTTTCATTTAATAAACAAAAATGTGCTTTTTCAAGAACAAGGACCCCAAAATATATATATTTTTTTCAACTTTCAGGAGTGGAGTGATGTTACTGAAACAATGCACTGGAGGCAGTGGCCTAGACTGCTGCCACATCTTTAACTGCATGTTGAAACATTTTAGCTCCATTTATTGGCATACTTGTGTTGGGAATGGGTGACGTATTGCACCACTTTCTGTAGAAAATAAAATGCTGTGACCTTTATTCATAATTTATAATTAACGTCAGTAAATATATTATATCAGTTATTCAGCTGGTCGGCTCCCTTGACCAAATTATATAATGCAAGACTTTTCTTCCAGAGGTTTCCTGAGGTTGCCAGCCAGTCGAACAATGGTCTTTCACTTACTATCAGAAACTGACACACACAGTATTCTGAAGTAACCGACCTATCAAATGTCAGTGGAGATTGATTATCTCCGGGGAGATTCTTACACAATGAGGATGTTGAAACAACACATGTTTGTTTAGCCTTTAGTGTTTGCTTAATTAGGTTATTTACTAAAAGAAGTGGCTTACGAATATAGTGCACTGTTACCTTATTACCGTTTGGGAGTTTTCTGCAACTGAAATGGCCTGTGTGACTGTCTGGTCCCCCAGTCCAATTGATTAGATGTTTAACCTAATGTAGGGTTAAACAAATAAGACTCAACTTGTCATTAAAGTTAGAAAGCAGTTCCTCCCACTTTCATATATAGCTTTTTTAATTGACTCATAGAATAAAGATATTCTTTGATAGGGCTGTCACGATAACTACTTTTGATTGTGCAATATATTGCAACAAAATTAATTGCGATAAACAATATTATTGGGATTTTTTGACCATTTTATGCCACTGATTACATTATGACAATATAATAGCATAATAATGCCAGTACACTCTTTCAAAGAACAAAGACGGTTTTATTCTTTAGAATATTTAGACATTAGAATCGGAATGTGAAAAAATATATCCTGAATAAATAATAAATACACCTTTGCTAACAAAAAGTGCAAGGGTAAACAAGAACTAGATCAAAACAAAGTGACATGTTTAACTAAGTCAGTTTAGACTTTTAAAATTTCTCACACAAAGGCAGTCCAGTCCAGTCAGCAGTTATGTAGTGTATCCAGGCAACATAACTATGGTTACGGTAGATACAAAAGGTGTTTTCTTTGGCAATTCGTACTGTTTGTCAATGGTTTGCAATGCATCATATTTTTAAATGCTTTTTTCGACCGTGTATAATGAGTGTGAGTGTGCGCCATATGCGATATCGCGTTTATATTTGAGAAAAGGCCTCTGAAACGGATCAATAAGATTGAGATCTGGGGAAATTGAAAGACTGGTTAACACCTTGAACTCTTTATCACGTTCCTCAAACCATTCCTGCACATGTGTGCAGGGTGCATTATCTGGCTGAAGGAGGCCACAGCCATCAGGGAATAACATGGGTGTTTAGGTAGGTGGCACATGTCAAATTGACGTCCACGTTAATATGTCGCAGGGTGCAATGCACAGTGTGTTGTGATACATTCCTCCTGTAACCATTATTCACTTTTTTGTACCACACTAGACCTTTTGTCAGTTTGGATCAGACAGGATTGTCTTTGTTGCCTTTGGGCACAGATGAACCTTGGGTGCCCAACACCCTGTTACTGACTTGTGGCGTTTGTCCATCCTCGGACCACAGTTGGTAGGTACTTAACGCTGTTGACAGGAGCACCCCACAATCCTGTTGTCAGCAATGATCTACTTTTGACCGGAGCCCAATTACACCTAGTACACTATGTGGTGAATGCGGTGCCATTACACACACAAGGAATCTGGTGACAAATTCCTTGTGTGTGTAAAGAGACTTACTAAATAAACCTGATTTTGACTTGTTGGGAGAGAACAGAGTTCACAGACCTGAAGTGATTTACACCCCCTCAGCTTCTATATTGGTCATTGCTATTAGTTGCCAGCAGATAAATAGAGGTAGAGGTGACCTTAGCCCCTTCTAGAACCATATGTCATTCTAGAACGATATGTCCTCCAACATAGTCCGGATAACTTTGTGTAGCAGCAGAACAAATGTGAAATCTTAACCTCTTGCATCGCAACATAAAAAAATGTCTTTACACACCGTTCCATTTGCAAGTCCATCAGGGGGTTCGGGTCCCCTTGCTGGGAAAATTGGGCCTCTTGCTGTTGCCTCTGGGACACTTGGGCCCATCTCTCTCTTTCTATTTCTCCTTTGCTGTTTGTGTGTTATAGGGAAAAGAGAGAATGTTTCTGTGTGTGTTCAGCTCAGAGGAATGTGTTCTGATCATCAAGGTCATTGCCATGCCTAACGGGTAGTTGTAGGCACATGATCAGTCTGAACACCCCGCCCCCAACTCACACACATTGTCTGGACATATTGTGTGATCATTCTGCTTGGCTTGTGAATGGGTTTCTATTGGTTACCATATACAAAGGGAGAGCTTTCTCATTTATGTGCCTTGTAGTAACCCTCCAGTCCTCCATCTCTCCTCTTTTTCTACAACCCCCACAACTCCAGAAGCAGGCATGTTTTTGTTCTCCTGTTTTTGTGCAGCCATGACAAATTTAAGTTTAGTTGAGGGGGGAATTTCGACTTCTAGATTATAGCGCTGGTGTAGCAGTTTCCAGTCAGAAGTGCACGCCTATGTCCTTTCATGTAAAGCCACCTGCAGCGTAAATCAAATATTTACACGGTGAAGCATAATTGATATTAGTGGAGCTCCTGTTATGTTACTTGATTTCAAGCAATCCTGAATATCTATGCTTTGCATTAACGTTCACAGTTGTTTTGAACACTACACAGAATCAACAACAAACAACATGTCACTTGATTTGGTGAAGTGCAAACCGTTTGCTAATAAAATGAGGTCAGAATATGGTTCTTGTAATGCATGCCACCATCTTTTCATGTTTTTAATGATGGGATATTCAGAATGATAGCCTAGTGGTTACATAATTGGGCCATTCATTGTGATCTTGGGATTAATTCCTGCAACCTTTCAAAGAGATCTGTTGATCTGGGCACATTCTCCAAAAAGGCTCAATGGTAGCAATTAATTATGCCTGATCCCTGGCATTGAACCTAAGCTCCAATCTATGCCAACATATTTGTACAATATGTGTGGGTGGAACAAAAACCTTTATTTTACCCCGTTTTGTGCTCTAAATCCATCGTTTCTTGTTGTTATGTGTTTATTGTTATGTGTCTTATTATAAAGTTCTTTGTGGCAACTCATAGTGAGAAGGTCTTTAAGAAAACACACATGATTGATTACTTACTTCTGTTCTTATTTCTATAGGAGATAACGCTGACTGAGGGCAGTCGTGTATTTGAGACATGGAAGAACCCCCCCCCTCCTGTCTTCATGCAGTTCTTCTTCTTTAATATCAGCAACCCGGTTGATTTCCTTGCTGGACGCAAGCCTGTCGTCTCTCAGGTCGGCCCTTACACTTACAGGTAGGATTTGATATCAATTCATGTAGTATTTAGGAAGAATTGATAAATAACATACTTAACGTTTTTACGTAATTTATCAAATGCTCTCATTGACAGAAACTCATGGTTTTCTGTATAAAAGAAATGGCTCTTTGGATTTGAGCTCTTTTAGGATTTGAAGGACAGCTGGTATGGTGTGTCTGGACATCCTTGAGGTGTCTAGACTACCGCTGTGTTTGCATTGGTTATGTGTGCCTTACTGTGTTATAATGCAAAGAAATGCCAAATTTAAATTAACACAGCAGAAATTATATAGAATATAACCTAGAATGGCTTTTGTAAATGATAAAAAATACACTACCATCCCATTGTTTGGTTAAAGAGAACTTCCCAAAAGCAAAATGAATTTAGAAATCCGCTCCCACATTTTTGATCTGTCTCTCCTGCAAGTTAATTTACAGATGTCCTCTAGCAATCAGATGATTCAACCTCTAACCTCTATGCTTTAACTTCTAATGTCCATTTGATTTAAATAATCCCCCATACACCTGCAGCAACATGTAAGCAAAGCAATTCGGGAAAATACATTACCAGAATGCATAATCTACACCTTAGTAAGGTGCCCAACAAGACACAAGTCCCTAAGACATGAAATAAATGTATACAACACTCAAAAGGAGATATCTAGACATACAGAGCATTAAATATTGCCAGATCCATGACAGGTAGTTGGAACTACAAACTCATAAAAACAACATTGTAAAATTAGGTGAGTCAAATCAGAAGAGTCCCTACAACAAGTGGGGGTGTTTAGTTTTGCTAGAAGATCACCATGCATCAACCAAAAGCTAAGAAGAAATCACACTAATTAGATACTAATTAAAAATCCAATTCTGTTCTATATTCAGTTCTCTATTCAGTCTCTGGAACATAGATTTGGTTTGGGGTTTGTGCTGGGACACCCACAGGCTGATCTACATTGGTAATGGTAAGCATAGTACTGTCACGGGTGGTGAGGTTTTGTACCACACAAGTCTGATAGTGGGATTGAGCACGACTGACTTCGGTTAGCAATTAGCAAATGGCTTTTAAGGTCACTGGGGGTGTTTGCTCTTTGCTGGATATTATCTCAATGTCACGGGTGAGTAAGGGTGTGCCAGTAGATGTTATTTAATGGTTGGACTGTTTGTATGTTGAATACTAAGACAAGGTTTGCGCACTTTGGTTTATATATATATATATATTTATAAAGATCACAAAATTAAAAAATGGCCGTTTTCTAATATACTACATGCTTATATTGTGCATAAATATTAGAATCTTCCCTTTCTAACAACGTTTTCCGTTTTAAAATAGCTAAAACGCAGAACATTTTATTTTCAATTGAAAGGACTGCTAATGACGTGATCATTGTTGTAAACATTTTTTAACCATTGCGATAATATACAATAATATTGTACTGACATCAGCCAAAGTTGATCTTTTTTCTTTTCCTATAGTCCCAGGGATATTATTAGCATCGTTTATGACCCATAATAATCCATATTCGGTCGAGAATACAAGTTTTGCTTTGTTTTCGCTCAAAATTGAGGTTTCCAGGAAGAACTGACGTCGATATTGAAGGTGAATGGCTAATCTCTAAGTGTGCGGGATCTCAGTCAAATGCAATGTTTGTCCGTTTGGGAGGGGTTGGTTCACTCACTGGGAAATTCTGTTAAAGAGACATGCTGTCACTAAAATGACTGCATCTCAGTGAATAAACGAGCTAGAGACTTGAAACACAGCCTGG
The DNA here is from genome assembly GCA_029465975.1 of Dallia pectoralis. NCBI lineage: Eukaryota > Metazoa > Chordata > Actinopteri > Esociformes > Umbridae > Dallia > Dallia pectoralis. The sequence continues at coordinate 752,856 of CM055760.1, read as the reverse complement.
CATAATGCTGACGGGAACCTAGGGGAACACATATGAAGTGTTTTCAGGTCGACCAGAGATTATTTTTTTTTGCTCATGCCAGATATTGTGTTACATTATCCTTATTTAATTGAACATTCCCACAATATTCAGACTAGTTTCTTTTAAATTCTTTTACCAAATATTCCTACATGGTTCTGTTCCAGAGCAATATCCATTTAGACTGGGGTGGATCATTTTAGGCGGAATTTGAGATTTGGGGCTCTGCCAAGAACACGTTAACTTTGTGATCAGAATGTTGTGCATTGGACCTGTATGTATTCAACACAGATGCTGCTACAGTACCATGTGTTGTCAAACATCCTCTCATGTCCATGTGAAAGGTTCCACAGTTGCATTTTTGTGGGATATCATTTCAACAGATCAGGAGAAGGTTAAATGAATGATCAACAAGTTTGTAAATTGGTAAAACACCATTTATGAAATATACCCAATATTTGACCTACTTTAATTTTCAATGGCAAAGTCTCTTTTACTTGTTCAATAGTTTTTCAGTAGGTATAATGTTGAGTGCTGCTAGGTTGGCATTATATTGTCATTGATAAAATGTAGTTTATAGAAATTATGCACTGGCAATGCGACCTAGGGATGCTCTCTAAAACAAATATCAAGGTCCATGGCTAGAAGAACACATAGCCGTATTACTAATTAACTGGCTCATTTATGTCAAGTTAATTTATCCCACTAAACCTAAATGCCATGTGTGGTATTATTTCCACAACATAATGCATAAAATGGTAGTCTGACTATGTCGGGTGTGTTTTACTGTTTATTTGTGTAGTTTCTGAAACTGACAGGGGAAATGAATAACTGATAAACTGGTTACCATGGCACCTTTAAGTGGGTGGGATATACTAGGCAGCAAGTGAAAATTTTCCCTTCAAATTTGATGTGTTAGAAGCAAGGAAATGGGCAAGGATCTGAGTGATTCTGACAAGAGCCAAATTGTGTGTTGTTCTCAGTCTGCATTGGTCAGTACCTACTAAAAGTGGTGAACCGGCGACAGATTCATGGATGACCAAGGCTCCCTGATGCATGTGGTCCGATCCAATAGTCGATTTACTGTGGCTAAAATTGTTGAAAAAGTTCATGCTGGTTCTGATGGAAAGGTGTCAAAACATACTGTGCTTGGTAGTTTGTTGCATATGGATCTGCATAGCTGCACACCAGTCAGGGTTGTTAGGTGGTCGTAATTGTTAAGGCTGATCGGTCTGTACTATGAATATATACATATATATATATATATATACATATACATATATACATATATATTGTTTGACAAAGGTGATGCTATACCTCCAGCACAATGATTAAACAGTTTTTGCATCAGTTGTCTCAAAGTGATTATTACTAAAATTTAAAATCACCTAATCTCAATCTGTAAAATTTGCATTTACCTTGTCTCTTATGTCCCAGAGAGTACAGGCCCAAGGAGAATGTGAGTTTTGTAGAGAATGGGACCAAGGTCTCTGCCTACCAACCCAAGACCTTTGTGTTTCATCCGGACCAGTCCGTTGGTGATCCTGACATGGACATGATTACAACCATTAACATCCCAGCTGTTGTGAGTAATTGTATACGTGTTAAGTATTGTTACATTGTTTTTAGCTGCTATTGTTAAGGCATAAGGCAAACAATGAAAATCAGCGTTGTAGCAGAACAGGAGCTGTCATTTATTTTTCACTCGTTTCCTCTCCTCTTCTCAGGCTGTGATGAACAAGGTAAAGGACAGCTTTTTAAGGAGTACCATGGCATCCATGATGATGAATTCCTTGAAGGTCAGCATCATCATGACACGCCCAGTCAACGAGCTTCTGTGGGGCTACAAGGACCCTCTGCTCACCCGCGTCCGTACTACCAACCCTGAAATTGATGAGTACTTTGGCCTCATGTATAAAGTAAGTTTAAAGGGAGGCGATATCTGATATATTATCTTTAGATACGATAATGAAGAATATAGACAACATATTCAATATCTGAATACTAAGGCATACCTGTTGTGACTGTTAGGGCTGGCCCTGTAAACAAAGGTCTATGGTGACAAAGCAATCAATCAAATGTATTTTATAAAGCCCTTTTTACAACAATAGAAAACAATAGGGAGCCGACTCCACCCCCCAGGCCGCATTTGGGATAGGGGACATCCCAGTGGAGAGGAGGGGAACATTCTGAGCCTTCCATTCTCCTTCGTAACCCGGGCCATACTACACTTAACCATAGACCTGGCTAAAGAGATATGTTTTTTAAAAGTTTGAACTGAGTCGGCATTTCTAACCCGGATTTCATAATAGAGGAGCTCTATAGGAGAAAGCTGTTTGTTTTGAAATTTTAGGTACCATTAGAAGACATATTTTGATCTTAGGTTACGCATAGGTATGTATGGCTGGACTAATTCAGCGAGGTAGAAAGTGAGGGAGCAAGTTCATGTAAAGCTTTATATGTTAAAAGTAGTACTTTAAAGTCAGCCCTAGTCTTAACAGGCAGCCAATGTAAAGAGGCTAATACCAGGGTAATGTGGTCCAATTTCATTGTTATAGTTAAGATTCTAGCAGCTGCATTAAGTACAAGTTGAAGTTTGTTTATTGATTTATCAGGGTAACCAGAGAATAGAACATTGCAGTAATCTAATCTTGAGGTAACAAATGCATGGAATAATTTTTCTGCATCATTATTTGATGAATTGTTTCAGATTGTTGCAATATTCCAAAGATGGAAAAATGCTGTGCTTGAACTATATTATAAATGTTAGTCAAACGAGAGATCCGGGTCGAGGGTCATGCCAAGATTTCTCACAGTCTTTTGTGATGCGACCAAACATCCGTTTATGTTTAATGTGAGATCAGTCAATAGGTATATTTGTTTCTTTTGGTTTTATCTGAATTTAAGAGCAGACATTTCACTGTCATCCACTTTTGTATGTCTGAAATGCATGATAATATAATTATTATATAATGCAAATGTCTTTGTTCAATGACTTTCTTGCTCTTCTCCTCATCTTTAGAAAAATGGTAGCAATGATGGTGAATTTGTTTACCATACCGGAGAGGCAGACTACATGGACTATGGCAAGATAGCCACATTTAGAGGAGAAAGGTATGGAGTATTTTGGTTAAACCGACACAATTCTATGTTGAAAATGAAGTAATACTCCCTCATGAGTGGAGAAGATTGTTCCGTGTTCATGTTATCGCTTCGTTGTTTTACCCGGTGTGTTTTATGTTTAATGTCCCTGGCATGTTGAAATGAACGGTTCCTCTACAATGTGCACATGACTCATTGCTTCATGTTAATCTACACATCTTAAACAAATTATTTTCTATTTAAAGAAATTGTACAACCATTTTATTTCAGTGTTTCTGATTGAATATTAGGAGTATTAACTAATAAGAGATAGCGATGATGAAGATTCATTAAAAAGTGTGTATGCAAATACAGAAGTTTGATTCTGAAGTTATTACAGTTTTTTTATCACTTTGTTACTATTGCAACTATGTGGTAAAATTTCACAATTCTTAACAAAATCCAAACTCATCCCACTTGTGATGCTTCCAGTCTTTTATTTAAAACTTGCCATAAACATCTCTATTACCACAAAACTATTGATTCAAAATTTATGTTTCTCATGAAATGCCATGAGAACATATGGTTTAATCACCAAAACACAACAGCAGGCATATTACAGTTTTCACATTAGGCAATACACCTACATAACCCAACATTTACAGAATCTATCAAAAACTTACTGTAACATCTATCCTATATAATCAGGTTGTAATCAATGATGATCCTTGACAAGCATTTGAGCAAATTAGCTCTGATATAATTGTAACATGAGTATTATAATGAAATGTAAACCGTTACTGTAAATACAGATTGGATTAAGCCTGTCCTGGGCATTTGGCCATTGATTCTCATCAACATCTCAAGGAATGGTTCATTGTTCATGCACCTTGAGAAAAACCTTTTTGCATCGTGAATCCATGCTTGACATTGGTCGAAAGAGATGTCATCACATGCCTGTCCCTGTACAGTGGGCCCCTAACAGTGGGCCCCTAACAGTGGACAGTTTAACTTTTTAGATTTACTAATCTCAACTAATCTGCCAGCTTCTGCCATGGTTAGGCCTCGACAGGCTATCTACATTAGAGACATCAGTTCAGCCTCACTCTCTTTGATGATCAACGTTTTGACGGGCTCCATGCCCACCTCTCCGCCCCCTCTGTTGGTGCCCATGCCCACCTCTATGACAGGTCCCATGCCCACCTTTATGACAGTACCCATGCCCACCACCTCTATGACAGTCCCCATGTCCACCACCTCTATGACAGTCCCCATGTCCACCACCTCTATGACAGGTCCCATGTCCACCTTTATGACAGGTCCCATGTCCACCACCTCTATGACAGGTCCCATGTCCACCACCTCTATGACAGGTCCCATGTCCACCACCTCTATGACAGGTCCCATGTCCACCTCTATGACAGGTCCCATGTCCACCTCTATGACAGTTCCCATGTCCACCTCTATGACAGTTCCCATGTCCACCACCTCTATGACAGGTCCCATGTCCACCTCTATGACAGTCCCCATGTCCACCACCTCTATGACAGGCCCCGTGTCCACCTCTATGACAGGTCCCATGTCCACCTCTATGACAGGTCCCATGTCCACCACCTCTATGACAGTCCCCATGTCCACCTCTATGACAGTACCCATGTCCACCACCTCTATGACATTTCCCATGTCCACCTCTATGACAGTACCCATGTCCACCACCTCTATGACATTTCCCATGTCCACCACCTCTATGACAGTCCCCATGTCCACCACCTCTATGACAGGCCCCGTGTCCACCTCTATGACAGGTCCCATGTCCACCTCTATGACAGGTCCCATGTCCACCACCTCTATGACAGTCCCCATGTCCACCTCTATGACAGTACCCATGTCCACCACCTCTATGACATTTCCCATGTCCACCTCTATGACAGTACCCATGTCCACCACCTCTATGACATTTCCCATGTCCACCACCTCTATGACAGGTCCCATGTCCACCACCTCTATGACAGGTCCCATGTCCACCTCTATGACAGGTCCCATGTCCACCTCTATGACAGGTCCCATGTCCACCTCTATGACAGGTCCCATGTCCACCTCTATGACAGTTCCCATGTCCACCTCTATGACAGTTCCCATGTCCACCTCTATGACAGTTCCCATGTCCACCTCTATGACAGTTCCCATGTCCACCTCTATGACAGGTCCCATGTCCACCTCTATGACAGTTCCCATGTCCACCTCTATGACAGTTCCCATGTCCACCTCTATGACAGGTCCCATGTCCACCTCTATGACAGGTCCCATGTCCACCTCTATGACAGTTCCCATGTCCACCTCTATGACAGTTCCCATGTCCACCTCTATGACAGTTCCCATGTCCACCTCTATGACAGTTCCCATGTCCACCTCTATGACAGGTCCCATGTCCACCTCTATGACAGTTCCCATGTCCACCACCTCTATGACAGTTCCCATGTCCACCACCTCTATGACAGTTCCCATGTCCACCTCTATGACAGTTCCCATGTCCACCTCTATGACAGTTCCCATGTCCACCTCTATGACAGTTCCCATGTCCACCTCTATGACAGGTCCCATGTCCACCTCTATGACAGGTCCCATGTCCACCTCTATGACAGGTCCCATGTCCACCTCTATGACAGGTCCCATGTCCACCTCTATGACAGGTCCCATGTCCACCTCTATGACAGTTCCCATGTCCACCACCTCTATGACAGGTCCCATGTCCACCTCTATGACAGGTCCCATGTCCACCTCTATGACAGGTCCCATGTCCACCACCTCTACTGGCGCTTTTCCACTACAAAGAACCAGGTCGACTCGACTTGGTCCGACTCGGCTCTGCTCGCTTTCGCTCCGTTCTCCATTGCAGATAGTACCTGCGCAATAGTACCCGGTCGTCATAGCGACGCGGAGACACACACAGGCTGTGTTCGAAATCGCGTACTATGTTGAGTATGTACTACATTTAAATAAGAACGTACTTTGCAACCGTTAAAAAAGTACGTTCTATATAGTATGAATCTGGGTAGTATGAATGGAGTCCGGACGTACTACATGCGCCATGTTAGAATTTTCTACTTGTATAATCTACCGGGCAAGAGAAGCGTGTTTCAATCAGGTCCGCGTCCTCCTACCAACACTCGCTACCCACACACACAGAAGACAATGGAGGAAATCGAGTGTATGCTGTGTTTGATCCGCGAGATGTGGCTGTTTCTCACGGCGTATTCTTTCGGTTTGCCATAGTATTCGTAAAGGATAATATGTACAGCTCTCACGCAATCTCTGGCCAAACTATTTATATATATATATATGGTGGGATTACTCAGGATACTACATCTGGCGCGTGCAATGATGATGCAGTGAATAGTGACGATTCTCTGACCAATCAGCAGTCTGCCTTGTTTTCACGTCACATTTTAGTATCGCCTCAGCTCGCTCAGAACCTCGCCTGAGGTGGTACGAAAAAAAGTACCTGGAAGCAGGTACAGGTACAACTTTTACCCAGTGGAAAACCAAAAAAGCCGAGTCGAGTCGAGCTGAAGCGAGCTGGTTCTGTGTAGTGGAAAAGCACCATATGACAGTTCCCATACCCACCTCTATGACAGTTCCCATGTCCACCTCTATGACAGTTCCCATGTCCACCTCTATGACAGTTCCCATGTCCACCTCTATGACAGTTCCCATACCCACCTCTATGACAGTTCCCATACCCACCTCTATGACAGTTCCCATACCCACCTCTATGACAGTTCCCATACCCACCTCTATGACAGTTCCCATGTCCACCTCTATGACAGTTCCCATGTCCACCTCTATGACAGTTCCCATGTCCACCTCTATGACAGTTCCCATGTCCACCTCTATGACAGTTCCCATGTCCACCTCTATGACAGTTCCCATGTCCACCTCTATGACAGTTCCCATGTCCACCACCTATATGACAGTTCCCATGTCCACCACCTATATGACAGTTCCCATGTCCACCACCTATATGACAGTTCCCATGTCCACCTCTATGACAGTTCCCATGTCCACCACCCTAATGATGGATCACTTGTCCATGATAACTGTTCGCACTTACGTTCCTATAATGATGAATACCACGTCTTCGTAAATTGAAAGTGCGTGTCCGTTGTACCTAATTAGCATAGGTAAACGCCCCGGTATTTCCCATAAAAGGGCATTAAACTGCAGGGCGGAGTGGAAACTCATCGTAAAAACGTGGAGAATGCAAAAATTAAACGAAAATGTATAGACAGTATAGAGCAGGGGTCCCCAACTAAATTCGCAAGAGGTCCACTTACCCGATCAGCCCAGTAAACGAGGGTCCGGACATGCAAAAACACCCGGCAATAATTCAGTTTTTTCTTTTATTTTATTAAATTGTTATCATTTATTAACAGCTCCTATTGCACATAAACTGGCAAACATTTCAAAAGTGCAAAAAGGGAACAAATAATGCCCCTCATAATGCATTATATAAAAAATTGTTAAACAATACTTCTATTAGTGCAACAAAAAATAAAGTACACATTTTTGTAAACAAGCAAGTTTGTAAACTTAGCTCAGTGTGAGAAATTTGCATTGGCAAATTGTTAATCAATACTTCTAGTAGTGCAACAAAAAATAAAGTACACATTTTTGTAAACTTAGATCAGTGTGAGAAATTTGCATTGGCAAATTGTTAATCAATACTTCTAGTAGTGCAACAAAAAATAAAGTACACATTTTTGTAAACAAGCAAGTTTGTAAACTTAGCTCAGTGTGAGAAATTTGCATTGGCACTGGCAGCCAATCTCTTAAATCTGGGTAGGAATGGAGTCAAAGCAATTCTCAGACATGCATGCACATGGTCATTGGTCAGTTGTGAGCGGTACTTATTCTTAATGATGTTTAGCGTAGAGAAGGCTGACTCACAGCTATAGGTAGAGCCAAACATTGTTAATGTGTACACTGCCACTGTTAAGTACAGGAAACTTTGCCTTTGGCACAGTCTGCAGCCAAAATGTGACAGGGTCAGAGGATTCACATTGCTCTCTCATCACTACATCAGCCTGTAAATCTTATAGCTCCATTTGAAGGGCCTGTGCATTAGCCCATTTGTACATAAGTACTGCCTCCTTTGAGAAAGAAATAACATTCTTAACAAAAAATGGACTTCTAACAAAGAGCATCAGCTGATCTCCCAATGTAAAGCCATCAAAACGAGCCTTAAAGTTTTCTATCAACTTTTGGATAAAGTCAGAATGAGCAGTGACATTGCTCACCTGTATCTCCTTCATTGAAGGAAAATGTGTACAGTCCTGCTCAAGATCCATTTTCAGAATGTCCAGTTTCCTCTGAAAAGACTGAACTGCAGCCACCAAGTCACACACAGAATTGTCTTTCCCTTGAAGCTTCAGATTGAGGTCATTTAAATGCCCTTTGATGTCGACCAGAATGGCCAGTATGTCCATGTTACTTTCCTCTTCTAAAAAGTGCAAAAACACCTCTGCCTTGTGACTCTTTTGTTGTGCAAGGAAATCTTTAATTTCATTTCTTATCTTCCAAAAGCGAGCAAGCACCTTTCCTTTACTCAACCATCTGACATTGGAGTGCAAGAGCAGGTCATTGGCAGGAGCATCTACTTCTGATAAGAACTCCCTGAGCAGACGATGCTGGTGAGCTGATGAAGCCCTGAGAAAGTTAACTAGTTTGGTGATGGTGTTCATAACTTCTGCATGGTGCTCTGAAAGTGTGGAGCAGAGAACAGACATGTGGATAATGCAGTGATATGACAAGAGCTCTGGGTTGTCCTCTTTCAGTCGACTGACTGCACACTTTTCTCTTCCCATCATAGACGGTGCCCCGTCAGTGGTGATGGAGACATTTTTTACATTGATTCTGCTGTGTCAGCATTTCCTTTATGGCCAAATAAATGTCCTCTCCCCTGGTATGCGTTTTTAAAGCTGTGACGCCTAAAATGTCCTCTACAAATGATTTAGTCTCCTCATTATAGAATCAGACATATACCAAGAGCTGAGCGTTGTCACTCACGTCAGTTGATTCATCAGCAGCTAACGCAATGCACGGGGCACTTTGGATGGCGCTGTCAAGCTGGGACTGCACATCTTCCGACAGTAGCTCAGCTCCTCTTGTTGTTGTTGTGGATGATAAAGGAATCTGACGCACCTTTTGTTTTAGCTGCTGTCCTTCTTTACCCTCAAACAGCGTGTCTGCCAACGCCTCCATACATTCTTTCACCATTCCGGAGTCAGTAAAAGGCTTTTTATGCTTGCGCAAAATCCACTGTACACGAAGTGAGCACTCGTAGGCTCGTTGCTGTGCTGTAAGGGACTGTGTTATCACTTGTGTTGCATGCTCATACTGCCTTTCAGTTCACCAATTTTCCTCGTCCTCGCGGGTGATCCTGGCGGGTAATTTTCATTAAAAGTTTTGTGTCTTGTCTCGAAATGCCGCTTGATGTTTCCGCTTTTAATAATAGCAACAGACTCCGAACAAATAAGACACACAGGCCTCGTAGAGCTCGATGACGGCAAAATGAACGCGTACGCTTCAGTCCACTCATCTCGAAAAATGCGGTTTTCAGAGTCTACTTTTCTGATTTTTGACAAAGCCATAATAATTCACGAATATTATAGTAATGTGTATACATGCTAAATGTTTGATGTTTGTGATCTCTCCGGACCCCAGCTTTTGCAAAGCTGCCCTCGCGCACGCCTGTTCAAAAATAACTTTCGGTAAAAAAAAATATTCCGAAACGTGTTAACAAAAATGTCAGGTCCTTGGGGTCCGGACCTGGACCGCGGTCCGCCAGTTGGGGACCCCTGGTATAGAGAATCAGACGCCAAAAGGAAAAAAAACTTCTGTAGTTCCGAAGTGGAAATACTTCTGCAAGAAGTGAACAGGCAACAAAAAAGCAGCGTCAGTAGTGGTTGCAAAATCAAATACAAAAAGGATGCATGGGATTTAATCACTCGTTCTGTGAACGCTGTGTCAGGGATAGGGCGCACCCCTGATGACATAAAAAATAAATGGTTTGACATGAAGTTTGAGGCAAAAAAACACAAATGAGAGATGCTGACCACAGGAGGGGAATGGCTTGCACTGTCCTTACTGAGCTGGACCAGCACATCGGGGACATAATCGGAATGACCGCAATCTCGGTTGTGCCCGCAATCTCGGTTGTGCCCGCAATCTCGGTTGTGCCCGCAATCTCGGTTGTGCCCGCAATCTTGGTTGTGCCATCCACAGAAAAGTGTTAAATATATCCAAATATTTCAAATAATTGAATATTATTCTTAATGCTATTCTTCATAATATTTAAAGCACTGTACAATTGATGAAAACGCAGAGACTAATGATTTGTCACGAAATGTCAGCGTGCAAATCTGCGTAAGAGTGCTTTTCACTGTAGATTCTGTTCTTTCCTAAGAACAAATTCCAGATAAGTAAACATTGGTGAATGTCAGAATCTTCGTGGAAACTGCATATGTGGGTTTTAAGAACGAATTACTTCTTAAGAACGGTTAAAGAATATGGCCCATTGTACTTGATGTTTTAGCTAATCAACTGCATAGTTTTTTAAAGTAAACGTTTATTTTGAAACTGATGCATGCAACACATTCCATAAGTTGGGCCTAATAGTGATGTGGTGCCCTGGTTGGCCCAGTGGTCTTAGCCACTGCTACTGATGCACATATACTTCACTGTGCGCCGGTCAATTCTGGCCTGTGCCATTTTCCCAAATTTCAACCAGAAAATAATCACACAAGCCTATCTGGTCAAGGATTTACAAAGATGATGCTTTGTATTTAGATGCATTGTAGAGATTGATATGTTTCATGTAATTAAGTTATATTTTCAAATCAATCTTGTTTTTCAGCAAGCTGAGTCTTTGGACTTCTGACCAAAGTAACATGATTAACGGTACAGATGGCAGTGCCTTCCACCCTTTGCTGTCCAAAAAGGAAAGACTGTACATATTCAGTCCTGACCTGTGCAGGTAACCGACATTACAATCTCCAACAAAACTGTGTGTTAGAAGTCACTACATCATTTAAAATAGCAATCCACCATGTAAAAAGTCAATTCGATTTCTTTTGAAGTCAGTCAGGGACTTATTGCTTCCATATACAACATGTTATTGGCCTCAACCCTGGTAAACGGTATATCAATGTTGAATACATACAGATTTACTTAAGGAAAAGTATCCCCTGATAAAAGTGTCTGTAAAAAGCTGTGTTCCTTAATGGCTTGTTGACTCATCTTTTTACCTTACACCTGATAAAGATAAGAATGGTGGATTATACTTTTTCATAATTTGTGTAACTTGTTTTAGAATGGGGGGTATAATGTTTTTGTTTTAGAATGGGGGGTATAATTTTTTTGTTTTAGAATGGGGTGTATAATTTTTTTGTTTTAGAATGGGGGGTATAATTTTTTTAATAATCTAAAATCACCTTAAATCAAGTTGTTGTTTACATTTTGTGGGGAGATCTTATACTTTCATCCTCAGCTCGACCCAGAGCTCAATCTGTTTTCCCATCAAAGCTCTACACCTTTATTTCTGACATGTGCAGGAATTGTACTACAGACTTTTGTGTATTTTCCTTAATTGCAACAGATAGATAATTGAACCATGAGGGTTTGACCAATGTTACTGTTGGTCAAGTTTAATCCTTATATTATTTAGTAGGTGCAGCACTCAGTATGAATTCATACTAACATTGTGTGTCACTTGAAGTAGTGCCTATGTTATTTCTTTGCACATTCAGGGGGTGTAGAACGCAATAAAAACATCACCCATATATTTTTTCAAGGACTTTATACAGAAGAGTTCCAATCCTTCTTGGAATGCCGTCATACAAGTCCTGAAAAGTGTAGTGGGATATTGCAAAATTTTTTAACTGGACAGTAAAAAAAACTCTACATTGTGCTGTACACTCAAGAACAAACTATTAAGGTTCATAGAGCCCATGTTTGATGTCATAAAAACAGCGTAAGTGGGGGCAATATTGTCATGGAATATTGGAACATCATAAGGGAACAGTGTCTGTGTCATCATAGTCCTGCAAAATTGTCTGATATTACTTGGCTGTTATTTAAACACCCAGAGCAGATCATCAGACTCAATGACTCCCACGAGCTCACTGACCTTTGCCATTTTGGATCCCCATCATGCAGACATTCTGGACTGAAGGCATTCTTTGGCTATCTCCAAACGTAAACCTGTCCAGATATTGGGAACATATGGGATATGCAGGATTCCAGGGTTTGTGCTCCTAACATCAAGTAATATTTATTTGCGCGTTGGCTGAAGATGTTCAGTCTATGTTGAGCATGGAGCACAGAGGTACTGATACTATTTTTTGGACATTTTTAAGAGTGTGCTTTTGTGGATTGACAAACTATTCTGTTGAGTCTATTCCTGTCTGCCAGCTTGAACTTGTGCCCACTGTCCCTTTTTGCTTATGCAATATGTCCCATGTTCAACATATTGTGTCATGATTTCTGAGAAATACTTTTTCCCTTTTTGTAATCAATGACCCTCCAATTCTGGCACCAACTATTTGGCCCTTTTGGAACTCTGTTATTTGCTCTTTACAGCTGCCTTGATACAAACATGGCTACTATGCTTATTGAAATTGATTAATAACATCAATTCTGTTTGACTTCAGAATGGATGTAAAGCCAAATCAGGTTAGTTCCGTTTGGAAAAGGGGGCATTTTTTAATATTAAAAATAGAAAATATTTAGTATCGATACTGAAGGTTGCAGTATTGTTATCATTATTGGACATAGTGGCATATCAGACATTAAGTGACATTAAGTGGTATTGAGCCATCCCTAGTCTTTACATTGGACATATAGTGGCATATCAGACATTAAGTGACATTAAGTGGTATTGAGCCATCCCTAGTCTTTACATTGGACATATAGTGGCATATCAGACATTAAGTGACATTAAGTGGTATTGAGCCATCCCTAGTCTTTACATTGGACATAAAGTGGCATATCAGACATTAAGTGACATTAAGTGGTATTGAGCCATCCCTAGTCTTTACATTGGACATATAGTGGCATATCAGACATTAAGTGACATTAAGTGGTATTGAGCCATCCCTAGTCTTTACATTGGACATATAGTGGCATATCAGACATTAAGTGACATTAAGTGGTATTGAGCCATCCCTAGTCTTTACATTGGACATAAAGTGGCATATCAGACATTAAGTGACATTAAGTGGTATTGAGCCATCCCTAGTCTTTACATTGGACATATAGTGGCATATCAGACATTAAGTGACATTAAGTGGTATTGAGCCATCCCTAGTCTTTACATTGGACATAAAGTGGCATATCTGACATTAAGTGACATTAAGTGGTATTGAGCCATCCCTAGTCTTTACATTGGACATATAGTGGCATATCAGACATTAAGTGACATTAAGTGGTATTGAGCCATCCCTAGTCTTTACATTGGACATAAAGTGGCATATCAGACATTAAGTGACATTAAGTGGTATTGAGCCATCCCTAGTCTTTACATTGGACATATAGTGGCATATCAGACATTAAGTGACATTAAGTGGTATTGAGCCATCCCTAGTCTTTACATTGGACATATAGTGGCATATCAGACATTAAGTGACATTAAGTGGTATTGAGCCATCCCTAGTCTTTACATTGGACATATAGTGGCATATCAGACATTAAGTGACATTAAGTGGTATTGAGCCATCCCTAGTCTTTACATTGGACATATAGTGGCATATCAGACATTAAGTGACATTAAGTGGTATTGAGCCATCCCTAGTCTTTACATTGGACATAAAGTGGCATATCAGACATTAAGTGACATTAAGTGGTATTGAGCCATCCCTAGTCTTTACATTGGACATAAAGTGGCATATCAGACATTAAGTGACATTAAGTGGTATTGAGCCATCCCTAGTCTTTACATTGGACATATAGTGGCATATCAGACATTAAGTGACATTAAGTGGTATTGAGCCATCCCTAGTCTTTACATTGGACATATAGTGGCATATCAGACATTAAGTGACATTAAGTGGTATTGAGCCATCCCTAGTCTTTACATTGGACATATAGTGGCATATCAGACATTAAGTGACATTAAGTGGTATTGAGCCATCCCTAGTCTTTACATTGGACATATAGTGGCATATCTGACATTAAGTGACATTAAGTGGTATTGAGCCATCCCTAGTCTTTACATTGGACATAAAGTGGCATATCAGACATTAAGTGACATTAAGTGGTATTGAGCCATCCCTAGTCTTTACATTGGACATAAAGTGGCATATCAGACATTAAGTGACATTAAGTGGTATTGAGCCATCCCTAGTCTTTACATTGGACATATAGTGGCATATCAGACATTAAGTGACATTAAGTGGTATTGAGCCATCCCTAGTCTTTACATTGGACATAAAGTGGCATATCAGACATTAAGTGACATTAAGTGGTATTGAGCCATCCCTAGTCTTTACATTGGACATATAGTGGCATATCAGACATTAAGTGACATTAAGTGGTATTGAGCCATCCCTAGTCTTTACATTGGACATAAAGTGGCATATCAGACATTAAGTGACATTAAGTGGTATTGAGCCATCCCTAGTCTTTACATTGGACATATAGTGGCATATCAGACATTAAGTGACATTAAGTGGTATTGAGCCATCCCTAGTCTTTACATTGGACATATAGTGGCATATCAGACATTAAGTGACATTAAGTGGTATTGAGCCATCCCTAGTCTTTACATTGGACATATAGTGGCATATCAGACATTAAGTGACATTAAGTGGTATTGAGCCATCCCTAGTCTTTACATTGGACATATAGTGGCATATCAGACATTAAGTGACATTAAGTGGTATTGAGCCATCCCTAGTCTTTACATTGGACATATAGTGGCATATCTGACATTAAGTGACATTAAGTGGTATTGAGCCATCCCTAGTCTTTACATTGGACATATAGTGGCATATCAGACATTAAGTGACATTAAGTGGTATTGAGCCATCCCTAGTCTTTACATTGGACATATAGTGGCATATCTGACATTAAGTGACATTAAGTGGTATTGAGCCATCCCTAGTATTTACATTGGACATATAGTGGCATATCAGACATTAAGTGACATTAAGTGGTATTGAGCCATCCCTAGTCTTTACATTGGACATATAGTGGCATATCAGACATTAAGTGACATTAAGTGTTAATGAGCCATCCCTAGTCTTTACATTGGACATATAGTGGCATATCAGACATTAAGTGACATTAAGTGTTAATGAGCCATCCCTAGTATTTACATCGGCCAAATGGAACATTAACCATAATTATAAGGACCTCAAATCTAATGACTGGGAAAGTGCTCTTCGGAGTTAATTGTCCGTATAGATGACTAGTGAGTGATATGTCCTGTGACCTCTGACTTTTAATCTATGACTCACTAAGTACATAGGTGTAGTTTTACCACAGCTTGAGTGATGAGCAAATCTTTTGGACAAGAAAGAGCCTGGATGGTTCTGTTTCCATATAATGGTCTTTTGTAAGGTCACCTTTTGCAGTAACACCTTGGTTCAAGTGCAAACTAAAGTCAAATAATGTAATTATTAGTTGGGCTGGGTTGAGCTTGGCCAGCAATAATGTAATAATGTCAAACATAAATCCAATAAACCATCTCAGAATCGAAAAATCCTGGTAACCTGGCCTTACAAGCAGGCTAAAGCAAACAACGTTTTGAACCCTATTTAAACCTATGTCTGCTTTCTACATCCTTCCTGCCTTTAGGATCACACTGTGTAGTGTTATTTGTCTTTTCCGAACCCAACATTCCATGGCCATGTGTACATTATCAAACCCAGAACAGCTTTTATCTGCTAGACTGCAGTTCAATAGCAGAACATAAACATTTTCACTAGAGAATGCATCAAACGACCAGCCTTGTCTGTATTTTTCAGTGCATTCATAACAGTATGAGACTATTTTGGTATTTATTTATTTATTAATTATTGCTATTATCTAGTATTAATAAAATGGGGTATAATATGAATCCGGCTAATATTTGTCTTATAAGATATTTTGTATATTTTCAGAATATATTTGAGTGTTTGATGAATTGATTCAAATAATTCAGATTTGATCTGTTTTTATCTGCCATTTGCACAATGCTTACTGTGCTTTACTGTTCACTGCTGCTTCATGCTCTACACACTGCTAACTTATTTACTTGATCCTGACATTGTCCTTCACATTGTCCAATGACTCAGACACACTGCCCTACATAGTATTTTTGCCTTGCTGTTTTTGCACTTTTTGGTATTGTTGAATGACAATAAAGTTGAATATAATGTCATTTGGTGTTGTTGTGATACTCAGGTCCATCTTCATGGAGTTTGAGAAGGATGTGGAGGTGAAGGGGCTCCCGGCGTATCGATTCACCCCTCCACGTGATGTGCTGGCAAGTAAGGATGAGAACCCAGACAATGAAGGCTTCTGTGTCTCCCCAAAGGAGTGCTTGGGAACTGGATTACTGAAAGTCAGCGTGTGCAGAAAAGGTAGTCTGTCTTCACTTTCTCTACACCTATCTACTCTTCTCATTTTAGACTTATTGTGTACTGAGTGTAATGCATATTCCATTTCAATCAAGTCAATTCAGGGAGGCAAATATACATTTACTGAATTTGAGGAATACACAAACCTACTCCGATCATGTGATTCATAGATCCATTTGTCTATGGTCAACCCAAAATACCCCCCTATTCTGATCCATTCATCAGGCCTGGCTTACTGAAAGAGTAGTCATTACATGCATGGGCATATGCACACATAGTTGTAACAGTACATTTCCATAATAGATGCAGGCCCAGATGGCAGTAAGATCAGTCACCTGACTCCAGAAGGCACAGGCTGTGCTCTTAATCTGCTTGTGTTAATCCAAAACGATTCCCTATTCTGAATATAGTGCCCTGGATTTCAAATGTTTCATTAGAAGTATAAGAGTCCATGGTCAGAGGTAGTGCACCATTTAGGAAATTTAGTCTGGGAATGTCTGAATCAGAACATTATCTAGGCATTTTGGCTCTTTTGCTATATTGTAGCTCAATATGGAAACTTGATTTGAGATACAGCCCTTGTGTACATGGTTGCGTTTGCCCAGCGTGTTAGTCTGCATGATTCATCACTGGTTGTTCGCTGTAACACATTATCACATGAAATGGATTACTGTGTTGCTTTTATCTGGGCTAGATTTAGCTTGTACTACCCATTGGGATCAGTCAAATCGTTGAAAACCTAAACAATTCTGCCAATCAAGGAAAGCCAGAGCAATTCCAAGGTCCATTTCAAAGAAATCAAGTAGTATTTGAACCCAGGTCTGTCCACCATAATGTGTGCTCTTTCCCCTACATTTGTTTTGTTCATATCCTGGTGACAAAGCAAGGACAGGGGAAGTGAGGGGGCATAGCTGTTTGACCCTAAAAGTGTCCAGAATGATAACCTATAACATACATTGTTCAGAATTTAAAGTATGGCATAATACAGGGAATATGGTCAAAAGTAGTGCACTACATAGTGAATAGGGTGCTGTTTGGAAGATATTGCGTTATAAAGTATTTGCTGTAGGTATGCCAATGACCTTTCACCCATGTGACTGAAGCTTAATGCTACCACCAAGGAATACCAAAAACATCGCATTTGATCTACTTTTCCTGCTGTGTAACATAAACACAGCAAATCCACAGGCCTTTCCACCTGCAAACCTGCTATGGTTCTCTTAATTTTAATACCAGAGAATTCTTCAATCGGAATTATATTCACTTGTGCGATTGGGCTCTGGTCAAAATAGTGCACTCTGAAGGAAAATGGGCAATTTAGAAATGAACATAAAAGAGCTTAAGCTGGTTTACAAAAACACAGTATGCTTTTTACATTTCGGTGTTAAATGCATTGGGGATCTTCAGCACATGACAATTGTATATTTTATTTGACAAATTACATGTTATTGGATTTGTAACATTTGATACATTTCTTTGGTATGTTGTAACATATATATATATATACAGATTTAAAAAAAATAAAAGCATACAACTGGATTATATAAATTCGAAATAGTTCTCTAATGACTGTTTAGTGTAAAACATTTGACTGTGCCCTAAACCCTATTTCAAAAAATAGTGCCCTACGATAGGGCTTTGGTTCAAAACAGTGCACTGACTATACAGGGAATAGTGTGCCATTTGGAATACACAGGCCAGGTGCCCCTCAAAGTGTGTTCATTGTCTGGGGATCATAGACTACACGAACTTGCCCTCCTAGGCGAGAGTGTCGGTTCTCACAGTACACTTTGAAGGACCCAGGTCTCTTCTCAGTAGGGGTGGGAAGTTAGTATTTTTCTAGTATTTGGTCTTAAACCTTTTGATTGTTGTGGACACATCTGGTGAATGATAACACTTCATTTGTAGGCCTTTACCATCTTTTAAGAAGAACAACATTGTTCAGGATGACGCTGTCTTGGTCTTGTGACTCATTCGTCATCTGGGAGTTGCTTTAGCACTAGAAATACCTCAAAGGATTGTTTCTTTTTCTGTTTGTATTTCCACGTATTCAGCATATATGTTGTAAACAAGATCCTACCACGTATCTTCATAGAGATTTAGTAACTTACATTTCTATGTTGTTTAACCTCTGCCTTGTGTCTTAGGGTGTTCTAGCAGTCAAAGCCACTCTTTCTGTTGCACATTGCATTTACAGCAGCCCATTAACACTAGAAGCGCGGAGGCTCAGATACCCACCCCTTTCGCGATTTGGGTCAAAAGACCCAATGCGTTGGTTTGAATGGGAGAATGTGGCTGACACACAATGACCAGCAGATGGCACATCTCGTTCATCTTTGCGTCAGAAGGACCGGGCTGGCTGTTGTAAAATCACCGTGGCGAATGAAGTGAAACCAAAATTTACAATGAATATAGATTACCTAAAAGCGTCCACAATTATTTAATAAGTGCACATAGATTTAGGCTTTTATGGTACCGCATTACCACTCTAGTTGTTTTAAATTAAACCAAATGAATCTCGAAAAAAATCTAAAATATTGACAGAAATAACACATTATAAAAACACTGAAGTAATGGATTCTATAATAAACTGTAAAAATAATTGTAACCAAAAAAGACCAGCATTTCAAGTGATTTTTGTTGCGCCACTGTTAACTCCAACTGTCTGATTTATTGTGCTCAATGCATTCGGGCTGAAGTGTTTCATTCCTATGTTACCCATACCCACATAAAATAAGTCACTTAATTTGGTTTAATTTAAAGTAATTAGTGTGCGTTTGAGGGAAACAATTTTCAATGGCCTTACAGAATCGAATTAGCTGCTTGAGCATTCAGTAGTTTGTTCCTGTCGCATGGGGAAGGAAAGTATTCACCTGCAGTTTGTCAGTGTCAGCACACAAATTTAAGGTTACTTAAAAATGTATGTTTATTTATTAAATTCCTATATTACAAAACTATGCCTATATCCATATGTAAATTTCGATGACACTTTATCAATTCAAAGTATGCATAGTTCTGTGGGATCCCCCACCCGGCTGTGAGAGGCGTGGTTCATCCGCTGGAACTCAGACATGTTCATGTTTTTAGGGCAGCAATTCATTATGAGCCAAACGCTATTTATTGCGCTCCAAAAGCCATTTCTCCAACACACATTATCCGATTTACCTCCATTCAAAGCATGGATGATTCCAACCGTACCAAACATGACTCCGTGGGCACGGAGTCTTTGTGCAGCATAATTTAAAACATTACTATAACACTCTGGGACCCGTTTCTCCCGCCGGCAGTTTCAAAATGTTCTTTCCAATTTTCCCTAATTCTGTGTAAACTCACCTTTCCAATGATACCAACCACGCCGTAGTGCGACGCACTCATTTTTAGAAAATCAGCCGTTCAGAAAAGTTGGCCACATTGGAAATTAGAGTAACCACACTAAATTATTTTTAGTCCCATCACAGGCAAACAGCCACAAAACGACAAGCACGTATATTTAGGTCTTTATGGTGCCATAATACCACAATTAACGAAAATTAACTTGTTAACTTGTTAGACATGATTGAGTTAATATGATATGAAGTATTTAATTCATGTGACGCACATGATACATGTATGGTTTACCCACACAGACACAACCTAAAAGTACTTATCACAATCTGTAATGTCCGTTCAAATCAATAATGAGCAAAACGTACATCTCGCATTCAATACCAAATACCTTGTTGTAATAATATAATACGGACTCGCGAATTGTCGGCATTTGACAGGAAGCTCACTGAATACAACATGCTTTGGTTGGGGACAATAATCCTATTTGAAGAGGCGCATTCATGTAACTCACTTATTTTGGCCCAGATAACACTAACTATATGAAGCAATTATCCCACGTAATCAAGTCTGTGAGAAATGTATGTTATACATACGTAAATACATTTGCTTTTAACCAACAACCAACGTGGAAATTGAACAGAAAACAGTACAACCCATTTTGTAATAATTCTATACAGCTTTCTAACATATACCCACACAAAGACACGGTCTAAGTATTTATCATCTCCCTTTCTTGAAGAAAATTTAGGTCACTGGCTGGCCAGTTCTATTGTTTCCCTCTATCGCGCATTCCAATGTAAATCATAAAGACACTGCCCCCACAGAAATAGCCGTAAGTTAGTACCCGGCAGCTATTATCATATTATACTGTGAGACTTTGGAACTGACGGATGAGTTTGGAGAACATTTGAGAAAATAACTATTTCGTTTTGTGCAAATCGGTCTAGTTTTTCTTATGGTTGGATGATTTCGCGAACTCAGTTCTAAGATATGGAAGTCTTATTGGGGGTGAGCGGATTGCATTGTAAGATATAGAGGAGTCTGTTGTTGGGGGTGTGGGGCAAACGGATTGCATTGTAAATGGTCGGGATTTGCATGTGAATGAAGCCTAAAGACCGACGTCTCTAAACTTGCTGAACTCATTTATATTTAGAAATGTCTAGCCAACAAACAGCCTGCGCCCGCTGGCGTTGCGTTTAGTAATTAAAATCAATGTACAATGTTCAGCCTTGACTTTCCATGACTATAATTCAGTTTTTTCACGTCGGCTGGGGAAGGAAGTAAATCCGCATCAGCAGTTTTGTCAATGTCAGCCCACAAATACATTTTAAATTAAATTATCTAATACAAAAATATGCCTGTATTCCTATGTGAATTCCAATGACACGTTATATCCGATTCACTCCATTCAAAGTATTCGTAATTCTGTGGGAATCCCCCCTATCCTTCTGTGAGAGGCGTGGTTCTGTGGGATTCCCCATATCCTTCCAACCATTCGGCTGTGAGAGGCGTGGTTCATCCGCTGGAACTCCGACTATATGGTCTCTGTTCCCAGCGCAGCCAGTCATTGTGGGCTCGGTTGTACTGCCCACGTTCAATAAGCCATATCTCCGGCACACATTATCTGATTTACTCCAATTAAAGCATGGGTGATTCTGTGGGACCTCCTCTATCCAATGGTACCAGGCACGACTCTGTGGCTAGCAGAGTCTAACGAATAAACATCAGTGTTGATATAGCCTACAAGAGTCTTCAACAAAGTATTGTTGTGCATCGAAATGAAAAGAATATAAACATCAATATGCTTACAACATTTTGTATATTACTATCTACCCCTTAGTATAATGTATATTGTTCTATTCATGTTTTATTTATGCACCTTCCTGCCAATGTAAATTCCGTGTCTGATACACACATTCATGCCGAACAAACACTTTTCTGAATAAATATGTCACGATTGGTGTGGTGGCGTTGCTACACTTCCATTTCGGTGATCCACTTCCGTGTTTTGGTTCTCACTAGCTGTGATTACTTCCTCTTTCACGTGGTCACAGCTGTTAGTAATCTGTCACTTTATGTGGGGATATAAAGGGGTCGCTAGCAAGTCACTCGTTGCTTAGCATTGTTGTTTCATGTCACAGTTGTAGTAGAGGTGAGTGTGTTAGGTATCTCCATTATAGTTGTTGTTTGTCTATGTTCGTTTAAAGTCGCTATATGCGCAGTTTCATTTACATTCAACCGAGTTCGTGTTTTTTCGCCGTTTACGGTTTGTTTTACTTTGGTCAGTTCAATAAACCTGTCTTTGAAACGGATTACGACTCTGCAAAATGGCTTTCACCACATTACGCCGGTCAATTGATGACAGAATGCGAAGCCAACAAAGAAGCCAGCAGACGGGGAGTGGATTCCTCGGGGGGGCAAGCTATAGCGCCCCGTCGGATGAAACTCGCCGTCGCCCCACGGAGCGGTGGGAGTGGAATCGGCCGGAGACACCACAGGAGCGGTGGCTACGTCTCCGGCCGTATGCTACGGTGGAACCACCGAAGCGGCATTCAGGGCCAGTTCTAATGGGTCCGCGGGCCTTCTATGAAGGAAGGATGAGGGCATCCCGGAAGCGCCCCAAAGAGATTTTTGGGGGGGAGCTAACGGGGTGTTCAGGAAGGTCCGCGGAGAGAACACCCACGGTCCTGGTGCTGCAGGAACGGCCACCCACTGCTCCGGGGCTGCAGACAGGGGGAGGAAAACCCCTGGAGCTACAGCCACTACCCCCGCCGTGGGAAGACCCTTTTCTGCCGCCGACGTCAGGGACAGAAAACCCCCCGGAGGGGTTGGATGACCAGCCCTCTGCCATTATTAGGACGTGGTGGAGGACATGACAGATGGTCGCCACCACGCCTGCGCCTGAGATGGTCGCCACCACGCCAGCGTCCACGATGGCTCCCGCCGTCCCGCCAGCGCTCAAGATGGCTGTTGCCGTCACGCCAGCGCCCAAGATGGCTGTTGTGGTCACGCCAGCGCTCAAGATGGCTGCCGTCGCCACGCCAGCGCCCAAGATGGCTGCCGCCGTCACGCCAGCGTCCACGATGGCCCCCGCCGTCACGCCAGCGCCCAAGATGGCTGTTGTCGTCACGCCAGCGCCCAAGATGGCTGCCGCCGTCTCGCCAGCGTCCACGATGGCCCCCGCCGTCACGCCAGCGCCCAAGATGGCTGTTGTCGTCACGCCAGCGCCCAAGATGGCTGCCGCCGTCTCGCCAGCGTCCACGATGGCTCCCGCCGTCACGCCCGCGCCCAAGATGGCTGCCGCCGTCACGCCACCGCCCACAATGGCTGCCGCATCGCCGCCCACAATGGCTGCCGCATCGCCGCCCACAATGGCTGCCGCATCGCCGCCCACAATGGCTGCCGCATCGCCGCCCACAATGGCTGCCGCATCGCCGCCCACCATGGCTGCCGCATCGCCGCCCACGAAGGCCGCGCCACGACGACGCTTACGATGGCCGCCGCCACGACTACGCTCACGATGGCCGCCGCCACGACGACGCTCACGATGGCCGCCGCCACGACTACGCTCACGATGGCCGCCGCCACGACGACGCTCACGATGGCCGCCGCCACAACGACGATCTCGATGGCCGCCGCCACGACGACGCTCACGATGGCCGCCGCCACGACGACGCTCACGATGGCCGCCGCCACGACGACGCTCACGATGGCCGCCGCCACGACTACGCTCACGATGGCCGCCGCCACGACGACGCTCACGATGGCCGCCGCCACGACGACGCCACGATGGCCGCCGCCACGACTACGCTCACGAGGGCCGCCGCCACGATTACGCTCACGATGGCATCTGGGGAGCTCAGTGGGGGATACGATTGGTGTGGTGGCGTTGCTACACTTCCATTTCGGTGATCCACTTCCGTGTTTTGGTTCTCACTAGCTGTGATTACTTCCTCTTTCACGTGGTCACAGCTGTTAGTAATCTGTCACTTTATGTGGGGATATAAAGGGGTCGCTAGCAAGTCACTCGTTGCTTAGCATTGTTGTTTCATGTCACAGTTGTAGTAGAGGTGAGTGTGTTAGGTATCTCCATTATAGTTGTTGTTTGTCTATGTTCGTTTAAAGTCGCTATATGCGCAGTTTCATTTACATTCAACCGAGTTCGTGTTTTTTCGCCGTTTACGGTTTGTTTTACTTTGGTCAGTTCAATAAACCTGTCTTTGAAACGGATTACGACTCTGCAAAATGGCTTTCACCACATTACGCCGGTCAATTGATGACAGAATGCGAAGCCAACAAAGAAGCCAGCAGACGGGGAGTGGATTCCTCGGGGCAAGCTATAGCGCCCCGTCGGATGAAACTCGCCGTCGCCCCCACGGAGCGGTGGGAGTGGAATCGGCCGGAGACACCACAGGAGCGGTGGCTACGTCTCCGGCCGTATGCTACGGTGGAACCACCGAAGCGGCATTCAGGGCCAGTTCTAATGGGTCCGCGGGCCTTCTATGAAGGAAGGATGAGGGCATCCCGGAAGCGCCCCAAAGAGATTTTTGGGGGGGAGCTAACGGGGTGTTCAGGAAGGTCCGCGGAGAGAACACCCACGGTCCTGGTGCTGCAGGAACGGCCACCCACTGCTCCGGGGCTGCAGACAGGGGGAGGAAAACCCCTGGAGCTACAGCCACTACCCCCGCCGTGGGAAGACCCTTTTCTGCCGCCGACGTCAGGGACAGAAAACCCCCCGGAGGGGTTGGATGACCAGCCCTCTGCCATTATTAGGACGTGGTGGAGGACATGACAGATGGTCGCCACCACGCCTGCGCCTGAGATGGTCGCCACCACGCCAGCGTCCACGATGGCTCCCGCCGTCCCGCCAGCGCTCAAGATGGCTGTTGCCGTCACGCCAGCGCCCAAGATGGCTGTTGTGGTCACGCCAGCGCTCAAGATGGCTGCCGTCGCCACGCCAGCGCCCAAGATGGCTGCCGCCGTCACGCCAGCGTCCACGATGGCCCCCGCCGTCACGCCAGCGCCCAAGATGGCTGTTGTCGTCACGCCAGCGCCCAAGATGGCTGCCGCCGTCTCGCCAGCGTCCACGATGGCCCCCGCCGTCACGCCAGCGCCCAAGATGGCTGTTGTCGTCACGCCAGCGCCCAAGATGGCTGCCGCCGTCTCGCCAGCGTCCACGATGGCTCCCGCCGTCACGCCCGCGCCCAAGATGGCTGCCGCCGTCACGCCACCGCCCACAATGGCTGCCGCATCGCCGCCCACAATGGCTGCCGCATCGCCGCCCACAATGGCTGCCGCATCGCCGCCCACAATGGCTGCCGCATCGCCGCCCACAATGGCTGCCGCACGCCGCCCACCATGGCTGCCGCATCGCCGCCCACGAAGGCCGCGCCACGACGACGCTTACGATGGCCGCCGCCACGACTACGCTCACGATGGCCGCCGCCACGACGACGCTCACGATGGCCGCCGCCACGACTACGCTCACGATGGCCGCCGCCACGACGACGCCACGATGGCCGCCGCCACAACGACGATCTCGATGGCCGCCGCCACGACGACGCTCACGATGGCCGCCGCCACGACGACGCCACGATGGCCGCCGCCACGACGACGCCACGATGGCCGCCGCCACGACTACGCCACGATGGCCGCCGCCACGACGACGCTCACGATGGCCGCCGCCACGACGACGCTCACGATGGCCGCCGCCACGACTACGCTCACGAGGGCCGCCGCCACGATTACGCCACGATGGCCGCCGCCACGTCGCCAACGATGGCCTCCGCCACGTCGCCCACGATGGCCTCCGCCCCGTCGCCCACGATGGCCTCCGCCACGTCGCCCACGATGGCCTCCGCCACGTCGCCAACGATGGCCTCCGCCACGTCGCCCACGATGGCCGCCGCCACGACGCACCCTGAGCCGCTCAAACTGGCGGCCTCTCAGCCGCTCGAGATGGCGGTCGGCTACCGTGGCCTATTCAGGACTGGACCCGTCCTGATGGACTAACCCATTGGGTTTAACTGTGGGTCCTGTCTTGTTGCTCCCTTGTGGTTTTTGTTGGTCTGCCTCGGCTATCTGGGGAGCTAGCCTTTTAGTGGGGGATACTGTCACGATTGGTGTGGTGGCGTTGCTACACTTCCATTTCGGTGATCCACTTCCGTGTTTTTGTTCTCACTAGCTGTGATTACTTCCTCTTTCACGTGGTCACAGCTGTTAGTAATCTGTCACTTTATGTGGGGATATAAAGGGGTCGCTAGCAAGTCACTCGTTGCTTAGCATTGTTGTTTCATGTCACAGTTGTAGTAGAGGTGAGTGTGTTAGGTATCTCCATTATAGTTGTTGTTTGTCTATGTTCGTTTAAAGTCGCTATATGCGCAGTTTCATTTACATTCAACCGAGTTCGTGTTTTTTCGCCGTTTACGGTTTGTTTTACTTTGGTCAGTTCAATAAACCTGTCTTTGAAACGGATTACGACTCTGCAAAATGGCTTTCACCACATTACGCCGGTCAATTGATGACAAAATAAAACTTTCCTAAATATTCAGTTCACGTTTTACATTTGACTAGTGTATAAAATGAGATTATATACCATCCAGCTACTATATACTTAAAATATGTCAACTAAAAGTTGGTAATAAGAATGTAATGCCCGTTCAAGTCAATGATGAGGTACAACTCGCATTCAATACTAAATGCCTTGTTGTAACTCCGATATAACTTTATTTTAGCAAATCATGAATATAATGACACAAACATAGCTGAAGATAAGACAATATACCAACTTTGACAATGTGGTAGAGGACGTGGTCAATTATTATTTTAATTTCTTGAAAAGTTACGGCCGGTGTCCAAGATAGGTTTCCGTATTTCAACAGTAGGATGTTGCTTCGGCTACATCGATATCAAATTAGTTTAATGTTATCAATGCAATGCAATAATGCATTATAACAGAATATAACTTGAATAAACGCATAGAGCGTTTCAACTTCATATAAAAAGTTAATATTATTGATTTACCTTGATGCTTCAATGGCGAAGCAACAGGACGATATTCAAGTCAGAAAATGTACCGCATTTACCTCAATATTATAGTCTGCAATACATCTAAATTAATTTGGTTTAATTTAAAATAATCAGTGTGATAATATCGGTGAACAATATTAATTTGCAGTCTATATTAGTCTATGTAAGTTGCAGCTCTTTTCATACGTACATCGTATATATACATATATATTACATAGCCTAATATTGTTTATGTATGAACTATTATTAATTGCCTATTGTTTCAGTAGGCCATTATTGCTTGAAAATCATCGTTGAAAGTGAAATATGGTTGGCTGTGAAACATAGCCTATAAGTTTGTTGTTCAGAACTTCCCTGATGCCGCTTCGTTATACAAAAGCAACAGGATTATATTCATGTCATTCATGTTAACTCAAAATTGTCTAGAATAAGTAAACATTTATTTGGTTTAATTTAAAATAATCATTGTGTTTGTATAATATCACGTTGCATGATATTCACTTGCAGAAAATGCGACTTGGTTTCGGTGTTTCAAGCGCCACCTGTGACAGAAAACAAGATATACTGGGGAAAAAAAATACAAGCAAGATGGCGGATAGCCACTTAGCACGTAACTTCGGCAATATAGCTTTAAATTCGCATTTCCAGTGATTATTTTAACAGGAAAAAAAACAGGGGGATAAAGCATGCATATCTAGGAGCATATCTAAAAGGATTTTTCTGTAGGTTAATAGAGTGCCGCAAAAAGATTTTTTTACGTGCCTCTGGTTCAAATGACCCACCTCCGGTGCTTCTAGTGTTAATCTTGCTGTAAAACGGTCCTCTGTTTTTACGTAATTTGTTAAATAAATATTAAAATCCCTAAAAAAGAATTAGGAAGACTGGGGTAATATGAGCCATCTGGGGTATGTTTTTGCTATATCTAAAAAATAATGAATTGGGCTTGTGTTTTTCATCCACGGCCTCGGGTGTAAATGCATAGAGAAGAACATGAATGAACAAGAATGCTGCATACTATTTGTTGATTTGCAGATTTTTATATCTTATGCAGAATTCTTATAACCAAATGTACCACAACAGCCTCTTAAATGGACCATCAGATCTGGAGCTCATCCAGTTTAACCCTGTGTGTCACATATGGGTGAGCTGTGCTATCACAGGGTGTTTAGGGGAACGCACTCCTGTGTATAATGTTGATTAGACGCACAGCTGTTTTGAGTTTAGTTAATCAGTGGGCTACTGGTGCTTGTTATTAATATAATGTTACATAGGTTAGTTAATCAGTGGGTTATTTAAGGTCCCTGGTTAGGTTCACTGGTGCTTGTTATTAATATAATGTTACATAGGTTAGTTAGTCAGTGGGCTATTTAAGGTCCCTGGTTAGGTTCACTGGTGCTTGTTATTAATATAATGTTACATAGGTTAGTTAATCAGTGGGCTATTTAAGGACCCTGGTTAGGTTCACTGGTGCTTGTTATTAATATAATGTTACATAGGTTAGTTAATCAGTGGGCTATTTAAGGTCCCTGGTTAGGTTCACTGGTGCTTGTTATTAATATAATGTTACATAGGTTAGTTAATCAGTGGACTATTTAAGGTTCCTGGTTAGGTTCACAGGTGCTTGTTATTAATATAATGTAACATAGGTTAGTTAATCAGTAGGCTATTTAAGGTCCCTGGTTAGGTTCACTGGTGCTTGTTATTAATATAATGTTACATAGGGTAGTTAATCAGTGGGCTATTTAAGGTCCCTGGTTAGGTTCACTGGTGCTTGTTATTAATATAATGTTACATAGGTTAGTTAATCAGTGGACTATTTAAGGTCCCTGGTTAGGTTCACAGGTGCTTGTTATTAATATAATGTAACATAGGTTAGTTAATCAGTGGGCTATTTAAGGTCCCTGGTTAGGTTCACTGGTGCTTGATATTAATATAATGTAACATAGGTTATTTAATCAGTGGGCTATTTAAGGTCCCTGGTTAGGTTCACTGGTGCTTGATATTAATATAATGTAACATAGGTTAGTTAATCAGTGGGCTATGTTCACTAGTGCTTGTTATTAATATAATGTTATAATGTTAATATAATGTTGAGTCACTGTCGTGAGTGTTTTGTTTATGCCGCTGTGCACTGTATGTTTCATAGGTTTTAAGTCGCTTTGTGTAAGCGCGCTTTGGTTTCAAGTAACAGTGTTTGATGTAGGTTTTCCTTTTTGATCTTTTGTGTTTGTTTTATATTGTGTTTGAATAAACACCCTGAACAGATACGCTCTGCATTCTCGCTCCCTATGCACTTCACCCTGCAAGATCGTGACACTGTCATTGTTTCTGTAGTATTAAAAGACAGTTTTGTATTAAATTGTCTGAACTCATTTTCAATGTTTAATATGACATACTAAATGAG
Source organism: Dallia pectoralis (assembly GCA_029465975.1). Lineage (NCBI taxonomy): Eukaryota > Metazoa > Chordata > Actinopteri > Esociformes > Umbridae > Dallia > Dallia pectoralis. Next base: position 723,378 of record CM055760.1, on the reverse strand, counting down.
GAATTCATTGTTTTTCTTATTCTTCAAAAGATTTATATGATTTGTGAGTTTAGGGTTTTATTTTCATATTTAGGGGTTTAGAGTTTTTCAGATTCATATTTTGTTCAATATTTTTTATATCCTTAACACTTAGGTGATTGTCCCTTAGGTTGTATAATTACCCTGATTTAAAAATATTTTACATTGTTTTACAGAAATTAGAGTTTTAAAGCATGATTTGATTGACACGATTCCAGTCGTGTCTTGTGTTGTGCAGCCCTCTCCTGGTCTATATTTGAAATTTAGTTTCAGTAAAAAAATAAAGAATTGATTTATTTGCCTCCAGATGGCTCAAACTACCCCATACCCTGGGATAGGGAATAACTTTTTTGAGCAATCATCTTCTTGGCTCTATTTTGTTGGTGCATTCTTGTCATTTCACCTGACAGGGCACATCCTGAAAAAGAGTTTAGGTATTACGTTTTATTTCTGTCTTTCTCCTTGTCTATGGGAAAAATTAAGTAAAAAGTACCCCACTCTCCTCTATAAAAAATAAATATTGTCTTTTCAGGTGCTCCTGTGGTTGCATCCTTTCCTCATTTCTATCTGGCAGATGAAAAGTACTCGAATGCCATTGAAGGATTAAATCCTGTACGAGAACACCACCAGACTTTCCTGGACCTGAACCCGGTATTCCCAGACTTCTAATGTTCATGGTCTATGGGGCTGTGTTACTATACAACCAATCCTTTACTATGTCATTATTTGTTGCACCACCCACAGTGCTTCATCTGTAGATTAGTAAATCACACAGCGGTAAATTATAAAAAGAAGTTCCTAATCTTGCTGAGGTAATAAGATAGACCTAAATATAAATAATGCAGGTAATTATAACCTAGACATAAATAATGTGTGCATATTGTTAACATCAGCAGTTCATAAGGCTCAATGAAGGGTCTGATCTATTCTTTCAGACCACTGGAGTTCCTATGCGTGCCAGTAAAAGGGCTCAGGTCAACATCCTTGTCAACAGAGTCCCTGGCTTCCCGTGAGTGTTACACAGTTACAATCACATGTCTAAATGCTTCATGGTCTCCTTCCATTGTTAGGTGATTTACGACTCCCAACAACCTGTTTTTTCCAACATTTGTCTTGATATCTTTTCTGTTTCACAGAAAAACCAAATTCCTGAATGAGACCATCTTTCCTGTCATGTTTATCAATGAGGTAATATCACATCAATTCCAAAGAAAATTACTTTTTGGGGAATTTACACTTTTTTACATTATATTTAAAAAAAGTATTTTTACATTTGAGCATTAACCACAAATGTACAATGTCTTCTTTTTCTTTGTACTCGATAAAGTTAAGAGCATTCTGATGACATTCTGTTGACAACCGCCGTTGAGTTCATATAATTAATTTTGTCTATACTAATATGTCATGCTCCCCCTTTTTCAGACAGTTGTGATTGATGATGTGTCTGCTGCAAAGCTTCAAAAACTGTTGCTGATGGTGACATTGGTTTCCAACCTTCCTCTCATCATTGTTGGTCTCGGGGCCGTTCTGTTACTTGTGTTAATTTGCCTAATCATCCGCGAACGCAAGCAGAAGGTACTACTGATCAGTGTTTCCGTGAGAAGGCAGAGTTCAAATTCTCTATTAAATCTACAACAGCTAGGACTACAATATTGTTGTTGAAGTCACATAATCAAGAATAGGTTTTGGCCTAGATCTAAACTCTATTTTATCAAGGCTGCAAATGCCGCAGGGGGGAATTTAATATATTCTGCTGCCAGAATACATAAGCCAATTCACCTATAGAAGTAATATTAATTTAATAGAAGGCATGTCACAAACACTATATGATGGATGCTTTTTACATGTTACTCATTAGCCAAATCGTATCTAACACTAACAATCTAACACTTATTTTGTAACACTATTTAAAGAGTCTTGACTGTTCATCTGTAGACAGGCTCAGTAACATTCATCAGTAACAGTAATCTATCAAAATAATATAATGTAACCTGACATATCAAGCAGTCACGTATCAAATGTTGGTAATATTATCAACAAATCTTCAGAGCATTTATTGACATCCGGACTCCCAAAATATAAGTATATCCAAGTCATGCATAATTGTAAAACGTCTTTTAGTCCAATGTGTGTTTTGCCATTAATACTATACTAACTTTTTGTTATTTTTTCCTCATAATCTCTTTACATAGATGACAACAAATGAAAAAACATTTTATTCTCCTGTATGCAACAAGGGGAGCGACGACAAAAATGGCGACAACAACGTTGTCATGACTCCCATTACTGAGAAATCTTGAGGAAGGAGTTGGAATTTTTTGTGGGGGATTCAACAAACTACTTTGTGTGAGTGTTCAGAGTGTTGTTGTTGTTAGTGTTGATCAATGTGACTAACTTTTATTTGAAAATGTCTTCATTGTTTGTTTATGATCTGGCCTGAATGACAAAATGTGTGTACAGGAATGTGTACATGATTTTATTCGTATCTTTAATGAAAGCAAAACATTTGAAGTGAATGTTGTATACACATTTAGTTACGTTTTGGTTAGGAATAGGTGTTTAGGTTAGGAATAGGTGTTTAGGTAAGGAATAGGTGTTTAGGTTAGGAATAGGTGTTTAGGTTAGGAATAGGTGTTTAGGTTAGGAATAGGTGGTTAGGTTAGGAATAGGTGTTTAGGTTAGGAATAGGTGTTTAGGTAAGGAATAGGTGTTTAGGTAAGGAATAGGTGGTTAGGTAAGGAATAGGTGGTTAGGTTAGGAATAGGTGGTTAGGTTAGGAATAGGTGGTTAGGTTAGGAATAGGTGGTTAGGTTAGGAATAGGTGGTTAGGTTAGGAATAGGTGTTTAGGTTAGGAATAGGTGGTTAGGTTAGGAATAGGTGTTTAGGTAAGGAATAGGTGGTTAGGTAAGGAATAGGTGGTTAGGTTAGGAATAGGTGGTTAGGTTAGGAATAGGTGGTTAGGTTAGGAATAGGTGGTTAGGTTAGGAATAGGTGGTTAGGTTAGGAATAGGTGTTTAGGTTAGGAATAGGTGGTTAGGTTAGGAATAGGTGGTTAGGTTAGGAATAGGTGGTTAGGTTAGGAATAGGTGGTTAGGTTAGGAATAGGTGGTTAGGTTAGGAATAGATGTTTAGGTTCGAATAGGTTTATTAATGTCCTGTGTGTAGCCCTTTTTGTCTGTGCGTCAAAACATTTCTAATTTCTAACATTTTGTCAATTTCACAAAAAATTGGTAAGAACAGAACAATGCCCTAAATCATAACCCATTTCATATCAGTTGTTCATTTATCTAATTTTAAGAATATAAAAAAGATTCTATAAGAAAAGCATGTAATTTCTTTACTGGTCCCTGTGAATTTCAGTGAACTTAATTGATTAACAGAATACAGTAGGAGGGCTAGGTAAACTAGCATGATTAAAATTGAGAAGGTAAAGTATAATGTTTTGGAATCCAGCTGAACACTCTGATTCAGTTTCTGATAGCAATATCGTCTTGTGTAGTGGTTATCGATAGATAATCAACATTTAAATGTTTTATATTCTAATCCATTACCTGTTTTAATCTTTGTGTAGGAAACTGTCCCTACTCTGTCTTTTTGAAAAGCTATGTGAAAATGAATTCAGGTATCATTCCATTCTCAGGGCTAGTGTGCTGGGAACTATGTACTTTGTGCCTCATGTGATGGGTTGAAAATTGTATTATTAAGTGTCAAAAAGATCAAGAAAGTGGCAAAATGCAACAAACGTAGTTGGTTGTATGTAAGCATTTCAAAATGTTATCTGACATCTCAAGTTTGAGATCTGCCTTCTTTGCTTAGGTGAGTGTGGTATCTAAAATGTGTCACAGTCTTTTTTTACATTGCTCAAAAACAACGTCATGGTCTAGACTGAATCATTTTAAGAGGTTTTGACTGTTCTCTTTGCCATATAGTGTTGGGTACTTTATGTTATCTAAAAGTATAGAATAAAAACCATGAACATGTGTAACTTGAAAATTAAATTCCCTTGGAGTGATGTATTGAAATTGTATTTTAGTTTTAACAATATAATACTGTGTCCTAATGTGCACTTCTGTTATACAGAAAGTCCATTAGTCTTTGTGTTTTGGTTGATATTTAATGGAAATGGACAGCAAATTTTCAAAATATAGTTTCTGCATTATTAAGGTGTCATCTCTACATAAAAAAAAACATCTATTTATAGTGTTGAGTTTTGGCGTTGTGATGCATTTACACAGAACTAGTAATTAGAATACAATTGAAAAAGATCTTTGTGCATGAAACTACAACATCTAATGGCAATTCTTATTACAATTACATGCATTACCTCACATCAAAAAGTGTAACGATTCCACCTTGCACACTGAAGCATTGTGGGGGAGTGACACCATTTGATAAAAGACAATGCATTGCATGGAGAATATTTAAATAATACTACATTACTGAAATATTCAAAACTAAAAGTTGGCTTAATTCAATATATAGTTCTGCTTAAAATTATCACTGCAATACAATGGCTACTGATAAAACAATTGATAGGTACATGAGTTTTGTTGATAGTTGCCAAAAGACAAAAATGCATAAGTTACTTATTATATATTAGAATTTTCAGTGATGTTAAAAGACAAAAATGTATTTTGTAACATGTTTTTCGTGCCCAATAGCTGTTATGCATTTGACTACTGTTGTTGTGATGTAGCATTACTTTAGCCCATTGCGGTCACCATCTGTTTGTCTAAACCAAGCCTGGTCCCAGCTTGGCTTGTACACTTACCTAGAGTAGGATATCTGGGGTTATAATTAGATTATAATTAATTGATTGAGGAAACCTGGGTGCTGATTTAAGATAAGTTTAGACTTTTAGATCTTAATGAATAATGAAGATTATAATGAGACGGGGATGTGATCCTTGAACAAAACACCAACTCTAAGGTGGTTTATACATACCAGATTTAATCATATTTTGAGACAATTTATGAATATGAGTCTGAATCACATTATTTGCTGACATGCAAATTCAACCTGCTTAAATGTTGTATTCACTTAATTATTGTATCCACTGTGCAGTATGGTCATTTTTTCTGATGTGCCAAATAGAAGTTACAGAACGTTTGCTTTCTTATATTCATGAATTAGTCAGCCGTTTTATTATCCAGTTTTTCAAGACGTGCTATGTATTTACATACTCACAGACTAACCAGTTAGTCATAGAAATGTTATTCAAATGTATTCTGAAAATTAAGAATTAATTTCATAAGTCTGTTGCATCCATGTGTACTCTGTACCAACCATTTTAACTGTATTAAAACAGAACATGAAAGTTGTATCCTCAAACCGGATGCATCAACTATCAAGATAATTGTATATCTATGTTGTAATGATACAACCAATACTATGCTACTGCTGTAGACATTGTGTATTGTATTACTTGTTCTTTGTTTTAAGTGCCTTAGACAACATAAAAATGACTTTGTCTGTTGTTTTCTAATGACGAATTGTCAAAAGGTATTTTATTTCAATAGTCTAGTTTAACTGACTTATTATTTGATAGTTATTGGAATATAGGCCTTAAATGTGAGGTTATACAATAAAAATAAAAATAAACAATGTTGATGTTTTTGGTTTTCTATTACTAGATATCAGGCTTTTTTCAAATAGAGGTTGTTGAACTTTTGCCCTATTATTTACACACTACACCTAGGGAAAATTAAACTTAACCTATTTTTGGATTTTGATTTAAGATATTATATACACACTATCAGCAGCAATTATCAAAATGGTTAGCAAAAACAAGCAATCAACCAAGTACAAACAAGGTATGTAAAGAATTATACATAGATGAGTTGAGTCAAAAAACAAATACAAGGATGGGATTTAAGTGTTTCCTTTATTTCATTGAGAAGTGTATAATACAACCAACTCAAATTGATAATTTCATCTGAAGGTATTTGATGGAGGAAAATATTAGATGAGAATGATCCAGGACAATCAGTTCCAAATCAATAAAGCTCCACTCACTTGGAATTGTATTCAACAGAAACACGTTTGTACACATTCAGATTTGTCATTTGAGGAAATGATGCATCAAAACCTATACTCAAATTTCCCATGAAAGTTGACAGTTACTGACATGAGCATTTACATTCTTCGCCAGTCCAGTATAGTGTCTGCAACTGCTTGTAGGTTTTGAACATTGCTAAACCAACCCTAAACAGGATTTAGGATTTACGTTTTGTTAAGACACAGAACAAAATAATTGACTGTTCTAGTATTCATCATAATGATCTTCAGGCATCTCTAGAGTCTGCTCCAACCTTTTGGTAATCTTGTTCATGAACAACTGTCACCAAGTATGGTGGTCCCTGGTTCCTCTTGATCCCCAAAACACATAAAAAATAAATATTATTGTATACAATAGTTCATAGATTAAACACAAGCCATTAGAACCCTCCGGAAAGTCTGCCACCAAACCTCACCCTACAAACCCTCTGTCAACTCCTGACCAATAACGCACCAATAACTCGGACAGGTGAGGGTTATCAGAATAGCTTTATCCTTACAGCAATCAACCTAGAATATGGCCACACAACACCTAGTGCGCTGTGATCAACATCACACTTGACTTAGCACTACACACTACCATTAGTAATAACTACTGCAAACTTAGTAATAGTCTTTCACACTTGACAACTTGACATACCCTTAAAGATGTGAACCAAAAAGAGAAGTTAGCCTCCTATTCCCCTAACCCTCCCCAACAGATAATGTGGAACCAGGATTGTTAATAAGGAGGGCATGGCTAAAGAAACCAGGTAGACACTAAACATACCAACAACACCAAACGAAGAAAAGTCTCCTTTTAGGGCACACTTGCCCCCAGGAAAAACGTGTCCAGGACCTCACCCAGACCAGAATTCCTATTGGTGCGTGTATCCTAAGGTTCACGTCAAATAGCATGGGAGCACTGTCAGCTGGGAAGCCCAAACGCAGTGGCTACGCCATGAGAGGTAATCCTATTACCGGAGTGTTGTCCTCCGCATCACTGCTACCCAGTAAATTAAGAACATACCCCAATTCAGTAGTAGGCAGTTCTTTATTTATACAAAATTCCAATCACGCCACTAGCAGGATCTACCGTTCCTTTTGGACAGCATTAGCGCACTTAGCGCAATCCCTCTCATACACCGTGGGTTTAATGTATTTCTCTGCCTGTCGTCATCAGCTTCCTCCGTCCATAGCACCATTCAATTCCCTGTTGTCTCCTCCTCACTCTTTCCTGTACCTCATTATAGACCTGCAGTTGATTCTGAATTGTCCACAGCTGTCAACAGTCACTCCCACGTACTTGCCAGAGACAGACGATGAAAACGACACCCCTGCTCTTCCCTGTTGATCCCTTCATGCTAACTTCATGCCCACACCCACAAACATATATCAGGTCAAACTTGTGGTTGAAGCCTGAGGCTGGTCTTGATGCTAGCAATTGGCGCATTAACATATTTTGGAAAAACATTGCCACAGTACAGCGACGGCCATGTATTTGCCACGTCTGGGATCACACTTTACTATTTAGTTGGCCGGCTCTTAAAAGAAAGAAAGAAAGCTGCTCATGATTGGCCTTGCAGCTGAGATGGGGAGATGGGTGACTAACAGGAAATGTATTAGAGGGAAAAGTACCAGGCTGGTTGGGAACTCTGTCAGGTGTACATTGAAAGCGTCATCAATGTACTGGGAGACAATGATAATGGAAATGACATAGGTGATAAGGCGGTTTAGGTAATTATAAGATGATCGCTCAACTCTCAGGTTGCGCTCGCAGAGGTCAAGGATGGCCTTGTGTCTAACATAGTGTAGTTAGAATGCTCCACGGCTGTGAACACCTGGGGAGCAGGGGAGATCGAAACCTTGAGTTAGGACTTCATTCCATAATCCACAGACAGGGGTTCCAATAAACAGAGAAGCAAAGCCCGAGCCAGTACTTCTAAATCTACAAAAGACAAGGTAGGCTCCATTCCTGATTTCATCTGCAATAAATCATTGCCATATCAGCACAGAAAGTTAGAAAATAGGCAACACTAGATTACTGCTCCATACAAAAAGCTTCAGCAGGAAATGTACTCATTAAATGGCTCAACATAGTTGAGCCAAACAAATGTAGTACCAGTCTATTTCACATCCTCACCCACAGTTGTATCTTATCTTGAGCTGTGAAAACAGCCCTGGTAATGTTGCGACCTAGATATTATTATATTGTTTTATAATGAATTAAATGTGATTTAACTGTATTTTTAGTTGATTAACATTCTGGCCGCTATTTTATATATTTTTTTTAAGTAATTTTAAAGGTCGATATGTTGACGTCATCAAAGATGCGCGTGAAAAAGAATGAGGGGGAGATTCGGAAAGGAGTGACGGCTAGTTTACCAATAGTGATGAGTGTTCTAGTGTTATGTTCCGTGATATTTCAATTCATTTAACCGGCAAGAAAAATTAAGTTGCAAAAGAAAAACACTGTCTGTTTAAGGGTGCAACAGTAACACCTGTCCCACTGAAGAAGCTGCCAATTCATGAGTCAGTCAAGCAAGGAGATTCATAAATGGTCCAATAAGGCTGACAACTGTGTTCCAGGCAAAACAACAACAAGCATGAATTCCCCATTTGGACTCCACGTATTCAACAAGAATCAGTTTGTGAGTAGTGTGGTGAATAAGTCACAAACCCCCCCAACCCCGAAGCTATTTCTTGGTGAACTGCAAATAATAAATACATTAAAACGCTACCCCTCCTATGTCTGGCAATTATCACGAACTAGTAACATGGTGAGGAAAAAACCTTACCATTTTCCCAATGTTAGCGTTGTCCTTTTTGACAAATTAATTATACCTGAATAAATCTCACATATAGTTTATCACTAGGAGTTTACCAGCAATGACACTGAATTGATGTAATAAAGAACATAAACTTTAAGTTGAACTCAGACACACTGATTTACCTCACACAGGGCATTTACTTAACGGTCTACTGCTTAGTAGATGTGCTGTCCTGCGCAGATGTGTCACGACTCCTAGTCCAAGTAGGACATCCAGTGGGCTAGGAGGGGTGGAGCACATTTTTGTTATTTACCACTGGGTTTGTCACACAGCTGAAATGGGTAAAGTTGAATGAAAGTGTCACAGCTGTTTGGGTTTTGGGTGATTATGTTTGGTACTTAAGTCAATGTGTCTTGGGGCACGGTGTGGATTATGTGAATGTGGTTGCGCCTCACGTCACTATGTTTAATATTAAGAGTGTTGTCTTTGTAGAAAATTGTTACCGTTGTTTAAAATATTTAGCATGTTGCTACATTGCGCAATTTAATTTAATACAGTACATGTTTTTGCCGTTCTGGGTTTTGTTTTATGTTTAATATTATTAAACTTGTTTGGAACAGATTATACGCTCTCTGCCTGACTTCCTCTGCACTACACCTCCGTATACGTGACAGAATAATCCACCTTAGAAATGGAAGGCCTGCAGAGCCTGACGGTGGGACGTTTCCCCGGAAATGGCTACAGATCCAGGGAGAATTTCTCCCACGCCGCCCCACGGAGCAGTGGGAGTGGATACATTGGGGCCGTGCCCTTACATAGAGAAGGCATAAGGAAAAGGAATTTGTTCTGACCCATAGCCGCAGCATTTAGGACACAGGACACTGACTTTGTTTGTGTACAGGGAGAAGAGAAAAGGGGACAGGACACAGCCTTTAGAGGCTGGTGGGGAACTTATCCTGGAGAAGGGCTGGAGAAGGGCTGGGATTATGGTGTTGAAAGCAGAGCTGAAGTCCACAAACAGGATGCTGTAGAAGTTTCCAGGGGAGTCAAGAACCTGGAGAATGAAGTGAAAGCCATGTTGATTATGTTGTCCACAAACCTGTTGCACCAGGCGCTCAAACGACTACAAAAACACAGAGGTCTGTAGTCATTTAGCCCTGTGATTCTTGGTTTCTTGGGGACTGGGATGATGGCGGATGACTTATAGCAGACTGGAACACTGCATGACTCCAATCTTTTCAAAAATGTTTGTGAACACAGCTGATCAGCACAGTGCTTGAGTGCGGAGACAAAGACTCCATCAGGACCAGCTGCCTTCCTTGGGTTTTGACTTTTTAATATTCTCTTTACATCCCTGTTAACATCTCTCTCCAACAAAAAGTAAATAAACCTTCAACATATACACATGTCAAAGCTATCAAATTTCACTTGTGTTAGGAAACATGTAGATTCTCTTTTCCAAAGAAAATCCCTCATTGTCAATCAACAAATAGCCAGATTTGAAAAAGTTAATGAATAAAAACAATCACTGTAGTACCATACACTTACAGAGTGTGGGAAAAGAAATACAAAGAAACAATTCTCAGAGAATAGGCCCCTCTGGAAACTGTATAACTTCATATACAAGAATAAGTAAATTCTTGCCAATAAGCTACAGTAATATTAACTTGATTGTCTGACTTATTGTCTGACTTATTTCATTATTGGCAATTAATTTGATTGACACGAAATATATGCTAACTGTGGATGAAAATGAATAAGCTAGATAAAAAAGCAATTCAATGATAGCTAGTTCTTTGAACTAAACAGAATAATTGCCTAGACCTAAAGCTAGTTATTTGGCTAGGCATTATAATTTATTCTTTCTTGAATAATCGTTTCTGCAATGAAGGCCTTACCTTGTCATGTAATGTTTAGTCAAGTTTCCCCTTTGTTAAACCCTTATCACCAAGTTTTTGAATGTATTATTGTCCTTTGCAGCACATTGTATACTACTCTCTTCACTTCAGTCCTCCATTAAAGCATGAAAATGCCAAAATATATAATGTAATATTTATTTTAAATTTTTATTTTTTTATATATTTGTTTATTGGACACAATACAGGTGACAACAGAATGAGTTGAGGCAATACAGTCCAATTTTAGGATTTTCAAAACGAAAAACAAAAACTTTCATACCCCCACCTTGCCCAATTGGACAGAAAGACAAAGCAGCTTAATGCGGAGAGAGAGCAAGCGATCAACACAATAATGGCCACCAGGACAGAGCAATTACACTAGTCCAAGGGCAATCTCACCAGTGCCTCAAAGTAGGAGACAAAGGGCTGCCACTCTCTAGAGAAGCCGGAACTGGAGCCCCTGAGAGTGAACTTTACTTTCTCTAGCCGTAGGAAGTACATTACATCCTTTAGCCAGCATGAGGCAGATGGAGGGCGGGCAGACTTCCAAATCAGAAGGATTCTACGACGGGCCAGCAGGGATGTAAAGGCAACAATATCCGCATGTTTGTGGGAAAGAGGAGACAACCCCAGGCAGACCGAAAACGGCTATCAGCGGGCAAGGGTCAAAGTGACTTCCAGCACGTCCGATAGGACCTTAAAGATGGTGCCCCAGTAGTTCTGAAGAGAGGGGCATCGAGCAAACATGTGAGTCAGATCACATGGGGAAGCTCCACATCTATCACACCTGTCCGCGACATCAGGCTATATCTCAGATAGCCTCGCCTTAGAAAAGTGAACTCTGGGCAGCACCTTAAATTGGATGAGGCCGAGCCTGGCACATGGCGTGGTGGACCGTGTCATGTCGGTGGCCTTGTCCCACCACTCCTGAGTGAGCTCCACCCCCATCTCCCGCTCCCAGGCCAACTTGGCCTTAGAGATGGAGCGTACCTCAAAGGACGCGAGAATGGAGTAAATATGCGAAGTCAGCCCCGTCTCGAGGGGTGTAAGGGACAGTGTGGCATCCCAGGGTTGAGCGAGGGGAGCGGAGGGAAAGCCAGGAAAAAGGGAGGAGACACAGTGCCGCACCTGGAGGTAGCGGAAGAAGTGCGATGCAGGCAATGAGTGCTTAGCGGCCAGGTCGGTGAAACTTAAGAAGCCCTCCTCGGCAAACAAATCCCTGAATGTCCTAACCCCCTTCCGCGTCCAGACTGCAAAAGCAGCGTCCAAGGAGGGAGGGAGGAAGACGTGGTTACAAGTAATGGGGCCTAAAGCAGATGCTGAGGTGAACTTGAAATGGCGACGGAACTGAAACCAAATCTTAAGAGTGGAGTGCACCAGCGAGTTGGCGGTGTGACGGGTAGGGGACGTCGGAAGGGAGGAGCAGAGCATGGCGGGGAGAGAGGTGGACACGCAGGAGCGTGACTCGAGTTGACACCATGCAGAGTCAGAGGAGTGTATCCAAAAGGGCAGTTTCTGAAAGTTGGCTGCCCAGTAATAGTGCAAAAAGTAAGGAAGCGCCAGCCCACCATTGAGCCTACAGGTCTGAAGTAGGGATCTGCTGACCCTGGGGACCTTGCCATCCCAGAGGAAAGAGGTGACGGCTTGATTGATCGCCTTGAAAAAGGATTTCGGCAGGAAGAGGGGCACAGAGTGAAAGAGGTAGAGGAACTTAGGCAGAGTGTTCATCTTGATCGCATTAATCCGCCCCACCAGAGTCAGAGGCAGGCTACCCCATCTTTGGAAGTCAGCCTTCATCTGGGTCAGAAGTGGAGCAAAATTGGCAGCAAAAAGAAAGGGGAACGACCGTGTTACGTTCACGCCCAGATATTTGAAACCGGTGTTGCTCAGGTGAAAAGGTAAATTGGCTTGCCGTAACTCAAGCGCTGCCGAGTTGATTGGAAAACATTCGTTCTTTTGAAGATTCAATTTGTACCCTGAGAATGAGCCAAAGTCATCCAAAATCGAGAGGATCGAGGGAAGGCAGGCCACAGGGTCACTGACATACAGTAGCAGGTCGTCCGCGTACAGTGAGAGCCCCCCCCCGAAGGACACCCTTAAAGGAAGTGGAGGAGTGCAGGGCAATAGAAAGGGGCTCAATGGCGAGGGTGAAGAGCAGAGGGGACAGAGGGCAACCCTGCCGAGTGCCACGCCCCAGAGGGAAATAGCCAGAGCGGGAACCATTGGTGCAGACGCTAGCTCTCGGGGAGGTATATAAGAGACGTACCCAGGAGCAAAACCTGTCCCCAAACCCAAATTTCTTCAGAACGGTAAACAGGTAGTCCCATTCGATCCTGTCAAATGCTTTCTCCGCATCTAGCGAGATCACCAACTCAGGAGACTTGGAGGACCACCGGGAGTAAGCAACATTAAATAAGGTCCGGGTGTTAAAAAAGGAGTGTCTGCCCTTAATAAAGCCGGTCTGTTCCTCCGAAGTGATCCCAGGCAGAACAGCCTCGAGGTGCCCCGCCAGCAGTTTAGCCAAAATCTTGTAATCCACGTTGAGAAGGCTCAGAGGCCTGTACGCGGAACAGGAGGTGGGATCTTTCCCCTTTTTGAGGAGGAGGGCAATGGAAGCCTCCGTCAAAGTCGGAGGGAGGGAGCCAGATGAAAGTGACTCGTCGTACACAGCCAGCAGCAGGGGTGCAAGTTTGACATGAAATCTCTTAAAGAACTCAATCGAAAAGCCGTCAGGGCCCGGGGCCTTGGTGCTCTGCATGGCCCTAATAGACCGGATGACTTCCTCAAATGTGAGAGGGGAGTCAAGAACAGACATTGATTCGGGATCGAGAGCGGGGGACACCATCCCATCTAGAAAGTGAGACATACGCCCCGTGTCCGCTGGGAATTCAGAGGTGTACAGAGAGGAGTAAAAGGAAGTAAAGGTGTCATTGATACCCCTGGGGTCAGAGAGTAGAGTCTGAGAGGAGTCCGCAATACGGGGGATCAGCCGGGTCGCTGCACGTCGTTTCAGTTGGTGAGCCAGAAGACGGCTGGCCTTGTATCCGTGTTCAAAGTATGTTGCGCGAGCATGCAGCAGTAACCTCTCAGCGTCCCCGGTGGACAGCAGGTCAAAGTCTGACTGAAGGTTTAGCCGCTTTTTATATAGCTCAGGGGTGGGCGACAGCGCATCCAAGATGGCGGGAGTGAGCCCGTCCAGTTTGGCCCTGCGGGATTTCTTTGCGTGTGCAGAGTAGGAGATGATGACCCCCCTGAGGTAAGCCTTGAGTGTCTCCCAAACAAGAGAATGTGAAGTAGAGCCTGTCTGATTAAAAGAGAGGAATGAGTCAATGGAGGTGGAAATAACATTGCAGAAGTCTGCGTCAGACAGAAGGAGTGAATTGAGTCTCCAGCAGAAGGGCGGCCGGGGCTGAGCTGAGAGGGCCAGGTCTAATTGGAGTGGGGCATGATCAGAGATGACAATAGGCAAATATTCAGAGGAGGTCACATGTAGGAGCAGAGAGCGGTCAATAAAAAAGTAGTCGATGCACGAGAAGGAGTGGTGCACATGAGAGAAGAAGGAGTACTCCCTTGCCTGGGGGTTGAGGAACCTCCAGGGGTCCGCACACCCTGTCTGAGAAATAGCATAGCTGCTCCAAGACACACAGGCACACGGAGACATAACGAGAACAGGACAGACAGAAACAAATACATACAGACAGACCTCTCATCTCATCTTCAACCGCTTATCCGGGGTCGGGTCGCGGGGGTAGCAGCTCTAGCAGGGGACCCCAAACTTCCCTTTCCCGGGCAACATTAGCCAGCTCTGACTGGGGAATCCCGAGGCGTTCCCAGGCCAGTGTGGAGATATAATCTCTCCACCTAGTCCTGGGTCTTCCCCGAGGTCTCCTCCCAGCTGGACGTGCCTGGAACACCTCTCTAGGGAGGCGCCCAGGTGGCATTCGTACAAGATGCCCGAACCACCTCAACTGGCTCCTTTCTATGCAAAGGAGCAGCGGCTCTACTCCGAGTTCCTCTCGGATGACTGAGCTTCTCACCCTATCCCTAAGGGAGAGGCCAGCCACCTTTCTGAGAAAACCCATTTCGGCCGCTTGTACCCGCGATCTCGTTCTTTCGGTCATGACCCAGCTTTCATGACCATAGGTGAGGGTAGGAACAAAGATTGACCGGTAGATCGAGAGCTTTGCCTTTCGGCTCAGCTCTCTTTTCGTCACAACGGTGCGGTGAAGCGAATGCAACACCGCCCCCGCTGCTCCGATCCTCCGACCAATCTCCCGCTCCATTGTTCCCTCACTCGCGAACAAGACCCCGAGGTACTTGAACTCCTTCACTTGGAGTAAGGACTCATTCCCTACCCGGAGTAGGCACTCCACCGGTTTCCTGCTGAGAGTCATGGCCTCAGATTTAGAGGTGCTAACCCTCATCCCAGCCGCTTCACACTCGGCTGCGAACCGATCCAGTGAGTGCTGAAGGTCACCGACCGATGAGGCCATCAGGACCACATCATCCGCAAAAAGCAGTGATGTGACCATCAGCCCACCGAACGGGAACCCCTCCCCCCCATGACTACGCCTTGATATCCTGTCCATGAATATTACAAACAGGATTGGTGACAAAGCGCAGCCCTGGCGGAGGCCAACCCCCACCTGGAACGAATCCGACTTACTGCCGAGGACACGGACACAGCTCATGCTTTGAGCGTACAGAGATTGGATGGCCCTGAGAAGAGACCCCCTCACCCCATACTCCCGCAGCACCTCCCACAAAAGATCCCGGGGTACCCGGTCATACGCCTTCTCCAGATCCACAAAACACATGTAGACTGGATGGGCATACTCCCAGGCCCCCTCCAGGATCCTTGCGAGAGTAAAGAGCTGGTCCGTGGTTCCCCGGCCAGGACGAAAACCGCATTGTTCCTCTTCAATCTGAGGTTCGACTATTGGCCGAACCCTCCTTTCCAGCACTTTGGAGTACACTTTACCAGGGAGGTGTGATACCTCTGTAATTGGCACACACTCTCTGGTCCCCCTTTTTAAAGAGGGGAACCACCACCCCGGTCTGCCACTCCTCTGGCACTGTCCCAGACTTCCATGCAATGTTGAAGAGGTGTGTCAACCAAGACAGCCCTTCCCCACCCAAAGCTTTTAGCATTTCTGGACGAATCTCATCAGTCCCTGGGGCTTTGCCACTGTGGAGTTGTTTGACTACCTCAGCGACTTCCCCCAGGGAAACTGACGATGACCCTCCGTCAGCCTCCAGCTCTGCCTCTGTACTAGAGGGCGTGTAGGTCGGATTCAGGAGCTCCTCAAAATGCTCTTTCCAGCGCCCGATCACATCATCAGTTGAGGTCAACAGTGTCCCATCCTTACTGTAAACAGCTTGGATGGTTCCCCGTTTTCCCCTTCTGAGGTGCCGAACGGTTTTCCAGAAGCATTTTGGTGCCGACCGAAAGTCCTTCTCCATAGCTTCTCCAAACTTCTCCCACACCCGCTGCTTTGCCTCTGACACGGCAGCGGCTGCAGCCCTTCGGGCCTGTCGGTACCCTGCAACTGCCTCCGGAGTCCCCAGGGCTAGCATATCCCTGAAGGCCTCCTTCTTCAGTCCACCACGGTGTTCTAGGGTTACCACCCCTTGAGGCACCTAGGACCTTGAGACCACAGCTCACCGCCGCAGCTTCAGCAATAGAAGCTTTGAACATTGCCCACTCAGGTTCAATGCCCCCAACCTCCACAGGGATGCCTGAAAAGCTCCGCCGGAGGTGTGAGTTAAAGATCTTTCGGACAGGGGCCTCCTCCAGACGTTCCCAGTTCACCCGCACTACCCGTTTGGGCTTACCTGGTCTGTCCAAAGTCTTTCCCCACCCTCTGATCCAACTCACTACCAGATGGTGATCAGTTGACAGCTCTGCCCCTCTCTTCACCCGAGTGTCCAAAACATGCGGCCTTAGATCAGCCGATACGATCACAAAATCGATCATTGACCTTCGGCCTAGGGTGCTCTGGTACCATGTACACTTATGCGCCTCCTTATGTTCGAACATGGTGTTTGTTATAGACAATCCATGACTAGCACAGAAGTCCAATAACAAACGACCGCTCGGGTTTAGATCAGGGAGGCCGTTCCTCCCAATCACGCCTCTCCAGGTGTCTCCATCGTTGCCCACATGTGCGTTGAAGTCACCCAGCAGAATGATGGAGTCCCCTACTGGAGCCCTATATAGGACTCCCTTCAGGGTCTCCAAGAAGGCTGAATACTCCGAACTGCTGTTTGGTGCATAAGCACAAACAACAGTCAGAGTTTTCCCCCCCACCACCCTTAGGCGTAGGGAGGCAAACCTCTCATCCACCGGGGTAAACTCCAACACCGCCGTGCTCAGACGTGGGCTCGTGAGTATCCCCACACCAGCCTGCCGCCTCTCACCCTGGGCAACTCCAGAGAAGAACAGAGTCCAACCCCTATCCAGGAGTAAGGTTCCAGAGCCACAGTTGTGCGTAGAGGTAAGTCCCACCAGATCCAACTGGTATCGCTCCACCTCACGCACAAGTTCTGGCTCCTTCCCCCCCAGTGAGGTGACGTTCCACGTCCCCAAAGCAAGCTTCTGCCGCCCGGGTCTGATCCGTCGAGACCCCCCACCTTCACTGCCACCCATATGACAGCGCACCCGACCCCTGCGGTTGTTCCTGTGAGTGGTGGGCCCACAGGATGGAGAGGAGAGAGATGCCACGTATCTCGTTCGGGCTGTGCCCGGCCGGGCTCCGTGGCAAACCCGGCCACCAGACGCTCGCTTTCGAGCCCGCCATCTGGGCCTGGCTCCAGACGAGGGCCCTGGGCTTCCTCCAGGCAGGGTCTCGCTCCTTTTCCCTCTATCTTTCATGGGGTCTTGGTGAACCATTCTTAGTCTGGCCCCTCGCCTGAGACCACTTTGCCTTGGGAAACCCTACCAGGAGCATGAAGCTCCAGACAACCCAGCCCTCAGGTTCATAGGGGCACACAAACCTCTCCACCACGTTAAGGTGATGATTCCCGGGGACAGACAGACCCCCCGGGGACAGACAGACCCCCCGACTAAAATAAATAAATAAATAAACAAGGGTAAACCAAAATAGTACACCGGTTGTAGGGCAGTTCGGTAAATAAGCAAGTACAAGCAGAGAGGCAATTGTATGCAAGGGAGATATAAAATAAAAATAAACCCCCCCACTCGATTAATAAAACTATAAAAATATAGTAATAGGGAATTTTCCTGTCCCGATCCATAATAGGGTAACACATTCCCTTACTGTCGGAATCAATAACAGCAGCGTACCACATTACCTCCGATCCACTAGCTAGTGAGCTTGCTGAAAGGTTGAGTCGTACCACTTTTGTGCTTCAGCTGCAGAGTTGAACACTAGCCGTTCCCCGGAGTGCTCAACATGGAGACGCGCTGGGTGCCTCAGGGAGAAGCGGATCTTCCGGTCATAAAGTTGGCGCTTGACGCCCAGAAAGGTGGCACGCTTTTCGGACACAGACAAGATCATGTCCGGGAAAATAAATATCTTTCCGCCACGGAAAAACAGCTGGGACTTGTTGCGCCGACGCAGAATCCTCTCCCGGTCCTGGAAATCGTGGAGGCAGCAGATCAGCGGTCTCGGTCTGGCGTTGGTTGGATTGTCTGGAAGACGGCCGAGTCTGTCCGCACGGTCGAGTTTGGGCGCAGAGGATAGCACGCCACTAGGCCCCAGGATCTCCAGGAGGAGCGAGGAGACGAACGTGAGCGCGTCATCTAGCTCCATCTTCTCCGGCACATTCAGGATCTGAACGTTGTTTCGGCGTGATCTGAATTCCAGGTCGTCCAGCTTGTCTCGGAGCCTGGTATATCTTTGGCCAAGTGGGAAACCGTGTCTTCAAGCCAGACTAGACGGTCAGAGTATTCGGATAGGCCCGACTCGACATCATTCAGTTGGCTGCCCTGGCCCTCAACTGTCGCACGGAGCGCATCAATGGAGGAGAGGGGGACAATGGCGTCAGTGACTGCGGTCCGGACCGTGTCAGCGATAGAGGCCCGAACAGATGCCGCCACACCAGCCTCGATGGAGGAACACAGGGCCCGAAAGTCAGTAGAGGTGAGTGAGTCAGGGAGGTTAGAGATAGGGCCCTGCGGGGCTAGTTTCACGAGTGTCAGAGGCAGCCATCTTTGCCGGTGTGCGAGGAGGCCGTTTGGTTTTATGGCCGTGCGACATGAGGCGACAAAAGCAATATATATAGAACACTGAATCACAGAAGTTAAACAGAACGAGACGTGTAGTGAAATATGAAAATGAAGTTTCGAATGCTACATGTAAACTTGAAAAAAATAGCTAGCTAGCGGGAGACTCCCCAGTTTGCGACTACTCCGCACGCATGCTCAAACCGGACAGATTGATTTATTATTTAACTTTTATTCATACAGGGCATTTACATGTTCAAAAGGGAGCCCTAAGAACAAGTTTTGCAAACAAAACACACCCCAACACTAAAACACACACAATTAATCAAAACACGAACAACTACCATGGACTTCCCTCCCCAACAATGCTAACGAGTCAAGAAGTGAGTCCAGCAGGCCTTGAAAGGGGCATACGAGCTAAAGCGTTCCATTAATCAGGGGCATACGAGCTAAAGCATTCCATTAATCCGGGGCATACGAGCTAAAGCATTCCATAAATCAGGGGCATACGAGCTAAAGCGTTCCATAAATCAGGGGCATACGAGCTAAAGCATTCCATTAATCAGGGGCATACGAGCTAAAGCATTCCATAAATCAGGGGCATACGAGCTAAAGCATTCCATAAATCAGGGACATACGAGCTAAAGCATTCCATAAATCAGGGGCATGCGAGCTAAAGCATTCCATTAATCAGGGGCATGTGAGCTAAAGCATTCCATAAATCAGGGGCATACGAGCTAAAGCGTTCCATAAATCAGGGGCATACGAGCTAAAGCATTCCATTAATCAGGGGCATACGAGCTAAAGCATTCCATAAATCAGGGGCATACGAGCTAAAGCATTCCATAAATCAGGGGCATGTGAGCTAAAGTATTCCATAAATCAGGGGCATGTGAGCTAAAGCACTGTGCTGATCAGCTATATACTGTGTTCAGACATTTTAAATAAATCATCGGAGTCATGCAGTGTCCCAGCCTGCTTCAAATCTTCCACCATCATCCCAGTCCCCAAGGGTCCAAGAAACCAAGGATCACAGGGCTAATTGCCTATAGACCAGTTACCCTGACCTCTGTGGTTGGGTCCTTTGAACGCCTGGAGAAATCACACCTCAAGACTGATCACTGATCCAGTGCTAGACCCATTACAGTTCGCCTACAGTGCCAACAGGTCTGTGGACAACACGACCAACATGGCTTTCCACTTCTCGCTCCGGCATCTTGACTTCCTTGGACCCTTCACCCTTGGGCCAGACAGACCCCTATCATTCGGGTACCAGACTAATTAGAACTCACCCCTCTGGCAAATGGCTGAGGTCTATCAAGACCAAAACATATAGCCACTAAAACTGCTTCTTCCCCAGAGCAGAGAGTCTAAGGAATATGCCTCTAGTACTAGACTGCAACCAGATGGCAACAAAACATCTTAATTGGTCTAGTTCTCAAAGAAGAGTCATGAAATGGTGTCATACTTTACGTAGCATGTGGTAGCATAGTGCTAAAGTACATCTAATTTAGTATTTATAAATAATTTTAGTACAATTATTTAAGTAAATATTACTTTTACACAAGCCATACATTATTTAAAAAAGAAAACATTTAGCACAATTTTATCAATTTATAAAATCTATATTTTCACTCTTGGAAGTTTGCTTGCAATTAGCTTTAACTGCACAATTTGCATCTACTAATATGGATAAAGAATCAGGCACCGTGACAGAATTCACCTTTCTGTAATCAGTCCAGAACCTATGAGTGCCATCAGGTGTCGGAACCAACAAACACAGTGAACTCCAATACCTGGAACTGCGGGTAGCTAACCCATTCTCCAAAAGGTAGGCAACCTCTTGTTTCATAAATGCTCTCTTAGTTGAGTGCACCCGATAAGGGTGCTGTTTAATTGACACTGAATCGCCCACATTGATGTCGTGCTCCAGCACCGTGGTGCGAGTTGGAACATCACAAAAAATAGCAGGACAATTATGGATAATGTCCATAACGTCAGCTTTTTGAATATCATTTAAATATACTAATTGTGCTGGAAGGTTCAATAACATGTTGGAATTATTCAACCGTGTACTTTGCTGAGGCGTGTTACGAAGAATTAATCCATCCTCGTCATCCACAGGTACACCAACAGAAGGAGAGACAGCAGGTGTAGCGGTCACAACCGGAGATACTGCTGGAGAGTCATCTCTGTAATGATAAACGCTTAAGCATGTTTGTGACAAACCTGACATTTGCGATCGGGAGTTTTAATAACGTAATCTAAGTCACTAAGCCTTTTCTCCACATTGTATGGACCAGTGAAACGTGCAGAGTGAGACGATTCAGGTACAGGCAAATGTCTGTCTCCTGTGCTGTGATCAAGTTCTCATGGGTAATTGGCAACATAGACTCACCAGCCGGTAGAAGTAATAACCTGAGCTCCTGCAATATAATTTCCAATGATTAAGGTGATCCCCTTCACATAAAGAGACAGTTGTAGAGCCACTTTAAAGTTTCCGCTAACCAAGTCAGACTTGAGATACATCATGTGCACGGGAATGGGCACGTACCCCATCCCAATACCTTGCAACAGCACATTATAGCCACAAGACAACTGGTCAGACCAAGGCAATACATCGGAGAGAATAACAGACAAGGGAAGCTCCAGTATGAATACGATACATGAATGGGAACCTGCGACAGTGTCATTAATGGACAATGGTCCATTAATGACACTGATCCAGTAAATATGAATGGATTGTAACCAGACTCAGGCGACTGACATGTATTGATCGGCAACTATTCCTGAATAACAGGCATAGTCTGGACCAAACTCACAGGCTTGGGAGAAGATTGAGATGAAACTTGCCTATGTTGCAGCTTCACGTAATCCGCTATAATGTTTTCTCATCTGTGACAGTAAAAACACTTGCGCATCCCGCTAAGGCGAGGAAGAGGAGGCAATGAAGTGCATTTACTCGGTGTAGTACCAGCAGCAGCTACACCCCTGAACTCTGTAGTACCAGCAGCAGCTACACCCCTGAACTCTGTAGTACCAGCAGCAGCTACACCCCTGTACTCTGTAGTACCAGCAGCAGCTACACCCCTGAACTCTGTAGTACCAGCAGCAGCTACACCCCTGAACTCTGTAGTACCAGCAGCAGCTACACCCCTGTACTCTGTAGTACCAGCAGCAGCTACACCCCTGAACTCTGTAGTACCAACAGCAGCTACACCCCTGAA
This sequence comes from Dallia pectoralis, assembly GCA_029465975.1. Lineage (NCBI taxonomy): Eukaryota > Metazoa > Chordata > Actinopteri > Esociformes > Umbridae > Dallia > Dallia pectoralis. Next base: position 701,239 of record CM055760.1, on the reverse strand, counting down.
CTCTGTAGTACCAGCAGCAGCTACACCCCTGAACTCTGTAGTACCAGCAGCAGCTACACCCCTGAACTCTGTAGTACCAGCAGCAGCTACACCCATGAACAAGGCATAGGAAACACTGAGACAATGTCGCCACCTTCTGTTCATTTAGGTAAACTACTAACCGATCTGGCAAACTGTTTTTAAACTTCTCCAGCAACTCCAGCTCACGAAGAGAAGCGAAGTCACAACATTTACTAACCGCACACCAACGACAAAACTCAACATAGGATCTGACTGAACTTTTCTTATGGTGGCGGAACTTCTGTCTGTAGGCTTCAGGGACCACCTCATATGCATGGAGGACTGCATTTTTCACACATTCATGTTGCAAACTGTCTTCAAGTGCTAACGCAGACACAACTGCTTGTGCCTTGCCAAACAGTTTACACTGTAACAATAATGGCCAAACTTTTTTGGGCCATTTCAATGAGGAAGCAATGTGTTCAAATACACCGAATTAGGAATCTTCCTCTAAGTGTTTCACCATGTACTCAGCATCAAGCTCCATTTTCCTAATCTCTAACTTGAATTCATATTCTGCCTGTTTTGCTTTCTCCGCCGCTTGGACACCGGATTCGAACCTTCACCCGAGCATCTAAACTGGATCTCTGGCTAGACAGTGTTTAAACACAATCCTCTGCCTTTTCTTCTGCCTCACTTCCTGGAGGAGAGCTACTTGCCTCACTAACATCTCTGCGACTAATAGATGCCACTATGTAAACCCCAGGGTATCTTACCTAGCCCTACTCCACAAGATAAGGTTTAAAAACCACAGTGATATACTATTCAGAGCAGTAAAATACTATGCAGGGCAGCAGAATACTATGCAATGTAATGATAAACTATGCAAGGTAGCAAAATACAATGCAGGGCAGTGATATACTATGCAAGGCAGCAGACTACTATGCAGGGCAGTGATATGCAGGCCAGTGATATACTATTCAGAGCAGTAAAATACTATGCAGGGCAGTGATATACTATGCAGGGCAGTGATATAATATTCAGAGCAGTAAAATACTATGCATGGCAGTGATATACTATGCAGGGCAGCAGAATACTATGCAGTGTAATGATATACTATGCAAGGCAGCAGACTACTATGCAGGGCAGTGATATACTATGCAGGGCAGTGATATACTATTCAGGGCAGTGATATACTATTCAGGGCAGTGATATACTATGCAGGGCAGTGATATACTATGCAGGGAGGTGATATACTATTCAGAGCAGTAAAATACTATGCAGGGCAGTGATATACTATGCAGGGCAGTGATATACTATTCAGGGCAGCAGAATACTATGCAGGGCAGTGATATACTGTGCAGGGCAGTGATATACTATGCAGGGCACTGATATACTATGCAGGGCAGTGATATACTATGCAGGGCAGTAAAATACTATTCAGGGCAGTGGTATACTATGCAGGGCAGTGATATACTATGCAGGGCAGTAAAAGACTATTCAGGGCAGTGATATACTATGCAGGGCAGTGATATACTATGCAGGGCAGTAAAATACTATTCAGGGCAGTGTGTGAGTGAAATTAGATGAAGGACAATGTAAGGATTTGTAATTGACATGGACAAGTAAATGTGCAGTTGTGCAGATCAATGATGTAACAAATTGCAGATATGCCGAGGGCAGTACGAGCAGAAGGCCTCTGTGCATTGTGCAAATGGCAGATAAAATAGGTTGCAGTGGGGATCATCATTCAGCGTAGTGACAGCAAGTGGGATGAAACAGTTCCTAAGCCTGCTGGTGCTTTTATTTTACCAGGGAGACACATTGAGAACGAGGTTTCATTTTCAAGCATGCCCTTGGAACATCAACACACAAAGACAATAACAATTAAAGACAGATACATACAATAAACAGACATACTGACAATAATTTTCACAATCACTTAAAACAAACACAATTCACAATCTTACATAATTTTCTTAAACTGACCCATGGACACCAAGGCACCGAAATTAAAATCTAGTAGTTACAAAAGGTTTACGCATTACTATCCAACTCTGGGATCTTGTCACGGCTGAGTGAGGTGAGTGTAGAGAGGAAGGAAAAAGCCAGGCGCAGGATGAATAGCGTTTGTGGTGATTTAATAAATAAACTCTCTTTACCAGAGCAAAAACATAATTGTAGGTACTCACTAGTACTAATAAAACAACAATGTGTGTGTCACAGTGCACACATTGAAGTTAATCAGGAAAAACTGAATATGTAAGTCAAAAAACAATTACTAGAGCTTATTTAGGGGTGCATACCAGAGCTGTGCTCGAGACCACCTAAAGCGAGACCGAGACGAGACCGAGACCGAAGGGGGCCGAGACCGAGACGAGACCAAGACCGAAGGGGGCCGAGACCGAGACGAGACCGAGACCGAAGGGGGCCGAGACCGAGACGAGACCGATACCGAAGGGGGCCGAGACCGAGACCAGTCATATCAACACTAAATAATATTACATGTTTTTGGTCCAGTGACCAATGTAAAAAAACACTTGACCAACAGCATCAGATCATCTATTGTGTTGTCATCCTGAATGAAATGAATTTTATTAAAATAGTATGTAGGCCTATTTATTGTCTTATGTAGACATAAAATACGAAAATAAAACCATGATTTTAAAATGCACAGGCTATCATATTAAAATTTTAAAAAATCGAATAAATGAAAATCCATCAAACTGTATGTCCTATGTTGATGTAGTAAATGTTAACACGTTTTAGATCACAAGCGACTTGCAATCAAATGATTTGCGCATGATTGGCCGATAAACAAATCTATTTATAATTATTTATCCGTCCACAGGCACGCAGCTTCAGTTGTTTGTCTGCTTGAGCAGGACACGCAAACGAACCGGTTGCAATGCGCACAGTGTTCATTAGTCTTGTTACGAGTGCACATGAGACAGCAGCAGTGTTCATATAGATCAGACCGAAACCCGTCCAGTTTAATGAAGATCGGACCAAAACGGGTCCAGTTTGATATAGATTGGACCATAACCGGTCTAGTTTTATGCTCTTTCTGCCATATGCCCCCCGGACGTATGTATGTCCCACGTCCTTCTGTGTGCATGAGTAATTTCATTTATCGCCCATTTGTAGTAAGCCTATTAATAATTATTGTTTATATTCGTTTAATTTCGATATAAAACAATATTTTGTTGAAGTCTCTTGTAGGCTATATGAATACACTGTGGTTCATTCGTTATTAATTATTGAGTACAATAGGCGCATGACACAATGAGGCTGTATGTATTTGGCGGAATTCGTTCTGTTTATTTAGTGAAACATATTTCTTTATAAACGTACATCTTTTTGTAGTTCAACCAAGCCAATCAGACTATTGTCTATATGTGTTCTCGTAGTATTTGTCTGTGTATCGCCCATTCAACCATTGCCATCATAGGCTCAGTGAAGTGTGATCGGTGTCTGGGTACCGTAATTAGGGTACCAACGCCCAGCGGCGTGGGATTTTGGCGACAGGAAGGCAGTTTAGGTATCAAAAAACATGTAAATAGTAGTTTTATATATTGTTCGGTTTGTGATTTTGCAATTCTGAAAACGGGACAAGGTAAAATGTACGTATTTAGGAAAAGTCATGGAAGGACGTCGGCTGTAGATTTTCAACATTATATATGTATTTTAATTACTAACCGCTGTGTGTTTTCGGACAAATTATTTATTTGTGCTCAGTGTGCTGAATATAGGCAAAACGAATATAATGGCAGATTGTGCAGACATGATCGAGCATATGTTTAAGATTGAAGTATTTACGTGAATGGGTGCACCCTCTAGCGACGCTGGGGGTGGGCTTTTCTTCAAAAGTAGATAGCCATTGGCGGGATAAGCCACATCAGAAAAAAACAGTCTGACTCTGGACGAAATACAGCCAATGGAAATACAGCCTCTACATGTCATACTTAAATATTTTGCTAGAAAAAATTGTGGGCGATAATTTCTACGCTGGTCTCGGCTGGTCTCGGAGGAATTTACGAGTCCTTACTGTCCGAGACCGAGTCGAGACCGAGTCCAAATGTAACCGAGACCGAGACGAGACCGAGACCTTAAAAAAGTGGTCTCGAGACCGGTCTCGAGACCGAGACCGGTCTCGAGTACTACAGCTCTGGTGCATACTATAAATAACATATTTAAAATAAACTGGCTTCAGTATGGTAGAGGTCAATTCTTATAATCTTGTCCTTTTTAATGTAGCAAACAACCAATAAAATTTGACAACTTTCACAAACATGCTCTTAACGCTTGGAAACTAACTGGCTTTTAATCACACATTTTCTCCCCAAAAATGTATTATATGAAACAATCAGTATGTGTTGTATAAAAATATGTCAATTTTCTAATCAAATTTGTTTTATTTTTGATAGTTAAGTTATAGTATCTATACATTTGAAGAATTTATACAAAAAACTGGTACACTCCTGTCACGTAAATATTATGATAGGATTGTTTTTTAAAAAGCTGCTATTTCTTATCAAGGCCCAGCTTTTATGGGGATCTTTCACTGGTAAGGTGTCACTATTGTCAATTAATGGGTTAGACCTTCCTGACAGGAAAAGCAATAACCTTTTTCCATCATGCAATCAATACCCATGAATTACAGTGACATAAAGCCAGAGTAGCCTACTCCAATCCAATGGACTAAAATTTTATTTGATTCAATATATAAATAAATACAAATATATTTAATTAGATTTTTTGGATACAACCTCTGGTAACAGAATAACTAGAGAAGCTATATATACGGCTGTGCTAGATTTATTATCATGTTTTTTCTTATTCTCCTGTACACCTTATTTATTGTAGGAGTTTTATTGTTGTCAGAAACAATTATGGTCTTTATGTGTAATCCTATGCAAACTATTTTAATTGTTAACTGTGACTGTAACTGTTCATCATTGTCATTGTAAACAATATTGAATAAAATAATCGCCAGGAACCGAGAGAAACCAGCCTCTAAAGAGACGAAAGAAGAATGTCAAAGAAACAAGCATGGAAGGATCAGCCATCCATAAAACAGGGCTCACTGATGTTTCATATAGCGAGAAGCACTATGTTGGCATAACGAAGAAAGTCAGCAACGAAACATAAAAAGTTCTAAACCCACAAAAGCATGCAACGTGTTTCAGCGTTGTCATGGTAACGTGATAATAAAGTGTCCTATTCTTATTTATAGCATTTGAGCACTTGCAAACTCGTGCACTCAATCACCTCACATGTGACGTAAATAAGGTCTGTACGCGTTTAGGGTTTAGGCATGGGTGAATTAGGGTTTAGGGGGGACATTTGAGATTTGCAGATTTTTGTGAGTACGGACAACATTTACGCATGCGCTTCCCCAAAGCGGTACGGAAGTGACGAACGGTACCGGAACTGGTTTCTGCACGGACCCAACTGTCTGTCAACCGGAATAGTCATGGCGTTCAACTTCGGCGGTGCTGCTACCCACCCTGCAAGTAAGGAGATTTTATATATAAATGTGATAGTTCTAACAGAACATTTTCTCCTACTAAAGAAAGTTGTCCTTACGCTAGAATAATGGATGCAGTTTATTTACGTACCTTACTACAAACAACACAACATCTGTAGACAAGCAGCCTTAACTGCGTAGCTAACGCGTTAGCTAACTAGATGTGCCAATTAATGGTAGCAATATATATCAAATTCCAAAAAATATTTCCACTAGCAAGTCAGATGTTTTCCCATAAATGTGCACGATAAAACCTCAAGTTATTTGTAAATCTTCAAATACAGTTAGTTAGCTCTTCGTGTTAGATAACTAACTAACTAACTAACTAACTAACTAGTTTGCATCAGTAAAGGAGAAAGATAAGCACTGTCCGCAGCTAATAGGAATAGACAGTGGTCTAGTTAAATAAGGTTCCTGTTACCTAAACTGGTTCTAACTATTTGTCATTAACGTTTTTCGCAATATGCAATTTATTTCTTAAATGTAGCCACAGTTTAATAGCAGTACTTTATGTCGAAACTGCCAAGCACAGTACATCGTTTATACGGGACATAACAATTGTCTTTATGCTAGACAAAGCGTTTATTTTAATTTTTATGGACATGTTAATTACTCTATTACCAATATAATATACCCCGCAGTCACATGAAGTAATAATCATGTCGTTAAAATTGTTTGCTCTTCATACGCTTAACCCATTCATATCATTCCACTGTCTGACTACATGTTTTGTTGTTGGTCAAGGCACTTCCGGATTTTCATTTGGTTCATTTGCTGCCAAAACAACAGCACCATCAGCTTTTGGCTTTGCCACGACCACAACCACTGCATCATCAGGATTTGGTAGTAAGTTTATATCTCTGCTCATTTCAAGACACAGCTGTTTCCACATTCACAAATATGTATATTATTGTCAAGAAGAAAAAGTAATCAGTCATTAAGCTAAGGTTCTTGCTTAAGAATGTACACAGACATGTATGCGTTGTAGAATCACAGACTGAGTAAATAGTAGCTTGGTTCAGCATAGTCAGGGAATGGTATGTATGCTACATATTCATACGCATATGCTGAACAAAGGACAGTGCTTCATCCCCAAGCTATGAGCTTTTGTATTTTGATTGTGAATTACCTTTTATGATTACAATTAAACCAGATCACTGCCAGCTTTTATGAGAGGCTTGGGCATTAAACAATAGTATAACTTCCAGTAGCTGTCATGACTTGGGATATGTTTTGTGTGTTGATTGGGTGTTTGACCTAAGAGAATGCAATTGTGGCAAAGCAAAGGATAAGCTAAATATATCATACTCAGGGCTGCAGTATACACATTGCATTTGACGTGACTCCAGCCAAATTATTTTGTCCAATTAATGTGGGCGGGTGGCAATTTTTTTTTATTGCAAAGCCTATTGTGTACGCTTGTTACGACTAATGCATTCAACTTGTCATCCTGGCGACTACAGGTCTTGCAACCCCTGGTTTTGGTACCACCACAACCGCATCTGCCCCTGCTGGTTTTGGTGGCTTTGGCACCACCACTACAGGTACGTCTGGGACCGTCCATGTCTAATACATCACACTTTTCTTCTTTGTATCAAATACATTCACTGAAACCACTACGACTGTTTAGCCAGACTGGCACCCAGGTTACTGACCCTTGGTCTTGTCGAATCGCGCAGTCCAAAAGCAAGCATCAACCTACCTGGTATAGTGACACAGCGCTTGAGCGCAAAGCCCATTGTAAACTAGTTAGCGATTATGATGTAGAATGTCCATGTCAGAAATGGTTTTTAGGTATTGTAGATGTATTTTAGTCTCAGGTGAAGGGACAGTTCCTGTTCCACTTTTAACTATGCCTCTCACAGGAATAATCTACAACCAAAATAGTATCTCTAAACAGTGCATAGACATGAGGGCTGTCACTTTTGAGAAAAATCAAATTCGAACAGATATCGAATATCATGCAATGCATTCGAATATATTAGAATATCTACGTGCCCCCCCCCCCGCGCATATAAAAAAAACACCGTAATGGAGATTCAATCACAAATTTATTAACAGTGACAGTCATAAACAGGACTGTCTGAATTATTATTATTTTTACTTAATGTTAGAAACAGCACAGCAGGTTATCAACTTGTATGAACTACATCAACTTATATGAAGTGCTACGCATAGTCTACAACATTAGCTATATTATGAACAAAAAAAGATTCAGAACAGGCACAAACAATAACATAACAACTTAAACAGCAGCAGGAGTAAGGAATATAGCCTAGAGACTAATTCATTTCTTTATAATGTTGGCAAGAAACACCAGTCTATCCACTTGATCTGGATCAAGTGCGGCTCTCTTTTTATTTACAATGTTCCCCGCGGTGGAGAACACACGTTCGGAGCGCACAGACGTGCCGGGCACACAAGGGTATGAGAGAAGTGGATAATTGTTGCAGCCTGTGTCTCTCCACCAATGCAGCGTGTTGCTGTCTGCGGGGAGAGGAGGTTCAGTCATGTAGTTTTTAAGCTCCTGTATACCAGAGCCGTTATTACTGTTGCGTGTGGCTCAGTCGATCGCTTTATACATATCCCCAAACAAGCTTTCCATGGCACCTAAAGCCGGAGCCACGTCTTTCCTCTCTTGTGCACGCTCGCCATCGGTCTCACGCTCAGCTTCCTTCAGCTCCTGAGATAAGCTTTCTATTACAAGGTGTTTCTGCCCAGGCAAAGGTGAACCAAGCGACTGAACCGGGGATCCAGAAGCGCCGCTTTATTGAGAATCATCCATTCAGTGTTGTTTTCACTGTAGCGCGGTTTCTAACCATAGACTGTAAAAAATGCGCTACACATGGCATTTTAAAAACCGGATAGTTTATTTATAGTTCGAATACGGATATTTCACGTCATGTTCGAATGCATATTCGAATATCGTATGAAAAGTGACAGCCCTAGTAGACATGGGTAATTGACTATCCGGACGATAGCTCCAGGTAACCAATCCAACTGGAGAACTTATTTTAGGTTAAAGTGCACTGACAGACTCAAGCTGAAGTTTGTCCTGAAAAAATATTGAATTATTCCTTAGGCTTTTGGGCAGTGCTGACTTCATTGCATCTCACAGTCCCTATCTTATGTCACACATTCAAACAGAAAACCTGATCCACTGGATATCGAAGGTGCCCCTTATCATCCTGTTTTTCTTTAAGGAGAGTGGACTCCACTTCAGAGGTTGATGTGTTGTGCGTTCAGAGTTGCCCTTTTGTACACCACTGTTGGAATGAGTGGTTATTTGTTTGTCAGCTTGAATCTGTCTGTCTATTTTCTGTCCCTGCTCATTAACAATATTCCCAGGGGCTGTTGGAATTATCACATCTGGCAACAACAACAACCATACCATGGTCAAAAGCTGATGGCCAAATCTGCTGTTAGACAACGCTGTAGGTGGACTAGGCTTTTTGAATGTGCAGACAATGCTAGTAAGAGGTTGCGTTATGGTGTAGCTTTTAGAGGTAGGATTTTGTAGAAAAAGTATGCCATGACTAAAATTCTTCACCTTCCTTGCCTTTTCCTATATAATATTTGGTCCAGCTTTTTTTCATGTGCTCTTTCATATAGACATGCTTTACTACAGTAAGCATATTGTTTTAGTTCAAGTAAACTGATGACAAGGAAAGACTAATTGAACTGCCTAATTAACCACTGTCACAAATAATCTGTTTTGAGCCATCCTCCCGTTGTGGGATTCTCTCTGCACCTCTACACTAACCGTCCTCTCAACTTCTCTCCCTTGCTGCCCGTCTGCTTGCTGCAGGATTTGTGGGGCTGGGAGCCGGAAGCACCACCGCTGGTGGGTTTAGTTCTGGGGGTCAGCTTTTAATTTTGGGGGCTTTGGTGCAGCTACCACCGCCAACTATTCAATTTTGGTAACTTCCTGGCTAGCACAGTTAGTTGCCTTTTTTGTTTATTTTAGTTGAACAGTCTGTTAATTTGTTCTGTATTTTGGTACAATACAAATCTGTCCCCTTTAAGTGTTGTCTTCTAATTTTTATGAATTTATGTCTATGTGAATGCATGCTGATCTTAAATGCTCATTTTCAGATGCCATGCTATGGATACACACGCATTCTTTCAAACCTGTCTTTTTCAAAACTTTGTCTTTGTTAAAAACTGTGCTAAATTAGTTTTTTGCAAAATACCGTGTTTGTCTTATCACTAGATTTTGTTTGGCCTTCACAGTTGGCCCATTATTGCTTCTTGTTTCTCTTCACATTGGGAATTTTTTTTGACCCACTCTAATATTCACACTCTTTGGAAACCCCTTGATCGTGCCCTCTCCACGTCTATAAATGTACTCCATTTTCCAACCACTAATGCTTTTACTTTTTTCCGACTGTCTGGTTTTGTGATGCCCAGGTGCTTTTGGGGGTTTTGGGACCACAACTACTTCAGCTGCTGCACCTGGGTCCACTTTCAGCTTTGCCGCTCCCACAAGCACAACAGGTCAGAGCTATGGCACTCAACTAACGCATGGCCGTGGGCAGTTCTGAAAACTGCCTGTCCTCCTTTGTTGGCGCTCCTGCTATTCAGCATGGCAGCCACTAGATGGTGCACTCTACCGTAACATATTCTGCTTGTCCTCTTCTGATTCTAGCGTTCTATTCATTACTTTTGCTTCCCAATTCTCTATAGATTTCTACCAAGACGCTCCAAAAATATGTAGGAAATCATAATATAGTCCTGATTATCTTGATCTTGTTCTCTCTTTTTCCAGGGGGACTGTTTGGTAACACCCAGAACAAGGGTTTTGGTTTCTCGTCTGGGCTTGGTACCGGCACCACTGCAACGACTGGGTTTGGAACAGGTCTGGGGACCACACTAGGAGGTGGATTTGGGGGTTTTAATATTCAACCGCAGCAGCAGCAAGGTGGGAAATTATCCAGAAAAGCTCTCAAAAGATCTGTCTCAGTTCCGAGGATGCTCCTTTTTCTTAAATCCAAGGGAAGAGAACGTTCAAGGATTTGAGACGACTCAATTGGTTTTGCCATGGGAATTTAGAAAGCACTGTGCTAAGTTGTGTTGAACTTGTGCTATGTAGGAGGCCTGTTTGGGCAGCAGATATCGGCCCAGTCTAATCAGCTCGTCTACACAGCTAACGCCCTGTCTGCCCCCACCCTGCTGGGGGATGAGAGGGACTGCATCCTAGCCAAGTGGAACCAGCTCCAGGCCTTCTGGGGAACAGGCAAGGGCTACTTCAACAACCAACTCCCCCCTGTAGACTTCACACAGGAGAACCCTTTCTGCAGGTTTAAGGTAATGCCTCGCCTAGACACATTGTGTTTTTCGAATGCAGCTCCTTAATCTTGAAATATAGTTATCACATTGATCAGGTTATGTTAATTTGTCTCTGTTGACTATGACATGTTGGCTTGAAATAGACTAGCAAAGCTCCAAGAAACACTTGGTTACTGAAGTCTGTCGGTTTTGCAGGCTGTGGGTTACAGCTGTATCCCGGGGAGTAAGGATGAGGATGGACTGGTGGTTCTGGCCCTCAACAAGAAGGAGGCTGATGTCCGTAGCCAGCAGCAACAGCTGGTCGAGTCTCTTCACAAAGTGCTGGGAGGGAACCAGACTCTGACTGTCAACGTAGAGGGTGTGAAGGCCCTGCCCGATGACCAGTGAGTTGCATTAGCCATGTTTCCAATGCGCCCCTACCTGACACCTTTATTCACTTGCATAAACGTTGCAAACCGGCATTTTGAATTTGAACATGTCTTACCATAATGCGTATTCCATATTCCCCAGGTTTTTTCCATGTTGATACTAGTATTCTGAATCTTAATGTGCTTTAACACATGTTGTCGATGCTCATTATATTTCTTTGTTTAACGCTCGGTATGTCTATCTCTTAAGGACCGAGGTGGTGATCTACGTTGTAGAGCGTTCGCCCAACGGGACGTCTAAGAGGATTCCAGCCACAACGCTCTTCAGCTATGTCGAGCAGGCTAACATCAAGGCTCAGCTTGCACAGTTAGGGGTCTTCATGTCTGTTACGCGCACCGAACTCTCACCTGCTCAACTCAAACAGCTGCTAGCTAACCCACCTGCGGGTATGTCTCAGTTTATGTTCTTGCGACACCTACATTTCCACTGGAACAAAACAAAATGACAACACTTTTGTATCTGATGTAGTTTATTGTTGTACTTTCAGGTGTGGATCCTATCATTTGGGAACAGGCTAAAGTGGACAACCCTGATGCCGACAAGTACGGTTTTAATATTATTAAAGTTTATACAATGTTCCAGCTAATATGTATTCCCAGCTTAATAGTCCCATAAGTCAAACAAATAATGAATTGTTTAGCATACTAGAGACAACCGATTGTTGCCTATTTAAATCAAGAAAAAGCCAATCCTAAAACCACCTGCTGCACATTTGAACTTCATTTTACAGTGATTGTAATTGGCTGTCATATCTCTGCGAAGTTTGGAAGATTTGAACAGTTTTTTTCCTTAGATGAACCACACACCTGTAAAAGGTATATGGAAATGTGGTCTGTTCCAGGTTATACGGAATCATTCATTATGATTATTGCTTCACCTTCCAGGTTTATCCCTGTTCCAATGGTTGGCTTCAAAGAACTCCTTCGTAGACTGAAGATCCAAGACCAGATGACCAAACAGCATCAGAGCAGAGTAGATGTGAGTTCTGCTGCTTGTATTTTATACTTCCGGCCAATACCTTAATAAAGAAGGTAGACGAATAGAAAATTTAAAGCAGTGTACAGTTGATATACAGCCAAAGGCTCTGACGTTAATATTCAAGTGGTCTTTGAACACTAACTGCTTGCCTGCATCTGTCTCACATGCATCTCAGCACCTTTCTTGATGGCCACTTTAATTTTAATTGTTGAGTCAATAGATCATCTCCAATGATATCAGTGAACTCCAGAAGAACCAGGCAACAACAGTAGCCAAGATTGCTCAGTACAAGAGGAAGCTGATGGATCTATCACACAGAGTACTACAGGCACGTGTTCAAATTCATTATGTTGTCAGTGGGTACTATACACTGTTATTGTTTTTACGATCGAAAAACGAGAGTCTGCAAAGACAGCAATATAGTATGCTGTCTTATTTATATATTGACAGGATATCTTGCTTCCTATAATACTTCACATACCTTCCTCAGGATGTATGTGAACCTATTGAACTATTGGATTTTCTAGGTGCTTATCAAGCAGGAAATTCAAAGAAAGAGTGGTTACGCCATTCAGGTGGACGAGGAGCACCTACGAGTCCAGCTGGACACCATCCAGTCTGAACTCAACGCACCCACACAGTTCAAGGTTGGTTGAGCTCAATATCTGGTTATTCCAAACAGGTGCCGGACTTTTTCATGCCTATTTTGACTGCCAATAAATGCAGGCTTTTACTAGCTACCCTGCTATTTGTTCCTTGTGTTGATTGTTGTGGATTGGATTGGTCCTAGAATACAAAACCTCTCTCTCACTTTACATTCCTGGGAAATGAACCATTTCTGACTGAAAGCTGTTTTAAACTATATTTTGATCCAAGTTCCTGCGAGTGTTTGCTCCCTGTCGGACTCCTGAAACAATTTACTGATGACCTAAACTGACTCCATTTGGACCCATTTAATGCCCTCACTGTGTAACAGTGGAGCCCCAAATCCCAAAATATTACAGGAAGATATGCATCAGCAATTATTTGTTGTCCAATTTATTGTTGATTATGCCTTTGCAACCTGACAACATGCATCTTTTCGAATGGTTGATGTTAGTCAGATTTGCATTGTTCCGAATTTTAGGATCACTAATAATAATCCTAGTTTTTTACTAATCTTTCCCGGCCTTTTCGCTGTTCTTCGCCATTTTGTGTAAAAAAAAATTGCAATTCTGCAATGGCCAGGATCTCATTTGCCTCTACACTGCCGACATTGAGAATTCTGTTTTGTGATTACTAGGGGTTTAACGGTACGCTAAAGTCAAGTTTCAGCATGTTCTGCAATTTTTTGTCGTGTATCGAAGGCATTTGTGTTGGGGAATACAATTTCCATGAAAGGGTGTACATGTCTGCAACACTGTTTTTGTAGGCGGCACGTGTCAAAGTAACATCCACATGAATGGATTTTGGTAAAAGCACTTTGTGACTTTGTTGTAAAAAGGGCTTTATAAAATACATTTTATTGATTGAATGGCAGGACCCAAGCTTTCCCAGCATACCTCAGATCCCTGCTTCTAACCCATCAACCTTGAAGACAAAATGTTCACTTGCTGCTTAATATATCCTACCCAGTGAACGATGCCGTGATAATGAGATGATCGGTGTATTTGTCCTCTGGCTCAATTGTGCACCGGGGTCTCCCACTCCTTCATTTCTACACTACTCCAAAAATAAGGGAACACTTAAATCACACATTAGGTCTCGATGAAGGAAATATATTTAAGATCAAAATCTTTACTGTACGTTGTGTAATTCAGTGCAAAGTGTCCTAACAATGATCTTTGGAAACCAACATCACCTACCTATTGACTGCTTCCAATCTACCCTGGACCCTCCCAATAGGTAGTGTACATGTGGCAGGATTGGTCCAATTAGGCTTGATTTGTTTATCACGGTTTTCAAACACTGGCCGATCAATCAGACAATTATTTTTTGGTGTTTTTTACATAATCGGCATTGGCCGATATAAAAGTATATAAAGCCGTTTGATAGGCAGGCGCGGGCAGCATCTGGTTGTTGTTGTGGAACCGTGGTAAAGATAGTTTTATATTCACACATTCGCCAGCTCTGGGGATACGACACAGCGGTCTTTCTTCCGGCTGATTGCCGAGTCGGAAAAACGGATAGAAAATGCTGTAGCGCTCGGTAAACAGAGTAGTTAGGGACCAACGTAAAAGTGCAACACCCAGAGCTGCATTAACTATAACATAGATTACAGATACAGTTGTTTTAAAATAGTTTTTTCAAATGTTTAAATCCTAAAATGCATCAATTCACTCTCCATAGTGCCATCTAATAGCCACAAGAAATAACTTTCATCAAAAATCAGCCGTTGATTTATTGAGAACATTTTAAAGCTTAAAATTCTCTCTTTCTTAAATAGTCTTTATTCTTAAGTAATTATTAGTGTTACATTTTATCTTGCAAATAGAGGTTAAAAACCAGGACATATCGGCCATAATAATCGGCCATTGGCCGACCTGGATTTCCAAAGATCGGCATCGGCCTGAGAACCATAATCGGTCGACCTCTAAGACATTTGTTAAGTTTAAAGGCACTGTATATTACTACAACTCATGAAGTCCTGACCAATTTTACTTGGTTTTGCGCAACAATGCATTTATTAAACAGATCAATTTTATGTACTGTAAATAGTTTGAGCAATATGAATTTGAAGTGGTTGTTTTTCTAATCAGGGTCGTCTGAATGAGCTGATGTCTCAGATTCGGATGCAGAACCACTTTGGGGCATCGCGCTCTGAGGAACGATACAGTGTGGATGGAGACCTACTACGAGAGATTAGACAGGTGAGACGGTCTTGAAATTATATTTCTAATGGTGCAACAATTGCATATACTGTAAGTGTGTTTAGTTATTGGCCTGGCGGAAACATTCATTATTATTTTATGAAGCATTTTCTAATTCCACATGGATTACTAAACCTGATGCATTTGAAGAGATCTGAGAGGATTTGACAGGCTTAAGATCTCTGGTTTAAGTTCCACCTTGCAACTTACCGTATAATCGGATCTCAAACCCCAGTCTGCAGACCAACACTAGGAGTATCTGATTTTCACCATTCAAAATATTCTGAATGATTTACCAGAGTCTGTGCGATCGCATG
Organism: Dallia pectoralis; assembly: GCA_029465975.1. Taxonomy (NCBI): domain Eukaryota; kingdom Metazoa; phylum Chordata; class Actinopteri; order Esociformes; family Umbridae; genus Dallia; species Dallia pectoralis. The sequence goes on along the minus strand of CM055760.1, from coordinate 685,847 downwards.
CAGTAGTCGTTACATAGCAGAGAAGAAAAAAACTGGAAGTGGCTACATTGCTGATACACTGTCCCACTAAGTATAACTGTCATTTTTATGGGAGAAATGCTGCCTTATAAAGTACTCGGTATCGGCAAGAAGCCAACTATATCGCTTGGTCTGAAATAAAGTGGTATGAGTACATCCCTAACTACTTAATGGTTTGCACTCAGCTATGATTTTTAAATATAGGCTTGAGCTAGCACATCAGATTCAACCTATTTACTAATACTCAAGCCTTTGAATAGTCAATCCGTTGTGCTCAGTCAGGGCTACTGCTAAGATGTGGAACTTCTGGGGTTCCCTAAGGAGAGGTTTGAATTCCACTTTTCTAGGGAACAAATGTCCTCGATTTATCTGTGTGTCACTGCCAAGTTTCGTAGGACACCGTGCCAAAAATGCAGTTAAAAGCAATTCATGTTTTTTCTATACTCAACGAACACTTGATCTTTCATGAACATTTTTATTACTATGAAATGCCATTTGATGCTTTTTGATAACTACAAACCAAATAATTAAAGCTGTAGTTTGTTTTTAATCAAATAGTGTTTTTCTAGCAACTAGCAGCATTTTTAGTTGTTGCTTGGTCTTTGGGGAATTAGGCTGAAGAAGTGTTGTTTGTCAGCATCACTGACTCTCTGTTCTTTTTTTGCAGCACTTAAAGCAGCAGCAGGAGGGTCTGAGTCAGCTAATCAGTGTAATCAAGGATAATGTGGAAGACATCAAACTGATTGAACACGGCCTTCTGGAAAGAATCAGTTGACCTCTGTATCCCAGGTCCCACAACACCATAAATTTCTCACTATTGACTACCATAAAAAATTGCTATTACTTTGCAAGGCATTTCTGTATGTTTTTTTATGGTTTGTAAGTCTTTTACTGAAATGAGTTGTTTCATAAATTCTGACTTACCATTGTCTTGTACTAAGATGCAAGCTCAATGGAGAATTTGCCGTACATGCTTTTAGGGTTAGGTCGGTGTCTCAGAAATACGTGAAACATGTATCCATGAATGTCCACCCTGGGAATACGTCCATGCACTAGTAGACTGGTTGGGAGGGGCAGTCAAATTTGACAGTGAGGTATTAAATAATCTGGGGTACCAGGTGAGTGTTATATCCAACACATTGTATAAAAATATGCCTTTTGCTATACAAGTTTTTATGATGTAATTTTACTCAAGCCCAACATGGTTGAATAAAAGTCAAGTCAGTCAAGTAAAGTCTTACTAGCTGTTCATCCTCTCAATCGGTTTCTGATTGGCCATGAATTCTGCAATGCAAACTAACATGATCGCCTGTCTTAAGCTACGTTGTCCCACAAGAATGTGACAGTTCTATATAGCAGCACTGAATCATTCAAGTCAACAACAGAATATTGTGTAGTTGTCCTTTTGGTGAAACTGAAAAGATGTACATTGTTTTGTGTAGGTCTATTCGTAGCATACTCCCCCCAGAAGTGTGCTTATCGCTTACTTTTACTAGAGTTCATGTAACATCTGAGCAAAGTGCTGTTCACTGTCAGTGGATGGCATCGTCATGCTGTTGCAGGTCTCCTTCCACAAGCCGGAAGGACTCCATGAACTCATTGATGTCAATGCTTCCATCTTTGTTTATAGTCTATAGTGACGGCTAGGTCGCTATTGGCTTTGTTACTGATATCTATCTGCAGATGAGAACTCTTCAAATGAGATCAGACCTGAGAAAAAATATGATATAATAGGGCATTGTTGTTTTATCTTGTAAAGGAAACGTTTTTGTCCTTCTGGGGATCAAGGAAGGTGAATTAATCTCTTTATTTTCAATAGAACAACTTATTCAGCTTGTTACTAATGAGCTCTGTCTGATGTGACAAAGAAATCCTGGGGAGCTTGAGCAAGGTCATGGCCAGGAATCTGGGCCAAGTTGATTACTTGCCAGAGTTGTTGGTGTTTATGATCCTGAAGATGGTCTCCAGATTGGAGATGTACTTATACGTTGTCTCAAGCATATACACATTTGAGAGCTGTAGATAAAATAACCACCATTTTATTAGTTGCTTGTTTGCAGTTTGTGCCTGTCGTGGATGTGTGTTGACTTGTTAGTTAATGTTACCTCTGTTTTGTGCTCTGTGATGGACAGTCCTCTTAACCATAGCTGGTAGTCCAGCATTCCATCCACTGTGTCACCCACCAGCTGAGACCATAGCAGCCTCCATGGTCGACTCAACCTTAACACAGCCTTCATGGCACCGGCCCAGTTGCCCAGAGAGATCAGTCCTGAAATCACACAGTAACCCATGATTTCATGTTTACATCGTGTCTATTGGGAATTGTGTGAGAATAGAATCTTGAGCACTGAACGCAGTAAAGAGATTACTGTTAGTGTGGTGATATAAGTAAAATAGTGAGTGTTGGATTTTGTGCCTTTATGCTCCGGGTTGTACTTCTGAAAGGCACTTACAAGTTCTGATTTGTGAGCAAATATCTGCTCCACTCAGCCTGTCCAACACTACTAACACAATCTTTGCCGAATCAACCAGATCACAAACAGTCGTAGCACACATTCTCCACACAAACAAATCATGTCATGGGTAAAAACAGATATTTGCTGTTTTTCTAAACTATTTGTGTCCTTGGTATACAGGAAATTCACAGCAGCGGTTCTATGAGGTCTCCATTGTCAGACTGATCACACCCTAATGTAAGGATCAAATCACCTGCTAAATTACTTACAGCCAGGTATTAGTAACACAATAGCCACAGGCAACCCAATTTCAGAATTTTCCCAAATATTTGTAGATACTATACACATATTTTTATTTATTTTTTTCTGTATAAACATCAGATTCTAATAATGTTAATGCGTGTCCCAGAGAGAGTAATGTAAGCAGAAGTCGTTCTAAGGCTTGTGTGCCTTTGGTTACCTTTATCTCAGTGTGTGTTCCCTGGTAGACCTGTTAGTCCGGTACTGGATCAGGTGAGGTACCAGGTCAGGACCCCTCGTGATGAATGCTCTTCTATCGCTGCCCACCTCATAGTAGTTAGAAGCAGACCAAAATATGGTCAGGACCTACAGAAACATTATACTATTTATTTTAAAATATTTAAATATTTTTGTGGCAGAATTCATTGTCCTCGTTCTTGCACTCTGGGGAGTGTATCAGCAGTGTGAGGTTGTGACGTGGCAGGACCTCTTCTGACACATTAGGACCCCAGTATCAGCCTCCACCTCCACCGCATGGGGTCACTCCACAGCATGTCCTCAATCTGCAACCCAGACAGACAACGTCAGATGTGTTTATACGATTACTTTATACCACCCTTTGGGGGGCAGCTTTTCACTGTAGGTCTTTACCTGGGTCTGTAAAATGTTTGCTAGAATCAGCTAGCTGATTTCAGATGTCTTTCAATAAAACTTTTCAGTATTCTGTGATGAGTTTAACGTGGACATAATACCAATACGCAACATTACCTTTCCTTTAATAATCCTTATTAAGCGTCTGGGCATCGAAGACACCAGTTGGTTAAGTTTAGCATGTGTAATTTTCCCCCATTCATCCATTATGCATTTCTGCAGCAGCACAACTGTAAGGGGCTTTCGTTGCCTTATTTCTAGCTTCATAATGCTCCACACATTCTCAATCAGAGGCAGGTCAGGACTGCCGGCAGGCCATACTAGCACCCGCACACTCTGCTTATGCAACCATGCACTTGTAATCAAGGCAGGATGTGGTTAGGCATTGTCTTGCCTGAAAATGCCGGGACGTCCCTGGAAAAGACGTCTGGATGGCAGCATATGTTGCTCTAAAATGTGGTGATATCTTTTTGCATTCATAGTGCCCTCACAGATGTGCTAGTTACTGACACTCCCACATACCAGACAGACGCTCAGACAGACGCTGGCTTTTGGGGCCTGACACTGATAACAGCTTTAAAGGTCTTTCCACCTAGGCCTGTGGATTGGAACACAACAGCCGTTTTGTCCAAAAACTGTTTGAAATGTTGACTGTGCTGCTGTCCATCTCAGATGAGGCCGAGCCCAGAGAGGTCAGTGGCGCTTCTAGACAGTGTTGATGAATGGCTTATTGCTTTTCCTAGTAAAGCCTTGACTTGCATCTGTGGATGCAGTGGTGAATGGTGTTGACTGATAAAGGTTTACCAAAGTATTCCTGAGCCCATGTCAGGATATCCATTACAGACTCATTGCGGTTTTTAAGAGTGTGATGTCTGAGGAATCGGAGATCACGTGCATTCAGAATTGGTTTTCGGCCATGCCCACACTTTTAATGGATTTCTTGAATCTTTTAATTATATTGTGCACCGTAGAAGGCGAAAAGCCCAAAAAACTGTGCAGTTGAGTTGATTAGGTATAACATGAAGTGCCTTGTCTGTGTTGCAATATATACGGCCAATCATGCGCAAATCATTTGATTAGGCGTCGCTTGTGATCTAAAATGTTTTAGCATTTATTACATCAAAATAGGACATACAGTTTGTTGGATTTTCATTTATTCGATCTTTAGAAATTTAAATATCATAGCCTGTGCATTTTAAAATCATGGTTTTAATTTTGTATTGTATGGTTACATAAGACAATAAATAGGCTACATACTATTTTAGTAAAATGTTTTACTGCATAATTCATAATTCATTTAATTCAGGATGATAACACAGTAGATCATCTGATGCTGTAGATGGATGGCAGGTTACACAGTGAATGGATGGTGAAGCTGCGGATGAGAATGGGAGCTTCTTTGCACAATTGCACTTCCATTAAATATACACGTGATTAAAATATGCTACTTTAAATTTTTTTCCCTTTTATGTTTTGTTACCTTGTATGGCTATATTTTTTAAATGGAGATATAATTTGCTTGTATTGCGGCTCAGTAATTTGCAAAATAGTCTTAAAAAGCAACATGAAAAAGAATCGTGATAAAATCGTGAATCGTGATTTTTCCTGAAAAAATCGTGATATGATATTTTTCCCATATCGCCCACCCCTAAATGCAGTTAAACCTTTACTTGCAAGTGTTAAAACAAACACATGAGGTCACACTTGTGTTCAATGCTCAGTGTGTTGGAGTTATAAAACACATTTGAAAATATTGAAGTACAGTTAAACCTGGCAGATCTCGAGCTAACTTCTGAACAGTCATCAAATCAGCCTTGTGGCCCACACTGATAAGCCAAACCATTATGGCCATGTGCCTAATATGCTGGGGGTCGTCTGTGTGCCGCCAAAATCAGCACCAACTTGCAAAAGCTTGGACTCTACAAGAACCCTAAATGTGTCCTGTGGTATCTGGTACCATACATTTTCAGCCGATCCTGTAAGGTCTGAGGTGGAGTTGCTGTGGATTGGACTTGCTGGTACAGCACAATCTCAATAAGATAATCCTTGCAAGTAGTGTGCTGGGTATGGAGTACACCACAAAACCCAACGTTTCATACTATAGCCCGGACTTATCCTTCCGACACTGTGACATAGGGTTGCCAACTTTGTCACTATGAAATGAGGGACAAAAGGTGGGCTGGTTTTGTGCGAAATTAGCCTACAGTGTATGATTTTTAGGCTTCGCTTGCCGCTATTTTGTCAGTTTCCACAGTAGCTACCCCGAATAATTCTCAGATATTGCTTGTACCTTTAGCTAATGTGGCCTTCTTGTGCATTTCTGCGGAAGCATGTTTACTCAAGTCATTCTCACCTCCATGGGCAACTGAAAATTCCCTGCGACATAAAGTACAAAAGGCTTTTGTTGCGTCACTGCTGACGGGCTTAATCCATGTATTTTTTGCTTCCCAATTTTTATTGTAGCTGCAGTCTTTTCTTTTTTGCAGTATTAAACATATTTGCTGTTTTATCCACATGCCAAATCGATTATCGACTGAACAACGTTCTTTATGTGTGTGTGTGGAATTGACCCTTCGCTAAGCCACGCCCTCCTGAGTTACTGTTGCTACGCCTGTCAAGCTTTCGAGCCTGGCACGTCTATTGCAGTGTGTATGCACCGGTGTCAGACATTCCCAATGAGATATTTAGTCATTTTTGGCGAACAGGTGAAATATCTGAAAGGGCAAGACAAAAGGGGCTGCACGATGCATTATAGGGATATATCCACGACATAATATGCAACCGATTAGAGAATAACGTCTTTAAAATTGAACCTAAAGCCTATGTCCCAGCGCAAGCAGCAGCTGCATACGCTAACCATTCAAGTGGGAAACACACAAATTGAGGAACAGCTATGTTCATGCACAACAGGGTAAGTGAATATAATCTAATAATTGTAAATCAAGCACCTTATCCACAAATCTTGTGGAATAAGCCATTTGCTTGACCACTTTACAATGCTAACATTATACGGCTTATATTTTTAGCGCGCCAGGCTACTGCTTACATATCATCGGTAGTTGTCCCTAAAAAAGCGAATAAAAACCGTATGCGGAGACCAATATAAAGTATAAAGCATGAGAGGATGTGTGTTCTGTAATACATCTCGCTGCCCAAATAAAGTCTACCTATAGTGAGCACATGATGACTACTGTTAATGAACTGATTAAGTTCGCATACCAACCTTTTCCTTGGAGATCTCGGGCAAGACCCCTAATGTTCGGTCCTTAGACCAATACCGGGAGAGCCGCGATCGGATTGGGGTACTCACGAGTATTTTAAAGTATGTCAGTGAGCCTCCGTCCACGCCCGGCATTTCTCCCCTTGGGTTTTAGGTTTTGGGAAAGTAAAAAATTCCACCTCCCCGTCCAAACTTTTACGATATCGGGTATCAGATTTACACAATCCATAAGCACAACGCGTTGGCATGTTTCCCTTGCTCGAAAGCTTGACAGACCTCCTGCGCCTAGTTACGGTTGCTAAACGTCTCCGGTTACGTATGTAACCTTAGTTCCCTGAGGGGAACGAGACGCTGCGTGAAAACGCTATTGGAACGCTCTGCGTGAGTGCGTCATGAAGCACATGTGTAATCAGTCCAATGGCGTGACGGAACGTCACAGACGGGTGACGTCGCGACCAGGAAGTCATAAAAGCACCCCTAATTACCGGCACCTTCAGTTTCTGATGGGCTGAAGCAAGTGCCAAGGGCATGCTGGGAGTATGGCACAGACACGCAGCGTCTCGTTCCCCTCAGGGAACTAGGGTTACATACGTAACCGGAGACGTTCCCTATCAGGGAACTTCGAGCTGCGTGAAAACGCTATGGGAACGCCACTACCCACTTCGCCATACGAGCAAGTGTCCGCAATGTGAAGTCAGAGCGCACATTCGGACGAAAGCACCTGCGCCCCTGGCGTGGAGCTAAAGTCAAGCTGGTAAAATCTCACGAACGTGTGCGGTGAGGACCAGCCTGCCGCAACACAGACGTCATGTAGAGACACTTTACCTGACAAAAGGGCTTTTGAAGCCGCCATACTCCTGGTCGAGTGGGCTCGAACAGCCAAGGGTGAAGGCTGACCAGCCGACTCGTAAGCAAGTGAGATGGCCTCAACCACCCACTTGCTCATCCTCAGCTTAGACACAGGACCCCCTCTCTTGGGTGGTCCAAAGCACACGAACAACTGTTCGGACAGCCTCCACAGGGCAGTTCTGTGGACGTAGGCGTCTAAGGCCCTCACCGGGCAGAGGAGGTTATGCCTCTTCTGGTCCGACGTCAAAAAAGGAGGAGGGCAGAAGGCTTGCAGCACAATAGGCCCAACGATGTTAGTTGGGACCTTGGGGACATACCCGGGTGAAGGTAGTAGAAACGCCTTGACCATCCCGGGTGAGAAGTCCAAGCAAGAGGGCGCCACCGACAGCGCTTGCATATCACCAATCCTCTTCAGAGAAGAGATGGCAAGTAAGAAGACCGTCTTGAGGGTCACGAACTTGTCAGGGACCTCCTCAATGGGCTCAAACGGAGCACGGGAGAGGGCCTTCTAGTACAATGGCCAGGTCCCAGGATGGCACCCTCATGCCGGCTGCTGGCCTCAGCCTCCGGGCGCCACGAAGGAAGCGTGATACCAGTGGGTGTCTCCCCAGAGAAACCCCATTTAGAGGGACATGGCATGCGGACAAAGCCGCCACATACACCTTCAGTGTGGATGGGGATAGACCTGTTGAGAAGCGTTGCTGCAGGAACTCCAGTACTGCAAACACTGGGCAGTTAACTGGGTCCACCTGCCGCTCTCTACACCACGAGGTGAACAGTTTCCACCTGGCGGCATACGCCTTCCTTGTGGCTGGAGCTCTGGAGTGAAGGATGGTCTCAGCGACCTCAGTCGAGAGACCTGAAACTAAAAGGCGGGCCCCCTCAGAGGCCAGGCCCATAGTTTCCACAGCTCCGGGCGGGGGTGAAGGATGACCCCATGCGCCTGGGAAAGCAGGTCGCTCCTGATCGGCATCTCCAGAGGAGAGCCGACGAGGAGAGATATTAGGTCCGCAAACCATACTCGGGCCGGCCAGTACGGTGCTACGAGCAGTAGACTGACCCGCTCCTGACGGATCCTCTCCAGAACTCATGGGAGCAGAGCAACCGGGAGGAAAGCGTACAGGCGTGACCTCAGCCATGCCTGCACCATGGCATCCAGCCCCAGTGGGGCTGGATGAGCCAGCGAAAACCACAGAGGACAGTGTGACGTCTCTCTCGAAGTGCGACCAAAGGAGCTCCACCACCTCGGGATGGAGTCTCCACTCCCCGGGCCTCGGCCCCTGCCTCGACAGGGTGTCTGCCCCCTGATTTAGGTACCCCGGGATAAAAATGGCCCTTAAAGAAAGGAGCTTCCCGTGGGACCACAGAAGGACCTGGCGGGCCAGATTGTAAAGTGGGCGTGAGCGCCGACCCCCCCTGGTGGTTGATGTAAAAAACCACCGATGTGTTGTCCGACCGGACAAGGACATGATGACCCCTTAGGTCTGGGAGGAAGTGCTTCAGAGCCTGGTAAACTGCCAGCATCTCTAGCCAATTTATGTGCCATGATAGGTGACGGCCCCGCCAGAGCCCTTGAGCTGGGCGACCACTCATGATCGCCCCCCAGCCGGTGAGGGAGGCATCCGTCGTTAGTGTAACACGACGACACGGAGCTCCCAACACGGGACCCTGTGTTAGGAACCAAGGCTTCCTCCACATGACCAGCGTGCGGAGACAACGCCGCGTAACAGTGATCATGCGGAACTGGTTTCCCCTTGGTTCTGAGCCACCACTGTAACGGTCTCATGAACAGCAGGCCGCAAGGAATAACGTTGGGCGCTGCTGCCAGCAGACCCAACAGTCTCTGAAACTGTTTCACAGTGAGTGACTGGCCTAGCCTCACCTGCTCGACGGCTGCAAGGATTGACGCCACACGTGCAGGAGACAGATGTGCCCGCATCGTGGTCGAATCCCAGACTACGCCCAGGAAAGTGGTCACCTGTACCTGCGACAGCACACTCTTCCCGGCATTGAGCCTCAACCCCAGTTTGTTGATGTGAGCCAGAACGACATCTCGATGCCGAACCGCTAGATGCTCCGACGGAGCCAGAATCAACCAATCGTCGATGTAATTGAGGATGCGTATGCCCTGGAGGCGCAACGGTGCCAGGGCAGCGTCTATACATCTCGTGAACGTACGGGGAGAGAGTGCTAGGCCAAACGAAAGAACCGGATACTGGTACGCTTCGCCCCCAAAAGCGAACCTCAGGAACTTCCTGTGTTGTGGAAGGATGGAGATGTGGAAATAGGCGTCCTTCAGCTCTATCGTGACAAACCAGTCCTCGGACCTGATCTGTGATACGATCTGTTTGAGAGTGAGCATTTTGAAGCTGAGTCTCCCGACCGTCTGATTCAACAGACGTAGGTCTAAAATAGGACGCCACCCCCCATCCTTCTTGGGAACAACGAAGTACCGGCTGTACCAGCCCGACTCCCTGTTGAGAGGAAGAACTCGTTCTATAGCCCCTTTTAGCAGGAGAGTCTGTACCTCCTGCTCCCGTACCAGAGCTTGCTCTGGGCCCACCACTGTGGGCAGGACCCCATTGAAACGAGGCGGATGCGTCCTGAATTGGATGGCATACCCGCTCTCGATTATCCGCAGGACCCACTGAGATATATTCGGCAGGGTCTTCCACTCTGCCAGAAAATCTACTAGGGGTACCAGCCTCTCGAGGCTGGCCTCTGGAGTAACAGGTACTGCAGACACAGTGACCTGTAACAGCGCACTGGCAGGGAACAACTGGTTCGACAGTTCTGGGCCCCTCCTCGGAGGAGGCGAGCGCCCCTCGGGAAAACGCTCGCCTAGGCCACCCCGCTGAGGGCACCAGGAGAAGCTCACTACTCCCCTGGTGGGGACCACCCCCAGCAGTTTGACCCCCCTGTCAGGGTCTCTTAGACAAAGCCTTCTTGGGTGTAGCGACAGGCCTCGGAACTGTCCTACCCCTCGAAGGCACCGCCTGTGAGCGTCGCCCCCCGGCCCACTCATCGTGTGGGGGCGCCCGAGTAGCGACACTCACTCTCTGCTGCGCCCGGTGTGCCGTGCTCGGCGCTGGACGGGGCTGCCCCCGTCCGACAGCCCCCGCGACGCGGCTACGACGGGGGAGAAATTTCTGGAAGGCAGCCGCCTGCCTTCTCTGCTCCTGAAACCTCTCGACGACCGAGCCAATAGCAGGGCCAAAGAGGCCGTCGGGGGAAAGAGGCGCGTCCAGAAGGAAGGCTTTCTCCCTATCTCTCATATCAGAGAGGCTTAGCCAGAGATGCCTCTCCGTAGCCACCAAGGCTGCCATAGCACGGCCCACTGATTTGGCCGTCTCCTTAGTGGCACGAAGTGACAAATCTGCCGCCTGACGAAGTTCTCGAACATCATCAGGACTTACAGTCTCCCCCTGAGCCCCGTCGCTAAGCAGCTCTGCCTGATATGCCTGTAGAATAGACATAGTATGCAGGCAGGAAGCTGCCTGACCCGCCGCCGAATAAGCTTTGCCCACCAGCGCTGAAGTAGTCTTCACCGCCTTGGAGGGCAATGCCGGTGTCCTCAGAGATGATGCCGCGGGAGATAAATGGCTAGCCAGTATCTCCTCCGCGACCGGCATCGGTCCGTACCCATGAACATTAGCCTCGGCAACATTAGAGTACATATGAGTCCGCGGATTAAACACCCGGGACGACACCGGCTTATTCCAGGACCTCGACACCTCAGTGTGGAGGTCCGGGAAGAAAGGCAAACACCGGCGAGGAGTTAAAGCACGGGAGGGCAAGAATCGTTCATTCAACTTACTGGTTGAAGCAGACTCCTGCCTGTCAGCCGGCCACTCGATGTTGAGCTTCCCCACAGCTCGGGTGAGTACCTCCAGCAGCTCCTCCTTCGCGGGTTACTGAACCAACAATTCAGCCTCCGCCTCGAGGTTTTCAACCTCCATTTCCTCAGAACTGGACGGCTGAGAAAAAGGTGCCTCCCCCAGGGGCGGAAGAAACCCGCGCGGGTGCTTCCGGACCCCGAGCTGAGGCACTGGCTCTAGCAGACGAAGACCGAGTAATTGCAGAAGCCGTCTCGGAACCGCATGCTAGATCCGCTTGCGAACCCCACGACGTGAGTCGGCGCCGTGCCTCGGCAGCGGCGGGACCTGAACCGCGGGGAACGCGAACCGAGCCGCTTTCCTGAAAAAGCGCCAGGCGAGAGCGAAGTGTACGGATGGCGAGACGGTCGCAATGCTTACAGCTAGCCTCTTCCAAGGCTAGCTGGGCATGCTCCTCTCCCAAACAAACTACGCACAGAACATGTGTGTCCCGGCCCGTGAGAAAGCGGTTGCAGGGAGAAGCACACTGTCTGAAACGCCGCTCGGTTGCCATAATCGCGGTGAGCTCTTGTACATAAATGCCAAGAAAATTTCTGAATTAACAACGTAATAGCAGAAACCCGCGAGGACTGTCACAACATGCACTTGCTGAAGCAACAAAAAACTGAAGGTGCCGGTAATTAGGGGTGCTTTTATGACTTCCTGGTCGCGACGTCACCCGTCTGTGACGTTCCGTCACGCCATTGGACTGATTACACATGTGCTTCATGACGCACTCACGCAGAGCGTTCCCATAGCGTTTTCACGCAGCTCGAAGTTCCCTGATAGGGAACCACGATTGGCCTGCGGCGGTTTTCGGGCGTGGCTTAGCGAAGGGCGCATTTACTTAACGTATACGGATGCGCGTGAGAGGGGGGCTGGCTGTGTGATATGTGATTGGATGATGATGATAGGTCTGGTGTGAGGTGTCGCCCTGTCCGTGATCATTCTCAATCTCAAGTGTCGTCGTGACGTGATTAGATTCAGCACTGCTGATGTTGAATCAGTGGTTAGATCCAGGGGCGGAAATCCCGGGGGGGACAGGGGGGACACGACCCCCCCAATCCTAGGAGAAATATGATATGTCCCCCCCCCAAAAAAATCAACATAACTGTGTAATTTAAATATTAACAATAATACGCAATGAAAGCGCTTTGCTGATTAAGGACACTATTGTGCTTTTTTAGTTTCAAAAGATTGCGAACCCTGCCCTTGGTCCCACAATGGTTTGATCCACAGGCAATGTTAATGTTGTCTCGTGAACATATATAGCGCGCGAATAAGGGGAGTCGCGCTCTTCTCAGTTTACATTAAACCTGGCTGAGAAAAGGTGGGTTTTTTATAAGTCACTACAGTACAAAGTTAAAATGTTTTCGATTATATTTAACGTTGTAACTTTAAATATATTTAGTATATTGTATAGTGTTAATATTCATCTGGGAACAATGTGGCTGATTTGCTCGGGAAGAGTACGTGAACAAGTTACAAATGAATCGATTTCTACTTGTGTAAAAAGGTTTACCTTGTTTTTTCTGTAAATCTAACATATTTTGATTTTTTATGTATTAATTTAAGATTAACAATGCCCGACCAACAGAGGAGAAACCAGGGAGACTATATACAGACATAACGAGCACAAATACCAACAGGTGTAAGCAGTTACACAGGACAGGAAAGAAAAGGGCATTTCATATAAGTGACCGGGTAGCAGGAAAATACAAAAGGGAAACGGGTAAAAGTGGCCGGGGAGCTGGAAAAACAAAAGAAACAAAGGCCAGAACATACATACAGCACAGACATGAAACGTTACAATATATATATTTAACATATTACAATGTAGGCTATCCGTTTACAATTACAGCAGTAATATGGGTGTCCCCCCTCAGGAATTGCTTCTGAGAAAATGCTATATAATTGTCCCCCCCAAAGTTGATAACAGATTTTCGCCCCTGGTTAGATCAGCGTAGTTGTCAAAAAACCTGACAAGTGAGGTCCCGTGCGGGACAAATTAATTAGGCTCAAAATTCGGGACGTCCCGCCTAATTCGGGACAGTTGGCAACCCTACTGTGACATCAATTTAGGAATATTTTGTTTAGAAACAAGCTTTCCAGTAACTACAGGGTAGAAAGGATAGATTGGACCAAGAAAAAAGTACATCTGTACACCTTAATCATCTTGCAGCATCACATTACAGTGGACAGCTGTGGCTGTGTGGCTGTATACTTCGGGAATACTGCAAATCATAGCGAACTTATAGCATAGGCATTCATAGTGCCCTCACATAGGCTATGCTAGACTGGGCTGGAAGATGATTGTTTAAGTGAATTGACTTGTCTATCACAGTCCACTTTTGAGCTTGAAGTTTGGTAAGAACAAGCCAATTAATTAATAAAACAAGTTAATTATTATTTCAATCCCAAGGTGCCCTGACACCTGTGCTGTGTGAGCCCAGGAGAGAAGGCAACTCTGCACACCTGAGGACCCTCAGGACACTGTGCAGGTGTGGCTGTCAGCGTTCACACAGGGGGATGATGGGAGTCCACTCTCTTCTAAATCATAGAGCCCGACATGTAGGACAATATGAACTGGATCCTGTTGAAGAAGAGACCCCATCTGGCCTGTCTCTGTATTAGCATTTTCACTGCCCTAATGTGCTTTTTCCGTCCAGTGCAGCCGCTGAGGTCCTCCTTTCAGTAGTGGTGCAGCCACAGTGATAAAACCTCGGAGGAAAGTAGTCTGTGAACAGAGGTAGCAGCTTTCACAGAGGTAGCATGGGCCACGACCTGAGTGAGCTGACGCAGTGCTCATCAATCTCCACTGCCTCCGCAGATATAGGACCTACGACTGTGGTTTTCTTTTAAAAGGTGTTTGTTTGTATGTGTATGCGTTTGTATGGCTCTAAATTTATGTAGGCAGCCCAGTTAAGATATTTATTCCCATTAATTCCTTTTCACCAATCAGATCAGCTCTGAAAAATGAGTGGATATGTATGCACAAGTGTTTTTGGTAGTGTGTGTGTGTTCATTTATGTTGTTGCCAATGGCCTTAATAGTTTTCTGTGTGTCTCCATTAGATCTTGGCTGGAAGAACAGGGTTGTTTTCCCTGGGAGATTTACTTCGGTACACTGCTTTTCCTGCAACTGCACATCAAAGACCCCAACTTTCCATGCTATTCTGTCAGAGTTAAAACAACCCTGGATGTTTCTGAAAAAGATTGCATTTTACTGTTGTTTAATGGAACATTGTGGGTATTATGTTAGTTATAAGCAATATGTGAAAAAGCTTTCAAGTCATGTGTTTTGGGCTGTGTGATTGCATTGCATGAATTATATTCAAGGTCAGCTTTCCATGGTGCCGACAGCCTTTTAAATAGTTGCTCAAAATATTACCAAGTAATAGACATAACTCATGGATGTGCTCCTGGTTTCCATTTCAGTCAGTCATCTGACCGGGGTCAAATACATTTGTCAAACGTAAAAGCAATAGTAATGTCCAATGCATTTATCAAAAGTAAATCAAGGTGAGCTTGACTGTCTGGTAAAATGGATGCCAAAACAAATTAGCTAAAAGAAGTTCACATTGAGTGATTTAGAGAACATGTCTTAGAACAGGGAGAACAGACACTAGATTATATGGCAGCTTTGGACGGATCCCAGGTTAAGTAAGTTGGATGTCAATGTTTTATCTTTGCTGCTATTTTTAAATCTGTCTGTCTAGTTTTGCATTTCTTGGATATGGTTTCAACATTCTAGTACGTATCCCAATTTTCTCAAATTTCCAGAATTTCTATTTAGGAGCTTCAAAGAATCAAGAGAGAATAAGAATTTAAAAAATGCTCAAAAACAAATCTGTTTTTATCTCCAAATGTACATTAAAAACACATGTTGTCTATTTTGTAGTCTTAAGTAGGCCTAAGTAAATACATTATTTTAGCTTCAATGCCTCTTTTCAGCAAGCTATCAGTCTTGTTTAAATAAACGTTGGCAATGATACCTGATAAAATGTCATATGCGCTAGAAATGTCATATGAGGCTATTTCTGACATTGAAATGTTACAACTTTGGGGCAATCGACTGGCAAGAGATTAAAGCAAGCTGCCTTTCCCCCAGAAAAAAAACATGTGTGCTTAGAATTCCAAAAGCTCTCTCAGGGTCTAGAAATCATCTATGCATTTCCATCCGCACTGTCATCTAATTAGTAATCTCCTGAAGACTCAACACGGTACACGTTCTTTTACCACTGTATAACAACATAAAGCCAGAATCTCTAATGTCAAATGTAGATTCAGAGTATTGATAATGCTTTGTTTTTCAAATCATTACTCCTTTTCATTAACAACCACTCTGAAACATAACTCAGGTTATTGGAGACGTTACTGCAGAAAAGCTCTGTGTGATTAGATTTGTAAAAAAATAGACCTATTTGAAACTTGTGATTTGTTTTTTGTTGTAAAAAAAATTTGTATACTTGTAGGCCGAGTTGTTAAACAATTTTCATACTTGTAACTAACTTAAAATTAGATATTATTCCACTGGTTATTTACACCTGCCAATGTTAAAAATGGACAGAAGTTTTGTCACAAACATTTAGCTAGACCTGTCACAAAAACATTTGTAGGCAAGAACAGAGCGTAATATGTTCTTTAAAAACTGTTTTATTTTAGATGAAAACAACCCGTAAATGGCGAAAAAGACTATACAGGTTGTGTCACGCTCAGTGTGTGGTATTGTAAGGAAGGATGAAGCCAGGCGCAGGAACAGATGATGTTACTTGGGTTTTAATGGTGTTGAAAAAACCCTGCACACTCTTAGTTAACTGTACTCCACAAGTACTTTTGGATAGGAATTGTCACGAACCCAGGTGTAGTACAGAGGAAAGCCAGGCGCAGAGCATGTATGTCTGTTTGAACACAGGTTTATTTAAATTGACTCATTTGAAAGGAAATTGCACAAGCGGGAATTATAATAAACAGACAAACAGTACTTTAAACTAACTCTCACCATAGATAGTAACGTGGCATAGAAACAATAACCAACACCGTGCACCAAGACCCAGTGACTTAAATATCAAACATAATTACTGAATCCCATTCTGCTGTGCTCATTGCCTCATTCTATTCAAACCAAATGATAAACAGGTAAATTCGAACAAATATAATACTAAAAGAACTGCAACGCCCTCCTAGCCCACTAGATGTTCTCAGTGGGCCAGGCGTTATGTAGACGTCTAGATCTTGGTAACGTTTCTGTTGTGCCATATTTTCTCCACTTTACTGTCTTCAGTGTGTTCTTTGGTATATCTAATTATTTTCTCCAATTGATGATGACTGTCATCACTGTGTTCCATGGTATATCTAATGCTTTGGAAATTTGTTTGTACCCTTCTCCTGACTGATAGCTCTCCCTCTGATGCCTTGAAAGTTCTCTGCGGACCATGGCTTTTTCTCTGATGCAACTAAGGAAAAAATCCTACTGGAACAGCTGACCTTTATTTGCGATTAATCAGAGTCACTTAAAATGATGGCAGGTATGTAATTACTTCTATTTAACATGAGTTTGAATGTGATTGGTTAATTCTGAACAAAGCCACACCCCCAGTTATAAGAAGGTGTGCAAACTTATGCAACCAGGTTATTGTAAGGTTTTTATTTTCCCCCCTCAAAGAATTCAGTTTCAATTGTTTTCGTTATTGTTTTGACATGATTTATCTTTGTCTTATTTTTTCACATCACAAAAAGCTAGGGTGTGTAGACTTTTATATCCACTGTATGCCTGACAATGCCAAGGACACTTAAGAGTTATATAAATAAAGAAATAAAACATTTGTCTTATTGAGAAAATTATTTCGTCTTATTTTGAAAATATGAGTAAGAGGTTAGCAGTGGTTAGAGTGACTGACAAAGAAGGCTGAAAAGATTGGAAAAAAGTGCAAAATAGAGGAGAGGATTTACCTTGGGTCAACCCATGGTGTTGGCAAATTGATGGATGATGCAATGTTCTCTGTGTCCTGTGATTTACTTTTTTCACTTTCTGTGCCAAGCTAAATATATTTTGGTACCAGGGTTGCACACATGTTGTGGATCTCAATTTGATTGAGCATCTGTAGTATAGGTCCCCTTGACAGTGCCCTCACGTTTCCTATACTACAGATGCTCAATTTGATTGAGCATCTGTAGTATAGGTCCCCTTCACAGTGCCCTCACGTTGCAACTTACATGACTTCAAGGACCTGTTGCTAAAGTCTTCATGCAAGATACCCCAAGACACCATCAGAGATTCCATGCCTTGGCAGGTTGGTGCTGTTTTGGCGGCTCACAGATGAGCATGGCAAGTTGTCATAATGTTTATTATGGCTCAATATGAAGATTCAAGTTCATCATTCTTATTAAGGTAGCTCTTGTCAATACATCTCATTAAAACATGCTTGTTTACACAGTTTATTTTAGCGTAGATACAAATTCTGGGCACTGAATGGGTTAAGAAACAAATACAAATGGTACAATACTTTTTTCTACATTGTTTGAATTGAAAGACAACTCATGTCTTTCATGACTGGGAAGTAGACAGGGCCTTTATAACTTTTGTAAATGGTTGGAAACTTCTGTTATACATTTTAATCAAGGAACCATATTCTTTACACTGTGCTAGAGTTTTGCTGATTTCTTTTGCTTCTGCATAATTTTATCTGCTTTAGAGAAAATTATCTTGCACGGCATTGATGGTCACTGGTCAGCTTCTGGACTCCTTCCTGCATAGAAAAGTGCAACTATTAGAGCATCATACTACACTTCTGGACAGGCTGGAAAATTGGGGTGGACTCTCCAGGAAATTCCATGAATGGTTCTGGTGTAATTTAGATGGTTTGAGTTATTTTGTCACTATTGGCAATCATAAATATGATAATTATGGCTATGATGTGGAATTCCCCAGGCATCAGTTCTCGTACTGCTTCGGTTCAATCTCTATATCTCTGGGCCAAATTCTACAGAACAACAACATTAATAACTACCATAGATATGCAGATGATACTCACATTTATACGGCTCTCGAACAGTTGGACTATAACTCAATAGACTCACTTTTTCACGATATAGAGCACACACGCCTGGATGAACCAAAATTGTCTACAATCAAACCAAAAAAGAGATTGTTGTGTTTGGCAACAAAAGTAAAAGAACTAGTATTAGAAAGAACTTGATTCTCAGGCCTTAAAACCAAGGAACCGATCCATGTGCAATTATGGTGTGATGATAGACACAGATCTTAACTTCACTAGCCATATGAAGGCGGTCACCAAAAGAGAATTTTATCATCTTAAAAATATAGCCAGAATCATGGGCCTGGTGTCTCAAAAAGACCAAGAGAAACTAATCTATGCATTTATCTCCAGTAGGGTTGACTTCTGTAATGGGCTCTTAACTGGACTCCCCAATAGGCTGCAAAACATCTGCAGCTCATTCAGAATGTTGTTGCAAGAATGTTAACCAAGACCAAGAGAACACATCAATCAGTTTCTCAAATCATTCTACTGGTGTCCAGTAAGTTACAAAATATATTTTTAAAGTGGTTATTTTAGTCTATTCATCACTGAATGATTTGGGCTCCAAATACGTCTCTGATATGTTTGAAGATTATACACCAAGCAGGGCTCTTAGGTCCATGAACTTAGGTCAGCTTGTAGAGCCCAGAGTATATATGGCAAAGCTGCATTCAGCAGTTATGGTGCCTGCAACTGGAATAAACTAAGATCTTAGACGTGCCCCCAACTTATTAATTGTATTATTATAATTATATCCAGGTTAAAAACATTTCTCTTTTCACATGCCTATTCCTGAGTGATTAAACTTAACCACCATGTTAGGTTAATTTTTTTATAGTATTTCTGATTAAACAAATTTTTTTATTTACATTGAATTGCCTATTTCATGTTTTTATTCTATTATTTGTTTTTATTCTATTGAGTCCATTGGGGGAAAGGTTTAAAGCTTTTAATTACTGTGGGGATCCTTTGGGGGCCTAGTTAGAAAAGGCAGTGCAGTAAACACACTTGTGAAACTGACATTATTTGAGGATGATTATAAAATGCATGTATTTGGTTGATTTATTATTCTAATAATAAGTTGTGATATATAAATTCACTTAGCAATTATGGTTAAATGCCTTGATAAAGGGCAGGTGGCTTAATCTGCTAGAACGTTCTGTATTTGTAATCTTTTGGTTCCAGGCCTAATACTCAAACTGCTTTGGCTAAATACAGCTACCCGTATTACTAACCTTTCAGCTACAAGATAATTTAGGCCTGGATGAGAGAACAAATATCCCTCTCCTTTAAAACATTACATTGTATTAATGAGTACAATATTAGGTTTTAGGGAACAGCTGAAAATGTTATACTGTATCCTAGTTTATTTGGAAGTAGCAACTTGCCACAGTCTGTTGCCCACCTGACAAGACAACACTCCCTTTCTAACACCCCTCCTTGTACCATTTCACACTTGCAGGACATGAAAACAATGTAAAGAATTCCAAGGACAACCTGATGAATGAAGTGATAAGGTCTAGGTTCCCAAGCCTCTACAAACAATAGCTGCACTCTTCCTGCCCGTGTGAATCTCCACCGGATACCCTGGCTAATAGCAGAGCATCACTATCAGTCGAACCAGTACAATTTCTTCCTCCACCAACAGAAGAACACATAACCCAATAGTCTTGCATTACATATTCTGGTCAGGAGTATTTCAAGTTGACAAGTGATCAGTGTCTTGCCAACATGTATTTTGCAGTTGTAATTATGCTGGTGCTTGGCTGTTCACTGGGAACAACGCATGTCCTCCATCCCTCTGAAAAGGACCCAGCTGCTGCTGTTGCACCTGGCTCTGATGTCCCACACTCTGATAGGTTGGTAACGTTACTTTACCGTAGTAACTGTTCATTGGTAATCATTTGAGAATTGCTATTAAATGTACTCATACAACATGAATGTTGGTTGAGATAATTTTTGTGTTATTATACACATCCATATAATGTTGAAATGAGTCATCAAGAATTAGGCTATTTAAATCTTGACCTTAAAAGCTGCAAATAGGTTCTGTATATCCTGACTTACAGGCTGTTATGTTAATGGTTGCTTGCTGAGACCTTTTCCTTAGGGCGGTATTGTTCACTTGGCTGACTCTCCAGATCCGAGAAACAAGACCTGTAGTTAAACAATCATTTAGTGCAGCATGATGTTCTTGCCAGGCACAAATTGCACAATTTCTCTCACGTTAGAACATTCATGGGCTCTCAGTAATGATCTCTATCTTAGCACTATAACACAATATCAGATAAGCTGTAAATACAGAAGGTGAGATGATATCTCCCTGAAAAAGTATGCTTCTATATTTGTTAATGTGTGCTCTATAAGCCACTGTGTATTTATTGACATTATTAACCCTGATTCGAATTTGGGAAATTTAAAGAAGCTGACCAGAAAGTAAGGTCACCCTGGTTGTAGTACTGCAGGTTCATATGTAATACACAAGAATGCAATACAGATTAATTTTTAAACTAACCCTTCTGTTGGATTTGTGAATCAGTAGTTATGAATAATGAATAACTTGTATTTCTATTGCAATCTTCAGATTCAATCAATTTAGTTCACCTACCAACATTGCCCCCAGTTTAACTATGCGCTTGATACATCGACTGAACTCACCCGAATTGTTCTACCTACAAACTGAGGCTGTTGATTGGCTGAAAGAATGCCATCTCACATAGTGAAGTAAAGCAATTCAAAAGAACACGATGTCCATGGTTGTGCAATCTGAAGTGTTGCTAGCCAGAATGGAGAGTGGAGATGGCTGCGCTCCACAATGTGCCTTACACCACATATCTCACCCTCCTACTATTTGCAGTCAAAGGCTATTAGTTGATTTACTGTACAAATTCTGACTTTGTGATATTATAATTTGTCTACCGAAAATTTTCCTAAAGATGTAATATTAATAATTTGTGATAATGCACCATTTGATCACCAAAAGGTATCATAAATCAGGTTTTTAATCTATTCCCATAACTGAATAATTATTGATCAGCGGGTAATCTACTGGTTGGAACTTATAGCCAGTTACAAAATACAGTTTTAACATTGAATTACCAAACTGGGGAAAAGTATTTTGTTTTTTACTGTTATCACAGCAGTGATTCCAAGTTGTAGCTGTAAATTAGTAGGTTCTCAGTCACACCTAAGGTTAATAAAACAACTCTTATTTTTTTCATCTGGGTGTATGCAGGTGCCATGGAGAGTCATTACGAGCTATAAAAAAAACACTTCTCAGGGACCTGAACCTTAAACAAGAGCCACAGGTGGAGGCTGACAGACTCACTGCCATCAGAAAGCAATGGAAGACTGCTTTCAATGCCATCTCTCACAAAACCCTAGTCAAAACAGGTGAGCACATGTTTGCCATGATTAGCATTTAATTACAACAAATGTATCCTCTAAATGTTAACCAATAGGAATGAATGGGAATGAATGCATGGAGATGGAACATATTTGTGGAAAAAAACTGATGACAAATTCTGACTAATATGCTGTTGGTCCTATGAGTGCTGCCAAACAGCACTGACAGACAAAGACTAAAGATGCCCTGGGGTATCTGGCACCAAGACAATACTCCTGTAAGTTGCCGTGGATCAGACTTGTTGGTCCAACACCTGCCACAGATGTTCAAACGGATTGAGATCCAAAGAATTTGGAGTCCAGGACAACACCTTTAACCATTGATCATGTTGCCTAATCCAGTCCCCAACAATGTGTCAGGGTGCACTATCCTACTGAAAGAGGCCGACAATCTACAGGGACAATGGATAGGCCTGTTGACCGGTCTGTGGCTACGCAGCTACATACACAGCAGGGTGCTATGTATTATTTGTTGTGGCACATTCTAATTCCAATGAGCCTTGGGTGCCCAACATAGTGGTCATAATGTTTTAGCTCATCAGTGTATAACATGGCCAATGTGGGAATTAATGCATAGTGGAGACAGATAAATGTGAAGATTTCACATGGACTGGTTCAAAACAGGTCATTACCATGTTTTATTATGGAGGACCACTCATGATATAATTAAACATATCGTTATGATGAAAATAGAAACATTAGGAAATACAATGTATTATTATGAAATATCATACCACTCATTTAAAAAATAGCCTTATGAAAATATTTCCTATTAATGTGCCACTTAAAAATAATGTCTATATTTTTACATTTATTTTTTTAGTTATTTAATTATGACTCATTTGGTCCTCCATATTTTATAAGAATTCTAGTGTTTTTAAGTCTGAGAATCACTATATGTTTTTTGTTTTATTTATTTCTGCTCTCTTGTTTTTTGTAGCCCCGCCCCAGGCTAAGGAGCCTGGACCTGAGACTAGTGTCGGTCTGCAATGCTGCCAGCTGGCCGAACATATCACCCTTAAAGGTTACTTTGGTTCAGATTGAAATTAAATAAGACTGTGCTCTTCATGAAACTTGTTAGCTAGTGGTATAACTGCTGACCAGTAAGTAGCTAATTTGCAGGAATGTAAGTCTGTTTTTATCTAAGCAACCATATCTAATACTATTTTCTGATGTGCATCTGTATTTTGCTGTGCGTCTCTATTAGATCTTGGCTGGGAGAACTGGGTGATTTACCCTGAGAGTTTTACATACGTACACTGCTCTCTCTGCAACTCCCAACTGGGTTCCATGCGCTGCATATCTCAGGCTTCAACTGGGCAGGTTACCCCATCTGAGGTAAAACAACCTGGCATGTTTCTGAAAGAAAAAGGCATTTTACTGGTGTTCAATTTAACATTGTGGGTTTTGATAGATATCACTATTATACGTTTATTATTTGAATAAGCTTCCTAGTTGTCTTTTGGTTTGTGTGGTTCATTTGCATGATTTACATTCAGGTGGTCAGTTTTTCCATTTAAACATATTTCACTGATAAAATGTCACTGAGCCATAACTCAATAACATGCAACAGGTTTCAATGTAATTTACTCATCCGAACTGGGTCAAATACATTTGTTATAAGACTTGCCAATAGTAATGTCAATTCTGCATTTGTAATTTAGTGAATATTTCTCAGGGCTGGGAGAATAGCGCACTAGATAATACATGTGTTCTGGAGGGACCCCAGGTTTTGTTAGTGGAGATATCAATGCTTTGTCTATGCAGCTGTTGAAAAAACAGCACTAAGAGTCCAGAGGAGTACAAGGCAAGGTCGTGCCAAAGGGACCTCTAGCAGCATCTTGTACTTTAGACACAAAGATTTATGCGTTCAGGTTAATGTAGTGAATTCAGTTTTTTCACTCTCTCTTTGTTTCTTATCCACAGAAGCCTTGCTGCCAGGCTACCTCTCAGGAGTATGTCCCGATCCTTTTCATGGATGAGTACAACGCCCTCACCATCTCCTCAGTGCAGCTCATTCGTACCTGCGGCTGTAGCCCAGACAATCCGGAGCTTTCGACTCAGGACTGAGATTCAACCAGGCCCTCAAACCCCAACCTAGACCCCACCCCCCTGTAACTGGTTTTGCATTTGTATTTCTTGGATATGGGTCTAAACATTCCAGTAAATCTCCCAAATTTCCCAGATTTTTAGAATGTATATTTAGAAAATAATCCTGAGAGAAATAAATACATTGCAAAATATATTCAAATTAAGTATTTTTATCATTGCACCTTTTTATTAGGTTTCTTTTCAGGAATACAGAAAACATTAAGCCATCATTTTGGTTAAATAAACTTTGGCAGTCGTGCTTGATGAAATTCCATAAGTGCTATTTTTGTTAATGATATTTCACAATCTGAAAGCATTAGACTGGCACAGGATTGAAGTTTCCAGTCTGTTCCACACAAAAATGCAAACATTGTCCTAGCTACAAAAGCTCTCTCGGGGTGTAGATGTCATATACGGTTATGCAATAATATTCAAGTTCTCATCTAAATTGTTTCCACAGGACCCAATTAAACATTGAACCAGTTCTCTGAAATATTATAACAAAAATAACAGAAATTCAGTATACTCTTAATTGTAAATAATCAAATTGTAAGATTCAAATCCAAAAATGTATGCCTTCTTGTTGAATCCATTTTTTATGCATTGTTTGTGTATTTACAAGTTTAACCTGAACTTTGATTTTATATTTTTTTAATAGTCATTCTGTTCTAGCCTCCTGGCCAAGCTCCAATGCTCACAATTAATTGTTTGGAGTTCTTGAGCAGAGACACAAAGCATTGAGATGCTGATGCTGTCACCAAATACATTTCGTTTTCATATTTTGTTCCCATGTGCCCTTTTTACTCTATTGTGTCTATTTTAGACTAGATCCATGTAGTGAGAATATTTATAGGTTTTCTGGTTTGGGTATTTCTGTCGAGTTGGAAAATATTTACCAATAAAATATTTTTAATGTGGTCAAGTTATCGGCTTCAATTTCTTTCCCGTTGTGTTTGTGTTAGCCGGACCATTTAATTAGACTGTGTCCAGAATACATTAGTGATATCAGCCATTACGGTAAATGCTTTTATTAGACTGTGTCCAGAAGACATTAGAGATATCAGCCATTACGGTAAATGCTAATGCTTTAATTAGACTGTGTCCAGAAGACATTAGAAATATCATCCATTAAGGTAAATGCTTTAATTAGACTGTGTCAAGAAGACATTAGAGATATCAGCCATTACGGTAAATGCTTTAATTAGACTGTGTCCAGAAGACATTAGATATATCAGCCATTACGGTAAATGCTTTAATTAGACTGTGTCCAGAAGACATTAGATATATCAGCCATTACGGTAAATGCTTTAATTAGACTGTGTCCAGAAGACATTAGTGATATCAGCCATTACGGTAAATGCTTTACGAGGATGCGCTCCATGGATGTATTAAGAGAACTGGATACAGTGTTCTGCAGTAAGCCCCGTACATTCCAATGAGAGGCTCAAAAGCGCATAAAGCCAACATGGAGCTTGGATCTTCCGCGTTGACTGGCCCATGACGTCATGATGGACATGCGCACTAGCAATAATTTGTTTGTGTTGTCGTAGCAACCGATTGCAACATGCGCGTTCGTCATGCATAGTTTAATAACTCTGGATTCGGCTACTAGTAAATGTTAAAAATGAAAAAAAAACATGGCGTTTTAAACAAGGACCATGTAAGTGTTCAGGCTGGTAAGTTGATGTACCCCCCCAAAAAAGTGTCCGCTGAAATATAGAAGTTTTCTTTCGCCATGCAAGTCAATGTCAACAGTTTTTCTGGGCCATGGGGTTATCCGCTAAGCCCATGGTGTTTAAAGATGGCGTCCTTCCTGGGAGCTTGGTGCGCTCATGTGCGCTCCTTCTGGTAAAGACTAGAGACTAGTGTGCGCACGTACATCTGTGAATATATCGAACAGCGACACTAGAAAGAGGAGAGCCAGAGAAAAAATAATAGACATTTATTTATTAGACCTAATTAAAACCGAGGTAAAGTTGGTTGGATATTCGATATTGGATATTCAACGGATATTCGGAGCCCGAGATCAGGTCCGGTTTTCCCGCAAGCAGCCACACTACACCCCGGTGATCAACCGACAGAAACCTCCGTCAGCTTATAGTTAGGGACCGTCAATAAAGTGCAAGTCCCAACGTTATTAATTCTATAGCTGTTTAACCATTTGGCCTTGAAACTTCAAATCACTGCCAGATTATTTTATAGAGTACAACCACAATTGGCACAGCTTTGTTTTTTTCAAAATAAAAGTTTACAAACCTTAATATACATTTTCAACTTGCATATCTCAATAGCTTTTTTGTTCAATGACCGATTGACCTCAAATCACTTTGAGATAGTCTGCAGGGGCCCTCCAAATGTTGCACAGCCCTTGGTTTTTCAAAATAAAAGTTTGTAAACTTTTAATAAACATTATTAACCTGCATATCTCAATAGCTTTTTTGTTCAATGACCGATTGACCTCAAACCACTTTCAGATAGTCTGCAGGGGCCCTCCACATGTTGCACAGCCCTTGGTTTTTCAAAATAAAAGTTTGCAAACTTTTATTTTGAAAACACTTTCAGATATTCTGCAGGGGCCCTCCACATGTTGCACAGCCCTTGGTTTTTCAAAATAAAAGTTTGCAGACTTTTAATATACATTATTAACCTGCATATCTCAATAGCTTTTTTGTGCAGTGACCTATTGACCTCAAACCACTTTCAGATAGTCTGCAGGGGCCCTCCACATGTTGCACAGCCCTTGGTTTTTCAAAATAAAAGTTTGCAAACTTTTAATAAACATTATTAACCTGCATATTTCAATAGCTTTTTTGTAAAGTGACCTATTGACCTCAAACCACTTTCAGATAGTCTGCAGGGGCCCTCCACATGTTGCACAGCCCTTGGTTTTTCAAAATAAAAGTGTAAATGTTTTTAATAGACATTAATAACCTGCATATTTCAATAGCTTTTTTGTGCAGTGACCTTTTGACCTCAAACCACTTTCAGCTAGTCTGCAGGGGCCATCCACTTGTTGCACAGCCTTTGGTTTTTTTAAACTAACTGAAAAATTACTTAGAAACTTTTTTATTGTCATTTTTACATCGTAAACTGCTTTGGAAATATTGTTCATTTGTAACTTTCATGCCAGAGACAGATAGGGGGGATGGGGAATATGATTCTTTTTGCAAAACATTACACACAGTGATTTGTAAAAATCATGCACATTTGCACACCTTACACACTGATAAGGATTGTGAGGTTACTTCCTTGTCATTACAAAGCTCAGGATTGCCAATGACCACACTAATGAACAAATTGGAAATTCACATCCACCAGTTGTGGAAGCACACATGTGCTAATTTGAAAACGCAGCACTCAGGTGGGCTATAAGGCAGCAGGTGAGTTACCTGTCTTCAACCAAAATGGAAGGTGCTAGAAGAAGAGTAAGAATGTGAAGGGGAGCTCCAAGAGGAGATGAAGGAGGTAGAGGAGGCCCAGGTAGAGGAAGAAGCGAAGAATGAGATAGAGGAAGAGGCCCAGTTAGAGGAAGAGTAGAAGGAAGTGCCTATGACCATTCGACCTGCGGCTCTATGACCGTTTGACCCTCAATAATATTAATAATAATTTATTACATATATATTTTTTTCCACCGAACTCTTAGCACTTTTACATGGAAGGGGGAATCTCCTCAACCACCACCAATGTGCAGCATCCACCTGGATGACGCGACGGCAGCCATATTGGGCCAGAACGTACACCACTCACCAGCATCCTGGGGTTTTTAAATGATCACAGAGAGTCAATGCCTCGGTTTAACGTCTTATCAGAAGGACGGTGCTTTTTGACTGTATAGTGTCCTCGTCACTATACTGGGGCGTTAGCACCCACACAGACCAGAGTACAGCCCCTTCTGTGTGTCCCCGTCACTATACTGGGGCATTAGGACCCACACAGACCAGAATGCAGCCACGTCTGGCCTCACTAACACCTCATCCAGCAGCAAACAGCAGCAACCTGGTTTTTCCAGGAGGTCTCCCATCTAGGTACTGACCAGGCTCAGCCAGTCTTGGGCTATACAGGGGTGGATTCGTCACACGAGGCGATTCTTCCAACGGTGCCTTGCCAATGAACACATAGCCTGTGATGTGGATTACATTTTATGGTCTGATCCAGCCAGACTGAGAGATGATGAATAGTTTCAGTATTCTTGTTGATTTTACAGCCGTTTTTCAAAGTGTATATAATATACTTAATTCAGTCATTTTTTTTGTCAATAGATTTTATTTCTTTCATTGATTTCATTGTTGGTTGATTACTGTAACTGATTATGGTAAGAAATACTGTAAGTATTGAAATAAACACTTAATAAATACTTAAAGCAGCATCAGCATCAATTTAAAGAAAGGAGTAGAAATGAGCAAATGCATTTTAAAATACTTCTCTTATGTCAACCCTTTTTCAGAAAACCAAAGGATGCAATTTATTAGTGTCGTCTCTGAACATACCAAGGAGATTAGAGGTGTCTAGAATGCAGTTTTCAAAAGATTGTTAAAAAGAATGTAACTTATTTTGAAAAACGAAAGTATGTGCAATGTGTGGTTGCCCTCTGTTGATAATGTGAAAGTGGTTTGAGGTCAATAGGTCACTGAACAAAAATGCTAATGAGATATGCAGGTTAGAAATCTATATTAAAAACATTTTAACTTTTATTTTGAAAAACCAAGGGCTGTGCAACATGTGGAGGGCCCCTGCAGACTATATGAAAGTGGTTTGAGGACAATAAGTCACTGTATAAAAAAGCTATTGAGATATGCAGGTTAATAATGTCTATTAAAAACATTTACACTTTTATTTTGAAAAACCAAGGGCTGTGCAACATGTGGAGGGCCCCTGCAGACTATCTGAAAGTGGTTTGAGGTCAATATGTCACTTTACAAAAAAGCTATTGAGATATGCAGGTTAAAAATGTCTATTAAAAACATTTACACTTTTATTTTGAAAAACCAAGGGCTGTGCAACATGTGGAGGGCCCCTGCAGACTATCTGAAAGTGATTTGAGGTCAATAGGTCACTTTACAAAAAAGCTATTGAGATATGCAGATTAATAATGTTTATTAAAAGTTTGCAAACTTTTATTTTGAAAAACCAAGGGCTGTGCAACATGTGGAGGGCCCCTGCAGACTATCTGAAAGTGGTTTGATGTCAATAGGTCACTGTACAAAAAAGCTATTGAAATATGCAGGTTAAAAATGCATATTAAAAGTTTGCAAACTTTTATTTTGAAAAACCAAGGGCTGTGCAACATGTGGAGGGCCCCTGCAGACGATATGAAAGTGGTTTGAGGTCAATAGGTCACTGTGTAAAAAAGCTATTGAGATATGCAGGTTAAAAATGCATATTAAAAGTTTTCCAACTTTTATTTTGGAAAACCAAGGGCTGTGCAACATTTGGAGGGCCCCTGCAGACTATCATGAAAGTGGTTTGAGGTCAATAGGTCACTTTACAAAAAAGCTATTGAGATATGCAGGTTAATAATGTTTATTAAAAGTTTGCAAACTTTTATTTTGAAAAACCAAGGGCTCTGCAACATGTGGAGGGCCCCTGCAGAATATCTGAAAGGGTTTTGAGGTCAATAGGTCACTGTGTAAAAAAGCTATTGAAATATGCAGGTTAATAATGTATATTAAAAACATTTAAACTTTTATTTTGAAAAACCAAGGGCTGTGCAACATGTGGAGGGCCCATGCAGACTAACTGAAAGTGGTTTGAGGTCAAAAGGTCACTGTATAAAAAAGCTATTGAGATATGCAGATTAATAATGTCTATTAAAAACATTTAAACTTTTATTTTGAAAAACCAAGGGCTGTGCAACATGTGGAAAGCCCCTGCCGACTATATGAAAGTCGTTTGAGGTCAATAGGTCACTGTACAAAAAAGCTATTGAGATATGCAGGTTATTAATGTCTATTAAAAACATTTACACTTTTATTTTGAAAAACCAAGGGCTGTGCAACATGTGGAGGGCCCCTGCAGACTATCTGAAAGTGGTTTGAGGTCAATATGTCACTTTACAAAAAAGCTATTGAGATATGCAGGTTAAAAATGTCTATTAAAAACATTGAAACTTTTATTTTGAAAAACCAAGGGCTGTGCAACATGTGGAGGGCCCCTGCCGACTATATGAAAGTCGTTTGAGGTCAATAGGTCACTGTACAAAAAAGCTATTGAGATATGCAGGTTATTAATGTCTATTAAAAACATTTACACTTTTATTTTGAAAAACCAAGGGCTGTGCAACATGTGGAGGGCCCCTGCAGACTATCTGAAAGTGGTTTGAGGTCAATATGTCACTTTACAAAAAAGCTATTGAGATATGCAGGTTAAAAATGTCTATTAAAAACATTTACAATTTTATTTTGAAAAACCAAGGGCTGTGCAACATGTGGAGGTCCCCTGCAGACTATCTGAAAGTGGTTTGAGGTCAATAGGTCACTGCACAAAAAAGCTATTGAGATATGCAGGTTAAAAACGTCTATTAAAAACATTTAAACATTTATTTTGAAAAACCAAGGGCTGTGCAACATGTGGAGGGCCCCTGCAGACTATCTGAAAGTGGTTTGAGGTCAATAGGTCACTGCACAAAAAAGCTATTGAGATATGCAGGTTAAAAATGTCTATTAAAAACATTTACAATTTTATTTTGAAAAACCAAGGGCTGTGCAACATGTGGAGGGCCCCTGCAGACTATATGAAAGTGGTTTGAGGTCAATATGTCACTTTACAAAAAAGCTATTGAGATATGCAGGTTAAAAATGTCTATTAAAAACATTGAAACTTTTATTTTGAAAAACCAAGGGCTGTGCAACATGTGGAGGGCCCCTGCCGACTATATGAAAGTCGTTTGAGGTCAATAGGTCACTGTACAAAAAAGCTATTGAGATATGCAGGTTATTAATGTCTATTAAAAACATTTACACTTTTATTTTGAAAAACCAAGGGCTGTGCAACATGTGGAGGGCCCCTGCAGACTATCTGAAAGTGGTTTGAGGTCAATATGTCACTTTACAAAAAAGCTATTGAGATATGCAGGTTAAAAATGTCTATTAAAAACATTTACAATTTTATTTTGAAAAACCAAGGGCTGTGCAACATGTGGAGGTCCCCTGCAGACTATCTGAAAGTGGTTTGAGGTCAATAGGTCACTGCACAAAAAAGCTATTGAGATATGCAGGTTAAAAACGTCTATTAAAAACTTTAAACATTTATTTTGAAAAACCAAGGGCTGTGCAACATGTGGATGGCCCCTGTAGACAATCAAAAAAAGGTTTGAGGTTGATAGGTCATTGCACAAAAAGCTATTGAGTTTTTCATGTTTAAAATGTTTATTAAACATTTGTTACACAATTTACTTAAAACCTAAAGCCTGTGCAATATGTGAATGGCCTTTGTAGACAATATGATAGTGGATTGAGTTGATTTTCAAAGTTATTTAACAAAAACACTATTGAGTTTTACAGTTTTAAATGTTTATTAAACATTTGTTTTCACTATTTCTTTAACAAACAGAGGCAGTGCCACATGTGGGTGTCATCTATAAACAATCTGATAGTGATTTGATATTGATTGATATTTCAAGGCCATGTTAAACACCTATTGAATTAATAACTTTGAGACGTGCACTTTATTGACGGTCCCTAACTATTAACATACGGAGGTTTCTCTCGGCGGATCACCAGGTTGTAGTGTGACTGCTTGCGGGAAAACCGGACCTGATCTCGGGCTCCGAATATCCGTTGAATATCCAATATCGAATATCCAACCAACTTTACCTCGGTCTAATAAAATATATCTGATTCTTCAGTCTTCAGCTTAACAGTCGCTATAACCAAATGGTGGAAGCTACACACTTATGGAGTTTAACACCAAATGAGGTAAATGCCAAGATTTAACCAAATATAACACGATATCACAAAGTTCACCAGCAGTCTGAGGCAACAGCTTCTGCTTTGCATTTCGGATAGTTTGGGTTCCAATGGCTAACTGCTGGTTTGTTCTGGTTTCCATTTGGGTTGTGTCCACCATACCCATGGCAGTAGGGGCAGTGGATGATGGGCAGGACTGTCCACACAAGGATGGTGTACTGAAAGAAATCACAGAAGATCTGATTCCACCATCTGAATGTGTGATGACCTGTACCATACTGACTTATAGAGCATTACTGGAGACCCTGGACAGACAGAACATACGATTTAAAGACTCTGAAGCAGGTGAGAACATAACATATATAA
The DNA here is from genome assembly GCA_029465975.1 of Dallia pectoralis. Taxonomy (NCBI): domain Eukaryota; kingdom Metazoa; phylum Chordata; class Actinopteri; order Esociformes; family Umbridae; genus Dallia; species Dallia pectoralis. Next base: position 653,733 of record CM055760.1, on the reverse strand, counting down.
CTTTACATTGAATACCATGACCATATATAATTGTATCTACATGACAGTCTAGTGTGATGGATAATAGAATCTGTAATTTCTTTACAATTACTTTTTGTACTGGTCACCAAAATAATATTTACACCAGTAATAGATTACACTTTCTGCAAAAAGGTGCAATATCTACTTGCTTTGATGATTTGGGAGGTCATCAGCTATTCAGAATTGTAGCCTCTTGTCATCGAGGTGGCTAGTAACAACTGCATAAAACTTGTTTTGCCTGCTAAGACAAGCTCCTGAATTCTACAGGTGGACATGGAGAATACTGCTGGTCAACGAAACCCCTGTGTATCTCTGAAAAGCCTTTTTTTCATGCTTACATTGTGATTCCTGTGAATGAGTCACTGGCTAATGTAGAGTTTATCGGACTGAAAGCCAATCTTCCTCACCACAATGGTATATTAAATCAGTACAACGGTCCTACACCTCTCTCCAATGTCTGTGGAATCCTTTTCGACGTCACACCCCATTTGATGCCCAAGAGATGGCCACGGTTCTGCATGCAGGTGGTCTTAAAGCAGAGCGCCTTGGGAAACAGTGTTCTTAATAGGTGCCCACCTTTCATGGCAGTATTGTGGAAGAGTAAGGATCATTAAACCAGAAAGCAAAAAGGGGGTGGAAATGGACTTAAAAAAAACCAATGACCATACAAAATGTAGAAAGGATCATGGTTAGTTTGTCTCTAGATTCAATGGTCTTGTGTTTTTGTAGCTATCTATTCACGTGCCAACATTGTATATAAGCGTATGCCAAGTTTTGGTATGATGCAAATAGTGAGCGTATAAGAATAAATTTACAAACCATATTTCCTGTATGATAAAAAGTTTTATTGTACAACACTTGTAAAATGTGTTTTTAGAAGAAATGCTGCTCACCAAGGCAATGTAAGGGTTTATGGAATACAAAACTTGAAACCAACTGTCAGCAGCACATTGAAAATTCTAACATGTGACAGATAACATTGAGGACTCGGACGTACCTGAGTTTATTATAATTTAGGTTTAAATGTTTTATTTCTCTTAATTGATTGATAACATCATGGGTCAATAAGATGTATGCTAAGGGTAGGTAGTGGATTTTAGACATTATATTCAAAATAATATTGATTCTATGCCTTTTTTTTCATGTTAACATTTGAATTGTCTTATTTGTTCATGAGTAATTAGATGCATAATCTTATTTTGATTAAACTGGTAGTGTATATAAAGTTTAAAAAGGCTTCAATGTTCTAATTGCGGTACCAAGATAGGAAATTTGTAGATATCTTGAAAATAGCAGCAAACTGTATTTAATATTAACTTTGTTGCTTTTAAAAGTAACCAAAATATACTGACTTCTTGTGCTGTCCAAAAATCTAGATTCACAATACATGCATGTTACCACTTTTGTATTTTTTTATAAGATCTTTTGTGATTTCTGTCAGTACACCATACTTGTCTGGACAGTCTGGTTATCTCCATTTTTACATAATTCAAACATGACAAATTGTGAGAAAGTGAAGCGCTGTAAATACTTTCTGGAGGCAAACTCAAATTTTCCTTTAAATGTTTTGGACAAAAAAGTATAGGACTATGTATAAAAAGAGTTGAATTATATATGTCTGTACTTTTCACATACTGAACTCGTTGTGTATTGTATTGCAATATTGATACTTTCTATTGTTTTTAGGTACCCATTAATGGAAAATTAAACAAATCAACCTTTCTTGACTCCAACCTGTTGTGCAATAGTTTATGGAACATTTACTAAACTAGTTGTTTTGCTGATAATGCAGCTCACCTTTGCCACCTATTTACTTTCTGTTATCTAAGCATTTTCTGACTTTACAACAAGATTTTATATGTGGCAATATTTTTGTACAAACAACTGTACTTTATGTAGGAAAATGGTTGTATGCAGTACAATGCATAATGCGTGTTAAATAATAAAATCATAACAATATGAAATAATAATTATTGTGTATTTCCAACAATGACATTAATCATATTCCATCACTTGAAACTGTGGACCATTTTGAATCAAACATTTATATTGATATAGCTCCCCATTCAACACAGGGTTTACTGTTGTTAGCCATAGATATCTATCTACCAATATCTTTATGGATTTGTATATGTCCATTTGGGCTTAACAGGAGGGATCACACACCTTTGAAACTTTCAGCCAGTTGAGTACTTTAGCAATTTCTCCGGCTAGAAGACATTTTATTTTTTTAATTGAACTTTCCATTTCTATGGGATTACCATTCAAGTAGTATCTGTAGAAATCATTATGACTATATCTCCCTCTGCTGGCGTTACCACAGAAGTAATTACTTAACTAATCTTTTTTAAATATATATATTTAACCAGACAAATGGCCAAGAACCCAATCTTATTTTCAGTAACAATCTTGAGCATTCACAATTAGGGTTAACTGTCCTGACAAGACCCTTAGGACGCAAGTCAGATGCCCTCACCACTAGGCCACATGGGAACCTTTCTGCATCTGCCTGAAGTTGGACATTTAAATCTCCCTGCAAGACACTGATCACAAGCACATCTCTGTCTCCGGAATGTAAATCGGTTTAGAAATGTATGGATTAAATGGAAGAGGGCTGTCTAAGGGCTTTTCTAGATTGACACAGTTCAGAGATTTTACCGACTTACCTTTCCTCGAGTTGGCAGTGCACCACCAACGGTTCATTCACAACTTCTCTTTAGTGACCACAGCTCTTACCCACACTATGAAGAAGTGCAGACCGGACAAAGTCAAATGGTTACCAGACATGCAGGTGCCATTCAATCAACTCAAGAGGGCACCCTACCTCTCCATGCTAGGAGGGAAGGGGTATGGCGTGTTGGGTCCATCAGCACCGTGTGACCTTGTAGACTTTCAACATCTTGTTCGATCTGAAGCGCACTTCAGCAGAGGGACAGAATAATGTGAATAAGTTAATGAAGACAAGCCTCACCTAGTGTTATTGCACATGACGTGTTCATTATAGTTCAGAATAAATAATACAATTATGGTGATTCATTAAAGTAGAATATTTGTAAATCATATTTATACTGAATTACTGGGTCTTTAAATTTCAGTTTTTAAATTGATTTTCAATTCATGCAGCATCAGTGTAACTAATATGTTTACTCATTTGTGTTTTTTTTTAACACAGACCACTTCAGGTAGCCAAGTTTCAGTCAGAGAGAAGAAAAAGAGAGGGAAAAGATGAGGTAGAGAGATAGGGCATTTGAGAATTTGACTTAAAGATTACATAACATGTCATCTGTAGTATGCAATAACAGATACTGTTCAGCTACAATAACACTGCAATACTTATTATGTGCATACCAGTGCAATCATCAGGCCATTCATTATCTTTCAGTTTAAATGCTCTGTGCAATCCTTGGCCTTGAACAGCAGGTGCCAAGTAAAAATATTATTTTCCTGGATAAATAATTGGAGGCTTTTATTTTGGGCCAGCAATGTGCAGTCAACTTATAGCACTAAAGGGAGGACTGTCTGGTCACTATACACTAATGAGCCAAAACAATATTCTTTTCTAGACTAGTATAGTTTTAGATATAAGCAGTGTAGCAAGTATTTTTCCCCTGTGTGTATGTATATGTATATGAGCCAAAATATTATGATCACTCACAAGTGCAGTGAATGACATTGATCTGGAAAACCGTCCGGCACCCCAGAGGGGGGAAACGGGGAACTATCCTAGCTGTGTACTGTAAGGATGGGCCACTGTTGACCTCTAGAGGTAATCGGGCGGTGGAAGGAGAATTTTGTCGAACTCCTGAATCCAACTCACACACCATTTATTATAGAGGCAGAGCTCTATTATAGATGGCTTTATTAGATATGCAAATTAATAGTTGAAGCCACCTTACCATCGTGAGAAAACTATACAGTACATTTTTTCAGATTAATTGAGAGTTTAGCCATATTTGACAAAAACCTAAGAGCAATTAGTGTTATGTGCCTTGCTTAAATCTATATAACATTTTGTTTTGTGAATCCCTGCAAATTAATAATGCATCTTATGGCCACACTGTCTTCTGCCCACTTGACAAGACACCAGATAAACATATTTCTTTCTCATTTTCTCTCCACTATCACCCCTCTATGTACTGTTTCACACTTGCTGTACTTGGAAAAAAATATTCCAAGGACCACCTGAAAAAAAATGCCTGGGTTACATAAACAATACAGATTCTGGTCTTGTGTATTTGTTTTTTTATCTCTCCATTATGTATTTTGCAGTCTTTGTTATTATCCTGATGCTTGGTTGTTTACTGGGCACCGGCACTGTCCTCCCACCCTCTAAAAAGGAAGCTTGTTTGCTGTTGCACATGGCTTTGATGATCTCTACTCTGATGGGTTGGTAACATTGCTATACTCGAGAAATCGGGAGAATCAGCACCATTCCTGCTGGGCCGCTGGTTGTTGAGCTGGTGACAAGGGTTGAGAGAATACATTTGGTCATTACAATATTTGCTGCAGCTCTCTGAGCGTCATTCATTTCTCTCTTTCTCTTACACACGCATGTGCTTCTCACTGGGCTGGCATTCCCTGAAGCCAAGAAACTAACAGGCCTCTGTCAGTCACGTGACCTGATGTCATTGCAAGTTTACATCGGAAAGACTGATGAGTGCCGGATAACATGTTAATAGATGCAGAATAAAAAGAGAAAGAAGGGGAAATGGCTATGTTAAAAAGACAAAATGTTATCCTAACTAATCATATAACTTCGTTAGTGTGGTCAAAGCTATCACGTTAACGCTTAATTCCAAGTCAAGCACTTTCCATATTTCACAATAAAGCAGATTAACTACAGTTATTATAAGATTAATCAGGATTTATTATTTGAATTAATTGAAACTACTATTTACATATATTTGTATTCTTGTTTCTGTGTTTGTAAAATATATTTGTAAAATTAAATAGTTTAGTGCCTTAAAAATTTTGTGCTTTTTACAAATATTATACTGGTTATGATAATAACGGATGTTCTGTCCTTAACTAACACAGTGTAGTATAAATCCTTGCAATGTTGTGTTGGTCATCTAGATTTAGATGATTCTACACAGCTGCACACTGATACTGTATATCACGTTTTGCATGTTGACAGCTAATGGATCCTTGCTGAGGCCTCTTGTTGAGCGAAATATTGTTCACACACATCAACAAGAAAAGAAAAAAATATTCCAAACATTAATCATACTATCATTCCCTCTTACATTGCAACATTCATGAGCTCTCAGCCATGCTGCTTATGTTCGCACAACACAAATCAGACTGGCTTCAAGTGAAGGTAGTGAGATCTGGGTTTGGTTTCATATTTTATACTTGGTTATGCTGTCAAGATAGAAATATTTAGATATTTACAGAGTTTTACCTGCTTCAAAGTGTGCAACTTTGGGGTAGAAATGGTAGAATTGGAAGTAATGGTAGTAGTAGGTTTTAACAAAGATCTAAATCACCACTCTAAAAATATATAGAAGAACCATTGCATCCAGTGTAATGGTTACTGATCCAATACTTGACCCATTGCAGTTTGCCTACAGAACCAACAGGACTGTGGACGACACGATCAACATGGCTTTCCACTTCATTCTCCAGCTTCTTGACTTCCCTGGAACCTATGCCAGCATCCTGTTTGTGGACTTGAGCTCTGCATTCAACAACATAATCCCAGCTCTACTCCAGGATAGGCTCTCCACCATGGGATTGCCCATGTCCACTTGTAAATGGATCACAGACTTTCTTTCCAACAAGTAGCACATGAGGTTAGGAAAACACCTGTCAGACCATCTGACCATCAGACTTCTGATTTTACCACCCTTATCGGTCTAATCTCTGATGGGGACGAGACCGCCTACAGGGGGGAAATCGACCGGCTGGTGTCCTGGTGCAGTCTCAACAACTTGGAGCTCAATGCACTAAAGACAGTGGAGATGAAAGTGGACTTTAGGAGAAGCCCAACTGACCTTCGTCCCATTATCTTGGAGGGCTCCCACGTCAACACAGGGGAGTCTTTTGACTTCCTGGGCAACATCATCAATACCAGCTGTACCTCTCCCTCTAAGAGAGCACAACAAAACACAGGCACGGGGTCAGGAACGTCTGACTGGACAGTGTTATGGAATAATTTAGATATACGTTTTTCCCATAACAGTAACAGAAGTCACTAACATAGAGGGTCGTAATTATTCAGTCTTATAGATGTTGTTTAGGCCAAAAGGCACAGAGGAAGGAATGTTTAGGATAAGCCCAGTGTTCCACGGGAATTGAGTTTTATGATAGGAGACACATGGGTAATGATTTTATGACTTCAAGAAAGTATCTGGGGAGGGAATAGATGTCACTAAGTAACTTTGCGGTGCCGGCTTGGCTGTTAGGAATTGTATGGAGCTTTGTGCACCTCATCTGTTTCTAATCATAAATGCATATGTATCTGACCTCCCTTGACTCGAGGGCAGTGACCCTTGGTTATTTGACGACTGCAGTATTTATCCATATGTTACTGTTTAGTCTTGTGAGATCTTCTAAGTACCTCATCTGTTCTCCATCAATTATTGTTTAGGTTTTTGTGGAAGTATGTGCGTAACTCATTTCCTGTAAATACCCTGCAGAAGTTCTCTCATCAGGTCAGTCTGATCACAGCACTGTGTGAAGGCTTTCCTCAACCCTATTCTTTAAGCTTGCTAGGAAATTATCTGATCAATGCTATCATCTGTGTTTGAAAGATGGTTTCTTAATTGCAATTAAACCTGTTAAAAGTGTCAACTGTAACATGCTCTCGTGCGTCTTACTTTAAGTTAGAATTCAGCGATTAAAGTCTAAATTTCCACGACAACAATCAGGAACCCAAACACTCTTTATTACTAGAACTAGGACTTGGAACTGAAGCAAATACAAAGAAAACAAGAAGCCGAAATGACTCAACGACATGACATTCACCTCTAAAACGGACTGACATTAACAATGAACCAACCTGGACTGAAACAAAAGGACCAAACTAAATACAAGAACTAGAGAGGGGAAACTAGACACATGTGAGTAAAAACACAGGTGTTAACTATCAAATGAATACACAAGGACAATTACAAGTCAATGATACACAAGGACTAGGAGGGGGCATAACAGGTCAAGACAGGACATGACCAGACTACAATCTTTACAAGCTCCTATAAAAGTAGCATCTCAAAGTGCGTTACAACATAGAAACAATAGATACAGATGGGGACAAAACATGCAGTAATTACGATACAAAACAGTCATCTAATAAGCACAAAAAAAAATACAGAAAAAATGTGCTTTCGGAGAAGATTCAAAAATGCCCAAAGATGAAGCTTGCCTAACTCAGATAAAATAGTTCCATAGTTTAGGATCAAAAAAAGGCTTTAGAAAATAATTTTGACTTACTACATCTAAAAACTTGAATAATAGTGAAACCAGTAACTAAAGGCTACAAAAAGGCTGAGTTTGGTTATTGTAGGGTATTCAGTTTTTAACTCTGTCTCTCTATCCCTAGAAGTTTTGCTGTAAGGCCACATCTCAGGATTCCTTTACATGAGTACAACACCCTCACCATCTCCCCAGGGCAGCGTACTTGTACCTGCAACTATAGCCCAGACAATCCCTGTATCAAGACTGAGCATTGACCCAGCCCGAGAACCATAACCTAGACTGACCCTTTAATTATGATGGTCAGATGGTCTGTTTGCAATATTCCAATACATATTCCCAAATTCCAAGAATAAATTAATTCCACGATTGCAATTCAATTTTTTTTTGGCACAAAGCAAACATTCCAAAAATAAATTATGTATTTTTTTCTCTTCAATGATATTTCATGTCTTTTGAGGCTATTTTTGGACAGTGATATTTCACAACCCTGAAGTATTAGATTGGCAAGAGATTAAAGCAAGATGCCCGTTCACCATAAAAATATAAAAATTGTGCTACCTTTAAATGCCAAAACTCTCTCTGGGAGTTGCTCATTTCGACTTTAGTAGCTGTGGTAAAAGTAGCACTACAAACACTTGCTTTGAATTACTTTTTTAATAATAAGGAATAATAAGAAATTATATAATGAGATTATAGCCAAGACTTTAAGAAAAGATACAACACAGCACATCAGCTGCAAGAGGATCCAGCACAATTTTATTCTAAGATTTTGAAATGGCTAACTGCTGGTTTGTTCTGGTTTTCTGTTGCTTTTTGACCAAAATACCTATTTCGGAAGGGTCAGTGGAAGGTGGGAAGGACTGTCCACACAAGGATGGTCAACTGAAAGAAATCACACAAGATCTGATTCCACCATCTGAATGTGTGATGAACTGCACAACAACCACTTACAGAGCATTGCTAGAATCCTTGGACACACGGAACATACGATTCAAAGACTGTGAAGCAGGTGAGAAGACCATACATAAGATTATATTGTATGCAATACCCACACCAGTACAATAGCTGATAAAACAGTCATTTTGGTACCGACTACTAACTTCTGCTATATCCACTTGTTTAGCAAATTTGGTTTGTCACCAGCTATTAAAAACTGTGGTCACTACTTAGTGACGGCTCACACAACTTGTGTTGCTTCATCTGCCACCTACTAAGACAAGCACCTCTCTTTCACAGGATGGCAAGGGGAATACTGCTGGTCAACGAAAACTCTGTGTTTCTCTGAAAAACATTTGTTTCATTCCTATATTGTGCTGCCTGTCAATGAGTCACTGGTTAATGGAACATTTATTGGACTAAAAGCAACTTTTCCCCACAACAATGACATACTAACTCCATACGAAGGTCCTACACCTCTCTCCAATCTCTGTGGTGTCATATTTGACGTCACAGGCCACTTCACCACGACAAAGAGATGGCCAAGGTTCTGCATTCATGTGGTCTCACCACAGAGCACCATGGGAAACGGAGTCCTAACTAGATGCCCACCTTTCCTGGTGATAATATGGGAGAGTAAGGATCGATCACCTACAAAGCTGTGAGGGCTCTAAAATGGACAAAATGACAAAATGACAAAATGACAAAATGGCAAAATGACAAAATGACAAAATGGACAAAATGACAAAATGACAAAATGGACAAAATGACAAAATGACAAAATGACAAAATGGACAAAATGGACAAAATTACAAAATGACAAAAACTTCAAGGTTAGTTTTGTCCACAGTTGTTGAAACTTTGAAGTTCTTGAAACGTATATACATAGGCCTATATATTAAACATCTACATTCTTTCTTGTACAATTTGCTGATAGTAGAAAAGTATAATCCTTTTAGGGTGTTGTGTCTAACCTTGTTTCAAATAAAGGCAACCTACTGACGTCTTATTTACATAATTTTACATGGACATTTATGAAAATAATCTGTGTGCTTTTATTTTTATTTGGATTTATTACATTTTTCTTCTCTTTCTTTCTCTTATTACATTTTTCTTTCTCTTTCTCTTTTTGGAAATGACTCATCAAAAAAATTCCACCCAGTTGTGTATTGTAGAATGGAAGAGGTAATGGCAATGCCAGTGCAAGAACAGGTTATTTCTCCCAAATCTGTTTCCATCTCTATGGTGTAATCTTTATAGCAGGATATGTGAAGGTCATTATAATGAATTAACACATTATGGTACCCAGGTCCAGCAATGTAAAACTATCCAGGCTGCAGCTTATCACACATTATCTGTAATCACTAACTGCCATCAAAGGTCTTAGACCCAACAGCTACAAAAAATGTTAACAAAAGGAGGAGTATGTAACAAAATACAGTTTAACCTTTTAGAGATTTAGATAACTGGAAAAGTGATGTTAAACCAAGTGATTACCCAGTAAAGACAAATAAATTTCTAGATGTTAAATTAACAGTTGATAGGGAAAGTCAACACACATGTTGCTCCCTTAATACTAAATATATAATGTGATTATTCAAATATTCTCTATACACCCTGCTCCTCAAAAAAAGTTTAATTAGTTTAGATTACATTAACATTACATCTTTCAAATACATTTCAGATTTAAGAAACTTACATCCATTGTAAAAACAGTACAAAAACCCTTAAACTTATTTATTATTTATTCTATGGTGGCACAAAAAACTGTCCATCACACATTCTATCACCTGTGTAAAGCAGTGATTTGTGACATCAAATGCGTATATTGGTTGTCTGATGGAAAAGTGACTTGATTAGTCATTCAACCCAGTTTTAAATCCGACAGTTACCAAATGTTTATAAAGACAAGACTGCGTCACTCTCCATTCTCTTTCTGGTTTACTATGTTGTGAAAATATACTCAGCCCTTCCAGTGGCTTTTCCCCACTTTCTTATTGTGTTGAGGTCTTCCTCCATCTTTCTCTCTGTTAATCTAAAATGTTAAATAAAGCTATTTAAATTATAAAACCATTCTCATTAGTCATTCTTGCCATGACTCATGTTGGTTGCTTCCTGTACTCATTATGTAATAGTCTCATATTGTGTTCAAGTTTAACACCAAAATTATCACTCAAAAAAGGCATAGAATAAAGAAGAATCCAAGGACAACAGCTGGTGAGTAGCAGAATTTCTTTGTTGTGTTCACAATTTGATTTGTCAAGACAAAAGAAGAAAATAACCTAATAATTACAATCTGGGTTGGGTCTGATGTAATTGGACTGTTTTGTCCTCAGAATTTTGTTTAGGTTATTGGCTTCCTAAACTCAACCCAGCTCCAGAGGATTTTAGACAAAGGCCTCTTGGCAGTTATATAAAACATTTCACATATTGAATGAAATAAAATATATGCCACATGTTAGAATAATACAATATATGTTATTGCTTCTGTAGTAATCTGATACAATGTCATCTTTTTCAAAGTATGCTAAAGGTACAGGCTCTAGTTTTGGAATGGAATTTGATTGGTGTATAAACTTAACTTGCGTTAAACTAGAACTGGAAAAGATCCACTAAACCTAGTATGGAGCCAGTGTAGTTAGGCACTACCTGCCCTCTAGAGTCAAAATCTCTGTGCTCCGTTTCAATCAGTCACACACAACAGGGATGCTAGTGTCAAGCATATGCATGAATTCAAATACAATCCTCCTAATAAGGCACTAGAGATATGTAATAGCCTGAAGCTATTGCCAGTTTTTATCATTATTGACCGCTCTTCCCGTACTTCCGTGTTGGGCAAAGGTATCATCTGCTTTTTTGGTAGAGAAACATGGAAAAAGTCTTCATACCTTTCTTGCCACACCTTTCTATACGCTACTCTCTGCAAATTATTTTGGGTTACATTCCCCCGGGTGTTGTTGTTTGTAGTTTATCACTGCATGGTTGTTTTCCATGTTCAATTGCTTTCCAGGAGCTCTGTGCTTTTCTATGCTTGTTTTGAATGTGTTCCTTTTAATCGCTCATGTGGGTCCTGTTCTTTATTAATTGTTTTCCACGGGTGTGCTTCTGATGTTTGGGGCCCACTCAGTTGTGGGATCTCTATAGCTAGCTGCGCCCGGCCTCCTTTGTCTATTGTTATTCTGCCACCTTCCCTGGCTTTTGGCCGGGTTTGCTCTACCGGTGCCGGTTTCTCCGTCCCGACAGTGTGTGTGACCGTTATTGGCCTCCCGTTTTGCTCTCTTGTAATTGGCTCCATGGGTTTTCTCCCTTTCCTCTGCTGGCATGCTGCAGCACTTTGCCGTCCTGGTTGTTGACTACATGGTTTGCCGACCCCGCACCAGGTTTTGCAGATGCATGTGTTGTAGTCCTCATTCTCATCCAATTCCTTTGACCTGTGATCGAGGGATGAAGCCGCATTTCCAGTGTGTGTGCCTCTGTGTTTTTCCTTTTTTTCTGCATGGTTAGCTTGTTTATGTGGTCCTGTCTCTTCTGCTGAGAGTGGGTGTGAAAAACGTGCCTGACTACCTGTGTGGGGTGGTGAATCGGTTGTCAGTCCACCCTTCTCTGTCATCGCATGGGCGATTGTCATCTAATACATTGTTGCTGGCGCACCTGCCCCTCTGCATTTCCGTGTCTATCTATGATTGGTTTGCTACATCATGACCCCTAAACCAAGGAAACTACATTTGTCCCATCCCATCACTTTCCTGCTTTGGTATTGGCTAGAAAGCTTTGACGATGTGAACCCTATCCCAGTCATGTGGATGTGCAAACTTCTATTTTTTTCAAGATCACCCCCAGGGGTTTGGGGGTTGGTGGCTTAATCGGTGTTGAATTCTGTCGAGTTCTATTGTTTCCATTTTAAGTGCAGTGATCGCTTTGCTACTATGGAGACTGGACCTGTCTTGCAATTTGACAGAGGCTCTGGTTGGGGCTGCTGCTGATTGTGCATGTTTTAGTTTCAGTGAGTTGTGGTGCATTTTTCTGGTCTGTGACCATCTGATTGTGACCTTCTTTTGGGAAAAGCCTTGTTGCCAGTTTGACTCTCTAGACATGTTTAGCCTCTCTGGGCCCAGGAGTGTGATGTCTGTGTCAGCGGTCGAGGGTCATTCAAAATGTTGCCAAACGGAACAACGCCACCTAGATAAAACTAAGAGCCTTAGGAATTCATGGAGACTAAAAATGTTACAGAGCAGTGAAACAATGACCCAAAAGGAGGCAGAGGCTGAAGTAGCATGGAAATAGTTATTCATTTAAAATGTATAAAAGCTAAAAATGCAATTGATCTTCCCCTATGAGATTATGTGCAGAAGTCAAAGCTGAAGTGGAGAAAGAAACGCAAAAGTGAATTCTTTTAAGATCAGTCACAAAGCAGTTAATTTCAGATAACGAGGGGCATTTTGAGCGCCCAGTGAGATGGGCGACATGTTTAAAAGCAACACAGAAGCAGACAAAGGATATCCCAAACAACATACAAGATCTTGCCACAGCACCCCCCAGCTCATGAACTCAGGAACTAATGTTGACAGCCCAGATGTCAAGATTAATTATTCGGAGCCGCATGTTAACGGAAAGGTAAGAAACAATATCATAGAAGATGTCACAGAGCCTATGAATTGGTGTGCATCTATAGTGTTAGTAATGAAGATCAATGACAAAGTGAGCTAATGTGTAGAAGCAACTCAACAAAGCTGTGAAATAAGTGACATTTATATTACACACCTTGGAAACCAAAGCTAACTGGGGCAAAGTTCTTCTCCACACTGGTCTAGTGGATTTTGGCAGATACCCCTGAACCCCAGCTGCTGAAAAGTCACAACCTTAATCACCCCAGTAGGACAATTCTGTTTTATGCACTTGCCATTTGGTAATAGAAGCATATCCGAGATATTTCGGGGGGGGGGATATTCTCCTGCAAGGCCACATGGGAACAGTTCTTGTGATGGATGACATTTGCTACATCACATGAACAAAGTACTGGATCTCTGTCTCCGCAAAGTGACATTTGTCTCAATTCAGCTATAAGGCCTAACAGATTGTTTGTAACACTTTGCTTAAAATCCTGTCATATGCACTGAACAAAGAAGACCATGTTAATGCATTGCAGACTTCAAGCAGTGAAGCAATCAATCAAATATATTTTATAAATCCCTTTTTACAACAAAGTTGTCACAGAGTGCTTTTACAAACACCCAGTCTGAAATATTAACAATTATGACAATATTCTACATTATTTAAAACTGTGATGTCAAAAAATGGAGGAGCTATGTACAGATTGCCAATCTGCAAATACCTGTGTGTACAAGGGGCGGACTGGCCATCTGTGTGATCTAGAGAATCACAGAACGACCGGTACTCCAGGACGGCCGCCGGGCCGGTCCACCACCTGCCACACACGGGCCGGTCCACCACCCACCACACATGGGCCGGCCCACCACCTACCACACACGGGCCGGTCCACCACCTACCACACACGGGCCGGTCCACCACCCGCCACACACGGGCGGGCCCACCACCCGCCACACACGAGCCGGTCCACCACCTACCACACACGGGCCGGTCCACCACCTACCACACACGGGCCGGTGCACCACCTACCACACAAGGGCCGGCCCACCACCCGCCACACACGGGCGGGCCCACCACCCGCCACACACGGGCCGGTCCACCACCCACCACACACGGTCGGGCCCACCACCCGCCACACACGGGCCGGCCCACCACCTACCACACACGGGCCGGTCCACCACCTACCACACACGGGCCGGCCCACCACCAGCCACACGCAGTCATCACCTGTTTTTCCCCACACTAACCTGTTTCACTGTAATTACATCAAATAACGCAATCGCGACTTATAACAAACAGCTGCTACTCGCCTTACAATAAGAAAATCCCTGTTTGGAGTAGTGGTTAGTGCGCTGGTTCAATTACCCCCACCAGATGCCAAAATATATCTTTCTGAATTCTATTTTTGCCCATGTGTATGATGTAGTTAAAACAGCTAAACTTCAACATTTTAGCTGTAAAATGCCACATGCAGTAGCTAATATTAAGACATATGTTGTGCTTTTACTTTTTAAAAAGTTTCCGCGCGCCGATTGCTTTGGGCCGGGCCTAGTCAAAGTCCAGGGCCGCTTTTTAGTCCCAGTCCGTCCCTGGTGTGTACCATTTCATATTTGCAAGACATAAAACCATGTAAATTGTTCCACGAACAACTTGATGTATGAAGCAAAATGCCAAGGTTCCCAGGCCGGTACAAACAAATAGACCAGTTAAACCGACTCCTCCACCAATGGAAGAACACATCATCCGCTATTCTTGATTTAGAGATTCTGGTCTTGGAGGTAGCTGGTTTTCGAATGAAGTGACCATTATCTCTCCAAAATGTATTTTGCAGTCTTTGTGATTATGTTGGTGCTTGGCAGTTCACTGGACAGAACACTGTCCTCCATCCTTCTGAAAAGGATTCAGCAGAGCTGGCTGTTACATCTTGCTCTGTTGAACTTCATTCTGAAAGGTTAGTAGCCACACTTTACATGAGTCACTGTTCAAAGACTAATGGAAAACTTAATTAATTTAACAAATGTCATGCAAAATGGCATTTGGTTTAAATAAGATATGCAGCTTTTAACATCAATCAAACAATCTTGATGACCTACACATGTTTACTATGTATCAAGTTGCAAGTTGACTATTATTGGATTCTCTAGCTGAGGGCAGTATTTTTGACCTGGCTGACTTGAGATCTGAGAAATATGACCTGTAAATAAAAATAGAATTTGATATAGTACAACACGATGTTCTCACCAGGCAGTATGCAGTATCTTTATGAACATACATACAGTATATAATTTACATAAACTACCAGCCAATAATTTTAAAACACCTCAATGTTTCCATGTTGTTGAAATTCACAGTTTAATGTCATGATGCACTTTTAAATAAAATATAAAAATATGTATAAAAAAATGTATAAGTATCCGTTTGTCATCTACATGTAATGATATTCAGTCATGTCCACTTCTGATCTTTGATTTTCCTTCACGCTAATTTTTTGTGCTTCCTGTCATCACTTTGTTATGCTTCGTTAATCCATTTTTTAAATTTATTATACTTTTATTTATCCAGGGAGACACATTGAGACCATGGTGTCATTTGCAAGTGTCACTAGTGGTGAGTTGTGTTCCTTATTTTTCTGTATGATTTATTTGTGAGATTTCGATCAAAGCAGGTACATTTTACAGAGGGAAATATCACTCAGGGTAATATCCCCAAATATCACTCAGGGTAATATCCCCAAATATCACTCAGGGTAATATCCCCAAATATCACTCAGGGTAATATCCCCAAATATCACTCAGGGTAATATCCAATGAAAAGTGAGTTAAGGCAGGTTATGATACATGTGATCAAGTGATGGCCTAACAAAGGTCATGCATGTGTTCACTTAGAGACATGCCAGTTGTGCACGCTTATATGTTCACATAAGCAAACAGATAACACAGAAATAAACTAAAATTAGGAGGGAAAGAGAGGAGAAAAATAAATATACATACATACACCCACATATACATGCATACACACGTACACACACCCACATACACGTACAAATGACAAAACAAGATAGCTACCGTTCTACAAGCTACATCCCATGGGGGGGGGGCAACTTGTTGTCTAGACACCCGGGTCAATGCCTATTTGGAGAGATCTGACATGATCTAGGAAGAGCTGCCAGACTTTAAAGAATGTCCGGTCTGAGAACCGAAGAGAATATTTAATCTTCTCACACTCCAATAAAAGTGACAAGGGGATGGGGCTTTTCCACCGCAAGAGAATGGCACGTCTCGCTAGTAGTGTGAGAAAGGCAACAAGTTTAGCAAAGTGGGGTGGCAGTGAGAGGCCAAAGGGTAGAACACCAAACAGGGCGAGTACTAGTGATGGGGGAATGTTGGCAGATGTGAAGGCCGACAGGGAGACACAAACGGATGACCAGAAAGGGATAAGGGCAGGACATGTCCAAAACATGTGACTGAGAGTGGCTGGACCCTGATGGCACCTGTCACAGGTTGGGTCGACGTCCGGATATACACGGGCCAGCCTACTTTTAGACCAGTGAACTCTGTGAATCACTTTGCATTGAAACACTCCATGACAAGCACAGATGGATGATGAGTGGACCCAACTTAGGACATGATCCCAGACATCAGGGCCTATATCCTCTCCAAGCTCTGCAGACCAAGAAATGCGCAAAGCATCAAAGGTTGTAAAAAAAGCTGGATTTGAAAAGCAGGATTTGTTTCTGTAAAAGAACCCAACTTTACACTTTTTACCAAGCTCACTAGTATGTTTCTTAAATGAAAGGTCGTTGTCAATCCAAATCCCAAGGTATTCCTCTAGTCATCCACCTTTCATTCTTTTTGTATTGTGCTCACCTTTTCCTTTAGGTTGTTTGAGGTAACTATTTTATCATTAGTAGACGCTTATTGAAGCACACATTGATTTACGTTAATGTGTATATATTTTTGCCGCACGTTGTATGTTTTCTTTATTAAAAGACACCAGCAGTTGATGTACGCTCTCTATCTGGCTTATTCCACTTGTCACCAGGTTTGTGACTATTCATATGAAGAGTCCCGTTCAATTACAGAGAGTGAAACTGAAAATCCGGTGAAATCAACTGACAGGATAATTTAAAAAGCATGTTTTTGGTTGTGCTAGTGTGAAGTACAAGCTTTACAATTTTAAGTGCCATCTGCATATCATTAAAGTCAGACTGTAGACTGGCCAATGCAGCATTGATTGTTGGAGCACAAACATGAAGATTGGTATCATCCACATAAAGGTGGAACTATTTACAGATGGACCAATATCCTTAAGGGATATAGTGAAAAGAACCGGTCCGATGGATATCACAGCTAACTCCATCCAACACCATAGATTACGTTCGGTAGGTAAGATAGCTATACAACCAGGAACATGCAGCAGGACTAAGGCCTATTGATGACAATTTCTTCCATAAGATAGAGACAAGATACAGACATCTCAATGAAGAGTGCAGCACAGGTCAATTTAGCATCTTTTAGTAACTAGGTTATCTGCTAAACAATGATTATTCAGGACTGAGAATTCTTAAGAATAGAATTATTGGTGCCTTTTTTATTAATTGGTGTGTCATGACAATTTATTACTAAAACATTAGACAATGTAATCTCAAAAGAGTTGATTTTGGATCAAGGTTTTGTGATGAGCTCTTCCAGCCTATCCTAAGCATCACCTTGTGGCTGGAATATTTGGACATTGAAGACATTGTGTTAATCTTGGGGAATGATTTGTAGTGCGATTAACCAGATTGAATCTGAAGTTTATTATAGAATTCAAAAAGTTTAACAGAGTAAAGGCTAAATATATGTTAACTTATATTGCAGTAGTACCTATTTTCCAGACAGGTATTGGGTGCCATATACAAACCTTACGTTTCAGAATTTGAAGCCGGAATATAGGGTACCTGTAAGGGACAGAGTCCTGTCCTCCCACTCTATGGTGGTGATGACACCTCCCCCGCATCCGGAGAGAGGGAAAATTAGGGACTTGTTCGTTCACCTGTGTTTTTGTCCGCACCTGTGTTGTGTGTGCTCGTTAGTCCCTGTATTTAGTTCTGTCGTTTCCTGTCTTTCAGTGTCGGTCATTGTTAAGGTATGTTTCTCTTGTTTTACGTTTGCTGGTCCTGTTATGTATTGCGTGATTATTCTGGTGTTCTGCGTTTTGTATGTTCTGTCACTAAGGGGAGGTTTTGTTAATTATGTTGTTCTTCTGTGTTTGTGTTAAGTGTTAGGTTTGTCTTGTTAAAGTCCCCAGTTCTAGTGCCTGCATTGCCTGTCCTGGAAGTAATAAAGCCATTGTCTAGAGAAGCGCTCTGCGTTTGTGTTCCCTACCTGCTTGAAAGCCCAAACCCTGACAGAATGACCGACCGAAGGAGGACACAGCGGAGCGAGAGGAGCTATACTCCCGTATCCCCTCAGCCTGCCGAGATCACCATTCAGCTTCGCCGATTCGGGATACAGCGAGGATCGCCTCTCCCTCCTCGACCTTCCGCCCCACTGTCGAGGTGGCTACCGGCGGACTCTAAGGCCCTGCGAGACTGGAGAGAGTCCCTCCGCTCTGAAACTGAGGAGTACCGAGAGGTGCCTGAGGAGGAGTACCTGGAGGGGGAGAACAGCTGGGACCCCTATACCCTGCAGTTGATCCCTGCGTTACCACCAGCTGTTCTGGCCACCGCTCTGCAGTCAAAGACGGCTGCCGCCCCGCAGCTCAAGATGGCTGCCGCCCCGCAGCTTAAGGTGGCTGCCGCCCCGCAGCTCAAGATGGCTGCCGCCCCGCAGCACAAGATGGCTGCCGCCCCGCAGCTCAAGATGGCTGCCGCCCCGCAGCTCAAGATGGCTGCCGCCCCGCAGCTCAAGATGGCTGCCGCCCCGCAGCTCAAGATGGCTGCCGCCCCGCAGCACAAGATGGCTGCCGCCCCGCAGCACAAGATGGCTGCCGCCCCGCAGCACGAGATGGCTGCCGCCCCGCAGCACGAGATGGCTGCCGCCCCGCAGCACGAGATGGCTGCCGCCCCGCAGCACGAGATGGCTGCCGCCCCGCAGCACGAGATGGCTGCCGCCCCGCAGCACGAGATGGCTGCCGCCCCGCAGCACGAGATGGCTGCCGCCCCGCAGCAAAGGATGGCTGCCGCCCCGCAGCAAAAGATGGCTGCCGCCCCGCAGCAAAAGATGGCTGCCGCCCCGTCGACCAAGATGGCCGCCGCTCGGGGTATAGAGGAGGCTTTGCGGGAGGATCGGGAGGTCTTCAGGGACTATCGGGCCTGGATAGACGAGACAGGGTGTGGCCCGGAGGAGGAGAGCGGGCTGGTCAGCAGGTTCTTCTCGTGGCGAGCTCACCAAGGAGTGCTTCCACATCCAGCGCTGAGGTACCTAATGCCACGGTTGTTCTGCCGTGCGCCTCACCTTCTCTCGCTCCTGGAGACTGCCACTGACTCTGCTCCTGCGACTGTCCCTGAGTGCACGTCTGTCCCTGAGTGCACGTCTGTCCCTGAGTGCACGTCTGTCCCTGAGTGCACGTCTGTCCCTGAGTGCACGTCTGTCCCTGAGTGCACGTCTGTCCCTGAGTGCACGTCTGTCCCTGAGTGCACGTCTGTCCCTGAGTGCACGTCTGTCCCTGAGTGCACGTCTGTCCCTGAGTGCACGTCTGTCCCTGAGTGCACGTCTGTCCCTGAGTGCACGTCTGTCCCTGAGTGCACGTCTGTCCCTGAGTGCACGTCTGTCCCTGAGTGCACGTCTGTCCCTGAGTGCACGTCTGTCCCTGAGTGCACGTCTGTCCCTGAGTGCACGTCTGTCCCTGAGTGCACGTCTGTCCCTGAGTGCACCCTGAGTGCACGTCTGTCCCTGAGTGCACGTCTGTCCCTGAGTGCACGTCTGTCCCTGAGTGCACGTCCCTGTCCCTGAGTGCACGTCTGTCCCTGAGTGCACGTCTGTCCCTGAGTGCACGTCTGTCCCTGAGTGCACGTCTGTCCCTGAGTGCACGTCTGTCCCTGAGTGCACGTCTGTCCCTGAGTGCACGTCTGTCCCTGAGTGCACGTCTGTCCCTGAGTGCACGTCTGTCCCTGAGTGCACGTCTGTCCCTGAGTGCACGTCTGTCCCTGAGTGCACGTCTGTCCCTGAGTGCACGTCTGTCCCTGAGTGCACGTCTGTCCCTGAGTGCACGTCTGTCCCTGAGTGCACGTCTGTCCCTGAGTGCACGTCTGTCCCTGAGTGCACGTCTGTCCCTGAGTGCACGTCTGTCCCTGAGTGCACGTCTGTCCCTGAGTGCACGTCTGTCCCTGAGTGCACGTCTGTCCCTGAGTGCACGTCTGTCCCTGAGTGCACGTCTGTCCCTGAGTGCACGTCTGTCCCTGAGTGCACGTCTGTCCCTGAGTGCACGTCTGTCCCTGAGTGCACGTCTGTCCCTGAGTGCACGTCTGTCCCTGAGTGCACGTCTGTCCCTGAGTGCACGTCTGTCCCTGAGTGCACGTCTGTCCCTGAGTGCACGTCTGTCCCCGTCTCTGAGCCAGTCCCCGTGCCTGTCCCAGTCCCCGTGCCCCTGCCTGTCCCAGTCCCCGTGCCCCTGCCTGTCCCAGTCCCCGTGCCCCTGCCTGACTCCAGTCCCCGTGCCCTTGCCTGACTCCAGTCCCCGTGCCCCTGCCTGACTCCAGTCCCCGTGCCCCTGCCTGACTCCAGTCCCCGTGCCCCTGCCTGACTCCAGTCCCCGTTTCCCTGCCTGACTCCAGTCCCAGTTTCCCTGCCTGACTACAGTCCCAGTTTCCCTGCCTGACTCCAGTCCCAGTTTCCCTGCCTGACTCCAGTCCCAGTTTCCCTGCCTGACTCCAGTCCCAGTTTCCCTGCCTGACTCCAGTCCGGTCCCCGTCCTGTCTTCGAGCCCCGTCCAATGCCCGAGGCCGTCATCCTGGCCGAGCCAGTTCCCGGGCCAAGGACTGTTGCCGGGCCAAGGACTGTTGCCGGGCCAAGGACTGTTGCCGGGCCAAAGCCGGTTCCCCGGCCACCTGAACCGTGTCCTCTGGCACGGCCGCCTGAACCGTGTCCCCCGGCACGGCCGCCTGAACCGTGTCCTCCGGCCCTGCCTCCTGACCCGACTCCCCCGGCACTGCCTCCTGACCCGTCTCTGGCTGGTCGACCTCTAGACCTGCACCCTCCTGTCCGACCTCCAGATCTGCTCCCGCCGAGGAGACCTCCAGACACGCTCCCGCCGGGTAGACCTCCAGACCCGCTCCCGCCGGGTAGACCTCCAGACCCGCTCCCGCCGGGTAGACCTCCAGACCCGCTCCCGCCGGGTAGACCTCCAGACCCGCTCCCGCCGGGTAGACCTCCTGACCCGCTCCCGCCGGGTCGACCACCTGAACCACCGTCGTCGCCTGTCCGATCCTCTGATCCGTCTCCGCCGGTCCGGTCCCCTGACCTGCATCCGCCGGTCCGGTCCCCTGACCTGCATCCGCCGGTCCGGTCCCCTGACCTGCATCCACCAGACCGGGCTCCAGGCCCGTCTCTGTGCCCTGCCCGAGACCCGTCTCTCAGTCCTCCCTGTCCTTGTGTTTTGGGCGCTTCGGGAGCCGCGCCTTTAAGTGGGGGATTCTGTAAGGGACAGAGTCCTGTCCTCCCACTCTATGGTGGTGATGACACCTCCCCCGCATCCGGAGAGAGGGAAAATTAGGGACTTGTTCGTTCACCTGTGTTTTTGTCCGCACCTGTGTTGTGTGTGCTCGTTAGTCCCTGTATTTAGTTCTGTCGTTTCCTGTCTTTCAGTGTCGGTCATTGTTAAGGTATGTTTCTCTTGTTTTACGTTTGCTGGTCCTGTTATGTATTGCGTGATTATTCTGGTGTTCTGCGTTTTGTATGTTCTGTCACTAAGGGGAGGTTTTGTTAATTATGTTGTTCTTCTGTGTTTGTGTTAAGTGTTAGGTTTGTCTTGTTAAAGTCCCCAGTTCTAGTGCCTGCATTGCCTGTCCTGGAAGTAATAAAGCCATTGTCTAGAGAAGTGCTCTGCGTTTGTGTTCCCTACCTGCTTGAAAGCCCAAACCCTGACAGTACCAGTCTACTACAGGTGTCCCAACATGTTGGAACAGACTCTGTTACTACACACTCAAAATGATTGTTTTGGACTATATTGTATTTACAAAGAAAAACAGACATGCCATTATTCCTTTTGGGAATTTGCGATGAAAGCTTAGGTGTCAGTGAGTACAGGTTCCTACAACATCCATATGAAGTTGGAAACGGGAGGAAATGTTGACAATCACAAGCTTGGAGAAGGAAGCACGATGGTCTGGGACTCTTTTGCTCGATCCAATGTTGGCAACTTGAACCCTGCGTGAGTGGCATCCTGAACCAAAATGCAGTATTCAATATACGGGTGTGCGATATGACGATATTTAATCGTGGACGATTAAAATGTCTCCACGATTCACTTTTTCGGAAATATCGTAGAATCGCGCTCCAGTGCACGTTCAATTAGATGCAGATCTATGGCGTTTTTCAGCTACGTATCAACATGCAATGCGCGGTGCGCTAGATGTCAGCGTGTTAACACTAGAAGCGCCAACAGCCCATGCCCGCGGGCGTTGCAGTTAGTAATTAAAATAAATATATAATGTTGAAAAGCTACAGCCTCGTTCTTCCATGACTTTTCCTAAATACGTGCATTTTACCTTGTCCCGTTTTCAGAAACTGGATGCGTTTTGGTCTGATCTCGTTTTGGTCCGATCTATATTGGACACCGTTTTGGTCTGGTCTATATGAAACTGGATCCGTTTTGGTCTGGTCTATATGAAACTGGATCCGTTTTGGTCTGGTCTATATAAAACTGGATGCGTTTTGGTCTGGTCTACATGAAACTTGACGCGTTTTGGTCTGGTCTACATGAAACTTGACGCGTTTTGGTCCGATCTATATGAAACTGGATATATGTAACCGATTAATTTGCTGCGGTCTCATGTGCACTCATAACATCACTAATGAACACTGCGCAGTGCAACCGGTTAGTATGCGTGTCCTGCTCAGGCAGACAAAAGCTGCTAGATATACATAGATAATAGATTGATTGGCTTGGTTGAATTTGAATGAACTAGAAAAAAGAGGTAGGCCTACGTTTATAAAGAAATATATGTTTTACTAAATAAACAGAACGAAAATATAAAACGAAATTGATTAATGTATCTACCGGGTAACAGCAGAATATACCCGACCGTGACCAATATACAAACTGTGTTGTAAAATACGTGTTTCATTGTCTATAGTGCCTTAGTTACTGGGCTGTAATTACTATAATACATTTTACAAATGTAAATGATCAAATTATACACTGTAGCCTAATGTTTTTATTTCAACAGTCTGTGTTGCAATATATACGGCCAATCATGCGCAAATCATTTGATTGCGCGTCGCTTGTGATCTAAAATGTTTTAGCATTTATTACATCAAAATAGGACATACAGTTTGATTGATTTTAATTTATTCGATCTTTAGAAATTTAAATATCATAGCCTGTGCATTTTAAAATCATGGTTTTAATTTTGTATTGTATGGCTACATAAGACAATAAATAGGCTACATACTATTTTAGTAAAATGTTTTACTGCATAATTCACAATTCATTTAATTCAGGATGATAACACAGTAGATCATCTGATGCTGTAGATGGATGGCAGGTTACACAGTGAATGGATGGTGAAGCTGCGGATGAGAATGAAGGTGCTTCTTTGCACCATTGCACTTCCTTTAAATATACACGTGATTAAAATATGCTACTTTAATTTTTTTTTCCCTTTTATGTTTTGTTACCTTGTAACGCTATATTCTTTAAATGGAGATATAATTTGCTTGTATTGCAGCTCAGTAATTAGCAAAATAGTCTTAAAAAGCAACATGAAAAAGAATCGTGATAAAATCGTGAATCGTGATTTTTCCTGAAAAAATCGTGATATGATATTTTTCCCATATCGCCCACCCCTAATTCAATATCCCTTATGTCACGTTTTATGACGGCAGGATGGCCGTACCTGTAAAATCCAATGAACTCTCTCCCTCGTTTGGCACACAGACACTTGTTTCATTGTTTTATTGCTCACCTGTTTTCCTAATCACCATCCTGTTTAAAGGGCCACTTCACCGAAAAAATATTTTTTCTCACTTATCGTGATCACTTATGTAGTAGAAATGTGAAAGAATTTTTGAAATTGGTGCCTTCTAGGCAGAGAAAAAGATTAAAATGTGTTTTTGGCTCATGTGGATGAAATACACCAAATCCCAGAATGCACTTGTTTCGCTGCTCTACGAGTCCACTCCCAAGCCACGCCTACCGGCTCGAGAGGGCAGGCAGAAGGGAAGGCTAGCTACTAATTGACTGGAAAACAGAAGACACCGGTTAACATGAGTCTCCGTGACTTTCTTGATAAAGTAATTTAAATACTAGCCTTGCGTTGTACCGGGATGTACATCCAACACAAGGAAAGGACATGTAGTTAGTTTCCATCGTTTTCCCGTTGAACATTTACAGCGGTGCAAACAGTGGCTGCGGGCTATCAACCACCCCAAGTTCCGAGAATATTTGTAATTAATAAAAGTATATACATTTCTTCATATTTCCCTGTACTCTTTTGTAAATCAAAGTAATTCATTATAGACCAACACAGGCAGGCAAAACAAGACGATATAGCCTTTCCCCAGTCTCTCTCCTTGCTGGACCCATTCCACGAAATGACGGTAGGCTGATAGGCGATATTGTCTGAAAACAATAAGCACAACGTTAGCAACGCAAGCTATTTGCACCTACAATAGGCTAGCTAGCATATATGTAAATATATCCGATAGCTCAGCTAACTGACGTGAACAACAAATAAATACTCACTTATACTGAAGCGTCCGTTTGTCCCTGCGGGCTTTGGCTGGCGTTTCCAATTGACCTTCGGAATCCTGAAATAAGTTTCCAAAACTCGTGTGGATCAAAGCTGGGGTGCTCTATTACGCATGCTGGCGGTTCCGTTTATAATGCAGATTCAGTTATTTCTTCAAGAAGAAAATGGCATCGCTGAAATTCGCAACAGCAGCGGGACTCTATCTGTGTCCATAGGCGCACAGCGAGAGCACTGGCACCACCAGTCCGCCCCAGCTCGACTCTGTACGGGCTCTACCTCATGACCGCCAGGCAAGCTTCGCTCCTCTGCAGCAGCAGCCTCTTGTTCCTCCATCAACCGCAACAGTTTTTCACTGTATTGCGGCTCGTACAGGCAGCCACGAACATCGGATTCCCGCAACAGATCTTCAAAATCCCTTTCTTCCATTTCGTCTTCAAAATTACATGTGTTTAGTCTAAAACTCGCATTTCTCCACAACAAGCAAGATCGGGTTAGCTTAGCTACAAGATGGCTGACACTGTTTTGAGAATCTGTGACGGCCCTACCCCATATGGGCGTGTTGAAAAAAATGCGGAAGTAGCGTCTACTTCTGTCTGTAGTTTATAGCCTCTTTTAAAAAATCCTCCAATGACGTAAAAATCGTAATTTTACGTCATTGGAGGATTTTTTTCCTGACTTAAAATCAAGATATCTCTCTTATAAGATGGAGTTGAGAGGTGGGAGTAAGGTCATTGGAAAATACTACCATTTGTCTACCGATACAATGCTAAATGCAAAATCGGTGAAGTTGCCCTTTAAGTTCCTCCTTTCCCAGTGTGTGTTGTCGGTCTTTGTTTGATTTATGCCTCATGTCTTGTTTTCCCTGTTCGTTCATTTGGGTCCTTTCCTTTACAGCCACCTAACAATGTCAGAAGTATCTTAGATTAATTTACTGTAAGGCATCAAGTCATGCAATGGCCTGCATAGTCTCCAGACTGAAAAATCATCTGGACTGCCCTTAGATCCCCCTCCCACTACCCACCCTGGACACTATCGGCTCTGATACGACCTGTACTATAACTAGACATTGCACTGCTTTTGCACAGTTGTATATATAACTAGATATTGCTCTTTTGCACAATTTGCTACTTTAACCTGGACATTGCTCTTTCTTTTTTCTGTACGCGCATCTAAACATTGCTCATTTGCTCATTTGCACTATTAAGATACATATTTCACATTCTATTTCTACCCTGTACATAAGTAGACAGGGTCTCTTGACTGTTTGTGTTGTGTGTTTTCCTCAGTTTGCACTGTTTGTGTAAGTCTTACAATATGTGTTCTAAATGCCACAGCTAGTTGTCAGAAAGAAATCTTTGAGTGTGTAAACAGACTTGGCAAATAAACCTGATTCTGGTTTGGGATTAACTGGCAGAAGAGCAAAAGCAAAAAGTTTTATACTATTGTGGGAACTTCATTTTTGGGGAGAACATCTAGAATAATATTTAGTATCCATTGTGAAAAAATCGAGTTGTCTAGACCTCCTTAAAAGTCTGTAAATCCTCCCATTACTCTATTGTTTACAAAGCACGACTCCACAGGCTTTCGGTATACTTAACATCACTGTTGACACATAGCTTGTCTGGATTCAATGCTAGATCTTCCCAGAGCATACTTGCAAAATAAAAATGTGTGGCAAGTAATAAATTATAAGATATACAGCTTGTTTCTACTAACCAAATGCCCAAAAACAATTTCTCACATGGGATTGCTCAGTTCATTACGTGCTTATGAGAGTCTAAGCTTCCCCATGGTTTATTTTGGTTTTATTTATAGTTTTTTCTTTTTTTAGTAACCCCACCCCAGGCTTAGGGGTTCTTAGATCTGTGAGCAGTACAGGTCTGATATGTGCTCAGCTGGTCCCACAAGTCTTCCTTAAAGGTATGTTTGGTTTAAATTGAAATGAAATAAGACACTTCTTTGTTTTTGTCTTCTTTGTTTTTGCACTCATGGCTGCTTTGCATATGTGTTCATTTACTTTTGCAGCCAAATTTAGATTTTTCGTTTTTATAAATTGATGTTGAAATATGAAACATGTTTTCGAATGCGTAGTCACAGATGGCCTTAATGCTTTGTGCTGTTTATATTAGATGTATCTAATATGTATCTATTAGATAAGGGAAAACGACCCTGGATGATCCTACATTTGTTACTTGTGTGATTGAATTGCATGAATGAAATTTGAGGGGGTCAACTATTTCATGGAGCTGAGAGCCATTTTTAGACTATTTATTAGAAAGCCAGCAAGTGCACCTGGTTTCCATTTCAGTCCTCAGATCTGGATCAGAAAGATTGCCAATTATGATTATATGATTATATAATTTGTAAAAGTTAAATTAAAGAACACGGGTTCAATGGATGCCAAAAATGAATTAGAAAATAACAAAATCAATTTCACATTAAGCAAGTATGAAGTCTCAAGGCTGCAAGAACAGAGCACAAATGATGCATCTCTTGTGAAGGGACCCCATGATGTTTAGGGGAGATATCAATTATTTGTGTATGCAGCCATGTGCAAGTTTGTGTCTAAAGAACTTCGTTATCCTGTGAATTAGACATGGCAAAAAATAAATTAAAAAAATGACTGTTGAGTTCTTGTTACAGTTGGTAATCCCTCTTTCGTTCTATCTATCATTAGAAGACTTGCTGCCAAGAATACCTCTCAGAGTTTTTCTCCTTCTTTATAAGTACATATTCTATTAAGGTCTACTAAAATACGAACGAAAGTCTATTATCACAAAGAAGAACTGTGAGATATAATTTGAGTTTATTTGTCATTGCTGTCAAGTTAGGGAATTACACAATGCTACCGATACAATAATTATAAACACTGTCCACTTTATAATCTCACTGGAACTCATGTGAGGTGTAAATTGTTTTATCTGATTAAGTAAATAACTGTTGATATTGTAGAAGTGACAGCGAAATTAATAAAGGTAATTATTCATTGCCCTAAAATGTCAGTTGAGTTTGACATGAACCTAAATGTTCTAGAGGCTCTGCTAGTCATCATATGCCAAGAAAAAGAAGTTGCTTGCACATTGCTCCAGAAATGGAGCATCTATAAAACACCATCACAGCCTGTTGGGCACTTCTATTTCAGCAGCCTTGGTTACTGCTATTACAGTAGGTGTACAACGATCTGCTTACAATTACAATTTATTTAAGAGATGGAAATAAAATACCGGTGGATTTTGGAGTTATGTAGCTAAGAAAGATAACTGCCAAGATATATCACAACAACACACAGCACAGCAACTGCAAGAGGCACCTGCTAAACCATTTCCTGCCTTACATTGTGGATAGTTTGGGTCACAATGGCTAACTGCTGGTTGGTTCTGGTTTTCTGTTGGGTTTTACCCAACATTCTTATTGCAACAGGGGCAGTAGAAGATGGGAAAGACTGTACTAAAAACCATGGTCTGCTGAAAGAGATCTCTGAAGATCTTATTTCACCATCTGAATGTATGCTGAGCTGTACAAGACTGACTTACAGATTATTCCTGGAGACCCTGGACAGACGGAACATAAGATTCAAAGACTCTGAAGCAGGTGAGAACACCATATATAACATTATTTTGGATGCAATAATCACATACAATGACACGTCTATAAAAATTTACCGCTAGCACAACACCTAATCAAATATGTAATTTCCTAAAGACAACTTTTGCACTGATCAACAAATGAATCTTGACAGAAGAAAATGAATAGACCTATAGAAATAGAAAACGATCCACTTGCTCCTGATGATCAGTTTTCAGATATGTAGCCACTAGTCACTAGACGCCAGCAACTCCAAAGTTGCATATATCATATTTCATCTTCTAAGACAAGCCCCTCTCTTCCACAGGTAGGCATGAAGAATACTGCTGGTCAACGAAATCAATGTACTTCCCTGAGAATCATTTGTTTCATTCCTACATTGTGCTGCCTGTCAATGAGTCACTGGTTAATGGAGAATTAATTGGACTGAAAGCTTCTCCTCCCCACCACAATGACATAATAACTCCATACAAAGGTCCTACACCTCTTTCAAACCTCTGTGGCTTCCTTTTCGACGTCACAGGCCACTTCACCATGACAAAGAGATGGCCAAGGTTCTGCATGAATGTGGTCTCAAAGCAAAGCATCATGGGAAACGGAGTCCTTAATAGGTGCCAACCATTCCTGGCGCTGATTTGGGAGAATTAGGATAATTCACCAACAAAGCAAGAAGGGGGGTGAAAATGACGACCATATATTATGTAGCATCAAGGGTTTGTTTGTGAGAATTGTTTGGTTATCTCTACTGAATGTACCTGGAGCTGATGACCTTCTCAATTTCATTACTATCGAGGTAGCTATATGTTGTACATAGAAAATATATCGAAAATGTGGAGTAAAACACTGCTCCTTGGACTAATGTACACTTCCACTGAAGATGTACACTTCCTCTAAAGAAAAGTTTGTTAAATTGTTAATTGTTAATCTCACACTTAGCGTAGAAATGGTCGTATGCATGGTTTACAAATAGATGTTTGCTGATGCATGATTGACAATCACATAATTGTTGTTTCTCGTAGAGATGGAATGAGAAGTCATCTTATGTTACTTTGCCTTTATGACTAACTGTATTTTGAAGTAGACCATTTTCATTTCAAGATTTGTGCGATCTCTCGGGATTACTCAGTTGGAAATTCCACCAACAAGCTCACAAGGAAGGATTAGCAAAGAAAGCTGGAAGATGAGTACTATAAAATAGCAGAATCTCTTATAGCAGAATGTCTATGGCGCTACCTTTCCAGCAGCATTACAGTGACTACAGCGCTCTCTTCTGGCAGTAACACAGCATCATTAAAATAGCACACACAAAACTCGAAATGCCTCATAGCTACTGCAAACACTGCATTCAAAATACCATGAACTCATTTCAAAATCAAGTATTTGCATCAAATGGCAAACTCTTTGTTCATTATACTACATTTTTGTATATACCATGTACACATTGTTGTTCAAAATCTAAAGCTTTTCTGGCCTTCATGAGCTAAATGTCAAGTTCTATGGAATGTTCTAGAGTGAAAGTAAATCTGCTTAGAGGAGTTGAAATGTATACAGTGAACACCAATGGAACTAAATATTTATTTTTCCAAACCAAATTACTGTAGTTACTGTAGTACAGATTTGTACGGCATACAAAAACAAACTGTTTTCATGAAATGTGTGTAAGCAGTTGGCAAAAATTGTAACACTGCCACTTAGCTTGCTCTCTTTGTAATGTTGCATCCATTATTCTAAACAGGTAACATTTGGCCTATTTATAGACCTATACAAAATCATTGATTGAGTAGTGATCCGTTAAGCAAATTAGTGTCCACACATGTGAGGGATGTGAGTGAGGCAAAGCTACGTTTTATATTTGTGTCAAAAGTTGAGCATTGTGTGTACTGTTTTGCAAGAAGTATTTTATGAAATTGGAAACTGAGTGAAAGGCTGAGAATGATCTTATTGTTCTGCAGACTTGAGGTGTGGTTCTGCTATTTGAGTGACAGGTTTCACAAATCGTGTGATTTTGTGTGTAAGCAGTTGGTAAAACTGTAAGAGTAATGCAACAGTTACTATCAATTGATGCAAGCAGTTGTATCAGCAGTTGTATCAATTGATAGTTTGCTTTTTGTAATTAAATGTATAGACAGTCATCTCAAATGTAATTTGTGAATAGCATTTTGAAATGGTAAGACTTTGATGTTAAGTGGTGTCATTTTGAACAGGTGCTTTTAGTTCAATGAACAAACAGTCTTACGTTTATGTGTATCATATCCAAGAAATTGAAAAGTGCTAGAATTTTGAAAAATGTGTGAGTTTTGTGTCTTGAGTTTTGAAAAAGGACATACATTTTCTGAAATTAGTGCTATTGCAAAAAACTGTATTCAATAGATGTCAGATTTTGTTCAATGATTCCACAGTGTCTCTAGGATTCTCTCTACTAGTTATTTCACAGTGTTTTACCAAAATGAAACATGTATCACATATTTTGTATTACAACATTTTATTTTTATTAAAAAATATGAATAACTACACAATGAAACTATCAGCAAGTTGTGTGGGTGATCTAAATGAATTTTCTTGTGGTATTTCGTGATAAATGACATATTTGAACTAAGGACTCTGCAAGTTCAATAGTTCTTTATGAATATACAATGCAATATTTTGGACATTGGACAGCCTGTGTTATAAATGATGAACATTTTCAGTTTTGTGTCTAGAGTTTTGAAAAATTACATCAATGTTCTGAAATTATTAATTAGAAGCCGAAGTGATTGTAAAAAACTGTTTACAGATTTCTTTAACAATCATATATAATTCTTCCAACTTCTTAATTAGACAGAACAAGGACCCAAATTGTTCACCATGAAGTATCTTCACCCCATATCCTACACTTGAAGTTTCTTGAGCTGAAATATCAGATCATACATATTTTTTATGTTCACAAAAAGCTTGTTTCTCTTAAATGTTGTGCAAATGATAGTTTACATTGGGGTTTAATCGAAGCGTCAAGGCTGTTGGGGATCTGGTGATTAGGCCTATGTGTCTTCAAAAGTCACTGTTAGGTATTTACATGTGTTGGTTATTGTTTCCAGTTCACGATTTAGATAGAGGTGAGTGGTTGTATTAGAAGACGTGTTGTTGTTTTTTAATGTTTTATAAGTCGATGTGTATGTGCATTTTATAAGCGCTGTGTATGCGCATTTTATAAGCGCTGTGTATGGGTGTTTTATAAGCGCTGTGTATGTGCATTTTATAAGCGCTGTGTATGTGCATTTTATAAGCGCTGTGTATGTGCATTTAATAAGCGCTGTGTATGTGCATTTTACAAGCGCTGTGTATGTGCATTTAATAAGCGCTGTGTATGCGTGTTTTATAAGCGCTATGTAGGCCTATGCGTGTTTTCATTTCAAACGAGTTAGTTGTTTGCGCCGTTCACGTTTTTGTGCGTTTTACGTGTATAAATAAACGTGTCTTTCGTACAGAAACCTGAGTCTACATATGGCTTTCATGCACTACACCTCCCGCTATTTCTGACATTAACAATATAAACCCACTGTATTGTACAATACATATTACAGTCATGTCACACAACATTAAGAGGAAGAATGCATTCAACATGTTGACTGGAGGAATGTCCAAAACATCTGCTGCCGAACAATTTAATGTATATCCCAATAACCTGCCAAAACTATTAGCCTATTACTTTTTTTGGGAATTTGGGCAAAGGCACAATTTGCCTCAAATCAAGTATAATTGTTATTTCTATTGCCGTACAAATAAACATACCTGAGACAGCCTAAGCTCTACTTTATTGATACTTTTCTATGTACTAAACCGGGGGAGAAGACATGGGTCGGAGTTTCAACAGCCAGCCTTATCTAAAGGCAAACAGTGCCCTCTCATGGAAGGATGCTTACACACATATCTGTCACGAATACATAACAGTATGCCAGCCTGGCAAACAAAGACCAATCACTCAGACAGCTGATGAAATTGTGGGTTTGCACCAAAAAGTGGTTGTGCAGAACTGTCAGAAACAGTCTCAAAGAAGCATCTGAATCTAACTTGTCTTCTTTACCAGTACGTTTGCCAGTATTGACCTAAATGCAATTCGATGCTCTTGCCAACTAGAGTGGGCAAATGCTCACCTAAATAGCTGAAGACAATTGTCAACAGATAAATACATAAAGACAAAATACTTAATAATGTTTTTGTTTTTCACAATAATATTTCACAAGGACATCAGTTGTGGAGCTTGGGACTTGACATGAGACTTGGTCTCATGTCTGTGTTTTGCCTAAATCTACACCAACCTCAGCCAGCTCCATCAGCCTCTGGTTACTGATGACACATAAACCCTACGTTTGTGGCTTTGACACTGCTAGCAACATTGTGTTTGCGATCAGATGTCATGGTTTATTCCATGTATGTGGAAAAGAAACATGAACACACGTGCAGTTGGGAGTAAAGAATGGATACCCACAGGAAAGTATTTTTTGTAAATAAATTATTTATTTTACAAATTTGGGCATTTTGTAATAACTTATAAAACATTTCCCTAGCATCCCTAGCTGGTGGTGTCCCCATGGATTGAAATAACTTAATGTTGCCGTTTCTTTTCTCTTACATCAACAGTACTGGTTGAACTGTGTCTTTAAATAATTTATTGGAACCACGGCCCACTTCATTTCCTCCAGAGCATCTAAATAGGTTTGAGATATGGTTTTTAACTCAACCTTACCATAACCCTCCATTTCTTATTTTTGAGCCATTCTTAGCACCTTTGTTAGTGTGTTTTGAATCGTAGTTATGTTGCAAGACCAATGCAGTCACCTTCAAGTATTCTTTGGTACGGAATTCACGGGTGACTCAATGATGGCAAGTTCTCTAGGGCCTAAAACGACAAGAATCAGCCACAAAACATAGTCTGTTGTTGCAGTCAGTCTTTACCTAGGGGCTACCTGGCAAACAGCAGATGCCAATTTATTACTGACCTCTGACTTCTGTTGTGCAGTGTATTTCTGACTCAATTGACTCAGGCACATCAACATTAATTGCAGCAAGACAGGCCTGTAGGTCTCTTGATGTTACTCTGGAGTTCTTAGACATTTCTACCAGCATCTTTTGGTTGTGTCCTTAACACATGTTTTTGTAAAAATACCATATTCTGCATGAGGAAATTGCATATCTTTAATGGTTTTCAAGTTCATTTTTTTGCATAATGTTTAAGCTTCATTAACAAATTGGTTGGAAGATGCCAGTACCTGGAATTCTGTACCCAACTGTACACTTTCTGTACTTTTGTAATAAAAAAAATTTAAAAGTCCAAACCATTTCAATACTTTTGTTTATTTAGTTTGTAAATAAACAAAGGACAGGGTAAAAAAATAATACATATTGTTTTTTACAACTTCTAAAAAACAATTTAGAAAGAAGAGCTGTGGCTGCAGCAGGCAACTTGTTTTTCATGCTATCAAATACAACACACACTTGACCTTATATTTTGTGTTTGTCCATGTGTTCCTTCAGCTCTGCATTATGCATCACATACATTACAGTGAGCTTGTCTGCTTAAAGTTTGGAAAAGTGCTGATGGAGAAATCCTAACTAAAACACTAGTTACCATCATAGGATGCACTAAATGAAAACACATTATTTGAAAAACAAGTGTTTCAACTAAAACCATCTGCAATTTTCATCAGGATTTGTTCTTTGGCACTGTTGCTACAGTCACGTGTTTGACACTCAACCGACACAGTGTTTTATAACACTTCTATGATGCAGTCAGTGCCGGAAAGATAAGAAAGGTATTATGGGTGAATCCTGCCGCAAAGGTGTTAAGACACTTACAGGAATGGTTTTCCTCAACATCTGAAACACCCATATGATTAAATAACATCTTTAAGGGGTTCTGCAACTCTTCATTTTGCTGAGGCAATGTTCCAGCAGGTCTTATGGCACCAAGGCCTTCCGTAGGACATCGTATCAGACTGCCTGTAAAGCAACAAAAGGTGAACATTTTAAAAGGAGTTAGTGACACCATAGTAACTTTCCACCCCCGTTATTTTGTACACCTGTGTTGCATTGTGCTCCCCCCAACCAGTCTCATTAGCCCAGATGGAGAACGATTGCAATTTGTAATTGTTGCCTGGTGGCTCCCCTTAACAAGCAAAGCTGTCACCAAGGCAAAGGGCATTTGATTTGTTTAACACGTTTTTAGTAACAAAATTAAAACATGTGTTAATTCATATTCTTGATGTATTTGCGATCATTCCAAGATGTGGAAAAACTGGTGATACTATTGAATGAGTTTGGCGTGTCCAAACGTTTTACTTGTACTAAATAACATTTCTCTTTATCAGAAATAAAATTAAAAATGTAAATACGTTGTCGAGAATAATTTTCTGGGAATGACTGCTTGAGGTCTGGAATGGATGAACTGTCAGGTCTCAGGCAAGAGTATGGTATATGATCCGAGTAGATGTGACAGGTCCGTAGTAGTCCCAGTGCAAAGGTGAACATCCGATTCCCCAGGTGAATGGCAATGAAAAAAACATGTTGACAGGTAATCCTGGAGAGAAGCAAACAAACAGGTCAGAACAGAAACCACAATTCAAACTGAATAAGCAAACGCAGAATAAACAGCACAAGACTAGGTGGTCGATAACATACTGAGTGACTTAACGATCCAGCAGGTAATGATGGTCTGGTTGTCTCTTGTATACCTTCAGTGATGAGTGATCAGGTCCAGGTGTGACTGATGACTCTCCCAGAACAGGTGGGCAGGGCAACAGAATCAGAGAGCCTAGAAATCTGTTCATCACCCACCAGAGGGAGACAAAAACCCACAACACCCAAATCCCAGGAACAAATGCCCAGGTCACAAAGAAGGGTTTGTGACATGAACTTCACCAAACGTTGTGTTTTCTCCTTTATGATGCTTTGCCAGGCCTTTACTGCAGCTGTTTGTTTGTGGATCTTTCTGCCGTCTTACGTTTTGTCTCAGCAACAGAAATGCATGCTCGATCAAGTTGTGATCAGGTGATTTAATATTCCAGTTCTTTGCCTTAAAAAACGCTATGCATGCCAATGCCATCACACTACATTCACCGTGTTTTCAGATGATGTGGTATGCTTCGGCTCATGCGCCGTTCCAAGCTTCATCTCTCAA
This sequence comes from Dallia pectoralis, assembly GCA_029465975.1. NCBI lineage: Eukaryota > Metazoa > Chordata > Actinopteri > Esociformes > Umbridae > Dallia > Dallia pectoralis. The sequence goes on along the minus strand of CM055760.1, from coordinate 618,118 downwards.
AAAACGCTGTTCAAGAACTGGGCTGTCACAAATAGCTTGGTGAAGTAGTGCGGAATAAGCCCAACGCAGAGCCGGAATCACACGTTCGTGGTATTTATTACTCACAAGGAAAACAAACACGTAACAATGAACAGAAAACTAGAAACTGTAATTGAAATAAAAGTGCGCTATAAAGCAGCATACAAAATGAAAAAGCGATCTAGATAGACAACACAGCACTCACCTACATGCACACGTAACATGAAACAACGTCAAGCAAACTAACACGGCAATATATTTTTTGGCAAGATTGAGTCTTGATGCACTCAACCAAATTATGAATTAACCTACCAGGTTCAAAACAAATCAGTAACCAAGGGGACCCTCATAGATATTCTCCTGACTCATTTGCCCTCTGTTTTTAACCAGGATCTCAGCAATCACTGCCTTATAAACTGTCAAACGATCACCCCTCATCTCTGTAGTCGGGGCTCGGCCCTGGCAGCTCCAGCCAAATCCTCCACCACCTCCCAGCCACTGCTTTATGCTATGTCTTAAAGAGATCTACCAAGTATATTCTGTCTGAAGTCTGTCTGGTTCACATTCCAGTGATATTTCCTCCAGCAATCCTGTCTCTCTGCCTACCTGTCTGCCTCCCTGCTTGCCTGAGCCATTCTTCACTACGCCATCTCTACTACTGCCTGTCTGTTGGAATCAGTCTCTGCTACACCATCTTTACTACTGCCTATCTGTTGGAATCAGTCTCTGCTACACCATCTTTACTACTGCCTGTCTGTTGGAATCAGTCTCTGCTACACCATCTTTACTACTGCCTGTCTGTTGGAATCAGTCTCTGCTACACCATCTTTACTACTGCCTGTCTGTTGGAATCAGTCTCTGCTACACCATCTTTACTACTGCCTGTCTGTTGGAATCAGTCTCTGCTACACCATCTTTACTACTGCCTGTCTGTTGGAATCAGTCTCTGCTACACCATCTTTACTACTGCCTGTCTGTTGGAATCAGTCTCTACTACACCATCTTTACTGCTGCCTGTCTGTTGGAATCAGTATCTGCTACACCATCTTTACTACTGCCTGACAACCTACCATTTCCATTACCATTTCCTCAGGGTTTTTATGCACATTCTAATCTCTCTGTGTTCGTTCCTTTGAGTTCTGTCCCTTTACAGACACCTCACACATGGTGGATTTCTTACACCCATAATCATGATTTAACTGTAACTTGAATTTTGTTTTGGTAAACATTATTTCCGGACCTAACTTTATATACTACAACTTTAATGGTGTGGTCTGTGTAATGTTGTAGGCTTAAGGCAAATTACATTAAAGACTGATTGAGAGGGAAAGGACCTGCCCCTAAATATAAGGACTGACTATGCTTCACTAGATCACAACTGAGATATTACAGGCTATTTTTTACACACTACGAGCATTAAATCTATCCCTGAGTGACCTATGTTTCCAACACTACTCCGGATAAATAATTCACAGCAGCTGTATTGTATCTAATCCATCAGCCAGGGCAGAACAGCAGAACAGAGCAGGAGGTAAGACCTAGCAGACTCACCTGTGAGGTGAAGGAGTCTGTACCAAACTAAACACTATTTTCCTATTTTCCTATGTAGTGCCAATAGCACTGAACTACAAATGCAAAAGGGTGACATTTGGATTTTTTTTTGGGATTTGCTCTTGCTCTTGGCATCCTGCCAAACAGTTCTACACAAAGAGAGAAATGGAAAATGAGCACAGGGAGAGAGTAAGAAAGAGAAGTAGAGGGAGATTGAGAGAGAGTGTCCAGTAACTGACCTTTCTCCTCAGCTGAGTCACAGCCTAAGCAGCCAGTCTTCGTTTTTAAGCCTTTTTGTGGCCAACAACACGTGTTCATGCACAGTGCCCAAACTCCTTCTAGCACAGCTCAAGCATTCCTAAAGCAAACCTGGCTCAATGTGAGGCATACATTAAACTGGTTTTATTCAGCCCATTTTTTGTACGTACTGATGCCTGAACATATTAAAGTTCATTGCACTACTGCACAGACAGCCATATAGCCTACCATTTGGTAAGTCCATTATAAGAATTACATGGATATTGATATACAATTTTATGAACAAGTATATTACAGACTATTTAAGTTTAACCAAGGCAGAACAATAATCTTGCAACATCAGGTTGTAATGTAAATTATAATTGTTATATATTGATTGGTTGAATGATATGTAAAAGTGGAAATTACAAACATTTTATATGTACGCTGCGGTAAGAGTGTGTTTAGCAAAGATTTTGACAATTTGAACGGGATTATTAATGGGATTTTTTTTAATTCACACATCAGCAAAAAATAAAATAAATATATTTACATTACATTTACATTTTGCGCATTTAGCAGACGCTCTTATCCAGAGCGACTTACAATAAGTGCAGGCATTTCACATATAGCTAAAACACACATCAAAAAGGCAATAAGTACATTGTTCCTGGGTGGGTGCAGGGGGAAGTGCTAGAGATAGAAGAATGATTCGGTTGTGAAGTTTCAAACAGTCGAGAGTTGTGGAGCTCCATTCATGGAGCTACTGGAGGTACAGTTTGAAGAGGAATGTTTTTAGACGTTTTTTGACGATTGGTAGAGAGTCCGATGATCTGATCTCCAGAGTGGAGTTGTTCCACCATTGCGGGGCAAGCACGGAGAACAATTTAGACTGAGCAGATCGAGAGTTGCCCTCCCGTAGGGATGGCACTACCAAGAGGCCTGAGGTGGCAGAACGAAGTGCTCGCGTGGGTGTGTACGGCTTGATTAGTGACTGGATGTAGGAGGGGGCGGTTACTCTTGTTGCCCCATAGGCTAGCACCATGGTTTTGTAGTGGATGCGTGCTTCGACCGGGAGCCAGTGTAGTGTGCGGAACAGCTGAGTGACGTGGGAGAACTTTGGTAGATTGAAGATCAGGCGGGCTGCTGCATTTTGAATGAGTTGCAGGGGTTTGATGGCGCACACTGGGAGACCAGCCAGAAGGGAGTTGCAGTAGTCGAGACGGGAGATGATAAGTGCCTGGATCAGCACTTGTGCGGCTTCCTGCGTAAGATAGGGCCTTACTTTCCGAATGTTGTAGAGCATGTACCTGCAAGACCGGGACACCGCCTTGATGTGTGCAGAAAATGAGAGGTAGTTGTCAAGGGTCACGCCAAGGTTTTTCCCACATTGGGTAGCAGGGACTGTGACGTTGTCCACCGTAATGGACAGATCCTGGAGCGGGCAGGCTCTTCCTTTGAAGAAGAGCAGTTCAGTTTTACCTAGGTTGAGTTTCAGATGGTGTGCAGACATCCAGGCCGAGATGTCAGTCAGACATGCAGAGATACGGGATGCCACCTGGGTTTCAGACTGTGGGAATGAGAAAAATAGTTGGGTATCATCAGCATAGCAGTGATAGGAGAGGCCATGTGAGGATATGACAGAGCCAAGAGACCGGGTGTATAAGGAGAAAAGGAGAGGGCCTAGGACCGATCCTTGGGGGACCCCAGTGACCAGGGGCTGCATGTTCGACGGCGAGCCTCGCCACACCACCTGGTAAAAACGGTCCGACAAGTACGAGGAAAACCAGGAATGCACCGCTCCTGAGATCCCCAGGTCAGAGAGGGTGGAGAGCAGGATCTGATGGTTTACTGTGTCGAAGGCAGCAGATAGGTCTAGTAGAATGAGAACAGAGGAGAGAGAGTTGGCTTGGGCCTTGCGTAGGGCTTCAGTTACACAGAGCAGCGCTGTTTCAGTTGAGTGGCCCGTCTTGAATCCTGACTGGTTAGGGTCCAGGAGATTGTTCTGCGAGAGGTAGGAGGACAGTTGGTCAGCTACGACGCGTTCAAGCGTTTTGGAAAGGAAGGACAACAGGGACACAGGTCTGTAGTTGTTGACATCCGACGGGTCGAGAGACGGTTTCTTGAGGAGCGGAGTCACTCTGGCCATCTTGAAGTCAGAAGGGACACATCCTGAGGTTAGAGAAGTGTTTATTAGAGATGTGAGATATGGAAGAAGGTCCGTGGAGATGGACTGGAGGAGCGGGGAAGGGATAGGGTCAAGCGGGCATGTTGTCGGACGGCTGGATTGGAGCAGTTGCAGGGTGACTTCCGGACTGAGCGTGGAGAAGGAACTCAGACCAGGGACAGAGTCAGTGTGAGGGGAAATAGCGATTTCTGGCGAATGGGTGAATGATGCTCGAATGTTGTCCACTTTCTGTTGAAAGTGGGTAAGAAAGTTGTCAGCTGAAAGGGACGATGACGGAGGAGGTGGAGGAGGGGTGAGGAGTGTGGAGAAGGTGGAGAAGAGCTTTTTAGGGTTGGAAGCGGAGTCCTGGAATTTCCGGTGATAGAAAGCAGCTTTAGCGGTGGTCAGATTAGAGTTGAAGGCGGTGAGGAGGGACTGGAGGGAAGCCAAGTCGCTTTGAATTTTGGTGGATCTCCATTTCCGCTCGGTTGCACGAAGTTCTCTCCTGTGGCTACGTAGGGTTTCATTTAGCCACGGCACAGGAGGTGCGGCTCGGGCTGGCCGGGAGGAAAGAGGGCAGAGCGAGTCATAGGATGTAGATAGCGATGCTAGAAGGGTGGAAGAGGCAGATTCCGTAGACAGGAGGGAGAAGGATTTGGGAGACGGGAGGGATGAAAGAACAGAAGCAGCAAGATCAGATGGGGAGAGGGATCGTGCTGCTTCTGATCTTTCAGAACAGAAGCAGCAAGATCAGATGGGGAGAGGGATCGTGTGTTCATGCGACCCACCACCAGGCTGGGAGTTGATGATGCACGAGAAGAGAGGGAGAGGGAAAATGAGACTAGGAAGTGGTCCGATAGCGGTAGGGGTGTGGTCTTAAAGTTGGTCAGCGGGCAGCATCTGGTGAAGACAAGGTCCAACACATTGCCTGCGATGTGAGTCGCCGTTGACTGGGTGAGGCTGAGGCCGAACGATGAGAGGAGGGGTAGGACGGATGAGCCTAAGAAGGTGTTGAATGGGGTAGTTGGCAGGTTGAAGTCACCTAGCAGGACAAGCGGTGTGTCGTCATCGGGAAATTCGCTAATCAGGGTTTCGAGCTCTTCGAGAAAGACCCCGGGGGCTCCCGGTGGACGGTAGAGGACAATTATATTAATATTGAATGGAAACGTCACACGGACAGCATGGAATTCAAACGAGGAAGGGGAAAGGTGAGGGAGGGGGAAGGGAGAGAATCTCCATTTAGCAGAAATGAGAAGCCCTGTTCCGCCTCCGCGACAACCGGAAGTTCTAGGACTGTGGGAAAACACATGGCTGGATGACGAAAGGGCAGCCAAGGAAGCAGTGTTTTCGGGGGTAATCCACGTCTCAGTCAGAGCCAGAAAGTCAAGGTCTTGGAGGACAGCGTAAGCCGAGATGAATTCGGTCTTGTTGACAGCCGATCGACAGTTCCAGACACTACCCGAAATTAGGTACTCTGCAAAGGAGGTGCACACAAGGGTGGTTAGATTGGACCGAATGCGCCTCCGGTATAGAGTAGGTCTATATGGACGCCGAGCAGTCACTATGGATGGGATGGGAAGCATACACATTTCAGAGGTGATTAGTAGACGAGTGGGGTTAGAATTGTTTTTTTTGTTGTTTTTTTTGTATAAAGAATATGAAGTGTAGTACTTACTCTGAATGTATTGTATCGCCAAGCCTGTCTTGCTTACCTTCCTCGAATAACTCCGCAGAACAACTCAGCAGAGCCGTCTTTGTTTCGGAGACAGTCTTTGTTGCAGGAGACAACAATGCCACGAGACAAGATGCTGCTACAAGCTGCCGCTCTATGACCACTTGGACCTAAGTATTGTACCCAATTACACCCTAATTGGAGGCAACCTAGGGAGAGAAGACCACACCCCCAGGAGGCAGCAAATTGCCAGTGCTAGCTCCTAACAAAAGGCAGGAAGTTGCTGCAACACACTGCCTAACTGTGCTAATTAGGAGCCTATAGTCCAGTGATGGACAGAAACCTAGCCTATTGTTTGGTTGATAGGGCTGAAACTAGCAGATTTCTACACACTAGCAATACCAGTACAGACTTCTACACTCTAGTAAATACCAATACAGACATCACAAGACAGTTTACTTACAGCTGATTGACAATGCAGGTTTAGCCAACAAGGAAATGGAGCACACAATATAAACAATTTGTTGATCTAAATCTAGCCCCCCCCCCCAAAAAAAAACACAGAATAAATGACACTTAGCTTATAATATCTTTGTTCTCAGTCAGACTAAAAGAGCTTCCATTGTTTTCATGTTCAGTAGTGTTGCAGCTCCTCTATAAGACTAAAGCAATGATTGCGTTTTGGCACACGGCCAGCATCCTTTCAAAACACAGCCTGGCTTCCCTGGTCAAAAAGGGTGTTAAGTTCACTGAACACCCCCACCTCCTTCCCATACCTGTAACCAGGAGCAAAGTGACTACTGGGAATGCGGAGTGAAAATGTGTGTGCAAAATAAAGGGATGTGTGTGAGTATATACATATATACCGTGGTTAAAAAAGTCTACATACACGAAAATGCCAGGTTTTTGTTGAAGTGAAAAAATTTGAAAAATCATGTCAGAACATTTTGCACCTTTGATGTGACCTATAACATGAAAACTTCAATTGAAAAACAACTGGTCTTGTTACCAAGAACTGGACGTCTCCGAAATTGATGAAAAGACGAGAAGAAAACTGGTCAGGGAGGCTTAAGAGGTCTACAGCAACATTAGAGGAACTGCAAGTACTGGCTCTGTGCTATACGTGACATACGTGCTATAATCTCCTGTATTCTTCAAATGTATTGGCTATGGGGAAGGGTGGCAAGACTGAAGCATTTTCTTATGAAGGAAATCATCCAAGCCTGTCTGAATTTTGTAAAGACAAACATCAAGTCTTCCAAAAGCATGTGGGAAAATGTGTTATGGTGTGATGAAACCAAGGTTAACTCCAAAATGTATGTTTGGCGTAAAACAGCACTTCATATCACCCAAAGATCACCATACAGTAAACCATGATGGTGGCAGCATCATGCTCTGGGGCTGTTTTTCTTCAGCTGGATCCGGAGCTTTAGTCAGGTTAGAGCAGGGGTATCCAACCCTGCTCCTGGAGAGCTACTGTCCTGGTGGTTTTCACTCCAAACCTAATTAAGCACAGCTGACTGGAATAATTAGATAGATCATTGCTGAATGAGGCTGCATATACATGAAGTTGGAATGAAAACACCCAGGACAGTAGCTCTCCAGGAGCAGGGTTGGATACCCCTGGGTTAGAGGGAATTATGAACAGTACTCAGGCTTCCGTAAAAAGCTGATGTTCACTTTTCAGCATGACAACAACCCAAAGCACACATACAAATCTACAAAAGCATGGCTTCACTAAAAGAAGATTAACGTTTTGATATGGCCCAACCAGAGCCCAGATCTGAATCCAATTGAACATATTTGGGGTGATCTGAAGAGGGCTGTGTACAGGAGATGTCCTTGCAATGTGACAGATTTGGAGCGTTTTTGCAAAGAAGAGTGGGCAAATATTGCCATGTCAAGATGTGCCACACTAATAGACCCCTAAACCAAAAATAGTGTTGTGATAAAATCAAAAAGTGCTTCAACAAAGTATTAGTTTAAGGGTGTGCACACCTTTGCAACCAGGTTATTGTAAGGTTTTATTTGTAAGTTTATGCTTCAATTGAATTGTTCACATTATAGGTCACATTAAAGGTGGAACATTTTCTGACATGATTTATCTTTCTCTCTTTTTTCACATCACAAAAATCTAGGGTGTGCATACCACTCAGTTATCGAATCACCCTGACAAATACATAGCCTGTTGAAAGCTGCATCTAGCAGGCAGGCAGTAACACCTGACCTGAACCAAACAGGGTTATATCTACTGCATGTGCATTATTCTCATCAATGCCACAGATTTAGCATGCGCCCCAGCTCTCACTGCACCTGCGCTAAGCGGGATTAACAACAGATATGGGGCGGGGAGCAGTTAAGTGGTTCAAGCTCACATGTTCAGCACAAACAAGACCATGACTCTGCTCATCACAACAGTTTTTGTCTTCCAAGTTTAACCAGTTTGTGTAAATTTGTATGTAGTCATCAGATTAATCAATAGAACAGCTTTTTCACCTTTATCATTGTCAATAATTTAATATTGTTTTATATTGAAAAAAAACTAACCCTGTTTGGTTCAGGTCAGGTGCTACTGCCTGCCTGCTAGATGCAGCTTTCAACAAGCTATGCATTTGTCAGGGTGATTCGATAACTCAGTGGTTTGTCATTCTTTCTGGGTCAGCAGCCACTGTGCTACAAAGCCACACCTTCATCTACTGGGTCTAGCTCCAGAAACATGAGGATTTCAGTATCTCCATCATGGTGAGGAGGGGAGGAGAAACAAGGCTTAAGAGATTTTAACAGAGACGCCTGACCTGATCACATGACCACAACATCCTGAACTTTGAGAAAAGCAATACATATAATGCCAGCCTGGAAGACCTAGGAAATCTAAACATGTAACCGGAATACGTGAAGCCAATATAACTTGCAATACAGTGAATTGCCTTTTTAGAATGATTTCCTGCTGTACCTGATAAATTAGGATTTTGATTCCACAATCCCGATATACAGTAATTGTGACCATCATGACCATTGGAAATACAGTGCTTTTGGTTTGTGAAATGTTTGATGCCCCGCCCCTTCTCAACTTTGAATTGTTAATTCATACAACATTTTGAGTGCAGCATGTGTGTATGAGTGTTAAACACCTTTAAAGGTTTAGTGACATTAGCAAAATGGACTTTCTCTGACCAAGTACAAAACGTATTAGCATCTCTCTCCTGCACTATTGTCATACCTGTTGACTCTTGTATTACTCTTATTTGCTCAGATATTGCTCAAATGCTCTTTCCCATAATCACGGTCATATAATCCATGCAAATGACCTACCTGCTAGACTTACTTGATTCTTTGAATATCCTGTAAACTGATACCCATTGTATTTTTATATTTAAAATGTATTCGCTTGTGCCTCTATGCTGCTCAACAGAACCCCATATACCTCATCCTGTTTTATTTGACCCTGTATAGTCTTATTGTGTCTCATTGTGCCTAAATTTGTAATCTTTGCACTCGTGTTTTATGTGTACTTATGTAACTGTATGTTGTCTTGCACACTTTCTCGCCTTATCTTGGCCGGGTCGCCGTTGTAAATGAGAATTTGTTCTCAATCGGCCTACCTGGTAAAATAAAAAAATAAATGTGAATTAATTTTATTTATTTGAGTTTATTTGACTGATGGGTCAGTATTGTTATTCCATTTAGAATAGGGAAGTGGACACAATGATCTTTGGAATCGAGGTGTTGCTGTGTGGTCCGATCCAGGCTTATTCACACCTATAAGCATTAACCCCTATAAGCATTAAACGGTGGAAGGAAACATGAGAAAAAGGGCACAATATGTACTGTTGTCTTACCCAATAAGGCTGCATTACGTTTATTTGTTTATAGCATTGGTTAAATTAGATACAACGAGTGACCGTATCGAAATGTTTAAGATCTATGGGATGCCATTGTCAAGATAGTTCACATGTTTCATTGTTAATGGCGCTTAAATGTATCCGTTAAGAAATACAATTAAACTTTGTTTTGCTATCGGTGGCAATAGTTCAGGTGGTGATTCACACAGAAGAATAACATGTCCATAATAGGACTGATGTAGCTGTACCATTTGCTGCGTGCAGGGGAACGTGTGCATACTTGGTTAATAAAGTTTACAATAGAAGAACGTGAAAATGTATTTACCACACCTCCCCAAAATGATTTCGATATACCTATGACATATGCGTATCATTTTTATTTGTTACTTTGCTATTCGTTTTTCTATGTTAGATACCAAATCCACCGTACCATCTAGGTCCCCCGGATGACTGCAACAAATAGAACAGTCCAGTATGCCCTGAGAACCAGATCCATACGCACTGTTAGTAGCAGAGAACTATGAAATAACAACTTATAGACTCTTATCAATTCAAATACTTTAATGGCATTTGACTGGTTAACAATGTAATCAAGAAGGGAGATTATCCAATAACGGATTGTCAGAATCACATGGCAAGCAACTTGAAATTTGGTTTTTGAGGCGCACCATGGCAGCTCGCTCAAGGTAAGCAGAGAGCGATAACGTTAGCTTAGCTCAATGAATTGCAGAGAACGATAACGTTAGCTTAGCTCAATGAATTGACACAGCTAAGCCTAACGTTAACAGGCTTGCAAAGAGACGATTGTATAAAGTGACATTTTGGTTTTAGGATGTTATGTACTTTCATTGGTAACTATGATACAGTCTGGATGATGGCTATACATTTAACGGCGCGTGGCAAAGTTCGATTACATTAAACGTTATATAATTGTTGTGATAACGCAGCTAGCTAACATTTGTGGTGGAATCAGCTGGAACTAGCCTGTTCGCTCCCACAGCTGTGTGTGTGTGTGTGTGTGTGTGTGTGTGTGTGTTTTAGCTGATGCCACTGCAAAGTAGATACTCGATAACGGCGTAAGATAAACCAACTTTTCATTATGAGAGTAAGCCTGTTTAAATTTCTAGTGAAGTAACTTCCTAGACTGTGAGTTAAGTTTTGTATTTAGACGATAATGGAGCTGAGTTTGCTGTAGTTACAGAAAGCTACATAAGTGTAAATTACATTAGCGTACTCGGGACTGGATCAGACGAATACTGTCAGTATGTACATGTGTACAAACATTTATTTCAATTTTAGAGTTTAACTTAATTAGCAAGTTCGAGTATTTAAATTACGTCTCTGTGGTAGCTAGTACCTGCTTCTAGTAGTAGTACTTAAATCTTCGCATGGCCCAACCCGTTTGTTTTAATGGTAGTTGCAGATTTTTTCCTATGCTGCTAGTAGGAAAAGTTAAGTACATTTGTCTAGTGGATTTACAGTAATATATCATTGTTGTGCTTTTATAAAAACGTGTTAATCAGGAGACTGCATTTAGAGACTGTGGTAGCAGGGCACAAACCGCTGCTGATTCTCAGATCAAAATGTACTCGTTTCCTTCGGTTGGACTTTTCCAGCATTCTCCAAAGATAAACAACTTTGAATATTGGATATGTGTTGAATAGAAAGTGAATCAATCAGTGGTGTCACCACAGACTCTAAATCAGGAATGTCTCATTTAAAAATAAATGGACAGACGCTGGACATATTTTCCTAATATAGACAACAGGTTGACTAACCCCAGTTATCATGCCCTATTATTGTTTACAAGCCCAGATATCGCACTCAGATCTGTCTAGCAGGAAAATAACTGTAAACAACTGTCATATCATGAAGCTTTTTCGATTTTAACTATAGTTAAATCTAGGTGTTTAGGCCAGGACTTCTATGTTCCTAGCTGGCTTCAAATATCTACATTCTGCAATGTAGTATTGTGTAGACACTTTGTTTCAAACTAGAGGGAAGAAAACGCATTTTGAATCAAATATACATGTAAGAAATAAAACATGTCTTTACTTACAATGTCACAAATATATGCTAAAGTCAGTGGTTTCTGAGTAACAACCACATGTTGACCTTTCCCCATTACTGGGGAAAGAGTCTGTTCCTTCCCCCACACATCTCTCAGCCAGCCACTTTAATGGTGGTCAGTATGCTGTTCCTTTAACTTAGCTAACTACAGACAGCCCTGCGTCTCCTATAAAACTAAACGCCTGCCATCATTCCAATTTAGTGGTTTGTCAGACGTTTGCCATCATTCCAATTTAGTGGTTTGTCAGACGTTTAGCCTGTAGGCCTACGTCATGGAATGCATCATGTTATATTTTGCTTATGTCATATAGATTAGCCTTATGCATTGTTTTGCTATTCACTGCTTTTCTATGGAGGCTAATTATTGCATTATTTCTGATAAGTCAGGCACTGCACAAATGCTACAAACCTGCAGATGGGCTAGAAGGACATATGTAGGTCTGCTTTAAAGAGTGACCCAGCTATTTTTTGTCTTGCTTATGACGGTCGAAACAGTAATCTGATGCATACGCAGAGATGGATTGCAGAGTGTGATAATCAGTTATTAGAGGACATAGTGGTTTAGGGTTAGTGCATCACCCAACGGACTACCACTATGACAGACCGCTTAACTACAGTGGTTGTAAACACATTCCCTATGCCAATAATTGCATGGCATCAGAGAGACTTGTTCCTGATCAACAATTTAATAACACGGCGATCATCACTAATAACAAGAAAAAAAATGTTTTATTTTTCCAGAACCAGTGCCATCGTGGCCTGGCTGCTGTGAACTCCTTTTTACTGCGCCAGCTTAGGTCCTTCTTCAGTACCATATAGGGCTGCACGATATTGGGAAAAAATGACATTGCGATATTTTTTTCCCCAACGATATATATTGCGATATTGCGAGCCACCAATCCAGACTAAAGTCAATAATTACCATTCCATCAGACCGTACCGTCAGACTCATGTAGGGCTCTGTTGTCTTGCTGGACCATAAGTCTGTTGTAGCTGCATAGTATTCCACGTAGGGGTGGGCGATATGGGAAAAATATCATATCACGATTTTTTCAGGAAACATCACGATTCGCGATTTAATCACGATTCTTTTTCATGTTGCTTTTTAAGACTATTTTGCAAATTACTGAGCCGCAATACAAGCAAATTATACCTCCATTTAAAAAATATAGCCATACAAGGTAACAAAACATAAAAGGGATTTTTTTTTAAAGTAGCATATTTTAATCACGTGTATATTTAATGGAAGTGCAATTGTGCAAAGAAGCACCTACATTCTCATCCGCAGCTTCACCATCCATTCACTGTGTAACCTGCCATCCATCTACAGCATCAGATGATCTACTGTGTTATCATCCTGAATTAAATGAATTATGAATTATGAAGTAAAACATTTTACTAAAATAGTATGTAGCCTATTTATTGTCTTATGTAACCATACAATACAAAATTAAAACCATGATTTTAAAATGCACAGGCTATGATATTTAAATTTCTAAAGATCGAATAAATGAAAATCCAGCAAACTGAATATCCTATTTTGATGTAATAAATGCTAAAACATTTTAGATCACAAGCGACGCGCAATCAAATGATTTGCGCATGATTGGCCGTATATATTGCAACACAGACTCTTGAAATAAAAACATTAGGCTACAGTGTATAATTCGATCATTTACATTTGTAAAATGTATTAGCCTATAGTAATTACAGTCCAGTAACTAAGGCACTGTAGACAATGAAACACGTATTTTACAGTTTGTATATTGGTCACGGTCAGGTATATTCTGCTGTTACCCGGTAGATACATTAATCATTTTCGTTTTATATTTTCGTTCTGTTTATTTAGTAAAACATATATTTCTTTATGCTAAAATGCTAAAAGCTTTGGGTGGGGAAGGGCTGTCTTGGTTGACACGCCTCTTCAACATTGCATGGAAGTCTGGGACAGTGCCAGAGGAGTGGCAGACCGGGGTGGTGGTTCCCCTCTTTAAAAAGGGGGACCAGAGAGTGTCTGCCAATTACAGAGGTATCACACTTCTCAGCCTCCCTGGTAAAGTGTACTCCAAAGTGCTGGAAAGGAGGGTTCGGCCAATAGTCGAACCTCAGATTGAAGAGGAACAATGCGGTTTTCGTCCTGGCCGGGGAACCACGGACCAGCTCTTTACTCTCGCAAGGATCCTGGAGGGGGCCTGGGAGTATGCCCATCCAGTCTACATGTGTTTTGTGGATCTGGAGAAGGCGTATGACCGGGTACCCCGGGATCTTTTGTGGGAGGTGCTGCGGGAGTATGGGGTGAGGGGTCTCTTCTCAGGGCCATCCAATCTCTGTACGCTCAAAGCATGAGCTGTGTCCGTGTCCTCGGCAGTAAGTCGGATTCGTTCCAGGTGGGGGTTGGCCTCCGCCAGGGCTGCGCTTTGTCACCAATCCTGTTTGTAATATTCATGGACAGGATATCAAGGCGTAGTCATGGGGGGGAGGGGTTCCCGTTCGGTGGGCTGATGGTCACATCACTGCTTTTTGCGGATGATGTGGTCCTGATGGCCTCATCGGTCGGTGACCTTCAGCACTCACTGGATCGGTTCGCAGCGTGAGTGTGAAGCGGCTGGGATGAGGGTTAGCACCTCTAAATCTGAGGCCATGACTCTCAGCAGGAAACCGGTGGAGTGCCTACTCCGGGTAGGGAATGAGTCCTTACTCCAAGTGAAGGAGTTCAAGTACCTCGGGGTCTTGTTCGCGAGTGAGGGAACAATGGAGCGGGAGATTGGTCGGAGGATCGGAGCAGCGGGGGCGGTGTTGCATTCGCTTCACCGCACCGTTGTGACGAAAAGAGAGCTGAGCCGAAAGGCAAAGCTCTCGATCTACCGGTCAATCTTTGTTCCTACCCTCACCTATGGTCATGAAAGCTGGGTCATGACCGAAAGAACGAGATCGCGGGGAACAAGCGGCCGAAATGGGTTTTCTCAGAAAGGTGGCTGGCCTCTCCCTTAGGGATAGGGTGAGAAGCTCAGTCATCCGAGAGGAACTTGGAGTAGAGCCGCTGCTCCTTTGCATAGAAAGGAGCCAGTTGAGGTGGTTCGGGCATCTTGTACGAATGCCACCTGGGTGCCTCCCTAGAGAGGTGTTCCAGGCACGTCCAGCGGGGAGGAGACCTCGGGGAAGACCCAGGACTAGGTGGAGAGATTATATCTCCACACTGGCCTGGGAACGCCTCGGGATTCCCCAGTCAGAGCTGGCTAATGTTGCCCGGGAAAGGGAAGTTTGGGGTCCCCTGCTAGAGCTGCTACCCCCGCGACCCGACCCCGGATAAGCGGTTGAAGATGAGATGAGATGATGAGATATTTCTTTATAAACGTAGGCCTACCTCTTTTTTTTAGTTTATTCAAATTCAACCAAGCCAATCAATCTATTATCTATGTATATCTCGCAGCTTTTGTCTGCCTGAGCAGGACACGCATACTAACCGGTTGCACTGCGCTCAGTGTTCATTTGTGTTGTTATGAGTGCACTTGAGACAGCAGCAAATGAATCCGTTACATATATCCAGTTTCATATAGATCGGACCAAAATGCGTCCATTTTCATGTAGACTAGACCAAAACGCGTCCAGTTTTAAATAAACCAGACCAAAACGGATCCAGTTTCAGATAGACCAGACCAAAACGAGTCTAATATAGATCAGACCAAAACGAGATCAGACCAAAACGCGTCCAGTTTCTGAAAACGGGACAAGGTAAAATGCACGTATTTAGGAAAAGTCATGGAAGGACGAGGCTGTAGCTTTTCAACATTATATATTTATTTTATTTAATAACTGCAACGCCCGGGGGCATGGGCTGTTGGCGCTTCTAGTGTTAACACGCTGACATCTAGCGCACCGCGCATTGCATGTTGTTAGTAGCTGAAAAAACGCCATAGATCTGCATCGAATAGAACATGCACTGGAGCGCAATTCTACGATATTTCCGAAAAAGTGAATCGTGGAGACATTTTAATAGTCCACGATTAAATATCGTCATATCGCACACCCCTAAATCCACGTGTGACAGCTCTGCTTCAATCTTAGATCTGCATTTTCCATACAGCTCTAATATGTGCGGGATGACAATAACATACCGCGTGTCAAGCGTTCGGATCATTTTATTAAATCCCTCTTTGGTGACAGTGTTTAATGGCAACATATCTTTAGCGATATAAAACGTTATTGTTTCGTTGTGGTGCCGTTTTAAGTGATCAGACAAATGGGTGGTGTTTCCTTGTTTTGTGGCCACAACTTTATAACACTCCAGCCAAAGTACCTGTTTTTGGTCAACATCCTCATTTTTGTAGCCGTTTATGTATAATATTTATTATTATTATACATAATAATTACATCTCCCGACTCGTTGGTTGTCTAAATACATCCATCGTTTATTTAGCTAAGCATGTAAACGATCAGGAACAACGAAAACATATCGTTTTACGTTGAAGTGGATATTTTAGACAATGAAACGGTGAGTTCATGAGTTCGCTACGTGAGAGAAGCTCCGGAACGCGCATGTTGATACGATAACACAAACAAATTATTGCTAGTGCGCATGTCCATCATGACGTCATGGGCCAGTCAACGCGGAAGATCCAAGCTCCATGTTGGCTTTATGCGCTTTTGAGCACTCGCATTGGAATGTACGGGGCTTCTCGCAGAACACTGTAGTTAGTTCTCTTAATACATTTATGGGTGCTACCCTTCTTCACATCGCATGTTCCGACAATGTGACTATCGCGCATGCGCACATCGCGATGTCGATGTTAAAACAGAATATCGTTCAGCCCTAGTAGCATATCTCGTTTGTTTAATTATCTTTAATTTATTGGATATGTTTAGGATGTCTGCTAGGGTTATGCAACTTGTTACAACAATTGAGAGACATGTTTAAGAGAGACTACACAATGTCAGGGCAGTTTCAAGGAAGACGAAATCCTGGTTGTTTCCTTAACTTCGTGCTGGCTTGTTTGTTACTCAGACCAGCCAATGTTGCAACGATAAGCTTTACTTCATAGTGTTAACTAGGCCGTCAAACTGGTCTTGTTGCCATGGAAGCTACGAGGGGTGCTATTGAGAAAGCGCTGGGTATCTCTTTAAAATGACTTGATGCAGGGCAGGAACATAACCAA
The DNA here is from genome assembly GCA_029465975.1 of Dallia pectoralis. Taxonomy (NCBI): domain Eukaryota; kingdom Metazoa; phylum Chordata; class Actinopteri; order Esociformes; family Umbridae; genus Dallia; species Dallia pectoralis. The sequence continues at coordinate 601,408 of CM055760.1, read as the reverse complement.
ACTAAAGGTAGTCTATTTTGTTGGCTACAGCCAAGTTCTTTGCCCAACTCGTAGTAACCACACTTCTTATTGCCACATATCTGATTTGAATGCTTATTCCTGCAAAATAAATTGTTGTTATTCATTTTACATGTATTCTGGCAGCGAGCCAGTCCAGAGGGAGTGTTTTGAACAGATGTGATGGAAACCTCACAAGACTGTGTCTCTTTATGTCAATAAACCTGTCTTTTGCTAAAGCCTTATTGTAGTTTAAATATCTCACCAAAATCAAAATTCATTTTTTTACCAAACCACTTCCAAATTGAGTTGCGGCCGGGCTGCAACGTTAGGCACCTAGGTAGTAAAGTATATGTTTAACTGTCTTGGTGGAACAGAGTTTGAGGTGGAAGGAGATAACGGATGCAGTAACATATTACATTCTGAATGATATTACTTCTAGGCCATATCGCCCAGCCCTAATTACACCTGTCTTCTAATGATTAGGACACATTGATCTCCAGTTACACCTTTCTTCCGTAATTGATGTCCCCTATATATGCACCAGTCTTTGTTTAAACACACATTCCTCCTATCTTTTGTGATTTTTGGGATCCATTCCCTTTCAATTTACAGAGCTCTCAAGTATTTAATAGGGACGTGCTTTCCCACATCAGTCCTTGACACACCGATCATTAATTGGATGTGTTTATTTACAGTTCTGATTGGCACACGTTCATCTTTCCATTACCTTAGTCTCCCGGCATACACAATGAACAGGTGTTTTTTGTTACCTCGATTTTGCGTATCTTATACTTTGATTGATTAATTGACATAGTCAGAATTATGTGGACACTTACCGGTTCACCATCTCCATCCATTATTCTGGGCATTAAAATTAAGTTTTCCAGATCTTGTGACTTGAGTATAGTAAAAACGCATTTCAAATAAGATGAATGTTTTATTTGCCCCATTTTTGGCATTGCAAAAAAGATAACGGAACTTGTTGTGTCTTTACGATTGTTTTTCTATATGGTACCACTCACAAGCTTGAATCGGACAATACTGTATTAACTTGACATCCTTGCTACCATTTGCAGTTGGAATTCTAAAACCTTAAACTAAAATGTGAACACTACTATCAAACATTTTATGAAACAACTAAAGTAATTTTTTTTGCTGCCATTGCGCTTGGTTGTGATATTAGCTAGCTATCTATACTTCATTTAGTTGCTGCTTTCACCGCAGGCCACATTATTTTGTCAATCAATAAGAGCTTGTAACAACAGAGCAAAGCCAACCAATACTCATGTATTTCTATAGTAGTACCTAGTGCTCTCTAGACGAGGTGACCTGTGAGCATGTAAGTAGAACCTTAGTTGCCTGGCAACCCCAAATGTCTTCAAATTGATGACTTGAACTGACTGCAAAAGCACAGATTGTTTTGTCAACGCATCTTAAAGCGGTGCAGCAAGAAAGAGTTTGAGTAGTGTAGTTTAGGTCGATTTTCAGACCAACTCTGGCACCTATGTAAATCAAATTGATGTGTAATTCTATGACTTGTGCACTTGTTTCATGTTAAGACTCTGTGAAACATATATCACATTCTGTACGTCTCTCTGGTTCCTTTCAGCTACAATGAAGAAAGGAACCTCCTTCGCATCCGAGAATGGGAGCGGCGGAACCAGGAAGCCCTCCAAGAGAAGGAGTTCTACCAAGAGAACATTCCCCTCTTTGGGGAACCCTACAAGGTGAGTATGGCTCCTGTTCACCCTTAGTTTTAATAACTCCAACCATGAGATATAGCATAGCTACAGGCTTCATCGTGTATGGATCTCCTTAGTGGGCTTGCCTTGTAAGTCATTGTAAATGAAGGCCAAAGTGAGTAGGCAGCAGTGTTGGGGGAGGCTGTGTGTACAGCAGAGGACAACTAATTTTCCAGGTGAGAGGAAAGTACGCAAATACTCTCCACTTGCAGGAAGAAAATTGCTTCTTGGCTTTTCGTGTGTGTATGTGTGTGTGTGGTTTTGTGTGTGTGTGGTTTTGTGTGTGTGTGGTTGTGTGTGTGTGTGGTTGTGTGTGGTGTGTGACCACAGGGGATATGTAAACATGTGTCACTCCGTGTAATTTTGTAAATGCAGGCTCAAATTTTACTTGATCATGCCTGTGGAGTTTGAGATACAGTCGATTTGAGAACAAATTCGCATTTGCAACAGCGACCTGGCCAAGATAAGGTGAGAAAATATTCAGTACAACAAACAGTACTAAGCATAGCCAGCCGACTAATGTGTAAAGCTTGCAGTGGTGGGTGTTGTATGGAACATTGGTAACAAAACACTATGGTTAACCACATCCAGTTCTATAGATGACATCGCTGAAGTCGAACTTTGGAATGATAGTCATTTTCACCAAGGCAAGTTTGGCTGCATGAGTGGATGCTCTTGGAAGAAGCCAATTCTGGACTTGAGTTTGTTTATGTGCAGCTGGAAGAGGGCTGTCTAACAAGACACCGAAATATTTGTATGTATCAACATATTCTAGTTCAGACCCATTTAGCGTGGCCATGCTAGGTAGACGGTAGGGCTGCACGATATTTGAAAAAAATTACATTGCGATATTTTTTTCCCAACGATGTATATTGCGATATTGTGAGCCATCAATCCAGGCTGAAGTCAATAATTACCATTCCATCAGACCGTACTATCAGACTCATGTAGGGCTCCGTTGTCCTGCTGGACCATAAGTCTGTTGTAGCTGCATAGTATTCCAAGTGTGACAGCTCTGCTTCAATCTTAGATCTGCATTTTCCATACAGCTCTAATATGTGCGGGATGGTATAACATACCGCGTGTCAAGCGTTCTGATCTTTTTATTAAATCCCTCTTTGGTGACAGTGTTTAATGGCAACATATCTTTAGCGATATAAAACGTTATTGTTACGTTGTTGTGCCGTTTTATGTGATCAAACAAATTGGTGGTGTTTCCTTGTTTTGTGGCCACTACTTTATAACACTCCAGGCAAAGTACCTGTTTTTGGTCAACATCCTAATTTTTGGAGCCGTTTATGTATAATATAAATTATTATTATACATAATAATTACATCTCCCGACTCCTTGGTTGTCTAAATACATCCATCGTTTATTTAGCTAAGCATGTTAACGATCAGGAACAACGAAAACATAAGGTTTAACGTTAGTGAATATTTTAGACAATGAAACGGTGAGTTCATGAGTTCGCTACGTGACAGGATTTAGGAGACACGAGAGAGAAGCTCCTTCGGAAGGAATGCTGAATGTCATTGAAACTCTTCTGGGGATTTAAGAGCACAGTATCTCACGAAGGGACTGATGTGTACATGATGGTATCAGCTGGATAGAGATGGATCTGAGAGTCTCCAACTGCGAGAGCCACATTGTTGATGTAGAGGGAGAAAAGAATCGGCCCAAGAATCGAGCCCTGTGGCACCCCCATCGAGACAGCCACAGGTTCCGACAGCAGGCCCTCTGATTTAACACGCAGAAATAGTTTGAGAACCAGGCGAGGCAGTCGCGAGAGAAACCCAGACTATTGAGTCGGCTGATGAGAACATGATGGTTAACAGAATCAAATGCCTTGGACAGGTTGATGTAGACGGTAGTGCTTTTTATCAATGGCGGCTATGATGTAGTTCAAGACCTTTAGGGTAGCCTATGGTGCAGCCATGACCAGCAGGAAAACCAGATTGCATAGTGGAAAGAATACGATAAGATTATAGGTGATAGACAATATGTTTGTTGACCAGTTTTTCAAAAACTTTGGAAAGACAGGGTAGGATGGATATTGGTGTATAGTTGTCAGGGTCAAGGATCTTCCCACTTTGAACAGGGGAATGCGGCGGATTTCCAATTTCTCGGGATTTCAGAAGATGAGAGAGGTTAAGCGGACTGGTAATGGGGGCAGCAATTACTTTCGCAAATAATTTTAGAAAAGATGGGTTCAGATTATCCAGTTCAGCTGATATTTATGTATGAATAAAGCAGGGAATGGCTAGGACTGAGCAAAGAAGTAATCGACTTTGGGGCCTAGGTGACAGTCAAACAGTACCGTGATGGTTGTTGTTGTCTTCAGGCAGATAGCATGCTACGCCGGCTAGCCCGGATGAGTGCCTTACATCGAACGGCACGGCAATGGTACCTAGCCGCTGTATACGAGACAAATGTCCAGTGAAAGTCTGGTGGACCGGTAGAGTAGTCTTGTGAGAAGATAAGGTATATCATGTGTTGGTGCGACTCATATCCTTAACCATGTGGCACCACAAAAAATCCTGTATAATTCAATGGGTGGCATACCCTTTAGCAAATTCTTTGCTTAACCAGTTCTAGACAGCCGTCCTGTCTGCGAGATAATTGCAGTACCCTATACAGCCACTAGGGATACTTGCAATACCCTATACAACCACTAAAATCTCTACACAAAGATCGCAAAATTCAAAAACGGCCGTTTTATAATATACTACATGCTTATATTGTGCATAAAGGTTAGAATCTTTACTTTCTAACAACGTTTTCCGTTTTTAAAATGGCTAAAACATGGACTGCTAAAGGCCGACGATGACGTCATTTTTAAACCATAGCGATAATATACGATAATATTGTACTTGGGTCAGCCAAATACAATCGTTTTTCTTTTCCTATTGTCCCAGGGATATTATTGGCATAGTTTATGACCATAGTAATCCATATTCGTCGAGAATAGAAGTTTTCAACATTCAAGACGGTCTTTTTCACTGAAAACAGCAGCTTCCGGGAAGAACTGACGTCAAAATTGAAGGCGAATTGCTGATCTCCAAGAGGGCTGGCTCTCAGTCGCCTGGCATGTATTTTGTCCGTTTGGGAGGGGCTGCTCACTCACTCAGAGAAAATGAGCAGAAAGTTCATCTCTCACTAAAATGACTATCTCAGTCAATAAACGAGCTAGAGATTTGAAACAAAGCCTGGCGTAAGGCTGAGACCTAAGTGTTTTCAGGTCGACCAGAGATTCTGAGTCTGAGAAACATTTACAAAGTCACTGGAAAATAAAAAAAACATGTTTTTTAGCTCATGCCAGCTATTATGTGTTACATTATCCTCAATTAATTGAACATTTTCTCAAAATTCAGACTGTTTTCTTTTAAATGCCCTTTATTAAATCTTCCTACATGGTTCTGTTCCAGAGCATTATCCATTTAGATTGGGGTGGGTCATTTTAGGTGGAAATTCAGATTTGGGGCCCTGTCAAGAACAGGTTAAGAGAACGATATACCAGATTTCACAAGCCGAAATCACTCCTAATAACCTGTATTGAGGACTTGTTCTGAGTACATTATACCAGTCACAGTAGATGCTATACAAGAAGGTTTGTTAATATTTACAGTTTGGATTTGGTGATATTAATCACAAAAAGGTATTTGAATGGAAAACCCGGATCAAGTGTTGAATATCAACTACTCTGGTTAGTGTGTGAAACCCTTGGATTAGGACCAATATGACCCCCAACCAGTGTGTGTAGGGAATAAAGTTGTTGAGTTAATTAAGCCTTTTGGTGTTCCTGCTATGTCAGTACTCGAGAGAGAGAGCGTGGGTGTGCCCCAGTGGAGTCCCCCAAACTAGGTGAACAGCTTGCATGTCCTGGTCCCACCAGCCTGTCAGCAGCAGCTTGTTGTTTTAAGGAACACAGTTTGCTAGCTAATTAGGCTCACTGGAAAATAAGAGGGTGAAGCTCAAAATAATGCATTGTGGTGACTGGTGAGAGTTTCCATGCCTTTCTGTCTGCTGCTGTGCAGTGCACTGATTTGGCCTGGGCGCCAAGTGGGTGAGTAAGAGACTCTGTTTATGTCTTTTGGCTTTTGTGACCTCACAGAGGAACTGCTATGTTGTCTGTCTGATCCGGGAAGTAGCCCTTAGACATTATTACAACTTTATTGTTGTATTCCTAAAAAAGGGGATGGAGATGATTGTAAAACCAGCCTTCGACTTTAAAACCATGTCACTATGGCTTTATAATATGATGCATAAAAAAGGAAATTCTTGTCCGATGCAGATATTAATCAGAATCAGGTTTATTCGCCAAGTCTGTTTACACATACAATACATTTGTTCTCAGCCCTAGCTGCAAGATTTAAATCACAAATTTAAAAACGTATACGAACAGTGCAAACAGCGCAGAACACGAACAGTCCGACAAGTGAGATGTATAGCAGGCTTTTGTACTGGATAAATATAGGATGTTTAATATGTATATTTAAATTGTGCAAGGAAGGAAATATCTAGATGGATATACAGTATACTAAGAGGGTGAGGGGGTATAGCGATAAGTAATTGGCAGATTGCAGCCTATCAACTTTTCAGCTGAGCGGATGATACGCTGCAGTCTGTTCTTGTCCTTAGCTGTAGCAGCAGCATACCAGGTAGTGTTGGATGAGGTAAGGATGTACTCAATTATGGCTGAGTAGACGTGGACCATCATAGTCTTAGGCAGGTTGAATTTCTTCTGTTGTGCTTTCCTGGTCAGTGAGCAAATGTTCAAATCCGTCTTGAGGTCCTGAGAGAGGATAGTGCCGAGGGCGCGGAAGGACTTTACAGTGTTGACAGGGGAGCCACACAGGGTGATGGGGGAGAGTGGAGCTGAGTTCCTCCTGAAGTCCACATCCATCTCCACTGTCTTTAGTGCATTGAGCTCCAAGTTGTTCTGGCTGCACCAGGTCACCAGGTTGTCAGCTTCCAGCCTGTAGTCGGACTCGTCCCCACCAGTGATGAGCCCAATGAGTGTGGTGTCGTCCGCAAACTACAGGAGCTTGGTTGACGGATGACTGGAGGTGCAGCTGTTGGTGTACAGGGAGAAGAGCAGAGGGGAAAGGACGCAGCCCTGGGGGAACCCAGTGCTAATGGACCGGGAGACCAGAAGTCAGTGAAAGAGATCACCTGGGGCTTAGGGATGGCACTAGGGATTTCAGCGCCAGAGTTGAGCTCTACATCTCCAGGTGAGCAGAGGAGAACTAGGATAAGTGTGTGACACATGGTTTTAAGAATTGGTCGTTTGTAGTAGAGCAAGCAGAGTTATATAAAAGAATAGGCCTCTGATCGTAGTAAACTAAATTAAGGGCCGTATGGGCTTCCAGGGATATAACAGTACAGGTGTTCTATTGAGGTAAACCTAAGTATAAGGTTATAAAGGAGGTTGCATCTCTGGTCTGATAAGTTATCCCAGAGGTACCCGGCTCTGTAGGTAGTGAGGTAAAGGTATTATCGGAATAGTAGCGGAAGGGGATACTGAATCTACATGGAAGTAGGGTGGGGAAAAAACAACAGAAGACAAGACATTACAGTATAAATAAAGCAGGGAAGGCACATGTAATGGCTAGGACTGAGCAAAGTCAGTGATCGTTGTTGGGGCCTAGCTGACAGGCATATACACAGTACTGTGGAAGTTGTTGTTGTCCTCAGGTGGTTATGAGGTGGTGTTTTCGGGTCAAATGTCCAGTGAAAGTCTGGCGTACTCGTAGAGTAGTCTGGTGGAGCTGTAGAAAAGTTCTGTAGTCGCTGTTTGTTGATTGTGCGGAGTGCCGACTAGCCAACGATAGCCGGGGTAGGGAGCTGTTCACCTGGTTCTGGACAATGGGTTGATGCCCCAGGCCTTAGCTGATTAGCTGGCTGTCGGTTCCGCTCCAAGTAGCTGGCTGATGATCCGAAGGTGTCTGCGAGCCAATGTTCAGTGAAAAATCTGGTGGAGCGGTAAAGAAGACTGGTAGTGCAGTAGGAATTCCTGTGGCCACTGGGCTGGTGGTGTGCTGTGCGGACTAGCAAGCGTAATCTGTGCAGAAAGCTATCCGGCTGGTTCTGGACAATAGGTGGAAGCTGCTTGCCGTAGCTAGTTAGCTAGCTGTTGCCGGTTCCGTTCCTTACAAAAAGTATGCGTTCCAAGCCTTCTGTTCACCTTCGTACCCTGAGCCAGATTACACTTAACCATAGACCTTGCTTTTTTCTGTCCTTCAACACTGGGCTTTGATAGCCAGCCAGCAAATGGATCCCGCTCACGATTGTTACATTTTTTGCTACGGCTCCTGCTTATTACTATGGGTCTTTGAAGTGGCATTTGTACTGTTTTGAATCGTTTGCTGAATGCTGTTTGTCACAATTAAGTGTCACTGTTGATTAGGACAGTGATTTATAGGCTCTCAAAGATAGTTTTGTTAAACACGTTTGGGAATAGTTTTGGTCAGTGATGTGGACAATTTTATTAATTTTCTAACAGTGCAAAGCTAGACTTTTTTTTTTACGAATATGCAGTCTATTATTTTTTTCGATTCAGTTTTTTGTTATATTCTGATGTCTGTATACTTCAGTTAAGTTGTGAAAGAAGTCAGAATGTTGGGTTTTGTGTTTTTGTGTTGTGTTCTCGAAAGGACAATACAATATGGTCAAGTTTGAAGATATAAAATTAGCCAAGTTTGATTTCATTGTCACTCAAAGGAAAAAGGTTACAAGAACCTAGATGTTTTGTGTGCCACTTGAAGGTAGCAGTGGCAGAGTTCTGTTAAGCCCTATTTAGCCCTATTTATTCTAACAGTCTGTCACGTGAATGAGCAAAATCCTTTTTGAAATCAAACAGCAACAGGGTTTATTGGTAACAAGGCAGTATGGTGAGTTATTCATAAAAATGTATTTTATGTAAAATGAATGTGTGATTTTTATTACCAATTTTCATTAGAAAGAAAGTTTTCTACCTGAGTAAATATTTTTAGCAATTAACATTTAACTATTTATGTTTCCTCACATATTCCATTACATCCTTTGTGTTTTAAGACCACATTGTTGACATCAAAGTGAAAACATACATACATCTAGGAAAGACGACACACTGTGATATGAAAATGGTTTACATGAAACGGCCACAACAATTGCGTTGAGACTAGGGTTTGGTGTCGAACTCTGTACTTTTAACGGTACCGACCAAATTAAGTCGGTACTATTGAGTACTGATTCACGTAGAAACAGTACCAAAGTTTGGTACCTGGGAGAGTAGAGAGTGAGCCAATGTACGAAAGTGAGCTTACTTCTTAGGCTGCACCTGTTCCAAAGCCACTCTAAAGCTTGTATAATGGCTGGATTTTGGTGAAGGCTCGTCTTAGCGACGCTTTGCATTGTTGTTGTCAGCTGGAGCCTCTGAAAAAGGCAATCCTCTCAAGATGAGTCATTCTAGGTTGAGGTCAATTAGATGTCACTGAAATCTAAGGCTGTAGCAATATATACTGCTGGTCCTCAGTCCCTTCTTATTAGTCACAATGCACTGCATCTCATATAGACTAGGTTATACCAGGGAAGAAGTCACTTAGGGACAGGCATTGTACACATTAGTGAATGATACATTGTCTTTGTTGTTTGCCTCCAAAGCAAAGCGTAGACTGATTTTTCGGCTGTCTTTTGATTTATCTGCACAACTTTCAGAAGTGTATTAAAACTTGATTCAGTCAGTGCGATGCATGATGAGGAGATTGGTACACTTTGTGAAAGTGGGTGGGTGGCTTTAGGCTAGGGCTGTAGTCAACCAAAGAAATGCTTAGTCGACCAAAGTGTTGTCCTGCGCAACGATCAGTCGACTAAAAATGTGCAATGTGCACTGCATGCCATAGGCTACACACAGACACAGGCACTCCCTCTCTCTCTATATATGCAACGTTATTTGTTTACCGTTTCAAGCAATCATTAAATAGAACATATTGCAAAAATGTTTCTTGATGTAAGAATCAGAGTGTACCTCGGGGTCAGGTCGGGTTCTGGTCGGGTTCGGGCTTAACATGTAAATGTAACTGTTGGGTCGGGTTAAATGATCGCGGGTACGGGACGGGTTCGGGCTTCAGTTTAAAGCCCGTGCAGACCTCTACACCACACGCTACAAAAAGCAGCAGTGCAGCCAGCCACGTGCGGTTCCCGAGTGTTCTACGCGGTGCGCTAAACTGTGGCGCTGTTTCAAAACAGCCTAAATTAAAGCATTTAAGTTGGCGATAAAACATAGGCTAATTATATTCAGAATACAGTAATATATAACTGCTTATAAAGAAATAAATATCAAGGAGTAAATCAATGAAAATGTCTTTATTGGTGTGTAAAAAATAAAAAATAAAATATGCAACTGGTCGACCAATGAGAATGTCAATCGACCAAGACGGCTTCGACCGATTTTGACTAAACGACTAAAGTTGACAGCCCTACTTTAGGCCTTAACCCATTTGATGATATTGGTCAGACTGACGTAGTGAGGGGCGAGCTAACTACGATCACAAACACTACTTTGTCTTATTTAGTCTAACAATTTAAAACGCCATATTGGCTGGCGGTCATATGTAGCTAGGCATTATTTCATATTTGGAGCAAAACATGCAGTGACCAAAAGAGCAACACCTGGCTTTGTCCAAATAACATTGGCTCAATGGGAATGCTAGTTCATCTGTAAACTACAGTATTAGCCTCTCGGCATGTTATGGCCTGTTCAGTGTTAATGTAGATCTACACTCAGTAACACATACAAAACATTGTAAGATTGGGTCGACTTTTGCAACAGCGATGATCTGTAACAAGATTACATTACGTCACAGGTGTCAAACCGGTTCCATGGAGGGCCGAGTGTCTACAGGTCTTTGCTCTCACCTTGTTCTTGATTGATTAATTAGGTCACTAATTGGTAAGGTTCTACCCTCTACTGGTTGTTTAGGTCTGAACTGGGAACTAATTGAAATGAGAACCCAAAAACCTGCATACACTAGGCCCACCGTGGAACCGGTTTGACATCCCTGCGATTACGTCTTTCCCATTCTGATTTTAAATGTCTAGGCAAACAACCACTATTGCAAATATCTTATCAAGCCTGGTATAATCAATAATCTCAACTTATTATGCAGCACCTAAATCACTTCTTTCTGTCTGGTTTCAGACGAACAAAGGAGACGAGCTGTCCAGCCGTATTCAGAAGATGCTGGGTAGTTATGAAGATGTGAACAATCTCAACCCTCATCAGTGTTTGGACAGCCTCTCAAGGGATCCACCATCTCATGGCTCAACAACATATGTGAAGCCATCTCAAGGAAGAGACCGAGAGAAGCCTACATTTCATCACCCTTCACAGTACGGGGCGAGCCAGAGTGGTGCTGCTGGTACTCCTACCGGCAATCATTCTTCTCAGCCTCTGAAGAAGCTCCTTGGTCCCCTGGCCTCCTATGCCCAGTCATCCCTGTGTCACATCCAGGGTCAGGCCGGTCCCAACTTCCTCCAGAGGAATGGGGAGCCCTGTCCCTGGCCAGACCTGAGTGAGTGTGCCAGTCTTCCTCCGGTCCTCTCTGCTCTCTCGCCCCCAGCTGAGCCTCTGTCTCCCCTACATTCCAGTGATCCTAGTGACTCTGAGCCCCAGGACACTCCTGACAGGCACGGATGTTCCTCATTGCACCCAGAGAGGCGCCCAGAATCCCCCGTTCACCCCAACTTCTTCACCCCCATGGTGGTATCCTCTCTAGATGACCTCCAGAGAGACATTCTCCCCCCAGCCACTGAGGGGACAGCTCTACCCTCTCAGACCTTCCCTCCACCTCTGGCCTCTAAATCCAACCTGGTTATGCCCCAGAAGCCCACAGCTTACGTTCGGCCCATGGATGGCCAGGACCAGGTGGCCAGCGAGTCTCCAGACCTGAAGCCCTCTCCTGATGACTTCCATGGGCAGTCTTATCATGAACCTTTACCAGAACTGAAAAGCACCAAGCCCAGCCTTTCCAAACTGAAGATACCATCACAGTCTATAGAGGTAAGCAGCACACTGTTTTGTTTTTAACTCTGTGTGTGAATGTGGGGTGCCTTGTTTTAAATTAATTTGTTGAGAAATGTCAGTTAATACCATGCTCACTGAACAAAAACAAGGTAGATTCTGCTTCGACAGCAGAGAACCAGACATGTCTCTCTAAAATTGGCAGGTACTTTTAGTTTCAGTTTGTCCTGACGTCCGCAGTCAACATCAAACATGAAAGAATAGACGGGTATATTACAGGAACTTCACTACCTTAATGTACAAACTCTTTTGCAACCCATTGCTCTCCTGAAATACCCTTTAGTTCAAGTGTGCACCATCAAGAGAAGTGTTTGTTTAACTGTGTTTCTATGTTATTGCTGAGTTTTCCTTAATCTTTTACTTTATCAAATTTTGAAAAATGCAGATGTACATAGCAAAAAATAACTTTTAAGAGTGATGCACTACCATGGCTTTGTTTTGGTTCTGTTACTACCACGCTGTAAGAGCGTAAAACTAAATATGCCCATATGTGCACATTTACTATGTGGCATTGTTTTATAATATCCTGCATCTTGCTCATCTTTGTCTGGGATGCTGCTTGCGAGGAGGACAAAAAAGATCAAGGGTCAAAGTAGAAGCTGTTGTGGCTTGGATTGAATTTCTCCAGGGTTGCGTACATGGGCTTAGACCAACCAGCCCATGAAGTGGGATTTATTATTATTATTAGATTACAGACTAAATTACATATTGGCAGTGTTAATTTGTATTCATTTTTCTATAAAGCTAATTTTGTATGTTCCTACACTTTTGTTACACAAGAATTTGCACATGGCCACTGTTTTGTTATTATTTAAGTCTTGCCATGTTGTCTCTAGGTTAATATTCGACAAGACATACAGGTGAAAAAAATACAAGCAAAATGGCGGATAGCCCGTAAGCATGTAATTTCGGCAAAATTCGCGTTTCCAGTTATTATTTTAACAGAAAAAAAATATGCGTGGATAAAGCGTGCTTATATAGGAGCATTCCTAAATGGAGATTTCTGTAACTTAATAGAGTGCTGCAGATTTTTTTTATGTGCCTCTCGTTCAAATGACCCACTTCCGGCGCTTCTAGTGTTAAACAACTGCAGTGTACTTTGGGTAGTTTATGAAGTCAATGGTTGCAATGTCTGGGGGTGCACCTATTACATGATTATAATTATTAAGCTTTCAAACCTGCTTATGCTTATTGGTTTAACTTGTTTTGTATAGCGTGAAAGCCTAGTTACCAAGTTATGCTCATCAAATCAATATACATTTTTGATTCAACAAACATATTGTGCCTCCATGTTTTACCAATTTTTGGTTGCATATTTGTCAGTAAGCATTTTTCTATCTTCTGATTGTGTGAAATGTTATCAAACCAGATATTTCTTTGGCAGCATCTTTGCCCACTGAGGTGAGGCGAATCAGGCGATGTGGATGCGTGGTGCCCATTGTGATACATTAAAACCAGCTATATGTTTATATATTCTAAATATGAACAATATCAGCTCTATCTAATATCTATATTGAAAGATTTTTGCTGACTTAATGTATTGTCGTGTAGCCTAGTATTGCAAAGTTTTGTTGCAAAATACTTACGAAAACAAAGCTTCCGAATACTGAAATAAGATTTGAATACAAACTAAATGAATGAATACCTGAATAGTCAAAGAATTCAGGCCACCCCTAATATATATACAATTTGTTAATCTTTAAACAATTTAAACCCCTTCACTTCCTTTTTCATTTTGTGTTATTAACTTTATTCATAGTTGATTATATCTTTGTGCCATCAATCTACACACAATACAATATAGTAACAAAGCAAAAACATGTTTTTAGAAATTATTCCTTATTTATAGAAATTGAAAAGCTGAAATATTGATTGTGATTGCAGGGGCTGAGAGACTGGTCAGGATTGAGGGAAACATTAACAGAGTAAAAATAGAGGTCTGTGAAAATCTGATTGGCAAACACTCAGGACTTCAGACTGGGAGAGAGATTCACCTTGCACAGTTACCTGAAGCAAGTGGCTGGCTCTGATGCACATATACTCAATAAATATTCAATTCCGGCATGCACCATTTTGGCCCACTCTTTCCTCCATTCTGGAAAGTGGCCAAAAAATATCTTTACACTTTTTTACCTATAGCACACAAAACATTGTTGTGGCCTCTGGACAAGTTTGTGAAAGTCCTTTAGTGGCCCAGGCAAAGCCTGGTATTGAAACCCAGTAAACATCTGTGGGGAGTGTTTACAGATGGTCTTTGACAAAGGCACTTCAACAAAGTACTGAAAAAATTGTCTGCATTCTTTTTTCTTTTTAAAATAAATTGTCTAAACTTTTTTTATTTTGTCATTATAGGGTATTGTGTGTAGAATGATGGCTAATTAAAATGTATTCCATTATAAGACTCTAACACAGAAAAATGTTTAAAGTAAATTAGTCTGAATATTTTTCTAAGGAAATTTGTGTTGGCTTGGGGAAGAAAACTCAAACATTGTTATTACAAAATAGTATTGGAAGGCATATAGACCAATTATTTGTTTGTATACATTCGGGTTGCGCGCGCATCTTGGTTGCAGAAAACACGGCAGAGAGTATTTAGCTATATTGAAAGAAGTCAAAAGAAGAATTGTAAAAGCTAACTATCTTTTTAAAATGTACTCTGCTTACTATAACAACCTGTCATCCAGCGATAAGCACTGTTATTTAACTAAATTGACGTTAATGAGTGGAATTCGTCTCACAGATCCTTATGCCCTAGCGCCCTGTAAATGGTTAAACGACGAAACGAAATTGCCTCTCATTCAGTGGCCAGAAATATATAATTACCTGATTGACACTCCAAGTGTTTATATTTATTTGAGTAGGTTAAAAAATTGTTTAAAACAAGGTGGATTATTAGTCGCTGAGAGTGCATGTCCTATGAAAAAGGACTGCCTTTAAATAAATACATGGGGAATTGTGAAATACAAGTCCCTCGAAATAAATAAATGTTGTCTTATGGAGTGATTTCTACATTTATATTTACACGTATTTATGTAATTATTGCATAATTTCATTGATATATTTATTATTTCATAGCAGTATTTATCTATTTAATATTGACGCAAATGGCGTTCCATACTGACACCACAAACAAATAAGAAAATATATCAGGAAATGTGATGGGAGGTAAGGCGTCAGGATCGCGGATCCACTGGTCTTTTGGGACTTCATAAGGATCGACATTTCCAATAAAGTTGATTCTTTCAACATAGCGTTTTGAATGTTTCTGGTCGTCTTTTGCAACCGACATGCGCGGTTGAACATGCGTGATGTCGATGTGACGTATGGTGATAATTGGTCTATAGCTTACTCTAGCATTAGATTTTTGGTTTATAAAAATCGGATCTTGTACAGTCAAGTCAGTGTGTCAAGTGTGTGCATCCATCATAAGATTAAGCAAAAGTGATATAATACAATAAGTTCTGGGCTCAAACATTAGCAGGATCAGTATACTTCATTTCAACGCTACCATTTTGGCTTTCTCTGTTTGTTTTGGAAAGATATGGAGGGCGCTCAAACAGAGTTGAAGTGCAATAAAAAAACATGTTAAATATACAACGCTTTTGTCAAAACCCCTGGGTTGTTTAAACACTAAGAACATCTGAGCTTGATACAGTTTATAACCAAGATTTCTTTAGTTGGTTTTTGCCCTACTCCATCCTGAAAGGAAATATTCAAGTAGAGAATGTTGTAATTTCATGTATTTTATAAGTTTTCTATCCAATTCCCCAGCTTTCATGTCTACTCCCTGTACTTAAGGCTGTACCTGCAGCAGTCCTACTGACCTCTGCTAAGCTCATTGTTGGGGCCCCTGGCACACGTGTACACTAACCCAGCCATGCTGAATAGGCAGGCTGATGTTTTTCACCCATCACAGTGGCTAATCCAGTATGGGATAGCTGTGCAGTGAGTCATACCCCTCGCTCAACAAACTGAACAGTGCACATAGAAATGCACCAAATACAGCTGACTTGTCAGATGACTCCCTTCCTCAATGTCACATCTGCATTTTTAGATGATATATTTCTATGTGAAAGTTACACAATATTCAGTCCTGCTGAACACATGCAGCCTGATTTTGTATTGATTTGAATTCATTGTGAATGTCCTATATGGTGGGTTGCTGTGGGGGATCTTGTTGTACACTCTGGGGTTTTATATGCGTTTCTATCCTCTTTAAGTTAAAAGCTGTCTGCCTTCATCTCTGTACATGAAACACTACTCTTCTGTCTAAGCCCTGCCTCAGCCATACAGAATTGTAATTTTAAATCCCTCTATGTTAAGAATAGAATGTAGCACAGTAATCTCTCTCTGGTTGTTTGTCTAGGCAGCTCAGATACATTTAGGAAACAAGACACAACAGTAGTCACAGGTAAATTCATTGTTTTGGCTGATGTTCCAAAACTCTACCAACAATTACTCTTGGATTTAAATATACAATATAAGATCAAATATAAGAAGTTTACATAATATGGTCTGAATCAAAACAAAAATAAACTTTTTTTAATTTGTTCTCTGACTTCTAAGATGTTTAGCGTTGTTGCTACATAAAAGTACTGGTTGTCTGTTTACATATTAAAAGTGTTTGACATGTCCTTGTTACTTGCTGGCTAGCTAGTAGCCAACTGTGACTAGTCTAACAAAAATCTAACAAGCCTGCAAGCAAATAGTCCTTACTTCACTGTTGTAGTTCTCACTATTAGCCAACATTTTCTCTCTTAGATGGCGGCAGTCAGTATTTCTTCCCCACAGTTGCATGACTGGGCAAATAATGTCATGTTTTTCTCTACTGTTGTCTGTTGTAGTGTACCACTGCATGACAGTTCATTTTTAGGTCACTGTTCCAGTTACATAGACTCTCTAGTTTGAAACATAGGCTACAAGGCCTAAACGCATTGTATTTTCTTAGGCACCTCTTTGAATGAGTCTATAAACCATTGACACATTATCACAGGCATTTCGCTGATATTATAAATAGCAACTAAAAAACGTCTACCAGTTCCAGCTGAAAAAATAGTATAGGGTTAGTGACAAGCCTAAGGTACATACTGTGTGTGTGTGTGTGTGTGTGTGTGCCATTGCACGTCAGCAAAAACGCCCACATGTACACACTGTCATCAGAGCGCACAGTCTGGGTGCCGGTTATCACACTAAATAGAGAAGCCAATGAATGTCACTACTAATACATGGTTGATAAGGAAGCTGTTCTTTAGACTCTGGCCTAATCAAGGTAAATAGATTCTAATTAATCCCACCATTAGGTTCCTCAAGTTATTTAGTCTAGACACTTGAACAGGCACATCTTAGGCATCTCAATAACCCAACCTTGAACTGCACTCATGAAGTAGCTAGACGAAATGGCTGCTATGCAATGAGGTAGTGTTTCTATTCTGCTTTGTTGTTTATGTGAACTTATATCCAGTCCCGGTTGAACAAGTCATTTCTAATGTATCTATACTGATCTTTGGTTACTCTGTTTGAGCTGGAATGTGGTTGAGCAGGCATGTATGTAGAAGGGCAGTGTAGGCTTTTAGAGAGAAGGGTGTGTCGTTGGTAGTCCAGATTAATCATAGTTACCGCTTTAAGAGTATTCTAGAGATCCCGAGGCGTGCTCTGTCGCAACACGCTAATGGCAATCTCTACACCTCTTCTCTCTGGGGTTTTGTAGAGTTAAACGTCTTTGTCTGAGCTGCCGTGAAACGATTGTTTGTATGTACGGTTAAAACAACTATCCAGGTATATCAGACCTGCCAACATCTGCTGGGTTGGCCCTAAGGCTAATGTGGAAATGATTGCTAGGGATGTCCAGATGATACATCGTCAAAGGCTACTGTGCCCACTTGTGGGGTAAACCTCTGAAATGACTTAACCCCAGGGTAGTGTTATGCTGCATCATAGAAGAAAGCGTGTTTGTGTACACATGCGTTTGTCAGGCATGCAGGCAGTATGTGACCTCCACTGCCTCTTAGAACTAATCTGTGGCGAAACTCCTTTCAGCCTTTCCTACAGCAGCACACTTGGTCATCATCACCTCTTTACATAGCTGAGGACCATCTCAAAAGTGACAGTCATCTAGAAACCTGAGGGAAAAAACTCTGCCAAAGACTTTCTCGCACCACAATGTTAGAACGTTTGTGTCTACTACCCAAAAAACAACATAGAACACTGTTGATTGGCATATATGAATCTGTTGTGTCAGTGTGCTGCGTGCAGAAATAGGGCTGTATGGTTGTAATTTATTTTACTGTAATGTTTCTTGAGAATTCTTTCCACTTGGACTCTCCTGTCTCTCTCACTTTCACCTCAGACTGCTGCTGTCTGTGTGCTGCACCACAATAGCCCTAGTTGGGGTTGGTGCCAAACAACTATAGTATTTCAACACACAACAAGTAACATTTTGTAACACACTGTCTGAGGTTAAGAAACAGTCAATAATCTACTTATTTCCAACAGCCTGGAATTAGTAAATACGTATTCAATTGTTAATAAGCATGCGGTTGTGACATTCCAAAAAAATATATTAGTATATAAAGCATGTGCTTCTGCACAGAAGCAGGATGAACATCTCAAGAGGGTTATTGGTTATTTGGTTTTGTCAGAAGCGTCTGTAAACAAACAGTTTTTAATTTGATGTTTATTTACATTACACCGTTGCCGTCTCAGTCATCAGATGTGAGTGTATGAATAATCTAATTTCGATCACTTTTTTCCGTGTTGGGAATGGGCTTAATAAACAATCTCTCTGGAATATGATTCTAATTTTTTTAACATAATGTTAATGTAACTACCACAGCGCTGTTCCCCGACTCATGTACTGTGGACTGAAACTGGCTGAGGAACTAGGCGACCGCACTCTGTCCCTAACCTTAGGAGAGCAAGTGAACCCTCGGACATAGACCAACCACATGGCATTCTAGGGCGTGTCCTCAGGGTTAGCCGACCAGTTAGCAGAGGTATTTACCTTTATATTCACCCTCTCCCTGAATCAGTATCGAAACGTCCCCACCTGCTTTAAACAGGCCGCCATTGTTCCTGTACCAACAAAACTTGCCATCACATGTTTGAATGACTACAGCCCTGTAGTGATGACCAGTGGTTGGCCTGAACTCTGCTCAATTCTTCCTATACATACAGTAATGTAGTGCTGATCAGTGGTTGGCCTGAACTCTGCTCAATTCTTCCTATACATACAGTACTGTGTGGCCACCTTCCTTAAGTATTTCCTTAAGTCTCTTCTCCAACAAAGAAGCTGCTTACAGTTAGGAGGTAAGAGGTAACTTGGTGCCAGGACAACAACTTCTTTCTCAATGTCTGCAAGACTAAAGAAATGAATGTGTGCTTTAGGAAACTGCAGAGGGGATGTTTTGCTCCCATTTCAATCAGTCAATCAATCAATTTTTTTTCATGAAGCCCACAAAGCACAAAGTGCTTTTACAAACATCTAGCCGGAAACCCGGCAGAGCACGTATCAACAAGTTGATACCACAACTACACACACAGCGGCTAGGAAAAACTGATGGGTCAAATGTATGGAAGAAACCTAGATAGGAACCAGACTTTGCGGGGTGGCCAGTCCTTTTCTGACTGTGCTGTACTTATAATAGTTTAATAATGAGTCTTATAAAATAGTCCAGGTCTAATTCATGACCAGTCTGAAAGTGCCAACCGGCGGTAGACACCACCGGAGCATCAGGGCTACCAAACTCACAAACAGTTTTTACCCTGAGGCCATAAGACTAGCATTTCTATTCATATTCCCCATCTCTTTTCAAATGATTACTGTGTAAATGTTGCTTCCCATGTCCCAAGAATTTCATTGTTCAGAATGACGCTATGTTATTATGTACATTTAACAAAGAAAGTACTTAGACTTTGATTTTGGTATTTTGTTAGTTGCATTATATAAATATATATATATAGCATTATCTGCACTTTTGTCTTAAAGCAGCTTGTTGTAGGGCAAACGTCAATTGTTTCTTGATAATTATTTGTTGAGGCCAGAGGCTTACCTGACAACCTATGAAGGCCAGGTTTGTGCAGTGTTTTACCGACTCATCCACTCAGTGCAGTTTGATATTGACTGTGGTATAAGAGGCCTGTATTCTGGGTCATGTTACCCTGGGATTATTAGACATTTCTGTAGTTGTGTTCACACAACATCTTTTCCCTGGGCTAAGAGCATCCTAAATCCTGGGCTATGCAAGATTCTATTTCAGGGCTAAGCTAGTGTTTACATGTGAACATTTGATGTGGGATAGCAACAACCTTAGCCCAGGGCTAGCTGGCTCTGCTCCAGAAGAGGGTTAGCAAAGGCTTTTCAGGGCTAGCCCGAGAAACATGGTGATAAAATAACCAAAGTTAAACCGGGGCAAGAACAAAAGCATAGAACATTAATTATCCAATCGCAAAAGATATATTTCAGTTGCATACACTTCTGGCTATGGATGGGGGTCCTACAGTTTTATTAATATTAATACCGTTTTCGAGTCTATCAATACCACAATCGATTCTTTTCTAATATTTAGTGGAAAAACGAGATGAAAATCAATTAACAGAACTGCTATTGCTTTATTGGAAAGTCTTTAGTCTGTGACAGTTTTTTTTATTTCAGATTTTAACATAACTATAAGAACAGCAAATTAATGTCAGCCGCAAAATTTCCAAAACATTTGGATAATAAAATAATGTAACTACAACATGTTTGCTTTACCATTGATGTTGTGTTCCGCCATTGCAAGAAATTAACTTAATAAATACAATTTTGCTTCCTTATCTTTGACAGTAGTAAAATGTATCCACGTATTTGACGGCTTAGCATGTTCAGCCATCCTAGCAAACAACTAAATGAGACATGGAGCAATTAATTGACCGGTACGTTAATACAATCGGGTTTCGTTCCCCATCCCTATTTGTGACGCACGTCATTTTATTCTTTCCGAGCTGTATGAAGTGTCTTGTCACACACAGGTTCACTACTATTTGTGTGTGCGCAGGTGTGTGTGGGTTGGTAAAGTCACTTGATCATAATTGTATTGGTTCCACAGCTTGTAGACCGGGTTATATGTACATTTTCTGTCCGAGCTCTGTCTTCACTGATTTTCGGGTTTGGCTCACCTCTCTGCCCTACAGGCTCTGTCAAATGAAGCTCACTCTGTGGAGGACATTTTGAGGGTAAGTTATTTATTTTCTGTTAAAGTTTTTAAGCCTACAGAGTTACAAATTGAGCGTTGCATGTTCGTTAGTTCGTTAGCGGTCATACTATTTCCACAGATGGGTTCCAGAGCACACAACTTTTGTTAATTCCTTAACCCACGTTTTGCTTGTCTGCATCCTACAAAGCAGACTACTTAATTCACTGTGTGCATCTGTCATTTTTGTCTTTGGTAGTGTACTTAGTCCTCTCTGGGTAGTTGACCTGGTAGGTCACAGTGAACTCTATTACGCAACTCCCCAGAGGGACTCAACTGGCATAGAGAATTAATTATTCTTGCTTAATATTTGTCTTGTCTCCTACTTTTCGCCTCTCTGTCGCTCTTTCAGGAAATGACCCACTCGTGGCCTCCTCTCCTGACTGCGATCCACACTCCCAGCACAGCTGAGCCTTCTAAGTTCCCCTTCCCAGTCAAGGTGACTTGCTACAATGGCAAACTCCACTCAATTTCAATGAGCTTCCACATACAGTGATTTTCAGGGCTTTGTCTTACCTACTTAAATCACTAGTTTCACTGTTCTTGCTTGTGATACATTTTAGCCGAAAGCATAGTCCATAGTACGAAGTAGGACTAAAGTGTTTGTTTGTGATACAGCTAAACAGCTCATCCACATGGGTACCAACCCCAAACTCACTCCTTACAATTTCCAAACTGCTCCAATTAGTAGGACAAGAAGAACTTTGACCCGGCTTGTCCGAATGAACATCTGAAGTTAATCCTGTTTTGGCACCAAGTACATAGATTGCATTTTCTTAAATTTGTTTAAACAATTGGAATTGGTTTTACAATGCTGGGGCCGTATTGGGGTAGTAATTAAAATAGATGGGCCAGCATCTGCAAGAAGGGATTCAGTGCCAGATTTGTGTGGAATTATTACTGTCAGCTAAGTTTAAATTTCTAAAGATCGAATAAATGAAAATCCATCAAACAGTATGTCCTATTTTGATGTAGTAAAACATTTTAGATCACAAGCGACACGCAATCAAATGATTTGCGCATGATTGGCCGTATATAGACATATTGCATAACAGACTCTTGAAATAAAAACATTAGGCTACAGTGTATAATTCGATAATTTTTCATTGTAAAATGTATTATAGTAATTACAGTCCAGTAACTAAGGCACTGTAGACGATGAAACACGTATTTTACAACACAGTTTGTATATTGGTCACGGTCGGGTATTCTGCTGTTTACCCAGGAGATACATTGATCTATTTCGTTTTATATTTTCGTTCTGTTTATTTAGTAAAACATATATTTCTTCATAAACGTACCTCTTTTTTCTAGTTCATTCAACCAAGCCAATCAATCTATTATCTATGTATATCTCTCAGTCTTTTGTCTGCCTGAGCAGGACACGCAAACTAACCTGGTTGCACTGCGCACAGTGTTCATTAGTGTTGTTATGAGTGCACACGAGACAGCAGCAAACTAATCCGTTACATATATCCAGTTTCATATAGACCAGACCAAAACGCGTCCAGTTTCATATAGATCAGACCAAAACCAGTCCAGTTTAATATAGACCAGACTAAAACGAGTCCAATATAGACCAGACCAAAACTAGTCCAGTTTCATACAGACCAGACCAAAACGAGTCTAATATAGATCGGACCAAAACGAGTCCAGTTTCATATAGATTGGACCAAAACGCGTCCGGTTTCATATAGATCGGACCATTATTGAGTGCAATAGGCGCATGACACATATAACTGATAAATAATAAAAAATGTATGAAAGGTCTGTATACATATATGTAATTGGATGAATTCGTTCTGTTTATTTAGTGAAACACATTTCTTTATAAACTTACCTCTTTTTTCTAGTTCATTCAACCAAGCCAATCTATCTATTGTCTATGTGTATCTCTCAGTCTTTTGTCTGTGTATCGCCCATTCAACCATTGACGTCATAAGCTCAGTGAGGTGTGATCGGTGTCTGGGTACCGCAATTAGCGCCTCTTGGGTACCAACGCCCAGCGGCGTGGGATTATGGCGACAGGAGGGCTGTTTAGATATCAAAAAACATGTAAATAGTAGTTTTATATAGTGTTCGGTTTGTGATTTTGCAATTCTGAAAACGGGACAAGGTAAAATGCACGTATTTAGGAAAAGTCATGGAAGGACGAGGCTGTAGCTTTTCAGCATTATATAATTATTTTAATTACTAACTGCAACACCCGCGGGCGTGGGCTGTTGGCGCTGCTAGTGTTAAACACACAGACCGAAACATACACTGAATCTGTGACCCTGACTTGCAATGGCCATAGTTATCACAATTGTAAAGAGATGATTAAACCTTCTCTGGTCAACATCACATTGACTCATCTGTTAAGACATCTGCAGGCCAGAAAAAAATCAAAAACATCACTTAGAACTTCACAGCTATCAGATGTTTCCTGATACATTATGAACCACATAGCTGCAACTCTGAAACAGTAAGGTTAGCTACTTAATAATGCCCAGCAACAACATCTCAGCACTGAAGCTAATCCTGAGCCTGCTGCACTGATGGCAATAATTAACTTGGTCTATGTCTTTGCAATACCACAATTCATTGCAATGCCATTTCAACTTGACGAACTTATGCGGCATCTCTGAATTAGTGTTACAACGTTTGTATTCCACTGATTGGCACCCGGTGCATAACAACGTGTGTAGCGTGAAACTATAAACCTCAGCCACACAAGCAGAATACTGGTGCGTTATTACAATGTTTTATATGGAACATTAAACATGTAAAAACTTGGTCCTGAAACTGTGACTAAAATGTTGTGCTCCTTAATTGAGGGCCAAGGTTGCTTGCCTGATGTTCAATTCTGTAATTACATTTTGCAAGCTTGTAAATGTAGGTATGTGCTTATCTTTGCTTGCTACTAAAGTTGTACATTTAGTTTGTGTTTGCAAGCAATATTTGACAATGTATAATGACGTTTCAGCACATTTTACAAGTCTGAATTCTGTAACCAAACATTTGTGAGTGAGTCTTATGGGCTTAAATATGTGCCACCAGAAACTGAATTTGAAACATTTATATTTGAAATTGAATTGCTAAACTTGAATACATGCATTGAAAAACTGAATTTCAATCACATAATTTGAAATTGAATGTATTCGTTTGAAACTGAAGTGCAATCAAATTTAAACGTCACTGAAAATTCCACTCTTATATATCTTCACATTCAGTTCTCACAATTCAAATTCAGATCTCCAAATTCAAATTACTGTGACCGACATCCGGGTAGTTTAAGGATGAAGGAAGAGCAATCGAGCACAGATACACAGGACTCCCCTTCCGACAATTAGCACATACGTTTCGGAGCACATTTTACTAAAATAGTATGTATTTATTGTCTTGTAACCATAAAAAACAAAAATAAATGCATGATTTTAAAATGCACAGGATATGGCGTTTATTTTACAAAAAATGTAATAAATGAAAATCCGTCTATGTCCTATTTTGTTGTAGTGCTAAAACATTTTAGATCACAAGCGACGTGCACAATCAAATGATTTGCGCATGATTGGCCGATAAACTAATATATTTATATTTTTCTTTCCGGTCCAGTCGGCACACATGCAGCTTCAGTTGTTTGTGTCCTGAGCAAGACACGCAAACTAACCGGTTACACTGCGCACAGTAATCGTATAGAACGGACCAAAACGGGTACAGTGTTCATATAGAACGGACCAAAACACGTCCAGTTTCATTTTGAACAGACCAAAACGGGTCATGCTCTTTCTGCCGTATGCGACCCGGACTTACAAAAGCGACATCGACATGTCCCACGTCCTTCTCTGTGTCCCTATGATAATTATAGTTTATATTCATTTAATTTCGATCCAAAACGATATTTTGTTGAAGTCTTTTGTAGGCTATACACAAGGGGTGGGCGATATGGGAAAAATATCATATCACGATTTTTTCAGGAAAAATCACGATTTTATCACAATTCTTTTTCATGTTGCTTTTTAAGACTACTTTGCAAATTACTGAGCCGCAATACAAGCAAATTATACCTCCATTTAAAAAATATAGCCATACAAGGTAACAAAACATAAAAGGGAAAAAAATTTAAAGTAGCATATTTTAATCACGTGTATATTTAATGGAAGTGCAATTGTGCAAAGAAGCACCTACATTCTCATCCGCAGCTTCACCATCCATTCACTGTGTAACCTGCCATCCATCTACAGCATCAGATGATCTACTGTGTTATCATCCTGAATTAAATGAATTATGAAGTAAAACATTTTACTAAAATAGTATGTAGCCTATTTATTGTCTTATGTAACCATACAATACAAAATTAAAACCATGATTTTAAAATGCACAGGCTATGATATTTACATTTCTAAAGATCGAATAAATGAAAATCCATCAAACTGTATGTCCTATTTTGATGTAATAAATGCTAAAACATTTTAGATCACAAACGACGCGCAATCAAATGATTTGCGCATGATTGGCCGTATATATTGCAACACAGACTCTTGAAATAAAAACATTAGGCTACAGTGTATAATTCGATCATTTACATTTGTAAAATGTAAAATGAATTCGTTCTGTTTATTTAGTGAAACATATTTTTCTTTATAAACTTACCTCTTTTTTTCTAGTTCATTCAAATTCAACCAAGCCAATCTATTGTCTATGTGTATCTCTCAGTCTATTGTCTGCGTATCGCCCATTCAACCATTGATGTCATAGGTCCAGTGAGGTGTGATCGGTGTCTGGGTACCGCAATTAGCCCCTCTTGGGTACCAACGCCCAGCGGCGTGGGGTTATGGCGACAGGAGGGCAGTTTAGGTATCAAAAACATGTAAATAGTAGTTTTATATAGTGTTCGGTTTGTGATTTTGCAATTCTGACGTAATTCTCGGAAGAGGTGTCCTGTGTATCTGTGCTCGATTGCTGTTCCTTCATCCTTAAACTACCCGGATGTCGGTCACAGTATTTTGAATCTGAATTTGAATTGTGAGAACTGAATATGAAGATATATAAGAGTGGAATTTTCAGTGACATTTAAATTTGATTGCACATAAATTCAATTTCAAATTATGTCATTCAAATTTAGTTTTTCAATGCATGTATTCAAGTTTAGCAATTCAAATTCAAATATAAATGATTCAAATTCAGTTTCTGGTGGCACATATTTCAGCCCATAGAGTGTTGACACGTTCAATACATGGAGAGGTCTATTTTGAGGTTCGTAAGTGAAAATTCCACATTACACAAGCAAGAGACGGGTGGGTCTTACTCAAGACCAAATAAATATAATTTGCTTTTTCACAACAAATACTAGTGGTCATATATCTAATGGAAAGACAATTAGTTTTACACAATTGTGAAAGTTTAATGATCTATATTGTACATATGTGAGCTGTAATTTTGTGACAAGATACCGAAATGTATCTCAAATATTGTTTAAAAAATCTGTCTAAATTTCTGTTAGTGAGCACTTCTTCTTTGCTTCCATCCACATCACTGGTGTGGCATGTCAAGATGCTGATTAGACAGCATGATTATTGCACAGGTGTGCCTTATGCTGGTCAAAAGGCCACTCGAAAAAATGTGCATTACAATATTTATTAATGCATTACATTTTCAAAATATTTATATATAATGTATGAATACATTTATAGATTTTCTTTTTTATATATATTTCGGCAAGTTTAGTACTTCCGCAAGCGATAAGTCGCCGTAAATACTATAAATCTGAAGAAAAATAAATATGCTATCTGTTCATACAAATTGAATTCATACAAATGTTTGGTTAAAGAATTGTGACTAAAACGTAAAATGTGTCCAAACTTCATTGTACAATCTTGTCAAATATTTGTTGCAAACACGATCAAAATGTACAAGCTTGCAAAATGTAGTTACAGGTTTGAACATCAGACTTGCCAACCTTGGCATTTTAGACACAAGCGCAGTCAGATTCGAGTTACCGGTCCATTCTCTAACCGAGCGCAGTGACTGTTACCTTGGAAAAACTTCCCGCCTTTAAAGTGGAAGCTAACATTTTTTTGTATCATCTGATATTATAATAAAGACGCATTTGGATGACAATTTGGGATATACCTAGTTACAACTTATTAGGAATACATGTATTATTTCAGAACGTACACTGCATATTCATTTATGTTTTTTCGGTGTCAAACCCGTTTATAGAATTCAGTAATTTTTTTCTAGCTAACTACTGTGGTTGGTTGCTGTTTGACCTAAATGTTAGTTTGAGGCACCCATGGTGCTTTTCATTATTTGATATTACATGCGTACACGTGCAAAGGCTGATGGCCATGTTATCTTTGCAAAATGAGCACCCTCGTATTGTCAAGTGGCCCTGTTTTTAAATGGTTAAAAGCGTTTACCTGTATTAAATCTGATACAGAGGGAGATGTACTGCTGCCAGGTGTCAAAGTTTTCAAAGTTATTAAAAATCCTTTAGTTTCAGAAAAAATATCTGACCTATCAAGAGGACACGTGGCCAAAAGGTTGATGTGAAGCGTGTGTGTCATGTCTCTGTCAGTAATTCTGTTTGCCTATATGTTGTCTATTCACAGGAGGCACAGCATGACCCACCTGCATATCCAGGACAAAGTAAGTCATTGTGGGGGAATGTGACTCTGTAATCTAGGTGTCATATTACATGCAACATGTTTAAACAACTCGGTAGTAGCTTAAGTGTTCCTCTGAAAACAACTGCACCCTCGAATGTTTTTTCTGCTCATTGGAATTGTGTGGGGGACTTAAACTGTAGGGGACAAGAGGTCCAAGTGTTTGTGACGGCGCCTGACAGAACACAAATACTGTGCTTCTTTAGCCACTTGCTTTATTTCTGGTCTCTCTGCATTTGGTCTCGCTCTGCATTTGGTCTCGCTCTGCATTTGGTCTCGCTCTGCATTTGGTCTCGCTCTGCATTTGGTCTCGCTCTGCATTTGGTCTCGCTCTGCATTTGGTCTCTCTCTGCGTCTGTCTCGCTTTGCATTTGGTCTCTCTGCGTCTGTCTCGCTTTGCATTTGGTCTCGCTTTGCATTTGGTCTCGCTTTGCATTTGGTCTCGCTTTGCGTTTGGTCTCTCTCTGCGTCTGGTCTCTCTCTGCGTCTTGTCTCTCTGCGTCTTGTCTCTCTGCGTCTTGTCTCTCTGCGTCTGGTCTCTCTGCGTCTGGTCTCTCTGCGTCTGGTCTCTCTGCGTCTGGTTCCTTTTTCTTTTTTAGTCTCTGGCTGGCTAGCACTCTGTTGCGTGCCTGGTTCATTTGTCGCTCTCTCAACCCAGCATAACAACATTAGGGGTTAAACCTTTCCTCCAGTGTCAGGTTGTATTATCCTCATCACAGTGAGGACTTTAAAAACCTTACTAAGGCTTCTTAACATCAAAGCCACTGAAGTACAGTATCTCATCCGCATTGGCACGCTACAATGCTAGTTTTTTCCCTGGTCATTCGCTCCCTCTTCCCTTTCTCTTCATCTCCGCCAGGCGCTGTCATAAACGCTTGAATCTCTCGTCAAACCACAGTAAAGTCATTGATCACAGCCATGTTGTTCATGGCTTTCCATTGAAGCAACCAGCAAAGGAATAATAAACGTTCAAAATGAGTTCAGCTCTAGGCCCGGGGCCACTTAATGGTTTCATTGATTTAGCCATTCAAACCTCACTGATTAGAGAACATCCAGGATGTTGCTGCATATAAGGGTGTGTCCCCTATAATATATTACTATTGTTAATGATATTGTGGTCTGAGTAAAGGGTTTGTCCTATGTTATAATGGTTTGTCATATTTTGATGTGTTTCAGTACTTCTGGGGCTCAGTACGTGTGTGCTACTGTTCCATCCTCCTGGTTTTTTCTACCTAATCATTGAACATGATATTTACGTTCTGCACAGATGTGGTAGGGTTTGGGATGTGGATCGTTTATATTGACATATCTCTGGTAGGGTTATGGATGAGGGTGGTTTATATTGACATCTCTGGTAGGGTTTGGGATGGGGATCGTTTATATTGATATATCTCTGGTAGGGTTATAGATGGGGATCGTTTATATTGACATATCTGTGGTAGGATTATGGATGGGGATGGTTTATATTGACACATCTCTGGACGGGTTTGGGATGGGGATGGTTTATATTGACATCTGTGGTAGGGTTATAGATGGGGATCGTTTATATTGACATATCTGTGGTAGGGTTATGGATGGGGATGGTTTATATTGACATCTCTGGTAGGGTTTGGGATGGGGATCGTTTATATTGATATATCTCTGGTAGGGTTATAGATGGGGATCGTTTATATTGACATATCTGTGGTAGGATTATGGATGGGGATGGTTTATATTGACACATCTCTGGACGGGTTTGGGATGGGGATGGTTTATATTGACATCTGTGGTAGGGTTATAGATGGGGATCGTTTATATTGACATATCTGTGGTAGGGTTATGGATGGGGATGGTTTATATTGACACATCTCTGGACGGGTTTGGGATGGGGATGGTTTATATTGACATCTGTGGTAGGGTTATAGATGGGGATCGTTTATATTGACATATCTGTGGTAGGGTTATGGATGGGGATCGTTTATATTGACATATCTGTGGTAGGGTTATAGATGGGGATCGTTTATATTGACATATCTCTGGTAGGGTCTGGGATGGGGATCGTTTATATTGACATATCTGTGGTAGGGTTATGGATGGGGATCGTTTATATTGACATATCTGTGGTAGGGTTATAGATGGGGATCGTTTATATTGACATATCTGTGGTAGGGTTATAGATGGGGATCGTTTATATTGACATATCTGTGGTAGGGTTATAGATGGGGATCGTTTATATTGACATATCTCTGTTAGGGTCTGGGATGGGGATCGTTTATATTGACATATCTGTGGTAGGGTTATGGATGGGGATCGTTTATATTGACATATCTGTGGTAGGGTTATAGATGGGGATCGTTTATATTGACATATCTGTGGTAGGGTTATAGATGGGGATCGTTTATATTGACATATCTGTGGTAGGGTTATAGATGGGGATCGTTTATATTGACATATCTCTGGTAGGGTCTGGGATGGGGATCGTTTATATTGACATATCTGTGGTAGGGTTATGGATGGGGATCGTTTATATTGACATATCTGTGGTAGGGTTATAGATGGGGATCGTTTATATTGACATATCTCTGGTAGGGTCTGGGATGGGGATCGTTTATATTGACATATCTGTGGTAGGGTTATGGATGGGGATCGTTTATATTGACATATCTGTGGTAGGGTTATGGATGGGGATCGTTTATATTGACATATCTGTGGTAGGGTTATGGATGGGGATCGTTTATATTGACATATCTGTGGTAGGGTTATGGATGGGGATCGTTTATATTGACATATCTGTGGTAGGGTTATGGTTATAAGTGTATTGTGTCGTAAAATGCTGTATAGTATATATAACATACATTACATTTGTTGTCCATTTGTTGTACATATTGGACCTCTGCACATGCTTCTCTCTTATCAATTTGCACATTGTCAGATAAAAGTCAATCTGCATCAGTAATTTGATGTTTGGTGTTCTCTCTTCTCAGAACACTATGAATCACCTCCAGCAGCCCCCTCCTCAACGAACTGTCAACAGAGCTCATCGTGAGTATATACCCTGTATGTCTCAACGCCAATGTGGGCTCCTGTCCGCTATACGGTAGGGGTGCACGATATATCGACACTATACCTTTATTGCGATATCACGTTGCGCGATATCAATATCAAAAATGTTGCAAGAAGTGCGATATTTATTTATACATTTATTTTGTGGCTTTGTGGCTTAGTTGTGTTCGATTTAAGAGCCCGCTTGAAAACTATATATAATGATCATGTATCATTGGCCAGTTGCCCTGTCACATGCAAGTGTGAGCGCACGGGTCCACTAAACGAACAGACCCTATGGAACACGTGACGTATGTGTTAACTCCAAAAACGTGAAGTTAAGAGAAATAGAGACGCCCGGACAAAGCGAGAAAAGTCGAGTTAGAGAAGCTAAAGAAAAGTTTAAGCAAACTAATGTCGCTCAATCTGTTGTAGCCTACTCTGCAAAACCTGCGGTATGGTGATACACCGGGCAAGAGGAAATACAATCAACCTTTTTTCCCTATCTTAAAAACCACCACAAGCTACTATAGGATGAGTGCAAACGCCACAATCGATTTTGTTTATATATATACATATAAATCTATTATGAGGCATTTTCCCATATCTTGTGTTTTTACATATGTTTAAGAATATCGAAATTAATATCGATATCGCAATATTCATGATCAATATCGCAATATCACATTTTGTCAATATCGTGCACCACTACTATACCGGTAACGGTATGTGCCAGGCCCTCTCCTCCATTTAGGGTCCATAAGATTGCTGTGACCTAAGAGAACTTCCAGAGGTCAAAAGTGTCATTTGTGTATGTGTGTCACAGCCTCTTGTAAAGCAGGAAACAGTGCTGGCCATGTATTAGATTACCCATTGAGATACTGCAGAAATACTTGTCCTTGCTCCCCACTTACAGACAGGGGCTGCAGCTGGCATGAGTCACATGACTGTTGACGGGTGTGCTTTATCACCTGACCCTGGCCCATACGCGTTCCCTTGGTTTTGAATAAAAGGTTAAATATGAAGTGCCACAGACAAGTCTCGTGCCTGTCCTTTACAGTCACAGGCTGACTGTCATCCACACACAGGGATGGTTATATGTTCTACTGTTTTTTAATTAAAAGTATTTTCACAGGCGTAGCAAACATCCCACCTTGTGCTGACTTGACTGACTGTAACTGACTGACTGTGTGACTGACTGACTGACTGTGTGTGCGACTGACTGTGTGTGTGACTGACTGTGTGTGTGACTGACTGTGTGTGTGACTGACTGTGTGTGTGACTGACTGTGTGTGTGACTGACTGACTGACTGTGTGACTGACTGACTGACTGTGTGACTGACTGACTGTGTGACTGACTGACTGTGTGACTGACTGACTGTGTGACTGACTGACTGACTGTGTGACTGACTGACTGTGTGACTGACTGACTGTGTGACTGACTGACTGACTGTGTGACTGACTGACTGACTGTGTGACTGACTGACTGACTGTGTGACTGACTGACTGACTGTGTGACTGACTGTGTGACTGACTGACTGACTGTGTGACTGACTGTGTGACTGACTGACTGACTGTGTGACTGACTGACTGTGTGACTGACTGACTGTGTGACTGACTGACTGTGACTGACTGACTGACTGTGACTGACTGACTGACTGTGACTGACTGACTGTGTGACTGACTGACTGACTGTGTGACTGACTGACTGTGTGACTGACTGACTTACTGTGTGACTGACTGACTGACTGTGTGACTGACTTACTGTGTGACTGACTGACTGACTGTGACTGACTGACTGTGTGACTGACTGACTGTGTGACTGACTGACTGTGACTGACTGACTGACTGTGTGACTGACTGACTGACTGACTGTGTGACTGACTGTGTGACTGACTGACTGACTGACTGACTGTGACTGACTGACTGTGTGACTGACTGACTGTGTGACTGACTGACTGACTGACTGTGTGACTGACTGACTGACTGACTGTGTGACTGACTGACTGACTGTGTGACTGACTGACTGACTGTGTGACTGACTGACTGACTGTGTGACTGACTGACTGTGTGACTGACTGACTGACTGTGACTGACTGACTGACTGACTGACTGTGTGACTGACTGACTGACTGACTGTGTGACTGACTGACTGACTGACTGTGTGACTGACTGACTGACTGACTGTGTGACTGACTGACTGACTGACTGTGTGACTGACTGACTGACTGACTGTGTGACTGACTGACTGACTGTGTGACTGACTGACTGACTGACTGTGTGACTGACTGACTGACTGACTGTGTGACTGACTGACTGACTGACTGTGTGACTGACTGACTGACTGACTGTGTGACTGACTGACTGTGTGACTGACTGACTGTGTGACTGACTGACTGACTGAGTGTGACTGACTGACTGACTGACTGACTGACTGACTGTGACTGACTGACTGTGTGACTGACTGACTGTGTGACTGACTGACTGACTGTGTGACTGACTGACTGACTGACTGTGTGACTGACTGACTGACTGTGTGACTGACTGACTGACTGTGTGACTGACTGACTGACTGTGTGACTGACTGACTGACTGACTGTGTGACTGACTGACTGACTGACTGTGTGACTGACTGACTGACTGACTGTGTGACTGACTGACTGA
Organism: Dallia pectoralis; assembly: GCA_029465975.1. Lineage (NCBI taxonomy): Eukaryota > Metazoa > Chordata > Actinopteri > Esociformes > Umbridae > Dallia > Dallia pectoralis. Next base: position 568,046 of record CM055760.1, on the reverse strand, counting down.
CTGACTGTGTGACTGACTGACTGACTGTGTGACTGACTGACTGACTGTGTGACTGACTGACTGACTGTGTGACTGACTGACTGACTGACTGTGTGACTGACTGACTGTGTGACTGACTGACTGACTGACTGTGTGACTGACTGACTGACTGTGTGACTGACTGACTGACTGTGTGACTGACTGACTGACTGACTGTGTGACTGACTGACTGTGTGACTGACTGACTGACTGTGACTGACTGACTGACTGACTGACTGTGTGACTGACTGACTGACTGACTGTGTGACTGACTGACTGACTGACTGTGTGACTGACTGACTGACTGACTGTGTGACTGACTGACTGACTGACTGTGTGACTGACTGACTGACTGACTGTGTGACTGACTGACTGACTGTGTGACTGACTGACTGACTGACTGTGTGACTGACTGACTGACTGACTGTGTGACTGACTGACTGACTGACTGTGTGACTGACTGACTGACTGACTGTGTGACTGACTGACTGTGTGACTGACTGACTGTGTGACTGACTGACTGACTGAGTGTGACTGACTGACTGACTGACTGACTGACTGACTGTGACTGACTGACTGTGTGACTGACTGACTGTGTGACTGACTGACTGACTGTGTGACTGACTGACTGACTGACTGTGTGACTGACTGACTGACTGTGTGACTGACTGACTGACTGTGTGACTGACTGACTGACTGTGTGACTGACTGACTGACTGACTGTGTGACTGACTGACTGACTGACTGTGTGACTGACTGACTGACTGACTGTGTGACTGACTGACTGACTGACTGTGTGACTGACTGACTGACTGTGTGACTGACTGACTGACTGTGTGACTGACTGACTGACTGTGTGACTGACTGACTGACTGACTGTGTGACTGACTGACTGTGTGACTGACTGACTGACTGACTGTGTGACTGACTGACTGACTGTGTGACTGACTGACTGACTGTGTGACTGACTGACTGACTGTGTGACTGACTGACTGACTGTGTGACTGACTGACTGACTGTGTGACTGACTGACTGACTGTGTGACTGACTGACTGACTGTGTGACTGACTGACTGTGTGACTGACTGACTGACTGTGTGACTGACTGACTGACTGTGTGACTGACTGACTGTGTGACTGACTGACTGACTGTGTGACTGACTGTGTGACTGACTGACTGACTGTGTGACTGACTGACTGACTGTGTGACTGACTGACTGACTGTGTGACTGACTGACTGTGTGACTGACTGACTGTGTGACTGACTGACTGTGACTGACTGACTGTGACTGACTGACTGTGTGACTGACTGACTGACTGTGTGACTGACTGACTGTGTGACTGACTGACTGTGTGACTGACTGACTGTGTGACTGACTGACTGACTGTGTGACTGACTGACTGTGTGACTGACTGACTGTGTGACTGACTGACTGTGTGACTGACTGACTGTGTGACTGACTGACTGTGTGACTGTGTGACTGACTGACTGTGTGACTGACTGTGTGACTGTGTGACTGACTGTGTGACTGTGTGACTGACTCACTGACTGACTGTGTGACTGACTCACTGACTGACTGTGTGACTGACTCACTGACTGACTGACTGACTGACTGTGTGACTGACTGACTGTGTGACTGACTGACTGACTGACTGTGTGACTGACTGTGACTGACTGACTGACTGACTGACTGTGTGACTGACTGTGACTGACTGACTGACTGTGTGACTGACTGTGACTGACTGACTGACTGACTGACTGTGACTGACTGACTGACTGACTGTGTGACTGACTGACTGTGACTGACTGACTGACTGTGACTGACTGACTGCCTGTGTGACTGACTGACTGACTGTGTGACTGACTGACTGACTGTGTGACTGACTGTGTGACTGACTGACTGACTGTGTGACTGACTGTGTGACTGACTGTGTGACTGACTGTGTGACTGACTGACTGTGTGACTGACTGACTGTGTGACTGACTGACTGTGTGACTGACTGTGTGACTGACTGTGTGACTGACTGTGTGACTGACTGTGTGACTGTGTGACTGACTCACTGACTGACTGTGTGACTGACTGTGTGACTGACTGTGTGACTGACTGACTGTGTGACTGACTGACTGTGTGACTGACTGACTGTGTGACTGACTGACTGACTGTGACTGACTGACTGTGTGACTGACTGACTGACTGTGTGACTGACTGACTGACTGTGTGACTGACTGACTGTGTGACTGACTGTGTGACTGACTGTGTGACTGACTGTGTGACTGACTGACTGTGTGACTGACTGACTGACTGTGTGACTGACTGACTGTGTGACTGACTGACTGACTGTGTGACTGACTGACTGTGTGACTGACTGACTGACTGACTGTGTGACTGACTGACTGACTGTGTGACTGACTGTGTGACTGACTGACTGACTGTGTGACTGACTGACTGACTGTGTGACTGACTGACTGACTGTGTGACTGACTGACCGTGTGACTGTGTGACTGACTGTGTGACTGACTGTGTGACTGACTGTGTGACTGTGTGACTGTGTGACTGACTGTGTGACTGACTGTGTGACTGACTGTGTGACTGACTGTGTGACTGACTGTGTGACTGACTGTGTGACTGACTCACTGGCTGACTCACTGGCTGACTCACTGACTGACTCACTGACTGACTCACTGACTGACTCACTGACTGACTCACTGACTGACTCACTGACTGACTCACTGACTGACTCACTGACTGACTCTCTGATTGATTGATTGACTGTGTGACTGACTGTGTGACTATTGCTATTCCTCCGTTTATAGTCTGATATGTTAGTCCACACCACATGCTGGGGTAGTTAGACTCCAGGTTATCCCTGTATTCTTTATTTGCATCTCTGGTGACCATAGTTTATATCTAGAACTCCTCAAAGCCTCCTAGTCTCTAGTACTGTGTGTAGAGGACTGTGCCCTGTGCTTAGGACGGTCATTATCAATTAACCATATTACTCAAACGTGTCTCATTGAAGTTGCCAACAACAATAACAGCTGCCTCAGGGTGAGAGTCCTCTAGTCCATAATTTACTCTACATGGATCTTCTATGCACAGGTTTTGTCCTCCTTTAGGGGGATGTAGATTGCTGTAATAATAGCAGAGCTAATTCCAGAGGAAGGTAGAAGGGACGTCCCATTATAGTTGAAAACTCGGTCTGGTGAGCAGTGTGCCTAGAGTAGTCCGACATCCGAACCCCAAACTCCTCCGCCTCTACGTTTACCCGACTCCAAAGTTCTGTCCTGCCGGTAGATGGAAAAGCTTGCAGGAGTTTCCAAGTTAGCCACCATAGGGTCAAGCCAGGTCTCAGTAAATGCTAGCATGCAGCCGTTCGCAATGTCTGGCAGGAAGACAATCTGTGTGTGTGGTACGTACAAGTACAGTATAACAAAATGCAGTTTGCATCCAACCAGAAGTGCAAAAAGATACTGAGTACAGTGTAAGTGTGTGCAATTGACATGGATAAGTAAATGGGTATTTAGATATTGAGTTCAAAATGAGGCAAATTGCAAATGTGCAGAGGGCAACACTAGTGGGGTACATCTGTGCAAGTGGTAAACGGATAGTAAAAATGATAAGCATTGTGCTGAAGGCAATTATAATAAATAGGCTGGCAGGGCAAGAGGTAGCAAGAGCAATACCACAGAATGTATATGCAAATGGCAGATCAAGTAAATAAGTTAGCAGTGTGTAGGCAGAAAGCAGAAATTGGGGGTATAACAGTACATTGTGCAAATGGCAGATGAAATAAGTAAGTTAACAGTGTGAATGTAAGGTTACAGAGAGGTTAGAAAGTCCAGTATGTTATATAACAGCTGCAGGCAAGAAACTGTTCCTGAGCCTGCGGGTGAGTAGAGATCTGTAACGCTTGCCTGATGGCAGGGGGGCAAACAGTTTATGGCTCGGGTGTGAGGGGTTCCTGATAATGCCACACACTCTCCGCAAACAACGCTTGTGGGTGCTGCAAGTCTTTCATGACGGGTGATCAGGGCACCAATGATGCGCTGGGCGGTTTTCATCATCCGCTACAGGGACTTACTGTCTGCTGCTGAGCAACGTTATACTGTGGCACCAGACTGTGGCACCAGACTGTGGCACCAGCGCTAAAAGTTTACCCGGATGTTATTCCATAAGTGGGCCTTCTTGAGCTTCCTTAAAATGTACAGGCGCTTGTTTTTTATCAAGGTGCAACAGTTTTTGTTAAATTACCACTAAAACTGAGTGGCATGCAAGGTCGACATATTTGTTTTGGAAATCGAATGCATGCACTTTTCCCATGCATGCCTGCTACATTATTTTAACTTGTCTGTCAGTGAACTTTTCACTGGCTTTTGTTATGGTTTTGCTGGCTGTTGTAAGAACACTTAAAACATTTTATTTAACCTTTATTTAACCAGGTAGGTCGATGGAGAACAAATTCTCCTTTGCAACGGCGACCTGGTCAAGATAAGGCAGAAAATGTGCAGGACAACATACATTTACACAATATATGCACAGAACACATATACATTTGTGTGCAAAATAGCATTGGGATTCTCCCTGGCAATATAGAATCAAGTAGAGAGTCACTGTACTGATAATACAGGATGGGTTATATGTAGGTCAGTTGAGTAGCATTTATAAAGCTGTAACAACTATATAAAAACACAAAGGAGTATCTATATACAGAATGTAAAAAGATTAAAGTGTATCTAGCTTGTAGGTCATTTGTGTGCACAGATTATATTTTGAGAGAAAGAGCTTGAGAATCGAACCCTGTGTAGTTGAAGAACCAGGCGAGGCAGTCGTGTGAGAAGCCCAGGCTATTTAGTCGGCTGATAAAAACACGATTGAATGCCTTGGACAGATCGATGTAAACGTTTGCACAGTAGTGTATTTTGTCAATGACGTCATTCATAATATTAGCAGATCTTTTTAGAAAGGAGGGGTCCAGATTATCCAGCCCAGCTGATTTATACGGGTCCAGCTTTTGCAACTCTTTCAGTACTTCGGCTGTTTGGATTGAGCAGTTAGCTTGGGTGCGAGTATTCAGATGAAAGGCATGGCCGTTATCAGCTAAATGCTTTTTAAAGTTCTCAATTTTCTTAGTCTTATCAGTAGTGACAGTATTACCTAATTTTGCTGGGAGGATGTGATATTGTTCTCTAGAGATTAAACAGTGTCCCAGAACTTTTTGGAATTGGTGTGACAGGACGCATATTTCTGTTTAGATAGTGGGCATTTGTTTCCCTAACTACCTGAGTATATCGGTTTCTGGCTTCTTTAAAAAGTTGCATATCATAGTGGGGCTTGTTTGTGGCTATTGCAGTACAGCCTAGTGTATTTTTTAGTTGGTTAATGGAGGTTATTTCTGTGTTGTACCAAGGACTGTATCTGTCCTTTGTTCTGTACTTTTTTAATTTACTTTTTAGGTCCACAAACTTTTTTAGGTCCGGTCGTTTAGAAAGGCCTTTTCGCAGAAGTTTTATAAAGCGTCTGACGGAGATATTGGGTGGTGTTTTGACCCCGGTCATATTACGGACGCATATAATAAGGCAGTGATCGCTGAGATCCTGGTTGTAAACAGCGGAGGTATATTTACAGGGCAAGTTAGTCAGGGCAACATGTATAAGGGTCCCATTGCTTGCTGATTTGAGGTCGAACCTGGTAGGTTCATTTATAATTTGTTTGAGGTTGAGTGCATCGAGCTTACAAAGTGACCAGGGGGTTAAGAATATCCCTGTATAAGTCACCAAGCAGTAAAAACTCAGAGGATAGATGGGGGGCAATAAGTTCACATATGGAGTCAAGGGCACAGCACGGGGCTGAGGGGGTGGCTGTAGCAGGCAGCAACAATTATAGCCCTGTTTTTAAAGAGATTGATTTTTAAAAGATGAAGCTCAAACTGTTTGGGTACAGACCTGGACAGGATGACTGAGCTCTGTAGCTTATCTCTGCAGTAGATTTTTGGATGTGTTTCTTGAACTGCCCCCCAGAAATGCGTGGCTTCTTAAAGTCTTTTGTCGTCATTATTCACTATGAAAGTCAGACATGTTTGATGTCATGCGTTTGCAATTCATATTTCTTGTGGGTTCATGCTAGAAACATTACACAGAGCGCTATTAAAGTAAATAATACGTTTACGTCATAAGCTGGAACTTTGGTTGGACAAAAATATGAATTCAGGATCCTTTAAACAGACCGTACTGAATGACTCCGTGATCAGGATCCTTTAAACAGACCGTACTGAATGACTCCGTGATCAGGATCCTTTAAACAGACCGTACTGAATGACTCAGTGATCAGTATCCTTTAAACAGACCGTACTGAATGACTCAGTGATCAGGATCCTTTAAACAGACCGTACTGAATGACTCAGTGATCAGGATCCTTTAAACAGACCGTACTGAATGACTCAGTGGACTATGTTGATGCTCATGTGGATGATAGTTAAACGTGCTTGTTGGTAAACTGCGTTCAGCTTTTACAATATAAATGGTAATTTCATTCATAATGCATACAGTAATTCAGTATGTATGGAATGATGTGAGGACAATTTTGTTGAACACCTGTCATCGCCAGTAAGGTCGTGTTCTGTACTTGTTGTGGTTAGAAAGAAGGATTTAAACTCCTATCATGGTAGGAGGGATCATATATATATGGTCATATTTGGCCCTGGTCCATTCAACTAACATAAATGCTATAGCTGCTATTAACGTTAACTAGCTGGAGAGGTGCTATAGCTGTTATTATGCTATAGCTGCTATTAACGTTTACTAGTTAAAGAGGTGCTATAGCTGTTATCCGTATACGTTAAGTAAATGCGCCCTTCGCTAAGCCACGCCCGAAAACCGCCACAGGCCAATCGTGGTTTAGCAACCGTAACTAGGCGCAGGAGGTCTGTCAAGCTTTCGAGCAAGGGAAACATGCCAACGCGTTGTGCTTATGGATTGTGTAAATCTGATACCCGATATCGTAAAAGTTTGGACGGGGAGGTGGAATTTTTTTACTTTCCCAAAACCTAAAACCCAAGGGGAGAAATGCCGGGCGTGGACGGAGGCTCACTGACATACTTTAAAATACTCGTGAGTACCCCAATCCGATCGCGGCTCTCCCGGTATTAGGTCTAAGGACCGAACATTAGGGGTCTTGCCGGAGATCTCCAAGGAAAAGGTTGGTATGTGAACTTAATCAGTTCATTAACAGTAGTCATCATGTGCTCACTATAGGTAGACTTTATTTGGGCAGCGAGATGTATTACAGAACACACATCCTCTCATGCTTTACTTTATATTGGTCTCCGAATACGGTTTTTATTTGCTTTTTTAGGGACAACTACTATATGTAAGCAGTAGCCTGGCGCGCTAAAAATATAAGCGGTATAATGTTAGCATTGTAAAGTGGTCAAGCAAATGGCTTATTCCACAAGATTTGTGGATAAGGTGCTTGATTTACAATTATTAGATTATATTCACTTACCCTGTTGTGCATGAACATAGCTGTTCCTCAATTTGTGTGTTTCCCACTTGAATGGTTAGCGTATGCAGCTGCTGCTTGCGCTGGGACATAGGCCCATAGTGGATATATCCCTATAATGCATCGTGCAGCCCCTTTTGTCTTGCCCTTTCAGATATTTCACCTGTTCGCCAAAAATGACTAAATATCTCATTGGGAATGTCTGACACCGGTGCATACACACTGCAATAGACGTGCCAGGCTCGAAAGCTTGACAGGCGTAGCAACAGTAACTCAGGAGGGCGTGGCTTAGCGAAGGGTCAATTCCACACACACACATAAAGAACGTTGTTCAGTCGATAATCGATTTGGCATGTGGATAAAACAGCAAATACTGCAAAAAAAGAAAAGACTGTGCAGCTACAATAAAAATTGGGAAGCAAAAAATACATGGATTAAGCCCGTCAGCAGTGACGCACGCAACAAAAGCCTTTTGTACTTTGTCGCAGGGAATTTTCAGTTGCCCATGGAGGTGAGAATGACTTGAGTAAACATGCTTCCGCAGAAATGCACAAGAAGGCCACATTAGCTAAAGGTACAAGCAATATCTGTGGATTTTTCGGGGTAACTACTGTGGAAACTGACAAAATAGCGGCAAGCGAAGCCTAAAAATCATACACTGTAGGCTAATTTCTAGGGATGCACCGAAATGAAAATTCTTGGCCGAAACCAAAAAGAGGAAACCAAAACCGAAACACCGAAATAAATTATGCCAATTATTAGTACCATTGCATTTATGGATATGAGGCACCAAGGGCATAGGTTTGGTCTCAGCTTTGGTGGGGACATCTCTCCCCCCCCCCTCCGGCAAGTGAACTTTTACTGAGAATAATGTGATTATTTTTGCGTTTAGTTGAGACAATAGCCTGTTGCTTTTATACTACATTAAGTTTAACTAGCATAGGCCTATCCATGTGCAGACAAAAATCATTATGTAGTACCTGGGGTTCAACTTTTAGATGGTAATGCTGTTTGTCAGATTCAATATATTGTAGCGACCCTGGTGGTGCCACTACTCCGCCCCTACTAATGGGATATCCCAAATAGGCAACATTACATAAGCAAAATATACACAGGAAACATTTCCACTGTTTATTGTGACTGCAAGATTCTAACATATGGGGGGGTATGTATTAACAGAAAGCACTGGTAACTTTACCGTTGTCTTCAGTCACTATCCTGTGTACTTATAGCGTTTCAGATAACTCCCCTCCCCTAGGTTTTTTAGCCAATCAAATTACGGCGTTTCTAGTACCGTCCTCCTGGCGCTGCGGTTGGAATTGACCCAAGTCGCTTCACAAACTCATAACGGAGTTCGCTAAAATATTGGTGGGGACAATTTAGTCATGTTAAAATGTTGTTGGGGACATGTCCCCAGCGTCCCCCCCTAAACCTACGCCCATGTGAGGCACTTTCTTGCAGGATTTCACTGAACATATCAGACAACGAGGGTGCATGCATCTAGTGCAGAGAGACGAGTCTTTTTTTCTGCGCTCTGATCTCCGTGCGCTGCTGCTCCGTGCCCTACTGCTCCGTGCGCTATTGCTCCGTCTCCACGCGGGTTCTCCGCATCCATCGTCGCCTGGATCATTTCTCGTGCGCGTTGCTTTATTTCTGCATCCAAGTAATGGTCTTTATAACGCGGATCAAGTACAGTCGCGTTGAAGTGCAGAGGATCCGAATAGATCACAACATATTTCGGCCGTATTGTTTCGGTGATAAAAGTATTTCGGCCGAAAATTTTGGGTGGCCGAATATTCGGTGCATCCCTACTAATTTCGCACAAAACCAGCCCACCTTTTGTCCCTCATTTCATAGTGACAAAGTTGGCAACCCTAGGTGCTATAGCTGTTATTATGCTATATCTGCTATTAACGTTAACTAGTTCAGGGTATCCGCGGGGTCTTGAAAAGCATTAAAAGGTGATAAATCAATTTTGGGAAAATTAAGGCCCTTAAAAAGTATTAAAAAGTCTTATCACGGCTTTATAAAGTCTTAAATATTGAACATATATTTTTCTGAATTATCTGTCCAACAGTCCAAAACCTCCAAAAAGTGTGAATTTAGTCATTTTTATTTAAAAAAAAACGTTCGTAAATTGCCTCTGAGATCACCAGAGCGGGCAGGCGGGCGGAAGTTCAGAAGCACAATGTACGCTCTGGCGTTCCCAGTGCGTATTACAACGCACCGAAATGTTTTAAGAGAAGGTTGGTGAACGCATGAACAGAATGGGGAAGTGCAAATTTGCAGCGTCCTGGCTGGAAATGCCGGACTTTAAAGAGTGGCTGCAGCCAGTCGAGGGGAAAATCAGGGAGGCATATTGTACATTAATCGATAATTAAAAAAGTTGGCAACGAATTTCATTATCGACACGCCACTCAGTCGCGGAGATAAAAGCAATTGAGTTGAGTGCGGTTGCGGAGCTGTAACGTTGTTTTGGTGGCGGAGTCGGCAAAATCAGTTCGACCGAAGTCATCCAAAGTGTGGGAGCATTTCACACTAAGTAAATACATAAATAAAAAGTGTGTTAATTGCAAGATATGCAAAAGCGACATGACATGGCACGGGAGCACCACGGTGATAATACAGCACCTTAAACGGAAACACGTTGGAGTCCTTGTTGATGCGGAGAGTTTGTGTGTGCGTCTGAGTGAGAGTTTTGTGACTGTGTACGTCTGTGAGTGTAGTGTAGAGAATAAGTTCTGAGGTTCAAACAAATCATTAAGTTTCCTGAATTGTATTTCTCTATTTTTATAAATTATTTATTGTTATGACAGGTTAGGTCCTTAATAAAAATACAAATTGCGGTGCACTTTTTATTATTAATAAGCTCAGGGATGTGCAAGGAGAAAAGCTGTTTGTGCACTTTCTGAAAATTTTTTGCACTGTGAATTGCACTGTCAGTTCTGTTTTTCAGTAAAGGGTTGGATATTAATGCTTTTTAGTTTTTATCACTGATGTAAATGGTTACAGCTTGAAGTGGCGGTGAGGTATTAAAAAATATTGAGAAGTCTTGAAAAAGTCTTGAAAAGGTATTGAAATTAACTTCAAGATTCCTGCATATACCCTGTAGTTAGAGAGGTGCTATAGCTGTTATTATGCTATAGCTGCTATTAACGTTAACTAGCTGGAGAGGTGCTAATGCTGTTATTATGCTATAGCTGCTATTAACGTTAACTAGCTGGAGAGGTGCTATAGCTGTTATTATGCTATAGCTGCTATTAAAGCTAACTAGTTAGAGAGGTGCTATAGCTGTTATCATGCTATAGCTGCTGTTAACGTTAACTAGTTAGAGAGATGCTATATCTGTTATCATGCTATAGCTGTTATTATGCTATAGCTGCTATTAACGTTAACTAGCTGGAGAGGCGCTATATGTGTTATTATGCTATAGCTGCTATAAAAGCTAACTAGTTGCTATAGCATGCTCAACATGTATGATCCTCAGCCTCCTGCTTTTTTACCTACTGTAGACTCTAGTTTGTGACAAATTCTTGGCTTGCTCATGTAATATCATTACCATTTTTCCTTTATAACACAAAGCCAACCGTTGAAATAATATTGCAATGCTGTTTTGGTAAATTTCTTGTAGCTATGAAATTAAATCATGTTCAAGAAACTAACATATGGTCCAGACCTAACGGTTCCCAGAGGTGCTGTTGTGGTTGTGGAGGCAGAGCTAACATCCGCAAATAGGATATTTGCATAAGTTCCTGGATAATCAACATGTGGTAGGATATGTCTGTAGGCCCATGTTTACTGCATCATTCCCCACTGACAAATCTGAAATGTTCTGCATGACACTCGGCTAGAATGTGGGAGATTGCCAACATGGAATTGCAATATCATTAAAATGCTTGTCTGTTCTTGTTATAAAGTCATGGTAATTATGTACTAGGTATGAGTGGATACATCTTCATATTGTTTGAGTTTCTGGCTCAGTTGAAATTGAACACTGGCACTGTAAGCGCCTTCCACTAGTAACTGAACTATTTGAGATTTCTAATCCCTATTTTTTGTTCTTATATTATTATATTTGCTGTAACTAATGCAGAAGTGTCTCCTAACTCACCACATCAACGAACCAACTCAGCTAATTCTTATGTTTGGTGATTGCATTAATTCAGATTGGAACAACACTCGAGTTTTTATTTGGTTCATAAAGTTCATTGTTTTGAAAACAGTCTGTTTTTTGTACTCCTTAAAACAGTCTGGTTTTTGTACTCCTTAAAACAGTCTGGTTTTTGTACTCCTTAAAACAGTCTGGTTTTTGCACTCCTTAAAACAGTCTGGTTTTTGTACTCCTTAAAACACACCTGTTTTTTTTCAGATGGGTTGTCTCAAAAAACAAAGTGCCTAGTCGGGCTCACTCCTGGGGGTTGAAAGTAATTTAAGTCTTCTTGTTTATAGTTACGTTTTTTGGGATAGTTTTGATATTATTTATATAAATATAATCAGGTGAGATGAGGTCCTCCCTCAAGTAAGAAAAGCACTAAGCATGTGAGCAGAGATGCCACTCCCTGTCAAGGGGGTTTCTTTGGCACGGCTCAGTTTGGCGTAGGATCCCAAAGGAAAGCTATAACACAATAGGCTGGTGGTGTGACCTATTTATAGCTACATAAAGCAGGTGGTCTATTATATCGCCCACATCACCACCTCCTGAACCAGCCCCCTCACGATACACGAGTCGTGTGTTAGCTCTACATTATTCAACAGGTTACTGAGGAGATGTCTTAGAGAATGTCTTCAGTAACATCTTTCCTATTCATTGTGAACCCCGGGTCTCCTAGCTTTCGTGAACAAGGGTTTTTAGTGTGAAATGGAATATGTGTGTTTGGCAAACCGAATGCTACAGAAATGAGTCAGTCCCACATTCAAAACTCATACTTCGCTGGTGCACAGCACTAGTGCGACTCTTGAAATGCGAAAGCTTTTGTAATGACATATTTGATTTGTAGACCTGATGGTAATAATCTGTGCACATTTAACCTGTAGGCTGCTGTATTTGTCTTGGTAGAGGTTCACCTGGTACCACGCCATTACCATGTGTGTGCGGGTATGTGTCTGTGTGCATTTGTCACTGCTAAGAGTCCTCACAGGTTTTTTTAGCAAGAATATTTATGTTTTCTATGTGATGTGACATATATTAGATGTGATTTTCAGTTTGGTGATGTGAAAAACAAGTGTGCAAAACGTCTGCAGCCAACATCTGCAGCGAGTTATGCATTTCTGTAAAGGTCCAAATCAATCAACCGAACCGTTCTTCCTACATCTATATCTCTCTCTGTTTCTGTATCTTATTGTAACCATGATTTTTGTCTTATGATTTTCAGTACGATCGTAGCGGCACATTCCTGTGGGGTTGAGTCAGCCAGCTCCAGTGACTCGGAGAGTAGCTCGGGATCTGAGTCAGACAGCGAGAGTGGAACAGAGGAAGCCCCAGTACCCCTGAGGATCAGCAACCCACCTGTACCCAAGGTCCAAACGGATTCTCTTTAAGAAGGGTTCACTTTTAAGAAATTACTAGGGGTGGGAAAATCCAACTACAATTTACACACAATTAGTTTTCGAAACAAATTTAAGAAATGTGCAACTTGGTATTGCATTCTTGTGTTTTCCAAATCAGTAATTACACATGAAATAACAATAGGTTACCTCCTTCTGGACATGATGCCCACTATGCCCACCAGGGCAAACAACATGGCAGAAGTGTTCGCTACTTCCTCCTGGACAGATGTGTGAAGGGTCAATAACGTAGTGACGGGTCAATAACGTAGTGACGGGTCAATAACGTAGTGACGGGTCAATAACGTAGTGACGGGTCAATAACGTAGTGACTGGTCAGTGACGTAGTGACTGGTCAGTGACGTAGTGACTGGTCAGTGACGTAGTGACGGGTCAATGACGTAGTGACGGGTCAATGACGTAGTGACTTGTCAGTAACGTAGTGACTTGTCAATAACGTAGTGACGGGTCAATAACGTAGTGACGGGTCAATAACGTTGTGACTGGTCAGTAACGTAGTGACTGGTCAGTAACGTAGTGACTGGTCAATAACGTAGTGACGGGTCAGTAACGTAGTGACGGGTCTGTAACGTAGTGACGGGCTCTGTAACGTAGTGACGGGCTCTGTAACGTAGTGACGGGCTCTGTAACGTAGTGACGGGCTCTGTAACGTAGTGACGGGCTCTGTAACGTAGTGACGGGTCAATAAAACTGTATTTAGATGAAACTAATATTTTTCGTATTTTTTAAATTAAATCTAAAATAATAGAATCGTGAACCTTGTATCGATATTGAATCAAATCGTGGTAATCATATCGCCCCACCCCTAGAAATAACTGTGAATGTAACTAGGAACTAGGCTTAACATTTCCATCTCTCTCTGTATGTCTTTTCATGTTATTCATTAGTATTGTCTGTCCGTGTTTCCAGGCTGATGGCCAGGTGTTGAGTAACTGGCAGCTGATCAACTGGATCAGAGGAGGCCAGCAGAACTCTGGAACAGAGAGTCAGGGTGATGCTGTTCACGCCGCGTTACCAAAACCGCAGCAGAACCAGGAAGTGGCGGACGAGGGGGAAGTTGTTCCCTCAAGCGTTTACAAATCCAGCAAGGCCCTGGACCGCCCGGAGTTCAGCGACAGCGAAGCCAAAGCTCAGTGCGCAGAGGCCACTGCTAACAACCAGCATGTTTGCACTGCGTCCCCGGTGCCTTCGCACGTTGGAGACTGCCGTGGACAGAGAAAGACTGTGGGTAACAAACACCCCTCGAGACCGGTCAAGGCTCCCCGCCCAGAGGACCCTCAGGGGGGGCTACAGGTGGAAAGTGTGGAGGTTGCCCCCCGCGACAAAGACCCTTTGTTCACAGACCGGCCAAAGGTCAAAACGAAAACCGGGCATGGCAGCTGCAAGAGCACAAAAACTGTTAAATCTGACAGCAAGAAGCCCGCCAAGCACATTTCTTCTGAGAAGAGGAAGACGAAACAATTCAAGTCTGAAGGCGGCGATCTTAAAGCAACTCTGGTACCTAAGAGGGAGAGTTCTCCCAGCCATGCACAGAAGGTGGACCAGGCAGCCCCGACCTTGAAGACTGCCCCCAGTGTTAGGGCAGAGACTCTCCCAGCCCCTGAGAAGGGGCAAAAGAAGCCCCAGGGACACTCTCCAGGAGCAGCACATGAGGCCAAACACCAATCCTCAGCCAAAGCTTCCAGAGCCTCCCAGGGATCTCCACAGACTCTACTGGTTAAGATTGAGCTAAGCCTGCTGTCCCGGGTCCCTGCTCAGAACTCCAGGCTTTCTCTATTGGGCCAGGACCCAGCCACCAGGAAGAGACCCAGCACAGCCCTTGGGAGGAGGGGAGACACCAAACCTGCTGCCCCAATCCCCACTAAAGTCAACAAAAAGAGGCCGGTGTGTAAAAATGTATCTTGTTTTATGCATTAGAATGCATGCTGTTGCTGGTGTTAATGGTTGTCCCGGTGGTTTTGGTTAAGCAGCCCTTAGACAAATATGGTATAGCGTACTTACATCAAGCAGATATTTCGCAGTCAATCTTATACAGGGTTAGGTGCCTTGCTTTTAATCGAGTCTGCTCATGTGGTGAAACCAACAATATTTCAACACTGCCAATATTCAAACCACAAGGCTATATTACTTTGCGTGTATTACTTATAGCCAAGTATAAGTGTATCAGCAGTTATGTTGTACTCTAAAACACATTGGTGCTGTGCTTTACCTGTCCTAACCCTTTATGTTATCCAAATTCTAACCTGAAGCCAAACCCTGGCCAGAAATAGCCTCTCCTAAGTTTTACCATTTTCCTTTTGTTTACTATACTTGAGGGCTTTCTGCAAAGTACAGTAAATCAAGTACCCACAATTTTTAAGGTCTTTGTAACCTTAACTTTTCCTTGACTGTAACCTTTATCCTAAACCATTCCACCATGTAAGCAAACATTGCAGCTTGGCATACTTTAACTGGCTCCCATCTAGGCTGTTGGTCACGGCCCTTTCATGGGTTGCCAACCTGAGTGATTGACTAGCATTCAAAATGAAAATGTGTAGTACTCAAGCAACTAGAGGACTGCTGCAATGGGATGTTTCAATTGCATTTCAAAATGTATGTGTTGTACGTCTGTCCCTAATATTGATTGTTTTATATCATTCCACTATATGTTTTTAGGCTGAGAAGGATGTGAAAGCTCCGCTAAGAAAGAAGTCAAAGCCAGAGAAGAAGCTCAAACCCTCTTCTTCAGGTCCTAGTGCCATCAAGTCTGAGTGAGTAACCCCACACCCCTCATTCTTTTTTTTACTTTTCCCAGCTTGTGGTACAGGTTATCCATCCATCCACTGTGTCTCTGCCTCAAAAGTGCTACATCAGTGTATACCAGAAGTAGTTCACTAATCAGCTATAACGTTATGACCACTGGTCTAATGTTATGTGGGTCCCGCTTTTGCCACCAAAACAGCCTTGACCCTTCGAGGCATGGAATCCATTAGACCTCTGACGATGTGCTGTGGTATCTGGCACCAGGACAGTAGCAGCAGATCTAAGTCCTGTAAGTTGCGAGGTTGGGCCTCCATGAATCAGACTTGTTTGTCCAGCACATCTGGGGAAGATCTAGGGATTTTGGAGGCCAAGTAAACATCTTGAACTCATTGTTGTGTTCCTCAAACCATTGCTGAACCATTTAAGCTCTGTGGCAGGGCGCATTAGCTTGCTGAAAGAGGCCAATGCCGACTGGAAAACAGTTTCTATTAAAGGTTGTTTCCCAGCAAATCATCACAATAGCATCACACTGCCTCTGCCAGTGGACAGGGGTCAGCATGGGCACCCTGACTGGTCTGGGGTCACACAGCCCCATACACAACAAACTGTGATGCTCTGTGTGCACCTTTCTGTCAGAACCAGCATGAGCCTGTTTTAGCAATTGTATCTCGAGCTCATCTCTTGGAATAGATCACACAGCTTTCACTCTCCACAGGCATCCATGACCCTCTCGCCGGTTCACCGCTTTTCCTTCCTTGGAACACTTTTAGTAGGTACTGACCAATGCAGACCGGGAACAACCCACAAGAGCTGCATTGACCCAGTCGTATAGCCATCACAATTTGGCTCTTGTCAGAATCAATCAGATCCTTGCCCATGTCCTTGCTTCTAACACATCAGCTTTGAGGACAAAATGATCACTTGCTGCGTAATATATCCCACCCACTGACAGATGCCATGGTAACCAGATAATTAGTGTTAGTTACTCTGTAAGTGATCATGATGTTGTGGTTGATCTATGTATTATTGTTATGGGAGGTACATATACATGTACGGTATGTACATATAACTAGGGAAGTAAAACAATTGCTTTTTTGTAATAATTGAAATTATTTTTTGACAGTGAAAACACATCAGTAGATTTTTCCAAATGGTTTAGTGGTCAAGCTTGCTGCGTCATTGTGGCCAGGGTTTTGATTTGAGCATGACCACAATCCCAGGGGTCCAGCATAGGGCAGCCTGGGTAGACCGGTGAATTTCCAACAGAGTGACACCTTATGGTTCAACAGATCTCTCTGGTCTCAGTTGTTGAGTGCTAACATGTGTACCGAGTGCTTAAACGTCCTTGTTATGCGAGCAGTGATTAAGCATTTGTTTAACAGTTTGAAACTGTGGTTTTGCCTCTTGGTTTTAGGATGTGAGAAAAATAGGGTTAATTAATTGCTATATTTGACATAAAACTCATGGCTTTAAGGGTACAATCTGCTTAAAAATATATAAAAATGGCCAATAGACGTCTGCAATTAATGTTTTAAATTAATGACTTTTTAAAAAAATTAATCAGAGTAACTGACATTGCAAACTTATAGATGGACTGGTGAGAAAGTTAAAATGGCAATGACTTGTTATCTCCTTGTACTCATTAATAACACTCTCAGTACTATTCACAGTACTATCCACAGTACTATCCACAGTACTATCCTTCCCACCCTAAACTAGCTTGTACTATACCAGTCTCGTTCAGTAAGGGAAGACAAGGAGGCCAGTTGTGTTGTTGTTTAGTGGACGGATTCCACACAGTCCCCGTTTTAGTTTAACAGCCAAATAAATACATTTAACAGATATGAGAGTTGTGTTAACGGTAGTGTTGGTGATTTCCATTAGGATTGGAAAGTCCCCATTTGCGATCTGCTCCCCTGTCTCATTCTGCTTTAACATGCTACCTGGACTGCTCCCCTGCAGAATGTCTAAGAACCCTGGTGAGGAGAGACCAATAAAGAAGTCTAAGAAGGAGTGTCCAGTCCCTGTGCCGCAGCCCATCACCCCTCAGGACCATGTGAAACGAACGGGTGGGCACAAGCGCCCTGTAGGAGAGCCCTCAGTGCCCATCGCTGCCTCAGCAACCAACAGCAGAGATAGGGAGGCCTTCACCACCGTCAAGCACAAGAAGAGCACTGGCAAACATCGTGCAGAGCACTCCAAGACTGGCAAGGCAAGAGATTTACATTTTAGTTATTTAGCAGACTTTTCCTGTTAATGCAAACCAGAAAAAGCAATCAATTAGGGTTGATTGGAGGCTGTACAATTAGTGTGTTCTCTGTGTTTCTTTCAGAAAACCCCCATAAGCAGCTTTTCTTTCTCCGTGCCTGCCCAGCCCACTGGAGCTGCCCTGTCCTCCCGACCCCTGCTAACCTTTGATGACAAGTAAGATTCTGTGTTATTCTTATTATTTAAGTGACCAGCTCTCTTTGGGGGGGTGTTGGCTGTGTTTAATGTGTAGCAATGTGTGCCAACCACAGACTGCAAGCAGTGGAGTCTTATATGAAGGAAGCCAAGAAACTCAAGCACAAAGCTGATGCCACTGTAAGTGATCTTTTAATCTACAAATCATGCTCTCCTAATTATTATTGTTCTCTCATTCTCTTTGACACTCAGCAGGTTCTATGGCCAATATTAAACAAGGCTTTGTGTATGTTTTTTTCCTTCCAGTCAGATAAGGTGGGCAAAGCTTTCAATTACCTAGATGCTGCCATGTCGTTTATGGAGAGCGGCATCGCTATGGAAACTGATCCCCAGACTCCAAAATCTGCATATACAATGTTCGCCGAAACCCTGGATCTGATCAGGTGAGCTGCCAAAAGTAGTTAATGCTGTTGATTCTACATGCCGGTGCTACTAGGAGAGGGTAGAATAATAACAGAAAAACATTTTACTGTTAATTTCTACATTTGTATTAATTTCTTTTCTACAGGTTTATATTGAAATTGAAAGGTTCTGTAGACCAAACGTCGACTGCTGCAGACAAAGACTTCATTGTTTTATGGTAAATTGAAACAATCCTATGTACTCTACACCAAACAGCAGTTAATATAGTTTTGTTCAGTGGTTTTTACCTGAAAGGTGATACATGAAGTGTTCATACTCTAGCAGATTGTGTGACCTTGTTTTTGCATTTTTGGTCAGTATGAGGTGCCAGTCTCTTCTACAGATGGCCATGTTTCGCAACAAAAGAGAAACTGCACTCAAGTATTCTAGGACACTAACAGATCATTTCATGGTAGGCTCTCACATTGGCCCCTCTGTTATTCGCTGGTCATTTTGCATGTAGCATACTAGCATACTCAGAAAATGGAAGTTCGGTGGAAACAAATCAAGTAACAATCCACCATGTTTGGAAAGTGTTCGTGTGGGCATTTAAAATAGTTCTGAAAACTGTTCTGAATGTAGATAAATCCTTGTATAGAATATTAGTTACATTTCCTCCCAAACTTTTAGTAATATGAGAATAATATTAATACATTTTAGTATGGAACATGAGCCTGACTGGATTTTGCATTTTATTTTTCCAGAGCTCCTCTAAGGCTCCTCAGGCCCCCTCCCCATGTGTGTCAAAGTAGGTATTTCATCTAGAGCAGGGATGTCAAACCGGTTCCACGGGGGTCTAGTGTATGCAGGTTTTTGGGTTTTCATTTAAATTAGTTCCCAGTTCAGACCTAAACAACCAGTAGAGGATAGAACCTTACCAATTAGTGACCTAATTAATCAATCAAGAACAAGGTGAGAGCAAAGACCTGTAGACACTCGGCCCTCCATGGAACCGGTTTGACACCTGTGCACTAGAGGTTCAATGTCTTCGACATAGATTTTTTTTATTCTCAGAAAAAAATGTTTTCGCTACTCAACACATTTTATAGGACTCACCTATAATATATTATGTTGATGTAGTCATCACTGTGTTTGACAGTTTAGTTATTCAGCAGAAAATCTGCACAACAGATTTTTTTCACTTTGGGGATTTGAACCAGCAATCTCTGTTAACCCTGTGGTCAATCACACACTGATGCCATTCCCTTTTTCATCTAGAAGCCTGGGTACTCCGTCCCCCATATCTCCAATGCCATCCCCTGCTAGCTCTGCTAGCTCTGGGCCCGGCTCCAACCACAGCAGTGGGGTGGGGATGGGCACCGTGAGCTCTGTGGCTATTCCACAGGTCATCCAGCAGGTGGCATCTTCCTACGTCAATATCACAGCACTCTTTCTGAGTGCTCATGACATCTGGGAGCAGGCTGATGAGCTAGCCAACAAAGGCAGTGGTAAGGACACGAGGGGAGTGTTAAAGGTCTTTAGTTGTATACCATAATTACACAAGAAGGGATTGTTTACTGCTGTTGTTGTATATGTTACCACTAGAGGCCATGGTTGGGCTGGGGGAAATACTGGTGATGTGGACATTCGTGTTCATGTCAGCATTTCTTTACCGTTACTCAGATGAATGTTGGTATTGATCTATAGGTTTTATGTCTCTCGGTCTTTTTGTTTGTCTGTCTGTCTGTCTCTTTGTGCCTATCTGTGTTTTCTTTTTAAGGTTTGCAGTCAGAGCTAAACTCTGCTCTAGGCTCATTAAATTTGACCTCCAACATCAGCTCTCTGGTTCGTCACACGCGGCAGGGACTGCAGTGGCTACGACTGGACATCCGTGAGGCAAAGTGACACCTTCTGAAAACCTATCCCACACTACACTCTCAAACCCTGCTTACTCTTGCCCACAAATGCCCAACCATGCTCTGCCCAGCCCCACTGTCTTTTATTTATTAACCAAATATAGCTACCAGTTCACAGTTATTGTCTCCCAACTGTGCTAAAAATGGAACATCATAGAGAATTGGCATTTCTCAATCTCACACACACACACACACACACACACACACACACACACACACACTGGTTCCATGGAAGGATCAACCAGCATCGCAATCTCACCACTTCTGAAGCTCTAAAGACAGCAGTGCCTCATTGGCTGATGACAAGTTAGAGCTGTGGTGAGCACACAGCCAGCCAATCCCATGTAGTCCTGTCCTGGATGGGGCTTGAGGTTGTCTCCATGTTGTAAGGTTGTCTGGGAAACCTGTGTTTTGTTTGTAGGCAACATCAGAGGCCTCTCATCCTTCTGTGGTAATGCAGCAGTGACTACACTTATTTATTAGCCTCATCATGATCTTTATTATTACTATTCATATGTTCCCGGTCTATGTTCCTATTAAGTTTGTTTTTGTCTGATCAAAATCAGTGTATTGGCCAATATATACTACTTCACTCAACTATAAGGGCCTAAAGAACTAAAGGTATCCATCCATTCCAGACACGTCTATAAAACAAATGATCACGTTGGTCAACCCTGCAGAATATAAGAAAGTTATTTTCTGTCCACCCATTAAGTATTTCAAAGTGGTTATGTTGTGGTTTAAGTTGCCCTGAAAATGTCAGTGTTCTAGAAAGTCTTTCTGCCTGGAGACCCATGACACTTTGTGACTGTATTAGTATCATCCCCTTTTCATAAGCGATGGGATCTATCTGCTAGGACTGGTCGACTGTGTAAATGTAAGTCATAACAATATATCTGCTTTTTTCCTTTTATCATTATAAACTATGGAGAGTAGAAGCTGCAAAGTCTGATCAGTCTAGCCGGTAAGTAGCGCTGGTCCCTTCTTGGGACAGAAATGAGTATGTAACTCTACCTCAACTTCACTGCACATAGGAAGCAAAACTGTCTAAAGGGGGGACTGTAGTTTACTCTAGTTGTTTCCAAGTGTACATACTGTGGTATTTACTCTAGTGCTTACTCTATAATTTACTATAGTGCTTACACTAGTATTTACTGTAGTATTTACTGTAGTATTTACTCTAGTATTTACTCTAGTGCTTACTCTATAATTTACTATAGTGCTTACACTAGTATATACTGTAGTATTTGATCTAGTGCTTACTCTATAATTTACTCTAGTGCTTACTCTATAATTTACTCTAGTGCTTACTCTATAATTTACTCTAGTGCTTACTCTAGTATTTACTCTAGTGCTTACTGAAGTATTTACTCTAGTATTTACTCTAGTGCTTACTCTAGTATTTACTCTAGTGCTTCCTCTAATGCTTTCTGTAGTGCTTACAGTAGTATTTACTCTAGTGTTTACTGCAGTATTTACTTCAGTGCTTACTCTAGTGCCTACTCTAGTGCCTGCTTTAGTGCCTGCTCTAGTATTTAGTCTTGTATTTACTCTAGTTCGGCAACCACATCATTTTTGCTGTTTGCACCTGCATTTTTTTATGCTAACACATGCATCATACGGTAGAAACCCACGTGTGCCTTATATGTTTAATGCAGACTCCAGTCTGTCCTCTACTTCTTAAATATATCGTTGACAAAGAAAGTCTCACCAACTGATGTAAAAAAAAAAACGAGTGTGTGAGTGTGTGGTGGGCGGCAAAAGTCCTGCTCTTTCCTTTACTAACAGCCAAGACATTTGGAAACAATATGCATTGTGTGACTGGTAACCTGTGAGAATGCAATGACAGGCATATGGGTTTTCGTAATTTGCAAAGATCAGACGTTACATCCTGCACAAGCATAACACACTGCTTTGATTCTTTTTTTCAAAGGCCATTAGCCCACAGCTAAATGATTGCTGCTTTTTAGTTTTTGGAACTACGGTATGTCATTGTTCAAAATAACTCTGTCCCCCAATATCTTGAGTGCCTGTTACCATTATCTTAAACCCCCGTTCCACAGTGTCAAATGTGTTTTCAGGAGCCAGTGAAGGTGGCTGTCGCAACATCTGACATAAGACAGTGGTTGAAACCTGACAACTCCCTAGATAAGCGTGTCCCAAATTGCAGTCGTCCACTATTCCAAGTGTATAATCCCATTTATGACGCAGTTAATGTCTGGAGAAGTATTAATTTCGTCAGAGACATGATCTTTATGTTCACAGCTGTCTATTAACTGAGCTCAAATACCAGGAAGAACTTGACACCACTTTCCTTAGATGGAATGACAGAATTCTTCTAATAAAACATTGTTCAATTTGGGCCCATTTTCTGATTTGGACAAGCTGGATTGGATGGTATTACAACATTGTATTTTATTACATCAGTGGTTATTTATTGTAATCTGTTATTAGTAGCAAAATACTAGTGTTCCTAATTTATTTTTACATTAATATTTTCCCAACCTATGCTATCATTTCCACATTTACACTGCAATTCTTATAAATGGCCAACATGCTCTTTGTATTTTCTGTTTTCTTCAGTGTTTTGCTATGGGTTGGACAGAAGACACCAATTTGAGTTCAAAAGAACCTTTGACTTGTCAGTCTTTAATCTTGCTTGTAGTAAGGCTTTGGTTATAAGCAATAAAACTGAGTGAAAAAAGCTAAAAATAGATATATATTTATTTAGAAAGAACAATAATGAAACACTGTTATTGATGAAAGATTGGTTAGTGGTTTAGACCAAACTGCTTTGCTTATAATTTACTAAAACTGCCATTAGTTATTTGAATTGTTTTATTGTTACTAAATTGTAAAATAAATTGGGGCTCACTGAAAAAACTATATTTCTATTGGAGTACAAAAATATATAAGGGCTGCACATGGAATCACAAATGAACAATGCATTTCTGTATTTATTTTATCACAAATATGGAATGTATGAATAGACTACACTGGTACTTTTTTATTATTATTTTGTTTCTTTAAGTTAGGCTGCTTTGAAAACTCAAACTATAATAACTTACAAACTTGGATGTCAACACTGCACATGAATGGTTGTTTTGTGTGAAATGCCATTCTACCGTGTACTTACTCACATTTCTCTGGTTTCTATATAATGTTACATGTAATTTCATATTTTTGAAGCTTTGATGTAAAACCTTTATTCTTTCTGCTTTATTACTAACTATTGTGGGTGCAAAAAAATTCAAATGTTTGCTCAAACATAGGATCATACACTAAAAGGAACATCTTCACCTTGGTCATTTACTGGGAAAATGTGCAGAAGAGTTTTGTATTGAACTTTTTTGCCTTGTGAAAATATGTAAATAGTTTGACATGCAATGTACAGAGATGTATAAAGACTGATTGGCAATGAATTTAGGTTTACTTTTACTCTAAGTTCCCTTTTTCCAAAGATGCTGTTTTGCAGTCCTTTTGTAGCTTGGTAGCTGAAGAAGAATAGTTGAAACTGGTTCCACGGTACATTTCTGCCATCTAGACCAGAGCTCTACAGTGTAAAATGTTTCATAGGCAATAAACTTTGGGGAAAATGTGCCGGCTGTGTTTTTATGCTAAATATCTTCTGAGAAATTGATTCTACACATTCTAAACGACCAATGATTGTCATTTGAGTATTCCTATCTTTCCATTCTTCTCCTGAAGACTCTTTTCAGACGGGAAGGACCTCTAGCTTTCTAATAATGTTATTTTTGTTGGAGATGGGATGAGTTTACAGTGTCGTTGTAAAGTATTGAGGGCTGCATGGTATAAAAAATATGAAATACAATGATTTATTGGGTAGAAAACACAACCTCAAAAAAGTTTACACATGGAATCAAAATGGATAAGTTTGAGGACAACATTGCCAAGAAAAGGAGGAACTTGGAGAACTAAGTTCTCCACATTCATGGAATCATCTCCACTCGCACAAGTGTATCGCTGGGTTCCCACTGAACGCGTCAAATGCATTAAATCAAACATAGGCGGGGGGACAGGGGGACACGTCCCCCCCAATATTCAAGGAAGGACAATTTGTCCCCCCCAATATTTGATCATACTGTATGATTATGCGGGAAATATCGATGTGACTGCTAGTACATAACGTCTTTCTTTTCAGCACCGAAAATATAAAATCCCGGTCGGTCCATTTTATAGGCAGGTTACATGCTATACTATAGGCAAGTTACATGCTGTATTACAGGCAGGTTGCTATTTTTGTTAATAGGCTGGTTACATGCTGTACTGTAGGCAAGTTACATGCTGTACTATAGGCAGATTACATGCGGTACTATTGTCAGGTTACATGCTGTTTAATAGGCAGGTTGTTATGCTGTTTAATAGGCAGGTTACATGCTGTATATTAGGCAGGTTGCATGCTGTTTAATAGGCAGTTTATAATGCTGTTTCATATGCTACTATGGTGCATGCAGCAGTAGTGTGTATTCATGAGTAATGACTGATAGGTTTAACACATTGTATACTATGGTGCATGCAGCAGCAGTGTGTATTCATGAGTAATGACTGATAGGTTTAACACATTGCATACTATGGTGCATGCAGCAGCAGTGTGTATTCATGAGTAATGACTGATAGGTTTAACACATTGTATACTATGGTGCTTGCAGCAGTAGTGTGTATTCATGAGTAATGACTGATAGGTTTAACACATTGTATACTATAGTGCATGCAGCAGCAATGTGTATTCATGGGTAATGACTGATAGGTTTAACACATTTGTATACTATGTTGCATGTAGCAGCAGTGTGTATTCATGAGTAATGACTGATAGGTTTAACACATTGCATACTATGTTGCATGCAGCAGCAGTGTGTATTCATGAGTAATGACTGATAGGTTTAACACATTGCATACTATGGCGCAGCAGCAGCAGTGTCACCTCAGTTTGGCAGTTGATATCAGTACACAGTCGACTACGGGTGGCCGCAAGCACACATCACAATTTCAGCAGAAATTGTACGCTATCAAGTTACTAGTTACTTCTGTAAATTGTAATGAGATTACTTTACAAGTTACTGCATTTGAAAAGTAACTTCACTACTTTTTACTTTACTTTCTCGTTTATTAATTTACCATAAAGATACATGGACAAACATCATAGCCATATCATCACTTAGCCTTCTGCATAGTGTTTGTATAAATGTAGCCTATACAAAAAGGCATGTAAAACCATATAAAAGAACAATATCCCTGTCTGCACAACAATATGCCTCAATGTAAAGGAGCCTGTTCTATTTCACTAGCTATGACATCGTAAGTGTGTCTTCCTCTCACCCTCTTGCAGGCAAGAGCAGCCTTCACGCGTTTAAAACTAATGATGTTTATCCAGTGCACCGTCATTCCTAAATAACTTTCGTCGTTCGGGGACCAAATGCCCGCGGTGGTAGACACGTATCCCAGATAGCAGGTGACTCGGAGCCGGATCCGTCTCTATACCGGCAAATCCGCGTTAGTCACCTCCGGTTTCCAAACAGCTGGTGACTGCTAGCCGGATCCGTCTTTAACCCGGCAAATCCTTGTTACAGTCACCTCCGGTTCACGGATCTAATACGGATCATTCGCAAAGTAGGCACGAGCCTGTGTGAAATGAGCGCGGTTTTCATTCTTAGAAGAGGAGGCTGAAGCGACAGCTGGCACTTTGGTACCCTATTCACAAGGTATTCTGTCCTCCGCGTGCGTGTCTGGCACGAATTGACATATAGCTAAACACTAAAAAAATAAGTCAAAGGAGTCGAGTAGTTTTCCTCTTTTCTTATTCTTTTTTCTTTTTTGTGAAACTGAAATAACAAAGGCTGTGCTTATAATCATTATAATTACAACACTAGATATATGTAAATATTGAATACAAATAAATACATATAGACAATGAAAAACTATTACAATTAGTTATGTTAGCAGCATTCTAAGGGGCAATGCTACATGTGACACTCAATAGTGCAATACTTCTCAGAAACATGGTGACTAAACAGTGTCGCAAACATATTATTTTTCTACACAATACAAACATAAATGATGCTGAAGGATGATGATGACTGAAATACTTACAAGTAAAGCTTCTCCAAGGCTTAACACGGAGAGATGGCAAAAGATGCTATACTGCTTTCTTCTACAACCAATAAAGAGTTTTGCAACGAGGCTGACAGGAGTCACGTGACAATCCTAACCAATAACAATCCCTATCAGCTACAAGCCTAGAACAGTAAAGGTTGTTATACAAATGACCACTAGGTGGTGCTAACCGACTAAAACTTCTAAACGTCTAAAAAAATGCAAGACATGACACAAGGTAAGCCACATAGTATTAAATAATACATATGTAAACGACGAATTTAACTGCTCTAATTATTATTATAATCTATTATTAATTTATATTTTTAAAATGAGCTGCTTGGTTATGTCATTGATAGCCATAGACTTCAACTCAACTTGGGTAAAGTAACGTCTCACGCAGACACTCATTTTTGAAGAGATTTTATAAGTACCTGTCCAAGGTTTGGAAATGTTAAAAAAAGACTATTCAACAAGAATGAATTTGATTCAGTATTCGGTATCTTTACAAATACCTTACACCTGTAATAACGGTTAATATTGGTACTATTTTATTATGGTTCCTATCACAGGACCTTCGTGTCTCGTTTTAGTCGGGGAGAAGTAGATCCGGCTACAATGTCATAATATTATTTTGTGCTATATTGTTTAAAATAGCCCAAATACAGTCATTATGACTAGCCTATATATGTCAATTTATAGTCAATCAATCGCCTGTGTGAATGCTGCTTCAGTAAATCTCAACAAAACTAACAGCTTTCTTCTTGGGGTTATGTTTGCAGATGCCTCATTGGAATTATACAGCACGTCTGAAGGCCGTTTGCAGCTCCATGGCTGATGTGTTTGGTTCTTTTTTTCATTCTGTTTTTCATTCTGTGAAGTGACCACACTGTTTGGTGATTTATAAAAACACCAACAACTATTGATTTTGTTCACACAAACATACAACATTGATGTGTGTGCAATTTATAAAAACTATGAAAACAATTTTTGCCCAGTTTCGTGTATTCATTTGTATTTAAATGCTAAATAAATTGAAGATGGATCAAGGTATAAAAGCTTTGAATACAGCATGAACATTTATTTTAAATGTAATGTAATTTACAGGGAAGTAGTGGCTGCTGACTTAGCACTAACACTAGTTTATCAGGTGACCACGAATCCGTGCCGGTATTTAGTGTAGAAAAAAGTGCCGGCCCAAAACTGGTACACACTTGGCCCATATGTGGGCCGGATCTGACAATATCTGGTCCGGAGCCGGCCCAGTGCTGGTCCGGATGAATAAAGCGGATCCGTGCCGGTATTGGCCCGTTGTGCCAAAAGACACCGGCCCAGGTCCGTTGCGCAGATCTGGCCCAGAACTTACAAATGGTCTGGGCCAGATGATTTTTGCTATGTGGGTATGATCTATGGACTCAAAAGTTATATTAAGCTCCGATTCCATGTCGGAATAACACTTGTCCAGGTAAAGGGAAATTTTTTTCCTATCGGACGTTGCCTTGCGAGTCGCGGACACACACACCATAACTTAACACACAGTCAAACACGGCTTGGGTAACGCAGGAACGCGCGTTCCTATAGTCTAGTAAAGAAGTTACCGATAATTTTAGTGTAATGCGTTACTTTACTTCGTCACCAAAAAAGTAATGTCGTTACTGTAATCCGTTACTTTGTAACTCGTTACCCCCAACACTTATTCAAACACCTACTATTACTTACACACATTTAACAATTCTTATAATAATAATAATAATCCACAAGAAGATATGAGTATCGGTAAATATTTTTTCACAACACTACATTTGTGAGCGTGATTGTTTTTTATATGTACATAAGGTAAGTGAGGTTATTTTAATATTGACCAAGAGATACTGCGTAAATTCTGCTATGTGCGATCAATTAAATATGCAACTCTGTATACCTGGAGTGCGAAGATAAATACACTAACAATATTGTAACACATTAGTAGAATTAATAGGAGCCATTACTAGAATGATGGAATCCAAGTACATATAGAGGGGTCACACTATTTTATCTGAAAATACATCAAGTAAAATATTACAGAATAAAAAAATTGTGTTATATGTTGTGTTATAACTAATGTGACGTATACAAAAACAAAAGCAAAAATCAGAAAAGGATAAACATTTGAAATTAGTATCATATGCTTGTATATGAGCTGATGAGCCAAAACATTCACTCACAGGTGAAGCAAATATGGTTAATGTCAAGGTCTGGGTTGATTAGCTGCCATACGAACAATCAGTTCTTGTAGTCAACATGTTAGATGCAGGAGAAATGGGCATCAGTAACGACCGAAGCCAACTTTCACAAGGGACAAATTGTTGTGGCCAGACGAATAGGTAGGTGGCAGGGCTTATGGTTTGCTCTCAGCCCTGGTGAGTGCCCAGGGCCGACCCACTGCATAGGCTAATGCTAGGGGCGCTGTTCATTCATCTGGGCTCAAAACAGGTAAAAAAAACCTGAGTTCCTATGATTTTTGACTCATCAGTGTTTTAGCTGTAATTCATGCAAAAGGTACCAAGTAGTAACTCAAGCTGTAAATGTCAGATATTTCTATGTTTTCATTTAAAGCTGTAAGGCAACAAAAGTTAAACATTTCAATGGTCTAGTAACTTCCTATACCCTCTATATAGTATTTATTCTTTATTCAACTTAACCAACATTTATATAATCTCTCATTCAAAATACACTGTTTTAATTGTAAGTCATTATAAAATATTGATTGTGATCCGAAGCTTTATGTTTCTGATTCTCCTCCGAAGTTGGGGTTGTTGAAAGCAGGCTGGAATATAACAATATACAATGTTAGGGGAGATTCAGATGGAATTTGATCACTGACAGTGTTTTACTTACCACATCAACAGTCTTTCCCATTCTTGATGGCAAACTAGGGGCACTCAGCTTGACCCCTTTGATGGTAAATATGTAATAAAGTACTCCAACTATCATGGCAAAGACAATAATTGCTCCAATCACGGCCCCAGCAATAAGACCTGCACCTATTAAGGGTCAAACAAACAAATATTTGAGTGAGTAGTGTGTCTGTTATGTCTGCCAAATAATTATTAGCATTTAGTAGTTGCTTGTACCCAATGTGACTAATAATAGTGTATGCCTACATTTTCATACATTGCTCCCCCACCCCTGGAGTTGTGCCATGCTGTACCATAGGACCTACATAGTAACTCTATGAGTAAAGTACACTTACTGCTAATTGAGGGAGGGTCGGTGGGAATGACTATACCATCACCATCTGTGGTGTAGTCTGCAGGGGGAAAAACTCCATTAACATTTTAAACATAATGCAGAAATACACCCTGTTTCTTTGTCAGTGATACTGAGTACTAACATTGACGGTGACGGCAAGCAAACCCTCTTTTCTTCACACAATTGTTATCATTCCAGAGTCCATCAGGGTACATCTCCACACAATTCTCTCCTATAACATCTCCGGGGTGGAACGCTTCATTGGGTTCATTGGGGGCCCAGTTCAAGAAAGCCAAGGAATGCAGGTCTGACCAACTCCAACCAACTGGAAACATGAGCATTTCATTAATGCCTTAAAGGACAGGAAAGTGGTGAAAGAGCAGTGGGCATAAACAGCTGGGCCTCCTACATTTGAGGGTGGCATGATATAATGTGCAATTAAATTAAATAAACACTTCCAGCAGTACTTTTGATAGTGGATTGTATGACGTGGCACAAAATACTGTGTCGCTCAACTCTATGCTACATCATCGGATTTTATATTTGGATCTTGTCATACTTTTTTGCTGTGTTAAAAATACAGTATGTGCAATATGTTACTCATTTGCTGTGCTCGATATCTTGGAATGGATCATTAAGCAAGGACACAAATGGTTGTCAGGACACAACAGTACTTACAGTTTTTGTCCCTGGTTAAACCGATCCAGATGTTGTGTAACCTGCTGTGGTTCATTTTTATAAGGAACTCCACCTCTGCTCTACTGTGTATGGACACCAGGTCTGCCTTTTTCTGCTGGCAGTAGAATCTAGCCTCAGGCCAGGAGTAGCCTGGGTTATTGTTGTAAATATAGTAGCAATAGCGACCCAAAGAAGCCCAGTCAGGAGGACATTGCCCATCTCCAGGAGCTGGAGTTGGAGGAGGAGGCTCTAGAGGAAGAGGTTTAGAAGTATTCTGTAACGTGACAAGTAGCATTCAAAGCTGAAACTATTCCAAACCTGTATGAGTGAAAACCTAGAGGTTTAGTTAAATAAATCAGAATCAGAATAAACTCAAACCTGAAGAGATCTTGCAGATGTAGGGCTTTGCAGAATTACAATCTGTGTCATTCCATGTTCCGTGGAAGAAACGGTTTCCATGCATGGTCACACAACCCACTGCTTGGTGGTTGCTAGGTTCCCCAGGCCCCCAGTGAGTGAAAAACACTGGCCATCCATCAATCCACTGGAATGTACTTTTATCCTGCAAACACACCATCAACCAACAGCATAATGCACACAATAATAATATAAAATCATGCACACTGTTAGAAACAGAGGTTTGTCCCCCTCTATGCCGGGTGTGACAGGAGAGAGGAACTAATCAGAGCCGATCAGGATCACCTGAGTATTAGGCACACCTGTCAGCAATCAGTAGGGGTTAAAAGTAGCACTCGGTCTTTCGATCGGTGCGAGGTATTGTACTGCCTTACCGACCTCGTCTTTGTCTGCCCCTTGGTACCGTCTTCGGCCTATGATTCCCCGTTACCGAACAAAGCCTGTTCTTCTGACATCGCCCTTGCCTGATCCCTGTGTACTTCTATCGGACTCTGAATCAAGCCTGCCTGACTATCCCTTTGCTCATCCTCGTTTGTTCTAATAAAAACATTGCTTTTCTGCAATTGGAACCAGAACCTTGTGTGTATGCGTATTCGTGACACACAAGTTCAATGTTTTGCTTGTTACTAATGAGTTATTGTTGTCTTTGGGGTTTCGGGCAATATTTAACAAAGCAATTTGTGAAAACTGCTGATATACAAATATATTAATGGAAATTTGAATTTGAGTTTATTTCCATTGCAAAATGGGTCTAGTACCGTGCGTCTGAGTCCAATCCATGCGTCTGTTTTTCCTTGGAGCACTGCCCCAGCCACAAAGGCCTGGTCGTAGCTCATGTCGATGCTGGCCAGGTTTCCTCCGTCCTTCTCACAAGCTGCCTGGGCTGCATTCCACGTCTTGGGATCTTCCACTAGCTTGTAGCAGTTTTTATACCAAGCAGTGTACCCAAATAAACAGGGGTGTTGGGGTGGAGGTGGGGGAGCAATACTACTTGCTGTAACAAAAAATGTCAAACATTTTTACATACATTTTGCATTCACTATTTGTGAGATGTGTCACTAATGCTGTTTTTGTGTGAACTGACATTTCTTCATGGAGCAGACCCAGCTTTGTTCCGTACTGCACATGTCATCGTTCCATAGTCCGCTCACCAAGTAGTTATGAGTCATGGCAGCGCAGTGCTCCTGATGGAGGAAAGATGTCTAGTTTGAACTAGTGAACCAGAACTAGTGAACTAGAAGAAGTGAACTAGTTGTGAGACATTGTGAAACTTACATCATGATTCATTAAAATACTAACACATATTTGAGGCCCCACAAACTTGGGAAATTATGTAATTTTATTCCAACACTATTTGCTCAAAGAAGTAACTTCATGTAACAATTCCTAAATTATATATTGCTATTGTAAAAGTTAGTTGCTAAAAGACAAAGAAAATGTAAAAAGAAAAATACAGAAAACAAAAGTCGTAAATGTAAGAACAGACATTGGGCCATATTATTCAATGTTTTCAAGTTATTTCTTAAATTTGGTCCTAAGAAAGGTCCTAAGAAAAGTCTTACTCAAATTCACGAACGTGTTCTTAAATTGCATAATTGTTTGGACCTACGTTCCTATAATGATGAATACCACGTCTTCGTAAATTGAAAGCGTGTGTCAGTTGTTCCTAATTAGCATACGTAAACGCCCCGGTATTTCCCATAAAAGGGCATTAAACTGCAGGGCGGAGTGGAAACTCATGGTAAAAACTGAAGTAGAGAATGCAAAACTGCCGAAACGAAAATGTAAAGACAGTAAAGGATCAGACGCCAAAAGAAAAACACTTGAGTAGTTCAGAAGTGGAAATACTTCTGCAAGAAGTGAACAGGCAAAAAGATGTCATATTTAGCAGCGTCAGTAGTGGTTGCAAAATCAAATACAAAAAGGATGCATGGGATTTAATCTCTCGTTCTGTGAACGCTGTGTCAGGGGAAAGGCGCACCGATGATGACATAAAAAAGTACTGACAAACACAAACGAGAGATGCTGACCACAGGAGGGGGAAAGGCTTGCATTGTCCTTACTGAGCTGGACCAGCGCATCGGGGACATAATCGGAATAACCCCATTCACAGAAAAGTGTTAAATATATGCAAATATTTGAAATAATTGAATATTTTTCATAATGTTATTCTTCATAATATTTAAAGCACTGTACAATTGATGAAAACGCAGAGACTAATGATTTGTCACGAAAATGTCAGCGCGCAAATCTGCGTAAGTGTGCTTTTCACTGTAGATTCTGTTCCCTATCAGGGAACTTCGAGCTGCGTGAAAACGCTATGGGAACGCTCTGCGTGAGTGCGTCATGAAGCACATGTGTAATCAGTCCAATGGCGTGACGGAACGTCACAGACGGGTGACGTCGCGACCAGGAAGTCATAAAAGCACCCCTAATTACCGGCACCTTCAGTTTTTTTGTTGCTTCAGCAAGTGCATGTTGTGACAGTCCTCGCGGGTTTCTGCTATTACGTTGTTAATTCAGAAATTTTCTTGGCATTTATGTACAAGAGCTCACCGCGATTATGGCAACCGAGCGGCGTTTCAGACAGTGTGCTTCTCCCTGCAACCGCTTTCTCACGGGCCGGGACACACATGTTCTGTGCGTAGTTTGTTTGGAAGAGGAGCATGCCCAGCTAGCCCTGGAAGAGGCTAGCTGTAAGCATTGCGACCGTCTCGCCATCCGTACACTTCGCTCTCGCCTGGCGCTTTTTCAGGAAAGCGGCTCGGTTCGCGTTCCCCGCGGTTCAGGTCCCGCCGCTGCCGAGGCACGGCGCCGACTGACTCACTCTCAACCAGATCGTATCACAGATCAGGTCCGAGGACTGGTTTGTCACGATAGATCTGAAGGACGCCTATTTCCACATCTCCATCCTTCCACAACACAGGAAGTTCCTGGGGTTCGCTTTTGGGGGCGAAGCGTACCATTATCGGGTTCTTCCATTTGGCCTAGCACTCTCTCCCCGTACGTTCACGAGATGTATAGACGCTGCCCTGGCGCCGTTGGCCTCCAGGGCATACGCATCCTCATTTACATCGACGATTGGTTGATTCTGGCTCCGTCAGGAGCATCTAGCGGTTCGGCATCGAGATGTCGTTCTGGCTCACATCTTCAAACTGGGGTTGAGGCTCATTGCCGGGAAGAGTGTGCTGTCGCCGGTACAGGTGACCACTTTCCTGGGCGTAGTCTGGGATTCGACCACGATGCGGGCACGTTTGTCTCCTGCACGTTTGGCGTCAATCCTTGCAGCCGTCGAGCAGGTGAGGCTAGGCCAGTCACTCACTGTGAAACAGTTTCAGAGACTGTTGGGTCTGCTGGCAGCAGCGCCCAACGTTTTTCCTTGCGGCCTGCTGTTCATGAGACCGTTACAGTGGTGGCTCAGAACCAAGGGGTTCTCCCCGAGGGGAAACCAGTGCCGCATGATCACTGTTACGCGGCGTTGTCTCCGCACACTGGTCATGTGGAGGAAGCCTTGGTTCCTAACCCAGGGCCCGTGTTGGGAGCTCCGTGTCGTCGTGTTACACTAACGACGGATGCCTCCCTCACCGGCTGGGGGAGCGATCATGAGTGGTCGCCCAGCTCAAGGGCTCTGGCGGGACCATCAGCTATCATGGCACATGAATTGGCTAGAGATGCTGGCAGTTTACCAGGCTCTGAAGCACTTCCTCCCAGACCTAAGGGGTCATCATGTCCTTGTCCGGTCGGACAACACATCGGTGGTTTTTCTACATCAACCACCAGGGGGGTCTGCGCTCACGCCCACTTTACAATCTGGCCCGCCAGGTCCTTCTGTGGTCCCACGGGAAGCTCCTTTCTTTAGGGGCCATTTTTATCCCGGGTACCTAAGTTAGGGGGCAGACACCCTGTCGAGGCAGGGGCTTAGGCCCGGGAGTGGAGACTCCATCCCGAGGTGGTGGAGCTCCTTTGGTCGCACTTCGGTCGGGCCGAAGTGGACCTGTTTGCGTCCAGAGGGACGTCACGCTGTCCTCTGTGGTTTTCGCTGGCTCGTCCAGCCCCACTGGGGCTGGATGCCATGGTGCAGGCATGGCTGAGGTCACGCCTGTACACTTTCCCCCCGGTTGCTCTGCTCCCAGGAGTTCTGGAGAGGATCCGTCAGGAGCGGGTCAGTCTACTGCTCGTAGCACCGTACTGGCCGGCCCGAGTATGGTTTGCGGACCTAATATCTCTCCTCGTCGGCTCTCCCTGGAGATGCCGATCAGGAGGGACCTGCTTTCCCAGGCACATGGGGTCATCCAGTTCACCCCCGCCCGGAGCTGTGGAAACTATGGGCCTGGCCTCTGAGGGGGCCCGCCTTTTAGTTCCAGGTCTCTCGACTGAGGTCGCTGAGACCATCCTTCACTCCAGAGCTCCAGCCACAAGGAAGGCGTATGCCGCCAGGTGGAAACTGTTCACCTCGTGGTGTAGAGAGCGGCAGGCAGACCCAGTTAACTGCCCAGTGTTTGCAGTACTGGAGTTCCTGCAGCAGCGCTTCTCTACAGGTCTACCCCCATCCACACTGAAGGTGTATGTGACGGCTTTGTCCGCATGCCATGTCCCCCTAAATGGGGTTTCTCTGGGGAGACACCCACTGGTATCACGCTTCCTTCGTGGCGCCCGGAGGCTGAGGCCAGCAGCCGGCATGAGGGTGCCATCCTGGGACCTGGCCATTGTACTAGAAGGCCTCTCCCGTGCTCCGTTTGAGCCCATTGAGGGGGTCCCTG
This sequence comes from Dallia pectoralis, assembly GCA_029465975.1. NCBI lineage: Eukaryota > Metazoa > Chordata > Actinopteri > Esociformes > Umbridae > Dallia > Dallia pectoralis. The sequence goes on along the minus strand of CM055760.1, from coordinate 532,305 downwards.
ACAAGTTCGTGACCCTCAAGGCGGTCTTCTTACTTGCCATCTCTTCTCTGAAGAGCATTGGTGATATGCAAGCGCTGTCGGTGGCGCCCTCTTGCTTGGACTTCTCACCCGGGATGGTCAAGGCGTTTCTACTACCTTCACCCGGGTATGTCCCCAAGGTCCCAACTAACATCGTTGGGCCTATTGTGCTGCAAGCCTTCTGCCCTCCCCCTTTTTTTGTCGGACCAGAAGAAGCATAACCTCCTCTGCCCGTTGAGGGCCTTAGACGCCTACGTCCACAGAACTGCCCTGTGAGGCTGCCCGAACACTTGTTCGTGTGCTTTGGACCACCCAAGAGAGGGGGTCCTGGGTCTAAGCAGAGGATGAGCAAGTGGGTGGTTGATGCCATCTCACTTGCTTTCGAGTCGGCTGGTCAGACCCTTGGCTGTTCGAGCCCACTCGACCAGGAGTATGGCGGCTTTAAAAGCCCTTTTGTCAGGTAAAGTGTCTCTACATGACGTCTGTGTTGCGGCAGGCTGGTCCTCACCGCACACGTTCGTGAGATTTTACCAGCTTGACTTTAGCTCCACGCCAGGGGCGCAGGTGCTTTCGTCCGAATGTGCGCTCTGACTTCACATGGCGGACACTTGCTCGTATGGCGAAGTGGGTAGTGGCGTTCCCATAGCGTTTTCACGCAGCTCGAAGTTCCCTGATAGGGAACGTCTCTGGTTACGTATGTAACCTTAGTTCCCTGAGGGGAACGAGACGCTGCGTGTCTGTGCCATACTCCCAGCATGCCCTTGGCACTTGCTTCAGCCCATCAGAAACTGAAGGTGCCGGTAATTAGGGGTGCTTTTATGACTTTCTGGTCGCGACGTCACCCGTCTGTGACGTTCCGTCACGCCATTGGACTGATTACACATATGCTTCATGACGCACTCACGCAGAGCGTTCCCATAGCGTTTTCACGCAGCGTCTCGTTCCCCTCAGGGAACTAAGGTTACATACGTAACCAGAGACGTTCTTTCCTAAGAACAAATTCCAGATAAGTAAACATTGGTGAATGTCAGAATCTTCGTGGAAACTGCGTAAGTGGGTTTTAAGAACATATTTCTCCTTAAGAACGGTTGAAGAATATGGCCCATTGTATTGTGTGGTAAACCGGTTAGCCAATTTCACTGTATGGAATGTTGTGTGGATGTCAATTACGCAGCTCACATGTGAAAACAAGTCAACAGGTTACATAGTGCCAAACGGCGCATGTAAGAGCCAAATGCTGTTTGTATTCAGGTTCCTATATATGTTATTATTTTTGTTTAACACTGGGTGGATGTTTTTAACTTTGTATAAAGGTAGCAAATGCAGTGTTGTCGGCCGGTGTTTGACCCGGAAGGGCAAAGGGTTTTTGACCGTTTGTATGCGGCGCTTGGTATTTGTTACAGTCTGCTATGGATAAGGTGCTTATCAGAATAAATGGACCACTATGGATTTCAAGGTCAACACCAGTCTATACGCGTTTTATTTTGCACAGGGCAAACAAGCGAGCGTATCACTCGTAACATATAGCGTGTCAGCCACGCCTTCCCCAGGTTCAACCAACTAAGTAGTTCGGCATTACAACGAACTCCTTACAGCGCATGTGCAAGCTGTTTCATCAAAGACGCACCTTCAGTATAGGACTGTGTCAGTTGTGTCAATTTTATAACAGTTTCAGCTACAAGTGTAATGGCTGCAAATCTGGTTTTGCAATTATATTGAAAAAGTATATTAACATTTAAACTTTTTTTAGCTTTTTGTTGGCTTAGCAACACAACGTGGATCACCAGTGGATATAAAAAGTCTACACCCCAAAGTTCTGGTGAAGTGGAAAAAAATTGACAAAGATAAATAATCTCAGAAAATTTTCCATCTTTAAAGTGACCTATAACATGAACAATTGAATTGAAAAACAAACGGAAATCATTGAGGAGTAAAAATGGAAAAACCTTAAAATAACTGGGTTGCATATGTGTGTAAACCAGGGGTGTCCAAAGTTTTTTTAGTGAGGGCCAAATACAGAAAAATAAACAAAGGGCCGGGCCGCACACTAGAGGTAACATATTAACACTTGAATACTGTGTGTATTTCTAACTCACCTATAATGTGAAGAACGGTGCTGTCCTCTAGCTCGAATTATGTTGACAGTTTTTACGCCCGTCATGGCCGGAGCTCCATCCGTTGTTTCTCCACAGAGTTTGTCCCATTTAAGCCCCATCTTTCCAACTGCTTCCGACACAGCTTCAAAAATATCTCTGCCTGTCGTTGTGCCTTTTAGGCTCATCATATCATGCAGCTCCTCCGTACAGCAAAAATGACCATCTACTCCCCGCAAAACATTAACAGCTGCGCGGTGTCTGTGGCATCTGTGCTCTTATCGCTAACCCTATCCATAACCAATCGCATGCTATCGAGTACAAATCAAAAGCACTAGCTTTGTCTCTCAGCTGAAGTTTCCAGTTAGCTGACAACAAGTCCTCGATTCTCCGCACCACTGTATTTCTGGATGAGCTCACGTTGTTGAAATCCGGAACTTTTTCCGGGCACATTATTGCTGTGACTTTGAGGCACTGCTTTATGAAATCACCGTCTGAGAACGGTTTGCCGTGCTGGGCCATATGTTTAGCGACCTTATAGCTTGCTGTTGTGGCGTTTTCCTTTGTTAGCACGAAAAACACCTGTTGTTGAGCTTGCATGCTAGCTGCCATTTGCTTGACTTTCTGCGTTCGTTCGGCACTGGTGTACTGATATGTAGCTCTGATGTTTGGTCTCATAGTGCTGACGGACATTATACTCTTTCAGCACAGCAACATCTTCATTGCAAATCAAACAGATACACTTTACGTTGATTTCTTTGAAAAAATATTAATTTTCCCACTGTGTTTGAAATCTTCTACACTCACTTGCTATTTTGCGTTTCTTTGGTGCTGCCATTTCTGGTGACTCGCAGTAAAAGTTTTTGTTTGCTTAATTTTGTTTAGTGGAGAAGCACCGTTTCCATGGCTGGCTCCAACTAGTGTTGAAACTGAGAAGTGCAACAGAGCTGAGCTCAATCTTCTTGTGCGGGCCATATTCAATTATATTTTCAGAATTTGCTGCGGGCCAATAAAAACTGGACCGCGGGCCGCAGTTGGCCCGCGGGCCGGACTTTGGACACCCCTGGTGTAAACCCTCTGATGGGATGTGGCTGTGATCAGAATTAACCAATCACATTCAAACTAATGTAAATAAAAGTAATTACACATCTGCCATGATTTAAAGTGACTCTGATTAATCACAAATAAAGGTCAGCTGTTCCAGTAGGATTTTCCTGAAATTTTCTTAGTTGCATCTCAGAGCAAAAGCCATGGTCCACAGAGGGATCTCATGGCAATTTCCAAAGCATTAGATATACCATGGAACACAGTGAAGACAGACAGGTGGAGAAAGAATGGCACAACAAGAGACATTACCAAGAACTTGACATCCCTCCAAAATGAATGAAAAGAGATGAGCAAGGTTAAAGGAGCTGCAGGAAAGTACTGGCTTTGTGCTACCTATCTCCAAGGTATGGGCTATGGGTTAGGGTGGCAAGATGGAAGTGTTTTCATACAAAGAAAAACATCCAAGCCCGTCTGAAGTTTGCAAGGACAAACATCAAGTCTCCCCAAAACATTTGGCAGCCAGCAGAGTGGGTGTAATCAAGGACAATGCACTACACCTGAGTTTTTCCGCACCTGGGTGCTGTTGGACATTAGCTCCTATGTTTAAGCCTGCCTGATTCTGTCTGTGATTGTCGGATCATTGTTCGTATGTTTTGGATATACGTAGAGGTACGTTTCTGAGTTCACCCGTTCTGAACCTGTGATCAATACGATCTTCCGTGTGTTGTTTTGAAGTCCTCATTTTTTTAAATAAAGACTTTATTATTAGAATTATCTGCGCCTGTGTCCTACCTGCTACCTGTTACCTGCCTCTGAGACCAAAACGTGACATTATGAACTTTTTGGCCATAACTCCAAAAGGTATGTTCGGCGCAAAAGCAACACTGCACATCACCCAAAGATCACCATACCCACAGTAAAGCATGGTGGTGGCAGCATCATGCTCTGGGGATCGTTTTCTTCAGCTGGAAACAGGGCCTTAACCAGGCAATTTTAGCACAAACCTTAAGGCTTTTGTTAAAAAGATGAAGAGGAAGTTCACCTTTCAGCACAATATTGACCCAAAGCACACATCCAAATCGACAAAAGCATGGCTTTACCAGAAGACGTTTTACGTTCTGGAATGGCCCAGCCAGAACCGGGACCTGAATCCAAACAAACATCTGTGGGGTGATCTGAAAAGGGCTGTGCACAGGAGATGTCCTCGCAATCTGACAGATTTGGAGCGTTTTTGCAATGAAGAGTGGGCAAATATTGCCAAGTCAAGATGTGCCATGCTAATAGACTCCTACCCAAAAGGACTGAGTGCTGTAATAAAATCAAAAGGTGCTTCAAATAGTTGATGGTTAGTATAAGTATAAGGTTGTGTACACTTATGCAACCAACACAAGGGTGTGTACAGGCCCGCCGACAGGAGAGGACAAACGGGTCTGTTGTCCCGGGCCCAGGGTGGGGGGGGTCCAAAACTGAGCCCTCATTAAGTTATGAAATAATTTTCCAAAATAATATTTCTAAAATAGCTTGTCTGACACACGATGGAGTGCGCGGATAGAGGCAGTGCGCCCAGTGGCAAAACATTTGCCCAGTGTGATCCAGGCGTTTGACACCTTTATAACTACAGGTAACCTCACCAGTGAAGCCAAAGCTAAAGCACAAGGTCTAAAGAACTACTTTCAGTCCTTTAATGCAGTTTTTCTCATCACTTTTTGGGTCAAGGTGTTACAATGCATAGAGGATAGAAACCTTACCAGCCAGTCCTCAACCATCTAACTTGATGTGCAAGCAGTCAATATAGAGGAGCTGGAAGAGGAGATTGCCTGCATGCGTGCATCATGGGATAGTTTTCTGACAGAGGCAACTGCTGTTGCCACATCCATGGGCATCAAATCCCAGTTAGAAATGAGACAGGGAAAGAGGAAGCGTTTCTTTGATGAGTCCGAAAAGCAAGGGACAGAGGAGCAAAGCCCACAGATCCTATTCAGAGAGAGAGTGTTTAATGTTGCAATGGAAAGTACCACCTCTCAACTACGTGTACGGTTCTTATCAATGCAGCAGATATATGACGAGTTCTGTGTCCTGTAGAAATTCAGAGATATGCCACAGGACAGCATCAGTGCATCATGCTCAAAGCTCTCTGAGAAATATAAGAATGACCTCACAAAGTCCCTTAAATACCAAATTCAGCACTTAAAGAAAATATATATTGCCACTTTTAAAGACTGTCTTGGACCTCTGGACCTACTTAATGCCATCTACACAATGGGACTACAGAGCAGATATGGAGACCTGTGTGTCCTGCTACGTATTTACCTGTCTCTGCCTGTAACTGTGGCTAGAGGTGAGGGGGCCTTCAGTAAAATTAAGATAATAAAAAGTACTTGCGCTCTAACATGTCTCAGGAGAGGCTCAATGGTTTGGCAATGCTCTCGATAGAGCGGCAACTTGCCAGCAAACCGGACTTTCAAGACATCAGAAATTATTTTGCCACAAGGAAAGTTCGGCGCATGGCATTTGGAGCATAACTCTAAACATGTAAATATTAATTTATTTCCTGCTAGTGTCAGGATTACAATACATATGAAGAGTGTATTTGGCAACAGCTTATGTGTAGTTTGTTAATGTTAAACATTATTGTGAAAGCATGAGATCATACATGATGTTTGATCACCTATACTTTTCACAGAGAGACATATAGAGGGCAGAGTGTGTAGACATTGTACTAGACCAGAATAGAAACATGTTGGTCTCCTGGCTTTTCTCAATCAGCAACATTACCATTAATCTTCTGATCATTTTAATCAATTCATATTTTCATGCACTTCTACACTTATTTTTCAACTGGCTTCTTTCTAAGCGAAGGAGCAGCGGCTCTAATCCAAGTTCCTTACGGATGACAGAGGTTCTCATCCCAACCATAAGGGAGAGGCCTGCCACCTTTCTGAGCAAACCCATTTTGGCGGCTTGTACAAGTAATCTTGTTCTCTCAGTCATCACCCAGACTTCATGGCCATAGGTGAGGGTAGGAACAAAGATTGCTTTATATTCTTGTTCATATTTTTATAATGATTACTGTGTAGATGTTGTGTGCCATGTCACAACAATTTCATTGATCAGAATAATACTGTGTTATTAGGTGCATTTGACAAATAAAAAACTGACTTCGACTTGGGCAAAGGTAACCACATTATTGTCATAAATGTACGTACACGAACTTGGTAAAGTTCTTGATTCCATTCAATTTGAAAAAGGCTTCAAGGCCAGTGGAAGCAATGTAGAAAAACGATACCAACGCAATAGTGTATGCGCTTTTACAGCCATTAAAATAGAGGTCTTTGGCCACATTACCAACGCTGGGTTCAGCAGATTTCTTTTTTTTTATTTCATGCACTTTTATTTACAGTAGACTATATTTTAGAGCTTTGCATAAATCAAACCTTTCCTTCGTGGTTGTTGGGTTCCTTGTCACCCCAGTTGGTGTACAACACTGGACTGACACCATCACTCCAACCAAACCCACCCTCCACCAAGCTGTCTGTCAAGCCAATCCAAGCGGGCCAATGCAGCTCCCTCAGATGGCTGGAAACAAAGTCTAGAGAACAGAGATAATGTAAAAACCACCATGTAGAAAAACAAAATGACTTGGATTCACTGGATCTCCAAAGCAAGCACCGTTTCTCTATACCTTACCATTCTCATATTGGTTGTCAATTACTGCCAATTCTGCTTTTTGGTTCTGGCACCAACTCCGAGCGATGCTCCAGTTGGCCTTCTCCTGCTTGTGCCCCTTGAACCTGAAGCACTTGTTTCGAAACAGCATCCATCCTAGAACAGCCAGATAAAGACACAGACTTTAGTTGGTGTTTCGGAGGGCATTCTCATATTGAGCACCCGTAGGATTAAAAGAGATTTGTTGACTGTACCCTCTGGGCAGTATCCTGTCCAGGGTTGCGTTGGAGTTGGAGGAGTGTGGTGGGATCCAGGGTATTTCTTACACAAGTAACCAGCATTTGTACGGGCGCAGTTAACATCATTCCAATTACCTACAAGGCAACCGGGAGAATGTTGGCAGAGAAGGCAGAGTATTTGATGCAGGAGGAAAACATACATATATCTTATTAAGCGGACGAAGGTCCCGTACCTCGATGTCTGTTCATCTGGACACATTGTTCCTCTCCATTAGCATTATTAGGCTCTCCCGGACCCCAGAAAACAAAAGTCACAGGGGACCAATCCAACCATCTGTTTGAGAGAACAGATATTGATTGTACATGGTCTTGAAAATCCCCCATACCATGAAATGATATGGCTCAAATCAATCCAAAGATACATACTGAAATTGATCGCCTGCTATTCCAAATGCCTGCATTCCAATCCATGAAGATTCTGCCTGTCCCGTGCCAATCTGCAATGCAAATGTTATCAATTTGATCTCTACATAAACAGTAAACATGCTTTTTGTACTTTGCATCATCAACATTTCCTATTCTTAAGATCCAGAAGTGCATCTTGTTAGGGTTAGTATAATTTTCTTATTTACAAGTGCAGTCCACATGGAAACCACCAAACCCACCATAGAATTCACATAAGCCTGTTCATCTTTGTTCGAGATGGAGACAAGCTGTGCCTTCTCATCGTAGCAGCGGAGTATAGCAGTGTGGAAGTCCACTATATCTGTATCATTGTAGTAGTAGCAGATGTCACCGTTCTTCCTCCAGCCAGGGTTGGTACCACAATCGGGTGCTAGAGGAGATATAAACATTTGTATTTCTCTTGATCCTACAGCTTGTTCAACTTACATACAAAATAAAATCGCTGAACCAGATTTCTTTGCTCCGTCTTTGAAACAAGATTTGCCCTAGCTGGTTACTAACCTGGAATAGGGGGAGGGTGCACTGGGGGCAGTAGCTGGTTACTCACCTGGAATAGGAGGAGGGGTCACTGGGGGCAGTAGCTGCTTACTAACCTGGAATAGGGGGAGGGGTCACTGGGGGCAGTAGCTGGTTACTAACCTGGAATAGGTGGCAGGGGCACTGGGGGCAGTAGCTGGTTACTCAACTGGAATAGGGGGAGGGGGCCCTGGGGGCAGTAGATGGTTACTCACCTGGAATAGGGGGAGGGGGCACTGGGGGCAGTAGCTGGTTACTCACCTGGAATAGGTGGCAGGGGCACTGGGGGCAGTAGCTGGTTACTCACCTGGAATAGGTGGCAGGGGCACTGGGGGCAGTAGCTGGTTACTCACCTGGAATAGGTGGCAGGGGCACTGGGGGCAGTAGCTGGTTACTCACCTGGAATAGGGGGAGGGGGCACTGGGGGCAGGATGGGTGGTTTCCCCTTAACGATCATGCAGATCCAGTTCTCGTGGGAATCACAGTTAATATCGTTCCACCACGAGGACGTTCCAGCACTGTTAGTAACCATCTCTACACAGTCCTCCCGGTCTTCATGGTTGTTGGGCTCTCCATTCCCCCAGTTGGTGTGGCTTACAGGTGTACCGTCGCTCCAATGGTAACCTAGGACAGAACAATGGATCAAATGAGGAGCTCAGTGTTGGCCACAAAAACAACATCTCACAGGGTATCAGTAATATTGTGGTTCGTTTACACACCTCCCTCTATGGGGTTGTGTTTCAGCCCAATCCACTTGGTAATCCCCTTTGTGTGTGTAGACAGGAAGATCTCTTCCTCCATGTTATGAATACTGACAAGGTCTGCCCCTCTGGATGTACAGTCCTCACGAGCTGCAGGCCAACTCTTCTTCTTAGTGACGTCCACCGTGAAGAGCTACAACATTAAGGTTGAGTTTTTGTTTTATTTAATTTCTTTTTGATGCATTTAATGCTGTATTATATCTTTCAGATAAAAACCTGCACACTGCATCACAGGCAGTGGCCAAGACCACTGGGTCACCACAGTCATGCTTTTTTGTGTCTTTATCAAGTCCCAGTTTAGATCATTTTGTTCGGACAGTTAAGAAAAAAGCACGGACATGCTTTTGGTTCACCAGATCAAATAAAATGTGTAAAATGTCAAATAACCTTGTAGCAGTTTCTAAAGTGTGGTTCAGCCGTCCATCCATCAAAACATCCCTGCGCAGGGGGCGGAGTTGGAGGCGGGGTTGGTGGGGTGATGTCTGGTCTTGGTACCTCACACACAAATGGGTACTCATCATTGCATGACTTGTCATCCCAGAAACCACCCATGGGGCCAGTAGTCATTCCAACGCAAGTTCCAGCATAGGTATCTAGAAAATCACAAGGAGAAATGTTAACAGTTACCGTAATACATTTAGTTTAAATGAAAACATGGCAAATCTTTAACCAAAATCTTTTCACTCTACCTGGCTGGTATCGATCCCAGTGTGTGAAAGTGAGAGGCGCTCCATTATCCCAGATGTAATCCACTCCTCCTGATTCACCATGTGCCTTCAGTCCAATCCACCACAACCCAGTGTACCCTGACAATCTCACTGTAAAGTGGGACTGTTCATAACTGCAATAGACGGGACTAGTAAATACACACCCACAACTTTCAACTGACTGAAGCAGTAGCACTCTTAATAGATAATCCCTTCTGCCACATGACATGTAGAGAAATGTAGTGCCACACTTACATATCACCAATGTGCAGAAGTTTGCTGTTCTGCTGCTCACAGAAGTCCTTGGCGTCTAACCAGGTTCTGGCAGTCTCTTCCATCCAGTAGCAGGAATAGCCATAGGCGTCCCAACCCTATGACAGATATGATAGAAACGTTATCAGGTAGCCATGTCGAAATAAAGGTGAGATTGGATGTTGATTGCATGATTGCACACGTGGACTGCATTTTTCATAAGATCCCACTTTTACTCATTGACAGCTAAATCATGGAAGCATAGTGAGTGATCGGAGTAAAAAAAGACTAGGGTCTGAAAATATGTAACATGTGTTACATGTGTTATATGTGTTACATGTGTTATATGTGTTATATAAGTTACATGTGTTACATGTGTTACATGTGTTATATGAGTTATATGTGTTACAGGTGTTACATGTGTTATATAAGTTACAGGTGTTATATGTGTTACATGAGTTACATGTGTTATATAAGTTACATGTGTTACATGTGTTATACGTGTTACATGTGTTACATCTCAGTTTCAGCCCAAAAACATAATTCACAGAGATCATGTAGAAGACAGAAGATTATGCCTTGATGGTCTATCTGCATCTAAGAAACCACTACTGAAGAACACCAATTAGGTGAAGAGACTTGCTTGGGCCAGAAAATATGAGAAATGGACATTAGACCGGTAGAAATCTATCGATTGGTCTGATGGGTATAAACTTAAGATTTTTGGTCATAGCTGCCGTTTCTTTGTGAGGTTCAGTTGATCTCTGAATATGTGGCTCCCAATCTGAAGCATGAAGGTAAAAGTGTAATGGTGTTGGGGTGCTTTGCTGATCACACCGTCAGTGATTTGTTTAGAATTTAGGGCACACTCAAACCAAATGGTTTCCACAGCATTCTGCAGCGATAAACCATCCTGACCCATCCAACACACACCTCCGGACTGTTTAACGGCTATTTGGCCAAGGAGAGTGAGTGCATCATCAGATGACCTGACCACCACAATCACTCAACCTCAACACAATTAAGATGGTTTGGCATGAGTTGAACCGCAGTTAAAGGGAAAAGCAGGTCAAGCAGCAACCAAGAACTTGGCCTATGTGAGAGGTCCTTCATGAGACAAGACTGTTGGCATTTCTCAGTGATTTCTCATGACGCTGAATTCCAAGACTGTGTAAAGCTGTCATCAAGTCAAAGGGCGGCTACTTTAAAGAATGTAAAATATAAACATATTTAGATTTTCCCAGTTTTGATTTTCTATGTCATTCCATGTGTAATATAGTTTTAATGTCTCACTATTATTCTACAATGTAGAAAATAGTCAAAATATAACAGCCTTGAAGGAGTAGATATGTAGAAATGTGTCAAATTAATAGACAGAATAAAGTGTCTCTAGCAGGTTGGTCAGTTGAGTGCATGGGATTATATGATATGAGGTTATGGGGAAAGAGCAATTGAGCATTGTCTGAGCAAAAAAGAATAGTTCAACAGTGTACACAGGTATGACAGTAGTACAGGTGCAAATAGGGCATGGCAACGTGAGAAGAGGTTAAAGACAGTTAACAGGTACAGAGATCATACAGGTGTTCAGACAGGAGCAGTTTGAAGGCAGCTGGTGAAATAAGGGTTTTGAGTTATAGGGATTTTTGTAAATCGTTCCAGTCATTGGCGGCTGCAAACGTATGCATATATCCTTAATATACATCCTTTAAATCCTTTAAATATCTGTAGCACTCACCTGTAGGCAACCATATACAGTGGGCATCGCAGAGGGCACTGGATAGTGGGCTTTTGGCTTCTTGCAAATGTAAGTGTTGAGTTCTGCGCATGGGACATCATTCCACCTGCCAGTCTGTAATCAGGGAACATAAATGCATCAGTTTATCAAGTGCCAGTTAAACATAAAGATAATAGCAAGGTTACCAGTTAATTAAGGATACTTGTTTGTGAGTTAAGCATTAGGCATGCGAGCTTACGTGATACAACATCTCCACACAGTCTTCCTTGAAGCCTAGATGGTTGTTGGGCTCTCCTGGTGCCCAGTAAGTGAATGTGACCCATTGGTTATCTGACCAGGAGTACTGGCCTTGGTGTTCCAAATCATTCAGGCCTATCCACACGTCATTGGTGGCTGCAAAGAACACATGTCACTAATACGGGTCGACCCTATGCTAGCACAGACACTAGCCATGGTACGCTTGAAGGTCATCTGAACACATGTCAATAATACCGGGTCAATCCTATGCTAGCACAGACACTAGCCATGAAGGTCATCTGAACACATGTCAATAATACGGGTCAATCCTATGCTAGCACAGTCACTAGCCATGGTATGCTTGAAGGTCATCTGTACACATGTCAATAATACGGGTCAATCCTAAGCTAGCAGAGACACTAGCCATGTTACGCTTGAAGGTCATCTGAACACATGTCAATAATACGGGTCAATCCTATGCTAGCACAGACACTAGCCATGGTACGCTTGAAGGTCATCTGAACACATGTCAATAATACGGGTCGACCCTATGCTAGCACAGACACTAGCCATGGTACGCTTGAAGGTCATCTGAACACATGTCAATTATATGGGTCGACCTTATGCAAGCACAGACACTAGCCATGGTACGCTTGAAGGTCATCTGTACATCTGTGTAAATACCTCTGAACTCTTACCCATGTAGAGGTAGCTTTCCAGCCAGCTTTGCTCCGTCATGGACTGAATGGACACCAGATCACCACCCACATTCCTACACTCATGACGAGCTGCGTGCCATGTCTTCTTCTCCCCAAAGGGCTTATAGCAAAATTCCCCAAATTCATACCAGTCAGGTCCAGAGCATCTCAATTCTGAGTCATTGGAAGAAGTTTAAGCATCTTGTTAAAACAGCATATTCAGTAAAACTTGCTTTGTTAAAATATCTGGTGCATATAAGGTACATAAAACACGTCCACTCTGACATAATAACTGGCTGGGTGGAAAAAACGAATCAATGGATCTTTTTCTTAAGATCAATGTCTGACATACCTCCATCTGCAAACTGATATGCTCCTGAAGAGTACCCACTATACCTGTTAAAAAATGGCTAATTTAAAGAGTTCTTTTAAAAATTGAAGCTTGTTTCTTTAAGGCAAAACAAATGACTACACATCATTAGAAAAAACATAAACATAGAAACGTACTGCTTGGTGGTGATGCCGTTTCTTTTGGAGCCGGGATATATACTCTGGGCTGGTTCTTTTAACATAGTACAGTCCCCGCCCATTTCATTCAGGATAACTCCTGCATGGATCGCTGCTGCGCAAATGTGGGAATTCTGGGAAAACAAAAATGTGTGTAATTCAAGCAGATAACAACAGACACTCTCACATGCATCTAACTAGGCACGTGCAAAGGTAAGACTCAACCTGTACAAAGGATCTTCCCCTTCTGCTATATCGTGCTCTTTCCAGTTCACATGTGCCTGTCCGTATCCGTGGCACACGTCACACACCTGAACGAGCTCCAGTAGTCTGTCTGTATGTGAGTCACACACTCTGACAGGATTTTGTGTAGTTTATTTTTACACACTCCATCAGAGTGAGCTGACAACTCTGCACATTATTTATGTTTCAACACATGCCTTTTGAAATGTCTGTGCTGGGTACTGAATTGAACCCTGTGTTAAATAGGGGTAGTACATGGTTAAATATATTATACTCACTCACCCCCTCATATATTGTTGACCCATAGACGGTGTATGGCTTCGATGCACATCCTGCTGGGCAGTGGACACTGTGAGATGCACACACATAACGGACTTAACGCACTTAACACACATAACACACATAACACACATAACACACATAACACACATAACACACATAACACACATAACACACATAACACACATAACACACATAACACACATAACACACATAACACACATAACACACATAACACACATAACACACATAACACACATAACACACATAACGCACTTAACGCACATAACTCACATAACTCACATAACTCACATAACTCACATAACTCACATTACGCACATAACTCACATAACTCACATTACGCACATAACGCACATAACTCACTTAACGCACTTAACACACATAACACACATAACACACATAACACACATAACACACATAACACACATAACACACATAACGCAATTAACGCACATAACTCAAATCTTGTTTTGCAAGTACACAAATCTTTTATTGCAAATATACAAATCTTTTATTGCAAGTAAACGAATATTTTTCCGCAAGTACACAAATCATTTCTGCAAGTACACGAATCCTCGTTACAAGTACACAAATCTTTTCTGCAAGTACACCAAACGTTTTTCATGAAGCTTCGTCTCGTGACACTGATTTCACTCTACATAAAACAACACTCTAGTAAAAGCTCTAATCTAAAAGCTCTAATCCAAAACTACTTACGTTTTACGGTCATTGGAAACGTCAAAATAGGGCTTTGAATTACAGGAAACAGCATCTGTGAAAAGATAACACCTCTTTCTCAGTATGCCTAGTCAACACAAGACATTTCCTACACAAGGTAAAAACTGCACTGTATATAAGTGGTGCCTACAGTCAGGTGAACATCCCAGGAGGTCAAAGCGAAGCCCAGCCTGTCCGTTCCATTTCTGGGGAAAAATCTGGACATACTGGGCAGAGACAGGAGTGCCCAAGAGGTAGGTCTCATGAGAGTTCCTGTCCACAGAGCCTGGGAGTACCTAAACAACCAAAGAGTGTTGGACAGCAACAACATCAAACATGATGAAATGTATAAACATGCGGGGTTGACCTAGGTTGACCATATGTTTATTAGTGTCTTTATTTAGCCAATAACTAGTATTGGACTTTAATCTTACCCATTTTGAAGTATATTGCAGCTGTTTTACAGTGGTAAAAAATATAGAATTATATTGGGTACTGTATGAAAAGTTGAAAAATAATATAAATAAAATAAATCCAAGCCCTAAAACTGTGTCTGGAAGGCTTTGCGTGTGTGTTTTAATTAGATTTACCCCTCCATCAGCTGTGTAGTCAGTCCATTGACTTTGCGCGTGGGTGTGTGTGTTATAGTTAGATTTACCCCTCCATCAGCTGTGTAGTCAGTCCATTGACTTTGCGTGTGTGTGTGTGGTTTAATTAGATTTACCCCTCCATCAGCTGTGTAGTCAGTCCATTGACTTTGCGTGTGTGTGTGTGTGTGTGTTGTAATTAGATTTACCCCTCCATCAGCTATGTAGTCAGTCCAATGGCTTTGCATGTGTGTGTGTGTGTGTTTTAATTAGATTACCCCTCCACCAGCTGTGTAGTTAGTCCATTGACTTTGCCTGTGTGTGTGTGTGTGTTGTAATTAGATTTACCCCTCCATCAGCTGTGTAGTCAGTCCATTGACTTTGCGCGTGGATGTGTGTTGGAATTCGATTTACCCCTCAGTCAGCTGTGTAGTCAGTCCATTGACTTTGCGTGTGTGTGTGTGTGTGTCAGTGACGTGCGGTGAAGTCATTGGCTGGGGAGGCACTGGCTAGTATGAGAGCCAGATTTACTCAGATATAAGCCGCTACTATAGTACATGACAGGCAGGCCGCCTGCCCAATAAAGCAATACAACAACATATTGTTAGGCAATTAGAACTATAGCGTGCACGCTGAAACGACAGCGCTGTAAATAGAAATCCTCGTTGACTATCAAGACGCTCATCGCTTGTTGGTATGCTAAAACATACCTCAGCTTAATTTCACTTTTTCATTGACAGAAATACAAATACTTGTAGCTTGGTCTTACCTTTACGTAAAAATGAAGTCCATTCGCCTATCCTTCTGAACAAATATATCGGTCACTAAGACGTCACTTGGTTGTAGAAGTCTTGTTTATTTTCTTTCAGTTTTAGAAGTCTCTCGGTCTCAATAGAGATGATTGCCAGGGAGGAAAGTCGGGCTTGATCAGTCAGATTCCGAATGTATGTTTTGAGTCGTTTTAACGCAGAGAACGACCATGTCATTTTTTGTCCTTGTGTTTGAATAAGGTTTTTGAGCTCAGGCGTTGGTCTTCCATTGTGAATTATTTCATGTTTTGCTCCAAAATTTAGCAAAACTCTTTAGGTTAGCAATGACGGTTGCCATTTTGCTGCCACTTTCTAGGATCAAGCTAGCCGAGACAGCTCGAGCGTTATAGACGTGGTGTCAAGACGCGCGCCCCCGCAGTGAGGCAGACCCAAAAGCTGCCTCTCCTGCTTACTTTTCATCGCAATTAAAATATATAAGACAGCAAGCGCACACTGCCAACCACTAACTTGTACATATAGGCCTACATTTAATAAGTTACGTGGATAATATAAGTCGTTGATATGTAGTACAAACAAAGTAGTACAAACATTACATTGGCGATGTAGTGAGAGATTGAAACAGGTACGCGCGTATTGCCCGCGCTTCATTCATTGTCTTATGGGTTCGCGCAATCACAAGGGAGGCTGAGCTGATCGCTGCCTCACAGCTCTCTCCAGTGTAGTCTACTTGCTGCGGAGCGAGTGATCGAAACAGGCACGCGCTTATTGCCCGCGCTTCATTCATTTTCTGATGGGTTGCGCAATCACAGGGGAGGCAGAGCTGATCACTGCCTCACCTCTCTCTCCCTGTGCTTTTTGCAGCCGACCACCGCAGATTTCGATCATTTTTGAGAATTGTCTTTATAAAAACGATTGGAATTATACAGCAATTGAATTTCTAATAATAATAATTATTATTATATTCGTTTAGTTTCTTTCAGATAATTATTTTTAATCCGATTATGACAGGTGAGGCAGTGCCTCACCTGCCTCCCCTGACCGCACGTCACTGGTGTGTGTGTTATAGTTAGATTTACCCCTCCATCAGCTGTGTAGTCAGTCCATTGACTTTGCGTGTGTGTGTGGTTTAATTAGATTTACCCCTCCATCAGCTGTGTAGTCAGTCCATTGACTTTGCGTGTGTGTGGGTGTGTGTGTGTTGTAATTCGATTTACCCCTCCATCAGCTGTGTAGTCAGTCCATTGACTTTGCGTGTGCGTGTGTGCGTGTGTGCTTTAATTAGATTTACCCCTCCATCAGCTGTGTAGTCAGTCCATTGGCTTTGCATGTGTGTGTGTGTGTGTGTGTGTGTGTGTGTGTGTGTGTGGGTGTGTGTGTGTGTTTTAATTAGATTTACCCCTCCAAAAGCTGTGTAGTCAGTCCATTGGCTTTGCATGTGTGTGTGTGTGTGTGTGTGTGTGTGTGTGCGTGTGTGTGTGCGTGTTTTAATTAGATTTACCCTTCCATCAGCTGTGTAGTCAGTCCATTGACTTTGCGTGTGTGTGTGTGTGTGTGCGCGTGCGTGTTTTAATTAGATTTACCCCTCCATCAACTGTGTAGTCAGTCCATTGACTTTGCGTGTGTGTGTTGTAATTCGATTTACCCCTCCATCTGCTGTGTAGTCAGTCCATTGACTTTGCGTGTGTGTGTGTGTGCGTGCGTGTGTGTTGTAATTAGATTTACCCCTCCATCAGCTGTGTAGTCAGTCCATTGACTTTGCGTGTGTGCGTGTGTGTGTGTGTTATAATTAGATTTACACCTCCATCAGCTGTGTTGTCAGTCCATTGGCTTTGCGTGTGTGTGTGTGTATGTGTGTGTGTGTGTTATAATTAGATTTACCCCTCCATCAGCTGTGTAGTCAGTCCATTGACTTTGCGTGTGTGTGTGTGTGTGTGTGTGTGTGTGTGTGTGTGTGTGTGTGTTGTAATTAGATTTACCCCTCCATCAGCTGTGTAGTCAGTCCATTGGTTTCCATCTACACTGTGCCGTATTTTGTATTCAGTCACCCAGTGATCTGCACCTTTACACCCCTGAATCAGGACTCCTGTAACCTTTTTGGCAACATCCAAGTTCACCTGGATCCATGAGTTTTCTTTGTTGAATTATGAAAAGGAACAAAAAGAAATGAATATTAAGAAGAAAGTCACAATAACTTAATTGAAAATAAGAATTGAGTATTAAGTTACCGGAGCTTGAGGGCATCCAGCAGGAGTTACTATCAAGACGACCACTGGTAGGATCATTTCCAGAACCAATGGAAGAAGAGGCAGAGAACCTTGTGTCTGGGATGGTACCACCCTGGGCAAGACCCAGACTTTCTAGACACACTAAAAGATCATAATACCATAAGAAGCTGACTACAATGGGTTTTCAGTGTGTAAATAGCTGCAGAGATACAGTAATATACTAATATTGACTGTTATAGGGTGTTAGTTTTGGATATGAGGGACATGTTTTGAACTTACCATGTGGCTCACAGCTATACACCACTTCCATGTATTTGTAGATGTTAGGACAGGGGTCAGCTTCAACATGCGCATACAGGAAGCAGAACCTTTGACCTTCACACATCTTTCGCACTTCTGTCAATATGCCATTTATCGTGCATGTTCCTAATATGGATATCCAAATGTTAGTAATATTGTTGTTTGAAGAACTGTAAAGCACAACAAATATTAAAATAAAGCCTTTTTTGACACAGTTGCTCTTCAGCAGCAGAGACATTTGCTCAGATATGTACCTGTGGCTCCTTCCTGATGGGGGCAGATTTTGTCACTCTTGCGGCCATAGAAAGCAGATTGAATGTTGATGGTACTGTTAAAGTCGCAATGAAGGACGGCACTTGATTCCTCACAGATGTAAGCGGTTTCAAACCCTACAGGAAATTTACAAATGATACAAACAGGGTCACACATATAATAACAAAAAGGGTTTCCACTTAAATAAATCAAATTCAAAAGGTTATATTTGACCACAGTTAAGCAACAGTAAATATGCGCATTTATAGTTCACAGCTTATATTTTACGTCAAAAACTAGGTTTATCTTTCTTACCATCATGGGGTGGAGGGGGAACAGGCGTCTTGCCTAAAAGAAACAATTAAACCCTGATTAAACCCTGTTCTGCAGCAGTACATTTGCATTATCTTAGAGAGCATTCTCAGATTACACAGACCAGGTGTACAGGACTAGGTTACCTCTGCGTTTGCAGATGTACCCTCTATTGTAGTCACAGTTGTCATCATTCCACAACCCGCTGTTAATAAGCATCGAAAGACAGTCCTCATTCGCATAGTCATCTGGGTTGCCTAGGAAACGTAAAATAGAAGTACAGGAACCCCAACAATAATGCATACAAACAAACACTCCAAACCATGGTAGTGAGATTTTATGTTAAACATAACAACAGTTATGGATTAGCTTTTAAGGTGTTCTTATACATGACACAACATGCAGTTAACTGTGTTTCAGTGGCCTTATACCATATCCCCTGGGGTCTGATACATGACACAACATGCAGTTAACTGTGTTTCAGTGGCCTTATACCATATCCCCTGGGGTCTGATACATGACACAACATGCAGTTAACTGTGTTTCAGTGGCCTTATACCATATCCCCTGGGGTCTGATACATGACACAACATGCAGTTCACTGTGTTTCAGTGGCCTTATACCATATCCCCTGGGGTCTGATACATGACACAACATGCAGTTAACTGTGTTTCAGTGGCCTTATACCATATCCCCTGGGGTCTGATACATGACACAACATGCAGTTCACTGTGTTTCAGTGGCCTTATACCATATCCCCTGGGGTCTGATACATGACACAACATGCAGTTCACTGTGTTTCAGTGGCCTTATACCATATCCCCTGGGGTCTGATACATGACACAACATGCAGTTCACTGTGTTTCAGTGGCCTTATACCATATCCCCTGGGGTCTGATACATGACACAACATGCAGTTCACTGTGTTTCAGTGGCCTTATACCATATCCCCTGGGGTCTGATACATGACACAACATGCAGTTCACTGTGTTTCAGTGGCCTTATACCATATCCCCTGGGGTCTGATACATGACACAACATGCAGTTCACTGTGTTTCAGTGGCCTTATACCATATCCCCTGGGGTCTGATACATGACACAACATGCAGTTAACTGTGTTTCAGTGGCCTTATACCATATCCCCTGGGGTCTGATACATGACACAACATGCAGTTAACTGTGTTTCAGTGGCCTTATACCATATCCCCTGGGGTCTGATACATGACACAACATGCAGTTAACTGTGTTTCAGTGGCCTTATACCATATCCCCTGGGGTCTGATACATGACACAACATGCAGTTAACTGTGTTTCAGTGGCCTTATACCATATCCCCTGGGGTCTGATACATGACACAACATGCAGTTAACTGTGTTTCAGTGGCCTTATACCATATCCCCTGGAGTCTGATACATGACACAACTTGCAGTTCACTGTGTTTCAGTGGCCTTATACCATATCCCCTGGGGTCTTAATGCATAATTGTACTACCTACCAGCTAAGAAGAGTCAACTTTCAGAACTAAATTCATTTGGAACAGTCGAATTACCTGCGTTCCAGTTGATGAATCTGAACGGGGAGCCATCTGTCCACTCCCAGCCTCCCTCTGTAACAGAGTCGTGGCCCCCCATCCAGACAGATACCCCCGTAGGAGCCTGCTGGACCTGAGCTGAAGACCAAAGCAACATAGCAACACATTAACATTTTATTTCACCATTGTGTATATTCTTGAAGTAATTTGTGTGACTAAAACTTTTTATAACTATGGTTAACAGAACTATACTTTGAATGAAGGCCTGCTCAAATCGCTCAGTGATGCTGATAAGGTCTCCTCCCTGGTTCACACAGTCGGCACGTGCATCTATCCAATTCCTCATGGACAGGTAGTTGAACAGGTAGCAGTAGTCATTGAACGGGTCTGCTATCCAGGATCCACACATCGCATTCCATCCTGCAGGGTGGAAAAGTCTGATAATAACCCGTTCTAAATGTAAATGGTACACAGCCATCCGCGTGATTTAAAAGACCACAGGACTCGACAGGACTCGACAGGACTCGACAGAACTCGACAGGACTCGACAGGACTCGACAGGACTCGACAGAACTCGACAGGACTCGACAGGACTCGACAGGACTCGACAGGACTCGACAGAACTCGACAGGACTCGACAGGACTCGACAGGACTCGACAGGACTCGACAGGACTCGTCAGGACTCGACAGGACTCGTCAGGACTCGTCAGGACTCGACAGGACTCGACAGGACTCGACAGGACTCGTCAGGACTCGACAGGACTCGACAGGACTCGTCAGGACTCGACAGGACTCGACAGGACTCGTCAGGACTCGACAGGACTCGACAGGACTCGTCAGGACTCGTCAGGACTCGACAGGACTCGTCAGGACTCGTCAGGACTCGACAGGACTCAAATCATGCAACCTTCTTCCACTGTTCCATGGTCCAGTTCTGACACGGTTGCGTGCTGATCTTTGACGCTTAGTATTGATTGTATTATGCTATTATAGCTTATATTGTATCTCAGCAAATGATGACACAATACAATAACAGAATAGTTTATTTTGCGGAGAGGAAGGAGCCCCAGAGACAGTTTTGTCTATTGCCATGTGCAATTGTTATGTGAAAAAGAGCATGGACAACTTTGTAAACATTAACATTTCTGTGACTGAATAACAGCAGCTTAAACAGCGCATGTACAGTATCTCACAAAAGTCTGTACACCACCACTCAAATATTTGATTATACCTTTTCATGTGACAACAATGAAGAAATGACACTGCTACAATGTAAAGTAGTGAGTGTACAGCATGTATAACAGTGTACATTTGCTGTCCCCTTAATAACTCAACACACAGCCATTAATGTCTGAACCGCTGGCAACAAAAGTGAGTACACCCCTAAGTGAAAATGTCCAAATTGGGCCCAATGTTACAAGGTCTCATGGGTGAATGGCGAGCAGGTGTGTTCAATTTGGTGTTCGCTCTCAACACGGCACCTCATGACTAAGAACTCTTTGAGGACCTGAAAAAAAGAATTGTTGCTCTACATAAATATGGCCTAGGGCTATAAGAAGGTGGCCAAGTCCATACACAGCAGTTTAACAGGACAGGTTCCACTCAGAACAGGCCTTGCCATGATCGACCAAAGAAGTTGCGTGACGTGCTCAGCGTCATATCCAGATGTAGTCTTTGGGAAATAGACGTAGGAGTGCCGCCAGCATCGCCGCACACTGTATCAAATTGGTCTGCATGGCTGTCGTCCCAGAAGGAAACCTCTTCTAAAGATGATGCACAAGAAAGCCCGCAAACAGTTTGCTAAAGATAAGCAGACTAAGGACATGGATTACTGGAACCATGTCCTGTGGTCTGATGAGACCAAGATAAATGTATTATGTTCAGATGGTGTCAAGCGTGTGTGGCGGCAACCAGGTGTGGAGTACAAAGACAAGTGTGTCTTGCATACAGTCAAGCATGGTGGTGGGAGTGTCATGGTCTGGGGCTGCATGAGTGCTGCCGGCACTGGGGAGCTACAGTTCATTGAGGGAACCATGAATGCCAACATGTACTGTGACATACTGAAGCAGAGCATGATCCCCTCCCTATAGAGACTGGGCCACAGGGCAGTATTCCAACATGATAACGACACCAAACACACCTCCAAGACGACCACTGCCTTGCTAAAGAAGCTCAGGGTAAATGTGATAGACTGGCCAAGCATGTCTCCAGACCTAAACCCTATTGAGAATCTGTGGGGCATCCTCAAATGGAAGATGGAGGAGCGCAAGGTCTGTGATGTCGTCATGGAGGAGTGAAAGAGGACTGCAGTGGCAACCTGTGAAGCTCTGGTGAACTCCATGGTTAGGCTGTGCTGGAAAATATTGCTGGCCACACATAGAATCTTGAAACATTGGGCCAAATTTGGACATTTTCACTTAGGGGTGTAATCACTTTTGTTGTCAGCGGTTTAGACATGAATGGCTGTGTGTTGTTAGTTTGAGGGGACAGCAAATGTACACTGTTATACATGCTGTACACTCACTACTTTACTTTGTAGCAATGTATCATTTCATCTGTGTTGTCACATGAAAAGATACAATAAATTATTTATGAAAAAGTGAGGGGTGTACTCACTTTTGTGAGATACTCTAATATTGCTGGGATTTCTGGCTGGTTTAACTGCATGCCATCCCTGAAGCTAACAGAGAGAGTGGCAGTTTGAAAAATTTTCATGAACAAGATTCATATTTTTGTATTATTACATTATATTATTATCATTCACCATATTCACAAGCCCTGCCAATATCAAGAATTGGGTTGTGTCAGGTTTAGGCTGAATAATCACTCGAGGTGTTTGTCATTTAATGCCTTCGGTCAGGTTGTAACTGAAAATGAGAATGGCCTCTTAATTGACTAAACTGGTTAAATAGTAGATAAATAAAATATAGAAGTACATATTTATGAACTAGACAATAGTGAACACTTGTGGGAAGATGATCTTACCAGGCCCAGATGTGGGGGGTCTTGGTGGAGGTCCTTTACCTTTTGCTATAGATTACAAAAATATTTGAGAAAGCAATATTATCACTGTCAGAAACCGATGTTGTAAGGCTTTTAGAACAAATGTACGGGACAGAAAGACAATTCAGACCTTTTTTGCAGACGAAGTCCATCGTTACGGTGCAGAACTCATCATTAATGAGCCCTGGGGTGGGACTGTCAATACCTCGAACATGGGCACAATTTTCTTCGCCCTGCCAATTATCAGGCTGGCCGGGTGCCCATGGAAGAAAGTCCTTGGAGAGATTGAAGAAAGATTATATGGTGTTTTTATGGCAGTTAAATGTGAAATAATATAATATGTCCTCAAACTAAACTAAATCAGTGCAGTATGTGTCACTCACAGAAGCAGTATTATCTGACCAGACCCAGTGCCCTTCTGTCTGACTGTCACTTAAACCAATCCAGGATGCTGCAGGCATGTGAGCTGTTGACACAAAAAGGCATAATTGCAGGAATTTTGTGCATACTTAACTATTTCGTAACCAACTTGCAGTCCGATGGTTGCAAGTCTGATCCCAGCAAGACGCAGTATTTCGTTTTGTTGAGGAATTTTGTTGTTCGGGGTCTGAACAGTCTCTCTGTAAACAGGCATTTTTCTGATTTGTTACCTGACCCTTCACCCTAACCCTAATGCCAGTAGGCCTACTGTGATGCCGAACCTTAAACACAAGTTTACCGTGACCACTAACCGTAAATGTTATTCGTAAATGAGGCATTTTTTAATTTTTAACCGATTACGTTAAGAAAAAAATAAGCAAAGGAGCAACTGAATGGCAAGTCATTATGGACTAACAGCACAGCATGTTCACGGCAAACAATATCCCACTGATTTATGTCCATACTGAACATAATTGTGTTTTACAAAATTGTTCCATACGAACTTAATTCCTGATAGTTATGGTTGCAACACAAATGTTGTCATCTAACTCGGATATGACAGTCCAATGTAGACTATTTTGCACTATATTAAAGGTGAAGTGCAAATAATGAACATCTATTTAATGACCAAACATTTTTACCAAGCAAAACTTTAATCAAATGGCTTACCAGTCATAAAGCTCAATTCCTCTTGAGAATGAAAACTTGCTAAATGTCCACTTTGTCCTGAACAGTAAGCCTCTGCGGCTTGCCAATCTGCAACCTTTTCCGTTTCAAAGTGATAGCAGAAGTCTTCATAAAGGAGATATCCAGTATCGCAATAAGAATCTACCAAAGAAATGTGAAGGAGATGGTGTAAAAATAAACAAAACTTTTAGATCAGTGATACATCATCGAATTGAACAAAACTTTAAAATATGTTGGTTGAATTGGGATTAATGTTGTCAGACTTAAATTCTTTTTTAAATAACATACTTCAAAAACAAAAAATTTGATCAACCTGCATTTATACAAAAAATGTAATTAAAAAACTATTGCAGTAATTACAGTAAATTCCAGTATAATTTGGGAAGAGTGTGTTGATTAATGTTGATTAATGTTTTGGTGACATGAATGATAAGAATACATACGTAACCACCTACCTGGGATAGAAGTAGGTTTAACATTTTGACCCCCTAACATTTTACAGATGTATGCCATACTTTTGAAGCAATTGGTTGTTTCCCATTTTCCAGAAAAATCGCCTTGAAAGCAAAACCAAACAATTTATTTGTAGCCTTACGAAACAGTTTTATAAATTGATCAAGACACTGTAAGTGTAATAATAACTAAAGTTTTGTCAATGAGTTAAGGTTAAAGTAGCTGTCTAGTGAAAAAGGACTTGGTAATGTACTTGGGATCGAAAAAGTGAATATTGTTAACATATCCAAACAATGTTGTTGACCATAAATAGGAAAATATCTCTTCAAACCCCAACCTCATATTTCTACCTTAAACACACAGTATGGCCGAATAGCAGTATAGATAAGGATTAGAGGGCCAACAAGCAGCCTACTCACATTAATTTGTTTATTTAAAAATGGTATTCACCCTTAATAATAATAAATAAAAACATCTTATCTGCTCACTCATTTTGTAAATAATCATAGGTCATATTTCTTAAAACATTCGTTAGTTACTTTCAATGATAAATAGACCATAGTCACCTGTGTAGATTTGACCACAGTCCCAGAGGGTTGTGTCCTTGGGATAGCCAGATT
The DNA here is from genome assembly GCA_029465975.1 of Dallia pectoralis. NCBI lineage: Eukaryota > Metazoa > Chordata > Actinopteri > Esociformes > Umbridae > Dallia > Dallia pectoralis. The sequence continues at coordinate 506,943 of CM055760.1, read as the reverse complement.
TCCAATTGCCAAATTCAACTGCTGTGTTGTCCACCCATGTGAATGTACCATCCTTTCCCATATCTAATAGCAACCACAAATCAAGGAATGTTTTTATATTTGAATTCAAAGAAATAGTCTGCAAGGTTTTCATTACAAGTCTCAGTTACAGTGAAAAGCTTATAACCAGGACAGGGGAATGGCAATGAGATGAGCTGCATTTATATGTTTTATTTTATTTAACAGTTATTTAACCAGGTAGGCCGATTGAGAACAAATTCTCATGTGCAGCAGCCACCTGGCCAAGATAGAGCAAAAAAATACAATACAATAAATACAAAGAATAAAAGAGTGACAGTGGGAAAGTGGGATTATAGATGGCAATACAAAATCAAGTGAAGAGTCAATATTCAGTTAATACAGAATGGGGTATAGGTAGGTAAGTTGAGCTGCATTGATATGGTAATAACAACTAAATAAAATACAAAAAGGAGTCTACATACAGAATGTAAAAGTTAAAGTGTATCTAGCAGGTAGGTCATTAGTGTGCACAAATTGTAGGAGGAAGAGCATTTGAGCATGCCTGAGCAAATAGAATAATTTGAAGAATGTAAACAGGTATGACAGCAGTACAGATGAAAATTATTCACTGTGCAAATTGCAATGCAAGTAAAAAAGGGGTGTGCATGAAAACCAGATGACAGTTAGCACGTACAGTGATCTGACAAATGTTCAGACAGAAGTAGTTTGAAGGCAATTGGAAAGAGAAGGGTTTCAAGTGTTCTTTTTTTTAGCAATTCGTTTTATCGCCTAAAACTTGTCTGCGAAAAGTGATGCAGACTTTCCGCATGACTAAGGCAATGTACCTGCTTAAGGTTGGCATTGTGACATCGTTCTTTTAGAAAAAATATATATTTTATTTGGAAGAAGTGTTGGCTGGGCTTAAACACGGTTATTCTATCTTGAGTCCTGAGATTCCTATGGCAGGGTTGCACACATCATATTTAGCAAAGAAAATGGTCAAATTAAGTCTCTAGATACCTGAGACACCAATCCAAACGTCCGGCACTTCTCCTTCATTTAGATCAGGAAGAAAAGCGTTGATGAAGAACTGCTCTTCTTGACTAATACAAGAAATGGTACATATTAACACATGTTTTATCTAGTTATATGCTATGATTATGGTCCAGTTTACGGACACGGAATGATTTAAAAACTCTAGGCAAATAGAAAAAAAATATTTTTGAATCTAGTACAAGGCTTAACTTGTGTCCAGAAAACCTGTTCAGTAAATGACATTTTACCTCTTAACTGTCACAAGGTATGCCCCCAGAGTTTGACACTTAGTCTGAGCTTCATGCCAGCTTGTCAATAGTGCCTTGTTGCTCACCACCCAGTAACAGCTCCCAGTGAAGCTGACCCAACCAGGAGGGCAAATGGCTTTGAAAAGGGGAATACAACACAGAACAAGTTAAATAACTGCCAGGGACCTCAGTATTTTAAGTGTTTTGACAATAACTGAATTCACCCGGATCACAGTAAGTCTAAAGTTATTTAGAGTCACACATTTTTTCTTATTTTCTTTTTTTAATACTGTTCATTACACAATGACTATGATGATTCATTTGGGGGTTCTGTTATCCATATTAAATGAACTTTTTGTAAATATAACCTGTTCCATTTTGGAAACCACACATTTTTGGAAACATTTACTTATAAATATATTAAGTAGTTTCATATTTGGTCCATTTATTCAAAAAGTATTTAGGAGAATCTATAATCAGGATAATGTCAACATTAATGTAAAACTTTTTCGAAACATGGTGTATAATATTGGGTAGAATGACTTAATACTCTTTTGAATATGTACAAAAGGTGCTAGAATTTCTGTCACCCAATCCGGATGAACAGAAAAATTGAAGCTATCAGACTGCTCTTTAACAACATAGTGATTGTGTTATTCAAAATAAAATGTGTCGGAGGCCAGAATATTAATGCGTACTGTTAAGTCCTCTTTTGCACATGAAAGGACGCTCATGGCGGCATGCATTGCTCCTCCACTTCCCAAAGTCCTGTCCTTCATCAATGATCATTGCTGAACAGATCCCATTTGCCTTTTCACTGTTTAAAAGAAGAAAGAGATGAGTTAGTCTCTGATGTCTCAAATGATGTGTGTACGTCACTGTGATACAATTTAATATACAGCCAAGTCACACAACACATCTACTAGTACCTCAAATCAGGTTGTGGAGGATCAGTTCCCCAGTTGAAGTAATTTCTTGGAGAAGCATCCGACCAATTGAAATCAGTGTTATTAACATCAACTTGACATGATGTTTTTGTGCATTTCTGTGAAAAAAGTATCAATAATGTAAACCTACTAAAACACATTACAATGGTCGACTTATACTGCCTCATTCCAATAGATTTCTGATTCCAACGAACTATACTGATGCTTTAAAATGGTGTTTAACTTCGGGGATAGGTTATTGATGTCTTAGATTTGTCTTTTCTACCAAAGTGGAGAAGCCAAGCCAAAGGTCCAAGTTGTTTTCCAGTCTTCCTGTAACATACTGCTCCTCTTCTGGTGTTGTTATGGACACTAAGTCTGCCCCCTCTCTTAAACAGTCCAGTCTGGCTCCTAACCAGTTCTTCCTGGAGTTGGTTTTTAGTTTGTAGCAGTTGGATCCAAATAATTTCCAGTCATTGGCTGTGTCACACATCGGGGGCAGATTTGCTGAGGAGAAGACAACCAAATATTTATTTGCTCATCCCAGACAGCATGAAGACCAAAGACAACAAAATATCATAATCAGGCTGCAAAACCTACGGTCGGGTCGTTTGCAGATGTAATTTCGTTTAGAGTCACAGTTTTCATCGTTCCATTTTCCACCATCTCCCCCTACCACCTGCCCACAATTTTCATTGCCCATCCAGTTATCAGGATTCCCCGTTCTCCAGTCTCTGTGTAAAGTACACAAGCGCACATGACAACAAGGAAAGGTTGGTGCTCATCAACAAGTTATCAATAAACGTCACATAATAAAGCCTACTATAGAGGTGACATAGAGGTCAATGTACCTATAAAAGGTAAATGAGTAAACTAAACCCTCCATAAATGTGCTGATGTGTTTTTTATATTGTCTGATCATAAGATGCCTACGTACGCCAAGAAAGAAAGAAAGGGGCTTCCATCCGTCCACTCCCACACTCCTTCAACAACAATGTCATTCAGACCAATCCAAAAGATCGCAGTTCCAATCTGTGTTCGAACCCATTTCTAGCAGGAAACAACAATGGTTACTGCAGTCATTCACAACACAGTAGACTACACCAATGTAGAACATAAATCTCAAATCTGATATGTGCACACATTCAAACATTCAAACACACTCAGAATTTTTATAAATGTTTGTTTGCATTTCTCTCTTGTCCAGCAGGTAATAATTTGAGTTAACACATGAACCTTGAACTTCCAGCACAACTAGTAAGGTACTATACAGTATGTGCAGACACTGTGTGAATCAGTACTTACCCTCTCATTAAAGTCCAGGATGCTCATGAGATTGCTATCGCGTACTTCGCAGTCTAGTCGGGCTTCATCCCATGACTTGGCGTATTGCGAGAAGTAGTAACATTTCTCTTCATACAGCCTCCATCCTTCCTCGCATTGAGTTAAGACTGATAAAACAACAAAAAAATCAGTCAGAACATATAAAGACACTGATGAGCAAAAACATTATGTCCACCTGCCAAATATGCTGGGGGTCCTCTGCCTGGTGCCAAAATAACTGACACCAAGACATCCACAGCATATCCGGTGAGGTGCGAGGTGGAGGCGCCTTGGAACTGACTTATTGGTCCAGCTCATCCAACAAATGTGTAATGGTTTGAGATCTGGGAATTTGTAGATCAGTGCAACACATTCATCATGTCCTTTAAACGAAACCTAAACAATGTGTGCAATGTGGCAGAGCGCAGTATCCTACTGAAAGAGGCAAATGCCATCAGGGAATATCGTTGCCATGTAGGCGTTCACCTGGTCTGCAGGAATGTTTGACGTCTACATGAATTTCCAGCAGAACATTGCACAGGGCATCACAGGTGCCATCACTTCCCCAGGTAAACGGTACACACGTACATGGCCATCCACGTGAGGTAAAATAAAACAGCAATCATCGGACCAGGACACCTTCATTTACTGCTCCAAAGTCCAGTACCAACGCATGTGACCATTGTGGTTGCTTTCATTGGTACACATGGGTCATCATTGGTACACAGGGGTCATCATTGGTACATAGGGGTCATCATTGGTACACAGGGGTCATCATTGGTACAGAGGGGTCATCATTGGTACACGGGGTCATCATTGGTACATAGGGGTCATCATTGGTACATAGGGGTCATCATTGGTACACAGGGTTCATCATTGGTACACGGGGGTCATCATTGGTACACATGGGTCATCATTGGTACATTGGGTCATCATTGGTACACGGGGTCATCATTGGTACACGGGGGTCATCATTGGTACACGGGGGTCATCATTGGTACACAGGGGTCATCATTGGTACACGGGGGTCATCATTGGTACACGGGGGTCATCATTGGTTCATAGGGGTCATCATTGGTACACAGGGGTCATCATTGGTACATAGAGGCCATCATTGTGGTCATCAGTGGTACACATGGGTCATCATTGGTACACAGGGGTCATCATTGGTACACAGTGGTCATCATTGGTACACAGGGGTCATCATTGGTACACGGGGGTCATCATTGGTACACGGGGGTCAACATTGGTACATAGGGGTCATCATTGGTACACAGGGGTCATCATTGGGGTCATCATTGGTACACATGGGTCATCATTGGTACACAGGGGTCATCATTGGTACACAGGGGTCATCATTGGTACACAGGGGTCATCATTGGTACACAGGGGTCATCATTGGTACACAGGGGTCATCATTGGTACACAGGGGTCATCATTGGTACACAGGGGTCATCATTGGTACACAGGGGTCATCATTGGTACATAGGGGTCATCATTGGTACACAGAGGTCATTATTGGTACATTGGGTCATCATTGGCATGCAGCAGGTACATCTATATTTATAACCATCAATACAATTTTCTGTAACTTTCTACAACAGTAGTCCTTCTGTCAGTGTGGACAAGACAGGAAATCCTTCGTTGCACTCGTGATTCAATGAGCCATGGATGCCCAACTGCCCATTTCTCCTGCATCCAACACAGTGATTACAGGAACTTCGCTTATCATCTAATCTACCCCTTGTTAGGAGATGATCAACGTTATATGCTTCACCTGTGAGTGGTCATAGTGTTTATATATACACATATGATTGGATGAAAATGTGAAATATTTATTTAATTGGGGATTGTTCATAAGGACTACTGGAGAAACGATTCCAGTCTTCTTGCAAAAGATGAGAGGACATCATACATTCCTTTCAATCATAAAAGTCTCATGTTAGAGCCACAAAAAAGGCATAAAAATATTTACCAATTAATGTTTCACTTTAATTGCTGTAAATGCTAGAGACATCATCAAGTGTCACGTACTCTGGATTTCCAGAAATTGTAAAAGTTCAATATTCTGATTAAAATATAAGCAAGCAATTGTTGAAAATGTCTGCTGATGTAAAAGACAAATATGTTAATATTGACTCAACTACTGCAACTTTTAACACATTCAAACTTGAAAAAGATGGAATAAGAAATGACTATAATATTTATGCAGATCCTCAAAGATGCAATGATCTAAATATGTCATGTTTATATTAACTTTTCAATTAAAAAACTACTGAAATACTTAAAACAAAATATCTGACCAATAATGTAATAATTGTTAGACTTACCACAAGTGCACAGGCTGCAGAAGACAAGAAGTAACACTGTGCTCTGTCTTTGGTACATCAGATCAACCATTCTTGATTTTTCTTCAGGGTCTACAACATTCTAGTGTTTGTTTTGCCAACGATCTTTACAAGTGAGCATGCCTCAGCTACCAACACAGCTTTAAGCATCCTCTCCCGACGTTCCTTCTTTTCAGTACAAGCCCAGGGTACAAAGATTAATGGCAATAAAACAGACAAAGTTGAAAGACGACAAACACTTGATCTGAGCTACACTAGGTGTGGGATACTTGAAATCTGACTGGCCTCTTGAGTGCCTCTCCTGTCAAAGCAAAATACATAAGATTATTTCCATCTTAAGAATAATTGGAATACTCCATGGTCAAAAATGAGTTAAATAACATACAATTATTTGTGGCGTCATGGCTATAATGGTTGCCCACTCCAGTTGTTTTGCAGTGTGTGCAGATCAGCAAACTTCAAAAGTGTTGTAACATCTTATACCAGATGCAACATATGTTGACCATGTTCTAATGCTATTGAAATAATTGCATTCCTACAAGGACTTTGACCAACCTAATTGATGGAGGGAACTAACATTGACCGGATATCAGGGCAGTAGGATAAAGTTCGTCAATCTTCATTGCGAACATGGTAATGGGAAAATGATGAACTGAAAGCCTGTTACTGTTTCAGTGTTTTTACCAAGTTAGTTCATATCCGCAGTGTCTATATTACCGGAAATATATTAGAAAATTGCACAATGATGGATAATGTTATTGATCTTTCCCTAGCGCAATAGAACAGGTGCTGGTCATATAATTAGAATATCATCAAAAAGTTTATTTATTTCAGTAATTCCATTCAAAAAGTGAAACATTCATTCTACACAGACTGATATATTTCAAGTGTTCATTCCTTTTAATCTTGATGATTATAACTGACAACTAATGAAAACTCCAAAATCAGTATCTCAGAAAATTAGAATATTGTGAAAAGGCTCAATATTGAAGACACCTGGTGCCACACTCTAATCAGCAAGTTAACTCAAAACACCTGCAAAGGCCTTTAAATGGTCTCTGTCTAGTTCTGTAGGCTACACAATCATGGGGAAGACTGCTAACTTAACAGCTGTCCAAAAGACAACCATTGACACCTTGCACAAGGAGGGCAAAACACAAAAGGTAATTGCTAAAGAGGCTGGCTGTTCACAGAGCTCTGTGTCCAAGCACATTAATAGAGGCGAAGGGAAGGAAAAGATGTGGTAGAAAAAAGTGTACAAGCAATAGGGATAACCGCACCCTGGAGAGGATTGTGAAACAAAACCCATTCAAAAATGTACTTACACACAGTGCTAAAGCTACCAGTACCTGATTTAAGGACCATGGTATCCCTGTTCTTAATTGGCCAGCAAACTCACCTGACCTTACACCTATAGAAAATATATGGGATATTGTGAAGAGGAAGATGCGATACGCCAGACCCAACAATGCAGAAGAGCTGAAGGCCACAATCAGAGCAACCTGGGCTCTCATAACACCTGAGCAGTGCCCAGACTGATTGACTCCATGCCACCCGCATTGTTGCAGTAATTCAGGCAAAAGGAGCCCCAACTAAGTATTGAGTGCTGTACATGCTCATACTTTTCATGTTCATACTTCTCAGTTGGCCAACATTTCTAACTCCTTTTTTTGTATTGGTCTTAAATAATATTCTAATATTCAGACACAGAATTTGGGAATTTCATTAGTTGTCAGTTTTAATCATCACAATTAAATGAAACAAATATTTGGAATATATCAGTCTGTGTGGATGAATATAATATCCAAGTTTCACTTTGTATGGAATTACTGAAATAAATCAACTTTTTGAAGATATTGTAATTATATGACCAGCACCTGTATATGACAATAACTACTTTGAGAGATTACTAGTTTTGATACATGGCTAGCAAGAGGGTCTATTATTTAATCAAATCTATCTGATAAACGGCATTCACTAATTAAAATAATTAAAAACATGTTGGGCAATATTTAAATCCAATCATTGTGACAATGAATCATCTGTAAGTACCATTTAGCGAACATATTACAAAGGTAACACGGTTTTCAATTAAAGTTTTCTAACAACAAACTTACAGAGCATTGCATCCCCATTCATAAGATAAGTTGCACACTTGCAGCATTTTAGTTTCGCAAAAAAATATTTTATTGACATATTGAAGCCACAGATTATAGTAACACCAACAAAATAAACAGTAAACTAGGAAGAAGCTGTAAAAAGGTCCCACAAAAACAGAATACAACAAATAACTAATGTACAAAAGCACAATCTTACACATTCTACATGAATGTGGGCTAGCCAGTAAAAACAGCAAACCCAATGGTGCAACAATTCTATATTCCCTTAAAGAGCAAGTATAAATAAACTCTTAAAAAAATTGTTTCAAAAATAACATTCAGAATAACACGAAATGCATTTCATTGGCCAGGACGATTTACAAAAAAGGAGGAATAAGTTTAAGCTCCTGACGTTTCTAGTAAAATTGTGCACTACAAATACCCAAAATCACACAAGATATTCACCAACATCGTAATACAAAACTCCATATATTAAAATATCTATTAACATTTCAACAGGCAGAAGTGTAATTTGTTAAATTTTCTATAACTGTTCATTTTGTCAACTTAGTCATTTTATGAATCATTATCAGTTTACCTTAGCTCTGGACAGGGATCTACTGCAGCTGGACAAGTCTATCAGATTTTGCCCATGACGAAAGAGCCATAATATTTTCTTTTCATCGAAAAAAGCAATCACTAACATTCTAGACTAAAATAACACACTTGAGTCACATGTACCTTCCATTATGTGTAGAATCAACATGTGCTGTCCAACTTCATTAAGGTAGTTGTCTTGAGTGTTAGTTTTCAGATAGAAAGTAAAACAACAATAATTGACAAAATAAACAGTGGCCTAAAAGAACTCGTTAATGACAGACCAGCCATCTTCGAGCAAAAAAATGGACTAAGTGTAGCACTTTGATATGGCCTAGGATCTAGTCACGGGAGCACTAATCTTCACACGCTAAGTCTGGTATCAAAGACAATCGGATAGGTTTGGAGTGACCTGATGTCACCAAAGACCATAGGTTCATACATCCCAAAGAAACACATTCAGGAATGATTGTTTAAAACGCACATAGAGGCCTACAGCTAGCAAATGCAAACTCTAAAATGGTTTTAGCATTGCTGAGCACGCGCCGCTGCTATACTTCAAAGTGTTTTATCCTCACAATGCACTCTCTCACTACTTAATGTGAGAAAAAGCGCAATAAGTTAATTTGACAAGCAAGGATGGAAGTGTGGTACTGAGCATAAATGACTAGTGTCTAGGGTTAGGTCTTTCAGTCAGCTGTTGTCTAAATAAGGAACTGGAGCAGTTAAATAGCAAAGAAAACACAGTACAACAATTTCAAAACACACCATAACTAAATTTCTACTGAACATTAAATAAAAATAATGTAATCTCGACTGTTTGTGGATCAACCTCATTTACACGGCTTAGTTAGATACATCTCTGTTTTCAGCTAATGGTAATGCGTGAGTAACTATGATACAAGGCTATTTACTACATTCAGTAAATGCTAAAGAAAACATAGCTTGAAGTTAGCTTGTAGTAAGTGACATGCAGTGTTGGTTGAGTGCTTGTGACATGTGTGCAGCGTTCAGGAAGGTAAGGGCTGTGCTGGTCTGGTTGGTCAGATGACCCAGTCAACCTGTGGTTACATGCAGTTGACCACATTGCTGGAGCCTTGGCCGACGTCTCTGATCTGGCTAATGTGGGACGAGCAAACTGCCACTCCTGCTCCGGCACGGCAATGAGATACAGACCCTACAAGCTCCCATCTAAAAAGGAAATTCATTGAAAACAGATGCTTATAAACACATAATAAATTGTACATGTATTCAGCAACAGTTTCTAATCTTTTTTAGAGCAGTGGCCTTAGAATAGCTGAATACAATCTCTCCTCACTTACTTTCATCAACAGTACACCACTCAACTGACCTGTTCATTCGAGGGTCGAAGGCTTCCACTGTGTTTAGGTAGATGTTCCCATTGTGCCCTCCAACAGCAAACACGCGACCCATAACCGTGGCCACGCCCACTCCTCCTCGGGGTGTAGTCAGCTCAGAAACGTAGTCCCAGCGGTTGAGGCGGGGGTCAAACCGCTCCACAGAACTCAGCGGAGAGTTGTCATCAAAACCACCTGACAGTCAGACAGAATGAGGAAGTCATGTTATGTTCTAAAACATCTACAGTAAACAAAATTATGAAATAATGCTTGGTTTGTGATTCTTTTAAAAGGACAATCTGGCAAAATATTAGCTTTTTTACTGTGTTGAAAGCGACAGAAATCAAAGGTGACTTTCTATACTTTTGAAACATGAATCTTTTAAAATTGTAGAGTACAGCAGAAATAGCCATTTCTATTTCACTCTCCCAATACTTATTGCGGGCACCGTAAATTGAAAACAAATTGGATGAAGTCCCAGACTTTTTCTATGTAACTGCTCCAGAGGAGGTGCACAGCTTAAGAGAAACATTCCTGGGTGATTGTGATGACCAATAACTTCTAGCTGGATGGTTCCTTACTTTGAGTCATGAAACGCATGAGCCAGGCAAAATTTTATCTACTACCTTAGATAAAGACATAGACTCAGGTTCAGAAACTTATTCTCTTCCACAAATATACTGACTCAATGCAAACCTGGGTCAGCTGAAATTCAGGGCAAAGCTCAAAGAGACTCAGATGACTCTTCACATTTCAGTGGCAACATAAAATTTCCCAAACCTTATGGATTGCTTTTAATTAGTAACCAATTTGACAAAACATCAGCTTTTCTCTCATCTGTGTCATGTTTACAACAGCTATTGTGTAGTGGTGCTTGCATTGGTGCATGAGTGTGAAGCATGTGATCGATAGCAATAAGAACGGGATGTACATTAGGAAAAGTACAAAGTGGAATCATATGGTTGATCTACTCCCTCAGCTAAATATCTCTATGAGAGCTTGTGTCAAATGAGAACATTTGAACGAGTTGCTGAAGTGTTCTCACCCACTACATAAAGGCACCCGTTGAGCTCACTGACACCGTTCCCAGCCCGTCTCTGGCCCATCTCTCTGACATCTGTCCACTTGTTGAGGTGGGGGTCAAACCTCTCCACGCTGGAAAGAGACGCCACTCCGTCGTTCCCCCCCACAGCATACACAAAACTCTGAAAGGACAGGAAGGCATCAACTACTACCAGGAACTGGCCACCCAAGTAAAACTGGAAGCTGTTAGCGTCCACATGCACTTTTCAAAAGCTATAACTATGTAATCCAAAACATTTGCACTTAAGCGGTCAGTCAATCTGCAAATATGTGTCTCAAAACCCAAGATATATGCATAAAAAGAATTACAACAAAAAATGATTTTGAAGGGCCATGTAAAAATGTACTGTACTACAAGCATAAATACAAGCATGAATGACAAGAAGACATCTGCAGTTAAGGTTTTAAGTAGGGATGCACCAATACCACTATTTTCAGACAGAGTACGAGTACTTATAGTTGGGCACTTGCTGATACCGAATACCGATAAGTACTTAAGGCAGTATTTAGCCCATAAAAATTAGTTTTTTTCGGCTACATGACTATGAACCGTAAAAGAATATAAAAGATTCCACAACAACAACGCAACTATTGAGTTTCATCTAATGTTGCCATGGTATCGGAACATTTCACCCAGTACATGAGCACAGTATGGGCCTGACACTGGATACTGGTATCTGTGCGTCCCTATTTTAAAGTAAAACATTTTATTTTTTTGTTAAACTCTTATATGAAATGTTATTTTCCAAGTGTCTTAAATATTGGCGATTTAAACATTTTTGCTTGTTACTCAATCAGTTTTGCATGTCTCCTCATACTAGCTTTGTACACTTTGCAGTACTAGTATATACCACATCGTACACCACAGTAAATAATGTTAATAACGTTAGCATTCTACAAGATGACCCTTTAAACCATTCCCATGAAATTATTTTTATTTAATAGGCAATAACAAATAATTGCTTATATCAAATGTTGATTTTGCATTAACGGTTATATAATTATATAATAAAATAACCCTGCAATCTCTATCTGAATGCTGTGTTCTCACCCCTAAGGCCACAGATCCAACTCCTCCTCTAGGCGTGATCATCGGTGCCACAGCACTCCAGCGGTCACTCTCAATGTCGTATCGCTCTACATCGTTGAAGCACGAGTTATCATCTAAACCCCCAATGGCGTAGATAGGGCCTCCCAAAGCTGCTAGAGCTATACCTCTCCTGCAAATAGCATTACAAAATAGCTCAGTAAGACAGACGCCATTACAAGTAATCAAGGACATTTATGATTGGCAACCAAACTACATTTTCAAAACAAAATCACATAATGAGACTTCATACCTTTTTGTGTTCATGGAAGCCTTCATCATCCACTTGTTGGTGAGAGGATCAAACATTTCCATGTTACCCAAGTGTTCACTACCATCATGGCCCCCTACTGCAAACACTTTACCTGATAAGGGATACAACATTTAGGAGGAATATTACTTATTTTTTTTCAAGGGGACTTGCTATCATGCCTGCATACATTTCACTTGCATTACTCCAGTCATACTCCAGATGCCATACACCGTCGCCAGTGTTGGGGGGGAAGCTACTAAAAAAATATTGTTCAAGCTACTGTAATAGGATTCACTTATGGTAACTTAAACAAAATCAGACTTTAGCCGATGCGAGAGATCACTACAGCAGCAGACGCATCAAGTCAGGCAACAACTGTTCTGAATCCTTATTTTTTTTGTTCCCCGTCAATCTATGCAATACTCTATAATGATCAAGCAAAAACTGTTTTTTTAGAATGCATTTAACCCTCCAAAAACTATCAATTTTAGACACCTTAATTGTCAGGTTACAAATGATAATTGGCTGGATTCAAGTCATCACTCTTTCCGAGCCACTCAATTAGTAACTCAATTAAGGAGTTGAGTCCATATGGGGTCCGTTTCAAGGAGGTTTAACAAACTCAAAATCTAACCCTGACCTCAGAGTTGATTTACCCTAAAATGGAAAACTGAGTTTTCGGTTTCAGAACAGCTGAATTGAGTTGGTTCAATCAACCCAGTGTAGGTTCACTCAGAGTTACGCGCGTGCACCGCCGCTATAAAAAGGCAGCATGAATGGAGCCGCGATTCACCATGGCAACCAGCATTACTACCGCATACGTCACCCCAATAGAGCTTGAATTACTGATGCAGGCTACGGCGACTATGAACATGTATTTAGGAAAAAATTGCTGCTCGGGTCAACCCGTAAGTCCCAATATAGTGTTTTCATTTGATTTTTAATTCACAGAATAATTTTAATAAATCGTAATGTTTTTTTTTTTTTACACGCTGTTAGAAGAAACTACACACATGCCCAAAATACACATCCATGCTCATATTTTATCACAAGTGTTATTACTGGTAAAAAGTGGTAGAATGGTATTGACGCTATAATCTATTTCATTTAGGGGCAAAAAAACACATTTGTGTGCCATCAATGCAGCCAATCGCATTAGGAAATCCTCAAATGATTTCAAATAATGTATACCAGTCTGATATTGCAGCACCATGTCATTAACCGAATTATAATTAATAGCTATTCATTGTAAATGGTTTTGCATTCACATGCAATGCTGTGGACCTCTTCTTTAATGTCTCTCACTGGTTCGTGTCCAGGGAACACCGCAAACACGTTAAATATAACGGCTCTGCATACAATGGCTGTACTAATACTGCCCTAAAACTGACGTTTGCAAAAAACGTAATGCGACACAAATAATCTGCTCGGATGTAAAAGCATGTCCACGATGGGTTACATTAGTGATATGAGGATGGATAAGGTTATGTACATATCTGATAGACTGTAAAGAAAAACTATACCGCTCAGATAGGAAGTTATCGGGAAATAAAATACATCTAGTCGGGTTTTCTCAATATCATCTCCCGACGTATGGTTAACTCCCTGTGAAGTACAGCTTTTTCATCTGCAGGATCGTGTAACAATAGGACATGTCATGTTCGAGAAAAATAATCTTTAATCTATAACGTCACGTACGTTAATAAAACAATCCTACTGCGCTAAAATGCACCTGATACAGACTGAATTAATTAATAATGAAATGAAAGAGCGCTGTGTCAGAGTAAGGAGACTGAGAGAAACTCCAGGTTTATTGAAGAAAAACTGCTGCCGACCAGGTTAGGTTCACAGACTCAGTTACCAGAGTAACTGACAATGAGGTTAAGTTACCTCCCTTTCTAAAACAGAAAACAAAGAGTCTCCCTCATCTCAGGGTAAACAAACGCAGAGTTTTCACTAAACCTCCTTTCTGATACGGGCCCCTGGCCACTACCACAAAGGCCTTATTGGTGGTGCTGCAGAGATGGTTGTCCTTCTGGAGGGTTTTCAGGAACTCTGAACTCTCAGAATGGCCATCAGGTTTTAAGTTTGATGTTTCAATTTTGTGTGTCATGGCAAAGAGTGAATGTTAACTAATAATGAGGGTTCAGTTCTTAATATAAACTTGCTACATAATGTAAAAATCTGTTTTTGCTTGAACATTTATTTTACATCATTATTTTAATACATTTTGTAATGACGCTTTAACATAGCAAAATGTAAACAGCGAATATATGCTCGTGGGTGAAAAACAAAATAATAACAAAATAAGTGTGTTAACAAGTGCACGCTAATGGTATGAAATTTTCCCCATGGGTGAGTTATGGGAATCACAGGTATAAATAAGCAAGGACAAAGTACAAAATCCCATATGTCGTGTAATATGACACGGAATAGGCACCATACCCTTGACCAACCACATCACAAATTAAACCTAGCTACTAAAACCTTTGCAATGTCCAATTCAAGGAAGAGCAATTAAGCTTTATGAGTAGGCAGGAATTTACTAGGGCCAAATTAACTTTTTTTGCACGCTCATGCCAGTCAGCATTTAGCATTTATCATCTGAATGCGAAATGTTTCCAAAACAGATATTTCTTTGGCAGGATCTTTGCCTGCTCTAGTTTCTCTAGACATGTGATAAGTAAAGTGCGCACTGAGGTGAAGTGAATCAGCGAATCAGGCGATGTGGATGCGTGCACGTTATGATACAATGACACCATCTATATGTTTATATATTCTAAATATCAGCTCTATCTAATATCTATATTATAGGTGCACATTATGATACATTAAAACCAGCTAGATACTAGGGCTGAACGATATTCTGTTTCAGCGCATGCGCGATAGTCACATCGTCGGAACATGCGATTTGAAGATGTGTAGCACCCATAAATGTATTAAGAGAACAGTAGCACCAGGGTAGCGCCATGGATGTATTAAGAGAACTGGATACAGTGTTCTGCGGGAAGCCCTGTACATTCCAATGAGGCTCAAAAGCACATAAAGCCAACATGGAGCTTGGATCTTCCGCGTTGACTGGCCCATGACGTCATGATGGACATGCGCACTAGCAATCATTTTTTTCTGTTGTCGTAGCAACCGATAGCAACAGGCGCGTTCATGAGCTTCTATCTCGTGTCTCTTAAATCCACGGTCACGTAGCGAACTCATGAACTCACCGTTTATGGTCTCAAATATTCACTAACATTAAACAATATGTTTTCGTTGTTTCTGATCGTTTGTTATCGTGTGTTATAAAGTTGTGGCCACAAAACAATTTGTCTGATCACTTAAAACGGCACCACAACGTAACAATAACGTTTCATATCGCTAAAGATATGTTGCCATTAAACACTGTCACCAAAGAGGGATTTAAGAAAATGGTCCGAACCCTTGACACGCTGTATGTTATACCATCCCACACATATTATTCGCAAGTTGCGATAAGAGCTGTATGGAAAATGAAAATCTAAGATTGAAGCAGAGCTGTCACACGTGGAATACTATGCAGCTACAACAGACTTATGGTCCAGCAGGACAACAGAGCCCTAAATGAGTCTGATAGTACGGTCTGATGGAATGGTAATTATTGACTTTAGCCTGGATTGATGGCTCGCAATATATATCGTTGGGGAAAAAATATCGCAATGTAATTTTTTCCCAATATCGTTCAGCCCTACTGTATATGTTTATATATTCTAAATATTAACAATACCAGCTCTAACATCTCTCACCTCCTACTGAGATGACACCAACGTGGCGTCTTCTGCTGTTCATTTCAGGTCCAAAAAACCAGCTGTTCTTGCAGATTGAGTAACATTCGATGCTGCGGAATGGGTCACCAGAACCTCCCCTACCACCCACACAGAACAATACACCTGAGGGGGCAGAGGTCAGCGATTACAGCAGTCATAAAAGAACCACAGTGCAAAGACACAACACCACAATGGCAGCTCAACACAATGACATGCACCAACAGGTTGTTATATGTTGCCCCATCTACTTGAATTACATTTCTATTTATGTTAAGTTCCATAATTCAGTCTTGCAGATTGAGTTATTGTTGTGATGTCACTATGTTTTCATGAACCGAATGTCATGTGTACTTTTCATCCACATTAATGTTAAGGAAATTCTGTCCATGGCAGACGCATGGGCCTGCTAATATTTTTAAATTGGCAGTATTTTCACTAGAAACACTACAGATCCAGGGTTAGTGTGCAATGCTGTTTATTTTGTAAATAATTCTTTTCTGCCATCATTCTTTTATTACTGTTTAGACAAAGCTCAGAGGTGCCTCCCACAGACGAAAAGCATAATAGAAGATGTAACGATGTCCAAGTAATTTCAAGGCTGAACGAAAGGCAATATTTCAGGATTATTTTTACAACTAGAAAAAATGCACAGGTCGCAAGTCTTTGTTACCTGCAGTGTGTTTCCTGGGTGTGGTTCTGAAAGAGTACTGGAAGTCCGGAACCACCTTGTTGCTAAGATGCAGGTGATAGTTCCGAGCCTCGTCCAGCAAATCTCGGCAGCTCAGGTTCGACTTGATCATCTCCTCCTTGGCTACTGTTCCCGTCAGGAAGTCCACAGACAGCAGAGGAAGACGCACCTGCAAAACACAGAAACAGAATAAGTTCCATAAAATATGAACACAATATACAGGAATTGATTTTGTGGTCTGCAACTGCAGAATGTATTATATACACTAACAAGCCAAGACATTATGACAGATAAAGCTAATAACGTTCAGCATCTCTTAACAGGGCCACATGTCAAGGTTGGGGTAGGATAGATCCATTCAAATGAAATCTAATAGATTTTATAAAGCTCTTTTAACAACAGACACCCAATTTGAAACCCGACAGAACAAGCATCAAGGGGTTGACATCTATTTAACATAGATGTTTAGTAAAGAATAAGTTGTTGTTGTTAACATGTCGGATGCATGTTGGACGTGAATGGCCATGATTTAAGGGCCAAGGTGGTGCCCCAGCCTCAAATACCCAGGTTAAATCTGACTAAGCACCTGTAGGATGTGCTTGACCAACAAGTTCGATCCTGCCTCACCACACAGCTTACAGGACAAGATCTGCTGCTAATGTGTTGGTGTCAGATACAAGCAGACAAATTCAGAGGTCTTGTAGAAACTGCACTGTATTGCTGGCACAAGGAGGACCAACAGCACATTAGGCAGTTGGTCATAATGGTTTGGTCATCAGTACATATACACACAATAAAACATTATTAATATATATAACACACACAATTAATTTTACTTAAAGTAATTTATCAAAAGTACGTGGTCTGGTTTACAATTCCTCTGAACTATGTCATGTGATTGGTGTTTTATGTCAGAGATGTAGAGGAGTTAAAATGTACAATAGTGAATAAGGATAATTATGAACTAAAGTAAATAAGGCAAAAGCTCAAACCAGAACCACAAACAAAACAGTCAGCATACCCACAAAAACACAAACAAGTCGATTTACCTGAGACATGATCTGGTCCAGCCAGTCCTTATGGTGTTGGGAGTTGGCTTTCAGCCACTTGACAGCAGCGTTGTATACCTGCGTCTCAGAGTGGATATTCAGGTTGCTGGAGGACAGTAAAGTTCTCAGGTGCTGAGGAGAAACACACGGAAAGTCCTCGCAGTCCACCACCTCACGGAAGTTCTCGCACGCATACCGATCAGCCATATCCATCAGGTCGACGCGGTTGTGGCTCTCGGCAAAGGTGCGGACAGCAAGACAGTTGGATGGGTGAAAGTGGGCCTTCATGTACTCACAACAGGCCCTGGCTACCAGCTCTACCTGCAATATGCAGGCTGCGTAGAGAAGGGGCTGCACGTTGTCAACCGTCAGAGTCAGCTTGGAGGAATATGCAAATCTCACCAGATCGTGGATGGCATCTCCGTCAAAGTCCTTGATCTCAATCAAGTTCTGCTTGGCCTCAGACATCTCAGACAGGAACATAGCCCTGAAGTAGGGAATTACACAGGCCAATACCAGCTTGTGGCATGGTATCAGTCTACTGCCCACCTGCACATAATGAGAACACAAAGAGGAAGAACGAAGCAAAAACATCAGACAAAGGCATGGTGAAGAAAATATATAATATGCAACTAGAAGACCATACAGGCTTCATTAAATGTCTAGAAAGCTATTGTAAGGCTGACAAAAACAAATTGTATCAAAAGCATTGTTACACAAAAACATCATTCAAGTTAGTAAATCTCTGAACTCCTATTTTAAAAGATTTTAGGGAGACAAGGACCATTGCTTGCAGCGATACAAGCTAATTTGAATCACCATGCTGAACTCCTGCAACAATACTAGCGTAACGACAAGTATTGAGACAACACCATTAAATCATACTGTGCCTACCTTCAGTGTGACATCACAGAGCTCCCCTACTTTGTAGAACTGATGCAGGTTGTTGTGGAAGTCCTTCCATGCTTCAGGAGCCTCAAAGACAAAAGACCCGTCTGGTTCACATTCTCCATCAGGCTTAATGGTGCTCTGACACTTCTTCTCCTTGTCCTGCTTGAGCTTATGCTGCTTGGCATGCTCTGGCACCATGTCGTCTGGTGCCATCACCATCTACAGAGAGCTACATTTGAGAGGGCAAGACAAAAGCATGGTGAAGAACATATATAATATGCAACTAGAAGACCATGCAGGCTTCATTAAATGTCAAGAAAGCTATTGTAAGGCTGACAAAAACAAATTGTATCAAAAGCATTGTTCCGTTTCTTCCCATGGAAAGGGCAACCCAGTGTATCAAAGGATACTACTCACTATTCCACACTTATTTATATAACCAGGTAATAAACCTGAAATAATAAGAAATACAATATTAAAATGTTCATGTGCATACTACAAACAGCTCTTTTCCTCAATAGCCCAATAACAATAAATAACATATTATATAATAATATTAATATCTATAACAATTATAATTATAGCTGCCTCAGGCAATGGCGGATTCCTCCAAACTAGACATCAATTAAAACATGTCAGGTTTCAGGCCAATCTGAAAAACGGTTCAAAAGAAATTGATTTGTAAAGTTCTCAAATGTATCAATGTACAAGACATTCCATCATTAGTTCAATATACTTTTTGTTCTCCATGAGGAATAAGGCACAATCACCAATTTGCAGACATATTAGACATACACGGAAGCGAGGTAATGACATAGACCTTGGCCAACTGTTTTCATCAAAGTGTGGGCCTATAGCACCTAGTGGCGATGTGTCAAAATGACTGGCTGGAACGCTTCACAAATAACAGTTAGCATGCTAATCATGCTAACAAGTGAATTTTTTTTGTATTAATTTAGCTTTTTTCAAGTTGAAAGACAATAATTTTACACCGGTCAACCCAAGAATCAAGTCAATTTAAGCAGCAGTTCAGACAAAGAGTCATCATCAATAGCATTTGACACTGTTTTATTTGGGGTCCAATTGACTCAAGTTTATCAAGCTCTCATCTCATCTCATCTCATCTTCAACCGCTTATCCGGGGTCGGGTCGCGGGGGTAGCAGCTCTAGCAGGGGACCCCAAACTTCCCTTTCCCGGGCAACATTAGCCAGCTCTGACTGGGGAATCCCGAGGCGTTCCCAGGCCAGTGTGGAGATATAATCTCGCCACCTAGTCCTGGGTCTTCCCCGAGGTCTCCTCCCAGCTGGACGTGCCTGGAACACCTCTCTAGGGAGGCGCCCAGGTGGCATTCGTACAAGATGCCCGAACCACCTCAACTGGCTCCTTTCTATGCAAAGGAGCAGCGGCTCTACTCCGAGTTCCTCTCGGATGACTGAGCTTCTCACCCTATCCCTAAGGGAGAGGCCAGCCACCTTTCTGAGAAAACCCATTTCGGCCGCTTGTACCCGCAATCTCGTTCTTTCGGTCATGACCCAGCTTTCATGACCATAGGTGAGGGTAGGAACAAAGATTGACCGGTAGATCGAGAGCTTTGCCTTTCGGCTCAGCTCTCTTTTCGTCACAACGGTGCGGTGAAGCGAATGCAACACCGCCCCCGCTGCTCCGATCCTCCGACCAATCTCCCGCTCCATTGTTCCCTCACTCGCGAACAAGACCCAGAGGTACTTGAACTCCTTCACTTGGAGTAAGGACTCATTCCCTACCCGGAGTAGGCACTCCACCGGTTTCCTGCTGAGAGTCATGGCCTCAGATTTAGAGGTGCTAACCCTCATCCCAGCCGCTTCACACTCGGCTGCAAACCGATCCAGTGAGTGCTGAAGGTCACCGACCGATGAGGCCATCAGGACCACATCATCCGCAAAAAGCAGTGATGTGACCATCAGCCCACCGAACGGGAACCCCTCCCCCCCATGACTACGCCTTGATATCCTGTCCATGAATATTACAAACAGGATTGGTGACAAAGCGCAGCCCTGGCGGAGGCCAACCCCCACCTGGAACGAATCCGACTTACTGCCGAGGACACGGACACAGCTCATGCTTTGAGCGTACAGAGATTGGATGGCCCTGAGAAGAGACCCCCTCACCCCATACTCCCGCAGCACCTCCCACAAAAGATCCCGGGGTACCCGGTCATACGCCTTCTCCAGATCCACAAAACACATGTAGACTGGATGGGCATACTCCCAGGCCCCCTCCAGGATCCTTGCGAGAGTAAAGAGCTGGTCCGTGGTTCCCCGGCCAGGACGAAAACCGCATTGTTCCTCTTCAATCTGAGGTTCGACTATTGGCCGAACCCTTCTTTCCAGCACTTTGGAGTACACTTTACCAGGGAGGCTGAGGAGTGTGATACCTCTGTAATTGGCACACACTCTCTGGTCCCCCTTTTTAAAGAGGGGAACCACCACCCCGGTCTGCCACTCCTCTGGCACTGTCCCAGACTTCCATGCAATGTTGAAGAGGCGTGTCAACCAAGACAGCCCTTCCCCACCCAAAGCTTTTAGCATTTCTGGACGAATCTCATCAGTCCCTGGGGCTTTGCCACTGTGGAGTTGTTTGACTACCTCAGCGACTTCCCCCAGGGAAACTGACGATGACCCTCCATCAGCCTCCAGCTCTGCCTCTGTACTAGGTCGGATTCAGGAGCTCCTCAAAATGCTCTTTCCAGCGCCCGATCACATCATCAGTTGAGGTCAACAGTGTCCCATCCTTACTGTACACAGCTTGGATGGTTCCCCGTTTTCCCCTTCTGAGGTGCCGAACGGTTTTCCAGAAGCATTTTGGTGCCGACCGAAAGTCCTTCTCCATAGCTTCTCCAAACTTCTCCCACACCCGCTGCTTTGCCTCTGACACGGCAGCGGCTGCAGCCCTTCGGGCCTGTCGGTACCCTGCAACTGCCTCCGGAGTCCCCAGGGCTAGCATATCCCTGAAGGCCTCCTTCAGTCGGACAGCTTCCCTGACCACCGTGGTCCACCACGGTGTTCTAGGGTTACCACCCCTTGAGGCACCTAGGACCTTGAGACCACAGCTCACCGCCGCAGCTTCAGCAATAGAAGCTTTGAACATTGCCCACTCAGGTTCAATGCCCCCAACCTCCACAGGGATGCCTGAAAAGCTCCGCCGGAGGTGTGAGTTGAAGATCTTTCGGACAGGGGCCTCCTCCAGACGTTCCCAGTTCACCCGCACTACCCGTTTGGGCTTACCTGGTCTGTCCAAAGTCTTTCCCCACCCTCTGATCCAACTCACTACCAGATGGTGATCAGTTGACAGCTCTGCCCCTCTCTTCACCCGAGTGTCCAAAACATGCGGCCTTAGATCAGCCGATACGATCACAAAATCGATCATTGACCTTCGGCCTAGGGTGCTCTGGTACCATGTACACTTATGCGCCTCCTTATGTTCGAACATGGTGTTTGTTATAGACAATCCATGACTAGCACAGAAGTCCAATAACAAACGACCGCTCGGGTTTAGATCAGGAGGCCGTTCCTCCCAATCACGCCTCTCCAGGTGTCTCCATCGTTGCCCACATGTGCGTTGAAGTCTCCCAGCAGAATGATGGAGTCCCCTACTGGAGCCCTATATAGGACTCCCTTCAGGGTCTCCAAGAAGGCTGAATACTCCGAACTGCTGTTTGGTGCATAAGCACAAACAACAGTCAGAGTTTTCCCCCCCACCACCCTTAGGCGTAGGGAGGCAAACCTCTCATCCACCGGGGTAAACTCCAACACCGCCGTGCTCAGACGTGGGCTCGTGAGTATCCCCACACCAGCCCGCCGCCTCTCACCCTGGGCAACTCCAGAGAAGAACAGAGTCCAACCCCTATCCAGGAGTAAGGTTCCAGAGCCACGGTTGTGCGTAGAGGTAAGTCCCACCAGATCCAACTGGTATCGCTCCACCTCACGCACAAGTTCTGGCTCCTTCCCCCCCAGTGAGGTGACGTTCCACGTCCCCAAAGCAAGCTTCTGCCGCCCGGGTCTGATCCGTCGAGACCCCCCACCTTCACTGCCACCCATATGTGACAGCGCACCCGACCCCTGCGGTTGTTCCTGTGAGTGGTGGGCCCACAGGATGGAGAGGAGAGAGATGCCACGTATCTCGTTCGGGCTGTGCCCGGCCGGGCTCCGTGGCAAACCCGGCCACCAGACGCTCGCTTTCGAGCCCGCCGTCTGGGCCTGGCTCCAGACGAGGGCCCTGGGCTTCCTCCAGGCAGGGTCTCGCTCCTTTTCCCTCTATCTTTCATGGGGTCTTGGTGAACCATTCTTAGTCTGGCCCCTCGCCTGAGACCACTTTGCCTTGGGAAACCCTACCAGGAGCATGAAGCTCCAGACAACCCAGCCCTCAGGTTCATAGGGGCACACAAACCTCTCCACCACGTTAAGGTGATGATTCCCGGGGAGGTTTATCAAGCTCTTACTCACATATCAAAGTGAAGCCTTTTTAAGGTACTACAGAGTGATGCCATCTTGAATCCTGTTAGGTCTGAAAGACCATCAGTCAAAATTACAATTATTTAATACAACAATATATATTAAGTCAATATGTCACATTTACTTAAACATCTCCCTTACAGCCATTTGTATTATATTCGTTTTTCCTAGATGTAGAATTGAAAGACAGTAATTCGACACATGTCAAGCCAAAAAGCAAATGAATTGGACCAGCGGTTTGGAAAAATTGCATTGTGTACATTTTCCCAAATCTGGACTGTACAAGACATTTCATCATGGCAAATCTTATAGGTACAAGTAGGGTGGCCAATAGAACGCTAATAAATTCACCCATGCTAACAGCGCCGTCTCTAGATAGCCTATTACGCTGGAACGCATGCGCGTGCCCATAGCAAACGTATTGAAAACAACCGCCACTAAGCTGCTTCGAACCTAACAATAAGCTAAATGTCCCACTTCCTCATAATGGCACCAAAACAGGTCGGCTTTTTTATTTTGCTACTATAAGCTCATTTGATGACGAAATCGAAAAATAACAACTGTTCTATGTAGTAAACATCTGGTCGTTTACGGTATCAAGTGCGCTTACATTTGCATTAGGTGGAAGTATTTCGAAAAATGATATTTCAGACTATTTCTTGTATAACGCTTGATGACATGGAAGCCCGCTAAACTGTTATATCTTATTAAAAAGCTGAGGTTCTGCTGAATAAAATGATGCCTGACTTGAAAAGATTTGGAAATATACATTTAGAGTAATTTGCCTCTGAAGCTCACCATGCCCCGCCATAGGAAATGAATGGGCAGAGCTCAGAGTTCTTAACAGACCCACGTTTTCTTGTCTAGTATTTGCTGACATGAAAGCCCGCTAAACTGCTATATCTTATTGAAAAGCTGAGGTTCTGCTGAATAAAATGATGCCCGACTTGAAAAGATCTGGAAATATACATTTTGAGTAATTTGCCTCTAAAGACCGGCATCACTCCCCTCGCCATAGGAAACCAATGCCAACCAAAGAGTGATGCCGGTCTGGCGAGGGGAGTGATGCCGGTCTTTAGAGGCAAATTACTCAAAATGTATATTTCCAGATCTTTTCAAGTCGGGCATCATTTTATTCAGCAGAACCTCAGCTTTTCAATAAGATATAGCAGTTTAGCGGGCTTCCATGTCAGCACACACTAGACAAGAAAACGTGGGTCTGATCTGGAAATATTTTTTTCTCCCTTTTTTATGAACCCAGACCCCCCTAACCAAACACTAGTAGGGTTGTTTACCAAACACTAGTGGGTTTTTTTTTGCCTATCGGTTGTGGGGTTTGTTTTGTCTTGCCCCTCACAGGCTTATCAAAGCTCGCCCTGGCTCTGTTGTCCTGCTAAGTAAAAAGTGACACGTACGATGGGGAAGTATAAACCAGTAAATAAAAATAAATGAGTACATATTAACTGAGAATATTTCAACTTGTGCTAAACTCCTGTCCATTGTACTATCTTCTCTTTTTTCAGAGGTCAGGGTGATAGGATAGGGTGTAAAGGCCCAGGAAAGACATTTGAAGCCGGTGTGAAGCAAACCTTGCCCCCCACCATGAATTATTACTGCTAATTTAATGTAAACTTTTGAGGCTTTCCCTTTTTAAAGAAGGCTACATGATGAGTCCATGTTTATTCTATACTTATGTCTGTTAAGGATAATTAGGCCTGATTACTCGGATTAGATTCCCTAACTATATTTTTTGTGGTAGCATCGTCTATTGGCCGGGGCAGGATGGAGCAAATGGCAAACCTTACTTCATATAAATACTCCTCCCTAACTTTCATCATCAGTTTCCTCATTCTCCTAATAATGTCATAAGGAGAACCCCGGTAGCTACGTTGTTCGTTCCAATGTGAATTACCAGCAACAATGGACCACTCACACCACGAAAGTGGTACAATTGCTGGTACGTGGCCCTCTCCAGAGTGGTTCCAGGGTGCACCCAAAAGTGTGCGTGTGGAAAAGCATGCTCCATGCCTTTCAGCATGGAGTCTGCGAGGACACACACACTAAGGCCTGCTGTGATGAGAAAACATTAAGATCATAAAAATGTTATTCGTCAAAAAATAACATATTTTAGCATTTTCAAAAACAAATAGTCGGCAAATATTGGGCTACCCACCACTGGAACCTCTGGACGATACCCTCCCACGCCAAGCCTCACGGAATGGCCGGGGGACGCACGGTGCAAATCGTTGGCATTGCATGGTTATGATTATAAAGAAAGTTATGGAAGGTCGGCGAGTGGTATTTATAGAAGTATTTTATATGCCCACCTCCCCCCCCAAAAAAAAAAAAAACACGCCTACAACTTTCATAGCAAAAAGCTGAGTAACTGTGATAACATACGGGATATTAAAATTAAGAAGCATACCAAGAGCATTACGGCGTAGCCTTTACGCTAACTCCCCGATAGCAAATCAAACACCGTTACTGCTCTTACTGACCATTTCTGGGTACTGTGCTATATGTCTGTAGTTCCCACATCTATACGGCGCGTTGTTGATTCGCTAATTTCACTGTCTAGTATGGGTCTAGTATGGGTATTGTGACAGGTAACAATCGCTTAGATTTAGAATATTGGGACCGTGTTCTGAAGCAGTTTTGGTGCCACAGCGCTCAATAGAATTGATAGGAAGAGCCAGGGTGAAAAAGCACCCTAAAATCGGCTTGTTTTCTCGCGATTTCTTTAAAACTACGGCAAGCAGCTTGGATATAAGGTAATATTATGAAACCTGTCTTCAAGACGAACACAACGATATACGTTTCATTCGGAAAAAGCATTGTTACATTTTTCACTTGGCCACCCTAGTACAAGAGGCTTTTTCTTTCATCATGGGAAGTAAAGCATGTACGCCAAAGGGCATCCATTTTTAACATATGGGACAGCGGGGCTGATCCCGAACACACAAAAAATAAGGCAATGTGAAAGTTTACATAAACACCCCCCATTCCGCCATTTTGTTTTCAAATCCATTTTCCTAAATATCAAATTGAATGACAATAATTCTACACATGTCAAGCCAACAATCGGAGCAGCGGTTCAAGAGTAGTAGCGTTTGGTACATTGTCCCAAATTTGTACTGTACAGAAAAATCCTTCACAGCGGAATTTAGGAGTCCAAAAGGCTTTTTTGTTCATCAGCTCAAATAAGGCCATTTCTGATAAACGGTGTGGCGGGGCTATCCCGTAGACTTTGGCCGTGATTTATAGCGCCACCTATGGGCGTATGTGGGTCAATTATTTTGTGTGAGTTACTTGTGTCATGTCAATTTTTACAAAATGTTATCTATGGGAATACAGTAGGTTTTTCTTAATGACGGATGAATCCTAATAATAATTTCATTATTTTCATGTACACGCGTCATACTTC
This sequence comes from Dallia pectoralis, assembly GCA_029465975.1. Taxonomy (NCBI): domain Eukaryota; kingdom Metazoa; phylum Chordata; class Actinopteri; order Esociformes; family Umbridae; genus Dallia; species Dallia pectoralis. The sequence goes on along the minus strand of CM055760.1, from coordinate 480,246 downwards.
AAACATTAACACCATACTCAAATCCTACCAAAACCTATGCAAGAACTACAGCAGGAAAATACAGTTCCCAAAATGCCCCGCGGCAAAGCGGGAAGAACAACGTACCAGTCCGCAATTCATAATTCATCAAACAATTACAAAGCTAAAAAAGGAAACACGAATGGACACGTATTGTATAGCGATGTTATAAGTATGTCTAAATGTTAGGTTTATGTCCCATGGCTACGTCACCTTATAACTTTGAAGCATGGCGTTATCTCTACAAGTGAACTGCTCAGATCTACCAGAGCAGAGCGTCATCTCTATCAGTTAACTGCTCAGATTTACCGGAGCATAGCGTCATCTCTATCAGTTTACTGCTTAGATCTACCGGAGCATAGCGCTATCTCTATCAGTTAACTAGAATGCTCAGATCTACCAGAGCATAGCGTTATCTCTATCAGTTAACTAAACTGCTCAGATCTACCAGAGCATAGCGTTATCTTTAACGTGCAACAGACAAACACAACACTACAACATAGCATGGCGACAGCAGACAACATGAAGTGTACATCATAAAAGCAGAACAATAACCATTTGAAATTAAGAGAGCTTACCAAGTGGCTGCACACCGGGTTGAAAGCCATTGCAAACTAAATGAATCCTTTTCACGTTGTAAACACCGGTCACATGATCACAACACACTCGGCTCTTAAAGGGGCACTACATTATTAGGCTACTAAACCTCAACGTTTCTCCATAAGCGTTACTTGCAACATTTTTAACTCTGGGTTAAAGTAAACATTTGACAGAACTCCACAGAAAACACAACAAGCATAGTCTAAAACTTTGTCTTAAACAAAAACAAGTCTGGAATATCATAAAAGGAAATGACTGCTGATCTCAGCAAACATGTCTGGTGGAACAAGGACAACCTCTAGAGTCAACTACAAAAAAACTCACCATAACAAAGAAAAAACTATCATCTGGGATGTAGTATATCTCTTAGTAAAGTAAAGTGAGGATATTATTTGCTAACAAAACTCAAAGCCTGTCTACCTTAAAAACAGGATTGACAGGTAAAGTTATCATGGCATTTTTTCAGGGTTAATATAAAATTATTATTGCAGGTTAGGCTGTATGACTATTATCTTACACCGCTTTTAGATTTTGGGATTGTTGCAGTATTGTAGAAAATATAATTTTCATAGTTTATATGATAATTTCTATATAGAAAAGTTCACTCTTATGTTTATATCGGGCACATTTACAGACATTGCAGTAGTTGGAATTTCTGACAGGTGTGTTTACCATGATCTGATGGTTTACTAAGCAGCCACTGAAGTAGCCACTGTGTACTTAGCTATTTAAACAAAGTCACATGTGTCTCTTCAACCAAAGTCTCAGCGGTTCTCATACCAAATAAAAAAAAAGACAATGACACATGTATTATGTTGTTGCAGCTCAAGTTGGAAAGCACCTAGTATTTTGAATTCTTCTCTTTACTATTTAACCAAGCCAATTAAAAACAAATTATTATTTAAATGGTGACCTGGCAAGCATATTCAGGAAAAAAGGGAAAGAACAGCAACATATAAAAAATATTTGAATACTCAACAGCAACAAAAAAAGAATGACATTCGAAAATCACAAGCAAAAAATACCAACAGACAGTAACAGGAAAGACAAGTACACAAGAGGCACAATTACATCTAACAAAAATCCAGACTGAAGAGAGTTTGTATTAATGGGTTGAAAAATAGTAGTGTCATGTGTCAGAGAAAAAGTCCATGGAGCTCTTGACAGCAGGGGTCCGTTTCAAGAAGGAGGTTTAACAAACTCTAAATCTAACCCTGACCTCGGAGTTGATTACCCTAAGATGGAAAACTCAGAGTTTTCGGTTTCAGAACAGCTGAATTGAGTTGGTTCAATCAACCCAGTGTAGGTTCACTCAGAGTTACGCGCGTGCACCGCCGCTAAAAAGGGCAGCATGAATGGAGCCGCGATTCTACGATTCACCATGGCAACCAGCATTACTACCGCATACGTCACCCCAAGCTTGAAATACTGATGCAGGCTTACGGCGACTATGAAGACGTATTTAGAAAGAAATTGCTGCTCGAGTCAACCCGTAAGTTCCAATATAGTGTTTTAATTTGATTTTTAATTCACACAATAATTTTAATTAATACTAACGTTTTTTTACACTCGGTTAGAAGAAACTATTCACATGCCCGAAATACACATCCATGCTCATATTTTATCACAAGTGTTATTACTGGTAAAAACTGGTAGAATGGTATTGACGCTATATCTATTTCATTTTGGTGCAATCCTGCGGGTGAAAAACACATTTGTGTGCCATCAATGCAGCCAATCGCATTAGGAAATCCTCAAATAAATTCAAATAATTTATACCAGTCTGATCTTGCAGCACCATTTCATTAACCGAATTATAATTAATAACTATTCATTGTAAATGGTTTTGCATTATTCATCTGCAATGCTGTGGACCTCTTCTTTAATGTCTCTCACTGGTTTGTGTCCAGGGAAGACGACAAACACGTTTAATATAACGGCTCTGCATACAGTGGCTGTACTAATACTGCCCTAAAACTCACGTTTGGAAAAAACGTAATGCGACACAAATAATCTGCTCGGATGTAAGAGCAGGTCCACGATGGGTTACATTAGTGATATGAGGATGGATAAGATTATGTACATATCTGATAGACTGTAAAGATAAACTATACCGCTCAGATAGGAAGTTATCTGGAAATTAAAATACATCTAGTCGGGTTTCCTCAATATCAGATAGGAAGTTATCTGGAAAAATGAAAATACATCTAGTCGGGTTTCCTCAATATTATCTCCCGACGACGTATGTTTAACCCCCTGTGAAGTAATACAGCTTCTTCATCTGCAGGATCGTGTAACAAAAGGACATGTCATGTTTGAGAAAAAAAGTTAATAAAACAATCCTATTTTATTCATGCAGATGACAACATTGCGTAAAAATGCGCCTGATACAGACTGAATTCATTAAAATTGAAATGAAAGAGCGCTGTGTCAGAGTAAGGAGACTGAGAGAAACTCCAGGTTTATTGAAGAAAAACTGCTCACGACCAGGTTAGGTTCACAGACTCAGTTACCAGAGTAACTGACAATGAGGTTAAGTTACCTCCCTTTCTGAAACAGAAAACAAAGAGTTTCCCTCATCTAAGGGTAAACAAACTCAGAGTTTTCACTAAACCTCCTTTCTGAAACGGGGCCCAGATCTAGGAATGAACGTGACCAGTTTCCTTAATTCTTACAATACATTCCAGTCATTGGCTGCAGCAGATGAAATAACGAGTGCAAATGTTTTACATTTAGAGACATGAAATGAGACATGAATATGGAAGGAAAACAGAATATTCTGGGTAGTACATGTTTGATGTAAGTAGCATGTTGGGGAGTGACAAAAAGAGTTTAGCAAATAAGCGTGACTTTATCAATGAGTCCTTTTTAAATGTATAACAAACGGTCTTGACTAAGCAAAAAGTTGCTTGACTCTAAATGATTAATAACTTTCTTTTATCCATCAGTGGAAATCGACAAGCCTATGTGGTATGTTTGGGAAACAGTATCAACAGTAAAAAAGCTATTTCAGGATGGTGGCCTTCTAAGCAGTATTGCAAAGACAATGTCATATCACAGTTTATTTATCTCAAGCAATATCTTACAAAATTTCTCTATGAACACCCAAATTGCTATTTTTGGATTTTTTTAAGCGGATTCGAACGCTTGCTTTATAATAAATCTAATTATTTTCTTGTGCAGATTTGATATATTTATATATTCATAAATGTAAATATTCAAAGTGTAAACCAATTATTTTAGGATTTTTGCGTGAGATAAAACATTACTTAACTACAATCTCATCTTCTCTTAATCCAAAAGCAATCAAAACTTGTAAAATTAGCAAAACTTACAAACTTTTTGCTTAATTTGATGTTTAGAACTCCTTTCATTCAAGTAATGCCCACTATTTATTTACCCCTTTGTTTTTATTTTCCTTCTCTATTCTTGCTATTGTAACACTAACTGTTTTTTGTAATAAGATGCTGTTGAAAAATCTTTCTATTCTTGATATTTGCTCTTTGCATAATAACTATTGATGTGTTCTATCTCTGTTTCACAATGTATTCGGAATGTTCAAATAAAGCATATAAAAAATAAATTAGAGCTGAAGATCTTGGCCCGAACCCACCTTTTGGTCAGTAATTATAACACTGCTAGGAGGATTGAACAGAACTCTGGTTATAGAATCTATGACAATATGTACAATGATACATTCTTAAGATTACCCTCCTTTTGCCCAGTAATTACAACACTGCTAGGTGGATTGAACAGCACTCCTGTTATAGAATCTATGATAATATGTACAATGATATATTATTACGATTACCCCCCTTTTGGCCAGTAATTACAACACTGCCAGCAGGATTGAAAATCACTCTTGTTATAGAATCTATGACAATATGTACAATGATACATCATTTAGATGACACTCCTTTTGGCCAGTAATTACAACACTGCTAGGAGGGTTGGACAGAACTCTTGTTGATATAGAATCTATGATAATATGTACAATGATACATCATTTAGATGACACTCCTTTTGGCCAGTAATTACAACACTGCTAGGAGGGTTGGACAGAACTCTTGTTGATATAGAATCTATGATAATATGTACAATGATACATTATTAACATTACCCTCCTTTTGGCCAGTAATTACAACACTGCTAGGAGAGTTGAATAGCACACTTGTTATAGAATCTATGATATCTACAATGATATATTAAGATTACCCCCCTTTTGGCCAGTATTTACAACACTACTAGGAGGGTTGAACAGCACTCTTGTTATTGAATCTATGATAATATGTACAATGATACATTATTAAGATTATCCTCCTTTTGGCCAGTAATTAATTAATGATAACATGGCAATGCTAACATTCTGGACAACAAACAATATTAACGACATATTGTTAGTTCGGCAAGCTACGGTATATGCTCCCAGATAGTATTATAAAACATAACTAACTAGTCAACTATCCACCTTTTACCAGCTTATTCAACCAACTACGAGTGGGTCTGATGTCTTCATTATGTTAGATAATAATGTTAGCTACAACAATATGTAGCATCTAACTGTTTAACGGTTTTTACAGCTATGGTCACACTAGCAACTAGATAATGCAAATAAAAATAAGTATTTACTGTACAGGGTGTAGCTGCACTAACGTACTAAGAATACATCGATATTTTAAAATATATCAAGTTAAATATCACTGCTAACAACAAGCTAGTGACGTAAGTTAGCTACAGTAAATGTAGCTAGTTACAGCTTATTTGAATCCTGCTTCACACAAGTTGTAGGAAACCAATGGATCTAACTCTAAAATGTACTCTGTGACCAATGCAAAATATCCCAAAACAAATATACATTTGTGTTACCTCATCATGTAAAAATCCAATCCTTTCAGGCTCCTTGCTGGCACAAACTATTACGGCTTTAACTGGATGGTGGCTAATGCGAAAACCTTCTAAATAAAAGTTGTACAACGTTCATATTGACTTTTGACGACACTATTTTCCGTGTAAGTTCGGATGCGTTTCCGAATAGCCCAAAACACGGTAGGGTGGTTGTGGTTGTCTGATTACATTAAAGGTTGTGGTTGTAGTTGTAGTTGTGTGATTACATACAAGGTTCTAGTAGCGGTCTTTGGATAACGTTGATTTTACGTTTGATTACTAACTGCCCCTTTATTCTAAATATATTTCTACTAATAGACAATAGTATTTAATTACAAATAAATGTAGATTGTAAACCGAAAAATATTTCAAGAACAAAACAGGCAAACATATTAATAACTTCCGCAAAAATATATTGAAGCATATCATGATATTTACTAACTTTAATAATTAAACAAATATATTACACCAGAGTACAACAATGTACTGGATTCAAATTCACAATAGACATAAATACAATACTAAGAGTCATGTAGTCACATTATACGTTCAACATTTCATTTTTGCATTTATTCAATCTTTGACAGAGTGATCAATGTAACACCACTCAGAACAGCAACCAGGACAGCAACCAACAGGAGTATGTTTTTAGTCCCCTAAAACAATAAAGAAAGTCAACCATAAAAAAGTGTCTTCTGGGGAAATAACTCAACCTCTATATTTAACTTATTATTAATTTTATCATCAACAACTTTTCCTAGTTACCCCTATTTCTTTGTAGTAGAATAAGCTCCAAATCAAAGAGACTAATGCAGGACCCTGTGGAAACATGAATTTTGTTATTATGGACAATAAAAAAACAGTTAAAAATAGTTATTTTAGGCCATCTCTATTCTTTTGTTTGAATAATACCCACCGCCGCTCCTATAGGGTATGTTATTGCTGTACCGAGATAATAGCAAGCAATAAAGAAGCCACACTGACTGAGAAAATGCATGCCTCCTGAAACAAAAGCTACACACAGGGGACAAATATACCGGTAAGTTAGTAAATATAATTTAAGTGGTTAACCTTCACTTGTGGGCTATCAGTGTGGCTTTGAATATGACTTACCTGGTAATACACACTTTGCTGGAAGATTAGGCCTGTTCTTCATCACCATACAATACCCAAAAAAGACCATGGTGGTGGTGACATTAATCCCTGTCATATAAGGGAAAAGGTAGTCCAAATCTAAAGAAAATGTTAAAAGAACTTATGACAGTCACTCTAGTAAGATCATCACCCAAATAACTTCAACGTAAATGTTATATTGTGTAATGTAAGCGTGATGTAAATGTTATCAACACTGATACACTCTTCGGTGTGAGTGGTATTTTTTTTTATAGCTATACAGTGTCCGGGAATCTTACCATACTGGCTGGCTTCTGAAAATACTGTACCATTCCGCAAAGCATTATTCTTTATGTAGATGATTGGGGTGTAGGAGCATCCATACGCTAATCCTGCAAATGTAGCAACCGAGTACCCACTTGAAGTGGAAAAAAGTAAATCCAACTGTTAGAGTCAATTCTGTTTTAATTCCAGAAGTGATCAAATTCCAGCAATAAATTATCCTCATTGTAAAGCAATGAAAACAACTGGAATAGTTACATTATTGACAGGTATTTACAATTCACAACTAATAAATAGAGTTTGCATTAATCAGTTGTGCTTACATAATTTTTCTACTCAAGGGACTGAGCTTCTCAGTCCATCTTCTACTTCCTGCAATATATGGCTGGCTGTTATCATCCATCAAGTCCAACTGTAAGATCAAAATCAAGAACTCTGGTGGTATTAGATCACTCATATCATATGTGTGTTGTAAATCCATTCTTGTACAAAAAACCTCCCCAGCTCATATTGCTTTGAGGTCGGTTGTATTGTTTCCGAGCTACAGTTATTTTTTTACATTCATAATAGTACAGACTTGTAAAACCAACCTGATAGGTCGAAAGGAGCAATGGTTTTCTCTCTTCATCACAGGCATGATCTTTTGTCTTTATGAAAAATGAAATCAGAGCACTGAATATAGAGAGGATTGTAAGATAAAACATTCAACATTACAAGTTCTATTAAGATGAGTCAGAAAAACATTGGAATCTGAATGTATACATGACAGGAACCTTATTGTAGCAAGTCCAGTTCCAATGTAATTCAATGTGGGGCTTGCTACTTCTTGCTGATCCAGTCCAAACCATCCAAATCTTAAGAAAGTTAAGGAACATACAATATTAGTACTTCAACGATTTAAGTATTTGTTCATTACATTTGTATTCAAATCTTTTTAAAAGCTTTCTTTTTTAAATTATTTTGCAACCAAACATTGCAATAGTAGGCTACACTACAATATGCATAGATTTAGTCAGTCCTTTAAGATATTAGATAGAGATGATATTGTTAATATTTAGAATATATAAACATACAGTATCTAGCTGGTTTTAATGTATCATAATGTGCACTTATAATATAGATATTAGATGGAGCGGATATTATTAATATTTAGAATATATAAACATATAGATGGTGTTATTTTATTATAATGTGCACCACATCGCCTGGTTCGCTGATTCACTTCACCTCAGTGCGCACTTTACTTACCACATGTCTAGAGAAACTAGAGCAGGCAAAGATCCTGCCAAAGAAATATCTGGTTTGGAAACATTTCGCATTATCAGATGATAAAAAATGCTAATTGCCAAATATTTAACTAGAAATTGGTATACGATGGAGGCACGACAAGTTTGTTCAATCAATCAAACATAAGTATATTGACTCTTATGCGAGCATTTCTTGGTAACTAAGCGTTCACGCTTTATACATTGTTAGACCTATTATCATCAGGTTTGATGGATGGCTTAATAATTAATATTATATGATTGGTGCATCCCCACCAACAATCTAAAAAGCAACCCAAAGGACACTGCAGTTGGTGAACCATGTCACGGAGACGAGAGAAACAGAATTCATAGCGATGGATTAGTTAATGGGCATTTCTTACTTTGGAGAAGATAGTGTTTATATTTATTGAATGTCTTGCCTATTTAAACTTAGAAATAGCCGACTATCTACCCCCTTTTCCTATACACCTACATTTTGCACAATTTGTCAAGCATGTGGCTTGTTTTTTATCATATTTTCGAACCAATAACTACTGGTAACTGGCCTACTATTCTGTTAAAGCTTGCTTAATGTATGTTAAATAACTGATAATGTTATTTAATCTTTAAAAATATCGCGCAATATATTCCAGTTAATTTGCGCTCAATCCCGTTCCCAGACGGCATCGTAGTTCACTTTTAGTAGTTTTGTAAGCCCATGGGAAAAAATGTATTCCCGTAATCACCAGTAGGCTATACATTAATTAAAACAGCGTTGCCGGCTTCTATATTTAATTATGCAACATCAATTCGGGCGCTCTACAATATATCAAATACTTTCAGATTTTCATAAATTTATTTTTCTCATTCCCACAGTCTGACACCCAGGTAGCATCCCGTATCTCTGCATGTCTGACTGACATCTCGGCCTGGATGTCTGCACACCATCTGAAACTCAACCTAGGCAAAACTGAACTGCTCTTCTTCAAAGGATCTGTCCATTACGGTGGACAACGTCAAAGTCCCCGCTACCCAATGTGGGAAAAACCTTGGCGTGACCCTTGACAACTCCCTCCTTTTGCACACATCAAGGCGGTGATCCGGTCTTGCAGGTACATGCTCTATATAACATTCGGAAAGTAAGGCCGTATCTTACGCAGGAAGCTGCACATCTCCCGTCTCGACTACTGCAACTCCCTTCTGGCTGGTCTCCTAGTGTGCACCATCAAACCCCTGCAACTCATTCAAAATGCAGCAGCCCGCCTGATCTTCAATCTACCAAAGTTCTCCCATGTCACTCAGCTGTTCCACACACTACACTGGCTCCCGGTTGAAGCACGCATCCACTACAAAACCATGGTGCTAGCCTATGGGGCAACAAGAGTAACCGCCCCCTCCTACATCCAGTCACTAATCAAGCCGTACACACCCACGCGAGCACTTCGTTCTGCCACCTCAGGCCTCTTGGTAGTGCCATCCCTACGGGAGGGCAACTCTCGATCTGCTCAGTCTAAATTGTTCTCCGTGCTTGCCCCGCAATGGTGGAACAACTCCACTCTGGAGATCAGATCATCGGACTCTCTACCAATCTTCAAAAAAAGTCTAAAAACCTTCCTCTTCAAACTGTACCTCTAGTAGCTCCATGAATAGAGCTCCACAACTCTTGCCTGTTCGAAACTCCACTACGGAATCATTCCTCTACGATTATCACCCATTCCTCCTCTCCTAGCACCCCATCTATCTCTAGCACTTCCGCCTGCACCCACCCAGGAACAACGTACTTATCGCCTTTTTGATGTGTGTTTTAGCTATATGTGAAATGCCTGCACTTATTGTAAGTCGCTCTGGATAAGCGCAAAATGTAAAAAAAAAAATACTGTTAATGTGTCAACAGTAATAGAACCATCCTGCAATCATAAGCGTAAAATACATTTTTGGTAAATTGCAGAAAAGATAAAATATCTATAATACGGTATTCTTCAGCCGTTATTGTTTGTGTTTGTTTTGCCAATCACCTTGCAGTGGCCCATGCCGTTAGAAGTGAAAATGTGGACCAGATTAGGAATCCCATACCAAGTCCGATGGTTTTTATGATCGGAATGGTGGTAAGACTTCCTACAAAACAAACACTCAGGTTAGAGGTAGGCCAATCTCATATGTCAAACAGCAACACACACTCTCTCACACACACACTTGTGGTCATTCACCTGCGCTGAACAGGAATCCACCCAGTAAACTGAGCGTCCAAATTGTTGGACATCCCCGGATCAAATAGACTATGAAAGACCCTAGTTGGAGAGTATTTGTGAACACCAACTGAAAGAATAAGCCTTAGAAAACAGAGAAAAATCATCAATGTTAATTTAATAATTTGTTCAATAAAAATACTTACAAATGTTAATTAACTAGAATTATTTAAATCATAAGTTAGATTTTCACAAAATGTACAATAACTACTTGTTTTTTAACTTAATAAACAGTATGTTACCATCTCCTGTCTCTGTGCGTTTGATGGGGCATAAAGAAGTACCAAAGCCAATGACAGACAAGCCCAGTGAGGTAAAGCCCTTAATGAGATGGAGCCCGGCATCCGACGAGTTGGGCCGGTGAAGAGAAGTGTTACTGTTAGGCCTCTCAGACAGCCAGTCAGCATCTAACAGGGCTGAGGCATCATATATGAGTGGACTGTATTCAGCTGGAATACAGAGAGAAGAATTATTGCATGAACACAAAGTGAGGGTTTGCATTTGTACTACTTTGGTGTTCATATGACTGAAATGTGCTAATAGACATTTCCCATTTACGGATCCATAAAGTGTAATGTAATACTTAGCTTAGTAGTTGCATTTATACCATAGTCGGAATGTATGCAAGCTAATTATTATACAAGCCATTTTAAGATTACAATAAAATAATATCTGTGAGGTAACAATATATTTAAAAAAAAATATTATCTCAGTATATGGTAGATTAGGAAAAGTCTGTCTCCTATATTTTAAATTGATGTTTTATGTTGATGTTTTTATTCCTTTACAGATGTTTTGCCTCTGACATGTAACAAAGTGACGAAAACTTTGTGATACAATTTTATACTTTTGGCTCTGTACACCACAACAATGGATTTGAAATAAAACAACCAAGAAGCTCTAAGCCAAAGGGTGAGATCAAAGTATTGTATGAAACATTGAGGAATTGTGACCAGTTTTATTTAGTCCCCTTCCTTCAGGGGCTCAATCAAATCAGACAAATGAACACAATGACAGCTTGAAGTCTGGAATGCATGGCCATAACCAAACGCTAGGTTTCCTCTGTGATGCTTTTTCAGGCCTTTACCATAGCGGTCTTCAGTTGTTTGTGGGTCGATTAGATTGAGATCAAGGGATTGACTTGCCCATTGCAGAATATTCCACTTCTTTGCCTTAATAAAAACTCCTGGGTAGCTTTTGCATCAGGTTTTGGATCATTGTCCATTTTTAAAGTGAAGCACCGCCTAATCAACTTCGCTGATTTTGGCTGTAAATTAGCAAATAATTATATTCCTGTACACTTCAGAATTAATCCGGCCGCTTCTGTATTCTGTCACATCATCAATACAACTAGTGACCCAGTGCCATGAGAAGCCATGCAAGCCCAGGCCATCACACTGCCTCCACTGTGTTCTACAGATGATGTGCTATGTCTGGATCCTGTGCCAATCCAAGCCCCCCACATCATTCTGAACCGGTTGATCATAGTTTAGGATAACTTTTTTTAGATATTTCTTCAATCTGGCATTTCTATTCTTGAGGCTTATGAATGTTCTGCACTTTGAGGGTTAACCACCTTTGTATTTTCTCCCATTAAGTCTTCTCTTCATGGAGAGTGTTCTTCACTTGGCTGACAGTTGTGAAGGGTATTCCTTTTACAAAGGAAAAAATACAATTCTATACAGCTTTCACCAGCGAAGTATTTTTTTTCTCAGAATGTACAAAACTGTTGAATCGGCCACTCAGGATGTTCCTGCCATCTCTTTTAATCTTTAATTGATTATGAAATAATGAAGGAATAGTCTGTCCATAAAACCACTTTTGAGTCAATTTACATTTGGTACCTTGGAAAAGAGGGGCCTACATATTAAAGAGCTGTAATTCCTAAACACCCAAATTTGAATATGAATAAACCTCAGAGACTGTACTTTAAGTCCATATTTATTGTAGAACTCCAACTTGAATTTATGTTGGTACACAGTCGAAATAACACAACTTGTGCCCAATTATTTCTGGACCTATCTGTTTGTGTTTTCTCGCTGGTGATAAAATAATAAATTAATCATACACCCCCCCAAAAAGTAGGTGTCTTTTGAAACATCCTGCATTGCCTAAGCTGAGCTGAGCAGTACTGGGCTACTGCATCCACCATTGATGCTCAAACTGTGCTGTGAGGGCTAATGTGATCAGATTAAATCAAGTACAATAAAATCATGAAGAATAATCACAGATACATGCATGTATTGTGAAATTCACAAATATTCACATTGATCCAGTGACTGATGGAGGCTAAGGTATGAAATGACAGTTCTAACAATGGACATGTCAGACCAATAGTGATGGTAACTGCGAAAGTAAAGAGAGAAATGATGTACTTACGGTGATTGAGGTTGGTGTCATGGAGTACTTGTACAGTGACCCCCACCATCCAAGTGCTGCTTACACAGAGCAGGGTGAGGACACATGAATTCAGCTGCATGTCTGACTGGACCCCTGGATTTAGTTTCTTTGTGTCCACACTGGGATCCTGTGAGGCTTTGATAATGCTGTCAGCAGAAGGAGAGAGCAAAACTTTGCACCCTGCTTGCAACTCATCTGGTCAGATACAGCTGTCTCAGCTCATGAAAGACGTTATGCAACATCTTTGACATCACAGTTGTTCAGGTTATGTTTAACACAAGACCAAGACTGATACTAAAATTGGGGATCTAAAGTAAACTGACTTTATCAGTGTTCACATGATCAAACGTAGATCTAGTCCAACATCTACCCAATCAATACTTAAAACTCACTCACCCTGATTTACTTAACCATACATTCCTTTTTTGTCTGATATGGGAGGGTAAGTCCTATTACCTCAGAGTGCACAATAAGACAACCTCAATGACATTCTAATTACTTCAATTTGTTTAAACAACATACAGTTCAGTACTTATCTTTCAACCTTTATGTAGGCTGCTACTTGACTTTTATAAGTATAAATACAAACACCCAACGGCAACACACGGTCACAAACACAAACAATAGTACGCGTGGTTCTGGTGCCAAACAAACTAGACCAATAAACGCATGTTTCCTGCAGAAGTGGTATAATTATCTGCAGTCGCCAGAAGGGGGGCGTGGCGTAATGTGTGCGTTTCGTTAAAGTACCATTACCCATTTAATATTTGTCCGTTATTAAGCGCGTGCATTTATGAATAAATAATGAATGGGTGAATGTCGAGATGTCGGTATGCGTGTCCAAATGACAAACAGTAATATTATGAATATTAATATCATCGCTTCTCTACTAATTATTTATTGAAATCTGAAATTAGAATTTTACCAAACACAGACAAACCGAGATACGTTTAAAGGTCGGTATCTAGCCCTATCTGTTAGGGTACGTTATTTAACAAGTAGATGAACTAGATGGTGTAAAATGCGTTAGAAATCAATCTGCTTTTGGTGTTAAATGCGTGTTGTTTTTACTACGTTTACAATGTAAACAAATCAGCGCAAGTAATTGATATTTTTGTGCTTTGTGCATAGTTAGTTAACATGTTTACACGGCTCATTTGGCCGCATTTTACTATACTGAAGTTAGGCATATAGGCACATATTTAGTACCTGTGTGGTGCATAAAAATAGGACTGTACAACTGCCACTTATTACAATGGTACAACATGGAGGCATGTGATTTGGTTATGATCATGTGTAAATGTACTATTTTAATGGGTTTATGTAAAGAGCCAACGACTTGTAAACTGATGTATTTATTTATTACAACTTGCAAGTTTAATGTTCTACCAATTGACTACATTTACTTTTTCATTTTGTTTATACCCAATCAGAAACAAACAAATGTTCTTACTGAGTGTACATCGATTTTTATCACTACCAAGTAAGATGTTAGAGTAAATGCTTATTGTTTCAATCACATGTTGATTCAATCATCAGCATTCGTAATCCATTTTCAGGTTATATTATGAATTAAATTGACACTTTTGTTCCCCCCCTCCCATTTTTCATGAGCTGAACTCAAAGATCTAAGACTATTTATCTACGTACACAAAATACCTATGTCTCTCAAATATTGTTCACAAAATGTCTTAATTTGTGTTAGTGAGCACTTATCTTTTGCCGAGATAATCCATCCACCTCACAGGTGTGGCATATCAAGATGCTGATTAGACATCATGATTATGGCACAGGTGTGCCTTGTTGAGAATAACTTGTTTAGGAGGATTAAACAGAAAAGTGTGTGGGAAGTGTCCGGGCCACGCTCTGGTAATAATCAACCTTTTGGGTTTTTATTAAAATAGATTTCACCTCAAGCATGAAAGTATGTTTGAGTTTGTACCATGTAGAGCTTATGTCAACTGTATTGTAATTACCCTAAGCAGCATTATCCACCACAAACCTAATAGTGATGACACCATAGACTGTATAAAGATATAGACGTAGTATCCGTGACGTCACCCGTAGGTTTCTGAAGACCGTTTTTGAAGCCTAAAGTGGGCGTAGCCGACCTTCGCCATCTTGGCAGCGCGTCACTCCCGGATCAACGAAAATAGTCAAAGAGGCGGTACGTGGATGGAGCTGAGGAGCCTGGATGCTGTTTACTGAGTAATTATAGGCAAATTTCTTACACATATCTTTGAGGACATGTCAAAAAATGCTTCCAAATATAGTCAGTGTAAATAAATGTTACGCTATTTATAAAAATGCAGGCATCCGGTAATGCGGGAATCCGCTGGACACACCCTTAATTATGCAGAACTTTAAATATTAATCAACTAAACAGATGAGTTATAAAAAAAATCACCCCCCTCACAGTTGTTATGAAGGGCAAAATTAGCTGTAGCCAAATAGAGAACCAGGCTTTAAACATGTTTTTTTCTGCTGTAAAGTTGATCATTTTAACATGGGGGAGATACAGATTTGACTCACTTCTGGAGCCAGCCTTAAGCGGCCAGTCAATGAATTGCAGTTTAACTCACTTCCTTATTGGTTTCAGGAAAGAGACCGGAAGGTTGCCACTTGGATGACCCTCTATATAAACAAGTTATTTAAACCAAAACTTTGATTGCGTATGTATGCATGGGTCTGTATTATAACTGCACTAAACAGCTTTATAAACCACCAGTGTCTCATTGTTGACCGTAATCAAAGCATTTTAAAATATTTGTGAGACACTTCAGTCTTCAAATTAATTGAATTCAGTTCTATGTTCTTAAACTATTTTAAGCCTGATCAAATCACATGATATTTTAGTCTCTGCAAGTGGTCTACTTGAACCTAGTGCCGCATGTTGACAAAAGATAACGAATTAAATAACACAAACTCAGAGAGAAAGGTTGTATGTTAGTTTACTCCACTTCCCGGGTAAGTACACTCAACGTAATGACGCCATAACCATGCACAAACATCAGTCTAACCAAATTCATCAGTTGGTGTAACCTAATATTACAAAAACCCCATATTACGTTACACCCCCGGAATTGCGACTTGCATTATACCTTATTGGTCCCCTGACATCATTCTCTTACCCCCTGTCAGTACAGAGGTCGAGGTGGACCGCCAGAGAAGACAAGGGGAGCTAAGCAGGGAGCATTTGTTAGACTGTAGTGTGTATTTATACTAAAGGTATTTTTTTATTTAACTAGATAGGACGATTGAGAACAAATTCTCATTTGCAATGGTGACCTAGCCAAGATAAGGTGAAAAAATGGGCAGGACAACATACAGTAACTAATAAATACACAGAACACAAGAGTGCAAATAGCAATGGGACACAATAAGCCAACATATGGTCAATTTATGCAGAATTAGATATAATTCTTTCTAACGGCTGAATACCTGAACAAGTTGGAATTACGGATCAGAGACAGATCTGGGTCAGAACTGGCCCAGTACAGTTATTAATGCCATGACATGTGGTGCAGATCTGGCTCAGATCCGCGACTCATATTTTACATCTGGGGCTCACCTGGCCCTGGTCTCTGATTCATATTTAGGCTGTCAGGTAATTACGACCTAATGTGATTAATGCACATATTTACAGCTTTTAAATAGCGGCATGGAGGTGTACCACAGTGAGTGCAGGGAAGTTATGCGTCACAAGGAAAAGTCCGAGCACGGTGGCCACCGATACAAACAAGATTAACCATCTGATGGCATGTAGATTTATTTCTGTGTCCCTGGCTATGTCAGACATGTGATTCTTCTTCACTGGTCCTGTAAGAAGTACAAAAAACTTACAAAGCTGTAAGCACAACCCCCACCTGTGGACATTGGATTCTCATACCACCCTTATGGAGTCTGATTCTGACCGTTTGAGCAGACACATGCACATTTGTGGTCTGCTGGGGACATTTTGCAGGGCTCTGGTAGTGCTCCTCCTGCTCCTCCTTGCACAAAGCCAGAGGTAGCGGTCCTGCTGGGTTGTTGCCCTCCTACGGCCTCCTCCATGTCTCTTGATCTACTGGCCTGTCTCCTCGTAGCGCCTCCATGCTCTGGACACAACGCTGACAGACACAGCAAACCTTCTTGCCACAGCTCGCATTGATGTGCCATCCTGGATGAGCTGCACTACCTGAGCCACTTGTGTGGGTTGGAGCCTCCGTCTCATACTACCACTAGAGTGAATGCACCGCTAGCATTCAAACGTGACCAAAACATCAGCCAGGAAGCATAGGAACGGAGAAGTGGTCTGTGGTCACCCCATGTAGAACCACTCCTTTATTAGTGGTGTCTGGCTAATTGCCTATAATTTCCACCTGTTGTCTATTCCATTTGCACAACAGCATGTGAAATTGATGACCATCAGTATTGCTTCCTAAGTGGACAGTTTGATTTCACAGAAGTGTGAATGACTTGTTACATTGTGTTGTTTAAGTGTTCCGTAAACATTTTTGAGCAGTGTATATATAATACTTACAAGCTGTTACGTTCTGTGGTGTAAGTTTTGTTTTGTGTCCTGTACCTTGGTGTCAATGTTCTCGTTTGCAGGCAAGACGGCTGTCCCTCAGACAGATTGGATAATCGCCTCTGGACTCCTCCCCATTCATTAGTGGCGGCAGCTGAGCAGGTCCATAAAGGCCTGCCATTTTGGATCCTTCGGTCTCTCTGTTTGGGGCTATAAGGTCTCTCTGGCTCACATTTTTTTGGGCGTTCATTTGTGGTTTTGGAAGTTGTGAGTATTCTGTGGAGAGAGAGAGTTTTTGTATCGTGCATTAGTTAGAGTGAGGGTGTTGTTTCCCTTTTAGGGCATATTTTGTGCCTATCATATTATAACCTATCATTTGGGTTAACAACCTTCTCTTTGTGTTTCAGGGGGAAAGGGGTAAATGTAGGCAAGAGATCCATGGGTTTACACCTCCTGTAGATACCGCCTGTCTAAATACACTAGGCAAGATCTGGGCGGACCACCCCTTGTATTTCTGTGTAGCGGGCCTCAACCGTGCCCGAGATAGGAAGGGGGGGGAGCTGAGGTTCAGCGAGGGAAGTGTTCGCCATTTTGTTTTGTTCTTTGCTTTGGTCTCGTCCAGCCCCTTTTTCCCTGCAGTACCGTGTGATAGGAGCAAATAAAACTCCTTTTATTTTTCAAACGGTCAGACATTGTTGTAGTTGTCATCATTCGCACCCACGACTCCATACCTTTTCCCACCACGCTCCTCACGGTTGCAGGGGTTGCGCTCCCTCACCCTAGGAGGGGGACGTAACACAAGCCATAATGGCCTTGGTTGCCATCTCACTGATTTTTTTTTTTTTAAATTGTTCATCCCTTTCCAATTTATTGATTTGGCTGCTCGGTCTGCAAAAATGTGTGCCAAAATGTTAAACATGTGTCTGGTATCTCTTTCCCCAATGTTGGCCAGCATCCCGACCTGTGGAAACCGGAGAATAAATTAGTGAGAAGTAAGATATTGATAAATGATAGAGTAAGATGGGCATCATAGCAATAAGTACAACATATCTCATGTCATGGATTATTTCAGGTTTATATGGTTGAATCAGTTTTCCCTTAATGGGACAGGCTAAAATGTGTTAGCTGTAATCCTTTACCATCTACATTTATAATAGCCCATGGGATTTCCAATGGGAAAATGTACTTTGAAGGCAAATATATAAAAATGCTCAAGGGATATAACCACGCACACTCCCAAATCTTATTGAGATGCCCCTGACAACAAAAATCATGAATACCATGTGAATACCAAGTGTTGGTAGACTTAGATGTTATATAATACCATTGGCTGTGTTGCCTGGGTTTTTCAACCACCCTTCAAAGTGATCAACCTACTCAAGGGAGACCAGGGGCAAGGAGATCTCCTCTGGCATCTCCACAGCAGGCTCAACGTCTGCTGTTCTGGCCATGACCATATTCACATTCATTGTGAGCTGGTTTATCTGTTGCTTCATGTTCTCTATTAGTGTCAGCATGTGAAGCGAGAGGCGGCTTGCTCCCTCAGGGCGACGCGGACGTCCAGCAGAGACACGTGGAGGCCGTCGCTAGAGGCTTTGTAGTGGATGTACAGCTTTGAACGAGGTGGACGTCCAGTAGAATCAGGTGGATGTCGCCACTAGAGGGAGCTGCGGAGTGGATGTACAGCATTATAGATCCTTCAGCAACGTGGATGTCCAGTAGAGACACGTGGAGGCCGTCGCTAGAGGCTTTGTAGTGGATGTACAGCTTTGAACGAGGTGGACGTCCAGTAGAATCAGGTGGATGTCGCCACTAGAGGGAGCTGCGGAGTGGATGTACAGCATTATAGATCCTTCAGCAACGTGGATGTCCAGTAGAGACACGTGGAGGCCGTCGCTAGAGGCTTTGTAGTGGATGTACAGCTTTGAACGAGGTGGACGTCCAGTAGAATCAGGTGGATGTCGCCACTAGAGGGAGCTGCGGAGTGGATGTACAGCATTATAGATCCTTCAGCAACGTGGATGTCCAGTAGAGTCGGCTGGATGGCGTCCATAGAAGAAGCTTCAAAGTGGATGTACAGCATGATTGCGTATAGAGTTACATTTGTCTCAAAAAGAACAAACAAAATTATTACTATTGCAACCAAAAAATATGTATTGCAAACAAAAACATAAATATTGAATGCAAAACATCCATGAAAAGGTATCGAGATCCGCAAGAAATCAAAACGTTTTATATGCAAAGACAAACGTATTGCATTTTTTTTTTCTACGTACTGTCTTTTTTTCAAAGACAATACGTTTGTCTTTGCATATCTCGATACCTTTTCATGGATGTTTTGCATTCAATATTAATTTTTTTGTTTGCAATACATATTTTTTGGTTGCAATAGTAATGATTTTGTTTGTTATTTTTGAGACAAATGTAACTCCATAATTGCGCGTGCTGTTCAGCTTGCTGTCTAGCTGAATGCGTGCTGAGTGCTGCCACTGCTGGGTGATGCACCTTAGTGATTTGAGGTGCGCCTCTTTTTAATGACTATGATCTTGATCATCGTTCAATTGAACAATCAAAGACAGTATTTTTAGCCTAAATTGGCTGGGTTGTATCAACGGATTTATCATATTATGTAATAGATAATCAATACGTTACGCAGGGATTCCCAGCTACCATACAGCTGGCGGGGCACTAGCGGACTGACAGTGGCAGATTTAGTGGTCTGCATGCCGGTTTTCTCATCATTTAACGGACGGTCTGATAATGCCGCCATGATAAATAATTTCCATAATTGATAATGTAAATTATCAACATCTTATCAACATCTTAAAAGTATAACAATTTAACCTGAAAGGTACAATTATTGTACCTTACTTGTTTGTACCTTAACATTTTAATGTAAAAGGGCAGGAACTATTGTGTACTTCACAGCAGAAAATGTAATCTGTCAATATAGAAACACAAGTTAATCTATACTATATTCAAACTCAATAATTGTGAAACTAAATTAACAGTACTCAAGCTTTGGGATATGTGAAAAATGAATGGTGCAGTGTATAATTTTTAATCATGTTACTGAGGAGTTTGTAGTAATTTATATTTACACACAGTATTGACTAATTTGATTTTCATACCATTAATACTATTTATATAAAAATAAATGTTAACGTTTTAAGTTTTGTACAATTGAAAGGATCTAGCTACAGTTGATAACGAGAGGTCGACTCGGCGGAAGCATATATACTGCGCGGAAGGATACATTAGAGAATTGACAGTCAGTCAGTCACTGTAAAAAATATAGTCGGCAGGATGGCGCTTTTACGTTTATCAACAGCAGAGTTAATAACGGAGTTAATTCGTTTTGGAATCGAGGTCACTGAAGAGGAGCAAGATAAATTCAAAGGTAAATTATATACATTTTTAATCA
Source organism: Dallia pectoralis (assembly GCA_029465975.1). NCBI lineage: Eukaryota > Metazoa > Chordata > Actinopteri > Esociformes > Umbridae > Dallia > Dallia pectoralis. Next base: position 459,522 of record CM055760.1, on the reverse strand, counting down.
GTGTTTGTGGTGATTGTATAGAAAGCTTGAAGTTAACTTTACCGTTAACGTTAGCTATAAAACGTTAGCTGCACGTTTTTGCCGCCAAATGTTAATGCTAAAGCTAAGCCATTTGCCCGGGATATCACTCTTGGTAGCCAGTAAGGGTTTGAAATAGTGATTTATGTTTTATTTTGTTGTCAAACAGACTTAGAAAATGTTCGTAAAACCATGTAATGTTAACGTTAATTAACGTACAAAGACTAATGGCAAGTTGCAACACCAGTCAAGTAAGTTGACTGAGTGACAGACCTGAACAATGGTTAATCTCCCTTTCGAGTAGGGGTGCACGATGTATCGACTCAATACCTTTATTGTGATATCACGTTGCGCAATATCAATGCCGAAAATGTCGCAAGAAGTGCAATATTTATTTATACATTTATTTTGTGGAGAGAAGCGACAATTGGCTTTGGCTTAGTTGTTCGATTTAAGAGCCTGCTTGAAAACTATATATAATGATCATGTTTGATTGGTCAGTTGCCCTGTCACATGTAAGTGTGAGCGAACGGGTCCACTAAACGAACAGACCCACATTACACGTGATGTATGTGTGAGCGCACGTGTCCACCAAAGAGTATAGAAGTAACAAGAGGCAAAACTCAATAGAATGTTCCATTGCAACAAACACACCCATGCCAGAAGCTGCAGCTCCGCCATCTTGGACTGAACGCAACACAACTGTTCAAAAGTGGTTAAGAAAAATAGTTTTTAGTTTTTAATATCTCTATAGCCTAAACTAAAATATGTTGAAATAATGCACAACAAAATAATGATTATGTATCCATTTAATCAAAATAGACTTAACCTATATAACAACTATCCATGTTTCTCATAAAATTATTGACAAGTTCCTTGAAAAAGCCAAAGCACAATGAACATTGAGTAGATGAAAGGGACAACACATTAGTCAAGTGAAAATATTTAATAGTAATAAAAGATCATCACAAAATTATCACTAATACAATTGGTAAGTATTTTAGCTGTTCTATGTTTAGTTTATTTATAATTTAATTAATCTAAACTGATAAGAACTTTATACAACACATGTTACATTTGCTACTAATAAAGAGAGTTAATGTACATATTTACAGAGGACATAGCTTTAAAAAATTTTTGTTGCGCTTCTGTTTGGGCTGTGAGAGTTTTGGGTCCGTAATATATGATGGATTCTGATTCTATTGAATAATTTCACCATGTATACAAAAGTGTTTTTGCACTTTTCCTTGTGACACACAACTTCCCTGCACTCACTGTGGTACACCTCCATGCCGCTATTTAAAAGCTTCCTTCCCAGACCAACTGTGTGGATCACTGACCTGATTTTTCTCCTAAAGTTCGACTCCAGGACTATAAGAAAATCTACCAGGTCAGTGCTGGGCACTTGTAGGCCTTTATCCCCCAAAGTGAGGTCAGTGTATTGTTTTTCTTTCAGTAAAGTGTACCTTAAATCAGGGATAGTGGAAACAGCTGTAGTGAAAAGTAAACATTCATTACAGTCACCAAATTTCCCCAACACCTTATTGCCAATGTAACCAGCCATGTAAACCAGCACATTTTCGTCGTGGTGAAAGGCAGGCACTGAGGACATCGTCAGGTGGGTCGTCAAGCTCAAGGACAACATTTCTGCTCTAAGAACAAGAACTATAACAGTATTAATCTACTGATATAAGAGTGCATATTCAAATGTTGTTTTCCCCTATATATATTTGCCAAGACCTCGTGTTCTTGGAGATAGCTGGTCCTGGCTGAGCATTCTCCCTGGCCCTTCTGATTGACTGGTCCTGGCTGAGCATTCTCCCTGGCCCCTCTGATTGGCTGGTCCTGGCTGAGCATTCTCCCTGGCTGAGCATTCTCCCTGGCCTGTCTGATTGGCTGGTCCTGGCTGAGCATTCTCCCTGGCCTCTCTGATTGGCTGGTCCTGGCTGAGCATTCTCCCTGGCCTCTCTGATTGGCTGGTCCTGGCTGAGAATTCTTGCTGGCCTCTCTGTCTGGTCCTGGCTGAGCATTCTCCCTGGCCAGAGCATTTTGAAGCACAATATATTATGTTGCCATCCTTCCACAGATGGGAGCAGCTTGGTTCCGGGGGGAGCACCAATAAGCCTCAGATGGGGAGCCACTCCATACACTGATCAAAGAATAGAAAATGTGCAGATACATCAGAAAGGGCAGACTTAAGCTTGTGAGAATTCTTGAGGCGCTGGGAGTTGAAGCAGTTAAAGAGACCATCAATTCTCGCAGATTTTGGCAGCTGCCATGTTGTTTCTCGGTGGTTGGGCTCTGAGCTGCTTTATCTGTGCCAGTGTCTTGATTCCTACAGCAACTCAGTGACTCAAGACATGTGTAGTGAACTTTACTCTCATGGAGGCAAACGGAGGGAGATCAAAATGCTTCTTTGTAAGACGGCAACACAATCGAATCTCCTGTCTGCTGTCGTAAGCATATAGATCTTCCAGAACACCCCAGGTGATTTCATCTCCATCCAATGCAAAGCCATGGATGTGCCAGTTGTTGCGTATGTTTTTTTTTATCAAATGAGGTGGATCCCACAGGCAAAACACTTTGATATTATCAACCTCAAAGTATGGCTGCTCCTTTTTCACCCCAAGGTGCGCAATAATGGCACGATTACCGGCACGATGGTCACAGATGAAGACTATGCAGTTCATTCCAGCCTTCCTCAGCTCACAAATTCCCTCAAGCAGCAATGACTGAAGCCGGGAATGTGGTATGGGCCCACTTGTGAAGAAATAACCAAACAGTTGCTTCCACTTCCGGAAAAGGCCTCTTACCATAAATGCTGAGGCATAGTTGGCCACAAATGGACAGCAATGATTTTTTTTGTATCTGCAGGCTCATCATAATGGACTGCCTGTTTGAGGGACATCTCATCAGTGATGATGGCACATACCTTGTCCCTGGGCGTCATGGTCTCCATTGGCTTCTTCATGGTGGACAGAATGCTTTGATTAAAACCAGGTTTTAAATCAAGAGACTTCATGACCTTCTGCAATGTGCGGACAGATGGCATCGAAAAGACTTTGCAGAGTAGCCAATAACACTTAGGGCTGGCATGCAGGAGAGACAAGAAAAAGGCTTTGTCTTGAATCGTCCAACGACAACCATTAGCCTTGCGCTGGCACAAGCGTAACTGAGTGCTGAAGAAAGCATAGGATCTGGCTGGTAACAGTCTCTTCAACAGTCCATTCAACACACCCGTCTTGCTGGTCTTCTGGCGAGTAAGGTCAGAAGACCAGTAAGAAGTGGCTGTCAGTAAGAAGTGGCTGTCAGGTCTGGCTGCATTGGAGGTGGTAATAAATGTCCTGCCACAGCATTATCGTCTGGTGATGACGGTGGTAACGAAGGACCTGCGAAAGCATCATTATCGGGCAAGCTATGTTCCCCAAAAACGGAACTAGTGGTGTGACTCCGTTTCCCTGTAAAAAAAAAAACATTTGTAACTTAGATAAGCGAATAGTTTTACAGCAGAAAAGCAAAAGAAAACAGCATAAGTGTTGATACTATTTGATGGATATTAAGACAGAGAATAAGTCGACCTGTAGCATAATATAGACACTTACGTTGCTTTGGTGGTAACTCCTGGCGTGTCTGGTGGTTTTCTCTTATGCTCTAGGTCCAGTGGTGGTCGTGGGTTAGCGATAGTGGGCACTGCATTCCAGTTTAATCCTGCGTGGCTGTCTTTATAATAACACAATCTTTGATATTTATAAAATACATTTCAACAAGAGTAATCTATGATTATATACTATTACTATATATATTTCATTTATACATACACATCTGATGTCCTTTTAAACTGGCTGGGGCGGAAATGTTCACTGCACACCCTGTAGCTCTGATGGAGCCGCTGGGAGCTTATTCCTGTCAGGCTAGCATTCCTCAGGTTCTGCACCCATCTGGCACACCTTCAACATGTTGTGCATAATTTCATTTTTTTTATTAACTAACACCTACCTAATATTTGCCAGATTAGGTGTTAATATTTCTCTGGAAATTAGGGATTTTTTAACTCAATTTCAAACAAATACATAACGGTAGATAACTGTTACTATGGTTATGGCATAGCTTACAACGTTGGCTCACTGCAATAACATTTATAAAAACGTTTCTACTTTACCTCTCTGGATCTTTGGGGTATTTGTTGCAATTGATGACAGAACACTATTTTCTTTGTTTCCAATTATTTTTAGACATAATATTAATTTTGTATTGTTGTGCTAGTTGTGCTAACAGCAAATAGTATAGAAATAAGTTACTTCTATACTCTTCGCTAACAGTAAAGCAAACCGTCTCTATTCAGTCCAAAATGGCGGAATCGCTACAGCAGCGCCATCTAGCGATTGTTGTCAAAACTGCAACAGAGTTTCGCCTCTTGTTACTTCTATACTCTTTGGGTCCACTAAACGAACTGACCCTTTGGAACACGTGACGTATGTGTGAACTCTGACTACGTGAGTGAAGAGAAGTAGAGACACCCGGACAAAGTGAAAAAAGGCGAGTTAGAGAAGCTAAAGAAAAGTTTAAGCAAACTAATGTCGCTCAATCTGTTGTACTCTGCAAAACCTGAGATATGGTGATACACCGGGCATCTTAAAGCCACTATAGGATGAGTGCAAACGCCACAATCGATTTTGTTTATATATATTCATCTATTTTGAGGCATTTTCCCATAACTTTTCTGTTTTTACATATGTTTAAGAATATCGAAATTAATATCAATATATTCATGATCAATATCGCAATCACACATTTTGTCAATATCGTGCACCCCTACTTTCGAGTAATGTTAACTTTAACGTTAGCTACTGGGACATTCTACCAGAAACGTACATTTTCACTTCTAAAAATCTTGAGGGGAAAATTATGTTATTCTTGAATCTGAACATAGAGTCATATGCAGGACATGTTAAACTATGAGAAACACATACTATGCCATATCAGCATGTTTTTATTATTGAATAAAATACATTTTTATATGCATTACATCTCTAAAATGTCAGGCCCTGTCACAGACACATTTGCATGTGTTAGAATGATTTCATAATGATTTTTTTTCTATAAATAGCATGTACTTATTGGTCACATGTCCCTGATTGTATCTAACATGATTTTGTAATTCCTATAAGAAACCTAAGGAAGTTTTTTGTCAACTGTGTATGGTAAGCAAAGAATACCCTCCAGGCACACATTTAGTCGTAAAAACACTAGCTTTACGTAGGAGATTTTTACAAAAACATAGTGGTGGATATATACCCCTAACCTTATCTACACAGTTAAATAGATTCATTATTTAATAATTCTCTAAAAGTCATTTTTTATATTATAATTTCCTGTGACAGGACTGACCATCGCGTGACAGGACTGACAATGCTGTGACAGGACTGACTTAATGGATTCTGTTGATGCAGAAAGTTATGTTTTGTCTTTATGTAAGTTTTGGTAAGAATTTCTATGTAGGACCAATAATAATTCAATTTTAATGTTAATCTAATATTAGACTATATTGAAAAATGGAGCCAAAGGCATAATAAGGATCCCAATTCATTTGAATAGGCTAAATGTAACGATCTGCCTTTTGGCAGATGGCAAGGAACAGACACAATTGCAGAGAATCCTTTCCATGTATTTATTAACTCCAGGACAGGCAAAACAGGCACCAGAACTGGGAACTTAAGACAAAGAAACAAAACATCAGAACAGAAACAGATCACATCCCCTTAAATACAGACCTACCTCTACTCCACCCTACCAAGGACAAAACAAACCAGTACAGGAGAACATTGACACAAAAAGGATTCCTAGAAACACATAACCAGCCTAGGAATAAATACTGACACGAAACATTCCTACACCCAAAGAAATAACAAGCAGAGACGTACCGCAGACGAGAAACAGAACCCACGTACCTTAAGACAATGACCCGACAACCACACAGGAAAACAGGGAAGACTAAATACAAAACATAACGAGGACTAACAGGCAACAGGTGAGGAAAAGGGCGGGAAAATTAAGGTAATAGAGGAAATTAAGGTACCAGGATGAAACACTAGGACCACCCACAAGATGGAGACAAACAAGCACACCACAACACAGGAACACACGGGAACACCCGTGAACCATGACACTATGACTCACAACTGATAGTCAAAACGTCTTTTTAATTCATAAAACATATTTAATTTTATTTCAATATAAAAAGATATTTCATTAAAAAAATATTTAATTTTATTTCAATATAAAAACATATTTCATTAAAAAAAATATTTCATTTTATTTCAATATAAAAACATGCTTTTGTATCTCAGCTGCACTAACTGGAGCCATCTAACTACAATCTGTATGAGTTAAAATATAAAACTCATAAGTACTCAAAGCTTATACTACAAACTACAATTATTATTTATATTCATTAATATACATAGTGCAACCTCAAAAGCAGTGGCCTAGGTAAAAGAGGGACCTAATTCAAAAAAATTGTCTATGGGCATAAAAACATCACATCATAAAAGGCTGATTTACAGTGTAATGTAGATTGGGAAAAAAGTTTGACTATGCCAGACGTTGAAAACATATTAGATGCAATTAAGGTGATAACAACAAACAAGGCCATTCATTTGTCAGGTCACAGGGCGGTCAGCCCATCACACAGGGCCTGACAAATGTCACAGGGATGTGATAGTGCCTGATGTGACAGGGCCTGACGGTCTTCTGTTTTAACTGCCATTGATCAACAAATTGTTAACATGCAAGGAAGGGATATCAGTAAATATTTTATAATTTTTTTGGATTGAAAAAAATGTAATTATGTTCTGGGGTATTTTACAGTGACGGGCCTGACCCTTTAGCTGTCCTCCTAAAAAAGCACATACAAAATCAAGCTTAAAATCATACAATTCAGTGTCAGCTTCACCTTGGTCAAATGATGTCAATTCCCCCGAATCATACCCTTAAAGCTGTATTATGCACATTTTATGTAGTGTCTATTTAAACGTGACAGGACTGACTGTTGACAGTTCATCTCATCTCTCATCGGGTCGCGGGGGTAGCAGCTCTAGCAGGGGACCCCAAACTTTCCTTTCTCGGGCAACATTAGCCAGCCCTGACTGGGGAATCCCGAGGCGTTCCCAGGCCAGTGTGGAGATATAATCTCTCCACCTAGTCCTGGGTCTTCCCTGAGGTCTCCTCCCAGCTGGCCGTGCCTGGAACACCTCTCTAGGGAGGCGCCCAGGTGGCATTCGTACTAAATGCCCGAACCACCCCAACTGGCTCCTTTCTACGCAAAGGAGCAGCGGCTCTACTCCAAGTTCCTCTCGGATGACTGAGCTTCTCACCCTATCTCTAAGGGAGAGGCCAGCCACCTTTCTGAGAAAACCCATTTCGGCCGCTTGTACCCGCGATCTCGTTCTTTCGGTCATGACCCAGCTTTCATGACCATAGGTGAGAGTAGGAACAAAGATTGACCGGTAGATCGAGAGCTTTGCCTTCCGGCTCAGCTCTCTTTTCGTCACAACGGTGCGGTGAAGCGAATGCAACACCGCCCCCGCTGCTCCGATCCTCCGACCAATCTCCCGCTCCATTGTTCCCTCATTCGCGAACAAGACCCCGAGGTACTTGAACTCCTTCACTTGGAGTAAGGACTCATTCCCTACCCAGAGTAGGCACTCCACCGGTTTCCTGCTGAGAGTCATGGCCTCAGATTTAGAGGTGCTAACCCTCATCCCAGCCGCTTTACACTCGAACCGATCCAGTGAGTGCTGAAGGTCACCGACCGATGAGGTCATCAGGACCACATCATCCACAAAAAGCAGTGATGTGAGCATCAACACACCGAACGAAAACCCCTCCCCCCATGACTACGCCTTGATATCCTGTCCATGAATATTACAAACAGGACTGGTGACAAAGCGCAGCCCTGGCGGAGGCCAACCCCCACCGGGAACGAATCCGACTTACTGCCGAGAACACGGACACAGCTCATGCTTTGAGCGTAGAGAGATTGGATGGCCCTGAGAAGAGACCCCCTTACCTCATACTCCCGCAGCACCTCCCACAAAATATCCCGGGGTACCCGGTCATACGCCTTCTCCAGATTCACAAAACACATGTAGACTGGATGGGCATACTCCCAGGCCCCCTCCAGGATCCTTGCGAGAGTAAAGAGCTGGTCCGTGGTTCCTCTGCCAGGACGAAAACCGCATTGTTCCTCTTCAATCTGAGGTTCGACTATTGGCCCAACCCTCCTTTCCAGCACTTTGGAGTACACTTTACCAGGGAGGCTGAGGAGTGTGATACCTCTGTAATTGGCACACACTCTCTGGTCCCCCTTTTTGAAGAGGGGAACCACCACCCCGGTCTGCCACTCCTCTGGCACTGTCCCAGACTTCCATGCAATGTTGAAGAGGCTTGTCAACCAAGACAGCCCTTCCCCACCCAAAGCTTTTAGCATTTCTGGGCGAATCTCATCAGTCCCTGGGGCTTTGCCACTGTGGAGTTGTTTGACTACCTCAGCGACTTCACCGAGGGAAACTGACGATGACCCTCCATCAGCCTCCAGCTCTGCCTCTGTATGAGAGGGCGTGTTGACAGTTGTAAAATAGTATTTATTTGTGGAATGTATGTGTAATTTTATGTTTGTAATCATTTGATGTGAATGATAGCAACTTAAACTTATTAATAATGGTGTTTTTGCAAATATATGAAAGATCTAGTTCAAATTTGGCGGACAGGCAATTTATCTGGTTTTGTAATGTTTAAAAGTGTTTTTAATAAACATAAAAACATCTGAGAAGCTGTGGAATATGGGTTGACTGAGAGGATGGTTTCACACCTATTTGAACGGTCGTTTAAGAAGCAAGCCAAATTTAACCGATTTGTTGAGCAGTGGAAAGCAACTGTGACACTAACCCTCGAGCCTGTGCTTGTACAATCAGAGAAGGCTACAGCCGAATCAAAGTACTGGTAACAGTAATGTTATGGGATTGTTATAACGCTAAGCCTAAATAGAACCATGAAAAATAACTCTATAATCTCATATACATATAATCTAGCTTTATTGATAAATACTGCCTACATTTTTATCTGGGTCTGAATTTACCTGTTTGGTAGTTTAAGTAGTTTAACATTAATGCTGCGACCTGTAATAGTGCTCATGTATCCATGTGAATAGTCTGGCCCTTTTTAGGTTTCTTCATGGGCTTAAATCTCCTGGGGAGTGTTTCCTGGCCGCTGTGCAGCATCTTGTTGCTTGCTCTCCGGGGTATTGGCCAAATTATGTAAAAGGGCTCAAATAAATGTTGATTGATTGATTTTGATTGATTACAATGCTTCAGGTATTAGTGCTCATCAACAAAGTATTTTTACATACATTTTGAGAGTATTGTTTTATTTCACCATAGTCATGCCATCCCATCATCAGCCTTCCCAGGTGTTTTCATCATTCCTAAATTTCCCAGAGATGTTCAGACAGAATTGGTCCAAAAACCAACAGGGAAATTTGAAAGATCCGATCACAACAAAATCAAACGAAAATTTTATGAAACCATGGCCCTTATCAAAATGTAAGTATTGCAACCCAACTGGATCACGGCATCTATGTTACTAATATCTGATGTTACATTCCTCACCTTCTTTTGCATCGCTGTTACAGGTTTCCAACCAATGATGACTATGTAGAAGTGTGTATGGCCCTAATTTTGAAGTACCCTTTCTTAAAGGAGAAGGAGGGCAATGGTTAAGTGAGTTGACAGATTATCAATTGCCAACCTTTATGTATTTATTTATTATACCTACAGTACTAATCCAGTCAAAATATGAACTATCTTTTTTGCATTATGATCCACACATTGTTTTCCCAAGTATTTTCATGCTTGTGCCTTAAGTTTTCCACAAGTATTTTCTATGCATATTTAATTGTTAAATTTTTGTATTCTTATAAATAGCATAGCTGGCACATGTCTCTCAAACGTAAGTTTAAATATGAGCGGGTGCCACTGGTAGACGATGAAGAGGTGAGAAGAATGAAACTGAAATTTGGTCATCACAAAAAGCCTTTGCAACAGGAAGAAAGCACAAGCAAACGAGCCAAGACATTGAAGGTCAGACCTCTTCTTTGGTTCACTATATATCTATGTGTGCATGTTTTAGCAGGCAGCATGGTGGCCCAATGGTTAGTCCCTTAACCTAGCATTGTAGAAAATAGTCCCCCCTGGAAAGTGCTATAAGTAGCACTTATAAAATTGCTATATAAAATGTAATAAATTATTATTAAGGCCTAATTTTTTTTATCAATGTTAAAGTGGAAAACAACTGTCAAATTAGCAAATGTTAGTCATCGCCTTGTGTCGTAGGAGGTGGATATTATTGGGGAGGATGATTGTAAATAACCATAAAAGGAACGTTACAGAATATTATAAATTGCATATACTGTGTTGCTGGAGGAGAGGAAAAAATATTACAGCAGAGGGGTGACCTTGAAGCTCAGCAACGCGTGTCAGAACAACTACAGGCAGAGAAAGATCTAAGAGTGGCAAGAGCAAGGCTTGATGTTTACACCCAGGAGTTAGCACGGGAAGTTAACGGTTCCTTCCTTAGTCAAAACCACCACCAAGGAAATGGGCTGGCTGAAAATCAGTCCCACTCCGGCCCTAATGAAGACCAGGTATGCAAAGTTCACATTACCTACACAGTGTTTAAGGGAAAGACAACGCTTAGGCTATCTAACGGTGGCGGCGGTGGCGGCGGTGGCGGCGGCGGCGTGCGGGTTGGGGGTTGTTCAGACAGACCTGCCCCCACTGCTAAAAAAAATCCTAAAGGAAACACTGTAGTATATGCCTGGCTAGACAGCCAAAGTGATACTACATTCATAGAGGAAGAAGTCAGCAATTCTCTACAAGTAAACACCCACCCAGTGAAAATAAAACTAACAACGATGATCGGACGAGACACAGTCATAAAGAGTGTCAGGGCTGCTAGTAAGAGGCTACTCCTCATCCATTCGTGTTGAGCTACCTACTGCTTACACTAATTGTATACCCGCAGATCGCACGCACATTCCAATTTGTGAAACCGCCAAGCTTTGGAATCATCTCTCCAGCTTAAAGGATGAAATCCCACCTCTTAAGGACTGTGAAGTTGGTCTGCTGCTAAGCTACAACTGTTCAAGGGCAATGGCACCAAGGCATGTTATTCTCTGGGTAAATGATGAGCCCGGATCTTGGATGGAGTATTGTTGGAGCCATATTCCCATGCACTGATTCACAAAGCGTTGCTGGCCTGTGTCACCGTGTTATCATCAAAGAATGCCCCCTTTTAACCCCTGCTGATGCTAATCGCATTCTAGAATCAGACTTCAAGGAAAGAAGTGAATACGAAAATAAAGTGTCTCAAGAAAACATTCTCTTCTTAAACATAATGTACTATAACTAGTTGCCCATCCCCTTATTTAACACTACTCACCGCCCCAAACGACCTGTTCTCAAAGCCATGTGTTACGCACTTATCCTGCTTCTCCTCTGCCAATCTGGAGATGTTGAGCGCAACCCTGGCCCTGTAATCCCTAGTACAATCCCTGAACCCCACCCAGACAGCACGTTCAGTCTTAACGACGTTGGCAATTGGAGGGCACCATCGGCAAAGTATCAGAATTCTGTAGGGGTCCCCTGCACAAAAAAACGTAGGTGGGTAAACCATCGGCGGGATGATTCAGCCACACGATTCACACTCCGGAGATCGGCGGAGGAGCCGTGAGGAACCATTTTGCCGATCCCGCTTCTTCTTTTTTTCACAAATGCTGCCTGCTGCAGCGTTACGTTGGGTCTAGTTGGCGCGTTCAGGTGGCGCATGCACGTTTTTATGCGCGTGATAAAGTTTACGTCGCCTTGCATCGTCAACATCGCCTGCCTGTGGTAAGTTATGTTTATCCATTTCAAACACACAATTTTCCGTCCAGTATGTGTTTATTTTGTTTTGTGTACTTATTTTTCTATTGAAAAATATTATTTTGTTAGAAAAACGTTGAGTTTTCTGAGAAATGTTTTCGATATAAACGGATGACAGAAATTGGTGCCGGTGGATAACGTGTTTTTAGACTTGGTTAACGTTACAACGTAACACCAGTTAACTATAGTTGTTATTAACTAAATGTTGACTTGGTTAGTTATTATGATTGACTGTAAATATGTTTGCGTGTTAAATATTGTCTGAGTTATTTAAGACAGCTTTTTAGACATGAGGGGAACTCGGGTTTTGACGTTTCAGTCTGAGGAGAATCGTTCGGTAAACAGCCAGGTTAAATAAACAGTCATAAAATTGACGGGCTCTCTTTTTTCCACATAAAATGGGGTCCTTTTATAATGCTACACTCTGAAGGCATTTCTAAGGATTTTGTCTATGTAAAATGCTTAAAAATTAATGACAGCTCTTTGGTTGTGTGTTTCTATGGTAACGTTAAAAGTAGACCAGTCAAGAGCTCAGTTTAGTACAAGCCCGCAGCCACTGCAGACGCCACTGCGCAATGAAGTGACGTTAAAGTGATAACGTCAGTGAGTTTTTAGACACACACAGTGCTCGAGTACCGGCACTTTTCCTTGCGTACCGCTACTTCTCACATGCAGCGGGTACTCTACCACTGACAGAAAAATCGTCAGTGTCAGAGAGATTTGTAATGACCTAACGTAACGTTACATAAACTACACTACCCAGAGGTCAATACGTGACTTACTAAAGATCTTGACGAATCACGTAAAGGCAAGCAGTCGGTTCACCCTATCTGGAGCTGTCTGATGGCTGCGGCTTCCGCCTGAGCGTAAACACATTTTCTCTGGTGAAATCCAAATCCTAGAAACTTAGAAAAAGTGTGTCGAATTTGAAATTGTAAGTCATGTTAGCCTGGCATTAGAAAGGCAATAAAAGAACGCGTGTGCCAGAGGTAACGTTAGTCCAACCAGAAACATTGTTAGCGTTGATCTGAGCGGAACAGCTAACACACGCACGCACACGCACACACACACTCATTTGTTTAAATTAATTTGTTGATAATAAATATAAATAAATTGTTGTTGAACCAGAAAAACATCTCTTTCCACTATAAAAATCTCAAATGTAATGATATGCAAATGACGGTACCAGCACATACAATCCAAAGGCTCTTTTCAGAGCCATTTTACACAGCGTCTTTGCATTTGTACAGTAAAGTATGTGTTTTAATTAACCTCAAAGACCATTAAAGACTTCTCAAAGACTTCTTTTAATGATGTTAATTAATTCCTAATTGTCGACTTTTCAGCACAATATCTGACATTTTTCAATCGTTACTTTTAAAGATGTATCATTGATAGATATCGTTATCGTTGTATTGCCCAGCCCTAAATGGGGAAACACTATCTTTAATTAATCTAAAGTTATTTTGCACATATACATCAATGCACATGTATGTAATAACTTTCCCCTGTTTGCTTGTCATGATTATTGGCATCCTAAAATGTTTAACTGCCTGGCACATTCTTGGAGTTTGACTTTTGATTTGTCTTAGATATTCATAATAACATAATTCTCAACATTTGGTAATGACTGTACTGTAATATGGTGTGTCAACAATTGCGAGTAACATATTAATGTTCCTTCTTTAATTTATTAGATTTTACTTCGTCCTCCACTGCCTCCAGAGTTGTTTCCTGGCATCTCTTGTTTTAAGGTTATTCATTGAGGCCTGCGGGCTGGTGCCTCTGGTCTAATCACAGCCGTGATGATACAGAGCTCTATCACACTCCTACTCATGCAATATTGCTTAAATAAAAGAACATGATGTTTGTTAAAGGCTTTGATAAAGCATTAGATTTTCATTGTATTTCCCTCTAAACACAGATAACCACATTAATTAAGGTGAAGTTTGGCACATATCGTCAACATGGCTGGTTTTCCTTTGAATCTGAGGGACCACTGGTTACATATTAGATCACAACCTGGTCTAATACATATTGATTGCAGGGTCCTCAAATTGTCTATAAACTAATGCTCTCTACATATAATATGATTATCTGTTCCACAGGCAATGTTCAGCCCCACTCATATTCCAGATCCGGTCCAGTTTACAGCTCCAACACAGGTACACAGTGACCATCATCACCCTAACATTTAATCTATAATTTGGTTCTTAGCTGAAGTTCACTTCAGTCATGTGAAGTTTGCCATCAGGAACACAATATATGAGCAGATAGATCTAACTAGACTACTACTGAAACATTAGCTTACATACTGAAATCCACTGCTTCATCAATCCCTTATTTAATCAAAATGTATGTCCCTGTTTGCTCCCTACATTTGCTATGTGTGTCTGATTCACAGCAATGTACAGTTACTCCCAACAGCTATTGTTTTTTACTGGATGTATTGTACACCTCAGCTGTGCTGTTGCCGTTTTTGTTGCTGTGCTGCTCAATAAGGGAATAATAACCATAATTTAGGTCAAAATTCAAATCACAATTATTATAGCCTAAACCAGGGGTTTATGACTGTGTAAAATAGTATTGAAGTCTAGATCACTTGTGGGGTGATTCGGACTTGGGAGCATGATTCTGATTTCTTTCTCTTTTGGTTGTCTTTGGTTTTGTTTTTATTTCTGAAGCATGGCAAGTGAACCATCATACTGGACGTGGAAACGTAAATCCAGGGCAAGAGTAAAAGAGCAATTGGCTTCCATTCAGTCTGAATTTGATGTTGTTGATGGAGATAATGTCATTGATGAGGATGGAGTCATTGATGAGGATGGAGTCATTGATGAGGATGGAGTCATTGATGAGGATGGAGTCATTGATGAGGATGGAGTCATTGATGAGGATGGAGTCATTGATGAGGATGGAGTCATTGATGAGGATGGAGTCATTGATGAGGATGGAGTCATTGATGAGGATGGAGTCATTGATGAGGATGGAGTCATTGATGAGGATGGAGTCATTGAAGGTTTTCCAAGTGATGTCGAAGGGATAGATTTAGAGGCAATTTTGTCTGATGAGGTTTTGATCTCTGATTCTGATTCTGAGAGTGAAACAAATGTAAATGATTTAGAAGATAAATTGACGACATGGGCACTTGAAGAAAATGTTACACACAGTGCTTTGAACAAATTATTGCGAATTCTTAAGTGCCATCACCCATCGCTGCCATTAGATGCTCGTACTCTTTTGAAGACCACACGATCTGAAGTAATTGCTCTCCAAGAGAAGGCTGGCGGGACATATCACTACTTCGGGATCCTGCCGTCGATGAAGTCGACCCTAGAGGCATATCGCAGTAACTTGACCAGTGGAATGTGCCTTAAACTTCAGATCAATGTCGATGGCTTGCCATTGTTTAGAAGTTCATCAACTCAATTTTGGCCAATACTTGGGTTTGTCCAAAACCTCCCCAACCATAAGCCATTTGTGATTGCCCTTTTTGCTGGAAATGGGAAACCTGAACTTTATGAGTACATGGAGGATTTTGTTGAGGACATCAGCAATTTGGAGAAGGGTTTTTTTTTCAAAGAAATTCCCTTGTCTCTAAAGTTGGAGGCCATGGTTTGTGATGCACCAGCACGTGCATACTTGAAGTGTGTTAAAGGCCACACTGGTTATTCGGCGTGTGAAAAGTGCACCCAAGAAGGTGAATACTTGAATAACCGTGTGGTTTTTCCCATCACTGATGCACCCCTCCGACGAGATGAGGACTTCATCGACATGACTGATGAAGCTCATCACCTTGGGTCCTCACCCCTTCTTGCCACCTCTTTAGGCTTGGTCAGTGGTTTCCCTCTGGACTTCATGCACCTTGTCTGCTTGGGAGTCATGAGGCGTCTAGTTTACCTCTGGCTTAAGGGTCCATTGTCATGTAGGCTCTCAAGTGGACAGGTGAATATGCTCTCTGAACAATTAGAGAACGTAAGGAGATACACACCAGTAGAATTTAACCGGCAGCCAAGAACACTAACAGAGATAGACAGGTGGAAGGCGTCTGAGTTCCGGCAGCTCCTGCTTTACACTGGGCCTGTGCTCCTGAAGTCCTTTCTGCATGCAGCAGTTTACAAGCACTTCCTGCTTTTTTTTTTGTGGGAATATTGATCCTCTCTAGCAAAAAGCTGTTTGCCACCTACACAGACTATGCGAACAATGCCCTTGTTCTCTTTGTGCAGCACTTCAGGAAGGTGTATGGTGATACCTACATTTCTTACAATGTACACAATCTTGTGCACCTTACACAAGATGCCAAGGTGCATGGAACACTGGATTGTTTCAGTGCGTTTAAGTTTGAGAATTTCATGAAGACTCTAAAGAAAATGGTTCGAAAGCCACAATCTCCCTGCTCCCAGGTAGTGAAGCGGATCCTCGAGAGGGGTACCACTCCAGTGCCACGGGTGGAAGGCTTGGGCCTGAGAAGGGAACATGTAAATGGACCACTGCCAGCCATGTTTCCTAATGCTGTTCAGTACTCCGTGTACAAAACAGAGCAATTCACACTGAAATTAGACAGGGCGAACTGCTATGTCAGTATAGAGGGTAAAGTGGCCAAAATTAGGAATATAATTTCAGACAACAAGGACATTTACCTCCTCTACTCAACATTTTCCCAGCAGTCAAGTTTTTTTGAGTACCCTGAACCCTCAACAGTGTTTGGTGTGTATTTGATGGACAGTCTGTCAGACTCGACACAGCTGTGTAATGTTGGACAAGTAGAGTAGAAGCTTTATGTAATTCCTCATGGACAACAGTTTGTTGCTATCCCCTTATTACATGTACACTGAGTCCAGTTTAAATCATTTCAACATAGATTTGATCAGTACAGAAAAAAGTGATTTTGACCTTTACTGTACTATTAATTTTGCATCAGAAAAGCCTATACCTTATAGTGGCCTTCGATGAAGGAGCGAGTGGACCGGTTGCAAGGGAATGGTTTACAGGTAGGCCAGGGCAATGTAGTGGAAATATTTATCTTTCACCTAGATAAGGCTACGGGAGAACTCCATTGTCAACATCAGCTTAATGCTGAGTGCTGTAACATTGCAAATGTTATGCTTTATGTTGGTATAAAAAGTTGTCAACTGTCTATCACTGTCAATAAAAGGTATTTTTTATCACTCAGGCAAAAATGATGGAGGCATGGCTTGGTGGCCTCCATATAAAGACTCATACAAAATACTCCAAAGTATTTTAAAGAGGACATTACCTAACCCATCTAAAGGATGGAAAAAGTACTCTTGTCGAATACTACATGAGACAAGTAAGGGTGGGGGGGTTAACATGTCCTGATGTTACTCTTTGTACTTTCCATGTTGATGCTGTGATATAAAATTAATTGGTAACATACAGTACTAAACATTGCCTACAGGCTGCTTTGAAAGTCTCAGTAAGAGGTGGGGCCTGTCCTGCCACACCTCTGATCTGAATACAGACAAAGAGGAGCTGCCAGCAGATCGCCAGCGGAGAAAGTGAGCATCATATGTGGTTTGACTTTTTGATCATCCTCATTGTAATCACACAGAGTCACCCATGTCATATTTCTCTCTGTTCGATGTGATCAATATGAAAACTAATTTTTGTAAAAACGTTTCATTTACAGACCATCGCGACTTAGATCACCATCACCACCATCATCTCCTGCATCGTGCCCTTCATCAGACACCCAAAATGCACCACAAACATCACAGGCAAAGAAAAAGCACAACAAACCTTCCAAAAAAAACCCTCCTCTCCCTCCCCTCCTACCTATGGCTGGAAACAACATCAGTGCTGGCAAGTGGCATAACTATTATGACCTTAAGTTTCCATATGTCCACTAGAAAATTAATTACACGCTCATACTAGTGATTATGTCTGATAAGAATGTGTAATCTTTGTGTTTATTTTTTTTTTTATTTGAATCCTTGTTTTTTAAATGACCATGACAGTGACAAACAGGGAGCAGCCTTCTGTAGCCCACCCAAGTTTCCATCAAAGGAGCAAGCCTAGTAAGACATTTTGTATGTATATTGCTGCACTTCTCATACAGTGAATTTCAGATGTAGATATCTAAGGTGCAAATAGTATGGTTGATGTGCCTTTAGATATTTCTGTTGTAACCTTTTTTAATCCTCTCGAAGTGTCAGTAAGAAGAAAGCTGGCCCACCCTCCCACCCATCGTTTAACTCCTGCAGTCCATCCCACATCATCGTATAGTGAAGGTAAGTCTCATCTCATCTTCAACCGCTTATCCGGGGTCGGGTCGCGGGGGTAGCAGCTCTAGCAGGGAACCCCAAACTTCCCTTTCCCGGGCAACATTAGCCAGCTCTGACTGGGGAATCCCGAGGCGTTCCCAGGCCAGTGTGGAGATATAATCTCTCCACCTAGTCCTGGGTCTTCCCCGAGGTCTCCTCCCAGCTGGACGTGCCTGGAACACCTCTCTAGGGAGGCGCCCAGGTGGCATTCGTACAAGATGCCCGAACCACCTCAACTGGCTCCTTTCTATGCAAAGGAGCAGCGGCTCTACTCCGAGTTCCTCTCGGATGACTGAGCTTCTCACCCTATCCCTAAGGGAGAGGCCAGCCACCTTTCTGAGAAAACCCATTTCGGCCGCTTGTACCCGCGATCTCGTTCTTTCGGTCATGACCCAGCTTTCATGACCATAGGTGAGGGTAGGAACAAAGATTGACCGGTAGATCGAGAGCTTGAAGGTAAGTGTCCCCTCTATAGTAAAATGCATCAGGTCCCTAAACTCAAGCAGACACAGTGTACTGCACAGGTCCACAGCACATACCATAGTTTGATGTTCCAGATATGATTTTCGAGTTTGTTAGTGTGATCAGTAAGCCAAGGTTTTCTGTCTTTTTAAGAGACCGCAGTTATTATTCGAGAAGAGGCGTCGGGACTGGAGGACTGTAGGACTGAAGGCTTTCCTGACTGTAAGCTATTTAAGACGCAGACCAATAACACACTGACACACACTAACAACCAGCTATAAGCTATTTAAGACGCAGACCAATAACACACTGACACACACTAACAACCAGCTATAAGCTATTTAAGACACAGACCAATAACACACTGACACACACTAACAATCAGCTATAAGCTATTTAAGACACAGACCAATAACACACTGACACACACTAACAATCAGCTATAAGCTGTTTAAGACACAGACCAATAACACACTGACACACACTAACAATCAGCTATAAGCTATTTAAGACGCAGACCAATAACACACTGACACACACTAACAATCAGCTATAAGCTATTTAAGACACAGACCAATAACACACTGACACACACTAACAACCAGCTATAAGCTATTTAAGACACAGACCAATAACACACTGACACACACTAACAATCAGCTGTAAGCTATTTAAGACGCAGACCAATAACACACTGACACACACTAACAATCAGCTATAAGCTATTTAAGACACAGACCAATAACACACTGACACACACTAACAACCAGCTATAAGCTATTTAAGACACAGACCAATAACACACTGACACACACTAACAATCAGCTGTAAGCTATTTAAGACACAGACCAATAACACACTGACACACACTAACGCACACAATTGCAAACTCACTAGGGCTGTCAATCTTCCTCTATAATATTATTCGAATTCCATTCCTTATTTTTTGTAACAAGCATTAATGTGTTTTTCCACATCAGTGAATGAGGACCTTCATCTTACTGAATGTAAGTTTCCGTTAAATATGTGATGCATTGGGTCTTTAAACTTGTGGCTTTAAGCACACTTGAAAAGTTTAAGCGCCAAAAGCCTACTTCCTGTTTGGCAGTTTCACCATCTAATGTTATAATTTCATAGTGACAACCATTAATTGGCAGCAGGAAGCCGAATATGAAGGGCTGGGCTCTCCTGAACGTAAGCTATTTAGCATGCAGATGGAGAACATACTGAGACAGACACACACACACAGGTAATCATTCATCTTTGTTTTAACCTTTTTAATCGTTGTGTTTCAAGTGTCTGTGAACACAAACATGCCGCAGTGTCGTGAAACCCCCCTACCCCGTCCAGGCCTTCCACACAGGACCCCTCAAAGTAAGACATGTTTTATGTGTCTGTACTTCTTACTCTATGTTATGTAGGCTGTGTTATGTAGGCTAGAGGCTGAGACAGGGTAGTCACTAGAGTAGCTGGCTGCCTTTCGGTTTTAATTTGGCTGGGAAGTCTCTCTGTCTGTCTATGTTTCTCTCTCTCTGTCTGTCTGTCAATTCAAATAACTTAATTGGCATGACAAACAGGCGTTCATATTGTCATAGCATATGAAAAACAACAAAAAATACAAAAATTTTATAAAACACAAACTATAGATTACAAATTTAAGGTTATAGTATTTACAATCAATTGCTCAGTGACTGGAGCGATCTGTTTTAGTTTGAGTCCCACTGGTTGTTCTCTTCTCGTGGCAAGCGGTCACGTATCTTGCAGCTATGGCTGCACAGCCTGGGGTTTCGCCCAGCAGGTATGTGGGTTAAAGGGTGGGAGGTTGGTCATCAAATTTGTTGTTGAATTTTGTAAATAAGGGGAATAACGTATCTGTAAGTGTATGTCTCTCTCTGTCTCTGTATGTCTCTCTCTCACACAGTTGTATTAAAAAACAAGACACATTTCATACTTTGTATTTTGTTAACACCTATATTTTTTTCGGTTTTCCACAGGTCAAAGATTTGCCAGATCAGCTCCTGCTGGATGCACAGGTATTTTGGGCAGGTTTTCTCTGCTGTTGTCAGTAAACTACTGCATTCTTTGTTAATTGTTTTTTGTATAATTTTGTAAATTTTCTTCCTGTACTTTCCCCAGCTGTTGAAAGGCTCCTTTTGGAGCAGGTCGGAGAACTGCAGCTTAAAATGGATTATGTAATCAAACTACTTCAAAAAAATAATTCTGTTCCTGAAGAAAATGTCAATTTGAACATGCTACCACTGCTTACACTGCAAGACCTGGAGAACTTTGATGACCAACTTCGGGCCGATAGCACCTTTAAGAAGAAAGTGGTATGTCCTGTCTGTGTCTATCTCTAAAGCACAAAAGCCCTGATTTATCATCAGATAAGAGATAGAGTATTGATACTCTTTTGATCCAGTGAGGGAAATTTGGTCTCTGCATTTATCCCATCCATGATTAGTGAAACACACAGAGTACACAGTGAACACACAATGAGGTGAAGCACACACCAACCCAGTGTCACGTTCAGCCAGTGTGGCTGGCGTGGCATGGACTAGTAGTTTATGGACTGTTTGTTTTCCTTAGTTCTCCCTTGCCCGGCCCGGGACTCTTATGTTGATGTCTGAACTCCTTCCATGTTTCTTTTTAATTATGTAGGTATTTTATGTATAGTGTAGTTATGGATTTAGGGCTGTATGGATTTATGAGCATTCTTATATGGCCATTGTTATGTAGGAGTGGCTTGTGCATTTTCATGGTTTATTCTAGTGGTTATGTGTTTACATTTCAGCCAAGTGCCACCTTTTGGAGATCTGTGTCATTACGTATGAATTCCTTGATTGTTCTCTCTCCTTTAAGTTCTGTTAATTACCGGTAACTGACCTGTCTGTGCTTACAGGTATTACAGCAGGTTGTGAAATGGGATTAGTCAAATTTATCTTTTACTTTACAGATAACTAAACTGTCATTGTCTGGTGGCAAGAACCTAAAGGAAACAGTTTGGAGAGTCTGCACAAAAATATTTGATCAGAATCTTTCAACCCAGCTGAACTGGTGCGGTAGGGGTCAGAAGACAGGCCTTAAATCACGGCCTATTCATCAAGTACTCCTGAGTAAGTCCTACAATGTGTTGAAGCAACATTCTGTCACTATTCAACCCATATATGGTGTCTGTATTTATATCAGTTCTCGATTTTTATATACTGTCTTCACACTATTCTCAACCAAATGTCTTTTAAGTTTCTTTTTTTTTTAATGCTCTGACTTTTCTGAATTGTCTTTATAGAAACAAACGAAGATATAAACGTTTGTGCTACTGTCTTATTTTTTCCCCCTGTTGCTTTATTTTTTTGTTTAGGTGCTGTGTTAAGAAATCCTGCCCAACCAAATTCCACTGAGGCTGATGTAGAGATGACCGTGAGAAACTGGCTGCGACTGAGCAGGGACAGGAATGGGGGACGGCAAAGGCGGGGCGAGCAAGCATCATAAGTGAAATAATTGATTGGACTGATTTTAAACTGACTAACTATTTTGGAGGGAATTTCTTATTTTTTTGTAGTTTTCTATGTGTGATTTGTGGAGTGTTGAAATAATAAAATACATGTTTTGATACTGCTTTTGCAAAAACAAAGTAAAAAGTACATTTTCAAGCTCATCTCCTGGTGCCCTCCTTTCTCCTGTAGCCTATAATTTGCATGACCATCAAACTTAATTTAAAATCACTGCTCCTTCTTTTTTTCTGTTAGATTTACATTTCCCAGGTTGTCAGATGTTTATCTGTAGGGTGTATTTCATACACAATCACTTTAATGTTTTTTGTCATAAAACCTGGCAACTCAAATAAGGAAGCGGCTGCAGACTGCGCAGCCACGGAGTCTCGACGCATGCAAGTTGGCTAGTTGCCTTATTAACTAGCCTACTCTTGTCAAGTTGATGGGGAAGAAATGTTATGATTAACACCACATAGTTATTGAGTGTTGTTGATACACAATAGGAAACGTGTGTCCTTTAGGACATATCTGGCTGTTAGCCTAAACAAATCCATAAGACCTAATATAAACGGTGGCATCCTACTAGAGCGGTGAAAGGCATTCAGACGCCTTGCTCCTTTTGACTTAACACTGGTACAGCTGATTTTCAAGCACGGTGTGACGTTTCCGATTATCAGCTTTTCCAGTGTTAAGGCAATGGGAGAGCGAGGCGACCGAACGCTTCCTCGCTCTAGTGGGATCGCGCCGTATAGGTCATCATAATTACTTCGGCTTTACGTTGGCTCACGGTCGGCGATCATTGTAATGCCACCATCTTCCCGATGTCTTGCCGATTAGCTACCGATCTCCATAATACATCTCACCGAGGCACTTTATGTCGGGCAGGCACAAGCGCCCCGATGTCGGCAAGAGCTAATTTGTTGTCTGGGCAGGTGATCTCTTTCACCGACTTCTGCAATCGTAAAAGTCTTGGGTTCATGCATATTAACATTAGAAGTCTACTTCCTAATCTAGACTTACTCACTGCTTTTGCACACTCAGCCAACCCTGACATCTTAGCTGTGTCAGAATCCTGGCTTAGGAAGTCTGTAAATAATTCAGAAATAACAATCCCCAGCTAAAATACCTTTCGCCAAGACCGCACAACTAAGGGTGGACGAGTAGCAATCTACTGCCGAGACAAGCTACAGAGCTCAGTCATCCTGTCCAGGTCTGTCCCCAAACAGTTTGAGCTTCTACTGGTAAAAATTAATCTCTCCAAAAACAGGGCTATTACTGTTGCTCCCTGTTATAGACCCCCCTCAGCCCTGTGCAGTGCCCTTGACTCCATTTGTGAACTGATTGCCCCCCACCTTTCCTCTGAGTTCGTGCGGCTTGGTGACTTAAACTGGGATATGCTTAACCCCCCAGTCACCTTACTCTCAAAGCTTGATGCTCTCAACCTCACGCAGATTATAAATGAACCTACCAGGTTCAATCTTAAATCAGAAGCCAAGGGGACCCTCATAGATGTTGCCCTGACTAACTTGCCCTGCAAATATACCTCGGCTGTTTTTACCAGGACCTCAGCGATCACTGCCTTATTGCCTGTGTCCGTAATGGACTGTTTAAAACACTTCTGCGAACAGGCCTTTCTAAACGACCTGATTTCCATAACTTGGTCGAACATTAATCTCATCCCATCCATAGAGGACGCTTGGCTGTTCATCAAAAGTGAATTCGTCTCTGTCCTAAATAAGCATGCCCCATTTAAAAAGTTCAGATCAAAAGACAGATACAGCCCTTGGTTCACCACTGAACTGACCTTACTTAATCAACACAAATACACATTGTGGCGTGTCGCACTAGCATCGAACAAGCCACGTGATATGCAACTCTACAAAGAAGCCAGAAACCGGTACACCCAGGTAGTCAGGGAAGCTAAGGCCTGCTACTTTAAACAGAAGTTTGCTTCATGTCAGACCAACTCCAAAAAGTTTTGGGACACTGTCAAAGCTCTGTAGAACAAGATCACCTCCTCTCAGCTTCCCACAGCCCTAAAATTTGGTACTACTGTAACCACCAATAAAACAACAATTTCAGAGAACTTTAACAAGCATTTCGCTGAAGCTGGCCATGCTTTTAAATTAAATATTCTCCCCCGAGCTAACTGCTCCACAACTCCACCAGCCACATGCATAAGCCACTCCCCACTCTTCTCCTTCACCCTTATCCAGACAGCTGATGTGCTGAAAGAGTTGCAAAAGCTGGACCCATATAAATCAGCTGGGCTTGACAATCTGGACCCATCCTTTCTCAACTTATCTGCAAACATTATGGCTGCACCCATTACCAGTCTGTTTAACCTATCTCTCTCATCTTCGGAAATCCCGAGAGATTGGAAATCTGCTGCAGTCATTCCCCTGTTCAAAGGGGGAGACAATTGCTACAGACCTATATCTATCCTACTCTGTCTCTCCAAAGTTTTTGAAAAGCTGGTTAACAAACTATTGCAGCGGTCTACATCGACCTGTCCAAGGCATTCGACTCGGTAAATCATTGTGTCCTCATCAGCCAACTCAATAGTCTGGGTTTCTCCCACGACTCCCTTGCCTGGTTCTCCAACTATCTCTCAGACAGAGTCCAGCGCGTTAAATCAGAAGGCCTGCTGTCGGAACTCATGGCTGTCTCCATGGGGGTGCCACAGGGCTCGATTCTCGGGCCGACTCTTTTCTCTCTACATCAACGATGTGGCTAGGGCTGCTGAAGACTCCCAGATCCATCTCTACGCAGATGATACCATCCTGTATGCGTCTGGCCCTTCGTTAGACACAGTGCTCTGTAATCTCCAGGAGAGTTTTAATACCATTCAACACTCCTTCTAAACTAAGTGTATGCATTTCAACCGGTCACTACCAACACCTGCCCGCCTACCTAGCATCACCACGCTGGATGGGTCTGAGCTAGATTATGTTGATACATATACATATCTAGGTATCCTGTTAGACAGCTCTATCTCCTTCCAGCCGCACATTAACTGAAATCTTAAAATCAAATCCTGAATCGGCTAACTCTTCCCAACAGGGCTTCCTTTACTCAGGCTGCCAAACTTGCCTTAGCGAAAATGACCATCATCCCAATGTTCGACTTTGGCAATGTCATTTATAGAACAGCATCAAACTCTCTGCTGAAAAAACTGGACGTGACCTACCATAGCGTCATTTGTTTTGTTACCAATGCTCCTTACTCCACCCACCACTGTAACCTTTATGCTTTAGTCGGCTGGCTGTCATTAACCACCCGGCGTTTAACTCATTGGTACCAACTTATTTACAAGTCTCTCCTTGGCAAAGTCCCGCTGTACTTAAGTTGTCTAGTCAATATTGCTCAACCTATCTATCTATTATCTTTTTTTCTGTAAAGTGAAATAATCCCTCACGCAACCTTTTTCATAATCGCCTGTTTTGTAAACCAATAAAAAAAAAATTTGCGCGCCGTCACACCGTTAGAGCAGAGCAGATGACATGAAGCGTGCAAAGAAAAGTACTGTGTGGGAACATTTCACCAAAAAGAATGACAAAGATGTAAGTTGCAACTTATGTGATGCATTGTTGAAATATAGTGGCAGCACATCATCTATGATGTATCACCTGATGACGCAACACCCGCAAGCCTCTTCGGAGATGTCATTTTCTCAAATGAGCCGCAGCAATGTTTCTAATGAGCTTCAAACGCTAGACAAACGACTTTATTTTAAACGCGATCACCTGGCTTGCCTTGTACCCAAACTATTTCAAAACTAAGGAGCCATGTGTCCTCCGATTACATACAAGCTCCTCTGCGCCGCATTTGCGGGACTTGTTTCGCGCTGTAGGGGATTTAAAAAACGTGACGTGAGTGGAAGGGCGGTGACGGGGCAGTGTGTGTGTGTGCGTGTGTGAGTGCGCACAGAGAGATGAGACAGAGTTGAGAAATTGCAGGCGCGGCTCGAAATGGCTGTTATTTCAAATAGCGTAGCATATTTTAAACTAAACGGTTAACCGGTTTCAACCGGTTAATGAGGCTCGGTGACCGGTCAAGAACATTTTTAGTTTTTGCCATCCCTAGTGCCCCCGAAAGCCTGCATAGCATTCAGCCGCCAATCCTTCCAGTTCGCAGCTGCCAATGACTGGAACGATTTACAAAAATCCTTAAAACTAGAAACCCTAATCTCACCAGCTGCCTTCAAACGGCTCCTGTCTGATCACTTGTCTGATCTCTGTACTTGTTAACACTAGAAGCGCAGAGGCTCAGATACCCACCCCTTTCGCGATTTGGGTCAAAAGACCCAATGGGTTGGTTTGAATGAGATAATGTGGCTGACACACAATGACCAGCAGATGGCGCATCTTGTTCATCTTTGCGTCAGAAGGACCGGGGCTGGCTGTTGTAAAATTACGGTGGCGAATGAAGTGAAAGCAAAATTTACAATGAATATAGATTACCTAAAAGTGTCCACAATTATTTAATAAGTGCACACAGATTTAGGCTTTTATGGTACCGCATTACCACTCTAGTTATTTTAAATTAAACCAAATGAATCTCGAAAAAAATCTAAAATATTGACAGAAATAACACATTATAAAAACACTGAAGTAATGGATTCTATAATAAACTATAAAAGTAATTGTAACCAAAAAGACCAGCATTCCAAGGGATTTTTGTTGCGCCACTGTTAACTCCAACTGTCGGATTTATTGTGCTCATTGCATTCAGACTAAATTATTTAATTCCTATGTTGCCCATACCCACATAAAATAAGTCAATGTGGTTTAATTTAAAGTAACTAGTGTGTGTTTGTGGGAAACAATTTTCTATGGCCTTACACAATCGAATTCTAATAGCTGCTTGAGCTATCACTAGTTTGTTCACGTCGCATGGGGAAGGAAAGTAAATTCACCCGCAGTTCGTCAGTGTCAGCACACAAATTTAAGGTTACTTAAAAACATATTTTTTTATCTATTAAATTCCTCTAATACAAAACTATGCCCTTAGCCTATTCATATGTAAATTGCGATTACACTTTATCCATTCAAAGTACGCGTATAGTTCTGTGGGATCCCCCACCCGGCTGTGAGGGGCGTGGATCCCTGGAACTTCGACATGTTCGTGTTTCCAGGGTAGCAATTTAAAGCATGGGTGATTCCAACCTTACCAACATGACTCCGTGGGTGCGCAGTCTTTGTACAGCATAATTTAAAACATTACCATAACACTCTGGGACCCGTTTCTCCCGCGGGCAGTTTCCGATTTACTCCTTTCCAAATTCTGTGTAAACTCACATTTCCAATGATACCAACCACGCCGCTGTGCGACGCACTAATTTGTAGAACATCAACCGTTCAGAAAAGTTGGCCACATTGGAAATTAGAGTTGCCACTCTAAATTATTTTTAGTCCCATCACGGGCAAACAGCCACAAAACGACAAGCACATATATTTAGGTCTTTATGGTGCCATAATACCACACAAATAATTTTTAATTAATGAAAATTAACTTGACATATATTGTAGATAACATTGAGTTAACATGAATGATATGAAGTATTTAATTCATGTGACGCACACATGAGAAATGTATGGTATACCCACACAAAGACACAACCTAAAAGTATTTATCATCTGTAATGCCCGTTCAAATTAATAATGAGCAAAACGTACATCTCGCATTCAAAAATACCTTGTTGTAATAATACATAACTTTAGTTTAGCAAATTATGATGATAAAATTAATTATAATATCTCATGAATATACAGACTCGCGCATTGTCGGCATTTGACGGGAAGCTCAGCCTGAAAACAACATGCTTTGGTTGGGGACATATAATCCTAAGAGCCGCATTCATGTAACTCTCTCATTTTGGCCCAGATAACACTAACTATATCATATGAAGCCATTATCCCACATAATCAAGTCTGTGAACGTTTTCACTGTATTTTATTAATGTTACGCACACATGGTGAGAAATGTATGTTATGTACACAATACGTGGAAATAGAACAGAAAACGACACAACGCAGTTGTGTTATACAGCGTTCTAACAACATACATGATCTAAATGTATTTAGCATTTCCCTTTCAGGTCACTGGCCAGGTCACAAATTCAGGTCACTGGCCAGTTCCATTGTTTCCCTCTATCGCGCATTCACATGTAATAAAGACACTGCACCCACATAAAATAGCCTGAAGTTAGTACCCGGCAGCTGGGGTGTGTGGGGCAAACGGATTGCATTGTAAATGGAGGTGATTTGCATGAGAATGAAGCCTAACGTTTCACAACGTACAACGTATACACACAAAATGTATGATATGCTTTACAATGCCTAATATTGTTTATGTATCAACAATTATTAATTGCCTATTGTTTCAGTAGGCCATTATTATTTGAAAAGCATCTTTGTGAAATATGGTTGGCTGTGAAACACAAGTTTGTTGTTTAGAACTTCCTGATGCCGCATCGTTATACAGAAGCAACAGGATTATATTCATGTCATTCATGTTAACTCAAAATTGTCTACAATAAGTAAATAATTATTTGGTGTAATAAAAATAATCATTGTGGGTATTTTTGTGTTGGTATAATATCATCTCATCTTATCTTCAACCGCTTATCCGGGGTCGGGTCGCGGGGGTAGCAGCTCTAGCAGGGGACCCCAAACTTCCCTTTCCCGGGCAACATTAGCCAGCTCTGACTGGGGAATCCCGAGGCGTTCCCAGGCCAGTGTGGAGATATAATCTCTCCACCTAGTCCTGGGTCTTCCCCGAGGTCTCCTCCCAGCTGGCCGTGCCTGGAACACCTCTCTAGGGAGGCGCCCAGGTGGCATTCGTACTAGATGCCCGATCCACCTCAACTGGCTCCTTTCTACGCAAAGTAGCAGCGGCTCTACTCCGAGTTCCTCTCGGATGACTGAGCTTCTCACCCTATCTCTAAGGGAGAGGCCAGCCACCTGTAGATCGAGAGCTTTGCCTTCCGGCTCAGCTCTCTTTTCGTCACAACGGTGCGGTGAAGCGAATGCAACACAGCCCCCGCTGCTCCAATCCTCCGACAAATCTCCCGCTCCATTGTTCCCTCACTCGCGAACAAGACCCCGAGGTACCTTCACTTGGAGTAAGGACTCATTCCCTACCCGGAGTAGGCACTCCACCGGTTTCCTGCTGAGAGTCATGGCCTCAGATTTAGAGGTGCTAACCCTCATCCCAGCCGCTTCACACTCGGCTGCGAACCGATCCAGTGAGTGCTGAAGGTCACCGACCGATGAGGCCATCAGGACCACATCATCCGCAAAAAGCAGTAATGTGACCATCAGCCCACCGTACGGAAACCCTTCCCCCCATGACTACGCCTTGATATCCTGACCATTACAAACAGGATTGGTGAAAAAGCGCAGCCCTGGCAGAGGCCAACCCCCACCGGGAACGAATACGACTTACTGCCGAGAACACGGACACAGCTCATGCTTTGAGAAGAGACCCCCTCACCCCATACTTCCGCAGCACCTCCCACCAAATATTTCCTGGGTACCCGGTCATACGCCCTCTCCAGATCCACAAAACACATGTAGACTGGATGGGCATACTCCCAGGCCCCCTCCAGGATCCTTGCGAGAGTAAAGAACTGGTCCGTGGTTCCCCGGCCAGGACAAAAAACGTATTTTTCCTCTTCAATCTGAGGTTTGACTATTGGCCGAACCCTACTTTCCAGCACCTTGGAGTACACTTTACCAGGGAGGCTGAGGAGTGTGATACCTCTGTAATTGGCACACACTCTCTGGTCCCCCTTTTTGAAGAGGGGAACCACCACCCCGGTCTGCCACTCCTCTGGCACTGTCCCAGACTTCCATGCAATGTTGAAGAGGCGTGTCAACCAAGACAGCCCTTCCCCACCCAAAGCTTTTAGCATTTCTGGACGAATCTCATCAGTCCCTGGGGCTTTGCCACTGTGGAGTTGTTTGACTACCTCAGCGACTTCCCCCAGGGAAACTGACGATGACCCTCCATCAGCCTCCAGCTTTGCCTCTGTACTAGAGGGTGTGTAGGTCGGATTCAGGAGCTCCTCAAAATGCTCTTTCCACCGCCCGATCACATCATCAGTTGAGGTCAACAGTGTCCCATCCTTACTGTACACAGCTTGGGTGGTCCCCCGTTTTCCCTTCTGAGGTGCCGTGTCAGAGCTGCTTTGCCTCTGACACGGCAGCGGCTGCAGCCCTTCGGGCCTGTCGGTACCCTGCAACTGCCTCCGGGGTCCTCAGGGATAGCATATCCCTGAAGGCCTCCTTCTTCAGTCGGACAGCTTCCCTGACCACCGTGGTCCACCATGGTGTTCTAGGGTTACCACCCCTTGAGGCACCTAGAACCTTGAGACCACAGCTCACCGCCGCAGCTTCAGCAATAGAAGCTTTGAACATTGCCCACTCAGGTTCAATGCCCCCAACCTCCACAGGGATGCCTGAAAAACTCCGCCGGAGGTGTGAGTTTAAGATCTTTCAAAATCGATCATTGACCTTCGGCCTAGGGTGCTCTGGTACCATGTACACTTATGCGCCTCCTTTTGTTCGAACATGGTGTTTGTTATGGACATTCTATGACTAGCACAGAAGTCAAATAACAAACGGCCGCTCGGGTTTAGATCAGGGTGTCTCCATCGATGCCCACATGTGCGTTGAAGCAGAATGATGGAGTCCCTTACTGGAGCCCTATATAGGACTCCCTTCAGGGTCTCCAAGAAGGCGGAATACTCCGAACTGCTGTTTGGTGCATATGCACAAACAACAGTCAGAGTTTTCCCCCCCACCACCCTTAGGCGTAGGGAGGCAACCCTCTCATCCACCGGGGTAAACTCCAACACCGCAGTGCTCAGACGTGGGCTCGTGAGTATCCCCACACCAGCCCGCCGCATGTTTCTTCAGAGCCGAGGGATTCCTGAGGAAAATATTCAGAAAATGCAGCAAGATTATGTAGGTGACAGCACATTCATTCCTGCAATATATTAATTTTACTGAATCTCAGCAGATTATACAAGTAATCATCATAAATTGTAACCCTATTGCATTTACTGCCAGTATTTCCGATTTCTTTTTATGCCAAGCACACCTGCCTCTCCCAAAAATGCATTAATGTCTTCCCTATTCTAGCCCTGTAAAATAATGTTAATAGGTATGTTTAGGAGTCAATTCACTCTATATTTTGGTCTCGACCCTACATAAACAAGTAACAGTAGTTAGACTGTAACGTGCAGTAGCATCACCATTATACATTCAGGCAAAGTGCCTTGGTTGGGAGCTGAAGTATGGAATCAATATGGAATAGCAATATTATGGAGTACATAATAGCAGTAATATATGGGAGAAGTGCTTTTCCTGTAATTGAGGTAAATGGTTATATAATTAAAGAGGAATACATGAAAGTAATCAGTCCCCTGCCTAACTTTGATGTCAATGATTTTCACTGTTAATACACTGTATTTTCAGCATCATTATGTAACTCAAACTTCATTGTTATGGTTACAACCATTTTTTAGACAGCAGTTTCTTTTTAAATTACTCTATATTTTTTAGCTTCTTTATATTCCCATGCGAAAAAAGAAACAAGCAAGTGAAGAAAAATATGAAACGAATTGCTGATTTGTAGCTACTGCTAAGAATTTAATTTTCACTCATATGGAAATATAGCCATCTCTTAGATAACCAATATGTCTTACTGTATTGTTTTGTTTTCATTACAGATTGACAGCTCGGTAGTTGGAGAAATAGATGATGCCACTATGACTGCTTACATTCCAGCATATGGTGATAGGATTGCTACAAGGCGTCTCTGTATGGAAAAACAGAGAAAGGTGGTGATGATCTAAAAAGACTGTCTTTATTTGAAAAACTTAGAAGAAAGATGGGCACTTTGACAAGCAATAAAGACACAGATCAAGATTATGAGGAGGAGCATTCTATGCAACCAACAAAGATGCATCTGAGAAATAACAAAAGGGCTGTGAAGATGACAAGGAAAATAGAACTAGGATGGATACACGACAAGAAACAAGTGAGAAAACGCAATGGTGGAGGAACCAGAGTTCTTGATATTTCCAAAAAAAACACAAAAAACGAGATTCTATCAAAAGCTAAAAAGCTATTTTTCCCCAATGAGAAATCGAGAAAGGGAAAGTGGGAAGAGTTCAGTCACAACATTGTTGACTTTCAGGAAACATACCTTGATGAGGGTGTTAGTGTGGGAGAGCTCTATGAGACACATAAACTGGGGATTTTAAGATTTTACTTGTTCACAGAGTCCCCAAATGGAGATGAAGTGTTCACAGAGATGACAGAAGGAACTGATGAACAGACAGATGCAGCAAGGCTAAATGAGCGACAGAAAAAACACATGACAGTGAACAGCAGACACACACTGTGGAAGCTTTTGTCTCTACTGCTGTAGAGATGGTTGATCTTACATCTTTGTGTGATACATCGGAGGTCATTTTTGGCCCTTTGCAAGGTGGACCATTTTTAAAAGATCTTGATGACACAATCTTACATGAGCCTATAGAAGAGGCACAGATAAACATCAACGCCTACAGCTCAACTCCTGTCCATTCTGACACAGT
This sequence comes from Dallia pectoralis, assembly GCA_029465975.1. NCBI lineage: Eukaryota > Metazoa > Chordata > Actinopteri > Esociformes > Umbridae > Dallia > Dallia pectoralis. Next base: position 426,677 of record CM055760.1, on the reverse strand, counting down.
GCCTGCTGGCCCATTAAGTCCTACTTATGAACTTTTGCATGTGACAGTGAACCTCCACAGAGTCAATCTCTTGGAGGAACTGATTACCCAATTCAAGGATGAAGCGATGATGTCCTACTCTGTGAAATACAGCTTCGTTCATGAAATGGGGGCAGATGCTGATGGCGTGTCCAGGGATGTATATGCTGCCTTCTGGATAGAGTTTTTAGACTGTGCAGATGTAAGGGTGCCATCACTATCCCCAAAATGGCAAGAGGAAGAATGGAAATCTGTTGGTAGGATAATGGTCAAGGGATTAAAGGACCATGGATATTTTCCATCTCGGCTGGCTCAAGCCTTTACAGCAGCAATCACATTTGGTGAACACACTGTCTCAGCTGATTTATTGTTTGACTCACTAATGTTGTATCTTAGTCAGTCTGAGCGCGATCTCTTGTCCACTGCTTTGCAAGACGCCCTTGATGGTGATGATGAAGATGAACTTCTTGATCTTATGGATCGCATGGGAGTAAGAACAGTACCAACACAAGAGAACCTGAAAGCTGTGCTTCTCCAAGTGGCCCACAAGCAAATAATCCAGCAACCAAAATATGCACTGGATAACATTGCAGCAGTCGCAGGACCAACTCTCAGGGAGTTCTTCCCCAGTGTGCAGAATATGCAGAAGATGTATGAGGATCTTAAACCATCAACCCGAAAGGTATTAAAGTTGATCACGGCCTCTCCAGCTACTCCAGCAGAGAACCAAAGTTTGCGATTTTTACATCAGTACGTAAGGGGATTGGATGAGATAGGCCTCCGGAAGATGTTGAGATTCGTGACAGGATCTGATATCATCTGCGTTAAAGACATTCAAGTCATATTCACCCCTTTGGAAGGGTTATCAAGGCGGCCTATTGCACATACTTGTGGCCCAACTTTAGAGCTGCCATCAACTTACAACAGCTATCCTGACCTCCGAGCTGAAATGGAGGCTATACTATCCAGCAACTTCTATGCAATGGACATTGCATAGAAGTGTCTCTCACACTCACATGTACACACTATTCCCTCTTGCCCAGTTATAGCCTAATCAGTGCCGTCTGTTTACCTTTAGATAGTGTGTGAATGTGAGACAGAGCACATAGGGGAAGTCATTAACCCAGGTGGTGCATTATGTGCGCAGGGTGATTTAGTTTTTATTTCTTATTTTTCAGTTTCAGTTTTATCCAGAATGTCATTAACAAACTTACTGTCGAAACATGTTTACTGGCTGATGAACATTTTGTTGATGGACTATATATCCAGCCCATAGAAACATTTACACATGATAACAAGATGCAATAATCAGTTTGATGTATTGATGATAAAGGAGCATTCAAATGCCATTTAGGTTGCCCTGTTTGCAGTGGGCCCAAAGTGTGAAATCACACATTTGTTCATGCTGAATAGTTCCACCATGAGGACAAATTTTCCATTTTGACAATGGCAACATGTTTTGCAACGTTCCATGTGCAGTTGCTGTTATTACCAGACTTAAACTGTCTGTAGAAACATATTGAGTGGCTGAACATTTTGTTTATAAACTTTAAGGTCCACTTAACCAAAACACAATTATAAGCTTTTTACACGATGTATGTTGTAAATGCATGTGTGTACATTTTCATTTTTAAGTGATTTAGATACATATTTGTACAAATATTTGATATGTAAGCCATCATTTCTGTTAGCAGTTTAGGGGCATACTTTTTGGGACAATTTAAAAGAAATATTCTTGTCAAATTGATTTTCATTGAAAAATTATAATTAACTTGGACCCTGAGGCAATGTCAGCTCATGTTAAATATTAATAGTGGCAGTGTTTGGAAATGTTCTAACATACAGCACTACATTAAAATGTGTTCTGCTTTTACAAATAAAAAGCACAGGTTTATCTCTTGTTTTGTACAGATTTTTTTACTACAGATAACACACATGGCTCTTGTCTCACACAGTAGAATTACTGAGTTTTGACAACTGCACTGCTGTTCCTGCATTCACCAGAACTCTTTAGACAGTCATCATTACATTACCAAATGTATTACATATTCATTACCTATCTCCTACATACACAGTAAATCACACTGGGGAGAAAAATTTTTGCACTGCACTGGTTTAGCATGGTTTATATGATGCCAAATAATTGTGTAAAAAGTGCTTAATGTGCAGCCCAGAGACACACGATAACAAGATACAATAATATGTTTGATTTAAAGGCCATCCAAACATCATGTTGATTGCCCTGTATACAACGAGCCCAAAGTGTGTCAGACCACATCTGGTGATACCAAATAGTTCCACCATAAGGACAAATGTGCCATTTTTGACAATGGCAACATGTGATACCTTTCATTTGCGGGTACAGTATTGTTCCCAGTTCTGTGGTTGAGATGTACATAATGATGAATGAAAAGAGATGATATGGAGCTCAGTTTGGAGATATAAATTATGAAAGTGTTGTCTATTATTGATAGCTTAAACACAGTACTTCTGTCAAAGATTTACAGTAAATGTCATGGTATATAGCCTTTTTTGTCCAAACTGCAATTCTGTCATTTGATCCAGTAGAACAACTTGTGATTATTACATTTGGGTACGTATGTAAGCACGTAAGAACATGTAAAGATCAATGGCTTCCTCTGGAGAGGTTGGTGGATGAAGACTGTTTTCTGCCATGGCAAGGCAACAAATGTCAAACACTGTATTATCACAGGGATATGGTCCTCTCTCACGACATTCCTCCCTACAAGCCTGTATCTTCTGTTGGGATGCCTCTTTATGGTACTCCCTAGCACCAAACATTTGGGGTAAGGTGTACATCATCACTGGACGTCCACCAGGAGACACAGCATTTCTGGATGGGCGAATTCTGTGAGTGTTCCAGAGGTGAACAACATCCTGCAGTTCTCTCTAAATATAAATAAAAAGAGTGGGAAAGTAAGAAAATTAGTCCTCACCGTCGCAATACCAGCTGCAGGCAAAATAAATGCTTAATAGTATGATACAGTAGAGCCGTTTCTCAAACAGTTTCATGCATGTTAAATTAAATATTTGGAAAAAAAAACTATGTTAAGTTTTGTGTTATATAATCAGGGTCAAATAAGTCATCTCCCTCTCACAAACTGTGTCCCACTAATGCAGAGAAACAATTTTATTTCACCAAAATGTGCATAAAAGTACGAGAATGAAATTAATAATAGTAGGCTACTCATAGTGCAGTAAATTTTCCTTGTCAGTGTTTTACTATTATGATGTTTTTGGGTTAATATAAGATAGCAGTTGTGCAACATTCATATAACAGGATTAATATTACAGCGGCATTAATGTTTGTATTGCATTTTATTGTTGTAGATGTAGGCTGCTGTAATTCTAACTCCTTATACTGAGATCCACTTATCTCTTAAAAAGTCAACTTTAGGAAAAAATGTGATCTACAAATTAATTTAATAATCTAATTAAATGACTAATGGTTATCGGCGCCCAATTTGCTTCTGTCATGGAACAGTTGTTAGACCTATGAAATGAGACAATTATGCTGCATGTCACAACATTTTGGCGTATTGACAAAATCTATAGCAGAATAACATATCACAATTTACATGTCTAAAGCACATTTCTTACCTCTATTATTTCAAGACATGTGAACTGTTTTAGACTTTTGTCTAGGAAGTCACCGGAGAAGTCGTCGGAATCTTTTAGATCTTGAAATAGGTTGATCCAGAACTGTAAATGCTGCTTCCTCAAAAATCCCCACCATTGCTCTATCCGTTGGTTATGATTGCTTGAGCCATACAAATAGCAATTTCTTGAAAAGTCGTCCGTATGATCATGTCTCATGAACAGTGATGCCGGGTAAAAGTGATTGCTCTATTTTGACAATTTTTTTGTAACGAGTAATCTAACGCGTTATTATTTCCAAAACAGTAATCAGATTATAGTTACTCATCCAGGTCGCTGTGCGTTACTTGTTTTACATTTTCCTTAGTAAACATATATTTTGCTTCTTGCGTCTCAGGGAGTAAAGTCACGTATGCGTCAACTCAAGTCACGTTTTCAGCAGCGACACGTAAATAACAATGGAGGGAGAAAATCGAGGCGCTAGCTGGAAATATAGCCATTATTTTGAATTTGTTTCTGCTAAAGATGACAATATAAGAGTACGTTGTACACTCTGTGCTGGCAACAACGTGCTATCAACTTACAAAAACACAACATCAAATTTAAAGAAACATTTGAAAACAAAGCACTGCACAGTTAAACTTGCAGAGCAAGTCTCACCAGGTGGTGCGAACCAGAAAGCAGGAGGTCCCCCACCACTTAAACAACAAAAGCTGGACTTTGCTGCAAACTCAGTAAGTGGGGGAGAGTTAAAGAAGTTGGTCGGGCAGTATGTTGTAGAAGAAATGCTGCCCTTAAACACGGTTGACTCACCCTCGTTTCGTGCCATAATTAACATGATCCCGACTACAACTGTTAATGCCGAGCTGCCTCACAGAACAGCTTTTTCTTATTACACGGAGAAGGAGTATGCAGCGATGGAAATAAATCTGAAGGCAACGCTGAATGAGGTCGACTTTGTGTCAACTACCGCGAATATTTGGACTGCTAACAACAGAAGTTATATGGGAGTTACGCTCCACTGGATCAGTAGAACCACATTAGAGCGCAACAAGGCTGCATTAGCATGTAGGAGAATTCGTGGTAGACACACGTATGATGTTATTGGTGCAGAAATCGAAAAAATCCACTGTTCTTATGGACTACTCTACAAAGTAGTTGCAACAGTGACTGATAATGGATCCAACTTTGTCAAGGCGTTTAAAGTTTATCAGCCTATCACAGAGTCTGATGATGAGGAGGAGGAGGGAGAGTCTACCCCCACAAATGATGATGATGTCACTTTTTTAGATCTGTCAGAAATCCTCTCAGCTGAGGATAAAGGTGATGGCCAGCTGTCTCTTCCCCCACACCACAGATGTGCTTCACACACCATCAACCTAATTTCCACAAATGATGTAAATAAATATTTAACATCTAATGCAGAGAGCAAGGCTGTGTATAGGAGCAGCACAGCAAAATGCACAGCTCTTTGGACGAAATCAAGTAGATCTACCCTTGCATCAGAAACAGTGGAGGAAGTTAGCAAAAGAAAGCTCCTGGTACCAACGTCCACAAGGTGGAATTCCTTTTTTGATGCTATGAAGAGAATTGCAGAAATCCCCATAAGTGAGCTAAATACTCTGTGCACCAAGCTGGGAGTTAAGTGCTTCAAAGGACAAGAGTACCAGTTCCTGCATGAGTAATGCACCGCCATGAAGCCTCTGACTGTAGCACTGGACATTTTACAAGGTGACTGTCATTATGGGACTTTACTACCCACACTTGAAGTTTTGATGCAGAAGACCCTGGCTGTGAAAGATGCCCTTTCCAGGATGACTGCAGGCCTTCCAGATGCCATAGTGCAGGTATGTTCCATCTTTTAAGATCGTTAGCATTTCTTGCATAACACTATTCATAAACATGGAACAGAATAGTCATTATAATTGCAAAAGAACATTAAAGAAAATACAAATGTCAGTAAGTAACCTAAAACAAAATTAAATCCATAATATTGACCCCACATCAGTTATGGTTTGCAAGTAATTCAATAACATAATACATATTAGCCGTTGAAGGCATAAACATATTATATTAATTACATTTTTCAGGCTATCCAGACTCATTTTGCTGCTGAGCTGGACGACAAAGATGCCCTTCTCGCAGCTGTCAGTTGTCCAACATTCAAACTCCGATGGCTGAAAGATGCAGGTAGGAGGGAGCGAGTAAAAGAGCTTTTGAGAGCAGAGTGCCGCCACACCACGGCTACTGCAGCACAGAGCCCTGCCAGTGTGCCCACCACTTCCGCCAGCCGAAGTGAGAGGGGGTTTTTCACTTTTGAGGCAGAGTCAGAGGATACCTACTCTGCAGAAAATGAAATCATGGACTACCTGAGGTCAGCCCATGACCTTCAGATTCTGGATAAGTTTTCAAACATTAAGAACATTTTCTTGAAGTATAACACTCCAACCCCATCAAGTGCTCCTGTGGAGCGGCTTTTCAGTCTGGGCGGTTTGGTGCTCACACCTAGAAGAAATAGACTCTCTGACAAGACCTTTGAGAAGCTTCTGTTAATGAGGTACAACCACTGGTTTACTCACCCCACACCTCTGTTTCACTAATAACAAAGTAACAGAAGTAGACATGTGGTAAAAGAAGTAGAAGCCTACATGTGGTTATACACTATTTGTTTTGTAGAACCACTCCTTGCTGATGAAAAACAGGTTTCATATTTGTGTTAAAAATAGTGTAATAGTTGCATTTATAAACATGTAGTAACAGTTAAAAGTTAAATATATCGGTCAGGAAAGTCTTTGTTTTATATTATAATAAAAAACTAGTATTTATTTTAAGTAAGCTGACGAAAGAAGGTCTTAATTTTATTTTTTATATAAAACAAGTATTTATGTTAGGAATGTTTTATTATTTGATTTCTTTTGTATTTAAGTCAAGAAAGGCTGTCTTTATTTTATTTTTAATAAAAACATGTAGCCTATTCTGTCAGGATTGTTTAGTTAATGTGGCCTATTCTGTTACCATTGTTGAGGTAACTGTTAAGTGAGTGTTTCAATAAAGTGAGTGTTGGCAAAACTGGTTGTCATTTTTATGTTAAGGTGATGGGGATGTTGTCGCCAGCTTCTGAAAGTAACTAATAAAGTAACTAGTAATCTAAAAATCAAAATCAAGCAATCTGTAGTGTAACTTAGTTACTTTTTAAAGCAGTAATCAGTAGTCAGTAATCTGATTACTTTTTTGAAGTAACTGCGGCAACACTGCTCATGAACTTCTGCATCTGTTCCATGTAACAGTTCTCTGTCCCTAAGTCTGAGCGAATTCGGGTGGCTGTCCCATTCCTTGATAACACCGCATCAATAAAGTATCCAGCGATGACCTTGGGATCACTACTTGTAGAGTATGCATGTAGCCATATCATCATTCGTGAAAACCCGTCGATTGCACCATTGATGCAGATCCCATATGGTTTGAGTTTATCATATTAATCAACATGCCATAAAAAGTTCGGGCCTGGATTATGATACAAACGGCGCCGAAGACCATTCCTGCGCCTCAGTTGCACTCCATGTGGATCCAGAATTTTCAACAATTGCCTGATTGTCTCTTGTGTCACCACGTAGCCAGCCTGAATGCATTTCAGATGCATCATCTTATATCTGTGAAGCATACCATATCGGTTCAACTGATCCTGGAGAAACAGAGCAATGTCAAGCAGATCAGAATGTTCTTTTCGTCTGAATAGGCGCAAAGTCTTGAGGTGTCTGCGCAAAGTTGACGCACTAATAACAATACCATTTATATTACTTAAAGACAGCAGTATCTCCCAATGTCTCAAACCCAAAGTAAAATAAAACCGTATTAAACTTGAAAGGCGGGACATATTTACTTCCATGCAATCCAGCTAAAATCGAGCTCCTTGCAGGATTCTGAGGGATCTCGTTAACACTAGAAGCGCCTGAGGTGGGTCATTTGACCCCAGAGGCTCGTAAAAGAATCTTTTTGCGGCACTCTATTAACTTACAGAAAAATCCTTTTAGATATGCTCCTAGATAGGCATGCTTTATCCCCTTGTTTTTTTCTGTTAAAATAATCACTGGAAATGCGAATTTAAAGCTATTTTGCCGAAATTATGTGCGAAGTGGCTATCCGCCATCTTGCTTGTATTTTTTTCACCAATATATCTTGTTGTCTGTCACCAGGTGGCGCTTGAAACCCCGAAACCAGGTCACATTTTCTGCAAGTGAATTTCATGCAACGTGATATTATACAAACACAAAAATAACACAATGATTATTTTTTATTACACCAAATAAATGTTTACTTATTGTAGACAATTTTGAGTTAACATGAATGACGTGAATATAATCCTGCGGCTTCTGTATAACGAGGCGGCATCAGGGAAGATCTAAACAACAAACTTATGTAGGCTATGTTTCACAGCCGACCATATTTCACTTTCAAAGATGCTTTTCAAATAATAATGGCCTACTGAAACAATAGGCAATTCATAATAGTTGATACATACACAATATTAGGCATTGTAAAGTATATATAATACATTTTGTGTGTATACGATGCGTGGTGTGAAAAGAGCCGTAACTTACATAGACTAATATAGACTGCTAAATAATATAGTTCACCGATATTATCACACTGATTATTTTAAATTAAAACATTAAAATTAATTTAGACGTATTGCAGACTATAATATTGAGGTAAATGCTGTAAATTTTCTGATATATCGTTCTGTTGCTTCGCCATCGAAGCATCAACGTAAATCAATAATAAGAAATGTTTATATGAAGTTGAAACGCTCTATGCGTTTATTGAAGTTATATTCTGTTATAATGCATTATTGCATTGCATTGATAACATTAAACTAATTTGATATCGATGTAGCCGAAGCAACGTCCTACTGTTGAAATACAGAAACCTGTCTTGGAAACCGTAACGTTTCAAGAAATTAAAATAATAATTGACCACGGCCTCCACCACATTGTCAAAGTTGGTATATTGTCTTATGTTCAGTTACGTTTGTGTCATTATATTCATAATTTGCTAAAATAAAGTTCTATCGGAGTTCCAAGGCATTTAATATTGAATGCGAGTTGTACCTCATCATTTATTTGAACGGGCAATGCATTCGTATTACCAACTTTTAGTTCACATTATTTAGGTATATAGTTGCTGGACGGTATATAACCTCATTTTAGACAATAGTAAAATGTACAACGTGAACTGAATATTTATTTTTTCAGAAGTGTTTATTCGCCATGAATGTGTGTACAGACAAGGAATTTAGATTGGCAGGAAGGTGCATAAATAAAACATGAATAGAAAACTAAATTATACTAGGGATATAGGGGTATAGGGATATTAATATACAAAATGTCGTATGCATATTGATGTTTTTATTCGTTTCATTTCGATACACAACAATACTTTGTTGAAGATTCTTGTAGGCTATATCAATACACTGATGTTTATTCGTTAGACTCTACTAGCCAAAGAGTCGTGTCTGGTACAGTTGCATAGAGGAGGTCCCACAGAATCACCCATGCTTTGAATGGAGTAAATCAGATAATGTGTGCCGGAGGAATTACTTTTTGAACGTGGGCAGTACAACCCAGAATGCACACAATGGGCCATATTATTCAATGTTTTCCTAAGTTATTTCTTAAATTCGTTCCTAAGAAAGGTCCAAAGAAAAGTCTTACTCAAATTCACGAACGTGTTCTTAAATGGCGTAATTGTTCGTACCTACGTTGCGATAATGATGAATACCACGTCTTTGTAAATTCAAAGCGTGTGTCCGTTGTTCCTAATTAGCATAGGTAAACGCCCCGGTATTTCCCATAAAAGGGCGTTAAACTGCAGGGCAGAGTGGAAACTCATCGTAAAAACGTGGAGAATGAAAAAAATGCCTAAACCAATATGTATATAGAGGATCAGACGCCAAAAGAACAAATTACTTCTGTAGTTCAGAAGTGGAAATACTTCTGCAATAAGTAAACAGGCTTATGTACATGTAATATTTAGCAGCGTCAGTGGTTGCAAAATCAAATACAAAAAGGATTCTGTGAACGCTGTGTCAGGGGAAGGGCGAACCACATAAAAATGACATAAAAAAGAAATGGTTTGACATGAAGTTTGAGGCAAAAAAAGTATTGCCAAACACAAACGAGAGATGCTGACCACAGGAGGGGGAAAGGCTTGCACTGTCCTTACTGAGCTGGACCGGGGCATCGGGGAACGGAATTAAAGCTGCAGATCTTTGCCCGAACCCGACCGAACCCGACCCCCTACGGGGATCGAGACTTGTCTATCATTACACTCTGGGTCGGGGTCGGGTTCGGGCTCGGTCTCTTGCGCTCCGGATTGCGCGGTGAATGAGTGGTCAGGTTATGCGTTTCATTTAGCGAATGGATGCTGAGGAGGTGAAACGCAGGCAGGACTGTGGCCCATACATTTGGTTGCACCGGCCAAAATATTAAAATCTCACTTCTAATGAAAAAAACGAGCCGGTTATGCCGAATGCAAAAAAATTGACATTCTCGTAAAATATGACAGCAAAATGACCGGGTTCGGCCTTCGGGCTTTTAAAAACTTTCCGGCTCAGCTCGGGCTCAGGCCGAATTATCACACACGTGCGCATTCTACAAAGCTTCATTGGTACTGACCCTTCACCCCACGTAAGTCAAAATAAAAGTCCCATTTTTGTTTACACATGCGCACAATGAACTCTGGCACATCTTGACATACAACAGTCAGTAACATAGTATAGAAACAAAATAATAGTAAGGTATATAAAATATATGAGTTAATGAGAACATATAACTCAACACCCCCACTTGTTCTCAACATCTTAAGCCATGTACAATGTTATCACAAGTATTTATTTCCCAAACAGGAAACCTTTGAACTTGAGAATTTTAATTTTTGATACAGATTTTGTCAAAATATCTGCCACCATGTCTTCTGTTGCGCAGTACACAATCTTTATTCTTTCCTCACTGACAGCATTACGGATAAAATGATATTTCACATCAATGTGTTTAGATCTAGATCTATTCACTGGATTTCTACTTAGTGCAATTGCGCCCTGATTGTCACCATACATCGTGGTACAAGTGTAAACACTGCTGTCCATGCCATTTAGCAGTTGAGTTAGGTACATGCTTTCCTGAGTAGTGTTTGCTAGACCAATGTATTCAGCTTTGCAGGTCGACAGTGCCACTGTTGGCTGTTTCTTAGACTTCCATGAAATAACAGGCCCTTGTTCTGTCAGGCTGAAACAGTATCCTGAGGTGCTACGTCTATCTTCTACAGAAGATGCCCAGTCAGAATCACTAAATGCTATTAGACTTAAAGTCTTGTCTGTTTTCTTAAAATACAGATCGTAGTCAGCTGTACCTTTTAGGTATCTCAGGACATGTTTAGCAGATGTTAAGTCATGTGTTTTAGGCTTTACAAGGGTTTGTGACAGTTTACTGACAATCCAGCTAATGTCTGGCCTGGTACCGGTCACATAGATCAAGCTTCCAACCAGTTCACGGTATTCTTTGGGGTTCTCAATCTCTTTGTTGTTTTCATCCTCATTCCAATTACACTCCACTTTTAACTCACTTGGTGTAGCTTTTGGTTTACAGTTTGACATTCCAAACCTTTCAAGCATTTTTAGAATGTACCTTTTCTGATTCATTTTAATTTCTCCCTCTTTTTGCTCAAACTGAATCCCCAAAAAATAAGAGATTTTCCCTAGATCCTTCATGTTAAATTTAGACGTCATTATTCCTTTAAAACTGTTAAGCTGATCCTCACTGCTCGCTGCAATTATCAAATCATCTACCCAGATGATCACTTTGATTGTCTCATTTTCAATCTGCTTTCTATACACACAGTGATCAGACTGATTTCTCTCAAAGTTGTTTTGTTCCAAATGGTCATTTAAAAGTTTGTACCAGTTTCTTCCAGACTGTTTTAGGCCATACAGAGATTTTTTAAATTTCCGTACTAACTTGTCTCTTATGTCAGATGTCTCTTCAAAACCCTCCGGTTGTTCTAAGTATATGTCCTCCTCTATTGGAGCATGCAAATATGCTGTTTTGACGTCCATCTGATGAACTAAGTAGTCGTTCTGAGCAGCTATCTGCATTAATGCCCGTACTGATGTGAGATTTGCTGTAGGAGAAAATGTCTCATGGTAGTCTATGCCTTCAGTTTGGTTATATCCCTTTGCAACATACCTGGCCTTGAAGGTTTTTCCTGTTTCTGAATTTTCTTTAAGGGCATATACCCATGTCCCCCCCACTGTCTTTCTGCCCTCTGGTAGAGTTGTCAATTCAAATGTGTCATTTTCTTTAAGTGAGTCTATCTCTCCCTTCATAGCATATTCCCACCTGGGAGCCTCAGGTGACATAAGGGCCTCTCTATAGGTTTGTGGGACTCCACACACTGCCCTGTAACAATAATCAACACTCACATTGGTTATATCATCTTTGGAGTCTGTCAGGTAATCTTCTAAATACTTTGGAGCTCTCTTTTCTCTTTTTGAGTGGTACTGTTTTTGACTAGCCCTGGCTGTTGGACCTGTACTGTTTTTGTTGTCTTCCGTGTCTACTTTTTCCATAGTTCCATCATGTTCTGACACCTCTGTATTGTCTGTATCAATACTTTCCGTATTTCCATCTAGGGCCCGGTTCTCTGTGCTTTCCTCACTTTGTGGGGCATCATCACTATTTTCACTACCCTGTGTCCTGTCTTGGTAGATTTGGATTTCTAGGTAATCCTCATGGGTTTGTGTCTGTTGTTCAACACTGCTCTTCCTAATGAATTTCACTAACCTATGTTTTGACACCTTTCCTGTTTGTGGATTATATACCAGATAAGCTGGGCTATTTTTACTATACCCCACAAATATTCCCTTCTCACATCTAGGGTCCAATTTCTTTTGATTGTGTTGGTACGCATAGCATTCTGATCCAAAAACCCACATTTTAGAGGTCTGGCTTTCTTCCTGTCAACATGAAGTATGGTGTATTCTTAATTCTGTCATTATAACATCTGTTTCGGATGTGAGTTGCAGTTTGGACAGCATAAGGCCACAGAATCTTTGGTAATCCCTTCTCTATTAGCAGACACCTTCCCATTTTGAACATGGTTCGCCATTGTCTCTCAGCTGTACCATTTTGATGAGGAGAGTACGGGGATGATGTATCATGTCTTATACCCTTTTCTCGTAAAAGTGACTGAAATGCATTGCCTGTGTATTCTGTGCCATTGTCTGAGCTTATGCATTTGACTCTACCGTATGGTGCACTGTCTGCATGGAACTTCTCTGTCGCTAGAGTAGCGTCACTCTTGTTTTTAAGAAAGTAAACAGATACTGCCCCTGAAAAATCGTCTGTGAATGAAATTGCATACTTATATCCCTCTTGAGATGTTGGTTCAATAGGACCTGATAAATCAGTATGTACCAACTCTAGGGCCTCACCCGCTTTTATGTCCGTTTTTCTATTTCTGCTGTTGATAAACTTTCCCTCAGTACAAACATTACAGTCTAGTTTGGTATCACCTGTGATTTTCATACCCTCTACCACCTCAGGTAATTTCAACACATCACTAATATTACAATGTCCCATAATCTCATGCCATGTTTTAACATCACAAATTAGGCTCACTTTGTCCCTGGACATCATATCAGTGACTGATGCATCAACACATTGTTTGTTGTTATTTACCGTTTTTAGGTAGTACAGTCTCTCCTGCTCTTCTATGCGGAACACACGCTCCATCCTTGTTTATCAGCTCATTCAGTCCTTCCTGGAAGGTCACCCTGGCGCCATCTGTTGTAGCTGCGTCTCCCCGCTTTAATGCCACGTTGTTCATTCTGGCTCCATCCGCCAACTCCATGTAGTGTGACTTTTGGTCGAAACTGTAGTCAAATTTTGTGAAGTCGTTCTCGTCTGTTAAGATGTGGGATGTTGCTCCACAGTCTACCATTAGTCCATTTTTAGTAATATTGTTTGGAAGAAATGTTTGACTGACTTTGAACACAAACGTTTGTTCTTTCCCATGCTCCTCTTGCTTTTCTGCAGCCTGTTTTGCTTCATCTTTGCGCCCGTCCCCTTTTTGGCGGCATGTCTCATCACTGTGTGTTGAACTTCTATGGTAACTGCACCACTTAGGTGCGCCTTTTTGGCGGCAGTCGCGTGCAATGTGACCGCGGTTTCCACATCCGTAGCAGGTCACTGATGCTATGTGCACTTTCATCACATTGTCAGATTTGGGTTTATCATCAAATTTTTCTGTCTCTTCATAACTTCTTAGTTTGCTTTTGAACTGAATGAAAGTCAAATCTTCGCTACTCTGTGTAGTTTGGATAGCGAAAGGTTTGTAGGAATCTGGCAGGCCCTTTAGGATCATAGCTATCATCAGTCCGTCACTTATTACTTCTTTTGCGTTTCTTAGGGAAGTCACCGTTTCTCAGCTCGGATGATGTAGTCTGTTATGGTCTCGTCGGATTTCTTCTTTAACGAAGTTAGTTCGGTGTATAAAGCGATAATTCTAGGCTTACCCTGACTGGCGTAGTGACTTCGAAGTATTTTCAGAGCTTCCCTGCCGTTATCAGTCGCCTCTCGCATCACCAGTGACAAGCTTTTATCATCGAGAAACTGGATTAGTTCAGCGTAACACTCCTCATTCTTTTCCTCGTCTATATCCCCGGTAGACAGTATTGTTTCTTTTAAACCCATTATTCTCAGATGACCAAGGAATTTTACTTCCCATAGTTCGTAATTATTTTCGTCTCCGTGGAAGACTAGCCTCTGCCATCTTCCTCCTGTAGCATTGGCGCGCCTGGGCCCATAACCTGTTGGAGTTTCATTTCTATCTGTCATGTCGATGTGCAATGTGTTGTTGTCATCCATTCAGTAAGGAGTAATTCCGATATAACTTCTTCGTGATGTTTATTTGTTGATTCACATCTCAATGTACTGGTATTACAACATTATACGAAGGAAAAAAGCATCAGCGCTCACACACGTGTGCATTCTACAAAGCTTCATTGGAACTGACCCTTCACCCCACTTAAGTCAAAATAAAAGTCCCGTTTTTGTTTACACACGCGCACAATGAACTCTGGCACATCTTGACATACAACAGTATAGTATAGTAAGGTATATAAAATATATGAGTTAATGAGAACATATAACTCAACAAATTGCAACGCCAGTGGGCGCGGGCAGTTTGTTGGCTCTCCTATAGTGCTGCTAGACGATGTTTATCAGCAAGTTTAGAAACGTCGGTAGAAACTTTAGGCTTCATTCACATGCAAATCACCTCCATTTACAATGCAATCCGTTTGCCCCACACCCCCCAGCTGCCGGGTACTAACTTCAGGCTATTTTATGTGGGGGCAGTCTCTTTATTATGTGAATGCGCGATAGAGGGAAACAATGGAACTGGCCAGTGACCTGAATTTTCTTCAAGAAAGGGAGATGATAAATACATTTAGATCATGTATGTTGTTAGAACGCTGTATAACACAACTGTGTTGTGTCGTTTTCTGTTCTATTTCCACGTATTGTGTACATAACATACATTTCTCACCATGTGTGCGTCACATTAATAAAATACAGTGAAAACGCTCACAGACTTGATTATGTGGGATAATGGCTTCATATGATATAGTTAGTGTTATCTGGGCCAAAATGAGAGAGTTACATGAATGCGGCTCTTAGGATTATATGTCCCCAACCATGCATGTTGTTTTCAGGCTGAGCTTCCCGTCAAATGCCGACAATTCGCGAGTCTGTATATTCATGTTATATTATAATTAATTTTATCATCATAATTTGCTAAACTAAAGTTATGTATTATTACAACAAGGTATTTTTGAATGCGAGATGTACGTTTTGCTCATTATTAATTTGAACGGGCATTACAGATGAGTAGGGAGGGGACACTCCAGGAGTTCAGGCGGAAGGAGGAGGGGACACTCCAGGAGCTCAGGCGGAGGGAGAAGTTGCCACCCGAGGAACCCAGGCGGAGGAGGGAGGGACCACTCTAGACACTCAGGTGGAGGGGGGAGGGGCCACTCGTCGACAAACTCATGCTGAGGGGGGAGGGGCCACTCGTCGACAAACTCATGCTGAGGGGGGAGGGACGACTCCAAGGCCTCATGCTGAGGGGGGAGGGACGACTCAAAGGCCTCATGCTGAGGGGGAGGGACGACTCCAAGGCCTCATGCTGAGGGGGGAGGGACGACTCCAAGGCCTCATGCTGAGGGGGGAGGGACGACTCCAAGGCCTCATGCTGAGGGGGGAGGGACGACTCCAAGGCCTCATGCTGAGGGGGGAGGGAAGACTCCAAGGCCTCATGCTGAGGGGGGAGGGACGACTCCAAGGCCTCATGCTGAGGGGGGAGGGGCCACTCGTCGACACGCTCATGCTGAGGGGGAGGGACGACTCCAAGGCCTCATGCTGAGGGGGGAGGGGCCACTCGGCCGGGCACTCACGTTGAGGTGTCTGGGTCCTGGGCTTTGGTGGCTGGATGTTTGGCTGCAGCCCCAGGGATTTGTCTCCCCCTGTCTGCAGCCCCGGAGCAGTGGGCGGCGGTTGCTGCGGCACCAGAGCCGTGGGTGTTCTCCCCGCGGTCCTCCGTGAACACCCCGTTAGCTCCCTCCCAGGAATCCACTCACCGTCCGGCTCCGTTTCCTCATTTTCTTTTTGGGCTGGTTATTCTGTCCAAAGAAGCCCCAGCAGCTGCAGTAGGAGGAGAGCGCCCTGCAAGTCCAGCACTGTTCCACCGTCCAGACGTCGCAGCATGTCCTGTTGGCCCACGGAGATTACGCAACGTATCCGTGGGCTTCAGTGGAGCTCCGGGACTGGTGGCTGCCGTCGTTGGATGTTTCCCCCCTCCCACTCCCGTTTGTCGGAGTCTTTGCACGGCTGGAGCTGCGCCTTTGACGGGGGATTATGTCACGCTTTGGCACGGCAGGATGGCCGTGCCCGTGAAATCCAACGCCCTCTCTCCCTTGTTTAGCGCACGGACACTTGTTTAATTGTTTCATTGCCCTCACCTGTCTTCCTAATCATCATCTTATTTAAGTTCCTCCTCTCCGAGTGTGTGTCGTCGGTCTTTGTGTGGTTTTTACCAACGTCACGTTTGCTTGTCTTGTGTTTTTCAGTTATAGTTTTATTGAATAAATGTCATTCGTTCGCCCTGCACATTGTAATAGTTGGGCTTCCAAGCAATTGGAGGACACAAGCGCAGAGGTGTTTTTAGTATTGGGGTTTATTAAACTCTGGACAGGCAAACAGGCACACACGAGGAGTCCTTTCGACCGGGAGCTTAAACAATACAAGAGAACAAAACAAAAGGTCAAACAGAGGAAGATGCCAGAACAAGATAACACAAACTAAACACACAATAAACATAAACATCACGGAGAACATGGATAAACAATCAAACTGGGAACATCAAGCAAGTGACTGAACACTACATCCAACAGTAAACATAACACGTCTACGAAAACACCGAACCAGCAAACATAAACGTAACAACAGAACAAGCAACAACGACGACACAGAGACAACGTACCTTAAACAATGCCCGACACTCACACAGTGACACAGGGAAGACTAAATACTAAACATAACGAGGACTAACAAGCAACAGGTGAGTAAAATGGCAGGAACAAATGACAAGGGAAGGGCAGGCACCAGGAAGAAACAATAAGAACAACCACAAGATGGAGACAGAAACAAGCACACACAAGAACCAAACATATAAACCCACAGAACACACCCGTGAATCATGACACACATGTGTCCGTCTATACCCATTCGTGACATAAATATATGTGCTTGTCGTTTTGTGGCTGTTTGCCCGTGATGGGACTAAAAATAACTTAGTGTGGCAACTCTAATTTCCAATGTGGCCAACTTTTCTGAACGGTTGATGTTCTACAAATTAGTGCGTCGCACAGCGGCGTGGTTGGTATCATTGGAAATGTGAGTTGTTATGGAATTATTTCTAATACCACGTAATTAATGTTACTATACCTTTATCTCTAAAATAACATTAAGCAAATACACACTGAAACCAGACTCGAAATAAGAACAGACAAGAGTATCTCTCAAGTTAACTCTAACAGTTTAATTGATAGATGAGGAAAAACCTTTTCACATACACAGACGACAACTTATGCAGTGACAGGCAGAATATTCCTAACTAAAGAGAAAAACAGTGTCATATTTATATGGGTTGGTTTACGCATACGCTTCCACACGAACCTGAACATTAATAATGAGAAACAGACGAGGCCTTCTAGAAGATCCCATCAAACCTATAGGATAAATTGTAAATGACCTATAGGCTTGACATAAGAACCCGAGGTCACTGCCCTCAAGCAAAGGAAGCCTGATACATCCGCATCCATGATGAAACACAGATGCGGTGAACAAAGACTCAGACATTTCCTTTTGACAGTCCATCACAGAGAAGGTAATCAAGACATCTGTTTCTAGCATTGGGCCCCTCCACCAGCGTAAAGATAACATTCCCGTTTCTCCTAAGTAAAACACTAGATTCTCAGGGTCTCGTGTTTCCCGTTCTTAACTTTTGGGCCCTCTTAATGATATCCATACGTATATCGCATACGAATATAGTTTAACCTCACTATTTCTGAACTCCTAAATCCTAAATCTATATCTTCCACAACAGAGTTTACACAGAATTTGGAAAGGAGTAAATCGAAAACTGCCCACGGGAGAAACGGGTCCCAGAGTGTTATGGTAATGTTTTAAATGCTGTACAAAGACTGCGCACACACGGAGTCATGTTGGTACAGTTGGAATCACCCATGCTTTGAATTACTACCCTGGAAACACGAACATGTCGAAGTTCCAGGGATCCACGCCCCTCACAGCCGGGTGGGGGATCCCACAGAACTATACGCATACTTTGAATGGATAAAGTGTAATCGCAATTTACATATGAATAGGCTACGGGCATAGTTTTGTATTAGAGGAATTTAATAGATAAAAAAATATGTTTTTAAGTAACCTTAAATTTGTGTGCTGACACTGACGAACTGCGGGTGAATTTACTTTCCTTCCCCATGCGACGTGATAGCTCAAACAGCTATTAGAATTCGATTGTGTAAGGCCATAGAAAATTGTTTTCCACAAACACACACTAGTTACTTTAAATTAAACCACATTAATTGACTTATTTTATGTGGGTACGGGCAACATAGGAATGAAATAATTTAGTCTGAATGCAATGAGCACAATAAATCAGACAGTTGGAGTTAACAGTGGCGCAACAATAATCACTTGGAATGCTGGTCTTTTTGGTTACAATTACTTCTACAGTTTATTATAGAATCCATTACTTCAGTGTTTTTATAATGTATAAGTGTTATTTCTGTCAATATTTTAGATTTTTTTCGAGATTCATTTGGTTTAATTTAAAACAACTAGAGTGGTAATGCGGTACCATAAAAGCCTAAATCTATGTGCACTTATTAAATAATTGTGGATGCTTTTAGGTAATCTATATTCATTGTAAATTTTGGTTTCACTTCATTCGCCACGGTGATTTTACAACAGCTAGCCCCGGTCCTTCTGACGCAAAGATGAACAAGATGCGCCATCTGCTGGTCATTGTGTGTCAGCCACATTCTCCCATTCAAACCAACGCATTGGGTCTTTTGACCCAAATCGCGAAAGGGGTGGGTATCTGAGCCTCCGCGCTTCTAGTGTTAATTCAGAAAACAGAGCAAAATATTTTTTTTCATGAAAAATTTTCTCGGAATTCTGAGATAATTAACTAGTTAATTCAGAAAAACAGAGCAACATTTTTTTTTTCAAGAACAATTATCTCATAATTTTGAGATAATTAAGTCATTAATTCAGAAAAACAGAGCAAAAACTTTTTATTTGTGAAAAATTATCTCGTAATTCTGAGATAATTAACTCGTTAATTCAGAAAAACAGAGCAAAATATTTTTATTTGTGAAAAATCATCTCGTGTTCTGAGATAATTAACTTGTTAATTCGGAAAAACAGAGCATATTTTTTTTCTTAAGTGAATGCAATACGCTTCCGTACAAATGAGCCATGTTCTTCAATGTATTTATATTTTCATATTTATCTACTCTGCGATCTAATGTTAACTTAGTATAATGAAGGTAGCCACGCAGAAATGTTAAAATTACACCAGATTTAGCTAGCCTAACATCAGTCAATCAGACAAAGCTTTACTAAATGTTGTTGCTTTAATAGAAGAACGGTTTAGAAATGTAATAGCTGAGTAATTTCCTTTATGGAAGATTACATTATGAAATAATAAAGTCTCTGTTTCTGGCGCACTGATGTAAAAACGGGTTTAAGATTATCTTAACCGATTCCAGATGCTCTTCGCAGGTCATGTACAAGGTCTTGTTGAGGATTAAATCATGTGAAAACATAGTTTAATTAGGATGGTCATCAAGCTGATCAAACAAACTGGTAAAGATGGTCAATACGTTTTTAACCAGTTGCCAGCATAAGCTTGCTTGTATCAGGGAAGGTTTTAGCATGACAAGAGGGACACCTGAAGCTAAGGTGGAAAACCCTCAATGGTTTATTTTCTGTATGATGAGCTAAAAAAAACTGTTAACTAGTACAAATTCATCAGAATGCAAAAGGGATGGCATAAAATATTGTATTTCTACCCATTAGGTCCTGAAGCTACAATGGCAGATGAACTCTTCTATTTCAAAGAAGGCCACAGTTGCAGCCCTCACCAGGAATACTAACAACACAGGGTCGCCAAGTTTGATGCGATACTGCCTCTTGAATGTCCTGCAGAAAGAACTGGACAAATACAAGCACTTGTGGAACACTCACTATTCGTCCAGTTCACCAATCCCAATGCCCATCTGGTAAACCAGAGGCTATGTAATAATTAATAATTCATTACATTTATATAGCGCTTTTCTTCCTGGGAACTCAAAGCGCTTTTTTACATGAAAGGGGGAATCTCCTCAACCATGAGGGATTCATGGGTAGTACAGTAACACAGAAGTGTATATGAATATATATATATATATATAGGCTACACACACACGTCAATATTTGTTACAGCACTCCCCTTCATACACTCTGCTGTATATACACATGTCAATATTGTGTATAAAAACACCAACATGAATATAAACTCCCACACCAGGCTGCCACCAAATATACACACATACACACTTGAATTAGTAGCATCTTTCTCTAACTAATTTGTTACTTATATTAACCAAGGATCATGTTTACATATATATTCTATATATTTTAGTCAACATCATGTATATATCCAGACTTTATCACAGCACACATATATATGTGTGTGTGTTCTGTGATAAAGTCTGGAGAAAGCTTTGTTCACGTGATGTTCAGTCAATGTAAAAATATTCTGTACTTGCTCCTAGGTTTAACAGGAATTGTCGATTGCCAGCATCTACACCAGTCCTAAGCCAGTATGACAGCATAATGCCATCAACTCCTGGTGGAGATGAACAGCCAATTCACCAATTTGAAGAACTACATAGACAAAGTTGTTTGACACTTTCTCTTGAATGGGAGTCTGCATTAGAACACTACATCACCCTGAAAAACTTGGCTGATATTTAATGTAGCCTATTAGTAAGTTCAGACTACTAAGTGCATAAAACAAACCCTTTTTATGACAAAAACCATTTAAATATATGAGTCTGCAGTCTGGGAATGTATTTATTGCTTTATTTACAATAGACAAATGTAGTCTAAAGAATATTGTATTGTCATCAGTGTTTTCAACAAAATAAAAGACTACAACACTGTGTTCAAAACATTTAACTGATATTGTTATCTTTTTACCAGTATGGATCCAGCAACTGACAGATAAGGGCTGGTTAGGTGCATCCAAAACCTGGGGAATTCTGAATCCCAAAGTTCTAATAGGCCTTAAAGGTGTCTTAGTGGTCCAGGCAGCTTGTATGTATTTGCCAGAGGGAGTTTTGAACTGGTAAGGAATTGAAGGAGTGGCTGAGGTTCCATGCCAGCAGGAGGAGCGCGTGGCACACCTGTGGCAAACATCATGATCTCCTCCAGGGTTACTACAATGTCATTTTCTCAAAGTAGAATGAATTGACTAAAAACAGTATCCACAACCACAGTGGGGTATTTCATAATAATTTGTCTGTATAACATGGGACAATCAAGAGGAAATTGACCAACCTTCACAATCAAGAACTTAGTCTGCCCAGAAACGTCTTGTTTTGTCCTCCAGGACCCTCCTGTTGCTTCCATCTGGACAATAAGCACTAGTCAAAACAGAGCATTAACTTTTGCTTAAACCGATCTGCCACGTTAGCCTAATATACGTCTCCCTATAACATTTACTAAAGCATGATCTGATTGACTGATGTTAGGCTAAATCTGGTGTAATGTTAACGTTTCTGCGTGGCTAGCCACGTTTCTGCGTGGCTAGCTTAGATTGCAGAGTAGATAAATATGAAAATATACGAAATAAATAACGAATAATCAAATAACGAAAGTAATCATAGTTAGTGAACAACGTTTCACTTACTTCTAATGCGGACATCAACTTCCCATTTACATTGATAGTCTGCCAGACCGGTCCATTATCAGCATCTGTTTTTCTTTCCGTTTTGTTGTGACTTGGCAAATAGTAGGTTTGTGGCTTTTTGGCAAATAGTGACAAAAGTCACGTGACTTTGTTTCGTACTTGTATAATTTCGTTTTGTACTTGAAGGAATTTGTTTTGTACTTGAATGATTTTTTTTTGTACTTGAATAATTTCTTTTTGTACTTGAAGGATTTTTTTTGTACTTGAAAGATTTTAGTTTGTACTCAGAATATATTTTTGTCATTGAAGAAAAACGTTTTTTGTATGTGTAAAACTTACTGCATTTGTTTGATAGGTACATTTTTTATTTGCAGAACAAAATGCATAAGTTTGTGAATTACGTTTTGTATTTGCGTGCGTAAAACACGCTTTGTGTTGTGAGTTTCGTCATTATTCTAACTCCATATAGAGTGCCGCAAAAGGTTTTTTTTACGTGCCTCTGGGTCAAATGACCCACTTCCGGCGCTTCTATTGTTAACGGTTTTTAACCTCTTCTCACTTGCCATGCCCTATTTGCACCTGTACTGCTTACACTTGTTTTGCTCAGATACTCCCATGCTCTCAACAGACCAACTTGCTAGAGTCACCTTATTCTGTCTACCTGCTAGACACACTTTAGTACTTGCACATTCTGCAATTAGATACTCACTGTATTTTTATATATACCCCATCCTGAATAACTTGAACCTGCTGCTATTTGCACTTTTGTGTTTTGTGTATCTGTGAAACTATATGTTGTCTTGCACATTTTTCGCCTTATCTTGACCAGGTCGCCGTTGCAAATGAGAATTTGTTCTCAATCGGCCTACCTGGTTAAAGAAAGGTTAAGTAAAAAATAAAAATACTAAATAACAGAATATAAAAAAAGAAAAATAGTCAAGGTCATTACGAAATGCCCCTACCTTTCAAGATAAGACCCAACTTTCCTGACAACAGACAAATGGCCACCGCTCGACTTAGCCATCTCAAACGGAAGCTGTTAAAGAATCTAACCTACAAAGAAGATTATGTCAACTTCATAAATGAAGTCATCGAAAGGGGTGATCCACAAGAGACTAACGATAACGGAACGGAAGGTGAGAGGTGGTACATCCCTCATCATGGAGTTTACCATCCCACGAAGCCAGACAAGGTAGTCTTTGATTGTTCAGCTAAGTACAAGAGAACCAGTTTAAATGATCATTTGCTTATCAAGCCTGACTTGATGAACAAGCTAAACGGTGTTTTGATCCGCTTTCGACAACGTCCTATCGCACTAATGTGCGACATTGAGAAGATGTTTCATCAGTTTCATGTAAACGAAGCAGACCAAGGCTATCTGTGCCAATTTTGGCCTTAAGTATCTAGCCATGGAGAACATAGACCAACACCAATGATAGCAGAGAACATGCTATTCAACTTGCACAAAGAAGCACGGGAGCTCTGTGCCAAAGGTGGTCTTCGACTACACAAGTTTGTGTCCAACGACCAAGCTGTTCTAAAAAGCTTTCCATTATCTGAACGTGCGTCTGACATCAAAGACCTGAATCTGGCATTTGATAACTTACCTTCAGAAAGAGCACTAGGAATCAAATGGAACATTGAATCAGACTGCTTTAAGTTTGAGGCCAGCCTCAAGGACCAGCCTGCAACACGACATGGAATGCTGTCAACAGTTGCTTCCTTGTACGATCCTTTAGGGCTTGTATCTCATTTCCTGCTCAATGGGAAAATAATGCTACAAGAGATGTGTAGGAGTGGTACAGGTTGGGAAGAACTTAAGCCAAGGTGGGAGTGTGGGAAATCTGATCTCATGAATTTAGGAAAGGTGAAAATACCTCATAGTTATGCACCTACCAGCTTTGGAAAAGCTTCCAAAGTAGAGCTGCACCATTTCTCAGATCCAAGCACAAACGGATATGGACAGTGTTCATATCTAAGACTGAAAAATGAAGAGGAACACATTCATTGCTCTCTGGTCATGGCAAAAGCTTGCGTTTCTCCTACAAAGGTTACGACTATCCCTAGATTTGAACTAACAGCTGCATTCGTCTCAGTAAAAACAAGCAATGTACTCAAGGAAGAACTTGACTATTCCAACATTGAGGAGTTCTTCAGGACCGACTCCAAAGTAGTCTTAGGATAGCGATTCCACACCTTTGTGTCCAACCGTATACAGAAGATACATCTTAGCACAACTCCGCAACAATGGAGATACATCCCAACAGATGAAAATCCAGCTGATTATGCGTCCAGCGGTGTTTCAGTTAAAGAACTGCTATCATCCGATTGGTTCAGAGGACCCAAGTTTCTATGGAAAGAAGAAATGTCACTCTCAGAAGACCTTGTTCCAGAGCTTGTCTTGGGAGACCCGGAAGTTAAAGGAGTATTGCACACTACAACCAAAGAGCAACATAAGCCAGTTGACATCCTTGTGTCCCGCCTTTCTAACTTCTCATCCTGGTCTCGTCCTACCAAAGCAGTCGCACGTATTCTCAGACGAATCAACAAGGTCAAGTCAAAACAACTGTCAACAGTACAAGAACGAGAGAACGCAGAATGCCTTATAATCAAGGATTTGCAGAGACAAGCTTATCAGGAGGAGTGGAAGGTACTAAGCAAAGGGATTCAGCTACCACCACATAATAAGCTGCAGCACCTCAATCCATTCATAGATGAAAGTGGTGTGCTCAGGGTGTGAGGAAGACTCTGTAACTCGTCTCTCCCTATGCCAGTTGAAAACCCTGCCATCATTCCCAAGGAACATCATATCACAAAATTGATTATTGCACATCACCATGAAAGAGTTCAGCATCAAGGTAAAGGCCTTACCATCAATGAAATACGATCCAATGGCTACTGGATCTCAGGGATGAATCGAGTCGTATCGTCTGAAATCCGCCAATGTGTGACTTGCAGAAAACTCAGGAGGCCCACAGAAGAACAAAAAATGGCTAATCTCCCTCCAGAACGGGTGGATCCATTCGCACCATTCACATACTGTGGTATGGACTGTTTTGGTCCCTTTCTTATTAAGCATGGGCGAAGAGTACACAAAAGGTATGGCCTACTTTTTACCTGATTCTGCTCTCGGGCTATTCACATTGAGATGTTAGATGACATGTCAACGGACAGTTTCATAAACAGTCTACGCTGTTTCATTGCCAAACGTGGTGCAATTCGTCAAATAAAATCTGACCTAGGAAGCATCTTCGCGGAAGCCAAAAATGAACTAAAGGAAGCTCTTAACACTAGGAGCGCCAACAGCCCGCGCCTGCGGGCACAGCGGTTAGTAATTAAAATAAATATATAATGTTGAAAAGCTACAGCCTCGTCCTTCCATAACTTTTCCTAAATAAGTGCATTTTACCTTCTCTCGCCTTCAGAATTGTAAAATCACAAACCGAACACTATATAAAACTACGATTGACATTTTGAAACCTAAACTGCCTTCCTGTCGCCAAAAACCCATGCTGCTGGGCATTGGTACCCAAGAGAGGCTAATTGCGGTACCCAGACGGCGATCACACCTCACTGGGCTTATGACGTCAATGGTTGAATGGGCCATACACAGACAAAAGACTGAGAGATACACATAGACAATAGATTGACTGGCTTGGTTGAACTTCAATGAACAAGAAAAAAGAGGTATAAAGAAATATGTTTCACTAAATTAACAGAACGAATTAATCCAAAGGTACGCTAGCCTTACGGTGTGTTTATGACACACCTGGGACAGCTATAATGATACCTCAATAGCGAGCCATGTGAAAGTCCTGCAGGACCAGTACCGAAGACACAGCCAGATGCCCAAATAGTTGAAGAACGGATGAGGACATTCGCTTGGAGAAGGCGAGAAATTGCCAATGGGATGACTGTCGAAGAAGCCATTAACAAATATCCATTTCTTAAAAGTCCAAGCTGGGTTTGTCTACATTTTTGTTGGTTTTCATATTAAATTCTTAAAGGATATCTTTGAAATATAAATATAAAATCCTATGATAGTGTTGTGACATATTTCCTGTTTGTCGTTTGTGCTGTTTTGCATTTCTGGAAATGGGCCGGCTTCATGATGAAATGATTATCTGCCGAAGATTTGAGGAAGTCTCCCCACGCAGATTTGGCTTTGGAGGAAAGAGAGGCTGCCCTCAGCGAAGATGTCGCTGGTAAGTGACTCGCTTATCAGCCATGGTCACCCCTAGTGTTCTGGAGCCATTTAAGCAGAATTTATTTTCTATTTGTCTTCAGGCAAGATAAGGCCTTACTAACCAAAATACACTACATTTACGCAATACACTTTATTTATGTACTTATTTTTCAGGGATTGATTTCAGAGCTGAAATCCTGCTGTTGCCAATCCTGTTCAAGGAAAGAAATGACATTCTCGTCATGCTTGGGGAGGTGTGCAATTTTCGTATACATCACTTTACAAAATGAC
The DNA here is from genome assembly GCA_029465975.1 of Dallia pectoralis. Taxonomy (NCBI): domain Eukaryota; kingdom Metazoa; phylum Chordata; class Actinopteri; order Esociformes; family Umbridae; genus Dallia; species Dallia pectoralis. Next base: position 399,964 of record CM055760.1, on the reverse strand, counting down.
TGGGAGAATTATATGCAACAGGTCCCTTGAAAAGCCTCTAGCTATCAATACTGGGCCTTGCTGTGGGGTATCGCAAAGCTAAATATGGCCAAAAGATGCATGCACAGTAAGAAAGATCTCTGATTCAATGGTCCCATTTAAGGTCTTAACTTACGGTTAAGGTCTTAACTTACCAGAGATTTTTTGGGTGCGTTTATAAATATATATACATTTTGAACAGTTTTTATGAATGTTTGTGGTAGATTTCTGCTATTTACTGAGTACTACTTTATGATCTGATATGTCTTGCAGGATCAGCCACTGTCATCAGATCCTACTGTACAACTCCACGATGTCACTGACTGGAGGACTGTGCTCACTCGAAGGGTCCCTTGGTTTGGATGAAGGTGTTATTGCTGCTTTTTGTGCTCACTTCATCTACAATGTGGTATATCCATCTTGCCTGAAGAACACCCTGATTTTCATTCAGCGATATGTTCTAAAAATATCCGAGGTTGGTGACAAGCCTTTACCTGTTAGTGTGACCAGGGTTATTAACATTTTAGCTTAATCAACAACAGCAATGGCTTCACCATTCAGCTGTCCAAAATGCTCTCGAAGAGCCTTCACACTGGTGAAGTTACTCTAGCACATTGGACTTGTCCACACTCATGAGACAAATTTTGCAATATCGTGTGGCCTTAAAGGGCCACTTCACCGAAAAAAAATATTTTTTCTCACTTATCGTGGTCACTTATGTAGTAGAAATGTGAACGATTTTTCGGAATTGGTGCCTTCTAGGCTGAGAAAAAGATTAAAATGTGTTTTTGGCTCATGTGGATGAAATACACCAAATCCCGGAATGCACTTGTTTCGCTGCTCTATGAGTCCACTCCCAAGCCACGCCTACCGGCTCGAGAGGGCAGGCAGAAGGGAAGGCTAGCTACTAATTGACTGGAAAACAGAAGACACCGGTTAACATGAGTCTCCGTGACGAGTTTCTTGATAAAGTAACTTAAATACTAGCCTTGCGTTGTACCGGGATGTACATCCAACACAAGGAAAGGACATGTAGTTCGTTTCCATCATTTTCCCGTTGAACATTTAGAGCGGTGCAAACAGTGGCTGTGGGCTATCAACCACCCCAAGTTCCGAGAATATTTGTAATTAATAAAAGTATATATATTTCTTCATATTTCCCTGTACTCTTTTTTAAATCAAAGTAATACATTATAGACTTGTGGAGGCTGGTTACTCTCAATGTGATTTAGCTGTAACTACTTACTGTACACACTAACTGGATTATTTCCCTTGTGTGAATTTATTTGTGTTTAAAAGGGAAATGTTATGTATATTACACAATTTAGACTGGCATTTAAAAAAAAACTATGCAAGACAGGACCATGGAAACAGAGTAGCTCCTTATATGAAGTGCTTTCCTACAATTACAGTCAATATTACTCTAGGCAAATATATAATTTAATAGAGCAACACTAAAAGGACTACAACACTAACCACAACCAAGATGAGTTTGAACTTTTATTGTTTTTAAACATAATATAAACAATTTCACACTCATAGCTCTTCCAGAGCTTCAGCAGTTTCTTGATAGCCACAGTATTGTCCGTCAGGAGCTGGAAGTCTCTGTCTGATGTCCTGAACAACACATGCAGGCGAAACATGACGATATAGCCTTTCCCCAGTCTCTCTCCTTGCAGGACCCATTCCACGAAATGATGGTAGGCTGTTAGGCGATATTATCTGAAAACAATAAGCATAACGTTAGCAACGCAAGCTATTTGCACCTACATGACGCAGGATCTGTAAAGCGCTTTGGATAAAAGCGCTATATAAAAGCGCAGCATTTACCATTTACCATTAGGCTAGCTAGCATATATGTAAATATAACCGATAGCTCAGCTAACTGACGTGAACAACAAAAAAATAGTCACTTATACTGAAACGTCCGTTTGTCCCTGCGGGCTTTGGCTGGCGTTTCCAATTGACCTTCGGAATCCTGAAATAAGTTTCCAAAACTCATGTGGATCAAAGCTGGGGTACTCTATTACGCATGCTGGCGGTGCCGTTTCTAATGCAGATTCAGTTATTTCTTCAAGAAGAAAATGGCATCGCTGAAATTCTCAACAGCAGCGGGACTCTATCTGTGTCCATAGGCGCACAGCGAGAGCACTGGCACCACCAGTCTGCCCCAGCTCGACTCTGTACGGGCTCTTCCTCATGACCGCCAGGCAAGCTTCGCTCCTCTGCAGCAGTAGCCTCTTGTTCCTCCATCAACCGCAACAGTTTTTTGCTGTATTGCGGCTCGTACAGGCATCCACGAACATCGGAGTCGCGCAACAGATCTTCAAAATCCCTTCCTTCCATTTCGTCTTCAAAATTACATTCTGCCATAGTGTTTAGTCTAAAACTCGCATTTCTCCACAACAAGCAAGATCGGGTTAGCTTAGCTACAAGATGGCTGACACTGTCTTGAGAATCTGTGACGAGGCCCCACCCCATATGGGCGGGTTGAAAAAAATGCGGAAGTAGCATCTACTTCTGTCTGTACTTTATAGCCTCTTTTAAAAAATCCTCCAATAACGTAAAAATCGTCATTTTACGTCATTGGAGGATTTTTTCCTGACTTAAAATCAAGATATCTCTCTTATCAGATGGAGTTGAGAGGTGGGAGTAAGGTCATTGGAAAATACTACCATTTGTCTACCGATACAAAGCTAAATGCAAAATCGGTGAAGTTGCCCTTTAACAACTGTCAATCAATTTTCTAAATATGAGTCCTTCCGACAACATGTTTACAGGAAGCATAAAGATATTCTAGCCAGACGAGCCACTGCTCATGATATCCAGGAAACAGTAGTGGGGGAGGAGGAGCAGAGGCCCAATGATTCTGACAATCCTCCTGAACCACCTGATATGAATAAACTGTTAGTGCAGTTTAGAGAGAATCTTTTTGGCTTTATTCTGAAATCAAGGGAGAAAAACCACCTTCCTTAGACTGTTCAACAAGTAATACTGGATGAAGTACATTTTTTGTTTGACTTCTTTAAAGCAAACTATGATGCATTTCTAAAATACCATCTTGAAAAAATGGTTTCAATGTGGAATCTTGTTCTGAACTTCTTAGAAATTCTGCAAAGCTCTGACTTTTTTACAGAAGCATGGAAACTTGTTAGGTCTCCGTATATGTTGAAAAACGACTGCAAATCCAACCTTAAAATGACTGAACTTGTTGACTACGCACTGAGAGACCCAAGTGGTCGTAAAGTTGGAAGTTACTCTTATGTACCCATTTGTGATGTTCTTCAGAAGTACTGGTCTCGTGAAGATGTTTGGGATTCTATGCAGAGAGAGCGAAACGAGAAACGAGACGTACATGTTTAACCGATCAAAGAGACGGGTTATATTTCAGGGACCTGTTTGCAGATAATCCAAATGCTCTAAGGTTATACCTATACGAGGATGAATTTGAAGTGTAATCCGCTGGGTTCTAAACGCAACAAGCACACACTTTGTGCATTTTACTACACTGTTGGAAACGTAGGTTCAAAGTATTTCTCACAGCTAAAACATATCCATCTAGCTTTGCTTGTCCGTTATAATCATGTAAAAAAAGTTTGGTTTAGATGTAATTTTGAAACAATTGCTAGATGAACTTAAGAAACTGTCATCAGAGGGACTTACTATCACTGTGAATGGCATTGAGAAGCATGTATATGCAGCTGTAGCTGCAATATTGGGAGACAATCTGTCATCTCACATGATAGGTGGATTTACTATGTCTTTTGGTTCTGGTCGAATCTGTAGATACTGCATGGCTACTCATTCTGACATGAAAAAGAACTTCAGTGAATCAGATTTTGTTATAAGAAATGCTGATGTACACAGATGCTATATAGAATGTGTAAAACAAAATCCAGAAAACAAAGGATTGTTTGGGGTTCGTGGTGGATGTGTATTTGACGAGTTAGATTACTTTGACGTCACAAAATCTCTTCCTCCAGATGTCATGCATGATCTCTTGGAGGGCGTAGCACCGTTGTTATTGAGGCTTGTTGTATGTAAGGCTCATCACGAAAAACATATAACCATTCAAGAACTAAATGAGGAACTAAGAAAAATGTCCATTGGACAAAATGATAGGACAAATAAGCCTGTGCCTTTCTCAGAAAATATTTTACATGGCTCAAGTGTTGTTTGATCTGCTTCACAGAAGTGGTGTTTATTCCACCTACTTCCTTTCTTGATGGCACACAGGGTACCTAAAGACTGCAGTTATTGGCAGATCTATTTATTGTGTCGTGAAATTGCCGACATTGTAATGGCACCAGTTGTTCAAAGAGATTCTCTTTCCCTTCTTGACCAATTAGTTTCTGAGTTTTTGTCTGGCTTAACTCCAAAATGTCAATATTGTCATCTAATGTTGTCCTACGGTCCTTTGCGGTCTTTATGGTGCATGAGATTTGAGGGGAAACATCAGTATTTCAAACAGGTAGCTAGTTCCTCAAGGAACTTTGTCAATGTTACATCAACTTTAAGCAGCCGCCATCAATTTAGACAGTGTTGGGAATTTTCCTAAACTAATATGATTTTGGATGAGAGGGTTATAGGAGGCAGTGTTAACACATTGTTACAGTCTCTTCCTCCAGCTCTTAGGCATTCTATAACTGTTAGTGAGCGGTACAAACATGTGAATTTCCAGGACATAACACTCAACCGCATAACAAAGGTTGTGATTAACAATGTTAAATACTGTGTGGGAGATGTCTTTGTTGTGGGTCATATGCACTGTGAAAAAATACTTGTTTTTTCAAGTCAAATATATTCTGAAGATACACACAGATTGGGCATTATGTGGAAAACTGTTAATTCCTCTTACTTTCTGTCATCACTATTATGCCTACTTGTTAAAATATGAACAGGACTGCTGTCCTTGACACTTTAAAGGTGATTCATTTTCATGCTTTGGACACATACTGTGACGATGATAAACTGAGAGTAAGCGGCATTTATGAAATTGTCAGTTTGTCAATAAATTGTCTTTGGACATGACATCCTAAAAGGTTGTTGAATTTTGTTTTAGTACGTTACATTGTATGTTTGTGATAACTAGGGAATTCAGTATTTTGTTGTTAGCCTTTTCTTCTCTTACTTCAGGAATAAAAAGGAACTTTTTTGCCACCTAAAGGTACAAAATGGCTTTGTCACTGGGGCGGTACCTTAATGCGACAAAGTTGTACCTTTTCCAAAGGTACTTTGTTGTACCTTTTTTAAGGTACACATTTGATTCTCAAAGGTATAATATTGACCCTTTAGAAGGTACAAATAACTGAGGTTCAACCTCTTGATCAAGGTAGAACAATGTACCTTTGAGAGTACCACCCCAGTGACAAGATTTGTTCCTTAAACGTACTGTTTTGTACTTTTTTTTCTGAGAGTGAAGGCCTGAACTACTTTTTCTCTTATTATTCCACGAAGTCTGTGGAAAACAAAAAACTGCTTACATTTACACCTCAATATTAACTTACTCATCTAAACCCGGTGCAGCCAGAAAATCAATTATTGCTGTTTGTTGCAGCCTTAATCAAGATACCATTTTACCGTATTGTCCATCACATCAAACCTTTTGTGTGTATATATTTTTGAGGAATTTTGCTCCACATTTTCACCCCTCTCAATTGGTCTTTTACGAAAGCATCACATTTAACTTGTTCTTGATAAATTGAAACAATAATCAAATGCTTCTTTATCAATACGTAAAATATGTCAGCAGCTTTTGGATTTTGTTGTGGGGGTAACTACTGGTATCTAATGCAAGCTTGAAAACAAGTAGACACTTGAAAAAAACATGTCAGTCTCATATTAAATTGCATTGGTTGACTATCTCCCAGACCTTCTAAAACATTGAGTTTTTCTTTGTAACAAAGAAAGCCACAATGAAATACTGAGGTGTGTTTTATTTCAGCTGGCTGTATACAGGCACATTCCATGTGCAGCCAACCTTTGCAGCTGTCACACTCAATCCACTTGTGTGTGGTGACCTCAGGATGCAATAATCTGAAATAACATCAGCACATACTTTATGTAATAAGACACTGTTAATGTAAAACAATGTAAGCACATCATAAAATAGTACCAAAAATAGTTTTTTCTTCAGAATATTGTAGACAATGTGATTGTCACATATTTCTGTTAAAGCCTTTAGAGTTGTTGTCTTGTCTTTGACCAATTGTGACATACTGTTGGTCCTCTGAACCTTCCTGGAAGACGCAGACATGGATGTTGCTGGACATGCACTCCTGGTTTTTTTGTTCAACCTGTCCAAATATTTTTTTGTGTGAAATGAACACATTAATCAGTAAGATAAAGAAGTTAGGGCGTATATCCACAAGGTATGTCAGATATAAAGACTGTCCTTATAATCTTAGACATCCAAAAGATTGAATTCTATATTATTAAATGTTGGTAAAAAAATATAATATTCTAATGACAGAATTAGGAAGGATGTACTTTTACATCTGCCACCATCTCTGTGGCATGGTAGAGGCGAAGGTGCTGTAGTTGGTTGTGGCCCAAAACCTTGTCCTTCACATACAAGGACTGCAGTTCCATCTGTGTCATCTGCAGTGCAAACCAAAGAGTATGAATTACCTTTTATTTCAAACATCAGCATTCATTGATTGTGTGCTTGAAACTGAAAATAAGACTTGGCTTTGAGAAAAGTGTTTCCTCCAATTGTTGTCTCATGAATATTACCCACCTTTAAAAAAATTAAAACCAAGATTTTACATACAACAAAGTATAATATCATGTTATTAGGGGCCAAGGCGAAGGGGCTGAGGCACCTATTGTATCCGTTAGTTTTATTATTATTATTATTCCCGGTGGAAGTTTATGGCAGCCCTATGAACCATACATAGGAAAATTATGAGATTTGGCACACTTCTAGTGATGGTCATGAATAGCAATTGGACCAAATTTGGAGTCTCCAGGACCAACTCTATAGCGCCACCACCAGTTCAAATATTCAACATTGAAATGGTTATAACTTTTGAACCCTTTGATCTAGAGACATTAAACTTAGTACATTTGATTCCTCCCATCGTTCTGATCACAACAAATACCTTACATTCAGACCCCACCCATTACAGTAGTGGCCATTTTGAAAAGCACAGTATTCAGTTTTTTTCCTTCTCCTCCTTCAAATTTTGTCCAAACATGTGCTCAAATGATCTTCGGACTGAGCCGCATAGAAATGACTGAACAGTTTTTTTTTATTCATTATTGTTAAGAAGTTATGGTGTCGCAGACTCAACAAGGTCCACCCAAAATTGGCTAAGAGGCTGTATCTCGACCAAAGTTTGATCAATCAAAACGAAAATTGGTACACTTCATCAGAAGCATGTTCTGAGGTTCCATGCCAAAGTTGGGAATAGCGCCACCTACGGGTCATGAGATATGAAAAATTGCTATTTTGGCCAATAACTTTTGAACAGTTTGTCAGAAAATCATAATGGTGGTATCTATGGATTCCTTGCATCATGCCGGATCTGTGGATATCGATTTTGCCATGATGGGATGTACCACGTGTCCGCGATTTTTAATTTTGTCATAATTTGCAATATCTTTTAAACTATTTGAAATTTCTTCACCAAATTTAGTATGAATCATCATTTGCATGGCTTTCAAGTACCCGAGAAGTTTGAACACAGCGCCACCTAGTGTTCCAAAGGTATAAGGTGTTTGGTAAAAACGCTTATAATTTTTGCAAATATAGTTCAAAATTGATTTCTTTGTCATTATGTTCCTTGGCTTATACCAATTCCAACGATATCTCGTTTGTCATTTTCCAACAATGTGACTGTCCGCCATATTGAAGCAAATGGAGCCGCACAGATATGACTGAACAGATTTTTGATTTTCCCAAGAATGCAATCGGCTAATCGGCTAAACCAAGCATCTCGAATCCCGAACCATTCTGGTTGTGGGGTCAAGTCCCATGTGGGACAACATCAAAATTGTGTGTAAAGTTGTCATTTCAATTCCTTCCGGCTCTGCACTGCTGTTGGTGCTTAAATGCTTGCTGTGTGTAATGTTAAGTCACAGTGAACAACAAAACGCATGCATCCATTCAGCTTCTTGCATCCATTCAGCTTCCACCAGCAGGGGGCGAGAAAATGCCAACTTAGGTGGAACCCATGAAGAGGCTGTGTTTCTTTAGGGACCTTTTAAACTGGTGCACCTTTGTGAGAGCAGGTGGTGAATGTTTGGGCCAAAGCATGGCTCAAAGCTTCTTTCATAGGCAATCAAACATGCACTAAATATATTCGGCTCATCGTTTGAGAACACTGGAGACACAACCGGTAGGAAAATGGGCTTTTGAATGTATTGATGTTTAAGACCAATTGCCTTATTTGAATGTGGTTTGGTACTTAGTGTTGTAAATGTATTGTTTCAATTAGTATGTGAATGCTCTGTGCTCACTGATTTTGTTGGGAAGAGTTCTCCTTAAATGTAGTCAAATCATTGCTTTTGATAATGTGGTTGAAATGACTATGATGGAATTATTTTTAATCTAAGAGATGTATTATTCTTTCTTATAATAATGCATACAACCTTTTGTGTATTTTTCTTTAAAGGTTATCAACCTAATTGTTACGTTATCAGTTCTGTGGCACGTCTATGGGGTGGTTGAACCGTAACGTACACACTACTATGCTCTGCAGTAACTCCCTGAAAGGACTGACACAGACACAGGAATAACGAACTAGTATACATACATTTGTGTATGTATACCGTTTTACTGGTGTAGCACATACCACTGGTAGTGGAAGATGTTAGGACCAGGCTCTAGGTTCTTGAGGAGCACAGTTGTAACTAAATAATAAAACACACCCAGACTAGGAAATACTTATTTACTTTAAACCGGCTTCTTTATATAAAAGAGTATGAAAGTGTAGGAATCAATAGAAAATAATGAATATTACCAAATACACACAATTTACATATACAAATAATAAAGCAGATACCTGTACATATAATAGATTCAAGTTCTGAATCCCCTATTCGTTACCTCAACCTATTTAAATTGGCAAAATGTACTATTATCCCATAAGTTTAAATCAAAGTTGTCCTTTAATTGCTATTTTATTCAACTGACTAATTTCTATTTAACTTTTTAGCTAGTTATGCGTTCTAAGTCTTTACTCAACTTAAGTTGACACTAGATTAATCCTTGGTTCTTATTAGCCTGCTTAGCAAGTGAGCTACTAGCTAACTTTGGGCTAATTTAACACCCTTTCCGCCATTATCTGGCGTAACGTACAAAATATAAATCAAAACCACCAATAACATTCACAATTAAACACAATGTAACACATGGTTAATACCATAACATACAATCAAAAACTATATAACATACAATCAATCTAATTGGTCTACTATCATAAACTGAAAGTCCAGCTAGTATCCACGTGCCACTTGGGTAAATGAATTGCTGTCCTTGTACTTCACCCTAATCCAAGGCATGTTGTTGGGTCTGCTCACGGGAGGCTCGCCATCTTCTTTCCTTTCTTCCGTTTGCTGGTACTGGTAGTTAGCTTTCAACTTAGCTTCCAACAGTCCAACTGTTCCAGTTCTTTCTAGCTCTCGGTCACACTAATTACATACTTAAAGAAATAAACCACAATCTACTTAAATAATAATATAATACTTGGAAAAAATGAAAACAAAACTCAAATAACTATTTGTTACTTGTCTCGTTCTGGCTCACTTGCTACATCTGGTTATATGTTTTCTTTCTTTCTCCGTTCTTTCCCCAAAAGCAAAACCTAACCGACTCTTCCGATTGGTTGGAGTAATTGTCAACTTTTAAAGCACTAGAACGTTTTGAACATGACAACCAATTACATTACTAATAACCTGGATGATTATTTAAATCTTATTTAACCTCTTTAACTTATGAACTTTTTAAACTTATATTATGAAGTTTGTCTAATTATTTTATTACTATTTATTAAAAATAATATGAATCAACTATTTTAATCTGGGTTACACCGGCATCAACTGTACAAGTTTACATTGGGTTTACAAGTGCCAGTAGTCATAGCCAGGGGAGAAGAACCACGGCTGGTGCCAAAATAAAGAACGTTCCTACCTAACAATGGAGTATCCTACCTAATAAAATATACAAAAGGTGGCACACACCCCTAAACTAGTGTACATAACAGGGGAATCACCTACGGGATCAATGTATAACCCGGGTTATCTTACCTGCTTCTTCTCCCCAGTAGTAACAGTATAGTGTATGGTTTAAGTGGACACACAGACAAATAACCCAGTAGGGAACAGAAGGATATGACACACACACACCGTCACAAACGAAGGCCTCGGGACCACTGTCCTCATTCCTCTTTCTCTCTCTCTCTCCGGGATCATTTCCTGAAAGCTTAAATAAGATCCTCCTCCAAGGCGGGGCTTGCCGGTATCCTAATGAACAAAAGGGGGAGGGAACATAGGGAGAACAGAGAACACACATACCCGTAACACTAATACTTCCACTACTAGTAAAGACTACTAATACTTCCACTACTAGTAAAGACTACTAATACTTCTAAAACTACTTCTACTACTACCACTGCTATAAGTTGTTCTTACAACTTGTACTGACCAGTGTCAGCAGACAAATGCATCTGGAACCAACAAAACTGAAGTAAATAAAGAAGTCGGAACTAATTGAGTTGTCCCATGCATTCTTCAGTCCTTGAACAGGCTGTTTTTCAAGTTTAGGCCAGGAGCCGAAGTGTACACAGTAGATAACTTGACACTGTGCTTCATTTACATGTATATTCAATTTGTGCTGTTTTTGTTCTTACTGCTCTGCACTGCTATTGGTGCTTAAATGCTTGCTGCGCTTACATTACTTGCTGTACTTGATGTACATTTACATGTACATTTAATTTCTGATGTTTTGTTCTTCAGGCTCCACACTGCTCTTGGTGCTTAAATGTTTGCTGCACTGCTGTACTTGATGTGCTGGCTGTGCTTGCTCTGCACCATACTTGGCCTGCTTGCTGTGCCTTGCAGGGCTTGGCCCCGTATTGCTGCTTGCAGTTATTTTTATCTATTATTATTATTATTTTGACATATTTTAAGAGGCACTTCTCTTGTTTTTGTTCATAAAATAAATAGAAACACTCAGTTTCTTGGCGTCATTTTGCTTCCACTGTACTAGTATTCTGTGTCCATTTTGCTCAGGTCCCATATTTTGCCAAAGACATTTTTTTCAAACATGAATTACTGGCTTTATAAATGACGTTTTATGTATTGATGCTATTTTTGCAAAACAAAGGTTTTACTAAACAATTGGTTTACATGTTTAATCCCTACACAATGGGCCATATTCTTCAACCGTTCTTAAAAAGAAATTCGTTCTTAAAACCCACTTAGGCAGTTTCCACGAAGATTCTGACATTCACCAATGTTTACTTATCTGGAATTTGTTCTTAGGAAAGAACAGAATCTACGCACAGTGAAAAGCACTTTTACGCAGATTTGCGCGCTGACATTTTCGTGACAAATCATTAGTCTCTGCGTTTTAATCAATTTTACATTGATTTAAATATTATGAAAAATAACATTATAAATAATTTTCAATTATTTCAAATATTTGCATATATTTAACGCTTTTCTGTGGATGGCACCTCGAGATTGCGGTCATTCCGATTAGAGCTGTAATCGGTCATAAAAAGTGAGACCCGACCCGGCCCGACAGAATTCGGCCCGAGCCCGACCTAAGCCGGACAGTTTTTAAAAGCCCGAAGGCCGAACCCGGTCATTTTGCTGTCATATATTAAGAGACTGTAAATGTTTTGCTTGTTTTTTTCATTAAAATGCAACCAAATGTTTGGGCCACAGTCCTGCCTGTGTTTCACCTCCTCAGCATCCATTCGCTAAATTAAACGCATCACCTGACCACTCATTCACCGCGCAATCCGGAGCGCAAGAGACCGAGCCCGAACCGAGCCCGAGTCTAATGATAGACATTAAGACCGAACCCGACCCGGCCCGTCGGGGGTCGGGTTCGATCGGGTTCGGGCAAAGATCTACAACTCTAATTCCGATTATGTCCCCGATGAGCTGGTCCAGCTCAGTAAGGACAGTGCAAGCCTTTTTCCCCCTCCTGTGGTCAGCATCTCTCGTTTGTGTTTGGCAATACTTTTTTTGCCTCAAACTTCATGTCAAACCATTTCTTTTTTATGTCATTTTTATGTGGTTCGCCCTTCCCCTGACACAGCGTTCAGAGAACGAATGATTAAATCCCATGAATCCTTTTTGTATTTGATTTTGCAACCACTACTGACGCTGCTAAATATTACATATTTTTGCCTGTTCACTTATTGCAGAAGGATTTTCACTTCTGAACTACAGAAGTAATTTGTTCTTTTGGCGTCTGATCCGCTATACTGTCTATACATTTTCGTTTCGGCATTTTTGCATTCTCCACGTTTTTACGATGAGTTTCCACTCCGCCCTGCAGTTTAATGCCCTTTTTTATGGGAAATACCGGGGCGTTTACCTATGCTAATTAGGAACAACGGACACGGCTTTGAATTTACGAAGACGTGGTATTCATCATTATAGGAACAATTACGCCATTTAAGAACACGTTCGTGAATTTGAGTAAGACTTTTCTTAGGACCTTTCTTAGGAAAGAATTTAAGAAATAACTTAGGAAAACATTGAAGAATATTGCCCAATGTTGGGATGAAAGATTTTTTTTACATCATTAGACAGTGGCACAAATTTCTTTTAGAATACAGTTAATATGACTGATACTAAAAATGGAATGCAAATGTAAAAATATAATGGAATTTAATTGTTGAATGATTATGAACTATTTTGCCTGGTAATGCAGTGCACAAAACGATGGCAACAATAAGGTCTAACGTTACTGGCCCCTCTAACAATAAAGCTGGCCCCAGCTCTGCATTACACCCAGCTCAGGAACATCATTAAGGACAACAGCCACCCAGGTCATGGCCTGTTCACTCTGCTCCCATCTGGTCAACGTTACCGCAGCATTGGCACACGCACTCCCAGACTAAAAAACAGTTTTTACCCTTAGACCATTAGGCTCCTCAATCAGCAACACTGATTTACTATCCATGTATCCACTACTGGCACCAGATCACTTTTATTTAAGTATTTAAGGTTTGCATACTGTCCATATTCACTTCAGTATATCTTGTAGTTATGTATATTCTGCATATTCACTACTGGTATCCACTACTGGCACTAGATCACTTTTATTGCAGTATTTAAGAATTTAAGGTTTGCATACTGTCCATATTTACACTTCATTATGTATATTTTGTAGCTATGTATATTCTGTATATTCTGTTGTAATTCTATTTTTTTTGTTCTTCTAACTACTAGGGGTGGGGGAAAAAATCGATACAGCATAAAATCGCGATATTTCCCGTGGCAATACTTTATCGATACACAGACGCCAAGTATCGATCTTTTACTATTTAAATTGAACATGAGAATTTTACTTTTTGGGAGTAGAATAATAAAGTAAATTGCGTATTCAGTCCACCGGGTGAAGTGACGGTCAGCATGCATGAGGATGCAGATACAGGAATCCACTGACGATACGGCTGTATCCGTGAAAAAATGGAGTCGTCAAAAAATATATTCGCCAGCTTTTCTAATACTCTTTCGCTCGTATCAGTGTATATTTGCGGTAGGGCTTTTACCGTGAAATACTTGGGACTCAGCAGCTGATAATTACGGTCAACTGCACCTTTTTAAAGCCGGTCTTTTTCTACTTGAGACTGGCAGCATATCCTTCAGTGTAATATGTCAATGCATCGCGTTATCTCCTTCCAACTCAAACTTTTCTTGTCATAAGGGATGACGTTTGTAAAGGATACGTCTATGGTTATGTGTCTTTTAACCGACATGTTTGGATTCGGGACACTATCAGTGTTTAATAGTAGGCCTAATGTGTCTTTTAACAGACATGTTGATTCGGGACACAATCAGCGTCTTATAGTTTCACGCATTCATCCACCGTGTTTCGGTTTTAGGTGACAGTAGAGATCGATTGTACTGCTGTATTTAGTAGGAATGGCCTTTCGACAAATTTTACACACCGTTAATTTGCTCAATATCGGACTTTTTAAAGCCGAACAACTTCCAAATTACATCAGAAACATCGCTTCATATTCTCTGGGTGATTTCTTCCTCACTAGAAGAGGAGGTGCTCTGTGCTCGCTCTTACAGCTGGTACACTTCAACTGAACCCACCCCGTTATAATGGAGCCCGGCTTTCATTGTTTGTGATTGGTGGATAACCGCTTTGCTGTGATTGATGGATAACCTCTGTGCTGTCACGCAATTGGTCCATTATTTGGGTTAGGCTTCGTTTTCCTTCGGGGACATAATAATGAAGTTGGCAAAAGGTAATACATTTCAATATATCTCAGAATATGGCAATATGTTTAAAATCGCAATAATATTGTGATATTGTGACCTAAGTATCGTGATAATATCGTATCGTGGTGCCTCTGGCGATTCCCACCACTACTAACTACGTAGATGTTGCTCGCCATGTCATAAGAATTTCATTGTGCAGTTTGATGCAAACAATGAAATGGTTTCCCTTCTCTACATCTTTGCCTCCTATGCATCTTGGGAACAGGACCCTGGTATGTTCCTGTACATCCTAAAAAATTATGACACATGCTTATAATGTAGTTTGTTTAGTCAGGCCAATTGCAATGTTGCACAAACAAATTTTGTAGACTACAATGATTTCCTATGCACGTCACACATGCGTTTATCTTGATGCAGGAGAGGCTCCTGTCCCTAACAGTTCCGTGGGCTCTCCAATCTCGCCACCAGAAAGGGAACATGCATGACGGGTTGACTATTACCTAGTCAAAAAGATAAAAACAGTTTTGTGGGGTCTCCAATCTAACCAGCAGTAAAGAACATGAGCTATAAGGTCACTGTTACCTAGTCATTGTCACGGATGGGGTTTTGGCTCAATAGCAGGTAATGGACACAGGCGCAGAGATTCAAAATAAACAACGTCTTTATTCGAAGACAGACAAAACGGTAATCGAGAACAACCAATCGTACCTTCGAATAGGCGGAACAACAATTAATTCCACGTCACCGACAGACAGACAAGACAGGATTTAAATACTCTACTAAATGAGTAGAACAGAAACAGGTGCGGGCAAAACACAGGTGGATGGAATGTCATTGATTATTCCCCTCTCCGCTGACTGGGGCAGTGCCAACTCTGGCATAGAGGAGGAAAGAAATTTCAGTCTTACAGTCACACCTTACAGTCACACCTTACATACATAAATAGAGATGACAACATCCCTTTTCAATGTAGATTTACACTTACATCCTGGATGTTTTCAGCAAGCTGTGCTATTCTGGTGTTAACCCCCTGTAATATACAACATGTATTAAAATATCTGCACTTGAAACATTTGTTGGACATCACAACCGGTGAGGAGGAAGATGTTGCTGTGTTGGAAACCACAACTGGTGAGGAGGAAGATGTCAATGTGTTGGAAACCACAACCGGTGGGCAGATGAGCTTTAGGTCCCTCACATTAGCGTGGTTGTTGCCTACCATAAGTAGGACTGTTCAATTTGGTTCTTCTGCGTAAAGCAGTGCAAGTTTTGCCTGAAAGAATTGTAGGTTGGATATCAGATTACAGTTATATGTTTTGCATCTTAATTCATTTTAAATACATGTAGTGTAGAAGTTGTGGGAACATGGATTCAAATGTCATACATATGTTTTGTGGTTACAAAGTACAAAATTAGCCACAACAAAAACAAACCATATGTTTTTCAACAACTGGAAACATCGCCACTGAGAACCACACTCTATGTTCGTCCTGTGTGATCTTCTCACCACCTGTTGACGTAGCCACCTCTACTTCCTCCTGCTTCATTGTGTCATGTACTGCTGCACACACAAATGTTACTACATACAATTGATAGTTTTATACCTTTTCCAGCTAGCCAGTGTCGCCTATCTGGACCAATCTGTAGAGGATAATTTGTCATCCTTTTTATTCCCTCTTTGTACTTAGAATTTACTTTCCGGTTGTGCAGGTGGAAAAGGAGCCGAAGAGTAAACATGAAATGGATCGCGGATACGAAGCGTACGAAGCGTCCGAAATGGATTGTTTCAGGAAGGTGGCTGGCCTCTCCCTTAGGAATTGGGTGAGAAGCTCGGTCATCCGAGAGGAACTTAGAAAGGAGCCAGTTGAGGTGGTTTGGGCATATAGTAAGAATGCCACCTGGGCGCCTCCCTAGATAGGTGTTCCAGGCACGTCCAGCTGGGAGGAGATCACGGGGAAGACCCAGGACTAGGTGGAGAGATTATATCTCCACACTGGCCTGGGAACACCTCGGGATTCCCCAGTCAAAGCTGGCCAATGTTGCCAGGGAAAGGGACTTTGGGGTCCCCTGCTAGAGCTGCTACCCCCGCGACCTGACCCTGGATAAGCGGTTGAAGATGAGATGATGAGATGTATAAATATTTCTCCGGAATCGTTTTCAAGTTGTCAGGAAATGCTTTGTACACCAAATTATTTATATACACATTTCTATGCAATATTTGTTTTCTGTAAAAGCTCCAGAATGATGTCTTCATTCAATGTTGCTGTTGTTGGAAATGGTTTCTCATGACTTACTGGTTTTATGTCTAGTTTAGCTGGTCGCTTCAGGAGGTGTTCTAAATTGAGGAGTGTGTTTAAATACAAATAGTTAATAAAATAATATAAATGCATTGCAGATTCAATATTTTTTTTTACCTGGAAGGTCAAAAGCAACTTTCCAGTTTGCATCTGCCACTGTCACTGCTGGGTGGTGACCACACTGCAAACAGAAAAAATGGTAAAAAGCCTTCCTCAAAGTGTCATGTTGAAGTTTGGTCCCAAGTGTTTCCTCCAGGATTGAAAGACTTGATTCTGTGAAAAATACAACAGAAAATGTAATTAAAACATCACACAATACATTTTGTACACAGACATTATTAATTGGTTTAAATGCAGTACACACTCTTTCAGAGAGCCGCCACTGACCTGCAGGGACGATGTCAGTACTTTATAAACTTGATGCCGATTATCACTTTGTTGTTCGAATTGTGGAAGCCTGTCTGATAATCTTGAAATCTGACATTCATTTTGCAGACAGAACACTCATTCATGGCTATGTGAATCCCTGAAATAACACAAACTGTATTCATGTAGAATTATACCTAGGTTAACAATGCACAACAATTTTAAAGAGTGAGCACATGAAGGAGTGTACTAACCTTTCTTGATATTGCACAGTCCATACACAACAGCATCTTTTGTCACCAGTTTTGGTGATCTGGAGGTGTGGGACCAGGGCAGTAAGGACAAGAGGTCTCTGAAGGTTCCAACTCTACTGGAATCTCAGGCTGTAACCTCCGATCTCCCTCAGTTTTTTCAGGTGTCCGTAGGTTTACAAGGAGATAATTTGTTATTTTTGTAATGTCTGAAACATGTACAGCTTCAGACTCAAAACAGTCTTGTTCTGTTTCACTGCACACTTATGTGATTTCCTCAACATAAGCTCAAAGTCAGTAATAATGTCTGGTTGGTTGACAAGTGGCTTCTCCTGAAATGTCCACCACATGGCTAGAACTTGGTGCACACTAGAGGTCGACCGATTATGGTTCTCAGGCCTCAGACTTCGATAAATAATGTATAATATATTATATTAAATAAGAAATGGATAAGTGCACATAGCAGCATTTAATGACAACATCCGAAAACCTTTAAATAAAATAATTACTTGCGGCTCTTAGAATATACTTTGACGAGTGTAGTGATGCATTTTGGAGAATGAATCTCAAAATGTAAAAAAGCTATTTCAGAAAGAGAGCATTTTCAGCTTTATTTTATTCCCAATAAATCAACTATCTATATTTAATGAAATTACTTTCTTGCGGCTCTTAGAATATACTTTGTCTCAAAATTTGAAAAAGATATTTCAGAAAGAGAGCATTTTAAGATTTAAAATATTCTCAATAAATCAACAGCTGATTTTTGATGAAAGGTATTTCTTGTGGCTATGAGATGGCACTATGGAGAGTGTATTGATGCATTTTGGGATTTAAACATTTGAAAAAAAAACTATTTAAAAACAACTATCTGTAATCTATCTTATAGTTAGTGCAGCTCTGGGTGTTGCACTTTTACGTTGGTCCCTAACTACTCTGTTTACAGAGCGCTTCAGTATTTTCTGTTAGTGATGTGCGAAACCACTTAATACCTATTCGATCCAATACCAAGTAATACCCAGGCTGGTATCGCCGATACCAATACTTTTTAAGTATTTTTTTTGTAGTGTGATGTGACAACTATGGAGGATTATAGGGGCCAGTACGAAATAAATAAATGCATACATAGTTAAATTAATTAATTTCAAAATACTTGGCTAAAAAAATTATTATATAATACAAAGCTTAAATAAATGACTAAATATATAATTTAATGCCTAATTGACATACAAAATGTATAAATTCCAAATTAAATTAGACACTAAATATATAAATGGTACATGGTAATTGTGTGTGTATATAGATTTACGTTTTCATTTCTTCACATTTATTTATTTATACTTTCATTCATCCACGGTGTAATTTGCTGCAGCAAAATAAATCTCTCGTCACCCGTCAGAAGTCAGGGGGCGGGTTAAAGCCTAGTCAGTCATAGTCAGTCTGCACTAGTCTTCGTATCGGGAAATTTAAAAGGGCTGCTGCAGCCAATAGATATACAGCTCAGTCACAAAGCCGCAGTGCACCACTGATTGGCAGAAGGATTAGTTCATAACCGGATATAATTAGACTTTTCTGGTGACAAAAAGGTACTTATGATAACATAAACACTCACTTTAAATTACTGATTTTAAATATCAATCTTTTTATATGAGAATCGATACTAGAGCAGGAGAGGTTGGTATCGTAAATATTGTAAATATCTTAAATATTCGCTCACCACTATTTTCAATCCGTTTTCCGACTCGGCAGTCAGCCCGAAGAGTGTGTGGGAATATAAAACTTTACAGCGGTTCCACAACAACAACACTATGCTGCCCGCGCACGTGCCTGCCTATTAATCGGTAAGTAATATTTATATACTTGAATGTATGTAAAAAACACAAAACATCCCTTCACACCGTGAAGGGTTTTGTTTTAGCCTGCATTGGCAATGCCACTGTCCAGTCTTGGTGTCAAAAGCTGACACATGTCCTTTCAAACAGGCACCAGGAATACTTTTTTTCCTGTGAAAATGTAAAAGTAGACATATCTTCCAGAAAATCCATGTTCTGCATAGAAAACTGGGTAAACACAGAAGGTACCCTCCAAACTAGCCATTTGTCCAACTCTTGTCACTAGTACTTAGCATTCTCACTAAAAGAACATATGAAACATTGCACAACACATACATATATGGACTCAGCAGTAACGCTCAACAGGCTAAAAATAAATAAATGTGAAATAGTTGACTGCCTTGGCAACATACAGTATTTTACCTATCACAAATATATTACATGTTTACTATGGCGTAACAAAATAATCAAACTTACCAATACCTCTGTCGGTAAAGTTAATGGCAAATCGCAGATGACGATGCTGTGTTACACAGGTGTCAAACCGGTTCCATGGAGGGCCGAGTGTCTACCGGTTTTTGCTCTCACCTTGCACTTGATTGATTAATTAGGTGACTAATTGGTTTGATTCCACCCTCGCCTGGTTGTTTAGGTCTGAACTGGGAACTGATTTAAAGGAGAAACCAAAATCCTGCATACACCTGGCCCTCCATTGAACCGGGTTTGACACCCCTGCATGCTGCAATGTGCTCAGGGTTTGTTTCACACAAAAAGCACAGTCTAGGCCGTTTGCCTTCTTCTGTAGATCCTTTTCACACACAAATAGTTGTTCTATTTTGAATAAAAAAAGTCCAGATTTGAAAACGTCTGACATTTTTTACAATAATCATTATTTGCATCGACATCAATTTATGCAAAACTTTTAAATTCAGTAGCCAAAATTAAAGAACAGTGCAACACCACAACCATTCACTGGAGTTTTTACATGTTTTACCATAATACTGACAATGTTACGGATTATGTTTTCTTTATTGCCTGGTTTGTAATTTTTTTAAAGGAATTCTTGGTGATTTTTGGTCAAATAGTTAGTTTGGCTGGTTTGGCTGCTAGATACTACTTGTCATTATATCCATTGCTATTTATATTACGTAAATATATTCTGTTGTAACACTTACCCATACCGCACTTTCAGGAATATATCAAAAACTCCGGTACATAAAAACCAGGTGCAGCAGATGTTTTGTTGGAAATTTGGGGACCCACCAGATGTTCATACTTCGAGCTGCGTGAAAACGCTGTGGGAACACTCTGCGTGATTGCGTCATGAAGCACGTGTGAAATCAGCCCAATGGCGAGACGGAACGTCATAGGCGGGTATCGTAGCAACCAGGAAACCATAAAGCACCCCAAAACACAAGCCTATTCATCTTCTTTAGCTTCAGCAAGTGCGTTGTGACAGTCCTTGCGAGTTTCTATCGGTTGTTATGAAGTCTAGCAAGCAGCTCTTTAAGTGGTGTGCTTATCCCTGCACGCGCTTTCTTGCGGGTGGGGATACACGTCAACAATGCGTTGTATGTTTGGGAGTGGTACATGCCCAGTTAGCTCTCGAGGGGGCTAGCTGTAAGAATTGTGAACGTTTGGCAATGCGAACGCTGCACTCTCGACGGTCGCTCTTTGAGGAGGGTGGTTTGGTTTGCGCTGCCCGCGGCTCTGGTCCCGCTTCTGCCGAGGCAGAGCGGCAGTTGTATTCGTGGGGGTCGGAAGTGGATCTAACAGACGGGTCTGAGACGGCATCTGCATTTTCTCAGCTCTTTCCTGCTGGTTCCAGTGCTTCAGTCCCGGAGTGGGCAGCACGCGCTGGGGGCAGACATCCTGTGATCCCGGAGACATCCCGGAGTGGTGGAGCTCCTTTGGAGACATTTCGGTCGTGCCGAGGTAGACCTATTTGCATCCAGAGAGACGTCACATTGTCCACTGTGGTTCTCGCTAACTCAACCAGCCCTGCTTCCCCGGTTGCTCTGCTCCCAGGAGTTCTGGAGAGGGTCGATCAGGACGGGGTCAGTCTACTGCTGGTAGCCCCGTACTGGCCGGCCCGGGTGTGGTTTGCGGACCTGATATCTCTCCCCGCCGGTTCTCCTTTGGAGATCCAGATCAGGAGGGACTTGCTCTCTCAGGCGAGCGGGTCGATCTTTCACCCCCGCCCAGAGCTATGAAAACTATGGGCTTGGGCTCTGAGGGAGCCCGCCTCTTAGAAGGTCTCTCGACTGAGGTCGTTGAGACCATCCTCCACTCCAGAGCGCCAGCCACTAGGAAAGCGTATGCCGCAATGTAGAGACTTTTCACCTCCTGGTGTGGTGAACGCCAGCTAGACCCAGTTAACTGCCCGCTGGTAGCAGTACTGGAGTTCCTGCAGGAGCGCTTCTCCACAGGTTTATCCCCTTCCACACTGAAGGTGTACGTGGCGGATTTATCTGCGGGCCATTTCCCGCTGAATGGGGCTTCTCTGGGGAGACACCTGCTGGTATCACGCTTCCTTCGTGGCACCCTGAGGCTGAGGCCAGCAGCCCGCACGAGGGTGCCGTCTTGGGACCTGGCCATTGTACTGGAGGGTCTCTCCTGTGCTCCGTTAGAGCACAATAAGGAGGTCGCTGAGAAGTTCATTACTCTCAAAACGATCTTTCTACTTGCTATTTCTTCCTTTAAAAGGATTGGAGATATTCAAGCCCTCTCGGTTTCTCCCTCGTGCTTGGACTTCTCACCCGGCATGGTTAAGGCATTTCTCCTGCCTAGTCCTGGTTATGTTCCTAAGGTCCCAACAAGTACTGTTGGGCCTATTGGGCTGCAGGCCTTCTGTCCTCCTCCTTTTCTGACGTCGGATCAGGAGAAAAATAACCTCCTCTGCCCTGTGGCGGCAATCCGAACAGTTGTTTGTGTGTTTCGGACCACCCAATACCGGGTGTCCTGTGTCTAAACAGAGGATGAGCAAGTGGGTGGTTGAGGCCATCTCGCTTGCTTATGACTCGGCTGGGCAGCCTTCATTGTTCCCGACCCCTTGAAATTCTTTTTTTTATATATATTTGTCTATTGGACAAAGTACAGATGACAACAGAGAATGACATAAACAGTAGTCCAGGATTTTTTCTTTTAAACAAAAAACAAAAATAGAAACCCCCACCTCGCCCAATGGGACCCCAACAAAGTAGAAGAGAGGTAAAATAAGTCAATAGGGCTCCCATCACCCAAAGCGCACAACACTAAACGGACACGTAGGACAGACAAAACCAACAACAAGAGACAGACACGGAGCAGCTAAATACATAGAGGGCAGACGGTCGGCACAATCCCGGCCAGTGGGACAGAGCATTTACACTAATCTGAGGGCAGTCTCACCAGTCCCTCAAAGTGGGAGATAAAGGGCTGCCATTTCCTGGAGAAGCCGGAGCTGGAGCCCCTGAGATCGAACTTCACCTTCTCCAGCCGTATGAAGTGCATGACGTCCCTCAGCCAGCACGAGGCGGATGGAGGGCGGGCAGACTTCCAATTCAGGAGGATTCTGCGATGGGCTAGCAGGGACGTAAAGGCAACTATATCAGCATGTTTGCGGGAAAGGAGAGACACACCCCCAGGCAGACCAAAGACGGCTATCAGCGGGCAAGGGACCAAAGTGACTTCCAACACATCCGATAAGGTCTTAAAGATGGTGCCCCAGTAGTTCGGAAGAGAGGGGCATCGAGCAAACATGTTAGTCAGATCACATGGGGAAGCTCCACACCTGTCACACCTGTCCACGACATCAGGGTATATCTCAAAGAGCCTCGCCTTGGAAAATTGAACTCTGTGCAGCACCTTAAATTGGATGAGGCCGAGCCTGGCACATGGCGTAGTAGATCGTATCCTGTCGGTGGCCTTGTCCCACCACTCCTGAGTAAACTCCACCCCATCTCCCGTTCCCAGGCCAGCTTGGCCTTACAGGTGGAGCGTACCTCAAAGGACGTGAGCAAGGAGTAAATGTGCGATGTCAGCCCCGTCGCGAGGGGTGCAAGGGACAGTATGGCATCCCAGGGTTGAGCAGGGGGAGCGGAGGGAAAGCCAGGAAAAATGGAGGAGACACAGTGCCGCACCTGAAGGTAGCGGAAGAAGTGCGATGCAGGCAATAAGTACTTAGCGGCCAGGTCGGTGAAACTTATGAAGCTCTCCTCTGCGAACAGATCCCTGAATGTCCTGACCCCCTTCCGCGTCCAGACTGCAAAAGCAGCGTCCAAGGAAGGAAGGAGGGAGGAAGACATGGTTACCAGTGATAGGGCCTGAGGCAGATGCTGAGGTGAACTTGAAGTGGCGACGGAACTGAAACCAAATCTTAAGAGTGGAGCGCACTAGTGGGTTGGCGGTGTGACAGGCAGGGGACGTCGGAAGGGAGGAGCAGAGCAGTGCAGGGAGAGAGGTGGACACGCAGGAGCGTGACTCAAGTTGACACCATGCAGAGTCAGAGGAGTGTATTCAAAAAGGCAGTTTTTGAAAGTTGGCTGCCCAATAGTAGTGTAAGAAGTTAGGCAGTGCCAGCCCACCATTGAGCCTGCAGGATCTACTGACCCTAGGGACCTTGTCATCCCATAGGAAAGAGGTTACGGCCTGGTTGATCGCCTTGAAAAAGGATTTTGGCAGGAAGAGGGGCACAGAGTGAAAGAGGTAGAGGAACTTAATCCGCCCCACCAGAGTCAGAGGCAGGCTGCCCCATCTTTGGAAGTCAGCCCTCATCTGGGTCAAAAGTGGAGCAAAATTGGCAGCAAAAAGAGTGGGGAACGACCGGGTTACGTTTACGCCCAGATATTTGAAACCACTGCGGCTCAGGTGAAAAGGTAAATCGGCTTGCCTTAACTCAAGCGCTGGCGAGTTGATCGAAAAGCATTCACTCTTCTGTAGATTTAATTTGTACCCTGAGAATGAGCCAAAGTTGTCCAAAATAGAGAGGATCGAGGGCAGGCAGGTCGCAGGATCACTGATATACAGCAGCAGGTCGTCCGCGTATAGTGAGAGCCTGTGTTCGACACCTCCCCGAAAGACACCCTTGGAGGAGCAGGAAGTGGAGGAGCGCAGGGCAATAGAAAGGGGCTCAATGGCGAGGGTGAAGAGCAGAGGGCAACCCTGTCGAGTGCCACCCCCCAGAGGGAAATAGCCAGAGCGGTAACCATTGGTGCAGACACTGGCTCTCGGGGAGGTATATAAGAGACGGACCTAGGAGCAAAACATGTCCCCAAACCCAAATTTCTTAAGAACGGCAAACAGGTAGTCCAATTCGATCCTGTCAAATGCTTTCTCCGCATCTAGCGAAATCACCAGCTCAGGAGATTTGGAGGACGACCGGGAGTAGGCAACATTAAATAAGGTCCGGGTGTTGAAAAAGGAGTGTCTGCCCTTAATAAAACCGGTTTGCTCCTCCGAGATAATCCCAGGCAGAACAGCCTCGAGGCGCCCTGCCAGCAGTTTAGCCAAAACCTTGTAATCTGCGTTGAGAAGGCTCAGAGGCCTGTACGAGGAACAAGAGGTGGGATCTTTCCCCTTCTTGAGGAGGAGCGCAATGGAAGCCTCAGTCAGCGTCGGAGGGAGGGAGCCAAATGTAAGTGACTCGTCATACACAGCCAGCAGCAGGGGTGCAAGTTTGGCATGAAATCTCTTGAAGAACTCAATCGGGAAGCCATCAGAGCCCGGGGCCTTGCCGCTCTGCATTGCCCTAATGGACCAGACGACTTCCTCAAGTGTGAGAGGAGAGTCAAGATCAGACACAGATTCAGAATCGAGAGCGGGGGCCGCCATCTCATCTAGAAAATGAGACATACGCCCCGTGTCCGACGGGAATTCAGAGTTGTACAGAGAGGAGTAAAAGGAAGTAAAAGTGTCATTGACATCCCTGGGGTCGGAGAGTAGAGTCTGAGAAGAGTCCGCAATACGGGGGATCAGTCGGGTCGCTGCGCGTCGTTTCAGTTGGTGAGCCAGAAGATGGCTGGCCTTGTCCCCATGTTCGAAGTATGTTGCGCGAGCATGCAGCAGTAACCTCTCAGCGTCCCCTGTGGACAGCAGGTCAAAGTCTGACTGAAGGTTTAGCCGCTTTTTATATAGCTCAGGGGAGGGCGTCCGTGCATACTGTTGGTCCAGGTCCAAGATGGCGGCAGTGAGCCCGTCCAGTTTGGCACTGCGGGATTTGTTCGCGTGTGCAGAGTAAGAGATGATGACCCCCCTGAGGTAAGCCTTGAGTGTCTCCCAGAGAAGAGAATGTGAAGTAGAGCCTGTCTGATTGAAAGTGAGGAAGGAGTCAATGGAGGTGGAAATAACATTGCAAAAGTCTGCTTCAGACAGAAGGAGTGAATTGAATCTCCAGCAGAAGGGCGGCCTGGGCTGAGCTGAGAGGGCCAGATCCAATCGTAGTGGGGCATGGTCAGAGATGACAATGGGCAAATACTCAGAGGAGGTCACATGTGGGAGCAGAGAGCGGTCGATAAAAAAGTAATCGATGCGCGAGAAGGAGTGGTGCACATGAGAGTATTCCCTTGCCTGTGGATTGCGGAACCTCCAGTGGTCTGTACACCCGGTCTGGTCCATAAAACCTGAAAAACACTTGGACATAGCAGAAGGAGAAATAACCTTAGGGTTCGAGCGGTCGAGAGAAGGGTTCACAACACAATTCAGATCGCCACCAAGAATTAGGCGATGAGAATCAAGGGAGGGGATGCTCCCCAGTAGATTATTGGCAAAGCCAACATCATCAAAGTTAGGAGCGTACACGTTGACCAGAACCACGGGTGTATCACAGATTGAACCAATCACAATTAGATACCTCCCATTTTTATCGGAGACAACCTTAGTGGGTGAGAAATGTACATTTTTGCCAATCTGTATCGCAACACCTCTTGCCCTATAGTCAAAACCAGAGTGGAATGTCTGAGCGTACCTGGAGTTGTGGAGTCTCGAGTGTTCCCTGATGCGCAGGTGGGTCTCCTGTAAAAAAAACACGTCTGCGTTGAGCGCCTTTAAATGAGAGAAGACCTTCGACCGCTTGACTGGAGTGGACATGGATTTGGTGTTCCAGGACACAAACCTAACAGTCCCGACATTAAATATAGAAACATGGAAAACAAGTTGGGTAAGACACTCTAGAACAGCATATTAAACTTCCAAGCATAACAATGTTGGCTCCTAAACTAGTGTAACAAGAAGCCAGGAGAGCCAGTCATATATAGAGAAAATAGAAATAAATAACTAAACAAGGGTAAACCAGCATATAGTACACAGACAGAACGACAGTTCGGTAAATGGGGCAATTGTATACAAAGAGACTAAAATAAATAAACAAGGGTAAACCAGCATATAGTACACAGACAGAACGACAGTTCGGTAAATGGGGCAATTGTATACAA
Source organism: Dallia pectoralis (assembly GCA_029465975.1). Classification (NCBI taxonomy): domain Eukaryota; kingdom Metazoa; phylum Chordata; class Actinopteri; order Esociformes; family Umbridae; genus Dallia; species Dallia pectoralis. The sequence continues at coordinate 373,373 of CM055760.1, read as the reverse complement.
AGAGACTAAAATAAATAAACAAGGGTAAATCAAATAATACACCGTTTGTATGACAGCTCGGTAAAAAATTTGCTGTCCTCAACGACCGAGATCAGAAAAATAACATTCTACACAGAATATTCTACCGTAATAAAAAATAATAAATGGCGACACCGGAGCTGGGTGCCTCAGGGAAGAAGCGGACCTTCCGATCATAAAGTTGGCGCTTGACGCCCAGGAACGTGGCACGCTTCTCAGACACTGACGAGATCATGTCCGGGAAAATAAATATCTTTCCGCCACGAAAAAACAGCTGGGCCTTGTCGCGTCGGCGCAGAATCCTCTCCCGGTCCTGGAAGTCATGGAGGCAGCAGATCAGCGGCCTGGGTCTGGCGTTGGTTGGGTCGTCAGGGAGACGGCCGAGCCTGTGTGCACGGCCGAGTTTGGGCGCAGAGGATAGCACGCCACTAGGCCCCAGGACCTCCAGGAGGAGCGAGGAGACGAACGCGAGCGCGTTATCTAGCGCCATTTTCTCCGGCACATTCAGGATCCGAACGTTATTTCGGCGTGATCTGAATTCCAGGTCGTCCAACTTGTCTCGGAGCTTGCTATTATCTTTGACTAAATGGGAAACCGTATCCTCCAGCCGAACTAGACGGTCAAAGTATTCCGACAGGCCCGACTCCACATCCTTCAGGCGGCCACCCTGGGCCTCAACTGTCGCACGGAGCGCATCAATGGAGGAGGAGAGGGACAATGGCGTCAGTGACTGCGGTCCGGACCGTGTCAGCGATAGAGGCCCGAACAGATGCCGCCACACTAGCCTCAATGGAGGAACACAGGGCCCGAAACTCAGCAGAGGTGAGTGAGTCAGGGAGGTGGGGCCCTGGGGGCTAGCTTCATGAGTGTCCGGGGCAGACATCTTAGCAGGCGTGCGAGGAGGCCGTTTGGTTTTCTGACCGTGTGACATGAGACACGACAAAATATATATAAAATATATATAAAACTGGGTCACAGAAATGGAACTGAACGAGACGTGTAGTAAATAAAAAAAAATAGGGTTTGAATGCTATCAATAAACGTGGAAAAAATAGCTAGCTAGCGGGAGCCTCCCCAGTCTGCGACTACTCCGCACGCATGCTCAAACCGGAAGCCGACCCCTTGATATTCTGACAATTTTTTGGATGATCAGATCTACGTCAATTCAAGATGCATAGTTGTGAAATAAGTGGAATGATGTAAAGGTGTGGTTGCTTAAATTATATTCTTTGAAATTGTATAGTTGTGTTCGCAGCTATATATTTTTGTGAAACTTATGTGGGCTCAATTTTGTGGATATTTTTTGTGGATCTTTTCGCCAATACGTAATAAATGTTTTGAAAACAAAAGCGTTGTCACGGATGTGTAGATGTGCGAAAGGATGAAGCCAGGCAGAGGTACGGATAGCGTTCGAGTGGTCCTTTTAATAGGTACACGTATAACGGAATGCAGTATAGAGCGCATAACACGCTGAAATCCATTCAATACGAATCATCCCAAATAGCACCTACATTCTCATCCGCAGCTTCACCATCCATTCACTGTGTAACCTGCCATCCATCTACAGCATCAGATCATCTACTGTGTTATTATCCTGAATTAAATGAATTAGGGTGAATTACGAAGTAAAACATTTTACTAAAATAGTATGTATTTATTGTCTTATGTAACCATACAATATACAATTAAAACCATAATTTTTTAAATGCACAGGCTATGACATTTAAATTTCTAGAGATCGAATAAAGGAAAATCCATTAAACTGTATGTCCTATTTTGATGTAGTAAATGCTAAAACATTTTAGTCAAGCGACGCGCAATCAAATGATTTGCGCATGATTGGCCATATATAGACATATTGCAACACAGACTCTTGAAATAAAAATGTTAGGCTACAGTGTATAATTCGATCATTTTCATTTGTAAAATGTATTATAGTAATTACAGTCCAGTAACTAAGGCACTGTAGACAATGAAACACGTATTGATCACGGTCGGATATATTCTGCTGTTACCTGGTAGATACATTAATCTATTTCGTTTTATATTTTCGTACTGTTTATTTAGTAAAACATATATTTCTTTATAAACGTACCTCTTTTTTCTAGTTCATTCAAATTCAACCAAGCCAATCAATCTATTATCTATGTATATCTCGCAGCTTGAGCAGGACACGCATACTAACCGGTTGCACTGCGAACAGTGTTCATGTTGTTATGAGTGCACATGAGACAGCAGCAAATTAATCCGTTACATATATCCAGTTTCATATAGATCGGACCAAAACGCGTCCAGTTTCATGTAGACCAGACCAAAACTCGTCCAGTTTTATATAGACCAGACCAAAACGGATCCAGTTTCATATAGACCAGACCAAAACGAGTTCAATATAGATCAGACCAAAACGCGTCCAGTTTCATATAGATCGGACCAAAACGTGTCCGGTTTCATATAGATCAGACCATTATTGAGTGCAATAGGCGCATGACACACATAGAACTGATAAATAATTAAAAATTAAATGGAATGGGCTGTATACATAGATGTATTGGATGAATTCGTTCTGTTTATTTAGTGAAACATATTTCTTTATAAACTTACCTCTTTTTTCTAGTTCATTCAAATTCAACCCAGCCAATCTATTTATTGTGTGTGTGTGTATCTCGCAGTCTTTTGTCTGCGTATCGCCCATTCAACCATTGACGTCATAAGCCCAGTGAGGTGTGATCGGTGTCTGGGTACCGCAATTAGCCCCTCTTGGGTACCAACGCCAGGCGGCGTGGGATTATGGCGACAGGAGGGCAGTTTAGGTATCAAAAAACATGTAAATAGTAGTTTTATATAGTGTTCGGTTTGTGATGTTGCAATTCTGAAAACGGGACAAGGTAAAATGCACGTATTTAGGAAAAGTCATGGAAGGATGAGGCTGTAGCTTTTCAACATTATATATAAATTTTAATTACTAACTGCAACGCCCGCGGGCGTGGGCTGTTGGCGCTTCTAGTGTTAACACAACCTTTCTAAGAGTGTAGGCTTCTTCATTAGATGTTACCTGGCGCTGTGCTTGCTTCAAATTCATGGTGACAAATGAAATTCGGATTCTCTTTAACAATTGTCTATTCTATTTTCTAAATAATATATCCTCCTGGGAAATTGTCGAGGTGTCCATGAGCAAGACACCTAACCCCAGCTGCTCCTGGCGAGCCTGCAGTCGCCTTGCATGGTAGACGCGGTCGTCAGTGTTTGAATGAGTGAATGAATGGGTGAATGTGACGCAGGATCTGTAAATCGCTTTGGATAAAGGCGCTATATAAAAAGCGCAGCATTTAGCATTTATGTGATAGTGTTTCAGTAGTGTATGTGAGAGGTAAGTTTGAATTATGGCCTATACGGCCCCTCATATACGTTGATATGTTTCATGTGATTTGACACAGCTGTGTTTGAGCCAATGGGTTTCATGTATAAAGAACTCAAAGACCCCCTTTCATGACAGAAGTAAGGACTCGTATATTGTTTGCATTCCTCTGTGAGCGCAGCAAGTTTTCACTGTAGCAGCCCTTGGATCCAAATAGAGAGTCTCGACTGATGCAAGGTGCTAAGGTGACAAGAATTGAAATCGTGAACGTCATGGTGGTTTGGCGAATCAAAAATAAAGAACACCTTGCATCAGTCGAGACTCTCTATTTGGATCCAAGGGCTGCTACAAATATAATAGTTTGACAATCGATATCCACAAAGCACATCAAGTACAGCAAGTACTCTAAGCACAGCAGTGCAGCATGCATTTAAGCACCAATAGCAGTGCAGAGCCGCAGGAACAAAAACAGCACAAATTGATATACATGTAAATGAAGCACAGCAAGCATTTAAGCACCAACAGCAGTGCAGAGCCGGAAGGAATTGAAATGACAACTTTACACACAATTTTGAAGTTGTCCCACATGGGGCTTGAACCCACAACCAGAATGGTTCGGGATTCGAGATGCATGGTTTAGCCGATTAGCTGATTGCATTCTTTGGAACTGTAGCGAAAATCATAAATCTGTTCAGTCATATCTGTGCGGCTCGGTCCAAAGAACATCTGATCAAATTTTGGACATAATTGAGCAAGATTTGGAGGAGGAGTAGTGAAAAAACTGTTTACCATTTGCTTCAAAATGGCGGACAGTCACATTCTTCGAAAATGACAAATGAGATATTGTCGGAATTGGCATAATCCAAGGAATGGATCACATTTGCTTAACTAGGGATATAATTGGCACTATTGCTTATATGATGTTGCTTAGCTAACATAACTATTTTGAACAGGTTTAAAACCTGTTCTATTTCAGTTTTCAAACTACAGTAAGAAGCACAACTGTTTTTTGCAGTGATAGTAAGAAACATTTCTTGAGCAGCAAATCAGCATATTAAAATGAATTCTAGACCATATGACATCAAAGAGTAGAGTAATGATGCTGAAAATTCAACTTTGCATTACAAGAATGAACAAAATATATTGTAGTATAAATAAGGGACAGTTTTGCTCAGTTTCAATCAATTTAAAGTACTTTTATTTTTCAACAATAAATGAAAATCAGGTTTTCAATTCAATTTTTTATATTTACACATGTAAAAAACAAAAAACACATTAGATAAATAAATTAAAATACCAACAATGGTAATCAAAAATACGTCCTATGGTAATCAAATTTTCTATAATGAATACTTAAAATACTTCACAGGATGATTAAGCCAAACTAAATGAAATACCAACAATGGTAATCAAAATACGTCCTATGGTAATCAAATTATCTATAATGAATACATAAAATACTTCACAGGATGATTAAGCCAAACTAAATGAAATACCAACAATGGTAATCAAAAATACCTCTCATGGTAATAAAAAATGAATACATAAATACTTCACAAGACTATTAAGCCAAACTAAATGAAATACAAATTACATTTTCATGCAGCGGAAAGAATATTTTTTTTTTTTGTAGGCCTACTGATCGCAACTTTTTTGTACCTTTTTGTTCTTTAACATGTACTGAGATGGAGGGTGGCTCTATGTCAGATTGTAATTCCTCAATGGCACAAGGAGATGTGTCAGTTGGTGTAGGATTTGTACTGTGTGGTGGTGCATGTATTTAAAGTAAAGTTTCCTCAATGGCACAAGGAGATGTGTCAGTTGGTGTGGGATTTGTATTGTGTGGTGGTGTATGTATTTGAAATAAAGTTTGATCAAATTGTGTATCTTCAAAGAATTGTTTAGACGGTCCAGCTTTTTCAGTAGTCTCAGTCTTTATAGGCTCAATTCTGATTATTAAGTGATTGTGTGTTGTGACTTGCATTTCTGGTAGTTTTAGCAGACAATCAACAATATCATCATCAGATCTGCTGCGTTTTACATCAATGAGTGCGCTTACAATGCGATGGACAATTTTTGCTGTAAAAATGTTGCCAGAGGTAGATTTCATTGTGAGGTTTCCATATGTTTTAACTTCTATTGCAGTTGATTTGAATTGGGTTTGACATTTTGGACACAGTATTTTTGTACTGGATAATGACATGTTAGTAATGGGATGTTTTAATGGACAGATGTAAGTGCTTGTGATTTGTGCTCCAATAATTTCACAATTTTGAGTGACTGAGGTTGTGGTGGGAACAAAGTTTGCTGCCTTGAGATGGAATGCTTCTGAACTCAGTGTCTTTTGTCATAGTTAGATATAGTTTGTTGTTATACTGTCTCACTGAGATGTTTGACATACTGTACCAATGTTCAATGTCAAGGCAGTGTTCGCCCCAGACTGTCAGTTCAGCAGAAGATGTTGTGTCACATACGGTGTAAATGGTTTTTGAAAGAAAAGTTCCATCTCTCATCACATTGTGTCCCTCACTCTCTTGATGGGCAATTTTCACATTCAGTAGTACGAAAGAGAAATTTACACAGATTAGTAAAACAGAGTATGTTAAAGCTGTTCTTTTTAATTTCAGTAACAAGGTTTATTGCATGTATGCACATTTAAATACAATGTTATTTTTTTTCATATATACAGTCCCCTCCAAAAGTATTGGAACGCTAAGGCAAATTCCTTTGTTTTTGTTGTTCACTGAAGACATTTGGGTTTAAGATCAAAAGATGAGTATGAGACAAAAGTTCAGAATTTCAGCTTTTATTTCCTGGTATTTACATCTAGATGTGTTAAACAACTCACGACATTCCACCCTTTGTTTTAACCCACCCATTTTTCACATGAGCAAAAGTATTGGAACAAATAATCTTAAAGTAAATAACATTTAATATTTGGTGGCATAACCCTTGCTTGCAATAACTGCCCCAAGCCTGCGACCCATCGACATCACCAAACTGTTGCATTCTTCATTTGTGATGCTATTCCAGGCTTATACTGCAGCTTCTTTTAGTTCTTGTTTGTTTCGCGGTGTTTCTCCCTTCAGTCTCCTCTTAAGGCGGTGAAATGCATGCTCTATTGGGTTAATGTCAGATGATTGACTTGGCCAGTCTAAAACCTTCCACTTTTTCCCCCTGATGAAGTCCTTTGTTTTGTTGGCAGTGTGCTTTGGGTCATTGTCCTGCTGCATGATAAACTTCCTCCCGATTAGTTTCAATGCATTTCTCCGTAAATTGGCAGACAAAATTTTTCTGTACACTTCTGAATTAATTCTGCTGCTACCATCATCAGTTACATCATCAATAAATATAAATGAGCCTGTTCCAGAAGCAGCCATGCACGCCCAAGCCATGACATTACCTCCACCATGCTTCACAGATGAGCTTGTATACTTCGGATCATAAGCAGTTCCTTTCTTTCTCCACACTTTGGCCCTTCCATCACTTTGGTAGAGATTAATCTTGGTCTCATCAGTCCATAAGATTGTGTTCCAGAACTTTTGCGGCTGTACCTCTGTACTTCTTTGCAAATTCCAATCTGGCCTTCCGATTCTTACTGCTGATGAGTGGTTTGCATCTTGTGGTGTGGCCTCTATATTTCTTCTCTCTGAGTCTTCTTCGAACAGTGGATTGTGATACCTTCACCCCTGCACTGTGGAGGTCGTTGGTGATGTCACTTACCGATGTTTTGGGGGTTTTCTTCACAGCTCTCACGATACTTCTGTCATCAACTACTGTTGTTTTCCTTGGCCGACCTGTTCGACATCTGTTACTCAGTACACCAGTAGTTTCTTTCTTTTTCAGGACATTCCAAATTGTTGTGCTTGCTATGCCCAATGTTTGTCCAATGACTCTGATCGACTTTCCTTCTATTCTCAGCTTGACAATGGCTTGCTTTTCTCCCACAGACAGCTCTCTGGTCTTCATGTTGGTTTATCCTCTATAACAGGAAATGCAGTCTTTATAGGTTTGAATCAAGGATGAAAACTTAGACTAGTCATGCAGAGCTATTTACTGTTTGGACAATCAACCTAAAAGGCAACACCTGGGCAACCAGAAACACCTGTCAGTCACATGTTCCAATACTTTTGCTCACGTGAAAAATGGGTGGGTTCAAACAAAGGGTGGTATGTCGTGAGTTGTTTAACACATCTAGATGTAAATACCAGGAAATAAAAGCTGAAATTCTGAACTTTTGTCTCATGCTCATCTTTTGATCTTAAACCCAAATGTCTTCAGTGAACAACAAAAACAAAGGAATTTGCCTTACCGTTCCAATACTTTTGGAGGGGACTGTAGATAAATAATAGACATAGGTAATTTCTTTAAAAGCAGATTGTGGAAACATTTTAAAATCATTATTAATTCCACACCCAACTCACACCACATTTGAAAGACAGTGGTGTGTAATGCAGCTTCACTGCTCTGTTGAAGTGTAAAATGTGCAAGTGTGGCTGAACAGCTTGTAACAGCAGTTACATTTGGAGTAGATGCTTTTTCCATATCTGTAAGAAATATTTTATGCACATAAAAAAAACAATTTAAAATTAAATATGGGATTGTCACTTTACAGGAGTCATGTGTTTATAATGAATATGTAAAGTAAATGTTTGTATTGATTTAACATGATGTGGTTATAATTATCAGACATATGTTTTGTGATATAGTTAGGTTATTTTTTGAAATACACAAAATAGAATCAATAAAATATACATACTCTGAATTTAAAAATCATTAAAGATGGACAAAGATGCAAGTAGAACAAGATGAGGAAGGTAGAAGGCTGAAATAGTGGAGTGGAGTCTTTCGTATGGACTGATGATGAAGTCGAACTACTACTTAGAGTCACACTCGACTACAAGTCCACTAAGCTGCAATAAAACGTTGACTGGGAGTCGTGTCACCAAATATTGTGATATAACGGACGCGTTTCAGGCACAGTATCCGAGGGAGCTAACCGAGAAGGATTTCCCTCACGATGCTAGCATGGTCTCAAAAGCCCAAGTCACCGCAAAGATGAAAAATATTCACAGCAAATACAGGCATGCGGTGGACACAGGGCGTCGAAGTGGTCAAGGGTTAGTACTCATATTTTATGAGCTTTGCGAGGAGATCTGGGGTGGTTCGCCTGCTACAGGCTCCATCGACGCCGGCATCGAGACAGGTGACCTGGAATAGTCGTCTACATCGACAGTGGAGCTGCGTTCCGATTCTCCAAACTCCACTGAATCCCTCGACTGTCTTCCATCTGCGGTAGTAAAGCAGCGCCGGGATTTGCTCCAGGTAAAAATTGCTCCAGGTGTATGATTTCAAGCTTAGCGAGTATGAATGTGTGAGACATATGAATGTGTGAGGCATATGAATGTGTGAGGCATATGAATGTGTGAGGCATATGAATGTGTGAGACATATGAATGTGTGAGGCATATGAATGTGTGAGGCATATGAATGTGTGAGGCATATGAATGTGTGAGGCATATGAATGTGTGAGGCATATGAATGTGTGAGGCATATGTGAAGCGCTTTGGTGGTCATGGGTCTGTTGAAAGCGCTGTATAAATGCAGTCCATTTACATATGATACAGTATTGTTTGATGTGGGCATAAACTGAAAATGTATTATTCACATAGCTTTCTGAACTTATTTTGTGTTTCTCTGCTATATTTAAGGCAAAGTTGAACAGCCATAGAGGAGACAGGCTGAAGAGGAAGGTTCCCACCGATCCGGCAGAAGAGGACCTTAAAATAAAGAGGAGGATGTTGGAGTTGATGGAGGACTCTTCTAGACGCAACTCCGACAACATGCTGCAGATAAATACAAACATTGCTAACATTACCAGCACCATTCAGGAGGGTTTTTCCTTCATGAGGGAATTGTTATTCCAACGGCAATTTACACCCCCCCACAGCAGCCGTGGTCAATTCCAAGGGCACCATCATTCATGAACACAACACCACACCCTACTACACCAGCCTTCCTGCACACACATCGGCCCAATGAACCAGCAAACCAACCTCGACAGTACCACCCTGAATTCTGCACACCTACACCACATGTCACCCCACATCAGCAAACATCATTTTCATACAGACGTGCACTGCTGCAAATGACACAGAGTGACTGCCCTGTTGCACTATATAATTCTTGATTTTATATTGTTTGCACTGCACTTCAGTTCTGTGCACGGTTGCACTTTATACAGTTTGACCTGTTTTGTGTTGTTATTTTACCTGTTGTAGTTGACATGTTGTGTATAGTTATTGTGTTTTGTGCACTGTTGCACTTTATACCTGTGTGTGTGTTTAATTATTCTTTGTCCTAAATATTTATTTTCCAATAAAAAAAAGTTCTGGAATTTTTGCAGTCATTTATTTTCACTAGACATATTCAATACAAAACTTTCAAAATAATTATTAGTACATTTTCTAAAGGCAAATAGTGTAAATACTTAAAAAACCTGAACAAAATAGAAAAAAAACTTGATGGCCAGCATTTTTAAGGGTCAGCATTTTAAGGGTCAAGGTACTTTGTGAGTACCCTCCTCACTCTCTTTCCCTCACCTTCATTACAGTCTGTGAGGTAGTTGTTGCATTGTGTAGGAGGCTGTAAGTCTTTATCACCTTGCATCGTTCCCAACACAGTGTGTTCAGCCACAGTCTCCTTACAGTTTTCACAAAAATTGTGGAGAACAAAGCAGGTATAAATGACAAAGGGCAGGTCCTTCAAGTTGATGTCCATAGGCCTTTTCAGTGCTGCAAATCTGGCTTTGAGACGACCAAAAGCACACTTAATGACCATCCGTGCCCTACACAAACTTAGCCCAAAGTACTGTTCTTGAGGGGTGGAGCCACCGTTTGCATATTCCTTCATCAAGTAAGGCTGCAGAGGGTAGGCTGGGTCACCAAGAAGATAAATTGGTATGTCCTCCTCGTTGTCCACAATCTGTTTTTTCAGAGGAGGGATCTGGCCAGTCTTAAAGTACAGGTTGAGCTTTGAATTAGCAAAAACCCGTGCATTGTGTACACTCCCGGGCCACTTTATCACAACATCCATAAATCTGTACTTATAATCACAGACCGCCTGTACATTGAGAGAATGTTTGCCTTTCCTGTTGATGTAGTCCATTGAGTTGGTAGACGGCTGCTTGATTTCTATGTGTGTGCCGTCGACCGCTCCCAAACACTGTGGCATGCCATGAGCACGATGGAAACGCAAAACCAGATCCTCGGCCTCGGACTCCGTAAAAGGCAACTTGATGTACTTTGGACCCAGGTGGACAGCGATCGCTTTGCACGTTTGCCTGACAACAACAGACACAGCCTGTCGCGACACGCCGAAGGCGTTAGCAGTCTTCCTCAGCCGTCCCTCGTCGCTCAAATAATACAGACTTAACGCAACCCTTTTGAGTGTAGTAATTGGTGCCCTCATGTTTGTTGTTTGCCCTTCAATATACGGACTGAGTTCCTCTTTCAGGGCGACGAGAGATGCTTTGGACATGCGGAAATTCTCCCTCCATTCATCTTCCACAACAACGCCATTGACAAAGTTGTCCAACCAACTGCTAGTTCTACCTGGTCTTATCCAAAATTTTCTCCTGGTCACTAATTTTCCCGCTCTTTTTGTCATCTGGTGCTCGTTTAGTCCTCGTTATGTTTAGTATTTAGTCTTCCCTGTTTTCCTGTGTGTTTGTCGGGTCATTGTTCTGTTAAGGTACGTGGGTTCTGTTTCTGGGGTCCGGTTCAAAAAGCAGGTTTAGTGAAAACTTGAAGTAAGTTAACCCTGAGATAAGGGAAACACTGGGTTGTCTGTCTCAGAAAGGGAGGTAACTAAACCTCCGAGTCAGTCACTATGGTAATTGAGCCTGTGAACCTAACCTGGTCGGGAGCAGGTTTTCTTCAATAAACCTCGAGTTTCTCTCAGTCTCCTCCCTTTGACATAGCACTCTTTCATTTCCTCATTAATTAATTCAGTCTGTATCAGGTGCATTTTAGCGCAGTGTTGTCTTCTGCATGAATGAAATAAGATTGATTTATTAACTCAGTTGGGTAACGTCATAAAGGTTTTTTCTCGAACATGGCTTGTCCTTTTGTTACACGATCCTGCAGACGAAGAAGCGGTATTACTTCACAGGGAGTTAAACATACGTCGGGAGATGATATTGAGGAAACTCGACTATTTTAATTTCCAGATAACTTCCTCTGAGCGGTATCATTTTTCTCCACAGTCTGATATGTACATAACCTTATCCATCCTCATATCACTAATGTAACCCATCGTTGACATGCTCTTACATCCGAGCAGATTAATGGGTCGCATTATGTTTTTTGCTAACGTCCGTTTTAGGGCAGTATTAGTACAGCCACTGTATGCAGAACCGTTAGAAACATATATTAAACGTGTTTGTAGTGTTCCCTGGACCCAAACCAGTGAGAGACATTAAAGATGAGGTCTGATTACAGGCGAATCACGTAAAACCCTTTACAATGAATAGTTATTAATTCAAATTCGGTTAATTGTGCTGCAAGATCAGCTGGTATAAATTATTATAATTTATTTTAGGATTTCCTAATGCGATTGGCTGCATTGATGGCACACAAATTTATTTTTCACTCGCAGGATTGCACCTAAATGAAATAGATTATAGCTTCAATACCATTCCACCAGTTTTGACCAGTAATATAATTGTGATTAAATATGAGCATGGGTGTGTATTTCAGGCCTATGTGTAGTTTGTTTTAACAAACAGCGTGTAAAAAATTAACTTCCCAGCTGGGACATAATAATAATATGAATTAAAATTATTGTGTAAATTAAAAATCAAATGAAAACACTATATTGGAACTTTGCGTTGACCCGACCAGCATTTTTTTCCTAAATACGTATAGTTCCTGTAAGCATGAATACGTGTTTCAAGCTCTATTGGGGTGACATATGTGGTAGTAATGCTGGTTGCCATGGTGAATCGTAGAATCGCGGCTCCATTCATGCTGCCTTTTTATAGTGGCGGTGCACGCGCGTAATTGAGTGAACCTACACTGGGTTGATTGAACCAACTCAATTCAGCTGTTCTGAAACCGAAAACTCAAAAGAGTTTTCCATCTTAGGGTAAATCAACTCCGAGGTCAGGGGTAGATTTAGAGTTTGTTAAACCTCCTTCTTGAAACGGACCCCAGGGGCCTGTACCATGATGGTAGTTGAACAAACTCAGGGTTCCAGGATTGGTTAAGAATTGACAAAATCAAACCGACGCAATCAGGCTTTATTGGTACCATGACGCAGCTCATCAACTTACTTCAACCCAGGCTTTGATCCTCACCTACCATCATGGTACAGGCCCCTGGTTTGAGTTTGATAATTAGGAGGTGTTTGTAAGTCACTGGGTGAGGTTGCACTCTACTTCTCATTATTTCAATGTTACGTCAGTGTTTAGGTGTTTTGTTGTGGCATTGTTATAAGTCGCCGTCTATGTGCAATGTGATTTCATGCACAGTTTTCCATGTATAAAAAATGTGCTGCCAATAATCCTAATCTTGATGTGCTCTGGCATTTGGTTGGCCTGATTTAACATGAAATAGTTCATGAACAAAGAAGGAGAAAAGGTACAAAGAAATTCATAACTACGGTCTACAAACAAAACCTCGACTCGACTTTTGGGATTTTTAAAAATCAAACAAAAAATCGTATTAACAGAGCTGGTAGCACCTATAGATCCGCAGTTGTTACGCAGTGAAATATAGAGAAAGCAGAATCACATTATACAAATATTTTAACCTAAATCGCATCCCATTTTTCCGTAAACTAGTCTTTTACTTATATATTCATATCTGGGCAGCTGACTGTCAGTTTACGAATCAGATGTTAAAATGACGTATATCTGAAACACCTTCAGTGTCAAATAAACAAGGTTCAAGGTTGTATGGAAGCGCATCTAATAACAGCTCAACGAAAATGTCCGTTGACTTGTTTAGGCCTCTAAATGCTTTAGTCTACGCATTGAGGCCCTGCAGACACAAACAAGCAAGCAAGTTTATCTATATAGCACAATTCATACATAGAAGCAATTCAATGTGCTTTACAGAGGAAAATAATAAAATGATAAAATACATGCTTTTATCAGAATAAAAATAAATAAAAACAAAAATAAATAAAATGCATGCATTTTATAACAATCTGTAATGCTGAAGTGACGGCATATGCAATCTAGGGCTCCCCTGTGGGAGAACGCTGGGCAGAGCCATCTACAAAATTTGCTTTTAGAACCTTTTCAGGTATTCAGAACCTGGCCTGGAAGTTCTCCAACCCTCCAGGACTTTGAGAATTTTTTCCCAGGTCTTCAGAACCGGTGCCAAAATTCTTTTCAGGTCTTCAGAACCTGGCCTGGAAGTTCTCCAAACCTCCAGGACTTGAAATTTATTTTCCAGGTCTTCAGAACCTGTGCAAAAAATTCCCTGGAAATCTTCTTAGCCTTTTCTTTGATACATTACAGGTTTTCATTTATGCCATGCATCAGAATAAACAAATAAAAGAATTAATTAAAAAATTAATTAAAAAATTAAAAAATGAATTAAGATAATTAAAATAGACTTAACAGTGTGATAAAGTTTAAGTGCTCAGTCATATGCTTGCGAAAAGAGAAATGTTTTAAGCCTGGCTTTAAAAATTGATACATTTTGGGCACGTCTAAGATCTTCTGGTAATTTATTCCAGTTGCATGCAGCGTAACTGCTGAATGAAGCTTCACCATGTTTAGTTTTGGCTCTGGGCTCCACTAGCTGTCCTGAGTTCAGTGATCTGAGTGCCCTGGGGGGTGTTCTCCGTACGTCGCTTAATACATCCGAGATCAAATGAGACATCCAAGATGACATTATCCGGCTACTCATCATCCGGCTAATTCGGTTCTCCGAACACACCTGCTGTTTACTATGAGTATAGCTGGACTGAGTAACCTGAGATAAATGCGCGTCCACGCGTTCGTTTAAAAGGCGACATGTATCGATAGTAGAAACCTTGATCAGCGACACTCCTATTGGCTACTCATCATGGCCAAAGATCACGCCCACTTTTTCTCCACATCAGAACAACAGATATTGACGGAAGGTTATGCGAAACTTGAATGTTTAATTAAAACGCAAGGGAACACCGCAAAGTCTGCACAAGCCTGAGAGGGCTGGCAAAAAGTAGCAGACAAATTAAATGTGTTAGTGGTCATCATGTTATGGTTCTATCAATTGTTACGGTATTGTATTTTAATAATTTCATAATTTAATTTCATATTTTCTTAAAGTTTCTTAACGATTTCTGCCCACGTTAATTCATACAAACTCCAACGCACACATATATTCGTGAATTGCTCATGGACCGACTAGAACATGGGAGCAAGTACAAGAACATTCTACTAAATGGTAGTCTTTACTACTTGTGTTGTTCATAGTCGCCTAAGTCTCTTTAAAAACACAGGTAAATGCATGTGTTTGTCTGTTCATAACAGCAATCAAGAATCATAAAATCTAAATTTTATAATATGCAATCGGGTTGTGCCGTTATTAAAGCCTTGAGATGTATCGGTTTTCACGTGAGGGTGTCAATTACACAATTAATTTATATCGGTGTATCAGTTATAACAAATGTGAGTATAGTTTCGCTCTGAGATAAAGGGTCTTGTCTATCTCGCAATACGGAATTATTATTATTATTTATTTATTGATTATTAAAGGGTCTTGTCAATCTCGCAATACGGAATTATTTCGAAAAAGCTCAGCGAATTGTTCTTCTCGTATCCAGACAGGACATGGCTGTGAATGACTTCCCACGTCACCTCGGCTTATAAAGCAGCCATCTAATCGTGTTTACATGAAATAAGCCTGCTCCGGACCAGGTTCAAGCTTACCCATCCGTTGCTATGACTACAAGTACAGGATGAGCTTCGGAGAACCGAACTATCCAGGATTATGCCAAATCGGCAACAATCAAATCCGGCTAACTGAGTTAGCGACGTATGGAGAACACCCCCCTGCTTGGTTTATAATCCTCAAACATGTCAGGGCCCAGTCCGTTCAGAGATTTATAGACTACTAGCAAAACTTTAAAATCTATTCTGTAACTAACTGGAAGCCAGTGCAAAGATTTAAGAACCGGCGTGATGTGTTCTGTTCTCTCTGTTTGTGTTAACATTCTAGCAGCAGCATTCAGAATGAGCTGCAGCTGTTTTACAGTCTTTTTGGGAAGTCCAGTTAAGAGCCCATTACAGTAGTCAACCCTACTGGAGATAAATGCATGGATGAGCCTCTCTTGGTCTTTTTTCGACACCAGATCCTTGATTCTGGCTATATTTTTAAGATGATAGAACGCTGTTTTGGTGACCGTTTTGATATGACTGGTGAACGTAAGATCTGAGTCTATCATTACACCTAGATTAAGCACTTGGTCCCTGGTTTTTAAGGCTTGAGAATCAAGTTCTTTCCTAATATTAGTTCTTTTATTTTTGTTGCCAAACACAATCTCTGTTTTATTTTGGTTTAATTGTAGACAATTTTGGTTCATCCATTCATTGATGTGCTCTATACATTGATACAGTGAGTCAATAGAGCTGCAGTCAGATGGTTCGAGGGCCATATATATTTGAGTATCATCTGCATAACTATGGTAGTTAATGTTGTTGTTCTGTAAAACTTTGCCCAGAGTTAGCATATAGAGATTGAACAGAAGTGGTCCGAGAATTGATCCTTGGGGAATTCCACATGTCATAGCCACCTTATTAGATTCATAATTGCCTATGGTGACAAAGTAACTCCGCCCATCTAAATAAGACCTGAACCAATTAAGGACTGTCCCGGAGAGTCCTACCCAATTTTCCAGCCTGTCCAGAAGTGTTATATTATCTACTGTGTCAAATGCAGCACTGAGATCTAATAGAACCAAAACTGTAATTTTACCCGAGTCAGTGTTCAGTCGTATATCCATTTAAAACTTTTATCAGAGCCGTTTCAGTACTATGGTGAGGTCGGAAGCCTGATTGGAATTTGTCTAAAAGACCGTTTGAGTTCACAAATTTTCTGAGTTGATTGAAGACCACCTTCTCAATAATTTTGGCTATAAAAGGTAGATTTGAGACTATAGTTGTTCAAAATAGTTGCATCCAGTGTTCTCTTTTTTAATAGCGGTTTAATGGCAGCTGTTTTTAGTGACGTTGGGAAAATCCCTAATTGTAAAGAGCTATTAACTATTTGCTGCAGATCTATTTTTATGGAGTTAAAAATTGTTTTTAAAAAGTCTGTTGGTAGTGTGTCAAGACAACATGTGGAAGCTTTAAGACGTCCAACTGTTTCTTCTAGGGTTTTTGGGTAAATTCTATCAAATTGTGACATAACGGACAAGTTATTTCTTGGTGGTTGTATTGGCAATACAGGGTCATTGTTTGACTTTGTAGTTTTGATGGTCTGCCTAATACTTTGGATTTTTTGACTGAAGAAACTAGCAAATTCATTACATTTTGCACTAGACAAAAGTTCAGCTGCTATCTGCTTTGGGGGGTTGGTGAGTTTGTCGACCATGGCAAACAGAGTGCGGGTATTGTTGATATTCTTGTTGATCATTCCTGATAAATGTTGCTGTCTAGCCCTGCGTAACTCAAAGCTTAATTTACCAAGGTTTTGTTTATAGATGTCATAGTGGATTTGAAGCTTAGTTTTTCTCCACTTACGTTCAGATTTTCTACAATCTCCATTATGGTACTTCTCCATAGAGGTTTCTGTTTTCTTTGAGTTCTCTTTACCCTTACCGGTGCAACACGATTCATGACATTCAATATTTTTTCATTAAACTTATCCAGGAGTTCGTCAACTGACTCTGCACTTATTGTTGGTGAAGCAGCTATAGCCTCCATATTCTGAGCATTGGTTCCCTCATTAATGTACCTTTTTTTAACAAAAACTGAGTTTACTTGAACATCTGGGGTAATCAATGCTTCAAAAAATACATATAAATGATCAGACAGGGCCAAGTCTTTAACCATGACAGAGGAAAGAGCGAGACCTCTAGAAATAACCAGATCTAGAGTGTGACCTCGGGTGTGAGTACGCTCTTTCACATGTTGAGTGAGGTCAAAGGTGTCAAGTAGAGCAAAGTTCTTTGGCATTATTGTCAGTATCATTATCTATGTGGATGTTAAAGTCCCCTGTTACAATAAAGAAGTTGTAATCAACAGATATAACAGAGAGTAGTTCAGCAAAGTCATCAATAAATGTTCTCTCGGAGGTCTGTAAATGGTTAAAAACTAAATTTTGGGAGCACCCTTCAATGTAAAGCAAAGGTATTCAAAGGTAGTATAGTTTCCAAGAGCAATTTCTTTGCACTGGAATGTATCTTTGAATAGAGCAGCAACGCCACCTCCTTTCTTACCATTTCGACATGTATTCATATAACCAAAATTATCTGGTGCTGTCTCGTTAAGCACAGTAGCGCTACTGACCGAATTTAACCAGGTTTCCGTGAGAAACAAAATCTAAGTTGTAGGATATTATAATGTCATTTACCAATAATGATTTGTTGGCGAGAGATCTAATATTTAGTAAAGCCATCTTGATAGAGATGGTAAGGTTCCTCACATTAGCAGGTTGACATGTTACAGATAACAGATTTGACTTGTTTACTTCATAAGTGGCTTTCAATCCAATCCTTCTTTTTCTATTTAACACAGGAATTGAGATACTGGGTCCTAGCATTTTCTGAGGACAGTCAGAATGTCTATGTTTAAAACAGCAGGGACCCGAAGCACATCACAGAGTATATTGTGTGCTCTGTGGAGATAAAGGACAAGGTTCTGAACGATGTGGAAGTTGTCTAAGCATTCGTTGAAAACAGGGGGGAGGAGTGGGGCATAGGGTGGGTGGTGGTGAAGGAGAGGGTGGTGTGATAGAGGGGGGAAGGAGGGTTGTGGTGGCAGAGGGTAAGTGTGGTGAAGTGGGAGAGGGGGGTCGTTGCGCCCCAGCTCGGGACAAGGACAACTTCTGGAAGCAGTGAGTTATTTGGGTTAGAGGGTCAGGTGAGGGGGGGTGGATCCTCTCTATGTGCACTGTCCTTCATGCTTATCTTGTTTAGAGATGGCATTCCAAGAGCGCGACGTAGGTTGGCACCAAGCAGCCGGCATCCCATGATGTTTGGATGAACCCCATCAGGTCTAAAACGGTCTTTACAGTTCCAAAAAAGATTGAAATTGTCAATGAACTTTATCCCGTAGTTGAGACATGTCGACATCAGCCATGAATTCAGCCCCAGAAGTCTGCTAAAAGATTCAATTCCTTTCCCCAAGGTTGGAATGGGTCCTGAGATAAAAACATCTTGCCCTTGAGAGTAGCATACTTTTTCCAGTAGCAGAGAGAAATCTTGTTTCAGAGTCTCAGAGCCAGTTTTCCTATGTAAAATGTCAGTAGACCCAGTGTGGATGATAATTCTCATGTTGCCTGGGTGTGTAGAGAGAATAGTTGGCAACATTTCTGTTAGCTCTCTCACTGATGTGTCAGACACGGTTACGTTTTCAGTCTTTGCCATTCTGATATGCTTGGTTATGTCGTCCCCAATCAAAGTTGTGTCAGGTTGATCAAATGTGGGCTCGTCAAAGCTCAGCTAAGCAGAGTTTAGCTGAGCTTCTTCTAGCATTCATCCTAGCAGTGGTTTTGGGGCTATGTATTTGGTTTTTAGCCTTAACACTAGAAGCGCGGAGGCTCAGATACCCACCCCTTTCGCGATTTGGGTCAAAAGACCCAATGCGTTGGTTTGAATGGGAGAATGTGTCTGACACACAGTGACCAGCAGATGGCGCATGTTGTTCATCTTTGCGTCAGAAGGACCGGGGCTAGCTGTTGTAAAATCACCGTGGCGAATGAAGTGAAACCAAAATTTACAATGAATATAGATTACCTAAAAGTGTCCACAATTATTTAATAAGTGCACATAGATTTAGGCTTTTATGGTACAGCATTACCACTCTAGTTATTTTAAATTAAACCAAATGAATCTCGAAAAAAATCTAAAATATTGACAGAACACTGAAGTAATGGATTCTATAATAAACTGTAAAAATAATTGTAACCAAAAAAGACCAGCATTTCAAGTGATTTTTGTTGCGCCACTGTTAACTCCAACTGTCTGATTTATTGCGCTCAATGAATTCGGGCTGAAGTGTTTCATTCCTATGTTACCCATACCCACATAAAATAAGTCACTTAATTTGGTTTAATTTAAAGTTAGTGTGCGTTTGAGGGAAACAATTTTCAATGGCCTTACAGAATCGAATTAGCTGTTTGAGCATTCAGTAGTTTGTTCCTGTCGCATGGGGAAGGAAAGTATTCACCTGCAGTTTGTCAGTGTCAGCACACAAATTTAAGGTTACTTAAAAATGTATGTTTATTTATTAAATTCCTATATTACAAAACTATGCCTATATCCATATGTACATTTCGATGACACTTTATCAATTCAAAGTATGCATAGTTCTGTGGGATCCCCCACCCGGCTGTGAGAGGTGTGGTTCATCCGCTGGAACTCAGACATGTTCATGTTTACAGGGCAGCAATTCATTATGAGCCAAAAGCTATTTATTGCGCTCCAAAAGCCATGTCTCCAACACACATCCGATTTACCTCCATTCAAAGCATGGATGATTCCAACCGTACCAAACAACATGACTCCGTGGGCACGGAGTCTTTGTGCAGCATCATTTAAAACATTACTATAACACTCTGGGACCCGTTTCTCCCGCCGGCAGTTTCAAAATGTTCTTTCCAATTTTCCCTAATTCTGTGTAAACTCACCTTTCCAATGATACCAACCACGCCGTAGTGCGACGCACTCATTTTTAGAAAATCAGCCGTTCAGAAAAGTTGGCCACATTGGAAATTAGAGTAACCACACTAAATTATTTTTAGTCCCATCACAGGCAAACAGCCACAAAACGACTAGCACGTATATTTAGGTCTTTATGGTGCCATAATACCACACAAATAATATCAAATTAACGAAAATAAACTTGACGTATTGTAGACATGATTGAGTTAATATGATATGAAGTATTTAATTCATGTGACGCACATCAGAAATGTAATGGTTTACCCACACAGACACAACCTAAAAGTATTTATCATAATCTGTTATGTCCGTTCAAATCAATAATGAGCAAAACGTACATCTCGCATTCAATACCAAATACCTTGTTGTAATAATATAATACGGACTCGCGAATTGTCGGCATTTGACAGGAAGCTCACTGAATACAACTTGCTTTGGTTGGGGACAATAATCCTATTTGAAGAGGCGCATTCATGCAACTCACTTATTTTGGCCCAGATAACACTAACTATATGAAGCAATTATCCCACGTAATCAAGTCTGTGAGAAATGTATGTTATACATATGTAAATACATTTGCTTTTAACCAACAACCAACGTGGAAATAGAACAGAAAACAGTACAACACATTTTTGTAATAATTCTATACAGCGTTCTAACATATACCCACACAAAGACACGGTCTAAGTATTTATCATCTCCCTTTCTTGAAGAAAATTCAGGTCACTGGCTGGCCAGTTCCATTGTTTCCCTCTATCGCGCATTCCAATGTAAATCATAAAGACACTGCCCCCACAGAAATAGTCTGAAGTTAGTACCCGGCAGCTATTATCATATTATACTGTGAGACTTTTGAACTGACGGATGAGTTTGGAGTTTTGTGCAAATCGGTCTAGTTTTTCTTATGGTTGGATGATTTCGCGAACTCAGTTCTAAGATATGGAAGTCTTATTGGGTGTGAGCGGATTGCATTGTAAATGGTCAGGATTTGCATGTGAATGAAGCCTAAAGACCGACGTCTCTAAACTTGCTGAACTCATTTATATTTAGAAATTTTTAGCCAACAAACAGCCTGCGCACGCTGGCGTTGCGTTTAGTAATTAAAATCAATGTACAATGTTCAGCCTTGAATTTCCATGACTATAATTCAGTTTTTTCACGTCGGCTGGGGAAGGAAGTAAATCCGCATCAGCAGTTTTGTCAATGTCAGCCCACAAATATAAGGTTACTTTTAAATTAAATTATCTAATACAAAAATATGCCTGTATTCCTATGTGAATTCCAATGACACGTTATATCTGATTCACTCCATTCAAAGTATGCGTAATTCTGTGGGAATCCCCCTATCCTTCTATGAGAGGCGTGGTTCTGTGGGATTCCCCTCTATCCTTCCAACCATTCGGCTGTGAGAGGCGTGGTTCATCCGCTGGAACTCCGACTATATGGTCTCTGTTCCCAGCCCAGCCAGTCATTGTGGGCTCGGTTGTACTGCCCACGTTCAATAAGCCATATCTCCGGCACACATTATCTGATTTACTCCATTCAAAGCATGGGTGATTCTGTGGGACCTCCTCTATCTAATGGTACCAGGCACGACTCGGTGGCTAGCAGAGTCTAATGAATAAACATCAGTGTTGATATAGCATACAAGAGTCTTCAACAAAGTATTGTTGTGCATCGAAATGAAAAGAATATAAACATCAATATGCTTACAACATTTTGTATATCACTATCTACCCCTTAGTATAATGTATATTGTTCTATTCATGTTTTATTTATGCACCTTCCTGCCAATGTAAATTCCGTGTCTGATACACACATTCATGCCGAACAAACACTTTTCTGAATAGATAAAACTTTCCTAAATATTCAGTTCACGTTTTACATTTGACTAGTGTATAAAATGAGATTATATACCATCGAGCTACTATATACTTAAAATATGTCAACTAAAAGTTGGTAATAAGAATGTAATGCCCGTTCAAGTCAATGATGAGGTACAACTCGCATTGTCAAAGGGAATAAATGTAATTGATCTAACTATTTTTCCTCAAAATCCTGGTTTATCTGACCATAATCTTATAACATTTAGCATTAAAACAAGTGACACTTTTGCCCCCCAGGTAGGGATCCTTAAAACCCGTTGCATAAATTCTACGACTAGTAATACATTTATTGACGCACTTTGTCGTGGAAATTTTAGACTTTAATCGCTGAATTTGAACTTAAAGTAAGACGCACGAGAGTATGTTACAGTTTGACACTTTTAACAGGTTTAATTGCAAGTAAGAAACCATTTCTCAAATACAGGTTTAAGCTTTTGCATTGATCAGATCAATCCCTATAGCAAGCTTAAAGAATAGGTTTGAGGAAAGTCTTCATCAGACAACAGGACAATAACCTGTGCTGGATCAGACTGACCTAATGATTACAACTTCTGCATGGTATTTAAAGGAATGAAGTTACGCACACTCATTGACACACCAACCTAAACAGAGACAATGGAGAACAGATGAGGTCCTTAGAAGATCTCACCAAATATAGGATAATATTCATGACATATGGAGCTGTCATGAAAACCCGAGGGTCACTCCCCAGTCAAGTCGAGGGAGACCTGATGCATATCCATTTAGGGTGAGAAACATATGCGGTGAACAAAGACCCATACATTTCCTTTTGACAGTCCATCCCAGATAAGGTAAACAGGACATCTGTTTCTAGCATTGGGCCCCTCTAACAATGTAAAGATAACATTCCGGCTTGTCCTCCGAAAGGAACCAGATCCTGTTTTTCAGAGTCTCGTGCTTTCCGTTCTTAACCTTTCTCTGTGCCTTTTGGCCTAAACAACATCTATGAGACTTACATGTAACTAAACTTCTTGAATGATCATAAAATTCCATAACAACTTCCATGCTCGTTCGGCCTGCTAAGTGATGGTAGAGCTACATCATCTATACACAATCAAATAGAGGATCTAAACGATATACTGCGTAAGACTTTAGATTCTGTGGCACCCCTAAAAACAAAACCAATACGAAATAAGAAACTAGCTCCCTGGTACACTGACACTACTAGAACACTTAAGCAAGCCTCCAGAAAATTGGAGCGAAAGTGGCGCTCCACGAAGTTAGAAGTATTTAGACTAGCCTGGATTGATAGTACTGTGCTATACCGCAAATCACTTATAAGTGCTCGATCAGCCTACTTATCTAATCTAATCGACACAAACAAAAATAATCATAAATTTCTTTTTGACACAATTGCAAAACTCACTAAAAAGCAATGTTTAACCAATGAAGTGGGTCTTCACTTTAGTTGTGATGAATTCATGAAATACTTTGATGAAAAAATTATCAACATTAGAAAAGAAATTGCAAATTGTACCCTTAACTGCCTTAGTTCTCAAAAACTTTGTTGTACTGAGAGCCCGCAGAGCTGCCCTGATTTAGTTTCAATGGCGACTCTTGAATCTTTTGTACCTGTGTCTCTTGAAACATTTACAAAATTAATAAATAGTTCAAAATCAACCAACTGTCAACTAGACCCAATTCCAACTAAATTACTTAAGGAGTTACTTCCTGTGCTTGGCCCATCAATGTTGAACATAATAAATTGCTCCCTGTCCTCCGGATCAGTGCCAACCTCACAAAAAATTGCAGAAATTAAGCCTCTGCTAAAAAAATGTAACTTAGACCCAGACAACCTAAAAAACTACCGACCAATATCAAACCTCCCGTTTCTTTCAAAAATCCTAGAAAAATCTGTCTCACTACAACTTACGGCCTTTCTGAAGACAAATAATATATATGAAAAACTTCAGTCCGGTTTTAGACCCCATCATAGCACTGAGACTGCACTTGTTAAGGTGGTAAACGACCTTTTATTGGCTTCTGACAAAGGTTCTGCATCTCTCCTATTGCTTCTTGATCTTAGTGCTGGCTTTGACACTATTGATCACTCCCTTCTCTTGGAGAGATTAGAGACCCTTGTTGGGCTAAGAGGACATGTTCTCGATTGGTTTAGATCTTATTTATCAGATAGACTTCAGTTTGTTTGTGTAGATGGCTTATCCTCTAACAAATCAAAGGTATGCTTTGGTGTTCCACAAGGCTCAGTCTTAGGACCACTTCTGTTCTCACTCTATATGTTACCTTTGGGTAATGTAATTCGAAAACATAATGTCAATTTTCACTGCTATGCCGATGACACGCAGCTGTATATTGCTATGAAACATGGAGAAGCCCCTAAATTAGCCACTATGGAAGCTTGTGTTTCAGATATACGAAAGTGGATGACAGAGAATTTTCCGCTCCTAAATTCAGATAAAACTGAAATGCTAGTTTTAGGTCCTAAGAAACAGAGAGATTTATTGACAGACATTGCGCTGAACCTAAACGGATGTATAGTCATTTCACAAAAAAACGTCAAAAACCTTGGAGTGACCCTTGACCCGGATCTCTCATTTGACGATCACATAAAATATATTTCAAGGACAGCATTTTTCCATCTTCGGAATATTGCAAAAATCAGAAATTATTTATCAAAAATTGATGCAGAAAAACTAATCCATGCTTTTGTTACCTCAAGATTAGATTATTGCAATGTTCTATTCTCTGGTTACCCTGATGAATCAGTAAACAAACTTCAATTAGTACTTAATACGGCTGCTAGAATCTTAACTAGAACTAAGAAGTTTGACCACATTAACCCAGTATTAGCCTCTTTACATTGGCTGCCTGTTAAGGCTAGGGCAGACTTTAAAGTACTACTGTTAACATATAAAGCTTTACATCAACTTGCTCCCACCTACCTCGCTGAATTAGTCCAGCCATACATACCCACGCGTAACCTTAGATCAAAGGATGCTGGTCTCCTAATTGTACCTAAAATTTCTAAACAAACAGCTGGAGGTAGAGCCTTCTCCTATAGAGATCCTCTATTATGGAATGAGTTGCCAATCTGGGTTAGAAATGTAGATTCTGTTCAAACCTTTAAATCACAATTAAAAACATATCTTTTCAGTAAGGTCTATGGTTGAGTGTAATATGGCCCAGGGTACGAAGGTTGAACGGAAGGCTCGGATCTCATTCTGCCCTGCTGTCTTTGCCTTGCGGGTTCACATCTCCCCTGGGGTGTCCTCTCGATTGCTGCCTGGGGGGTGGAGTCACTGGCTCGCTATGGTTCCCTGTTGTTGCCTCTCGAGTAGCTTTTTGAGCAAAAACGATACCTCCAGGCTGCTGCCTGGGGGGTGGAGTCACTGGCTCGCTATAGCTCTCCTTTGTTCGCTCAATCCGAGTAGCTGGTGAATTAAACTCTGATTATCCCAGTTAACTGTGGGGAGGAGTCACTGGGTCGCTATAGTGCTCTGTTGCAGCCTCAATTCGAGTAGCTTTGTGAGCAAAAACTAAACCTCCCATATGCTCCTCGGAGTGCTGGAGCCTGGTTCCTCTCTAGGTTTCTTCCCAAATCTGACTTTCAGGGAGTTTTTCCTAGCCGCCGTGTATCAACTTGTTCAACTTGTTGATGTTTGCTCTGTCGGATTCAGGCTGGTGATTGTAAAAGCACTTTGTGACAACTTTTGTTGTAAAAAGGGCTTTATAAATAAATTTGATTGATTGATTGAATACTAAATGCCTTGTTGTAACTCCGATATAACTTGATTTTAGCAAATCATGAATATAATGACACAAACATAGCTGAAGATAAGAAAATATACCAACTTTGACAATGTGGTAGAGGACGTGGTCAATTATTATTTTAATTTCTTGAAAAGTTACGGCCAGTGTCCAAGATAGGTTTCCGTATTTCAACAGTAGGACGTTGCTTCGGCTACATCGATATCAAATTAGTTTAATGTTATCAATGCAATGCAATAATGCATTATAACAGAATATAACTTGAATAAACGCATAGAGCGTTTCAACTTCATATAAAAAGTAATTATTATTGATTTACCTTGATGCTTCAATGGCGAAGCAACAGGACGATATTCAAGTCAGAAAATGTACCGCGTTTACCTCAATATTATAGTCTGCAATACATCTAAATTAATTTGGTTTAATTTAAAATAATCAGTGTGATAATAACGATGAACAATATTAATTTGCAGTCTATATTAGTCTATGTAAGTTGCAGCTCTTTTCACACGTACATCGTATATATACATATATATTACATAGCCTAATATTGTTTATGTATGAACTATTATTAATTGCCTATTGTTTCAGTAGGCCATTATTGCTTGAAAATCATCTTTGAAAGTGAAAGCTGTGAAACATAGCCTATAAGTTTGTTGTTCAGAACTTCCCTGATGCCGCTTCGTTATACAAAAGCAACAGGATTATATTCATGTCATTCATGTTAACTCAAAATTGTCTACAATAAGTAAACATTTATTTGGTTTAATTTAAAATAATCATTGTGTTTGTATAATATCACGTTGCATGATATTCACTTGCAGAAAATGCGACTTGGCTTCGGTGTTTCAAGCGCCACCTGGTGACAGAAAACAAGATATACTGGTGAAAAAAAATACAAGCAAGATGGCGGATAGCCACTTAGCACGTAACTTCGGCAAAATAGCTTTAAATTCGCATTTCCAGTGATTATTTTAACAGGAAAAAAACAGGGGGATAAAGCATGCATATCTAGGAGCATATCTAAAAGGATTTTTCTGTAGGTTAATAGAGTGCCGCAAAAATATTTTTTTACGTGCCTCTGGGTCAAATGACCCACCTCCGGCGCTTCTAGTGTTAATGCTAGTGTTGTGCTTAGCTTCTCCAGGTTCATCTACACCCATTTTGTTCCGAGCCAGTGGGTCATACCTGTTTTGCAGTAAGAGTTCAGGTGGTGGGGTGAGCATAGGTGCTCTCTTGTTTAACTTCTTGCTGGATTTCCCTCTGCGGCGTACTACATCAGACCAGGTCCCGGCTGGAGTTGATGCTTTTGGTCTAGCACCCGTGCTGTGCCAGTAAGATGTGTCATTATGGAAGTCTGGTTTGGAGGCTTCTGTGGTTAATCCAGTAGCGTTAGGACATTTCCAGTGGAGCGTGTCAGCTAGGTCCGTGACAGGGTGCTCTAGATTTGATGTAGTTCCATGAATCTCAACACCTAAAGTAGCTGCTACAGAGTCAATGTATTGTTCACTCTCCTGTATCATCAGTTGCGTCTGCGTTTTATCAAGCCTTGAGAAATCTTTTGGGCTAACTTGCCTTAAGTCTGCCTGCTGCGCTCTGTTAGCAATGGCGTTTGTAGACTCACTTTCTGGATAGGACCCATAGTCAGACCGGAGGAGCGCTCGGGTCACTAAATCTTCCAGACGGGTGATCCGTTCCTCCAACACCTGTCGTAACTCCTCCATAATACAGGGACGACCGCAACGCAAATGTGTTTGTTCAAAGTCAGGACTTAAAACAGCTAAAATTTAAAATAACAAAAATTAAAATAAAGCAAGGTAAGAATAACTAAAATAAGCAAACTTGGAAGTAAAAGCAAATGAAAGTAAAAATAAGAGAGCAGTAGAGAGCGAGAGAGCAAAAAGCGACCACACTGTCTGGTGTCTGTTTAGGTTCACAAGGATAGTTAAATCCAGTTAAAACATGACACGTTTGGGATCTGTTAGGAAACGGTTGTCTCTTCCAAAGGGAATCCCTCGAGGTCCGTCAACAAATAGCCAGATTTAAAATGGTTGTCAAAGATAGTTTTTATTGACAAAAAACAATCAAGAGTACCATAGACATCGATACTCTGGAACTGTGTATAAAAAAGCAACAATTCTTTGTGAGAACAGGGGTCTTGTGTTTCCTGTTCCACAGACTGGTGTTTCCAGTTAGCTGTCTCACCGATTGCCACTAGAGGGGGCCTGTCTCTTGGGCTTATTTAAATTACCCCTGGATACATTACAAGTGCCCTATTAAGAGTTCATCTTTTTTTAACCTCTTGTAAACCCTTGTAAAGGTTTGTGTTGGGTTATTTAGCCCAATCTCTGCGCCCTGCCAGGGTGTCCTGCTTCCATCACCCCATCGCCAAACCCGGACACTCATCTTGACAGGCTGCCTGTATCCGGGATCGTTGCAGTACCGTTAACAAACCATTACAACCTCTACAAATAATTCAAAAACTGTCACAGTTCATGTATGGGTTTCTGTTGTATTTGCTGGTTTCTGTCTCCCTCGTGTGGTGTTCATGGTGTTTTGTGCTAGTCCTCTGCCATTCCCTAATTTTCCTGCCTTTGGCCAGCTGTTCCCTGTTAGTCCTCGTTATGTTAGATTCCCTGTTTTTGTCACCAGTGTTTACTCTGTTCAAGTTTATGTTTTGTTATTGTTTTCCACACGGTTGTGTGTAGTTCTTAGTTCCAGTTATTTTCCAATAAATTATCATTTCAGTTGTATCCCTGTGATCTGCCTTCTCTGTTCCGGGAACACTTGCACCTGCTTCCTAATCCTCAAACCCAGAGCGTAACAAAAACGTCTATTTAATAATATACAAAAATAATAATATGACATGCTTATATTATGCACAAAGGTTAGAATCTCCTATTTCGAACAACGTTTTCCATTTTAAAATAGCTAAAACACTGACCATTTTATTAGCAATTGAAGGAACTGCAAATGGCGCTAATGACGTCATCATAGTTGTAAACCCTTTTTTAACGAAAGCGATAAAATACGATAATATTGTACATGCATCAGCCAAAGTCATCAGCCATTTCCTATATTCCCAGGGATATTATTAGCATCGTTTTGTGCTGAGGCAGAGAGGCTTGGACGTAATGAGGGATAGTTATGATGGTGTAACTATCAAAGTGGGAGGAGAGGGCCCCACAATCGACATGAGGATCGGTGTTAAACAGGGGGACCCGCTCTCTCCCCTGCTTTTAAATCTGGCACTTGATCCTGTGATCGCCATGCTTGAACGAATCTGCTCTGGATGTCCCCTCGGGGGTGGCAAGCGAGGCTGCACCCTAGCCTTTGCCGATGACCTCGTACTTCTTAGTGAATCCTGGGAGGGCATGAGACGTAACATTGCAATTTTGAAAACGTTTTGCAAAGTGACAGGGCTAATAGTTCAACCCACAAAGTGTCATGGCTTCCTCGCACAAACAAGGGGCAATGTGCGAATGGTAAATCGCTGTGAACCCTGGTCATTGGGAGAAGGGAGGATCCACATGGTGGGACCGGGGGAAACAGTGAAATACCTGGGCGTTGAGATCAGCCCATGGCATGGAGTGGTACAACCGGAGATGGAGATGAAGCTGGGGGGGCTGGGTGAGAGCCCTCAGCCGATCCGGCTTAAAGCCATCACAGAAGATCCTGATGCTGAGGGTCTATGCAATGCCCAGGCTGATCTATGAGGCGGATCACGGCGGGGCAGGACAACAAACCTTGAGGGGGCTAGACGGGATAATCAGGAAAGCGGTGAAGGGGTGGCTCCACCTCCCACTGTGTACCTGTGACGGGTTGCTATACTCCAGGCAGAAAAATGGGGGCCTGGGAGTAATGAGATTAGCGAGTCAAATCCCGTCGATCCAAGCTAGGCGGGTCTTTCGGTTGTGGCACTCTACCGATGAGGTCACTAGGGAAGTTACCCGCAGGGCGATAGAACCGGCAAAATTCTGAAGGTTGTGGATCAATGCCGGAGGGAAGGAAGAGGAAGCCCCAGCGCTCGCTGGGGTGGAGTGGCTGAGCAAGGGCGAAACAGAACTGGAGGTAAGCAGAGCCTCCGCCCAAAAGATTCCGAATGGGCAAGTGGTGAGGAGCACGAAGCGGGTCCTGACAGTCCCGGATTGGCGCGGCAGTGAGTTCCTTCACTGGATGAGCCTAGATGTGCAAGGGCTGGGGGTACAGGTCTTCCGTGGAAATAGAATCAGCAATCACTGGCTGGCTCTGCCAATGGAGTTTGGCTTTAAACAGCGCCACTATATTGCAAGTCTCCAATTAAGGGCCAACGTATACCCGACCTGTGAGACACTATCTAGGGGTAGGTCGACCGTCGCGGTAGCCTGCCGTCATTGTGTATCTGGAACTGAGACCTGCCCGCACATCCTGGGACAGTGTCCGGCTGTGAAGAACAGCCGGATACGGCGACATCACAAGCTGTGCGATTTGCTGGCAGAAGAAGCCGAAAGCGCCGGCTGGCGCATCATTAAAGAGATGGTTTGCCGTGCACCAAGCGGTGCTCAGAGGAGACCAGATCTGGTGTTCGTGAAAGGCGGTGAAGCGTTGGTGGTGTCACAATCCGGTTTGAGATGGCCCATGATATGCTGAAAATGGCTGCAGACGAGAAAGTGGCGAGGTACACGCCGGTACTACCACATGTGATGCGGAAGACCGGGACGGCCGAGGCCAAGGTGTACGGCTTCCCCCTAGGTAGAAGGGGGAAGTGGCATCCACGGAATGAAGGACTCCTAAAGCGCATGGGAGTGAGGCCCAGTCGGATTAAGGCGGTAGCAAAGCTCTTCAGTAGGAGGGTCCTCCTCTACTCCCTGGATGTCCTTAGGGACTTTTTCAGGATTGGGGACGAGGGGGATCGCGAAGGAAGGGCTGGAGCGTGCGAAAGGGGATGCTGACCGCAGGAGAGGGGGCCGTATAAGTTGCGGACAAGCACCCGGACTGGTCGTCAAAAACATAGTAGCAGGGTTCCGGCCTCAGGGACATCCTCTGCGCCAAATTTTAGTCGGGTTGCTCCCAGGTCGACCCCCGGTTCGGCCAAGAGGGGACCTCCCGACAACCTCCTCCTAGCCTGGCCAGTCCAGGCCGGTTCTAGGGTCATCCACACGGGCTTCCCTGGAACCTTTTTGCCCAGGTTGATCCCAGGTCGACTCCCGGGCCGGCCAAGACGGGACTTCCCACCCCCTCCCCCGGTGGGGTCCTGGTTAACCAAGGGCCACCAACTCAGTACGTGGTTGCAGACCAGGACTCGGTCGGCGGGGATTTGCCCCTCGGGGCGGCTCTCCGCGAAAAACTCTTTCCCCTTAGAGGGAAAAGCCGTAACAAACCTCTGATGGGAGCTTCAAAAGGATCAACACCAGGCTACCTGCCGCCGGAGATGGTGCCGGGCAGTAGTTGCGTACAAGGACCGGACTGAAGGACTAGGACATGTCCTAAGCCACCCAAAAACCTGAAACAGGAGAGCGGTGTGAAGAGGAGCCCCACGCCTCAAAAAATGCCGTTGTGGTCATCCCTGTGGTCGGGGTTCCAAGCCCCCGCTCATCCTGGAAACGAAACGAGAAGTGTGGAGGACCCAGCCTCCCAGCCTATGCTGTTCTTGCTAGTGAGAACGGGGCCCATGCCCCCGCTCCCCCGTAGTTGTAATAGTAAGTGTGAGAGCCTCCCACAAATAGAAGGGCCCCGAGCCCTTCGGGGACGCAGCGGGTACACGAGGTGCTCGGCTGCAAAAGTCGGTCGAGGTGAGCCCTAAGCGTAACTAGGGCGAGGCATGACCTCAATTGCCCCGCTGCGTCTGAGCGAGAGAGATGAAAGGGGCCGGAGAATGGGGTTGGTAAGCCTCCTCAGAAACATCCAATGTGGAGTCAATGTGGGGCCGGCGAGGTGGCCCCGATCTCCCCCCAATAAAGGGGTGACCGGTATACTGGTCCCGTACGCTAGGAGCGCCTACTACGGGCCAGAATAACCGCCGACACGTCGTTCAGTGCGTCCGTTCGCTGGGCGTGCTGGGCGGCGCCGTCGGCCATGTTCATGGGGGAGTACGGTTCCTGTGCACGCTTACAGCCAACCCATAGTCAATTTGTTGGGGAGATGCACAAAGCGTGCCCCCGGTGCCACCTTGGTCCTGCAGTCTGATGGTTTCAGCAGCAAATGGGGTGGGTCGGCTGCGACCCGGGCCTGGAACCAGAAACTGCCGGTATCGGTGAGGGCCAGGAAGAAGGTGCCTTCCCTATCTCCAACATCATTAGTGACATCGTTGGATCAAAAGGGCCGATTCCTGCCGAGTCCGGAAAACCGAAGCTGGGTTAGTCTCATTAATGGGGCGCTTCCTCCTAGTAAAGGCTTCCGGAGGGCCGTTCACTCCTGGGGTTGACCACCCAGTTAAAATCCTCCTACCGCAGCGGGGGCGCAGACGTCTGCAGAAACAGCCGGAACAGGGCTAACTACCGTCTGGGTGCGTGCCACCGGGCGGCTGGTTGCGGGCTGTTCCAAGGGACCGGACCCACCCGCGCCCATATGACTCTCTTAAGATAGCCAAATGCCTCATCATCTTATTAGTGACGCGGATGAATTCCCACTCTCATTGTCTGAAAGATTAGGTACGGCGTCGAAACCATATCACTTCAAGGCAGATCTGACTGGGTTACCAAATCTGACACCGTTGGTGGGTGTGTCCGGACACCGTGAGGTACAGCGAGCAGGACCGTCTTCCGCCCTATTACCCGGGGGAGGAGACACGCGCGGCTACGGGTCATCTAGTAGAAAGTGAAAACAGGGGTCCGAAGTAGTGGAGACGGACCGGAAACTTAAAAGACCTCGTGTCGATCCGGCTCAATTGGGGTTCCAAGCCCCCAGAGAAGCTCTCAAAAAGGGGAATCCAGCGCCCAATGAAGCTCCCATGTTGATTACGGTGTTGGTCCCGCTTATGGACTTGGAGTGCAAGCTGTGTGGGTTGACCTTTGAGTACGGTCGGTAGAGCCGCAAATCATTACACCTCGCGGCACCCGACCGTGCCTATAGTCTACCAATGTCGGAAGTGCGGTAGGGCTGACCCAAACCACCACCCCATCTCCTGCCACGCCCCGAAATGTAACTCTAAGGCAGAGACCCGGATGGGAGAGTTTGCCTGCGAACTCTGTGGGAAAGATTGTCCCAAAAAGGTCGGTCTTACTCAGCACCGGAGACATAAACACCCGGCAGAGTACTGTAGGCTCGTGGGTGGGATTGGCACTGGAAGCCGAAACGCTGCTGAGGTATGAAAGAAGTCAACGCAGGTCGGGAGGGGCATGGATGATTGGCTAGCAGCGGGGACTTCAAAATTGAGACAGCACGCGGCGCATATGGAGGTGGGAAGTCATGATGCTTCAGGGCCCATCAGCGAGGATCCAGACCCCATGGCAACTCGAGACAGGCAGTCTCAGTGTAGAGTTAGCCGCACCCCGGAAGCTTACACCACTGCAGTCAGGATTGGAGAAGGTGTTATGGGAATGGCTGACAGCAGACAGTACCGGAGGAGTCATTAAAATTGGGGGTAAGACCCGTTCGCTGAATCCCTGGGGATGGGGGGATTGGCCGGGCTGAGGCGTTGGAGGACAGTAGAGCCCTGTCAAGGCAGGCCGGTCGCAGACGAACACGTAAGCTGTTCGAAAAGGACCGCTCCAAACTGGCAGGGATCCTGTTTGATGGAGCCGGGTGGGGGAAGGCCCGCCTGCCGAGATCGTTTCGGCGTTCAAAAGTGGGTGGGACGTGGCCGACCCCTACTTATGGCTTGGGCATTTATCTTCGGACCACGGTGCAGACAATACAGTCGTTCATAAGCCTATCCTGCCTGAGGAGGTAAAGAGCGGCCTGGGGTCAATTAAGAGTGGATCGGCGGCGGGGCCGGATGGGCTATCCAAGAAAGCCCTAAAAACTTGGGACCCCACGGGTGTCAAGTTGGCGGAAATGTACTCGGTGTGGTTCGCTCTGGGCAGAATGCCAAAAGCCCTCAAGCAGTGCAGGACAACGCTGATACCGAAGTCCTTTAAACCGGATGTATGTGCCCACATGTATGGGTGGCGTCTACTGACTATCGGTTCAGTAATGACACGACTCTACTCAAAGGTGTTCAACAGCAGGCTAACGCTTCATCTCCTCGCCTGGTTGTTCCGAAAACCTCCTAATTTCGGAAACACGTAGGAAAAGCCTGGGACTAGCGGTCGTGTTCATTGACTTTGCACGGGCGTTTGACTCAGTGAGTCACTTGCATATTCTTGAGGTGCTTAACACAGAGGCTCAGATACCCACCCCTTTTGCGATTTGGGTCAAAAGACCCAATGCATTGGTTTGAATGGGAGAATGTTGCTGACACACAATGACCAGCAGATGACGCATCTTGTTCATCTTTTCGTCAGAAGGACCGGGCTAGCTGTTGTAAAATCACGGTGGCGAATGAAGTGAAACCAAAATGTCAAATGAATATAGATGGCCTAAAAGTGTCCACTATTATTTAATAAGTGCACATAGATTTAGGCTTTTATGGTACCACATTACCACTCTAGTTATTTCAAATAAAACCAAATGGATCTCGAAAAAAATCTAAAATATTGACAGGAATAACAATTGTACATTATAAAAACACTGAAGTACTGGATTCTATAATAAACTGTAAAAGTAATTGTAACCAGCATTCCAATGGATTTTTGTTGCGCCACTGTTAACTCCAAATGTCTGATTTATTGTGCTCATTGCATTCAGGCTTAATTATTTCATTCTTGTGATGCACACATAATAAAAAATTCCTATTATCCTATGATCAATTAATGTGGTTTAATTTAAAGTAACTTTGCTTTTGAGGGAAACAATTTTCACTGCATTACACAATCGAATTGTTATGCTGTTTGCCCTGTCATTAATTTTTTCACGTCGGGTCGGGAAGGAGAGGAAAGCGAATCTGCATCAACAGTTTTATCAACAGTTTTGTTTTCCGTTTTGTCACTTTTAAATTAAATTCCTCTAATACAAAACTGTGCCTGTATTCCTATGTAAATTGTGATGACACTTCATACGATTCACTCCATTCAAAGTACGGTAATTCTGTGGGAATCCCCCCCATCATAGACCAACCGTGTGGCTGTGAGAGGCGTGGTTCATCTGAACTCCGACTACACTGTGATATGGTTGCCAGCGCAGCCATTCATTGAGAGCAGGCTATACTCGGTTGTACTGCCCACGTTCAAAAGCCATTTCTCCGGCACACCTTATCCGATTTACTCTAATTCTGTGTATCCTCACCTTTTCAATGATACCAACCACACTGCTGTGCGACACACCGTTCTCCCGAACTAATTCACAGAAAATCAACCATTCAGAAAGGTTTGCCACATTGGAAATCAGATTAGCCACACTAAAATCTGTCACGACAAATATGCACAAACGACAAGCAGATATATTTAGGCCTTTATGGTGCCATAACACCACACAAATAATTTTAAATGAACGAAAATTAACATGAATGAGAATATTGGTAAACGTCACAGCATAAAGCCAGCATGAGCAAATTGTCGGCATTTGACTGAAACTCAGCCTTGTAAACAACATGCTTTGGTTGGGGACAATCGGATAATCCTATAGCCATTTGAAGAGGCGCATTCATGTTACTCATTCATTTTGGCCCAGATAACGCTAACTCTATATGTTGCAACCCTATATCTCAACAATTACGTTCCCTGGGAACTATTGTAAGAACACGCAATTACGTTACTAGTGAAACGTATCAACCAGCCATTTACGTTGGCTTGAACGTATTATATCAAATTTATAATTTACATGAAAAGCTGGGTCATGACCGAAAGAACGAGATCGCGGGTACAAGCGGCCGAAATGGGTTTTCTCAGAAAGGTGGCTGGCCTCTCCCTTAGGGATAGGGTGAGAAGCTCAGTCATCCGAGAGGAACTCGGAGTAGAGCCGCTGCTCCTTTGCATAGAAAGGAGCCAGTTGAGGTGGTTCGGGCATCTTGTACGAATGCCACCTGGGCGCCTCCCTAGAGAGGTGTTCCAGGCACGTCCAGCTGGGAGGAGACCTCGGGGAAGACCCAGGACTAGGTGGAGAGATTATATCTCCACACTGGCCTGGGAACGCCTCGGGATTCCCCAGTCAGAGCTGGCTAATGTTGCCCGGGAAAGGGAAGTTTGGGGTCCCCTGCTAGAGCTGCTACCCCCGCGACCCGACCCCGGATAAGCGGTTGAAGATGAGATGAGAGATGAGATAATTTACAGTGGCACTACCCTGCGCTCTTCATATGGGTTTTCATATCAATTTACAGTTGCACCACCCTGCGCTCTTCATATGGGGTTTCGTATTTACAGTGGCAAAACGCTGCACTCTTAGGTTTTCGTATCGTTTTAAACACAGCTGATATGTGCACAAGGCCTACATAAGTGTATTTTTCTAAAAAAGTGAAATAGGACTACTAATGAAATCTTATTTCCTGGGCACTATTGTAAGAACCGCGATTTCGTTGCATAACGACTTGAATGTAATATATGTACACTGAATTTACGTTGGCTGTAAGTTAATAACCTATTGCATTTATTTATTTTATTTATTTATTTTACCTTTCTTTAACCAGGTAGGCCGATTGAGAACAAATTCTCATTTACAACAGCGACCTGGCCAAGATAAGGCGAGAAATGTGCAAGACGACATACAACATACAGTTACAGTACACATAAAACACGAGTGCAAAGATTACAAATTTAGACACGAGTGCAAAGATTACAAATTTAGACACAATAAGACACAAAAGGCAATACTGGTTCAGTAAAACAGGATGAGGTATATGTGGTTCTGTTGAGCAGCATAAGTAAGGCACTAAGCGGATACATTTTAAAATATAAAAATACGGTGAGTAACATTCAACTGGATATTTAAAGAATAAAGTGAGTCTAGCAGGTAGGTCGTTTGCATGGTTTATATGCCCGTGAATATGGGAAAGAGCATTTGAGCAATATCTGAGTAAATAACAGTAATACAAAAGTCACAGGTATGACAATAGTGCAGGAGAGAGATGTCCACTGTGCAAGGTGGGCATCGCATAAGGGAGAGATGTTGAAGACAGTTAGCTGGTACAATGATCGGACAGGTGTTCGGAAAGAAGTAGTTTAAAGGCATCTGGTGATATGAGTTTCAAGTTTTATGTTTTTTTGTAGTTCGTTCCAGTCATTGGCGGCTGCAAACTGGAAGGATTGGCGGCCGAAAGATGTGTAAGCCTTTGGTGTGGCTAAGGAAATGTACCTACTGGAGCATAGACTGGGGTGGGTAGGGCAATGGTAACTAGGGAATTTAGATGGTCTTAATCTTAAATTACGTTCAAGCAAACGTAAATGCAGCTATGTTCGTATTGTAGGCTACTGTCACTGTGAGACTTTCTTTCATGAGACTTTTTCTCATGGTTGAGAGATTTCGCATACTCAGTTTTAAGATCTGGGTGGAGTGGGTTTGAAGGACTGAAGATTGAGCGCCTATTCAAATGTAAACGCAGCCCAAAAACAGACGTGTCAACTCTTCCTAAGCAGTTTCACACGGATGTAGTGAAAACAATCTAGACCATTGCTAGGGGTGGCAATGTGTGGCTGCTGCCATTTAAAAAAATGTTTTTCTACCACAGTCGTCAAAACTGTCTTATATAATATGGTAATATATTTCCTCTAATTACGTTGTTAAACTCTATGGTAAAAAGCTCCAATATAGTTGAGTCGCCCTACTCAAAATGGTCTTATCCCGGAAGGGGTGTCGTTTCTTTCTCCACACCAAATAGAACAGAAAAACACATGGAGGAAAAACAGGAAAAAAACGTTTATATTTTATAGCACCATATCACCACACAACGTGTTGAAAGAGACAGATAAAATATGAGACATCATGCACTATCTGCGTTTTGATTACAAAAGCAGACATATTCAGAGTCTGGGTCTGAAATTGAGTCTACTTCATACTCTGAAGCACACCTACCCACCAGCGTCATTAACATACGAATCACCCCAATTATCACCACATTGTTATCCACAGCAGCATCAACCATTAACAAGTGACGTGTGAAATCAAATGACAATGAAACACATTTATAGAAAAGTTTGTATTGGTCCCGGTCGGCTATTGTACTGTTACCTGATACGATTCTATTTCTTCTTCCGGTCTACAGTTGGTAGACTCGGCAAACAGCATCAGGGGAAACAAAACAGCATTTGTTTCAAACTAAACGGTTGCACCAGGACAACTACACCACAGTGTTAATTTCGGCCAGTTTATTAGAGATGTAAAAATGCCCATTGTCACATTTCTGCTTTTGCTGGTGAGGCTCAGTGAGTCTGAAAACCCCAGTCTCCGCCATTTTCCTAAATAGTCAGTTGACATTGTACATTTGACTATTGTCTAAAATTAGATTATTTACCATCCAGCTACTATATACTTAACATATGTCAACTAAAAGTTGGTAATAAGAATGCAATGCCCGTTCAAATCAATGATGAGCAAAACGTACATCTCGCATTCAATACTAAGTGCCTTGTTGTAACTCCGTTGCTTCTGGTACATCGAAATGAAATTAGTTTAATGTTATCAATGCAATAATGCATTATAACCGAATATATCTTGAATAAACGCATAGAGCGTTTCAACTTCATATAAAAAGTTATTATTATTATTATTGATGGCGAAGCAACAGGACAATATTCACATCAGGAAATGTACCGCATTTACCTCAATATTATTGTCTGTAATAAGACTAAATTAATTTGGTTTAATTTTAAATAATCAGTGTGATAATGTCACGTTACATATCGGTGAACAATATTAATTTGCAGTCTATATTAGTCTATGTATGTCATGGCTCTTTTCACATCGTATACACAAAACATGTAGGCTATACTATATACATACTTTACATAGCCTATTATTGTTTATGTATCAACTATTATGAATTGCCTATTGTTTCAGTAGGCCATTATTATTTGAAAATCATCTTTGAAAAGTGAAATATTCTTGGCTGTGAAACATTGCCTACATAAGTTTGTTGTTCAGAACTTCCCTGATGCCGCTCGTCTGATTATATTCATGTCATGTCATTTATATTAACTCAAAATTGTCTACAATAAGTAAACATTTATTTGGTTTATTTTAAAATAATCATTGTGTTTGTATAATATCACGTTACATGATATTTACTTGCAGAAAATGCGACCACACCTGGTGACAGAAAACAAAAAAATACATGCAAAATGACGGATAGCCACTTAGCACATAACTTCGGCAAAATATCTTTAAATCTGCGTTTCCAGCGATTATTTTACAGGGGAAAAACAAGGATTAAGCGCCCATATCTAGGAGCATTCCTAAAAGGATATTTCTGTAACTTAATAGAATGCCGCAAAAATATTATTTTACTTGCCTCTGGGTCAAATGACCCACTTCCGGCGTTTCTAGTGGTAAAAATCCCAACAGTCGAGTAGAGGTTTTGGTTTTTACTGTAGACCGCAGTTATGAAGTTTGTTGTACCCTTTCACCTTCTTTGTTCATGAGCAAATTATTTATATATTAAAACAAACACGACAACGGGCGAACGGAAAACTGTGCATGAAATCACAATGCACATAGACGGCGACTTATAAAAATGCCACCACAAGGCTAACACCTAAACACTGGCGTGACATTAAAATAATGAGAAGCAGAGTGCAACCACACCCAGTGACTTCCAAACACCTCCTAGTTATCAAACTCAAACCAGGTGTGCATAATTAGTTCAAACCAACCTGAAGGATAAGGTGAGAACAATACAAAAATAACGAAAACTGGACTAGTCATAATAGTCATACAAGTAGTTACAAAGGGTGTCTGTATTACTATCCAACTCTGCGATCTAGTTTTGAAACCAGATGATCTATGTGTTAACAGAGATGAACAATATACTGGAAGCCTGTGGAGTAGAGCTTTGTAAACAAAAATAGAATAATAGAGTGATATACGCACTCTTAAGGAGGTCCAGACAACTTTCTGGTATAAGATGCAAGTGATGTTTATTGTAACTATCCAAAGTAATAAAACTCTGCACAATGGTAAACAGAGTCAAGCAGTTTCAGAGTAGAAGCAGATGCACTTTGGTAAATTGTGTCCCCCTAGTCAAGTACATGCATGAAAGTTGACTGAACAATTTGTATCCTGTACCCCATGGAGAAAAAGGATTCCACTTTTCACTTTTTAACACTAGAAGTGCTTAGGCTCTGATACCTACCCTAT
Source organism: Dallia pectoralis (assembly GCA_029465975.1). NCBI lineage: Eukaryota > Metazoa > Chordata > Actinopteri > Esociformes > Umbridae > Dallia > Dallia pectoralis. Next base: position 333,180 of record CM055760.1, on the reverse strand, counting down.
TCGCGGTTTTGGGTCCCTTGATCTATGCATGTGACATGACGCATCTTTTTCATCTTTGCTTCAAAAGGACCTGGCTGTTGTAAAATCACGGGGGCGAATGAAGTAAAACTAAAATGTTAAAACCTCTAGCAAATGAATATAGATGGCCTAAAAGTGTCCACTATTATTTAAAAAGTGCACATAAATTTAGGCTTTTATGGTACCATATTACCACATTCATTATATTAATTTAAACCAATTTAATCTTGAAATAATTTAAAAAACATTGACAGGTGAAGTAATGGATTTTATAATAAACTGTAAAAATAATTGTAACCAAAAAGACCAGGGCCCGTATTCATAAAGAATCCTAATGAAAAGAGTAGCTCCTAGTGACAAAAAAGAAAATTCTTAGAAAGGTGGGTGTTTACTCTTAAAATTAATTCAGAAAGCCTCTTAACCCTTAAGAGGTCTGAAGGTCAAAATTTGAGGACTTTTAAGAGGCTTAAGAGTTTCTTTAGCAGAGGAGGAAGTGGCTAGAGGAAGTAAAAATGTGTTGCAGACATTGGATGACAGTGAGTAAATAAGACGCTATAGGTGCAGGGGCTGTAACTGACTTTGAAGGAAATGTATAAATATAGACATTTTAGAGCTTTATTTTATTAGTCCTCCTGTTAGCATTAGGAGTTCCTCATTTAGTGCCCCTCCACGTGCGGAACATTGGTGTAGTGCCTAAAGGCAGGGGGGACTGTTTTTGGCGAGACACTCACCACGGAATGAAAACAGAGTTGTACTTATTATGCTATGTAAATATAACGTTTTTTATATAGGAAAATAAGCACCTAGCTGGAACGGGAAAAAGGTATCCTATGTTTTATTGTTTTATGTTTTTGTAGAGTAATACAAGTTTAATCTATGTGTTTGTTAGTGTTTGTTATCGGTTATATTGAGTTATACTGATGCTGGCCAGTGTAATTTGTTCTGGCAGTATGAATGCTTACGGAGGTAAAGTCTCAAATGTTGGATGGGATATTACATTTGCTATTGTTTTTGGGTTATGTTTATATTTGTAAGAGCTAATTTTATGTAATTAATTTGTCCTGTAGCTCTTACGTTGTTCTATGAACAAACGGAGAATGGGAAATATATATGCATTTTAAATAATGCTAAATGTGAATAAAAGCTTCATGAAACAGCAGTACGCTTCACCATTGTCTGGCTGGGGGTTTGCTACAGGGGCCTGTACCATGATGGTAGTTGAACAAACTCAGGGTTCCAGGATTGGTTCAGAATTGACAAAATCAAACCGACGCAATCAGGCTTTATTGGTACCATGAAGCAGCTCATCAACTTACTTTGTCAACCCAGGCTTTGATCCTTAAACTCTGATAACTCTGCGCGCGCACATAAAAGAGTAACGTCGGCACCGAACAACCAATCACGTTCGATATGGATAGGGCGAAAGCAATTTATTTTTTCCGTGGAGGAGCAAGAAATTAATCTTCAGAAATATGAAGAATATTTAAAAAAAATTCAAGCACGCAGTAACACCGTATCTGCTGCCAAAGCAAGAGAACAATCTTGGAGGATCATTGCTGATTGTTAATGCCTAAGTTAAAGAAATACATTTTATAGGCGATTAATGTAAAATAATGATTTTAGGCTAATCACATTGAAAATGAATGAAATGAAAATGTGTGTATTCATATATATATATATATATATATATATAATGTGTGTGTGTGTGTGTTAAATGTGAAGCCATTGCAACAGAGATCAGAAGCTAGGAATTAATTACGTCACCTATATGTGTCTTTGGTCACCGCTGATTGGTCCAACTTCTGACTTAGATCTCAAATGCAGAACATAACCTGCCCCGGAGCAGGTTAGACGTGCTGCGTCAGATACCATGGCAATGAATACCGATTGAAGCCGAGCTACTTACATGGTACCTAAAACCCAGGGTTGGGGGAAACTAAACTGAAACATAGCTGGCTAGCCACCAAAACCAGCTTCATGGTACAGGCCCCTGGTATCATGTTTGTGACTGATCTTATTAGAGACGCGCCAATATTTCCAACAGAGCGCAGAAATGCCATAGCGACAGAAATTAAAGTAATCACTACATTACGATATTTGGCAACTGTGAAAATGCAACAATGCAGCAGTGATGATTTGGGTCTGTCACAACCTTCTGTAAGCAGAGTGATCACTCAAACAATTACAGTCTGAAAGCAGAACCTCTTATTGTGTCACAGTTCATTTAATTTCCACATTCCCAGCTTGCAGGCTCAAAAAACTGCATTTATGAATATAACAGGCACAACCCGTCCATTGACTTCTGACAGGTGACGAGAGATTTATTATGCTGCAGCAAATTACACCGTGGATGAATGAAAGTATAAATAAATAAATGTGAAGAAATGAAAACACAAATCTATATACACACACAAGTACATGTAACATTTAGTGTTTTATTTCATTTGCAATTTATACATTTTGTATGTCAATTAGGCATTAAATTATATATTTAGTCATTTATTTAAGCTTTGTATTATATAATTATTTGCCCATAAATAGTCAAAGAAACGCCCCAAATTAATATTCATTGATTGAAACGTCATGACAAACTGGGAGGAAACCCGGAGAAGTAACGTCACTCAATGTGAAGTTTCCTGTTGGGGAGGTGGATATTGCGCTTTTTGGATTGCCTGTTCACCCGCAGTGAAACTTTATGTAATTACAAGACAAACCTTTTATACATACTAACACATCTGACATAACCCGGATAACGGTTGGCTGAGATATGTGTTGCACCTTTCAAAATATGGGTTAAGACATGCGATGAAACACATTTAAAATAGAACCAACTAAAGGCACATACATGAACACTACATCTATACTATGAAATACACTTTCCCCAGTGGATATATACAGTCCCCTCCAAAAGTATTGGAACGGTAAGGCAAATTCCTTTGTTTTTGTTGTTCACTGAAGGCATACTCATCTTTTGATCTTAAACCCAAATGTCTTCAGTGAACAACAAAAACAAAGGAATTTGCCTTACCGTTCCAATACTTTTGGATGGGACTGTATATTTATCCATATCCCCATCTATATATCTATCCATCTATATATATATCCATCTATCCGCTCCTTTAGACGGAGACATCGACAAGAATATCAGTTTTATACACGGTTTTGTTCTGTTCGCCGCATTTATGAGGATGAATTGCCAACATGACAATATAATTACACAACATATTTGAGTTATTTTTTGGAAATAAATATTCATTTTAATTGACGTTATAGGTTGTTTTATATATATATATGTTGTTTTATATATATATATTGATTTGCTTTGGCTGGTCGATCAAACAGGTGTTTGTGTAGGCTGTTAATTGTAAGAATGGCTTCGTGAATTCTTAATATTATTAATGACCGGAGATATTTCCATTTATTTTACACAACGGTCTACATTTTAACACAGTTTTGTGTATTTCATCCATCTGCCGACGATGTCGCCATTTCTCATTTCACCCGTTTCTGTGCGTACGCATGGGTCAGAGCTTGCGTGGAGGACCGCACATTTTCACGTCAAGTTTGCTTTTGATATATCCCAAATATTGCGTAGAGAGCGACGTACGCATTCTTTTGTGCGTACGCAGCGTTGATAAATGAGGCCCCAGATATTATTCAGGTCGTCTTTTTATCACAAGGAGCGCCGAGGCTCAGATAGGGTCGTTGTTCGCGGTTTTGGGTCACATGACCCATGCGTTGGTTTGAATGGGAGAATGTTGTGGACACGCAATCACACACAATGATAATTCTTCACCAAAAAAAAAAACTTACTAATCACCTCTGAAATGTGTATGCTCCCCATCCCAACCATAGTGACTGCTCGGCGTCCATATAGACCTACGCTATACCGGAGGCGCATTCGGTCCAATCTAACCACTCTTGTGTGCACCTCCTTTGCAGAGTACCTAATTTCGGGTAGTGTCTGGAACTGTCGATCGGCTGTCAACAAGACAGAATTCATCTCGGCTTACGCTGTCCTCCAAGACCTTGACTTTCTGGCCCTGACCAAGACGTGGATTACCCCCGAAAACACTGCTTCCTTGGCTGCCCTTTCATCATCCAGCCATGTGTTTACCCACAGTCCTAGAACTTCCGGTCGTTGTGAAGGCGGAACAGGGCTTCTCATTTCTGCTAAATGGAGATTCTCTCCCTTCCCCCTCCCTCACCTTTCCCCTTCCTCGTTTGAATTCCATGGTGTCCGTGTGACGTTTCCATTCAATATTAATATAATTGTCCTCTACCGTCCACCGGGAGCCCCCAGGGTCTTTCTCAAAGGGCTCGACACCCTGATTAGAGAATTTCCCGATGACGACACACCGCTTGTCCTGCTAGGTGACTTCAACCTGCCAACTACCACATTCAACACCTTCTTAGGCTCATCCGTCCTACCCCTCCTCTCATCGTTCGGCCTCAACCTTACCCAGTCAACGGCGACTCACATCGCAGGCAATGTGTTGGACCTCGTCTTCACCAGATGCTGCCCGCTGACCAACTTTAAGACCACACCCCTACCGCTATCGGACCACTTCCTAGTCTCATTTTCCCTCTCCCTCTCTTCTCGTGCATCATCAATCCCAGCCTGGTGGAGGGTCGCATGAACACACGATCCCTCTCCCCATCTGATCTTGCCGCTTCTGTTCTTTCATCCCTTCCGTCTCCCGAATCCTTCTCCCTCCTGTCTACGGAATCTGCCTCTTCCACCCTTCTAGCATCGCTATCTACATCCTATGACTCGCTCTGCCCTCTTTCCTCCCGGCCAGCCCGAGCCGCACCTCCTGTGCCGTGGCTAAATGAAACCCTACGTAGCCACAGGAGAGAACTTCGTGCAGCCGAACGGATATGGAGATCCACCAAAATTCAAAGCGACTTGGCTTCCCTCCAGTCCCTCCTCACCGCCTTCAACTCTAATCTGACCACTGCTAAAGCTGCTTTCTATCACCGGAAATTCCAGGACTCCGCTTCCAACCCAAAAAAGCTCTTCTCCACCTTCTCCACACTCCTCACCCCTCCTCCACCTCCTCCGTCATCGTCCCTTTCAGCTGACAACTTTCTTACCCACTTTCAACAGAAAGTGGACAACATTCGAGCATCATTCACCCATCCGCCAGAAATCGCTATTTCCCCTCACACTGACTCTGTCCCTGGTCTGAGTTCCTTTTCCACGCTCGGTCCGGAAGACACCCTGCAACTGGTCCAATCCAGCCATCCGACAACATGCCCGCTTGACCCTATCCCTTCCCCACTCCTCCAGTCCATCTCCACGGACCTTCTTCCATATCTCACATCTCTAAAAAACACTTCTCTAACCTCAGGATGTGTCCCTTCTGACTTCAAGATGGCCAGAGTGACTCCGCTCCTCAAGAAACCGTCTCTCGACCCGTCGGATGTCAACAACTACAGACCTGTGTCCCTCTTGTCCTTCCATTCCAAAACGCTTGAACGCGTCGTAGCTGACCAACTGTCCTCCTACCTCTCGCAGAACAATCTCCTGGACCCTAACCAGTCAGGATTCAAGACGGGCCACTCAACTGAAACAGCGCTGCTCTGTGTAACTGAAGCCCTATGCAAGGCCCAAGCCAACTCTCTCTCCTCTGTTCTCATTCTACTAGACTTATCTGCTGCCTTCGACACAGTAAACCATCAGATCCTGCTCTCCACCCTCTCTGACCTGGGGATCTCAGGAGCGGTGCATTCCTGGTTTTCCTCCTACTTGTCGGACCGTTTTTAACAGGTGGTGTGGCGAGGCTCGCCGTCGAACATGCAGCCCCTTGTCACTGGGGTCCCCCAAGGATCGGTCCTAGGCCCTCTCCTTTTCTCCTTATACACCCGGTCTCTTGGCTCTGTCATATCCTCACATGGCCTCTCCTATCACTGCTATGCAGATGATACCCAACTATTTTCTCATTCCCACAGTCTGAAACCCAGGTAGCATCCCGTATCTCTGCATGTCTGACTGACATCTCGGCCTGGATGTCTGCACACCATCAGAAACGCAACCTAGGTAAAACTGAACTGCTCTTCTTCAAAGGAAGAGCCTGCCGGCTCCAGGATTTGTCCATTACGGTGGACAACGTCACAGTCCCTGCTACCCAATGTGGGAAAAACCTTGGCGTGACCCTTGACAACTCCCTCTCATTTTCTGCACACATCAAGGCGGTGTCCCGGTCTTGCAGGTACATGCTCTACAACATTCGGAAAGTAAGGCCGTATCTTATGCAGGAAGCTGCACAAGTGCTGATCCAGGCACTTATCTCCCGTCTCGACTACTGCAACTCCCTTCTGGCTGGTCTCTGTTGTGGAAGATATAGATTTAGGATTTAGGAGTTCAGAAATAGTGAGGTTAAACGTATATTCGTATGCGATATACGTATGGATATCATTAAGAGGGCCCAAAAGTTAAGAACGGGAAACACGAGACCCTGAGAATCTAGTGTTTTACTTAGGAGAAACGGGAATGTTATCTTTACGCTGGTGGAGGGGCCCAATGCTAGAAACAGATGTCTTGATTACCTTCTCTGTGATGGACTGTCAAAAGGAAATGTATGAGTCTTTGTTCACCGCATCTGTGTTTCATCATGGATGCGGATGTATCAGGCTTCCTTTGCTTGAGGGCAGTGACCTCGGGTTCTTATGTCAAGCCTATAGGTCATTTACAATTTATCCTATAGGTTTGATGGGATCTTCTAGAAGGCCTCGTCTGTTTCTCATTATTAATGTTCATGTTCGTGTGGAAGCGTATGCGTAAACCAACCCATATAAATGTGACACTGTTTTTCTCTTTAGTTAGGAATATTTGCCTGTCACTGCATAAGTTGTCGTCTGTGTATGTGAAAAGGTTTTTCCTCATCTATCAATTAAACTGTTAGAGTTAACTTGAGAGATACTCTTGTCTGTTCTTATTTCGAGTCTGGTTTCAGTGTGTATTTGCTTAATGTTATTTTAGAGATAAAGGTATAGTAACATTAATTACGTGGTATTAGAAATAATTCCATAACATCTCCCAGTGTGCGCCATCAAACCCCTGCAACTCATTCAAAATGCAGCAGCCCGCCTGATCTTCAATCTACCAAAGTTCTCCCACGACACTCAGCTGTTCCGCACACTACACTGGCTCCCGGTCGAAGCACGCATCCACTACAAAACCATGGTGCTAGCCTATGGGGCAACTCCCAATCTGCTCAGTCTAAATTGTTCTCTGTGCTTGCCCCGCAATGGTGGAACAACTCCACTCTGGAGATCAGATCATCGGACTCTACCAACCTTCAAAAAACGTCTAAAAACATTCCTCTTCAAACTGTACCTCCAGTAGCTCCATGAATGGAGCTCCACAACTCTCGCCTGTTCGAAACTTCACTACCGAATCATTCTTCTACGATTATCACCCAATCCTCCTCTCCTAGCACCCCTTCTATCTCTAGCACTTCCCCCTGCTCCCACCCGTGAACAATGTACTTATTGCCTTTTTGATGTGTGTTTTAGCTATATGTGAAATACCTGCACTTATTGTAAGTCGCTCTGGATAAGAGCATCTGCTAAATGCGCAAAATGTAAATGACCAGCAGATGGCGCATCTTGGTTATCTTTGCTTCAGAAGGACCGGGCTGTTGTAAAATCAAGGTGGCGAAAATGTTAAAACCTCCTGGCAAATGAATAGATGGCCTAAAAGTGTCCACTATTATTTAATAAGTGCACATAGATTTAGGCTTTTATTGTAACATATTACCACTCTAATTATTTTAAATTAAACCAAATGAATCTTAAAGAATAATCATTTTTTGACAGGAAATAAAATTTTACTTTATAAAACCACTGAAGTAATGGATTCTATAATAAACTGTAAAAATAATTGTAACCAAAAAAGACGAGCATTTCAAGGGATTATTGTTGCGCGACTGTTAACTCCAACTGTCTGATTTATTGCGCTCGATGCATTCGGGCTGAAGTGTTTCATTCCTATGTTACCCATACCCACATAAAATAAGTCACTTAATTTGGTTTAATTTAAAGTTAGTGTGCGTTTGAGGGAAACAATTTTCAATGGCCTTACAGAATCGAATTAGCTGTTTGAGCATTCAGTAGTTTGTTCCTGTCGCATGGGGAAGGAAAGTATTCACCTGCAGTTTGTCAGTGTCAGCACACAAATTTAAGGTTACTTAAAAATGTATGTTTATTTATTAAATTCCTATATTACAAAACTATGCCTATATCCATATGTAAATTGCGATGACACTTTATCAATTCAAAGTATGCATAGTTCTGTGGGATCCCCCACCCGGCTGTGAGAGTCGTGGTTCATCCGCTGGAACTCAGACATGTTCATGTTTTCAGGGCAGCAATTCATTATGAGCCAAACGCTATTTATTGCGTTCCAAAAGCCATTTTGCCAACACACATTATCCGACTGACCTCCATTCAAAGCATGGATGATTCCAACCGTACCAAACATGACTCCGTGGGCACGGAGTCTTTGTGCAGCATAATTTAAAACATTACTATAACACTCTGGGACCCGTTTCTCCCGCCGGCAGTTTCAGATTTAATCCTTTCCAATTTTCCCTAATTCTGTGTAAACTCACCTTTCCAATGATACCAACCACGCCGTAGTGCGACACACTCATTTTTAGAAAATCAGCCGTTCAGAAAAGTTGGCCACATTGGAAATTAGAGTAACCACACTAAATTATTTTTAGTCCCATCACAGGCAAACAGCCACAAAACGACAAGCATTTAGGTCTTTATGGTGCCATAATACCACACAAATAATTTTAAATTAACGAAAATTAACTTGTTAGACATGATTGAGTTAATATGATATGAAGTATTTAATTCATGTGACGTACATGAGAAATGTATGGTTTACCCACACAGACACAACCTAAAAGTATTTATCATAATCTGTATGTCCGTTCAAATCAATAATGAGCAAAACGTACATCTCGCATTCAATACCAAATACCTTGTTGTAATAATATAATACGGACTCGCGAATTGTCGGCATTTGACAGGAAGCTCACTGAATACAACATGCTTTGGTTGGGGACAATAATCCTATTTGAAGAGGCGCATTCATGTAACTCACTTATTTTGGCCCAGATAACACTAACTATATGAAGCAATTATCCCACGTAATCAAGTCTGTGAGAAATGTATGTTATACATATGTAAATACATTTGCTTTTAACCAACAACCAACGTGGAAATAGAACAGAAAACAGTACAGCGCAGTTTCGCAATAATTCTATACAGCGTTCTAACATATACCCACACAAAGACACGGTCTAAGTATTTATCATCTCCCTTTCTTGAAGAAAATTCAGGTCACTGGCTGGCCAGTTCCATTGTTTCCCTCTATCGCGCATTCACATGTAAATCATAAAGACACTGCCCCCACAGAAATAGCCTGAAGTTAGTACCCGGCAGCTATTATCATATTATACTGTGAGACTTTGGAACTGACGGATGAGTTTGGAGAACATTTGAGAAAAAAACTTTCGTTTTGTGCAAATCGGTCTAGTTTGTCTTATGGTTGAATGATTTCGCGAACTCAGTTCTAAGATATGGAAGTCTTATTGGGGGTGAGCGGATTGCATTGTAAGATATAGAGGAGTCTGTTGTTGGGGGTGTGGGGCAAACGGATTGCATTATAAATGGTCGGGATTTGCATGTGAATGAAGCCTAAAGACCGACGTCTCTAAACTTGCTGAACTCATTTATATTTAGAAATTTCTAGCCATTAAACAGCATGCGCCCGCTGGCGTTGCGTTTAGTAATTAAAATCAATGTACAATGTTCAGCCTTGACTCTCCATGACTATAATTCCGTTTTTCACGTCGGCTGGGGAAGGGAGTAAATCCGCATCAGCAGTTTTGTCAGTGTCAGCCCACAAATATAAGGTTACTTTTAAATTAAATTATCTAATACAAAAATATGCCTGTATTCCTATGTGAATTCCAATGACACGTTATATCCGATTCACTCCATTTAAAGTATGCGTTGTTCTTGATTGATTAATTAGGTCACTAATTGGTTAGGTTCTATCCTCTACTGGTTGTTTAGGTCTGAACTGGGAACTAATTTAAATGAACCCAATAACCTGCATACACTAGGCCCCCCGTGGAACCGGTTTGACATCCCTGCCTTAGTATAATGTATATTGTTCTATTCATGTTTTATTTATGCACCTTCCTGCCAATGTAAATTCCATGTCTGTACACACATTCATGCCGAACAAACACTTTTCTGAATAAATAAAACTTTCCTAAATATTCAGTTCACGTTTTACATTTGACTAGTGTATAAAATGAGATTATATACCATCCAGCTACTGTTTACTTAAAATATGCCAACTAAAAGTTGGTAATAAGAATGTAATGCCCGTTCAAGTCAATGATGAGCAAAACGTCCAACTTGCATTCAATA